>JAPTOF010000006.1:11566250-12890000 GCA_028554755.1 Cordia subcordata | reverse complement strand
TCATCCTATATTTTATTTGCAAATATTTTAAATTATACAAGATAATTTAGTTACATCTTTTTATTTAGTTATCAATAAATATTTAATAATAGAGATTAAACTGATAGCTATTTAAAAATATATGAATTGATTTTGATTTTTTTGAAACTATGGGACTAACTTGAAAAAAAGAATAAAAAAGAGGAAAAATAGTGGAGGCTTATAACATAATTTTTGTAACTTATTACTATTAAATAATGATTATTTTATAAAATAGTTAATCAAGATAGAGTTCACAAAAACTAAAACTTGTTGATTTAATACTATTAAAACACTCTAAATTATGGCATGTGGCATCTCCTAGACAACCTGAAAGATGAGGTTGAACTTTATACCACTACTACTACTACTACTACTACTACTACTAATAATAATAATAATAATAATAATAATAATAATAATTATTATTATTATTATTATTATTATTATTATTATTATTATTATAGATGATGCCATTACATTAATTATATTTTTATAGTTATTATTTATTTCATATTTGTTGGTATATGCATTCCTCCTACATGAAAAAATAATAAAACCTAAGACTACTTTATAGAGATCCTGGACCATTCTTCATATTAACTAATTGGTTCTTTGTGATGGAGCCTTAGTGATTCTTCACATGATATTAAATTGGGTGTTGGCCTAGTCTCTCTCTCACATATACAAGTGTAACCCACCTTTGCTGTTTGGCTAGTTTGAGCACATATTCTTGGTTCTTAGCTCGTTTAAGCACTTGTTCTTGGTTCTTAGTTATCATTTCTAGCTATTCTTTGCTTTTGTTCCGGGTCACACGTGAGAGGAGGACTGCCATATAAAGGTCTTGGGCCATATATTTCCATGTGCAAAATCTTTTTTTTTTTAAAAAATCTAGGAATCCTAAGCTACTTCTTTTAATTAAGTTTCAATTGGTTTTGCTATGAAACCATATGATATTGAACATGGTAGAGTTGGGTCTTACTGCAATCTTGTTTATCACACTTCTAATTGGATGTGTAGTTCTAGTTGTATTTTCCTTTTATTTTATTGTAAAACTAGTGTTTTCATATTTGTGATTTGCACAGGTTCTTTTTTAATAGTATACGTTAAATTTATTTAAACTTATTTATTTTTAATTGCATACCACAAATTTAGTCATGATACAAAAATTCTTTTAAAAAGATACTTTGGATTTGTCAAGGTTTGGATTAAGATGAACATTAAGCGTTGCTTTCATACTATACAATATCTTTTAGAAACAAGGATGGTGACAATAATATTGACGTACAAACTCAATATTCTTGGCGCCCATAATGTTGTTCGTCCTGCAATCTGTCTGAAATTCCCTTGCAGGTTGCCCTTTTGCATCTTCCCCAATGGAGACCTTAATACTAGAAGTGTAAAGGTTGCCACTCCTCTGATGGGGTCCCATTGGAAAAATGATGCAATAAAGGATGCTTGGGTGGAGGTTAAAAGACTTCATTTTTCTGATTTGATGAAATGAAAAGAGTTATAGTGTCAAGATTGGTTAAATTGCAATGGTTCCAAAGAGGAAATGGCATGAGAATTCTGATGTGTGTGTGCTTTTTTTAGCGTAAATTGCATGATTTGACGTATGTTTGATTGCGTGTTTTGGTGCTAATTTTGTCTATTTCGAGCTTTTGAATGCTTATTGATTTTCATTGAGTGTTTGTGTGTGGTGTGTCATTTTTTTATTTTTTTATTTTCTTTTCTTTATTTATTTCTTTTCTTTAGTAATTTTGATTAATTAGGAATTATGTAATAGGATTAATTTGTAATTTAGTTTCGGTAGTTAAATTAAATTAGTAGTTAGGCTTAATTAAGATTCATAAATAGGTTACGACATTATTAGGTTAGAACTTATTAAGTTAGTATAAGGATTTTTTTAGATTAATTAATAATTAGTTAGAATAATTATAGGTTAGTTATTTAGTAAAAAAAAAGAAAAAAAGAAGAAAAAAATAATGACCATGCATATATTATACATTATCTATATTATATTATATTTATATTACATATAACATACACACATGACACAGCACATACCACATATATACATTGGAACACTTCAGCAAAGCAGAAAGGGAGAGGAGAAGCAGCCGCACAGCAACACAACAGAAAAATCTCTCAGCTTCTTCTCAGACTAAGAGAGGGAAAAAAAAAAAAAAGAAGAAAAAAGTAGAAAAAAATTCCAGAAAATTTCTGAAAAAAATATCTTTTGTTTCCTTTTTATTTTCTTTACTTTTTATCTTTATTTTGAGCTAATTTAGAGCTGTTTTCTGCAGGATTTTTGGGACTAATTTGGAGCAAATATTAGAAAAAAATCTTGGAGAAGAAGACGAATTTGCGAGAAATTGAAACGGGAAGAGGTTCTAAGCTTGAAATTGAATTTCTTGGACATGGAATTAATTTTTATGAGATTAAATTTTAGTTTGGTACTCTCTTTTAGTATGATGAGCTAAATTTATTTTAGGATTGATTACTATTACTATTATGGGTTAAGGATTGTAAAACTTGTTTTGAGATATTTTAATAGTTTGAATGCATGTTTGGTTTTATTGTTTCAATGGTGATTGTTGGACATGTCTATGTGTTTATAGATTGCCTTAACGAAGAAACATGTATTATTATGCTCTTAATTTTTCATATCCACTTATAGGGTGTTGATTAATTGTGCTTAGCTTTATAACTAGGTTTAATGTGTGCTCTTTAGGACGAAATAAAACTAATAGGTCACTTATTACACTTCGTTGAACTTAGGTGGATCAGGCCTTAACTTGAAACACAATTAATAGTTTGAACCTTAGGTTAGTGTATTAATCAACGCCAATCTAAAAGTTTTAATCACTTAGCCCTAAAACCCTAGTTAATAAGGACAAGGCTATGCTCTAAGTAAGATCTGCTTAGGGATAGAATTACACCGAAAATTAGGGATAATACGGTTAGTAAGTTTAGACCTCTAAAAGAAGCTATCAAAGCCATCGAAATACTCAAAACAAAAATAAAATCCCAATCCCATAATAGAGTAGTAATCACCCTAGTCCTTCTTTTTTTTTTAAAAAAATTTAATCATTTCCTCTCTAGTTTGTTTGTCTTTTTATTGCACACATTGGTTTAGGTAGTTTAATTTAGTCTTTAATTTAGAGCTCCCTTCAATTCAAAATTCGAAAAATTTCAAAAATAATTTTGTTTCTACACGTAGTTAATCTAGGACACATAGGACTTAGAACCATAGTTAGAGGCCTCCTTGAGGAGATGATACCCGTACTCTTGCACACATTACACTACTTCTGATTCGTGCACTTGCAGGTTTTTAAAATAGCATCAAATTCCAATTCCACTATCGATCCCATCATGGACAAAATGAATGTGAATTCATGCATGCACTTTATTAAGAATTATGATGTTGGTTTGAACATGTTCTAGTTGACGAGATGGTCTATGATTGGTGAATGTATTCTGGTTGGTCAAGAAGTTGGCATATTTATTTTTAGGCCCCCTACCCCACCCTTAATTTTTTACCCTCACCCTCACGAGATTTGAACCGAGAACCTCATACTTAAGGAAATGTAATATCAACTACTTGAGCTATCCTCTAATCTTGGGGAAGTGGGCATAGTTGGTAGATTATTATTTCCAGGTTCGCTTGCTTCACCTTCTCCTCTCATATGGCTTGTTTTACTTGGTGTATGTTTTCTCGCTTTTGTTATACTGTTGCGCTCTTGATGGTTGTAGTAGTACTTTTGGCATGTTGTTTTGGGCTTTTGTCGCACTCTTCATCCATGCTCTGGCCCCTTGTACATTTATTTCCCATCTTTTGGGCTGGTTATGATTGTAACAGCCCTTTCCCATTCCTTGATTAAATATTAACTTGTAAAAAGAAATTATTTATTACGAGCGATCCAACTTAAAGCTTCAAAAAAAAAAAAATGAAAACCTTTAGTTAAGTTATAGGTTCGTTCCTTTCTTGGGTTTTGCTGATATTACACATGACATGTTGTGCCACTTTAATATTTTAAAATAGTATATGATCTATGTGATTATAATAAAAACTTTCTAAAAATATTACTAGATGCAAGGGTAGTGTAGTGAGTCTCATTTTAGTAAATTAAGGTATCCTAGCTCATTTTTTAGTAAGCTCCAATATGCTAAAAAGTATTCATCCATTTACAATATATACAATGTAGTAATTCCATTCTAGTTATATGCTTGAGTTGGTTTATACAAAATGATCTCTTTTGATCTGTGAATTAATGGAAAGTCTATTGTTACAAAACTTTATTTATGCACATATAATGGCCAATAGTACACACATAAATTTTTATTTGTACATCAATTATTACAAAACTCTATTTATACACATATAATGGCCACTAGTATACACATACATGTTTATCTGTGCATAAATTATTACAAAACTTTATTTATACACAATGTAGTGGAAAACATTGACCAAAATCACCACAAAAACATTCTTTTTGCTGACGAAGACACAGATCATTTGAACAACCATATTACCTGGCCTGTGGAGCAAGTCTACTCTCAAGGCTCATAGGCAGCTGACCACCGGAATCCTTTGATTCAGATTCATTGCGAGCCATCTCTAGTGCCAAACATGCTTTTAGTTCCATGACCACATAGTTCATGGTTGGTCTTCGAGCTGAATTGCGAGCAACGCAAGCCATTGCTATTTCAACAAGTTTCCAAACAAAACTTACAGCGTAATCTCCTCGTAATCTTGGATCGATAATGTTTTCAATGTTGCCATTCTCAAGCTCAGAGCTTACCCATGTAATTATGTGTGCCTCATTATTTCTTGGTAATGCTGGACGTCCCGAAACTATCTCTAAGAGTACAACTCCGAAGCTATATACGTCACTTTTCTCTGTCAATCTTGTAGTTGAGTAATACCTATCAAAATTAAAAAAAAAAAAATTGAGGAAGAATTTTTACACATTTTATGTGGATAAAGGACAAATAAATAACCATTTGTTTATTAAAGTTGAAGCTAGATGGCCCTATGATATTATAATACTCTAATAACTTAAAAAATTTATAAGATTCTAGCTCATATTTATCTCTTTTTGTGTCTATTGATGATAACAAGAGGTGTTTTTGGGACATTTCTAAAACTTATGAGATTCTACATATTGTACTAGATGGTTTATTGTGCAATTTGAACAAATTGAATGCTTTGTTCTTTTTGTGTTTTTTTTTTGCGAACAAAAGGAACCGATTGGCGGAACCCTGACAATTGATTATCTAGTAGAATCTGACCATCAATTGGTAAACTTTTTATGCGAGAAACTGCCCCAAGACTAATGCACCAAGTAATTCAGGACACGCAACCAAGCAACAGCTGATGCGACAAAAACCCATGCGCGAGTGATATTTTTCTCGCACCTTTAACACCTGGGCATCCCTGAGGTATATATATTTCATCAATTTCTTTCCTAAGAATTTAACGTACTTACTCTGGGTCTAGATATCCAGGAGTTCCAGCCACAACGGTGCTAACATGGGTGCCATTGTCAACTGGAAAAGCTCTTGACAAGCCAAAATCTGCAAGCTTGGCTCGGAACTTTTCATCAAGTAATATATTAGTAGTTTTCACATCTCTGTGAACTGCTGGTGGTATGCATCCATGATGCAAATACTCCAACCCTACAATTGAATCGACTTAATCAGCATTTAATTTCCACTAAAATGGCACAACAAATAAATAAATAAATAAAATGAAGGGTAAAAGATTATATAAAGTAGATCCCTTTAATATACCTCGTGCAGCATCTACTGATATTCGAATCCTTTCTTCCCAAGTTAATACATAAGGACCTGTGCCTGTATTTAGAGACAAAAGTTTAATATAATTCAATCAAGAGGATAAGAAGTTATAGGATAGTTTTCTGTAAGGGATTTGAAAATGGAGACAAAAAGTGAACATATACAAATGTTGCCAAGGAACAAGCGTTACCTAATAGATGCTTCTCTAAGTTGCCATTAGGCATGTACTCATAGATGATTCCCATGTTCGTACCCTCATGACAGTATCCAACGAGAGAGGTCAAATTTTTGTGATTAATCGTGAGAAGAAGGTTAGCCTGCAAATGGATTTGCCATATATTTGATGGTTGAATACAAATTGTAGCAAAATCATGAACAAAACGCAACAGCTAGACCTATCTAATTTCCAAGAATTAGAAATTTTCGTGAACTTATCATAGTTATATGGATATTACCTCTGCCTGAAATTCCTTGTATCCTTGAGTTGATGATTGGGAAAGCATCTTGACGGCAACTTGAGTATTACCAACATAACCATGGTATACTGTACCAAATCCTCCTTTACCAATAACTCTTTGGAAATTATTGGTTATCCTCAAGACTTCATAGTATGTAAACTCTCTACTCTTAGTTGCCACAATGTAATCATTGTTGTTGCCTGTGGTCTTCATCTCTTCAGTGTCATTGCTTGTTCCCGAAATTTGCATGTTTATGAATGCCACGTCGCCCTGATTATTGTTTGATGCGGTGTCTACCATTATCATTGCTGGGATGATTGAAATTTGCAAAAGTTATTTGTTAGGCTCTGATTGTTTAATTTCAAGAAAATATTTTTCTGGAAAATATGTTCCTAATTTTTTGACCCAAAAATAAAGGCTTCACTGCATTGGCTTTTTTCATTTTTTTTTTGTCATAAATAAACTTTCATTACTAAAAAAGATACACACTCAAGACCAAATAGGGGATCACGGCATAGCTCAAGTAGTTGAGAGTATTTCGCTTAAATGTAAAGTCCTAGGTTCAATCTCATGTGGAAAGGGTTAACTCAAAAAAAAAATAAAAAAAACTCAAGACCAAATAGATCTAGTCAAAAAGCACATAATTGTTATAACAAGAAGACCATAACATGACCACTTGAGATTGTTGTTAAGGACACCATCATTGACCAACAACAAAAGCTTTTGGGTAAGGCCATCTCTAACAGGGCCCCTAAATGACATCCTAAACCAAATATAGGGGGTGAGAAAGAGGAAATGAGCTCCAACAGCATCCTTATCCTACCTCTTAAATTTTAGGGGCCCTTTTCAATTTTTTGTTCTCCTCCATATATAGGGGCTCTCAAACCCAATTCCTTATCAACCCCTAAATTAATAAGTTAAAAAATAATTAATAATTTATTACAATTAATTAATAAAAATATCTACATATATGATAAACAAAAATGGATAACATAAAAATTAAAGAAAAAATGTACAACTAAAATAACAAAAAAAATAAAGATAGGGGCTTTGAAATAGAAAAGCTATTAAAGTGAAACTAAAATAGAAAGTTCCTAAAATGATGGTTTGATTGAAAGTGGGAGAGTTGTTAGAGTAAAACTAAAATAGAATGTCCCTAAATATAAAAAAATGAATCAAACCCTTAAATGTAGGGAAAAAATAATCAAGCTGTTGGAGATGGCCTAATATTTGTATTAGATTTCAAAAAAATTAAAACTCTGAGAAGTCATAATTTTTAGTTTATCAAATAAGCATTTTTTTTTTTTTTACTTTTAGAGAAAAATGCTTTTGAAAAAAAAAAAAAGCCAATCCACATGAGCCCTAAAATCGATCCAAAATATTTTTCCATCAACAGGAAACTTTCGTTCCTTATAAATTGCAAAGATGAATCATTTTCCATTTTTGTAACTATATATTATTTTCATGCTCTTACCTCCTTGTTTGCTCATTCTATAGAAATAGAAGGCGATCAATAGACCGATGAGAAAAAACACGACGGCTGCAACTGATGCCACTATTAGAATGACAACATTGATATTTTTCTTTTTCTTGCATGAATCAGACTGACAAGAACCACCATTATTGGTCGTATTGTCATTGCCATTGTTGCTCGGGCCATCATACCTGTTGATCATTTCATAATTTCAAAATTAAGAGAAAAACATTTTCATAACCAAAACATTTAAGGAGAAAAAAAGTTCAAGAAAACCGTGTTAATTAGCATTATTTTAACATGCAACTTAAATAGAGAATTTTGAGCATATATTGGACCAGTTTGGATTGGCTTTTTTTTTTTTTCAGAAAAAAGTATTTGTTTTCTTGAAAAAATTATACCAAATTTACTTTTTTTCCTAAAAAAGTTATACTAAATTTGCAATAACTATTTGATTTGGCTTTAAAAAAAACTGAAATTCTGAAAAAAGCTCAAATACAGCTTTTTTAGAAGCAGAATTTTCAACTTAAAAAAAAAGTTATTTTTCAAAAATTGTTAAAAAAAATACTCTTAAAAAAAAATCAATCCAAATGGGCCCATTGTACAACACACAAGATAAGCAAGCACAACATACCAATGTATATATAGTTATATATATCATCTTCTGCGGCTACAACTTTAGCATCTAAACATAATGTGGAAGCTTTTATACATTCACAAATAAACACACAAACACATACACACACATATTGAATTAAGCATGCTATTAAGGATTAAGGGGTGACTTGAATGGTTGAGATTATTTTTTTAAACGTGAGATTCTGGGTTCAATCTTATGGGAGTAAGGATTAACAGGAAAAAAAAAAAAAAAAGCAAGCTATTACTTAGTTAATCTTCTCTTTCCATTACTCTATACAAGTTAAAGGATCACAATATTTCGATTATCTATATAATAGAGCTGCTTAAAGAGACATGTCACATTAGTACGTCACTTTTTTGAAGCTTAGAGAGATATACCACATCAGGATACTAAAATTGTGCTCTCTCTATCTCCTCATTTACATCTTTTCTTTTGAGAAAAAAATAAAAACTCATTTGTTATCTCTTTCTCTCTTTATTAATTTAATTTGCCCACTTTTTGACCTTCTAAAAAAAAATAATAATTATAGTGATTAATGTGGGGAAGTATTTAGGCCTTCTCAAAATTTTGTGATATCATTTATAAATTCCAAAATACACCGTGAAAAGTGCCACATATGTGCTTATATAGCAACTCTTATTTTGCAATCAGGATTTAGTTTGTTATTTATTGTTTATCTTATTAATATTATTGATAAACGTTATTATTTTTAGTTTGAAGATTTTATTGTCAATCGATTAGTATTTAAAACAATATTAATTTGTAAATTTCAAATTAGATTTATTTTTTCTAAGTAAAAATAAATAAACTCAATAAAATTTAATGTTTATTATTAAAAATAAATTAATTCGTATAGAGCACGAGATAGAAAGCACATGACACCCAAACAAAATAACTTGATATTATGGGCTTGTTCGGTGTAATTAGCAGATTAGGGAGCGGATAGTTGTTTGGGTAGTAAATAGATGTTGTTTTTTAGCAGTTAATGGATAGTTATTTCACTAGCCTATTATTTTATATGTGTTTGATAAAATTAGTTGTTTGGTTAGCTAGTAAATGCAAAATGACAAAAAAGGCATTAGTATCACATCATCATCATCATCATCATCATTATTATTATTGAAATTATTTAGAAAATTTATTTTATAATTAAATATATATTTCTTGAGTTAATATTTTACTAGTAAAGCATAATCAAATTACTTTTTTGATTAAATTAATTTTTATTAATATTATAAATAAAATAGTTTTTATTATAGAAATATTTTTAATTGATTGAAAATTTATATTGTCAAAGAAAAATAATAAAGGCCTATACTTTTTAATATATTTTGAAGTGGATAGAATTTAAAATTAATTTTTGTGCTATTTTATATTTATATTTGTGATAGAAAATATAAAAATATATAGAGAGATTGGATAGAGAGTAGAAATAAAATTACTAAAAAGATATTAGAAAGAGGATAGTATTGTCAAAAAAAAAAAGATAAAACACTAAACTCTACCTTAAAACGCTAATAATATTAATCTTTCACAAACGCTACTTCAAACATTATTTGGAATAAAAAAATTACTTAAAATAATATCTTATCAAACAACCAAAATATGAGGAAGTCAAAACATTACTAAAAACACTGTTGCCAAACAGGATCATTTCATTCCTCATCTTTTGACCCTTTTTATAATTAAGTTTTTCTAACTTTAAAATGCTACAATTCAATTTCTTATCTTCGCAATTGATCATGCAATTAATCCTGAGTTCAATAACCTAAAAAAGGTAATGTTTTTCAATCCCTTATATTTGCTATTTATGACACCGTTGGTCCTTTATTTTTACAATTATCACGCTATTAGTCCTTATTTTTGCAAATTGTGGCACCATTAGTCCTAATGCCTTTATAATCCTGATATTTTTGTGTTTAAGACTAACGGTGCTACAAATTATAAAGATAAAGAATCGAATTATTGTCATATTTGAAAATAAAGGATTTTATTCTCAAAAAGGTCAAATAAAGGAACCAAATAGATCATTTAGCCTTGGTATTTCAAACCAATTTTTTTTTTTAAAAATTATTGTTAGCAGCTTGCCACTTTAAATATACACTTGTCATATCTTGAGTTCTTGATTAAAACTCAAACTCCCCCATAAAATTTTTATATCACCCAAATTCTCTCATGGCCTTATATTTTGCCAACAAAGCTTTAAGAATAAATATTTTATCTTTTTTTTTTATTAAAAAACTAAAATTTTCCAATATATAGATATACAACATATCAATTACAAAATATTATGCATATTTTTACCTTTTACTTTATTAGAAAAATTATAATCCCCAAACATAAAGACACACTATATATTACCACACAAAAACATTTGTTCATTTTTGTTACATGGGCACACTACGCATTAAACCACAAAGTTCTTTTTAAATTTCTGTCTTCTTATTTTATTAAGAAAACGTAACTCTCCAATATATAGCAACACAATACATAATACCAAATTTTGCGTATTTTTCTTTTTATTTTACTTTAAAAGATATTGTCCTCCAAAAAATAGATTCTTGTAGCGTAATGTTTATTGTGCGCGCACGCGCGTATGTATAGTAGATTATAGTGTGTTTTCAACAAAATAAAAGAATAAAAATATTCTTACTCTTAAGACTTTGTTTGGCACAATAATTTAATATCATGAAAAAATTTAGGTAATATAAAATATTTGGATTTTACCCGAAACTCATAGAGGAACATGGAATTCATTTGGGGCCAAAATATATGTCAAATTGAAATGAAATTCTGGAATTGTTTTACACCGTTTAAAGATACTCAAGTCAATTCTAATTATCACAAACTCCAGAAAAATATAGAAACAAACGAGAGAGAAAACATTAGTGACTTTAAAATATCATCTAAGATGACGGAAAAATATATATCATAGAGTAACTTTAAAAGTATCATCCTGGAAAGGGTATAATTTCCTTTTCTCAATAGTAGTTCTCTCCTTCTCTCCTTCATATCATCATCTAATTATATGAACAAAAACTTGATTGCACTATATGTCACAAGAATGTTTCATGAATCCCATTAACTACACCTTAATGTAAGATTCAAATATAGGTGTGGTTATATGACTCTTCAATTCAAATTAATTAAATTAATATTTTATTAGATTTATGAAATTTTCAATGTTCCTCTTATCTTTTTCATGAATCAAGGAAGCATAACTTAACTTACTCATTGATTTCGAATTGAGCTGAATTAGACTTTATCAACTTCATTCAATTTTCAATTACGTGTTTAAATTTAGATTTACCCCATCTAGTAAATATTTTCCAAATTTTTATTTAATGTTAAGTAAAAATAAAATTAAAAACAGTCCTTCCGGTGTATGAAATACCAAGAAAATTCTATAGAATGTTGTCCTTGATAAAAGTAAGCCCATACCTAAATTCTAGCCTTCTTTGGTTTGCCTTCTCCAAGAGTTGTGGTGGAAATGGCTTCGTGAAATCATTTCCTGACAAATTTCTGCAAAGAGAATTGCATGTGAATGTTATTCCTTAATATGTTAAGCTATTTAATTAGTTCGACATAATTAATTGTCTAAACTAAAAATAAATAAAAAATCCTATACGTAAAAAAATATTTATTTTGCAATCAATGACAGGCGTAAGCTTCCTATGTAATATACTTGCATCTACATCTAAATTAACTTTGAGCCAAAGTTGAAACTCGAAATAAAAAGTTTAAATTGAATTCCTTTTTCGAAAGTCAAAAATATAAACTTACTAAAAAGATATTTTTAAAAGAATTATACAAAGAAACATATTTTTCAAAATTAAAAGCCAACCAAACGAGTTTTTATTGGCTAATCAACGAACTTGTATGATGGCGCAGTGCGTATACGGACGAGCAAGAACGAAGGTCAACTCTTTCTATTGCGCAAAAAATAGAACTTCAGAAATATAGATTTGGTTTAATTTCTGGGGAGATATTATTCCAATTCTAGTTTCCATGAAACTTACAAGACTTTGAGGGAATCCATTTGAGCTAAAAAATCTGGCACAGATCCAATCAACTTGTTGTTCGACAAATCCCTGTTACATATAATAATATAGTCAATAAACATCCAAATTAAAGTTAAATATGAGGACTGGCTTACTTTGGCTTTGTTAATTAATTTTTTTATTGGTAAATTATTTATTTGGTCTCTTATTTTTAATCTTTTTGACAATTAAGTCTCTTATTTTCAAAATGCAACAATTGGAGTCCCTTATCTTTGCAATTAGGGACGCTATTAATCTTGAGTTCAAGATTAATAGAAAAAAAAACAACAATTTTAAGTTTCTTATATCTATAATGCGTGACATCATCAACCATCTATTTGTGTAATTGGTGATGTCGATAGTCCTTTATCTTTACAATTTTTGGTACCATTAGTTGTAAAGCTAGTATTATATTTTTATTTTGTTGAGTTCAAGATTAAAAAGTTAACAAACTGTAATAAAGGACTGAATTATCACATGTTAAATATAAGAGATTTTATTGTCAAAAGACTGATCACATATGAAGGATAAAATAAGTCATTTACCCCTTTCTTTATTCAAATGGTCATCTTTTTCTTAGGTCCAACATAAATATTTACAGGGTTTGTAGCACTGTGAGATTAACTATGGAAGGAGCAATCAACCCATTCAATCCATAAGAAGACAAGTTCCTGAACAAAAGAGTTTTGAAATGATGTTATTAAAGAGATGTGTGAACAAACTGAACTACAAGTACCTAGGATTGGGGGCTTGTTTGGATTGTTTTAGAGACACTTTTTTTTTAATAACTTTAAAAAAATATCTTTTGAGAACTTGGAATTTTTAACTTCTTAAAAAAACTGAATTTGATTTTTTTGAGTTTCAATTTCTTTTGAAAAGTAATCCGAAAATTTATTATAAAAAAGATGTACTTAATTTTTTAAAAATATATTTTTTTATTAAAAAGGCCAATAGCTAAGTTGACAAACATACAAGGATATGATTCTAGGTGGATTGAAACCGGATTTCATGCAAGTCACACCATCCCATACAAAATCTTGTGGCTCGCATGGATCACCTTGCCAGTTTTTCGTCGTTAATTCATATGTGGACTTGATGCTTAGCATAGCTGTGACTGCCAAAAATGAATAATGAAGGGAAAAAATCAGATACTAAAAAGAAGTGAGACCATAATATCATAAATCGAATCTAATAGATATATGATAACTATCTATACTGTTGTGCCATAAATATACCAACACTAGTCTTTTTTATCTCTTCCCCTGAGGTGACTTATAAAAAATAATTATAGACATAAATAAATAAATAAATATATATATATATAAAGTATTTAATAATCTTAAAAAGAAAATTATTTGTTATTTATAAATAATGAACATTAATCAAAATTATAAATTGAAAAAAAGGAAAGACATTATAATGGGCGACCGAATGGAGGGACAAGCTAATTGAAAGAGGAAAAAAATTGTAATCAGGATCAAAAACGATGGAGACGCAACAAGAAATTACATACCATCTCCATCAAATGTTCCGGGGAGTGGCAACTCCTTAAGCATGTAAACTTCCGCAGCATTGATGATAGGAGGAAGAGTTGAATCCGCGGGTTTGTTGATGACGACATCGTATCTCGTAGCGCCGGTCTGGGGGGCTTGACTGTACACACTACCAGCTGACAGATAATTCGGAGCGTAAGGTCCGTACCAGAGATCGTTGTTTATGTAGATGTTGAGTTGTCTGGATTGATTCTGTTGCAGCTCTTGAAGTTCAGCAAAGTGCATGTAGATGTAAAATTGATCAGTATCCTTAACTTCATTCCAATAAAACGACAAGGAATCGCTGGAATTGGTGGGTGTGCAGGCGGTGTCCATCACGGCTGATGGGAGCTGAAAGAAGTTGCCAATGGTGGTTACGGTAGAATTGGTGCTGATGGCCGTAGTGTTGAGCAAGTCCAAAGGCGTCCATATCCGATCATACATGTCATCTTTGTACCTATACAAGTCGTTTAGTGTTTTGATATATGATTTGCATACTAGTGGACGGAACCAAAGAAAACAATTGGTTGAAATGGGGAGACATCACTTCTAGGAAACGGGTGGATTTGATAGGGAAATTTTTCCTCTTAAAATTGAAACGGATTTGAGACAGGAAATTTGGACAAAATTTTTTACATATGTACGCTGTAGTATTATTTTACATATGATTGACATCAAAGGAGGAATTTATCACCCGGAGGATGTAGACCGACACCATCTCTTTTGACTAAGAATTTAATAAGTTTATGGACTGAAGACTTCTGACTTCAAATAATGCCTAACTCAAAACCAACTCTCTAGATGAATTTCACGTTACATTCACAAAAGAATCCGTGAAATACTTTAAGAGTGTTTGGCATTGTTTATAAGTTGCTGAAACTTACTTATTAATATAAAAATATTAAACAACAATAATTAGATACGATGAAGTAATTTTTTAACTGCTCAAAACATTAAAAGTTACTTTATATATTATTTTAAAGTATTGGCGGGCAAGATGTAATTTTGTGATTTGGTGAATGAAAAAATTCAGGGCACTTTTCAATTAATTACGTAGAATCACAACCTTTTAAATTATTACAGCGAAACTAAAAATTAGCCGTCTTAGCTCAGTGGTAGAGCGCGTGGCTTTTAACCACGTGGTCGTGGGTTCGATCCCCACAGACGGCGCCTTCTTTTGCACAACAATCTTTTGCTCAAAAAAAAAAGAACAATATATGCACCCACGTCTACTTCAATAAACTTGCAAAAAGATCATACACTTCTTTTTCTTTTTGAATTTAAAAATAATAGTGATCATAATAAATGAATCTAAAAATAATAATGATAATAATAAAACAACCCATATAGGAACTTTCCTCAAAATAACCCCGCAAGTTGGATACGTGAAAAAACTACTTCACTCAATTCTTTGTCTTTCTAAAGGTATTCGATGAACTCTTGAGGTGGTTATATCCACGGAGCATTTCACAACCAAGATATGTAAAGAAAAGTATCATTTTCTTTGAGTTCAATGTCTAATATAATTGATTCTCATTATCAAGAACAGAAAAATATTGCACGTGCAATATTGAAAAAAAGATTACAAATAATTAGAATATGGTAAAAAATATTCAAAACCAAAACAGAATTAGAGTTTTATGGAAGTAAACAATGGTATTGGAGAGCTAAATCACAGAACAAAATAGATAATGTGGAAATTAATGAAGCTTAAAAATTAAAGCACTCGTTTTAATTAATAAAAAAATTGTTAATGATTTTGTATTAGAAATGACAATTTTATTTAGAAAGAATTAGAGAGAAAGAATAAGTTTTGTGAAAAATATACCAATATGGTCGTAATTCACTAGTTAACATGAACAAGACAGGGTAATGATTTGTCCTAATAGATATGATTTTATTTATATTCTTTTGTTACAAATATACCAATATTGGGTAGCCATTCAATCTCCTCAAAATATCGTAATATTATGAATATATCCATTACCATTATAGCAAGTGATCAAGATTTGGGATATGTGAAAAAGATTAAAAATTGACCTTGTTGATGGATGATCTTTTGTTTTTAGCTACGAGTACTTGTTCAACATAAATGGCTCCAAAAGAAATTAAATATCTGAAAAGATTAAAGTCGATAGACTTGGAAATAATCCAAAATAAATTGGATAAAAAAAAAAGTTGAGGGTAAAATACACTCATCATTTTTTTATTTTTGTGACTTAGCTTATAATAATTTTGTCTCCTATTTTCCATCTGTGACAAATTAGGCTTCTCACTAATAGTTTTATATGTGTTGCTATTAATTCAAGCTTACTTTTCATTGAAAAAATACGGTAAATCTCACATGAAGTACACGATTTTAGCCTCGAAAAAGAGCAAATATGCAATTCACATGTGCCTCACATGATATTTAATTTGTTTTTCAACTAAAAATACAGTTTGGACTAACATCAATACAAAATAATTAGATATACGACTAATTTGCCACAAATAAAAAATTGCGAGATAAAATTATTAGAAATTGTAAAAGTAAGGGACAATTGGTCTAAGAGTAAATAATATATTACCCCCTAAACATAGGCATAACTGCATAATTAGTCCTTAAATTTTTAAAACTAGCTAATCACCCCTTTGAACATTTTAAAAATAAGTTCATAACTTTCTGCCGTTAAAAAATCATCATATTTGACGAAAAGTGCTATACACACACTTGTTATGCAATTTTAAAAGAATCTCTCTCATAAATAGTATCTTGTAGGACAATCTTACCCTTTTATCTTTATTAGAAAATAAAAAAATATATATGTTATTGTACTTTTCATAATTAATTAGTGAGATTAATTACTGATAATTCAAAATTTTTAAAAAAAATTATGAATCAAGAAACAGAATCGACCAACAACATCATCATCACTACCACCACCAACAAAACAACAAAATCCTTACTAAACACACAAAAGGGAAAAAGAAAAAGAAAAACGTTTTCTATGGAATCAAAAGGATAAACACATCTATACCCAACTTATGGATTGCAATTATACATAGCAACTCCACTTTATGTTTGGCCTCCAAGATGATTGATGATGATGATGCTAAGCCCAAGTCTTTTCTGACAAGAAGCTCGTCGCTGTGTTGCTTGAGTTGTTGACGTATTTTTTAAGCCTTTAACACGCAGGTTCATGGTTTGTGTTCATTCTTCTGCGGACCAAAACCATAACCACCCACATGTGATACCACCTCGAAAAAACCAAATTCTTTTTTTGGAATTAACATGATAAGTCCAAAATACACTTTAAATCCATAATTATTTGTACTTGATTTTTGAATTAGATGCTTCTTAATTGCTGTTATTTCTTATATTTTGACATAAATAGGCTTGAAAAAGAAGATAATATAAGCGCAATATAAGATCGTATACATGAATTTACAATATAAAATTTGAAGATATAATTGATAGCGGAAGCACATACCTATTTGAGCCATTATTTTTAAATAATTGTTATTGAAGAAATAACTGTCACCCAGTCTAGGCTCAGATCTTCCTCTCCTTGCGCTACTCAATATTAACAGATATTTATGGGAACAACTGTTAGGTTAAGAGTAGGAGAGGGGACCTAGCCCTATTTCTAATAAATTCTGATAGTTCTACCCATAAAAGGATTTATCATAATATATGGGCATACGCAGAAAAGAACCGTATGGATTTATGAGGTGGGCTAAAACCAATATGATCACAAAGCCCAACTTGTAAACCAGATATTCAGCCTATTTTATAAAACCAAAAATAATTAACAGTAGCCTACTTTAAAGAGAAAATTTCCAACAATCTCCCACTTGGGCAACGTTAATTGTTTTATTTATTTTTCAAAAAATTTTTAAGAAAAATATTTATTAGACTGAATAGGAAACAGAATGTGGCCACAATTTTTAAAATATTCTGATTCACAAGATTACACCTCGAGTGCATATTCAGACCAATAAGATTGTCAAACATCGAATCATGGCAGTCATAGTGTTCCATATTGACACAAGACTTTCCATGGTCACAAATGTCATCCAACCTTATCATCATGGACCAAACATACGGCAGCGTAGCAAGAAACTAGCACCAATATGTGATCAAAATGTGCTATTTCTTTGTCAGTCCTTGACATAATTTCTCCAATATCGGCATTTAAAGCAAGAGAAATCTATTATTCTTATCCTCACAAAATAGCGTTCAATATGCTAGAGGAAAGAATGCATATCCTCACAAAATGGCATTCAACAGGCAAGAGGATAAATTATTCTTAACCTCACAAAATGGCGATCAACATGCCAGAGGTAAGAATACATATCTCCAAACAAAATGTGTCCTTATGGAGATATTAAACTCAATAGGGGATCTTATCGTCATGGACATCAAACATAAGATCCTCAACAAAATATGAATATGAGTAATCATAATATACAATTATGCGGTGAACTATAAAACAACATGCTATTGTACGAATGCACTAATGTGCAAAGCAAAATATAAAATAATGGGAACATCCAACGGTACATGATAATATAAAGCTCCCACTAGACAATGGTATCAAAAAGATTGTAAAATACTCGTATTCCTGAAATGTTTCAAAAAAAAAAAATCACAAGTCAAAGACCCTTGGACGAGGAGTCAATT
The DNA here is from genome assembly GCA_028554755.1 of Cordia subcordata. Taxonomy (NCBI): domain Eukaryota; kingdom Viridiplantae; phylum Streptophyta; class Magnoliopsida; order Boraginales; family Cordiaceae; genus Cordia; species Cordia subcordata. The sequence continues at coordinate 12,871,370 of JAPTOF010000006.1, read as the reverse complement.
AATACGTCATCACTAGCAATTCGTTTTATATGAATGCCATAATTTTTGACAAAGTCTCTGACTACCAAGAACTTGATATCTATATGTTTGCAAGCTTTAATTTTCTTATTATTCTTTGAGAATAGAACAACTCTATTATCACAATAGATCTTAATAGATCTAGTAATAAAATTTATAATTCTCAAAACTAGATATCATGTTTTAAAACATATAGTAGGAGATGAGGCATCATAGCAAGCCACAAATTCACAAAGTTGAAGAGGCATTAAGCTGTTATTTTGCACTCTACCAAGACATGGCCCCTCTAGCTAACACAAAGATATACCCAAAAGTAGATTTTCAATCATCTAAGCATCCAACATAGTCAGAGTTAGAATATCCAACCAACTTTAGATAATCTACTTTATAACAAACAAGCGTATAATTTTTGGTCTTTGTAGGTATTTTATTACCTAATTAGCAACAACCTAATAATTCATTCCAGGATTTATTATCAACCAAAACTCTTATCACAAAAGCGATATCAAGTCTAGTGCAAACCAGATCATACAACAGACTCTTAATAGTACTAGCACAAGGTATATCTTTCATAGAATCCCTCTTTATATCATTTTGAGGATATTACTTCAATTTGAGTTGATCACCTTTTACAATAAATGCACACAAGACTTACAATCCTTTACTCCAAAAAAGTTCTGAAAACTCAATTAATATAAGATTTCATAAAAGATTCAAAAATTCCAAGAGACCTATTTCAACAAAACTTAGTGCCAAGAGCAAAAGAAACATTCTCAAGATCTTTCATATCAAAAGACTTAAGTAAATATTGTTTTATCTCATGGAGCATATCTAAGTCATATATAACTAGCAAAATATCATCAACATGCAATATTAGAAAGACAAATTTACTCTCACTGATCTTGAAATATATACATGGATTAACTCTATCTTCCTCAAAATAATAAGAAGTTACTATTTTATCAAACTTCAAATATTCATTATTTTGAGGCCTGATTCAAAATCATAAATGGATTTTCTAAGTCTATAAGCCATGTTATCCTTACCAGTAATAGTAAGCCCTTAGACTATTTCATATAGACTTATAGATATATATCACTATTAAGAAAAACTATTTTTACATTCATACGAGCCATTAATAGCTTAAAGAATATTTTATAGAAACATGTGAAAAAGATTTCATTGTAATCTATACATTTTTTTTGGGTCAAGCCTTTTGTAACTAATCTCACATTTCACTTCTCAATCTTCTCTAGGAGATCTCTCTTGGTCTTGAAAATCCATTTGCAACCAAAAAAATTATCTTCTTTAAGAAGATTAACAAGTTTCCAAATTCATTTTCATCATAGGTTGCATTTCATCTCTCATAACATTCAAGTAAATGAGATAATCATTATAGATGGAAGGTCTCTTTTCTCTAATGGAGCTTTTGAAATATTGATCATCATTAGTCTCATGAGATTATGAGCTCTCAGCATGTAAATTATAATTAGCTGTAACATGATCACCTATTATAGGGTACCCACTAATATCTTGTCTCTCAATGTGAGTAAAGTACCAGCTTGACTACTTATTAGTGGTGAAATGAGACAATTTCTATATCATTATCCTCAGTAGTAGGTTGAAGACATACGACATTACCAACATCTAATTATAAGAATTTGAGCATTTGAGATTTGACAATCTTAAAAACACATGTAGGAGAGTAAAACTTATATCATTAAAATGAGCCAAATACCTATTAAAATGAGCTAAATAACCAATGAAACAACGAATAGTCTTAGGGTCAGTGGTCAGTGGCTTTTTATTTGAAAATCCTTACCTAAGCAGGACAACCCCAAACAAAAAATCGGTCAAACTGGGTTTCTTCCTAACCAAAATTCGAAAAATGAGCATTAGGAACAAACTTGTTGGGAACATGGTTAAGTATTTAACAAGAAATTTTAATGGCTTCACTGCAAAGGTACTCTAGTAGGTCAGTAACACTTATCATGCTTCTTATCATATCCGTAAATGTGTATTTTCAAATTTTGATCACACCATTTTACTCAGGGATAGTAGACATAGTATACTAGGCAACAATATCATAATTCTATAATTACTTGGTAAACAACCCTATATATTATTCGGATATCCAAGCCTACCATAGTACTCATCTCTTCTGTCAGATTCAACAATTTTGATAACCTTCCCAAGTTGTTTTTCTACCTTTGTCTTAAAAAATTTTAAATTTCTCAATAGCGTCAGATTTCTCTTTAATTAGATAGAGGTATCTGTAACAAGAAAAAATCATCAATAACTGTAACAAAATATTTGTTACCACACAATATAACAGAACAAGGTCCAGTAGTATCTATGTCTATCACTTTTAAAAAAAAACAAAACTACGGGTTTCTTTTAACTTTAGTACGCTTACCCCTTATACACCCAATATAAGTTTCAAGATCATCAAAAATTCAAAGAAGCTAAAATCTCACTATTAATGAGTCTTTCAACCCTTTCCCTAGATATATGACCTAACCTTTTATGCCATAGCAAAAAAAAAAATTTCTTTACTTAAACTCCTTTTAGAAGAAAAAAATTTTGTATGAAAAAGGTCACAAGAACTTCATGTGAATAAACACAATTGGTATAAACCATTTGATAAAACACATTCATCAACAATTCTGGAATTAAAAAAACAATTTTACTTGGTCATTTCTAAAGTGAAAATCATAAAAAATCTTGTCTAAAAAAAGAAATAGGAATCAAGTTCCGTTTAAAACATGACATCTAGAAAACATTTTCTAAATAAGTTCAAAACTAATTTTTAAATACAGACTAATAGTCCCAATGTAAGACTTTAATCTACTTACCCCTCATCTATTTTCTCTTTCTTTAACCAAAAATTGAACTTGTGCAATGAGCTCTTTTATAACCTTATAAAAGTAAGAGTTCTTATCAAAGTTACTGATAGCAAACTTAAGACCTCTTATATGGTGATTTTAATCTACGATCTAGATCTGACCTTTACCACCCTTTTTTAAAACCATGACCTCTCTTAGGAACATAACCCTTAGAATTCGAGGTACTAACGTTATAAGAATAGGGCTTAAGATTGGAAACAAAATATACAACATTTGGGTTTCTACCCTTAATTTTGTTTTCCTTAATAACATAATGGATAATTTTTTGGTCATCGATATTCCAAAATTACTTGGTATTTCTCTCCTATAGCTATTAAGAGCTCTTTTACATTCTTAATTCAAGACAAGCCATTCAATAAATACTCAGTTATGGTCTCTTCATAGTCATTAGGCAAGACAGTTAGACCTATCCTATTACAATTATATTACCCTTTCTTTTTCACTATTTTTATCAACTAAAGCGGCATGTGCATCAAATGTAATGTCAAGTCAGTATTGACTTTATTCAGATAAAACCCAATATTTGCTTTCATTTTATGATGGTTTTATCTATTCAAGACATCTAAGTAATGATTGTTCAAAGTAAATGAAACAATCCAAGAAAAGAATGCAATACCAATAAATATTATGCAGACATACTATATTACAAGAGTAAGCATTATAAACAAAAGATTCCAAGCACATCGTTGTCATATCTGCCTTTGGACAAATAATTCAACACGTAAATAGGCACTCTTTTAACATAAAGTAATACATATAAGATCACCTCACTGAAAGAAAAAACAACCACCTTTGGACAATTGAACTCCCTAACAGCATTGTAATCTTGGTCTATACTTTATGTTTATGTTACCGGGCTAAAGCCATATAATGATCTTCTTTGGAAGAACATTGCGCACTTTACCATGGTAGTTTCCCAAACAAAATAAGAAAAGCCATAGATTTAATTAAGCAAATCACTTTGGTGAATTTGCCTACTTAAATTTATGCTATCAACTCATTGGGAAAAAATTAATGCTTAACTTTAATCACAAAATGCTATGTATGTGATTGACCACACAATATGAAACAATTCAATATGACATGTCTCAGTAATCAATTTAAAATTGCATTCTTTAACAAATTTCACGAGCACATATGAATAATCTAGCAATAAGAGATATATAAAATTTCAAATTGAATAAAGAAAATAAATATTTTCATTAAATTCAGAGGACTAAAAAAAACTTCTAGATCAAATCTTTATTTATAAAACACAAAAATTGCTATAGAGGAAAACATAAAATTTCAATGTTTAATTAAATTTATTTTCATAACAAAGCTAAAACAATTGTTACTGGTGCTAAAACCAAATATTAACTTGATCCAATGGCAACTCGCTTATCAATAGAATTCTATTATATTTGCAAAGGCAAATAGATGATGGCACTTGCACTTAAAAAGTGTCCTAAGGACTCGTTATAGTAAATCAATTAATGATATATTAATTGATTTAATTCTTTAAAAGGAATAAGACATAAGCAATAATTATAAAATATCCATTACAAGAACATGTCACCATTAATGACGTATCTTAGGGCATAATAAAATATATTTCAGTTTGTCAATATACAATCAAACTGAGAATTAAAAAAGGAAACTAATAATTGTTATTATTATTATTATTTTAACAAGCCCCAAATGCATATATTATATGTACATATATTTATTTATATAATAATGGATGAACAAAAAAAAAAACAACTCAGCCACAATGGTTTTTTTTTTCTTCTCAAAAGATATATATATATATATACACACACACACACACAAAATTTAACATTTTAAATTAAATTTAATTCCATAGTAGCAAAAGCACTGTTTGGTAAATATAAAATATGCAATGCTATGTCTTTGGTAAAAAAAAACCTTTAGCCAAACAAGACATTCCCAACTTAAAAATAAGGGCTCTGTTTGGTTATGCAAATAATCCAAAGACCAAAAAGTTAAAGAAACTAAGTTTTGCAAACGTAGCCCTTTCTAGCTTAAAACACAAGGGCCTTGTTTGGTCGCGCTTGTATATAACAAAAACCTAAGTATCCCAAAAGGACTATTTGCCAAACACACCTCTTACTAATTTAAAATAAGATTTTGTTTGGCTATGCTTATTAATTGTAAAGTTTAATCATCCCAAAGTCTTATTTACCAAACATGGTCCTTCTACCTCTAAAACGGGCTAATACAGAGTATGTTTAGAGTCAAAACGAAAACCCATGTTATAAAAAGCCTGAATCTAATTCAATTTTTGTAATCAAATAATCTAATCCTAGTCCTCTTCACCTAGAAATTCAAATTCAACATCAATTTCAGCAGAAAAAAATTGAATTCTTTGCTGGATTATGCAAATAGTTTTTTTTTGTTTATTTTATTAAAAATCAAGAAAATCGCAAAAATTTGAAACATAGGACCAAAACATGGGTATTCAAAAACACAAATCAAAACATGAATATTCCTTTTTTATTTAAAAAAATAGCTATTTTCTTGATGTGAGTAGCTATTGGCTTTCTCTGAATAATTTAGTGGAAAAACTCAAAAATTAAAATAGATCATAGATCAAGAACGACCAAGGAGAGTTCTACGAAAGCACTCAATCAATTTTATGAAATAAAATTTAATAATAATATAAAACAATCATCAACAACTTTCGTAGTCTATATGCTCAAACAAGTATTCCATTTCTTAAAAAAAAATACATGTAAATCCATGTATAAGCGGCTCTGATACCACATATAAGCGCAATATAGGATCGTATACATAAATTTACAATATAAAATTTGAAGACATAATTGATAGTGGAAGCACATACCTGTTTGAGCCATTATTGTTAAATAATTGTTGTTGAAGAAATAACTGTCACCCAGTCTAGGCTCAGATCTTCCTCTCCTTGCTCTACTCAATATTAACAGATGTTCATCTGTTAGGTTAAGAGTAGGAGAGGGGACCTAGCTCTATTTATAATAAATTCTAACAGTCTTACCCATAAAAGGATTTATCAGAATATATGGACATACGCACAAAAGAACCGTATGAATTTATGAGGTGGGCTAAAACCAATATGATCACGAAGCCCAACTTGTGAACCAGATATTAAGCCTATTTTATAAAATAAAAAATAATTAACGGTAGCCTACTTTAAAGAGAAAATTTCCAATAGATAAAAGTAACATATATGGATTGAAAAGACTTTTGGACATGTTTGGAGCTGTTAAAAAGATGCCGCTATGTGAGACGTGCCCATGCCAGAGTCTACGCGGGACTGACCAAGTTTGATCGATAATTGGAAGATATTTTGCATGTTTCTTGGAGAGGAATTGTCGACCAAAAATACGTTTTAGTCTTAAAAGGAAAGGAAACTGTGTTTGAGGAGTTTATTTTGACAAGGATTATCTTTTTGCCTATTCACCTTTTTATTTTAAATAACATTAAAAGAGTTTCCTTAATTGAAGGAACTCTTAAGTTAGATATTTTCTATAAATCATCCAGCGAACTATGTCAGAAGAATGGAAGCATTTATATCTTTTTTTTTTGCAAATATTTTTCTTTCTTCTAGGCGCCTTGTAGGGGCAAATATATTAAGAGGGGGGGGGTGAATTATGATATTGAACATTTTTTCAATTAAAAATTTGTCAAATAAATCACACACTTCTACTTAAGCAATATATCAAACACTATGTAATAAAAAATGGTAATTAAAGTAAAGTAGAGATAAGAAAGAAAATGACAAATGATTTTTAGGTGGTTCAGTCTTGCTTATGTCCACAGCCCAAGGTTGCTTCCTCTTAGGACTTCAATCAACTCGACTATAATGCTTCTTTAAAGCGTGGTGAAGCACAAACCAAGTATTGCACTTCTTTGAACCCAAATTCAAAGAACCTAAGAGATACTTTTTTTAGGATTTTCCCACACTCTTCTCAAGCTTAATAAATATATCTCACAAAATTTTCTAGCTCAAAGAGTGTGTATACAACAAATATTGAAGAGGCACATTTGTGTAGTAGCAAAAACTTCTTAAAATTAAGTATAGCAAAATAAAGTTTTTGAATGCTTAAGGATTTCACAAATAATGGCTCAGAGATTTCAACAATCAATGATGATAAAACATTTTGCAAGCTTGGATTGATAATATTTTGATGCTTTGAAGGTGTGTTTAAAGAGTTTCTGAGGTTAGGACTTTGATAGGTAGAAGAAATGAAGAGAAATGGGGCTGAACAGAAATAAACAGCTAGTACATTTATTACAGCAACACGCTCAGCTGGTAGACCGGCTAGGTCGACCGGTCGACTAGCTTGCCCCTTTGCTTCATTGACTATGCCGGACACCTTAGCCGGTCGACCAACTAGGGGGTCCGGCTTAACTTTTGCAATTCTGACTTGGCCGAGTGACCCCCCTGGTCGGTCAGTCTACCGGCTTAGGAAGTCCGACCACTCCAGAATGTTGAAGCAAAGCCAAACAAGCCTAAAATAATTTTAAATCAATTTTAACAAATTTTACTAACACCAAATCAACTTCAAACACTTTGTAAACAATTTTTCAAAGCTTAGAACCATTTCAAAACACAGCTTTGAAGAATTTTATGCTATGTATGCATTCAAATAAGTTTTTTAGTTTATGAAAAATAATGCTCATGAGATTTTAAAATGTTTGTATCATGAAAGTGAGAAGCTTGAGCTATTACTTGTGATTCTAAGGCAATTCGCAAAGGAGCAATACATCTGGTACCCCTTATGACACCTCTTCTCTGCCTTATGACTTCTCATCAATTTCTTCTTCAAGTTTTGAGCTCTTTGATAGATAATCTTTTATGTACTTCATTACACATTTTCTTCTATTTTCCAAGCATCTATCTTTATAATGTAGATTTATCACTCACAAGATGCTTATAGTAAAATGATCATATTTAGTTAAAATTAATAATGCATATTTGGTCAAAACATGATCAAAATTTTCATCATCAAAATCAATAATGAATATTTAGTCAACACGTCTAATGGCCAGACTTTTTTTCTAATTGGGGTTAATTTGAAGTTTATGGTTCTACAAAATCTGTGAGATCTAATTAATTTTCTCCTTTCACTTTATTTTGGTATTTTTGTGTTTATTGTTTTAAGAATTAATATTGTCTTGTCATTGTTTATTTTGCCGATGATTATGCAATTGCTTAATAATGGGTAGCCAAATATATTAATTTAATTAATCTAAGAATAGTGGTAACCAAGTCTCCTATGTAAACATACAACCTAACTGAATCATTTTTACGAGAGAATTGGCTTTTAGAATTAGCTCTTTCTAGAGCCTCGTGTTGCCATTAAATAGACCCTGCATACATCTCTAGGAGTTAGACCGTTTAATAGGTAAGACGATAGTAGGAAAAAAATTGTAAGGGGTTTAAACTATTATCGATATTGAAAGGAAAGATAAGGTTGTTAGGTCGTGTCGACGACCATAACTGGTTTATTAAAATAGGCGAGAGTCATCTTTGTATTTAGGATAAGGTAAAGTAGGAATTTTATTTTTGATAAATTCGGCACCTATCATAACACCAGTTCCAGCAATTGTGACGAGATGTCATCAAATGATCGCAAAATCATCAGTAGAACGAAAAAACAACAAAAATTACGACTTTATTCCAAAAAAATTCTCTTTAGACCACGAAGAAAAAGATACAATTGTTTCCTCACTCTTTCTTTGTCTTTTAATCCTTCTAGGGCCTAAAACACCTTTACCACCACCACCACCACCAACATTGGTACATTGTTACAACGCGGCTGGTCCATCGTGGCTTGCAAACGCTTGACGCAAGCTCTCCCAGACACCCTGCGAAGTTTGTCGAAGTTGGGACCTTTATTGCTGAGAACAAAAGCTATATGCATGACTTTGCTCCAGCTTTGTGGATGAACTTTGCCATGGTGGAAAAGAAGAAATCCTTCAATTGGCTGTTTATGTTATTCACAAGGATTAAGGATTTGGGTATTTTAATTTGGGATTTCACATGGGTTAGAATTGAGGTGAATGAATTGGCACTACTGAAATAGGGCTTATAATATATTTATAGGAGGGCATGAAGGTTATTTTATGTCTTTTGTTAATTTTTTTTAATAGTGTTATTAAAATAGGGCGCTTAAACTTAGTTTTAAAATGTTGAAAGGGATGATTATGTAATTTTGCAAGTTTAGGGACTAATTGTGCACTTTTGTCTAAGTTCAGAAGGATAATATGCTATTTACTCATTGGTCTAATATACCAAACTTATCAGTATCAGTAACTTCACTTTGATAGAAGCTCAAGGAATCGCTGGAATTGGTGGATGTGTAGGCGGTGTCCATCACGGCTGGTGCGAGCTCAAAAAAGTCGTCAATGGTGGTCACGGTTGAATTAGCGGTGATGGCCGTGGTGTTGGGCCTGGTTAAAGGCATCCATACGTGATCATATAGATGTTTGGATTAGTTTATCAAAAAACTTACATAAATTACTTTTAGTTTCAAGCAGTTTTTTTTGGTTTTAAATTTGACTTTTAATTATGTGCTTAAATAAAAGTTGTAGTTATAAAAATAAGTATTTATGTATTTGGTTAAAGTCGGTTGAAAAGTAATTTATATTATTAAAATAACTATTAAGAATATGAAAATAAAATTTAAAAGGATAAATATAAGATAAAAGAGTAAAGATGTTTTAATAACAAAAATAAAAGAATAAGAATGAAATAATATATGAGTTGGTCAAACTTTTGTTTTTCAAAGTGCTCAAAACCATAAAAAACAGAAGTTAGAGGCGGGAGTTTTTTTTTTTTTTTTGTTTAAAGCCGCTTAAAAAATATTTTATTTATTAAAATAAACGCTTCTATTAGTTAAAATTACACTTTAAACATGTTTGATCTGAAAAAAAAAAACCAAATCAAACACCCTCTTAGTGTGTTTTACATAAGAATTGCTTACGAATGTACGAAGCAAAGTACACAATTGGTTGAGACGAGGACACGTACACGTATAGCATAAAAGGAATTTCCATGGTTAGCAAATTGTGTTTAAAAGCAACTAAAGATGACTTAGATGCAAAAGACAAAAAGGTACCACCTATAATTTTTTTTAGTTGCTTATAAGTTATAATAATTGACCAAATAAAAAGACATTTGTATTCTTTAAAAACTAATTTTGTTTTAGAACATTATTAATTAATGGTCCTTTTTAGTAAATTTAATAAGCATTACTGCTTTTTTTCCAAAGACATCAACAATTTATAAGCACATTTTATGCAAACACTTTTCTGCTTACTATTCATTTATTCATAAGCATCAAACGTTACTTATAAATATCAATATATTACTTATAAGTGGCTTAGAAAAGCAAAGTCAAATAGGCTCTAAATCTATAAATGCCTTTTAAGTCCTTATGCACTATACTCTTTCTTTCGGATGAGTTTAAGAGGGCATTTGGATTGGCTAATCAAAAAACAATTTAAAGTATTTTTGGTTTTAAGAACTTTTTTTTTTGACTTTAAGTAATTACATATTTGAATAAAAGTTAGTTATAAAATTAAGTATTTACATGCTTGGTTAGGTTGGTCAAAAAGTAACTTATATAGTTAAAATTACTATTAAAGACATGAAAATAAAATTCATTTAAAATACAATATAAGTATAATTGTTTATTTATTTTTTAAAAGCATTTTATCAAAATATTGTAATTTAGTAATTTAATTTATGCTATATAATATAAATTAATAATAATTATTAAATAAATCATGTAATAAAGATGAAAATGATAAGATAGTAAATGATTTGGTCAAATCTATCTTTTTTCAAAGTAAAGCCATAAAAGCAAAAGTTAGAAATGGGAAATCTTTTATTATTTACTTAAAGTCACTTAAAAATAAAATTTTTATTAAAATAAATATTTTTACTAATTTAGATTAAATTTTAAATAGATTTAACTAACTTAAAAGCCAAACCAAACACCTTGTCTGAATCTTCGTAGTCACTTTCAATGGCTTTTTAATGATTTTAAACTTTTCATACGTCAATCTAGTTGTGTCCCAAGGACTGTAACAGCTGCCGTCTTAGCTCAGTGGTAGAGCGCGTGGCTTTTAACCACGTGGTCGTGGGTTCGATCCCCACAGACGGCGTCTTTCTTTTAATTTTTCAATAAATAAATGTTGGACAAATGTGCTTTGGGCAGAAAAGTTTAGGGATGAGCAAAAATTGAATCATAAGTTAAACTAAATCAAATTGAATTTGGTCTATTTAATTCAATTATCTAGAGTTAGTTTGCCTTGAACTTGAAAACATTTTTTTTCCGGAAATATCTTTTTTTTTTTCTGTAAAAATAGAAACTTATTTACTTATTTTTATATGAAATGTGCTTTTGTTATATGTGATGATATTTAGTTTTAAATTTGAAAATAAAAGTTGATTATCTAAACTACTAATTAAACATTGTCCGTCACGATGGTCCAACTTAAATTAAGCTTCAAGTGAAAAAAAAAAAAAAAAAGAAAGAAAGAAACAAAAGAGAAAAAGAAAAGGAAAAGCACTCTACTTAACACCCATTTCCAGAATCTGAATTAATTTAGCGATTACCCTTTTCGGGCTAGTAGGCCTTTTTGTTGGCTGAGTTCCGGGATTCTTCTTCTATTGACATATGGTATGTATATAACATTTAAAATTTATTTTGGGATACTGATCACTGACATGATAAATTATACAAATTATCAGATTATTATAATAAGAGTAAATAGTATATTACCTCCTTTTGGTTTAACCAATCTTTTTTGTAATTTCAAAATTAACTAATTACACCTCATATTTTTTTAAGATGTGCACACATGTCCACTTTAAGCATGTTTGGATTGGACTTTTTTAAGGAAAAAAACACATTTTTTTAAAAAAAAAGTAAATTATTTTTACAATAATATTTAGTTTGGCCTTCATAAAAGTTAAAAATCTGAAAAAAAATAAGGTCAAATAGAGTTTTTTTCATAAATCAAAAATTTTTTATAATCCAGAATTTACGACGATGCACCACCATTATTATGGTCAAAATTCTTATGCAAACTACATTACGGATTCCCCGCTGGTCGCTCCAGCCCGTCCTCCTCTGAGCCGTCGCTGGTTTTTTACTCAGTCACATTGCCTTGAAGAGTCAAAGTTTTGCAGTGCTTGGTTCAAATTGCCAACCCTCTTCCAATGCAGTTTGGTTTTATGTTTTAGTCAAATGGACTTTTAGACTTTAGAAATCCGTTTAAGAAAAAAAAGGCTATTTGGTTTTATGTTTTAAAGTTAGTTTTGGTTGAAAGTCAGTGGAATTTTGGGACAAAAGGAAGTTGTAATTTCTCCGTTTGTCATTTTAGAAACAGCGTTTTATAATATTTTCTAGACAAAAATATCTCAATATTAGTTTTGGAAAGCAAATAATAGTAATTTCAAAATGTCCCTTTTAGTAATTTAGACAACCAATAATTATTTTCAAATATAAAACCAAATACTGTCACATTTGGTAAATGTTTATTTTATATAAAAATAACCAAACACAATTTTGTTTTCAATAAAGGTCCATTTAACAAAAAGTTCGTTTTGAAAATGTCTTTTCACAAAATTAAATTTATTAACTAAATATCAAACTAGCTCTAATGGTTTTCCAACCTTGATTGAAGGCGATAAAGTGGGTGGGGCATGATAACAGTTCAAAGAGATAGGGCAAGCTTCATATGGGAGTATTTTAATTGGTGTGGTGGTGAAAATGGTGGCCTTTCTATCACATTTTGTTGCCAAAAATTTGGAGAAGAAGATGAGCTTCATCTTTCATGCTAGTTTTTCACCGGAAATCCAGGATAATGATCGGAGCATGTCATTTGATTCATGATTAAAAGAGGAGCAAAATGGTAGCTTTTTGTCTCCTGTGTTTTGGCCAAAAAAAATATTGAAAAAAGCTTGAATTAACAGCTTGCCTATTAATGGTGGATTGCCTCTAGAGCAACCAAAATGATTATGAGATGTATCAAGAGAACCACGACGAAAAGAGGAAGATTTTGATAGCAATAGTGCGACGTGAGGTGGCCGAAAATGGCTCGGCTAGCAATTGACGTTCTCGAGGTGTGTGTAGATGATGAAAGAAAGAGGCAAGGTTATTTTGGTCCAAAATCATTTTTTTTAGATGAATTATTTAATTATATTCAAAGTAAATGCACGTGTCCTATACTCTCTATGAAATCAAATAGAAACGTAATGGCATGAGGGTTAAATCCATGTACTTTTAAAAGGTTCAGATAAAATGATTGGTTAGTTTTGAAATTACAGGGAGGTCTTATGCACTTTGGCTAAGCTACATGTGGATAATATGCTCTTTATTCTTATAATCATAGAATTATTCCACTCTCTCAAAACACTAATAATGTTTCTCATATTTGAACAAAAAAAAAAAGTCTTATGGTATTAGGGCTAGTTAGCATTTTTTTTAAAAGTGTTTTACAACTTTCGGAAAAAGCATTTTTTGAAAAGTTAAATATTTTGACTTCTAAAAAGTGTTCAATTTTTTTTTTCTTCAAAGTTTCAACTTTTTTAAAAGCAAACCAAATAATTATTGCCATTATTTTTAACGTGATGGACACCAATATTTTTAACGTGGTTCGATCTTCTGCCTTCATCCACGGGCAGACAAGAAAATTTTTGCTATGATAAGAACAAATACAACATACGGAGAGAGGGCGAAGGTCCTTGCTCTCCTCACTTTCACGGTCGCTCGCTCTTTATCTCACTTCTTTGTCTCTTTGTCTCACTCTAATACAATAGGCAAAGTTCCTATTTACATAGTACAAGAAATATCAAGTATGGCAACACTACAAATATAATAATGCTTTAAGATATAGTAGGACTAGAAAAAAGGCAGAATAACAAATAAAACAGGTTTCAGACCTTAAAACCCTTATTCCTACAGCCGATCAGAATATGGGTTGATTCTTGCAGAATATATTTTTTTTTCACGAAAAAAAAGTGATCAATTCAAACAAGCCCATTTCACTAGCTCATTTTTGAGTGAGCTCCAATATGTTCAAATCACTCTTCATCTGCGAATTTAATTTACAGATAATCTATTACAACCATGACGGTGAGCACACACATTTTTAACTTGTGCATCCATCAATTATTACAAAACTTTATTCATGTTACACATTCATTTTAGTAGAAAAGATCAAACAAAATCAACACGGAAAATATTCTTTTAGGTGATCAAAACACAAAAAAGACTTGAATATCCAAGTTACCTTGCCAGTGGACCAAGTCTAGTATCGAGGCTCATAGGTATCACCCCAACCGAATCCCTTGATTCTGTTTCATTGCGAGTCATCTCTGCTGCCAGACATGCTTTTAGTTCCATCACCACATGGTTCATTGTGGGTCTTTTAGCTGAACTGCGAGCAACACAAGCCATTGCTACTTCTACAAATTTCCAAACAGAGTTTACAGAATAATCTCCTCGTAGTCTTGGATCAGTGATGCTCCTGACGTCGCCATTCTCAAGCTCAGAGCTTATCCATGTAATTATGTGCGTCTCGTTATTTCTTGGTAGCGCTGAGCGTCCCGAAACTATCTCAAAGAGAACGACTCCAAAGCTATATACATCACTTTTCTCCGTCAATCTAGTAGTTGAGTAATACCTACATGTCAAGGGAAAGAAAAAAATGTTACACTTTTTATGCAAATTAAAGAAAGATACTTTTAGTAACTTTGACGAATGGAATATTCGTTTAGTTCACAATATGAATTTGTGTCGGAGGACCATTATAAACTGTATTTTCATTTACCGTATATAGTTATTTACTTATCTTTTTTGTGTATTAAAAAATATTATATAATTATTATATATTTTTATAATTAATTTTCTAAATTTTCGTTAAAAATGAATGTACAAATGTGCTCCCCAAACCATAGGGTCGTGGTTCTGCCACGGTATATACGTACAATATCATGCGTTCTACAATATGCAATTCCAACAAATCAAAACACAATAGGCTTTGTTTTTGAGTAACCCTTTTCATGCTTTTAACACGAAGCACTACAAAAAGAAAAAAAAATGGATTTTCATCTCAAATTTAAAAAATTCCATCTCAAAATAGATTTTTATCTCAAAAACCCTCGTTTCAAATTTTGAAACGGAAAATTCTGTATCTAATTAAGACGGAATATCTTCCTTGTCAAATATATATTAACTTATTAGAAAATTTTATCCAAATTTTTTGTCTCAATTTCCGTGTCAATTTGAGGTGATTAATTATACCCTAAGAATTTAATGTACTTACTCTGGGTCTAGATATCCAGGAGTTCCAGCCACTATAGTGCTCACATGGGTACCATTATCAACTGGAAAAGCTCTTGACAAGCCAAAGTCTGCAAGCTTAGCTCGGAACTTTTCATCAAGTAATATATTACTAGTCTTGACATCTCTGTGAACTACTGGTGGTATACATCCATGATGCAAATACTCCAACCCTACAATTTAATTAACTTAATCAGCCCTTTAAATAATTGGCACTCATCAAGAGCTGGAACAAGAAAATTAAGGGTACAAAATGACGTTAATTAATTGCTTTAGTATACCTTGTGCAGCATCTATTGCTATTCGAAGCCTCTCTTCCCAAGTTAATACATAAGGACCTTTGCCTGTGTATTCAGAGAGATAAAAGTTTAACGTGATTTAATTTAATCAAGAGAATGAAATTGATAGCATAGTTTACACCAAAGATTGTGAAAAAAACTAGATAAAAGTGGAACAAAATAATTACCTAATAGATGCTTCTCTAAGTTGCCATTAGGCATGTACTCATAGATGATTCCCATGTTTGTACCCTCATAACAGTATCCAACAAGAGAGGTCAAATTTTTGTGATGGATCGTTAGAAGAAGGTTAGCCTGCAAAGGGATTTCACATATATTCGATGGCCGAACGAAACACAAGTTTTAGCAAGTTATTATGAACGAAATACAACAGTTAGACTCATATGATTTTCGAGAATTATTAGAATCATTCGTGAACTTATCATTGTTATACGGGTATTTAATTACCTCTGCCTGAAATTCCTTATAACCTTGAGTTGATGACTGGGAGAGCATCTTGACGGCAACTTGAGTATTACCTACATAGCCATGGTATACGATACCAAATCCTCCTTTACCAATAACTCTCTGAAAATTATTGGTCATGCCCAAGACTTCATGATATGTAAATTGTCGACTCTTAGACGCTACAATGTTGTAATCGTTGTTGTTGGTGTTGCTTGAAGACGTTGTTTCCATCATGTCATTGCTTTTGCCT
Organism: Cordia subcordata; assembly: GCA_028554755.1. Lineage (NCBI taxonomy): Eukaryota > Viridiplantae > Streptophyta > Magnoliopsida > Boraginales > Cordiaceae > Cordia > Cordia subcordata. The sequence continues at coordinate 12,855,106 of JAPTOF010000006.1, read as the reverse complement.
GAAAATTGCATGTTTCCTGATTCCACACCTCCTTGTTTGTTCAACTCGACATTGTTCACGTTCGTGATTGCTGGGGGTAGTTAATTGAAATTAACAACATGTCTGCATCAGTCACGCTAAGCTCGATCTTTTTTTTTTTTAAAAAAAAAGAAATTGAAGATAATAAATAAATACAGAGAATCCTATCTAACAATTTAAAATGTACTATTTTGAGAAGTTAAAATTTCTAACTTGTGAGAAACATTGAATTTGAGTTTTATTTTTTTTTTCTCGAGTTTTAGATTTTTTTGAAAGTCAAATCAAATACTTATTACAAAAAAAAAGAAATGTACTATTTTAGAAAAACTTCTTCTAATTTTCATTAAAAGAAGAATCCAAATGAGCCCTAAATCTCAACATTATCCGTTTAAAAATATTAAAACACTACAAAAAACCACAAACAAGAGGCGATTTTACTACAAGATAACGAGGAATAGGTGGCAATTTTATGGTATATGGAGAGGTTTAGGTAATATATAGATATATTGTTATGAAAGATAATTAATAAATGAATTCTTTACTTGATTGGTGGATGGTATGATTACAGAATCCTATAGTAAGAAAGGGTCAAGATTTGAACCGTAGATGAAACATGGTGTGCTTTTCTTTTTCCTGAAATTATATATGGGTAGCGTTTTAAATAACCGATGCTCATGCTGAGGGCAGTTTTAAAATAATCGACGCCCATATTGATAACAATATTAAAATGGCTAACGCCCATAAAACCGCTGCCTATTACCTATCTTTTTGTAATGAAATTATCTATGTATAAATTTTAAAACAAAATAAATCCCCCCCCCCCCAGACATATGGGACGTCACTTTTCAGCTTAAACTTTTAAATGTACTGATTGCTTGATATATATTATTTTATCATTTTGTGTAATCACTTTATGTTTATGCGTATTACCTTTTCGTTTCCTCATTCTAATTACAAAGAAGGCGATCACCACAGCGAAGACAACAAACAGCACAGCCGCAACCGATGCTACTACTGGAACCACAACACTCTTCTTATTTTTCTTGCATGAATCTGACTGGCAAGACCCATCGGTGCTATTGGCGGCATCGAAGCTATTCATTTCACAACGACAAAAAATTAATTAGATTTGGATTAGTTGGCACAACAATCTCAGAAAAGAAAGAAGCTACAAATTTTAAAAATTTTGAAAAAATTGCTTTTTAGACAAGCTAAAATTCTAGCTTAAGAAAAAAGCTGAAATTAAGTTTTTTTTTTTCAAATTGTCAATTTTTTTTTAAATCTAATTTAAATATTTATTGCAAAAAAAATGTAACTTTTTAAGGAAAAGAGTGGTTTTAATTTTTATGGAAAAAAAGCCAATCTAGATAGGCCTATAATGCTCTCAATTAAACATTTAATTTGTAAAAAATGGATGTCTATAAAAATTAATTATTTTCTGTCAATTGATTAAATATCTCCTATTGATTTGTTTTTCTTTTTCTCTAAGTGGTCAAACATAAGAAAATTTGAAAAATAATAATTTTCGAAAAAAAATATTCCTGCCAAACAAATTAACGGAGCCCCAAAATTAGAAGAGTGGCACAAACCTTAACTTTATCTTTCCTTTGTCTGCCTTCTCCAAGAGTTGGGTTGGAAATGGCCTAGTGAAATTATTCCCTTTCAAATTTCTGCAAAGAGAAAAAGTGCATATGGTAATGAAAACTGTTAAATATTACATCATTGATTTTGACCTATCTTGAAGAATCAAATTAAATAAAGTGTTAAATATCTCAGATCTTTTTCCCCACCAATTTTTCACCTTCAATTACATGTTTAATTGGCATATTAACTTAATAAGATCTTTTGTATGTCTCTCTCTTAATTATTTCTTTTCCCTTTCCATTGGCATGATAATTAAGCATAAAATAATAAGTGATAGATGATCAATTTGATTTAATTCCTACAGACTTACAATTTTTGTGCTCTATTTGATATAGTCTTATTTTAAGATACTTATCCTATTAAAATTAGGGTACTTCTTATAAGATTTAAGAAATCTTATCATGCATTTTATGAAAATTCAAAGCAAAATCATACTTTTTATCTTATAAATCCATACTATTTTATTTTTTATAACTATAGAATGCAGAGTACATATGATAAGATATCTTAAATCTTATACGATATCTCGAAATTTCAATTGAATAAGCATCTTAAAATATGATCATTCCAAACCCACTACTATTCTATGAAGACTTACAATTCTTTTAGTGAAGCCATTTGAGCTAAAAAATCTGGAACCTTTCCGTTCAAATTGTTGTTCGACAAATCCCTGTTATAGATAATAATATAACCATCAGATGTTAGTAGAAATAAAACTAATTAAATACCATTTTGATTAGTCTTTAGTATTGTTAATTCTTTCTTAATTTTTTTTTTTTTTTATCAAGTGTATCATTGTTCTGTTGGCTCTTTTATGAGGCGTCACACTTACAGAGTTTGCAGCAGTGTGAGATTAGATATAGAAGGAGCTATCGTCCCGTCCAATCCACTAGACGATAAGTTCCTAAATTCAACAAAATTGAAATGGTAGTATTAAAATTATTGTTTAAGGTCTACTGAGTAGTTCAAATGATTAAAATTGATTCAGAAGATCGAAAATTAATTGAAGATGTAAACAAGAAATGAATTGCGAGTTAACTAGGTTTTGTTTAAAGAGTCTCAACAACTTACAAGGATATGATTCTGGGGGGATCGAAGTCATCTTTGATGCAAGTCACACCATCCCATTCGAAGTCTCGTGGCCAGCATGGATCACCTTGCCAGTTTTTGGTTATTGCATACGTAGACTTGATGCTTTGCATGGCGACGACTTCAATTCAGAAATGATTATCAAGCAAAAAAAGATTAGGATTTTTTCTTTTTTTTAAGAGAAAAGCTAACCATTAAGTGAAAACTTGAACTATATGTAAGAACTGAAAATGAGAAAGAAAAAGTATTTATATAAAGGAGAAAGCATAAGATACAAATGGTCTGTTTGAGTTGGCTTTTTTTTTTCATAAAAAAAGTACTTTTTTTTAGAAAAAATTAGCACTTGTTTTTCATAATAAATATTTAATTTGGTTTTCAAAAATTTATAATTTTCAAAGAAAACTCAAATTTAACTAAGCTATTGAATTAAAAAAATTTCAACTTCTCAAAAAAATACTCTTCTTCAAAAGTTATAAGAAACGCTTTTAAATGAGATACAAAGGGCTTGCTTAGATTGTTTTTTCCCATAAGGAAAGCATTTTGTTTTCCCTTAGAAAAATTAGCACATACTTTTTGTAATAAATATTTAATCTGGTTTTTAAAAATATTAACACGAAGTTCAGATACACCTTCTCTATAGGAGTCAGAAATTTTGACTTTGCCACAAAAGTACTCATTTCCAAAAGTATATATATTAAAAAAAAAAAGTCAATCTAAACTATCACGAAAGCCGAAAAGTCAACACACACGTACCATCTCCATCATATGTGTCTGGGAGTGAAAGATCTATGACGGTGTACAGCTCTACAGCACTGATCACCGGCGGAAGAGTTGAGTCAGCGGTTTTATTGATCACAACGTTGTATTCTGTATAACCACTGATACCTTGTCCACTATATATAGTACTAGGCAACTGATAAATCGGAGAGTACAATGTATGCCATTCTTCATCATTTATATAGATGTTGAACTTCCTGGATTGGTTGAGCTTCTCCAGATCTTGGAGTTCAGCAAAGTGCATGTACACATAAAACTTGTCGGTGGCATTACCAGCCGTCCATTTGAATTTCAAGGTGTCACCGCTGGAATTGGTTGCCAAGCAAGCAGTGGTCATGGCAGCTAATGGAAGTTTGTATGTGCTCTCACTTGTGTCAGTAAGGGATGTGATGTTGATCAAAGTGGTGGTGTTAAACAGGGTTAAATAACCCCATATCCGATCATACAAATCATCTTTGTACCTGGACACAAGCGGATTAATGTGTTGTACAGGAGATCTTCGTTGGGGAAAATCGAGAATACATGTGGGAAAACACACAAAGAACACGCAATATTTTAACGTGGTTTTGGTTCTCTGCTTATATCCACGATCCCCTCTAAGATACATTTCACTATTCAATAATATTAGGTGTTATAGTTTTTGTACGATAATAACTTAATGAAAACCCTCCAATCACGTATATATGAGTGCACTAAATTCGGAAAATCAAATGTTAATTATATGCCAATGACCAAGAAAAAAAGGAACGAGAAGAAAGAAAATCTCATATGCAAGCATATATTTCATGCTTGTTTGAGTAATAGCAATGAGGTTTCTCGATATCATGCTAGTTGGGAACATCTAGGATTTCCAGAAGTAGATGCCATTCATGAGAAATAAAATTAAAAAAAAGGAAATTTGAGCTGCTGAAGCTCAAGCAACTACTTTTGACATAACAAAAAGAAAAGCAAGGACTAGATTACGGGTGCCCCGATGTTTTTAGCTATTGAAGAAAAAACAAAAGGGCACATCAGTGTATTTTAGACAAATCACAAGAATCAACAATACATTTAACTCTATTTCCAAAATAGGAACAATATATATTATCAAAGTACATGAGCTAAAAATTCTTTTTCCTAAATGCAACTTAATTATATAATACTTTTCTATGTGATATATATATTATCAATTATGATCTGTAGAAACTAGTAAAATTAATTACACACCTTATCACATGATTGGTCGACGATAATAGGGGGTTGAACTTCTTCCGATCAAAGAATTTCAAAGAACCAAACTCAGTAGGATACGAGTCTTTTTTCAGAGTTCTCAACTCCAAAGTTGATATAAAAGGTGTTGTGGGACCTGTTTTAACAAGACAAACATTTATATAATCCGATAAAGCGATGTGTATTACCTCCGTCTGGTACGGTGTTGATGTATTAAAAAATGTTATTGTGTCCCAATATCCAACACCAAGATGGAGATCAAACATTGGTAGTTGATTTTCACCATCATAATTTCCATACATAAAACTAGCCCTTATCAAGTATTTGCCACCTTTCCCTTGAACAGGCCTTAAGGTGTAGCAATTTCGGGTTCCCTGAGGAAAGCTTCTGACGTTCAAGTATTGTTGTTCAAGGGAGTTGATGTTGTACACAGGTGAGATGGTCTTACTCACTCCATTATCAGTGAAGCCTGAATCTGAAGTGTAATAGATACCAGTCACTAGATCAACATAGGTGGAGTTCCTAGCTAACCCACAATCTATACTTATGTATCCTGCACGCACGAGAGAGAGATATATGTTATAATGTAGATAGAGTTATCGGGTAACCCGCAATCTATACTTATGTATCCTGCACGCACGAGAGAGATATATATGTTATAATGCATGTAGAGTTATCGGGTAACCCACAATCTATATTAATATATTCTATACACACAAGAAAGATATATATTATAACGTTATGAAGGGGATATTTTCAAATTCGAGATGCTTGATCTACATGCTAACGAAAACCACATCAATAGAAGAAAAGGAATAGAAGGAAAAAGGAGTTGATGAAACTAGCGACAAGAAAACCTGATTGATCGTCAGCTTGTGCATTAGAGATAGCAGCGCTGAGAGCAAAATACAATAGAAAAGCAAGCACAGAATATCTTATCATCTTTGGAACACAATTTCATCAGCTACCTTCATCAACCTGACTATACAAACTTATAAGTTAAAGTCCCGATTTATAGATATTGCAAATTCTTTTCCAAAAAAAAAAAAGGAAAGGCAAGTGGGCTTGTAGTTTAGTGTGCCCACGAACCAAAGAATAATTCAAGCTACTGTGTTTGTCAAATTGTGTCTCTTCCATTAATGTCAACGGCTTCAAGCTACATATCCTAATGTTTATATGAATTATTCTTGCTTACTCATACATTAACCGTTAACTAATGATAGACTTAGCATGCTAGTAGAAAATTAAGAAATAATTGTCCACCACCTTGGAGTATAATTAGGCGAAGAAATAATTGCCCTCAAGAGTTGAAAACACGCTTGTTTAAATGTCTTATTACTTGCTGATATATGTTGCTGACGTTAATAATCATTTTGAATCATTGAGGTTTCGTTTTAAATTTTATTGGTGAGCCGTGATCGAGCACAATGTACAGCTCCGGTCTCATGTGATAAACTTGAAACTTGTTATCTTTTTGACATTCACAGCTCTACAACCAAAAAAAAAGAGAGAGAGAGAGAGAAAGAGAAAAGAAAGAAAGAAAAAGAAAAAAAATAGTAAAAACAAATGGCATTCAAAAGCAAATAACTTTCCAGGAAAATTCGCAAGCGCGTAGAGTTGATCAACCCACCAAACCTACTTAAAAATTTCGGATCGGATCGTAGTACGAATTTTTATATATGGTTGACATAGAAGAAAGAATTTAAATCAATTCCAGGATCTTGATGTCCAACATTATCTTTCGACCAGAGAATTTATGGAATATTGAACACTTCATATATATAATGCCAACCTCAAAATATTTCAAGATGAATTTATATCCCAACTTGTTAAAGTCTTCAAGGATTAGTGTTACAAACAATAGCCGATGAATACAATGAGCCCCATTCTAAGGTTGTGTTCCACACAATTTACTTTTTTAGGTAGTTGATATTTGTTTGAAAAGTTAATAACTATTGTATATTAATAGTTAGTGGATAATTATTTAAGTAACTAATTGAAAAAATGTTTTCAATAAAAGTATCGGTTGAATTAGCTGATACTATAGAATAATATAAAAGAAAATTATTAATATGACCTCAGTATTGTTTTTATGATTGTGTAAGACCTTTATTATTATTATTATTATTATTATTATTATTATAAGATATTATTATAATTTAATAATAATAATAATAATAATAATAATAATAATAATAATAATAATAATTGATTATTGTGTTATTTTAATAGTACAAAAAGTATTATTTTAGTAGAGATACGATAGAAGAAAAACTTAAAGATAGGATAAAGAAAAAAAAAGTTAAGATATTTATATTATAAACAAAAAAAATTAATACATAAATATAGGATAGAGAGGATGGGATATAATAAAAAAAAAGGAGGTTCCATTTGTTTGCAGGAATCTGGTGTTTGGTAATATTGAAAAATAATTCAACCATAAAATATTTTCAGTCAACCAAAAACTTTACTTATAAATGGATAAAAGGGTTTTTATTGGTGGCCAAGAAGAATAAAACATTTACATTTTCTGCAAAGTAGCTATGCCTTTCTCTTATGCCCAGCGCATACCCGCTAAAAAATAAATAAAATAAAAATTTTAAAAATCAAAGAATTAAAAATTAAAGTTAAAAGTTAAGAAATTAAGAAAAAATTAAAAATAGAAAATAAATTTATAAATGAAAATTTAAATTTAAAAATTAAACATTTTAAAAACTAAACATCTGGAAATTTTAATAAAGTTGAATTATTTTGAAAAATTAAAAATTAAAATTTTAATTTCTAAAAATTTTATTTTTTATTTTTTAATTTAATTAATATATTTCTATGATAATCTTTTGCAATTATAACAACCAAACACCAGAAAATATTTTTCCACATAACAACTGAATAATTAAAAATATTATTTTTTCCAAAAAATTCTTTCCAAAAAATAATTTCCCCTATAAGTTATTTTCCTACAAATAAAAGGAGTTTGAAACATTAAAATTTAGTTCAAACGTCGTATGAAACACTATTTTATCAGGCAGTAATAATTAGATGAAGTACTTTTTAGATTTGCATCAAAACACTAAAAGTGAAATTAGACATTATTTTAAAATATGGCGGCAAGACCTAATTATTACCATAACATCACATTCTATGAAAAATTTGCGAACTGATGACAATCTTATATTGTCTAGGATAAAAATAGGACAGAAATATAATAATGAATATGAAAAATGCAAGCTGCCGTTTTAGCTCAGTGGTAGAGCGCGTGGCTTTTAACCACGTGGTCGTGGGTTCGATCCCCACAGACGGCGCTTTTAATGTGAAACGTTTATCTTTTGCACCCAATTCTGGTTCAACAAGCTTGCAGCAAGATCGTACCTCTTCTTGTTCCTTTTTTTTTTTTGGTTGAATTTAAAAATATAATAATGATAATAATAAAACAAACCACATGAAAGCTAGATTTCTCACAATAGCCCCACAAGTGGATCCATGAAAAACTACATCACCATGTTCTTTGCACCACTAGAAAACTACTAATGGGTGACGAAAATTAGCAAAGGAAAAAAGAAAATCCGCAGCTAAATAGAGACGACATAAAGAAAAGGAATCCAAAGTCATCTCTAATTAGTGATGGAGTATTTACAAATCGAGAGTTATTAAACACTAAGCAGATACATAATTGCAATAAATGATTATCATCTCTAATTAGTTACAGATATTCCGTCCATAATTAGAAATGATAACGAGATGAAAGTTTTCTGTCTCCAATTAGAGATAGACTTTCCTTAAAATTTTGTGATGATTATATTCGTGGGACATTTGAGAATATATACATATAGAAATTATACCTCTATGTCTAATATAATCCATCCTCATTATTAATAATAGAAAATCATTGCATGACTCAGGCATTTGGTCTTCCTCTTCAGCCAACTAACATTCGTTTCCCACTGACAAATAAGGAAAATTAATACCACTTCCCTCTTTTTTTTTTCTTTTTTTTTTGCCTTTGTTTAATGCCATCACTAATGTTCAATCATTCAGCAGTGCATTTTCAACTTCCTAAGGGTGATGTTTATTCATCTGAGCATCTGGACTCCGTCGTATTTGCAGCCGGGCGTGTGGCGTGCCTATTATATTAAAAACGAAGGTCAGAAAGATCCAAGAAGACACTTTCCAGGACTTTCATTTTCAATTAATATTTGCTGGCTAGTGCATAATATTATACGATTCATTGGTTATTTGTGGACTCCTATATGATTAAGACGGTGTTTGAATTGTCTTATCAAAAAGTTACTTAAAGTATTTTTGGTTTTAAGCGGTTTTTTTTTTATTGTCGACTTTAACTATTATGTGTTTGAATAAAAATTGTAGTTATAAAAATAAATATTTACATAGTTGATTAAAATGGATTGAAAAGTAAGTTATATGATTAAAATAACTATTAAGGACATTAAAATAAAACTTAAAAAGGTAAGTATAAGATAAAAGAACAAAGATATTTAAGTAATAAAAATAAAACGGTTAGAATACAATAGTAAATAATTTGGTTAAACTTTTTTTTTCCAGAATGATTAAAGCCATAAAAACCAAAAGTTGAGGTTGAAAATCTTTTTATTTCATACTTAAAATCACTTAAAAAAAAGCACATTTTTTTATTAAAACAAATGCTTCTATTAACTTAAATTAAGTTTTAAGTAGGTTTGATATGGAAAAAAAAAAAAAGGCCAAACCAAACACCCTTTAAGATGATGGCGTTGATTAATGTAACCTTGCAGGAAATTCAAAAAATAAGTTGGAAATGAAGTAAATTTTTGTACGAAATTACACAGCCTTTACTTTTTTTAAAAGTGATTAGGGGATACTTTTAATTCAATAGAAGCTTTTAGTTCAGGGTCTATTTTAGTTGTTTCTCGTCACTATTTTGGATTTGACGAGGAAATAGCGATAGAAATCAACTATAGTTGAAAGGCCTGTCGCTAAACCTATTTTCATAACCGTTTCATCTGTATTTGGTGGTCATCACTTGATCGATTTATGTAGCTATTCCGTCGCCAAAATGATTGCGGTGCTAAATGGGGGCAATCGGCAATAGAAATTCCATCAGCAATTTAATGGAAAACGGTGCCTAATGTGTTCCACTTCACTTTTGCTGCTGAGAAAGATCGCAAGAAGGCTTGGAATAACAGACCCTGGACGATCCAGGGCCAACATCTTCTCAGTGAATAGGATCCTAGGTTGTCTTGGAAGGAGGTTGATCTGAGTTTCACTTCTTTCTGGGTTCAAGCTCATGGTCTTCTTTTTTGCTATTCGAGTAGAGATAATGCTATTGCTATTGGTGAGTGTCTGGGGGGGGGGGGGGGTTATAGTCCGATTGAAGATACAACCATTGTAAGAACTCTGTGGAAAGGTTTAGACTTTTCTATCCGTGCAGAAAGTCATTGTCATGTGTAATTCATTGTTGTTGAATGGTGGAATTTATCCTAGAGGAGATCGTAAACCAGAGTGCCAAACCACATTAAAAAACATCACATATTCTTTGTGTGTATTTTTCGCTATGCATTGATGTGTTTTTGTAAGTAAACAGAGACAGAGAATCAAATATAGTAATGTAATACTCCACGCTATATAGAATACTAGAATATAATTAATTGGTCAACAATTAACATGAACTTTTATCATATTTCGTATTGCACTACAATGTACAAAGATATTGTACTCCAGGGACAAACCATGAAGAGCAATCAAAATCAAATCATCTTCAGTACAGGCTTTTAATACGTCGACAATGGCTTTTAATTCTCTGAAATAGATTTCCATGCTTCAATTATTTTTTGCGAATGGCATGAAGTTGAAGTCTTAAGGCATGAGAATTTGCCTTGGAGTTGTTGAGGTACCGTTCTACCAATGTGACCTAGATAGCACGACTTGAAGTGAGATGGTATATGTGGGGTTATTTTTATTTTTAACCTTATTTTTTAATTTGCTTCCAAAAATAACCCAGTTTTGAGGGGAGTAACAAAAGTAGACTTTTCGAATTTATGAAGTTCGAAAACGAAGTTACAAAGTTCGACTATGTGAAGGGTAAAATAAAAGGAAATTATAATATGAGATATCGAACTTCTGAAGTCCAACTAAGAATTCGAAATTCAGAAGCTCGGACTCGAACTTCTGAAGTTCGACTGAGTGGATGTAATCTCGAAACTCGAAGTCAAAATTCCAAATACATAGTCGAACTTCTGAAGTTCGAACAGTTGCAATACTCGAACTTCCAAAGTTCGAACAGTTGGTATACTCGAACTTCCGAAGTTCGATATCTAGCTTTTGTTCCTTGATTCGAACTTCTGAAGTTCGACTGCTCAGAAACCCAACACAGCTGGCCGTTATCAAAATTTGAAAGGTCAATAACGCGCGTGTATCGCTGCATGTAACAGACAGGGCATTAAAGCAGAATCTCAAAACTCGATATCGAACTTCAGAAATTCGAAATACATATAAAATCGAACTTCAGAAGTTCGATTATGTTGCACTCGAACTTTAGAAGTTCGAAATCGAGTTTTTGTTCATCGATGTCGAACTTTAGAAGTTCGAAATCGAGTTTTTGTTCCTCGATGTCGAACTTCTGAAGTTCGACTCCTGAAGTTCGACTCCTCTACTATTTAAACCCCCGCCTGAACTCTCCTCTTCCATCCGAAATCTCACATCTCCTCTCCTCTTTTGCTCTCTCCCTCTCTCATTTTTCTCCCATCCAATTCGAAAATTTAGTACAAATTTTCCACATCCTAAGATTTTGCCTAAATCTTGTAAGTTTTCTCTTTTTTTTTTTGGTACCGAATTTATATGTTTTAATGTGTTTGTTTGTTTAATTTATATGATGTTAAATTTCGAAATTATATGTTAATTACATGTTGCCTACGTCTAATTTGAAAATTATATTATTGTTTAGTTTAGTTGAATATTAATCATATTGGTTTATTTTATATGTTAATTATATGTTGCTTAATACGTTAAATTTTAAAATTAGACAATTGTTTAGTTTAGTGGAATATTAATTTTGTTGGTTTAATTTATATGTTAATTATATGTTGATTTATTTCGAATATTAATCATTTTATGATGATGGGATGTATTAATCATTGTGTATATAATTTGTGTACATATAATCAGTATGCATATAATTAGTGTGAATTTATAATTATTCAATTAATCATATGGAGTTTTAGGGTTTTAGTGGCGTTTAAAGGTTTTAGTGGAATTTTAGGATTAATTATGTTAATTATTAGTCAATTTAAGATGACGTTATGTAATAATTAAGTATTAAAGTTGTAGTTCTAAAGTATTTAACATGAATTTTTATAAATTTTAAATAATATAAAATTTAAGAAATGAGAAGATTAAAGTTATAGGGCATATAGTAAGTAACTGAAGTTAGGGTTTTAGTGGAGTTTTAGGATTAATTATGTTCATTATTAGTAATTTTAAGATGAAGTGATATATTTGTTCAATATTAAAGTTGTAGTTCTAAAGTAATTAGTAATAAATTTTTTGACGTTTAGATAATGTTAAGCAGTATTAATTTTATTTGTTGTGCAACTTTAATTTGAAAATTATATTATTGTTTATTTTAGTGGAATATTAATTGTGTTGGTTTATTTTATATGTTTATTATATGTTGCTTAATACATTAAATTTCAAAATTAGACTATTGTTTATTTTAGTGGAATATTAATCATGTTGGTTTATTTTATATGTTAATTATATGTTGATTTATTATTTGGAATATTAATATTTTTATGATGATGGGATGTATTAATCGATGTAATTTTAAATAGTATGAATGTAGAAAAATTAAAATATTATGAATTTTACAAAGTTGGCAAAATTAGTTAAATATTAAGGTTGCAGTTTTAAACTAATTAGTAATAATTAGTACTTTTACATTTTTTTTAATTTACTTAATGCTCGTAGGATCTATGGCTCATAGACCAGCTCCTAGCTATAGTTCAGTGTTATGCTATTACTATAACCACCGAGTGAATTATTTGTCGTCACTCCATCAGTTAGAGGAACACAAGATTTATAGGAGTGATAGAGAGTTATTCCTATGGACGGAGCATCCTGCTGTGCAGACGGCTTTATTAAGAGCCAGATTTTTTGGATGTTATGCGGCGCGCTTCCATCAGGTTGACAATCCTCTTATTATCGCTTTGATTGAGAGGTGGCGACGAGACGATACATTTCATTTGCTCGTAGGCGAGGCCATGATCACACCGCAGATGTCACAGATATTGGGATTACCGATTGTTGGTCGTTGTCCTTGCTAGACGATACTAGTCGAACTCCGGAAGAGTGGCGGACACGTATTCATCAATATATGGGGGTATATGTATCTTTGGACAAAATTAGTGGAAGTTCGATTAACATACCCCATCTGAGGGAATTGTACGTAGCCCAAGGCACTCCGGGGAATCCTGATGTGGAGGAAGCGGAACGGTGGGCCCGTTTGCGAATTTTTTTGTTATTTGGCATCCATATGTTCACTGATACGACAGGAAATAAATTATCGTTACATTGGTTAGACTTTTTGATTGACTTTGATCATATCAGTGAATATAATTGGGGCAAAGATGCCTAGCGATCTCAGATAGATGGCTTTGTAAGGCTTGTTGCCGTGATTGTAGAGGCATGTGCGGGCCGTCATGCTCATTCAGTAGCACACTTACTCACTCATTATTGTTAATGATATTTGAAGACGATTATTTCTTATAATATAATTATCTTGTACAATGCGCTTTTTGCTTGGGATGACTCACGGCTTTTAGGCCAACATTGTGTGAGCAGACGGATAAGCACCATCAGAGGGATGGGCAAGCTGTTCACCCTGATTTCCCGTTGCCAGGCCCACCACGCGGTTACATGTTCTTTGCGAGGAAGGATCTGAAGTGGGTTGTGGGCCGGGCTGGTTTGAACGAGGCGCGAGACATGATTGACCCTTTGGAACCCGGCGAGGTTTGAAAAAATTTACATCTCACATTTATTACTCTCCCTTGTTAATATACGTTGTATGTTTTATAAACTAATCTGCCATTATTATTGTGTTCCCAGTTTATTTTCCAGCCATTCGAGCATGCAATGGGTGGTTTGCCACAGTACTATTTGGAAAATGCGGAAGCGTGGCGAGCATGTGTACCCCTCATCGTTGGTATGCGGGTTGAGTGGCAGCGTTCTGATCGGGTACTTCTGCAGTTCGGCATGCGACAGACGATCCCCGTTAATCCACCAGCGTGGCAGAAGCACCGGGACGGGAAAGAGAAGATTACAGCCGAACAATATAATTCGGTAGTCGACATATGGGTCAATTGGGAAAACACCGTTGTGGCAACGGAGTTAGAGGACTTTCCCGATCCTGGAGCTTTGAGGGCGTATATGAGATGGTACCGAGGGATAACCATACTACATGCTGGACACCCTCGGACTAGTCATACAGACGACGGCTACATTGCGTCGGCCCACGATGAGAACAGTCTGGTTAGTGCAATATGAATGTTTTCCCATAAATTCGAATTTAGTACGCATTGATGCAATACCTATTAAAATTTCTGAAATTTTTCTTTAGGCGGTATACGCTCAGCATGTGGTTAACCACAGTGGGAGTATTATACGACAGTACGAGGCGGGAGACTTACGAGTAGATGCGGCTACTCTTGATTATATGGTGAGTCATCTGCAGGTCCTACACATCATAGGCCAGGCCGTACTTCAACAGACCTAGCATGAGCACCTGTTGGATGACATGACAGCCATGTATGACGTCCAACGTCCGCAACCGCCTCCACAAACTTTACATCGGTCGGGACAGCGGAGCCGTCATCATCATACCACTCAAGAGCCCAGCACTTCGTACACGCCGCCACAGCCTGGTCGGTCTAGCCAGTTCGAGTACGGCGGTCCGTGGGTCGATCCCAGCACTTCATACATGCCGCCACACCATGGTAGGTTTAGCCAGTTTGAGTATGACGGTCCGTCACATCAGGAGCCCAGCACCTCGAACACGCCACCGCAGGGGCCGTTATCTACTAGTGATTATCTGATAGATGATTAGACTGTTGAGCTGGTGTTCGAGGAGGACCATCGACTGCGTCGTACTCGTAGACCCACAAAGTCACCTCATCTACCGCCACGCGTTTTACCTGACCGGACCAGCAGGGGTCGGAGGCCGATTATTACATGCTTTCTCAGTATTGATGTAATTGAATAGACATTTTACATTTCAAACTTATTTTAGTAATTCTATGTAATTGAACTTTCATTTTTCATTATTTTTTCGTACTTATTATCATGTCTCGATATAAATTGTGTTGATGTTGACAATATTTTGAGATGGAAAGATTTGACAATATCTTTTATTGAAAACATTACACACCATAGTGGAAAAGACTAATTAGCATCACATGCTACAACTTCATGATAACTATTCGAAGTTACGTATCTATTCTTAGGGGGCAATTTGGTACAATATGCCCAGGGTTACGGCAATAACCACACTTTCTTCTGCCTATTTGGTCGGAATTGTCCATCTCATTTGGTATACGCCGAGTTCTTTCCTGCCCACGTCTTCTATCGCACACTCGTAAAGCATTCGGGAGTAACGTTCAACTGGGTCCTGGAGGCCAGTAAAATTCATGTCCAAGGGGTTGAAATGTCATATTATATGTTGCCTCGAATGACTCTACCGTATAATGAATATCAACAATGGTTGAAGGGTTTCCACCCCTATAATGGGCAACATATTGGGCATGAGAGCATGGCATATGATAGGCTGTCTACTAGCCACATGTACATGTTCGTCCCACCCAATCTACCTCTTGTTCGTTGGGAACATCGTTTCATCGTTCTGGCATTCCACCGACCTGGTACCACTCATCTAGTCTGAATGCATGCACTCGCATCCGGTGTAAAGACGTCTCCCACTTTTCATATTTTTCTCTCGCTCGATCCGTCAGAATACGACCATCTCTACGCATGTGCATCGCGTTTGCCAACCTATTGTGGAAATATCCCTTTAGCTTTAAAAAACTATTATTTACTAGTGCTGTAATGGGCAATCCCCTGGCTCCGACAATCATACCATTAAAGCATTCAACATTATTTGTTGTTAGCACTCCTCATCTATAACCCCCATCGTGGCTTAATGTCCATGACTCTGGACCGAGGTCGGCTAACATCTGGTGCACCCGTGTACCAACGCCAGTGGGTCGTGGGTCGATATTACAAATAATGTCCATGGCGGCGATGTGCTTCCGTTTCTGGCTTTCTTTTCCAGCTATCCAACACATGTCTTTTGCGAATTGGTTGTGCCATCTTTTCATCACATTGCTTTTTAGATGTCTCAAGCAAATGCAATGCTTCACTTGAAGTCGGCCGTCGGATGTTATTGTATTGATGGTTGCCGCGATTCCTGCGTGCCGATCAAACAGAATACAAACTGTTGACATGTCGTTTAAAAAACACTGACTTACCTTCTCCAGGAACCACCTTCAACTATTTGTACTCTCGCCATCGACAACGGCAAATGCCATCGGTAATGATGAGTTGTGATCTGGTGTGTGTTTGCATTGCCATTTACTTATATTTTAGAGATGTTGAATGCTTATAATGATGCACTAGTGTAGTACTCTTGATAGGAATTGGCTTAAGCGTAAACAACTATGCATAGTGAGTTTAAGAGATAAAATGCTACACTAATAGCTTATTTTCAATGATTCAGGTGACTTTGGGTTAAGATAAAAATTGAACAATGAAAGGTGATGAAGATAGGACATGCACGGGTCTAAGGGAGAAGACTAAAGGCCGAAATGACGAAAAATTGGATGAAGGAAGTCACCGACGCTAAGGAAGAATAGCCGGCCGATCGACTAGGTCGACCGCCACTCCAGAACTTCGCCGGTGCCGACGATCCCCCTTCAAGAGCCGGTCGACCGGCTAGGTCGACCGGCCACTCCAGAGAGCCCTTGAAGAAAGCCGGTCGAGTACTCCAGAGGCCGGTCGACCGGCTATGCGCGAATTTATAAATAAAGCCCGACGCGGAGCAGAAAACAGAGAGTTTTTTGACACACACTTCACACCTATTCTCACACACACTTAACCCTATTCCCTAGCCGCCTCACACACCCTTTTCACATACTTTTCATGAAGAACCAAGCTTCGTTGGAGGATTCAAACGCTTTGGAATCGAGATTGTTTACAAGCTGTGTTCTAAAATTGCTAGGATGAAAGGGGAGTTTCGTTATATCTCTTTCATTCTATTTTCTATTATGTCTGAGTAGGCTTGTATAGGGTGATTAAACTTATGTAATGGGTTAATTTTATACTCTTATGATATGGGATATGATGGCTGAATATATGTATATATATGTTTTGATTTGTTTTGTTTAATTGGGTGTTTTTTCATTCATGTCTATGTGTTTGATAAAATACCGAGATGAGTACATATATATTAATTGAAGTTTGTTTGTTACTAAACACATCTAATCCATGTTGTACTCATGTCTATGTGTTTATACATGGATGTTATGAAGTGGGTAGTGTTTTTATTCATGTCTATATGTGTATTTGCATGCCTAGTAACAAGCATAATTTCAATATCACATGTGTATGAATGTTAGTCAAATCCTGCTGTAGTGATCTTAGAATGACGGAGTATAATTTAGGGCTAATCTAGGTCGAGTTTCCTTTGGCTTTAAATCCAGCCAATAGGTTTCAGGATAGATTTAGTCGACCTTAGCAACATTAGGTCTTGGCTTTAAACCCAGCCAACGGTTTAGGTACTAGGGTAGGTTCATTCTAAGCCACCTAGAAAGTTAGTTAGTCCCTCTTGAGGCCCTAGGTCATAAGGACCACGCCGTAGCTCTAGGAGACGTCGCCTAGGGACGGACCCGCACCGAGTCCTAGAGGGAAATCAGGACACTAACTAACAACCTAGTTAAGAGCACTTTTGATAGTTAGCCATCATCCCTTAATCCCATAGCATTTGAGTATGGAGTTACCCATTCATAAGTCCAAGTCACCCTAATCCCTTTCCAATTGTTAGTTTCTTCTTAATCAACCTGCGTCCCTTTTTTTTGTTTTTATTCATAGTTTAGTTTTCTTTCATTTACTTAGAGCTCCCGACAATCCAAACCTTCACAAGAAAAAGTACACTTAGTTTAGATCTTTCTTTTTAGCTCTTTTAGGACACCAAGCATAGGATACATTCACGATATTCACGCCTCCCTGTGGTTCGACACCCGCACTCGTAAACACTGTATTGCACGATCCGTACGCTTGCAGGTCTTTTAAAACTTGCACTCGTAAGAAGACACCAGGTAATATATAGTCGTTGGCATCTGTCGCTAAGGTGATAAGCAGGTGGCCCTTGTACTTCCCATGCAGATGTGTTCCGTCCAACGAGAGTACAGGTCGACAGTGCCTCCATGCCATGATGCACGGACCAAAAGCCCAAAAAACATAGTGGAAAATTTTTTCTATTTCAGTTGAACTCTGGGCGAACTTGTAGTGGACAATGGTTCCCGGATTCTTTGCAATTACGGCGGCAAAAAAGCGCAGCAGCATCTTGTATGACATGTCCCAGTCTCCAAAAACTAGTTGGATTGCCTTATTCCTACCACGCCACGCTTTCTCGTACGTTATATCAACATTTAAAGTCTTCTTTATGTGGGCTTGGACAAGACGTACCTCGAAATCAGGCTTCTCTGCAACAAAATGCCTAACCATGTAGCCGACCAGACAGATGTTAGATTTCTATGGTCTCTTCTGCATTTATCTCCCATGCAAATATGCATGCTTTGGTACCTCGTAATCTCGAACATCTTGTGTGTGCATTTTTTTACTGCACGAACCTTCCACTTGCAAGGTGTCCTAGGATTGCTTGATTCGTAGCAACATATGTCCCACAAAGACTTATTCGACTTCACCACCCTATATTCTCGTTTATGTTTGATCACATTTTGTTGGACAGCCCGTATAAGATCAACCTTTTTCGGGAACACCATGCGTTTGGCCAACTCCATCCGTCTCTCGTCCCACATTGGTCTCTCCATTGGAGGCTCATTTGAAGTGATGTAATACTCTGTCCTAGCTGTGTGGAAAGCTACTGGTTCTTCCTCCTCTAGATCCGGCTCGACTCTTCGCCATTGCCCGCCCCACATCAACCTCTTCGTTTCGTAGATTAAACTTTCTCGACACAACATCTTTCTCCTCGTTTAAGTGGACGTCCTCATCTACTTCTTCCGGTTCAGATAAAACAGAATCTAATCCCACCTCGAACATCTCCCGAATGTCACTAGCTTGAGAGGGTCCTCCAACTTCAAATGTGTGGTGGAGAAAGGAAAAATATGGCAAACCCTGCCGTTGTGGTTGGAATGTTGACTTCTGCATTGACATAATAAGGTGGTTCCACATTCAAGTCTGGCAAATCACCAACAACTTCTTGTAGTGTTGCTTCTTCATTTGAAGGTCGTGGATTGTACACGACATCACTTTGCACGCCTACGACAACGCGCGCATCTCCTATTCATATCCATGCAAGTCGCTTCGTACATGTCCTGTACATCTTTGTCATCCTTAATGCCACTGGGGTAATAATATATTTGTTGTAGGTTTGTGTCCCATTTGGGATCACGATAACACAACTCAACTCTATCGATAGTAGGCCGCAATTGGAGCTTCGTGAATATACGAGATACAAACTGATTGTATGTCGTTCCGGGAAGAATTTTTATTTTACGTGGTAAGTTTGGACCTGCATAGTCGAGCCCATGATCTGTTTGAATTTTGTTGCCACCGTAATATAAATATACGTTAACTGCATCAACATTTGCATTCATCTTTTTGGGTGAAAAAAATATATATAACGTGACTTAGATGTGAATGAGTTGCAGAAGAGAGGGAAGTGAGTGGTTAGTGGTATAGCAGCAAATCCAAAATTTGAAAATGCTACGTAATGTGACTTATCGTGTGAACGTTTGTAGGGTTAGTGATTTTGGAACGAGATGATGAAGGGAGAAGTGGGGTATGCATTATATAGTAACAAATTCGAACTTAGAAATTCGGATTTTAAAATTCTGAGTTTCGACTTATAACCTAACTCAAATTTTAAAAACTCGAAACAACAAAATCGCAAGTCAGAAGTTTGAAAGTTTGAAAATTTCGAACTTCGAAAGTTCGAATTTTTCAAAACTTCGAACTTCACAAGTTCGAAAATGCACATCTCTGACAAAAATTTTATTCTCTGCTCTGCTCTGCCCTTGATTACGTCGGAATCTTGTAAACTCGAACTTCTAAAGTTCGAAACACGATATTATTATCTGCCTCCTGATATTATTCTCTGCCCTTCATCACATCGTCGCAACATCGTCACAGAAGGAATCCTGCAAACCCTAGCACCCTATTTTCGAACTTCATAAGTTCGAAGTTATGCTTTCGAACTTTTGTAGTTCGAGTAAGAAAATCCTGCAAACCCTAGTACCCTATTTTCGAATTGCATAAGTTTGAAGTTATGCTTTCGAACTTTTGAAGTTCGAGCAAGACAATATAAAGTTCGATATCGAAACTTCGTAATTCGAATATATTTTCGAACTTTCGAAGTCCGATATCGAGTTTTCAATATTCGTGATCGGGCTTCATAAGTTCGAAAAGTCTACTTTTGCTACTCCCCTCAAAACTGGGTTCTTTTTGGAAGTAAATTAAAAAATAAGGTTAAAAATAAAAAGAACCCGTATATGTGCTGTACGATTTCGCTGGAAATGGTTGCGTTCAATCATGTCCTGACCAAGCTGTTAAGATGCCTTCGCGGAACATATTAGGCAGAATCAAAGATTAGACATATGGATGTGCCATCAGTGATGCCACACAACGCTGGCTCAATCTGCGATGCGATCGCCACAAACGATAATTTGATCCATCAAAATAAATAGTAACCAAGGTGGTTATATTCAAGCTACTGAGGTTTGGGAGTTAAAGAAAAGAATTTGTTTTAACCGTTAGTGCAGGGAAAAGTGTTGAAACCACAGTGGAGTGGATTGGAGGGGTTGCAACAGAGGACGCAACAGGGAGTGGGGGCGGAACTAGGGGCCCGGCGCCCTCCCAAGTGCCGAAAAAATATATATTTGTGTATTTAAAATTTTCGAAAGTTCTTCTTATGGTCTCCCCTCAATTTTTCTCTTCTTTTTTGTTTAAAATTATTCTCACAATAATTTTTTATATACATTTTTCTGCATAGATTATATTTTAATGATTAATTTTTCATAATATATAAGCAATTTTTGTAAATTTAGCAAATAAATTTCAATAATCCTTAATTTATTTGTTTCGTTAGTTAGGTACTTAGAATAATTTTTTTCTTGCAAGATAATTTTAAGAAATTCATAAATTTTAGGCAGTTTTTTCATAGAAATTTATTTATTCAGCGAGTTTTTCATATATAATTTATTATTTGTCTTGGCTAGAAAAATTCATAAAGGAGATAAGAGTTTAATTTGATCGACTGAATTAGTAAACTTTTTCTTATATAATTTTATATTATTTTGTTAAATAGTATTTTTGTATTTTTTTTATGTTTAAAAAATCTAATAATATTTATATAATATATTTTCTCTCATATTAGAGGAGGGAAAACCTTGTTTTTTTAACTTAATCTTGATGGTATTTTCACTCAAATACGTATATAGGTCTCGGCCCCTGAAGAAAATTTTTTGGTTCTACCCCTAACAAGGAGGGTCGAGAGCAAGGGCTGTGGGGTGAAGGAATTTTTAGAGGTCGAAGCTATAGTAGAGATAATAGCAGCAGTAACAATGGATGAAGAGACAAAGGACATGAACTGGTGATGGAGATTGTTAGTAATGATTGAGTAATATTGGTGATATTTTGGCTTGGTGCAGAGACAAAGAAAAGAAGAACAAGTAATGGTAAGGAGTTTTTGGTGAAGAATGCGAAGCTGCTAAAAGATCAATGACGAAGAGGAAATAAAAAAATATGGTGCAGATGTTATTTTTGGTAAATTAAGGTGGAAAATTTTGAGGGACAAGGAGAGCGGATTGTCTAGTCTCTTAATACTATGAAGAAATATGAGTAGAGCCTCACCCCAACTAGGGTAGAGTTTGTGCATTTATATATATATTCAAAAATGTACAAGTTACATATATACTTTTAAAGTAATAAACCTTATGAAATACACAAGCATATACACTAATAATATGTTGGGTGCTGTTGAACAATAACCTCCTTTTCTGGTTCTGTTTCCTAGGTGTACCTATGCCGTATTTGGCAGAGTGCTTCTAGCTCCTTTCAATCTCTCAATAAATCACACTCGCATTCTGCTTCATACTGACGATAGTTTAAGAAGACAACTTATGTTGGTACTTTAGCTTAGTCATGGGTGATGTCAATTGGCTCATTTGATTCCCCAAATTCTAAATACTCACCCTTGTTTTTTGTTGGAATTGTTGTGTGTTAGTTGCAAGTGACTTAACAATTTCTTCAAGAGACATAACTGATTTATGTGAAGATTGCTATTGTTGTTAAGGTGACTAAGACTAGAATTGCTGAAAATTCTGTTGGAATTTGGTGGTCATGCTTCATAACTCGAGCTTGGGTAATCACTCTATCTTGGGTTGTAGGTAGTTGAATAGGGGTCATATTTTATTTGTGGTGGACCAGGAAATCCTCCAACAGCATTGACTTATTGTTGATCATCTTCTTGGAGTATTGGACAAATGTCAGTTGGATGACCAACAATGGTGCATACTTCGCAAACTTTAAGCTATTGCATGTTTCCTACAATCATACTTTGAATTAAAGTAGTCAGCTGAAAATTTTTTTTATTTAAGAGAATATATATTTACTTTATTCACTTTTCTTGTAAAATCTTGCCTACACCAAACTGTTGTGCATTGACAGCCATGAATCATGATAGATATCAAATCTCTAACCGTTTGAGGAGTTTTGTTCACTATAGTACCACTACTAGATGCATCCATCATCTTCCTCTCTATTAGAAGCAGTCATTCATAAAAGTATTGAATGAGGAATTGTTCAGAAACTCTATGTAACGGGCAACTCGCACAAAATCTTTTGAACCTCTCCCAACATTCATAAAGTGTCTCTACGTCCTTTTGTCTGATTGCACAAATCTTTTTTTCCTAATTATTGTAGCTCGTGAGGCTGGGAAGAATTCATCAAGAAACGACCTTGCCATCTCTATCCAAGTATTGATGGAGCCAGGAGGAACGATCTTGCCATCTCTGTCCAAGTGTAAATGGAGCCTGGAGGTAACTAGGACAACCATTCTTTAGCCGCATCAGCTAAAGAAAAAGGAAAAGTACGCAATTTTATCTACTCCTCAGATACTTCTTCTGGACTCATGCTTAAACACACCACCGGAAACTGTTTCAAATGCTTGTGAGAATCTTCATTCTCCAGTTTGCAAGAAGTGGTTAGTGGATGTATCAAGCTAGACTTTAACCCAAAACCAACATCCGATGTTGGTATGTTATTCAGAGACACATCAACCAATTCCTACAAGGTTCTATCTCCTGCGGTGATCTTTTCTTCTGGTTATGAGTCACTAAATGATTCAAATGAACCGAATGAAGATTTCTGCAATTTGGCTTCATTTTGCAAGCCACAAGGATTTTTGCAATCTCAAGATTGTACTAAAGTTCACTTGTATAATCAAATGTAGTCATTAAAAGAATAAAAATTAGCACCAATCCTCAACAACGACGCCAAAATTTGATGAGTGCCAAGTACGCCAAAAAAATAAAAGTCTATTCTTACTCAATAAATTGTATATAGTGATAAGTAGGGTCATAGCCTCAGAGATTGGTTAATTGTTCATCCTTTTAATTAGACAAGATTAAGCGATAAGGAGAGAAAAATAGGAGGGGATTTTTGTTAGCTAAATATTTATTATTGATTTTGATGATGAAAATATATGCATTATTTTACTAAATAGTTTCTTGTGAAAATGAGATGATATCTAGTTGAAGCTTTGAAAGATTGAAGAAAATGTGCAAAAAGCATTATTTGAAGAAAGAGAAGGTGAGAAAGCATAAGGAGGAGAAGAGAAGTCATAAGGGGTACCGGACATTATTTTCCTTCTTGCTCTCTTTGTGAAATGCCTATATATTGTGTGGAATTGGCTCAAACTCTCTTTTTCTTGTTCAAAGCAAAATTTTCAAGTCTTGCACATTTGTACAAATGTATTTGAATGCACACATAGTGGTAAAATGAGTTTTTAGGGTATTTCAAGTCACAACATATGTTTACAAATTATTACAAAATGATTTAGTGTTGTGAAAATTGCACTTAAAATGATTCTTGCAGAACTCTGGCTTTACTTCACATTCTGGAGTGGCCGAACCCCCCAGCCGGTCGACCGGTTGACCTGGGTGGGTCGCCCGGCCAAAACAGAAAGATGAAGAAAAAGCCGGTCGACCGGCTAAGGCGTCCGGCCTAGTCAGAGAAGGAAAGGGGATAGCCGGACGACTCAGCAAGTCGAGTGGCTGCACGGGTGCTGCAATAAATGTACTAGCCGTTTATTACCATTCTGGCTAAGTTTTTCATTTCTTCTTCGCCTACCAAATCCCTAACCCCCAAAAACTCTTTAAATACTCATTCAATACACATTCTAATCAAAAAATTGAAGTGTGCTAAATTGTTTATCATCATACAATCCATTTTTGAGCTATTCTTGCAATATATTTGAGCTTTCAAGAGCTTATTCATCTTCTTCTTGAAGAAATTTCAGATTCAATCTTTTCTTAATTCTTGAGTATATACACACTTTGAGAGCTATAAACTTTGTGAGATTTATTCTTTAAAGCTTGTAAAGTGTGGGGAAATCCTAAAGAGTGAATCTCTTGGGTTCTTTGAAGTTGGGCTTCAAAGAGATTATAAGAACTTGGTTTGTGCTTCACCAAGATTTGAAGAAGCATCTTAGTGGAGACTTTTGAAGTCCTAAGGGGACCATCATTGGGCGGTGGATGTAGGCTTGGCCGAACCACCTTAAATCGTTTGTTTCTCCTCTCCTTAAACTTTCATTTTTATACTTGCTTATTTTGCTTACATTGTGTTTGATATATTGATTGTTAGAAGTTGTAAATTTTCTAAGAATTTTTTAAAATGAAAATTAGTACTTATATCTTAATTCACCCCCCTCTTAAGATATTTGTACCCACAATTAGTATCAGAGCTAGGGTTCTACATATAGTTTAACAACTAGTAGAATTTCTAGCAAATATGGAGGGAATTTCTATTAAACAAGCACCCCCTTTTGATAGAACAAATTATGCATTTTGGAAAATGAGGATGAAAGTGTTTATACAATCACATGATTATAAAGCTTGAAAAATCATAGAAAATGGGCCTACCTTGCCTACAAAATTAGAGGGTGATAGAAGAATACCCAAACTGAAAAATGAATAAAATGATGAAGATATTAAATTATTTGAATTAAATAAAAAAGCATTACATTATTTATTCAATGCTATGAATGCCACCGAGTTTGCTAGAGTAATGGGGTGCACTTCGGCTGAAGAACTTTGGGACCAACTAGAAGTAACTTATGAAGGAACTAGCCAAGTGAAAGAATCTAGGATTGCTATGCTTCTACATAGATATGAATTATTCAATATGCTTCCAAATGAAAATGTTGAGCAAATGTTTTCTAGATTTGTTGAAATTACTAATGGTTTGAAAGCTCTTGGCTAGGATTATTCTAATGTAGAGAAGGTAAGAAAAGTGCTAAGGAGCTTTCCATCATCATGGCAACCTAAAGTCTCAGCAACAAAGGAAGCAAAGGACTTGAATACATTGGAGCTCAATGAGCTCATTGGGTCACTCATGACTCATGAGATTGAGATAAAGGATCATGAAGAAGAAGAGAAGAAAGCAAAGAAGTCCATTGCCCTCGTTACATCAAAATACCTATCAAGTGACGATGAGAAAGATGATGAGGACCCGGAAGATAAAGAAATTGCACTTCTAGCCCGAAATTTCAAAAGATTTATGAAATTTAGAAATATGAGAAAAGGGGCTTCTTCAAGCAACACAAATTGGAAGAAGAAAGAAAAAGAAGGCAAAGAGTTCAAAAAGATAAAAGATGCAAAAGATAAATTGAAGTGCTTTAATTGAAACAAGCCGGGACATATAAAAGCAAATTGTCCTAAGCTTTCAAAGAAGAAAGAAGGTAAGGCGCTCAAGGCCACGTGGGACTTCTCCGAAACCGAAGAAGATGAGGAAGAGCATCATGAGGTAGCCAACTTTTGCCTCATGGCCAATGAGGATGAGGTACTATCTTCACCTTCTTCATCTATTTATTATTCATCTAGTGAATAAGAGGAAGAGGAATATAGTTTTGATGAACTAAAAGATGCATTTGCTAAATTACATAATGATTTATCTTTAGCTTTGGCAAAAAACAAGCAAATCCATAAAAGTTTGAAACTTGTTCCTAATGAAAAAGAAATTTTGGAAAAGAAAAATGCTTTTCTTATTGAAAAAATAAACATCTTAGAAAAGGAAAATGATTCATATGCCGAAGATTTTGTAAAGATTGAAAAAGAGGTTAAAGATTTAAAAAGGAAAAATATGGATTTGAATGGAATTGTTCAAAAGTTTACAAATGGGAAAGAAAATTTTGAAAAGCTTCTTGGAAGTCAAAAAATGTCTTTTCATAAGAGTGGTATTGGATACAAACTTAGTGTTAATCAAAAGCATTTCAAAACCTATTTTGTCAAGGCTTCTACCTCTACATCCTCCTCTTCACCAAAGTCAAATGTTATTTGTACCTGTTGTGAAAAGAAAGGACATGTATCTACTCATTGTTATTACAAAAAAATTCGTGATAAAGGATCACATGTTTCGTATTGGCAAAGACCTAAATGGGTGGTCAAAAACAAAAATTAAACTAACGCCAAGGACCCAAGGTGTTGGGGACTTCAAAATAAAGAATTGCATTTGAATTTCATGTGTGTAGGTATGCAATAAAAGCAATTCAAGCAAAATAAAATGGATCTTGGATAGTGGTTGTTCCAAGCACATGACAGGGATCTCTTCACTTTTCTACAAATTAAAGAGGACAAAAGGAGAAGACGTTACCTTTGGAGACAATGGCAAAGGAAAAATTATTGGAAAAGAAAGTATTGGTAACGAAAACTCTCTTACTATACACAATGTCCTACTAGTAGAGGGTCTAAAATTTAATCTACTTAGCATTAATCAATAATGTGACAAAGGTCATAAAGTTGTTTTTCAATCTTCTAAATGCCTTGTGTATGAATGTGGAAATGATAATGTATTATTTGTAGCTAAGAGAAATGAAAATGTTTACACTGTTGAAATTGATCAACTTATATGTCAACATGTTAAATGTTTATCCGTTGTGCATGATAATGCTTGGTTATGGCATAGAAGATTAGGACATGTTAGCATGAGCTTATTGAATGATTTGTCAAAGCATAATCTAGTTAGAGAACTACCAAAGCTAAAATTTGAAAAAGATAAAATTTGTGATGCTTGCCAATTAGGAAAACAACACAAGACATCCTTCAAATCCCTAAATAAAGTTTCAACAAATAGAGCATTACAACTATTACATATGGATTTATTTGGACCCATTGATGTGGTAAGCTTAGGAGGATCTAAGTATACATTTGTTATAGTTGATGATTACACTAGATTTACATGGGTCATGTTTCTTGCACATAAAAATGATGCCTTCAATGAATTTGTAAGATTGTGTAGAAAAGTGCAAAATGAGAAAGGCTATTTTGCATCCGTAGTGATAATGGCACCGAATATGTGAATACTCCTTTCATGAACTTTTGTGATGAACATGGCATTGAGCATAACTTTTCGGCCCCTCGTACTCCTCAACAAAATGGGGTAGTAGAGAGGAAGAATCGTACATTACAAGAAATGGCAAGGACTATGCTAAAAGAACACAACTTGCCAACATATTTTTAGAGTGAAGCCATAACTACTGCATGCTATATGCAAAATAGAGTATTGATTAGACCTATCTTAAACAAAACTCCATATGAACTATGGCATGGCAAAACACCTAAAATATCATACTTCAAGGTATTTGGTTGTAAATGTTTTATCCTAAATACTAAGGACCACTTGAGAAAATTTGATGCTAAATCTGATGAAGGAATATTCTTAGGTTATTTCACAAAGAGCGAAGCATATAGGGTATATAATAAAAGAACTCTGGTTGTGGAAGAATCAATACATGTTACATTTGATGAGACTAATCCATTTGAGCCGAAAAAGGAAATCGATGATGTAGGTTATCTTTTGGAAAAGACAACGCTTGAAGATCCAACTCCAAAAGACAAAGAAAAACCAATAAAGCAAGAAGAAGAACATAAAGAAAGGAGGTCTCAAGCAAATAAGGAAATCGAACAATGCTCAAACAAAGATGCTAAAACAAAAGAACCTCATGAAGACCTACCTAAAAGTTAGAAGTTCGTAAGAAACCATCTTCAAGATCTTTTTCTCGGTGATCCAAATGAAGGTGTAAGAACTAGGCGTAATATTAGTACTTTTTGTGAGCATCATGCATTTATCTCTCATGTAGAACCCAAAAATGTAAAAGAAGCTCTACTTGATGAAAACTGGATAATTGCCATGCAAGAAGAACTTAATCAATTTGAGAGAAATAAAGTATGAAAGCTAGTTGAAAGGCCTAAAGATAGACCGGTAATAGGAACTAAATGGGTATTCAAAAACAAACTAGATGAAGCCGGAATAGTGACTAGGAATAAGGCTAGACTAGTTGCACAAGGATACAATCAAGAAGAAGGAATTGATTACGATGAAACCTATGCTCCTGTAGCTATACTTGAATCTATTCGTATGTTACTTGCATTTGCAAGTCACATGGACTTTAAGCTTTATCAAATGGATGTGAAAAGTGCATTTTTAAATAGATTCATTGAAGAACCCCGGTTTTGAAGATTCTTGCTTTCCTAATTATGTTTTTAAACTAGAAAAGGCTTTATACGGTTTAAAGCAAGCTCCTAGAGCTTGGTATGAAAGACTTAGTGGATTTTTGATGGAAAACAATTTTGAAAGAGGAAAACTTGATTCAATCTTATTTATCAAAAGAAAAGACAATGACATTCTACGTGTCCAAATCTATATGGATGAAAAAATTTTTGGTGCTACTAATATTTCTTTATGTGAGAATTTTTCAAAGTGCATGCACAAGGAATTCGAGATGAGCATGATGAGAGAATTAACCTTCTTCCTTGGATTGCAAATCAAACAAGCAAAAGAAAGGATCTTCATAAATCAAGCCAAATACACTAAGGAAATTATCAAGAAATTTGGACTTGAAGATGCAAAGGAGATTGGAACTCCCATAAGCCCCTCAACAAAACTAGATAAAGATAAGAAAGGTAAATCGGTAGACGAGAAGAAATATAAAGGTATGATCGATAGCCTATTATATTTAACTGCCTCTAGACTTGATATCATGTTTGTAGTGTGTTTATGTGCTAGATTTCAATCTAGTCCTAAGGAAACTCACTTAACAGCTGTAAAAAGAATCATTAGATATCTTAAGGGAACAATTGATCTAGGGCTTTGGTATGCAAAAGGAACGTCATTTGATCTATTTGGTTTTTCTGATGCGACTATGCTGGTTGCAAAATAGATCGTAAGAGCACTAGTGGAACATGCCAATTCCTAGGACATTCCTTAGTATCTTGGTCTTGTAGGAAACAAAATAGTGTTGCTATTTCTACTACCGAAGCTGAATATATTGCAGCTGGTAGTTGTGTGGCTCAAATTTTATGGATGAAACAAAATTTACTTGATTATGGATTGAAGTATGATCATGTTCCTATATATTGTGATAATACTAGTGCAATTAATCTCACTAAAAACCCAATTCAACATTCAAGAACTAAGCATATTGAGATTAGGCATCATTTCATTAGAGATCAGGTACAAAAAGGTGATATAATACTTGAATTTGTTGATACTTTGCATCAAGTTGCTGATATTTTCACTAAACCTTTGCATGAGGATCAATTTTGCAAGATTAGGAGAGAGATTGGAATGATAAAATGTGGTTAAATTGCATATATATGTGTTTATGTGGCTTGGGTATGAAAAATAAGCAATTTGTGCACTTTCTGACCCAGCTGGCCGACCAAGACGGTCGACCTAACTGAAGCCTTAGGCGTCTGGCTAAAATGTAATTTTTTAATGAGCTCTCTGATCCGGCCAGTCAACCTAGCCGGTCGACCCCCCCCACGACCAGCCGGTAGACCGGCTAAACGCAGACAGGGTTAAAAATTAGGGGTTTTCACCCCAAATTCACTTCATTCACTCAATTTCTCTAAACCCTAGCCAAAATTTCTCCAAAACCCATCTCAAATTCTTCAATTTTCAACCGTTTGCTTTCAAAATTCTTCTTATAATTTGCTTACCCACTTCAAAAAACCAAGTTTTTACCAATTAATCTTGCAAAAACAATGCGAAATTATGGTAAATCCGAGAGGAAGAGGTCAAGCACGGGGGAGAAAAGGGAAGAGGCCAAGAACACAATCTCCTCCACTACCAGACCTCCGGTATCCAAGATTCAAGGCAAGCAATCGATTTTTTACGGTAAATATATCGTGGACTTTGATTTTCCTAGCACCAATATCTTGCCATTATTTGATAAATGGTCTACGTTTCTACATCTGCATTGTGATGTGCAAGATAAATTAGTAATTGGGTTTTATGAAAATCTTGAGATACATAATAGAAGTCCAAAACTTGAGTTATCTTCTATCGTCTGTGGGGTAAATTTTGTGCTTAAGGAGGAAACTTTACATGAAATATTTAATATACCTGTTGATGGGGAAGGCCACTACAATAGTCAAGGATGGCCAGAAGGAATTAAGGGAATTGACATCTCAGGTGAAGTTGTAAAATATATGTGGAAGAATGTAGGGCCTAAGAATCCAGATTTAATTCTTCCATTGTTGAGAGATATTGATGTTAATATGAGACTTGCTCTTAAAATCATGAGTGAAGTAATTCTTCCTAGAAATATCAATGATGGAAAAATTCCAGTCATGGATGCTTATATCTACTATAGCTTAGGGAAGAAAAGAAGATTGCTTTGCCTTTCCTAATCCTTCAATATATGTTACATATTAGTGGAAAGGATGGAGGAAAAACGACCACTCCTGGTTATGGTATGGCCTTAATGCATATCTTCTCATATTTCAACATATCGTTAAATGCTCCATATAGAGAGTTTGCTTGGAATTTTGACATGTTGTAATACACTTCATGGGTATTTACTGGTATAATGGGGAGCCCATAAATAGAGAGACCTTCAAAAATTTGCCTCAAAGCACTCAAGCTGCAATCAAGAATAGGACTAAGAAGGGCACTACTTTCACCAATCCTGTCTTTGGCCTTACTGCACAAAACCTTGATGATATACTTAGCGGGGTAGACATCACACTAGAAGAAGATGAAGGGCCAAAATTGAGGGTAATCCCAACATAGGCATACTTGGAACAACACCCATGGTTGTTAGTACCTTTGAAGAAGAGGAAAATATTGAGGAAGCTACTCTTAGGCGAGTAATGAGAGAATCTAGGAAGCAAGTGCATATTGATGAGTAACGCCGAAGAGAAATTCGTCGTGGTGCTAGTTCTAGCTCGATGGGTCAACAGGAAGACCTTTCTTTGATGGCTCAAATTCTATCACAGTTGTAGGTGTTAAACACTGCTATGGGCGAAATGAGGGCTACCATGACAAGCCAATGGGATGAGCTCACTGTTTGGAGGCAACACATTAATTCAGAAGTGGCCTCTATGAGATCAGACATGAGGGAATACTTCAAGGATCACCATGATCACGTGCCTTGATTTTTTTACTTCAGAAAAACATTTTGCATTTCACTTGAAAACAATTTTTAGCTTTAGTTGATTTTCACATTCTTGACTTTGGTTAACAAGTTATTTCTCTCATACAATCTTAACTTTCGTTTATTTTCTTGCCTTTATATTGATTTTGATGATGCCAAAGGGGGAGAAGTAAATGGTAAATGGTATAAATGGTAATGGTATATATATGCGTTGATAAGTAAATGGTAAATGGTATAAATGGTAATGGTGTATGTATGCGTTGATCTAAATTGGTTGGTTGAATGGTGAGTGGTATATGCGTTGTTGGCGTGTATACTTTATGGTTTGTTGATATGTTTACTTGTTTGGATATGGCCATTTGCATGTCTTCAATATGCATGAGTTTAAACTTGATAGTGGAAGCATTTTCCCAAAAATACACTTTTTAAAAGAATGCATATATTAAGGGGGAGTACTTTTGTCTCATATCTAGAAAATTTTGTTATCATCAAAAAGGGGGAGATTGTTAGCTAAATATTCATTATTGATTTTGATGATGAAAATATATATATTATTTTACTAAATAGCTTCTTGTGAAAATGAGATGATATCTAGTTGAAGCTTTGAAAGATTGAAGAAAATGTGCAAAAAGCATTATTTGAAGAAAGAGAAGGTGAGAAGGCATAAGGAGGAGAAGAGAAGTCATAAGGGGTACCGGACATTATTTTCCTTCTTGCTCTCTTTGTGAAATGCTTATATATTGTGTGAACTTGGCTCAAACTCTTTTTTTCTTGTTCAAAGCAAAATTTTCAAGTCTTGCACATTTGATATAACATTTGCATAAATGTATTTGAATGCACACATAGAGGTAAAATGAGTTTTTAGGGTATTCCAAATCGCAACATATGTTTACGAATTTTTACAAAGTGATTTAGTGTTGTGAAAATTGCACTTGAAATGATTTTTGCAAAACTCTGGCTTTACTTCACATTCTGGAGTGGCCGGACCCCCCAGCCGGTCCACCAGCTGACCTAGGTGGGTCGCCCGGCCAAAATAGAAAGGTGAAGAAAAAGCCGGTCGACTGGCTAAGGCGTCCGGCCTAGTCAGAGAAGGAAAGGGGATAGCCGAACGACCCAGCCGGTCGACCAGCTGAAATGGTGCTATAATAAATGCACTATCCGTTTATTACCGTTCTAGTCGAGTTTCATTTTTTCTTCACCTACCAAATCCCTAACCCCCAAAAACTCTTTAAATACTCATTCAATACACATTCTAATCAAAAAATTGAAGAGTGCTAAATTGTTTATCATCATACAATCCATCTTTGAGCCATTCATGCAATATATTTGAGCTTTCAAGAGCTTATTCATCTTCTTCTTGAAGAAATTTCAGATTCAATCTTTTCTTAATTCTTGAGTATATACACACTCTGAGAGCTATAAACTTTGTGAGATTTATTCTTTAAAGCTTGTAAAGTGTGGGAAATCCTAAAGAGTGAATCTCTTAGGTTCTTTGAAGTTGGGCTTCAAAGAGATTGTAAGAACTTGGTTTGTGCTTCACCAAGATTTGAAGAAGCATCTTAGTGGAGATTTTTGAAGTCCTAAGGGGAGAATCCTTGGGCGGTGGACGTAGGCTTGGCCGAACCACTTTAAATCGTTTGTTTCTCCTCTCCTTATACTTCCATTTTTATACTTGCTTATTTTGCTTATATTGTGTTTGATATATTGATTGTTAGAAGTTGTAAATTTTCTGAGAATTTTTTAAAACGAAAATTAGTACTTATATCTTAATTCACCCCCCTCTTAAGATATTTGCACCCACAATTTTGAGCAGTAAAAAAAAATTAACTAAACTAAAATGAACCAAGCCCAAGGCTTAGTAGAAATTAAGCAAACTAAAACAAGTAGTAAAGCAAGCAAACACAGATCTAATCTAAGGTATAATCTTTGTTTGGGCTTACAGAGTTTATCATTGATGCAAAAATTACTCTTGTTTTCTTTCAATAAACCGGTTATAGTTGTTGACAAACTCTAACGACTAATCTTTCCTTAGTTTCTCGATGATCAAGACAAGCTCCTTGATCATTTTTCTTGCCGATAAACAATCCTAAACGAACTTTTAGGATTTAATTTATCAACAATGTTAAGAACTAAAAAGACTCCATACTAACCAACAGACTCCCAAACTTGGTCTATTTAAGTTAGATTGCATATTCCACATCATAAAATATTGTTTCCCACGTGTTATCAATTTCGTTAGACAATTATGAAACTAACTCCTCCAATTGGCAATATATTATCTAACAATGGAATAATTGATCCCTAATTGTAGCAACCACAGGATAATAATCTCAAGAAAGTAGGAAATATACAAATATTAACATAAAAAAGAGAAGATAAGACTAATTATATCACACAAACCTTGAAGATTGTAAGAAGTGAATCAGTTGCTCATGTTTTGCAATTAGCATCCAAAATACATAAATTGCACGGAACCCCCTTGTGTTTTATTATAAGTGTGCATTTATTCCTTGTGATTTAAAAATTAGTTAGTTATCCCCTTGTTTTTCTCAAAAGTGGAGTACACACGCCCATTTTTTTTAACTCCGTTAGTTTTGGCTAATAAAAAATGCAAACAGACTAATTAATCCTTCAAACCCAAGGGCTAAGGTGCACTTATGGAAATCACAAGGGGGTATGACACGCTTATGACAAACCATAAGAGGGTACGACACTATTTACCCTATTTAATTGAAAAAATGGAGTAATTAATAAATAGTTAATTAATTAATAATTTAATAATTGATTAACTAATTAATCAAATAATTAAAAATAAATTAATTAAATAATTAATTTAATTAATGGGACGGTGGTTGTGCTATCCTGATGACTTTATAGACAGGAATATATACACATTATACATGATCAACATAATCTTTTCTTCAAGAATTAACCATATAAATTTTAATCTTAATTTAAAAATTAGTAAAATCACCAACCTTATCAATTGATTGGATGGAGAATTGAATTTCCTCCGAGTGAAGAGCTGCAAAGAACCAAACTTTGTTGGGTACACATCTACATCTAGAGGCCTCAATTCCAGGGTCGAGATAAATGGTGTCCCAATTTGACTTGTCTTAACAAGACAAACATTTATGTAATCTGAGGAAGCTATGTGTATGATCTCTTTCCTTTGTGGTGTTGATGCATTCACAAAGGCTATTGTCTTCCAATGTTAGAGTTACCACCTCATCTAAAAGTTTAAACTTATAGAGAGGATATTGGTTTATTAATTTACTGTATTAACACGCCCCCTCATATGCAGCGTAATTTATTTAGAGCTTGCACGTGAACAATTTAATTAAATGGGTGGCGATAAGGATCGAACCTATGCCGTTTGGCTTCTATGCTCTGATACCATGTCATAGTTACCACCTCATCTAAAGGCTTATTCAACTCCAAGGTGGAGATCAAACTCTGGTATTAGGTTTGCACCGTCATAATTCCCATACATAAAACTAGCCCTTATCAAATATTTGCCTCCTTTCCCTTGAACAGGTCTCAAAGTATAGCAATTTCTAGCGCCCTGAGGAAAGCTCCTCACATTCAAGAATTGTTGTTCAATGGAGTTTGTGTTGTATATAGGTGAAATTGTCTTGCTCACTCCAGCGTCAGTGAAGCTAGCATCTGAAGTGTAATAGATACCGTTTATCGAATCAAAATAGCTAGAATTATCAGGGAGGCCACATTCTATATTTATGTATCTTGCATGCAGAAAGAGAATTAGTATGTTATTTATAACGTTTTGAGTGAATCTAAATTTGAGTTACATGACATACATGGTAATCCTAAACTATAACATCCCTCCTACATCGATTCTGTGTAAAATTTGTGTTCAATTTATAATGACTTCGATTCGTTACTACTATGCATCACCGGATTTAAACATTTTAGCTAGTTCATTAGACTTGCTTGTGGCGGTAGGCCAGTAGTTGAGTCAAGCTCAACCTATAATGTTACAAGCAACCACGGCAAGAAAAGAAAAATATAAAAGAAGACAAATTAGGGATTGAATGAAGGATGGAAAACCTGATTGATCAGCTTGTGCACAAGCAGTGACAGCTTTAAGAGCCAAAACTAATAGCAAAGCAAGCACAGAATATTTCATCATTCTGGAAAGGGTTAAATTCAAAAAAGTCCCTAAAGTTGTGGTTTAATTTTAAATTACTCCCCATTGTTTTATAAAGTTTAAATTAATCCTCAATGTTTCAAAATATAATTAAATTGGTCCCTGATGTTTGAAAAAATTCATACTAATCCTCAATGTTTTACAATCTTGTTCAAACTAGTCCCTTTGACTTTACTCATTTTGGGGACTAGTTTAAATACTTTGTGAAACATTGAGGATTAATTTGAACTTTTTTAAACAATGGGGATTAATTTGTATTTTTTCAAACAATGGGTACTAATTTAAAAAAATATGATAACATTGGGGACTTTTTGTATAATTTTCCCTTCTAGAAACACCATTCACCAGCTTTATCAAACCAGTCTCTACACAAACTTAGTTGAAGTCTCGGGTCGTAGAAATACTGCAAACTGAATAGAAAAGGCAAGTGGCTATAATTTAATGTGTGAAAATGAACCAAACTAGAATCGTTCAAGCTACTTTTGTTAATTCTATCACTTTCATTGTCACCTGGTACTCATCCTGATGATGCATGTTTATGTGAATTATTCTTTGCTTAGTCACACATTACCCACTAACTTATGACGAGAGCATGTTAATTGGAATAAATTAAGAAATAATACACCAAATTGGAGTATTCAATGAAGATGAAGATGCAAGCATGGATTATTTTTCTATGTCAAATGGCATTTGTCGTTGTTAATACAATAAATAAATAAATAAATATACCAATATCACCTTCATAAGTTTAAACTTTTAGATGGGGTGATAGCTCAACATGTTATTAAAGTTTTATATTGCACTCATGGCACTCAAAAGCTAATTTTCTAGGAAATTTCCGCAACGCATAGACTTGAACAATCCACCTAAACCGCTTAAAAATCTTGCACCAAAACGATAGTATACCTTGATTTATTTGTATAGTTGACATAGAAGAAGGAATTTAAATTAGTTAGAGGATAATCAGAATATTGGTAACTAACATTTTCTTACGAGGTCTGAACAAAAAATTTATGCCCTACTTGTTAAAGTCTTCGAGGATTAGCTAGGGTTGAAAACAATACATGAACAGAGAAAACATTGTTTATATAAAAACTAAAATTTTTGTATGAGATGATTTAATAACATGACGTTTATAAACAAAATCTATGAATTCATAGATCATGACAACTTTATATTCTCAAAAAATTTGTTGAATACGTAATACACGCCTCCTAATTTACTACATTTTTTTTTGGGATGAGATTAAGAGCATAATGTTTTTTTTTTCCTCTTAATTTAAACGGAAGCCAAAGGCTTATTACAACATATCTCCAGTGCCAATTGATCATGGACCAATCACATTAAAGATGATATACTAAAATACTTGACCACTAAGCCTTTATTTAAGAGCGTAATTTTCACACTTCCATATTTGATTGGCCTTTTCTTTTGATAGTGGAGGAACATTTTTCTCGATTCGTAAATACTTTAAAGATTTAAGTGAGACCATTTAATATCAGCCGTCTTAGCTCAGTGGTAGACCAAAATAGAACAGACGGCGGTTTCTGATTGGAAATATTCTATTTTGGTCGAATTTTAAAATAATTGCACCAAAATGATATATATCTCTTAAAAAAATATGCTAATATATCAAATAATAATAAAAAAGAATTAGTTATGAATGAAGCTGAAAAATGGATAGTTAACCAATTAAAAAAAAAGGAAAAAATTACTGATATGTACAGTTTCTTGTAAAACTTAATACTTTCGGCAAGCCCAGTTTATTGCGATTTGGGAAAGTGATTTCCTCATAATAGAGAAAAATATACTTAAATATCAAATTACAATAAAAAAAAAGGGAATTAGTTATGAATGAAATGAAAATTGGACAGTTAACGAAAAAAAAGAAATTCTGATTGTACATTTTCTTGCAAAACCTTATACCTTGTGCAAACGCAATTTGTAGGGAAATTAATTTCCTCACAATAGCCAAGCTCGATTCATAGAAAAGTACATCATTTTTTTTTCCACTTTAAGGGATTCCAAAGATCGATTAAAGTATGTATCTAGTGAGAATTGATCTTTGGACCTGCTCATATTAAAAGTGAGAGATATATTATTTAACCATTAGATCTTTGGTAAAGTACATCATTTTATTCTTTGTCTTCTAAAAATATCCAAAGTAACCTGGCCCATTTGGATTGGTTTTTTGTAAAAGCGTTTTTTTTAACAGTTTTTGAAAAACAGTTTTTTTTAAAAAACTGAAAATTTTGACTTCTAAAAAAAAGCTATATTTGAGCTTTTTTTTTAAGAGTTCTAATTTTTTTGAAAGTCAAATCAAATAGTTATTGCAAATTTAATGTAATTTTTTCAAAAAAAAAGTATTTTTTTCTTGAAAAATAGCCAATCCAAACAGGCCCCTAGACGCGGTCATATTCGTGGAGCTTTCTGCATTAGTGATATATAAATAACTCTATTATTTTGCGATGAATTCAATATAAACTTATCTAATAATTTTTTTGGGTCTTATTGAATATAAATTTCTCTTTATGAACAATACTGCATGACTTTGCTTTTGGTCTTCCCTGTTCAGCCAACCAACATTCTTTTCCGTTGACAATCGACCAAAATATTAATACAACTTCTCATGTCTGCGGGACATTTTTGTAGGTTTAAAATGCTTCTAAAGATTTGTTCTCCGTTTTTCCCTACTATTTGCTGGAAGTTATACCATGCACTAAAAGTTTTGTACATCTACTAAGTATTATGCACCTTTAATAAATAAATATCATAAAATTTATAAATAAATAGTATAAATATTATGAACAAATATGTCAATTAAATTGTTCTCAACTTTTTTGCTATTTGTTTATAATTTATCACTACAAAAAATCTAGACATAGGCGGCGGTTTTGGAGCTTATAAGCGGCAGTTTTCAACCGCCACTAATGACAAAACCGCCGCCTAATCTTGTGCCGCTTATTCTGACGGCTATTATGCGATATCATAGCCGATGGTTTCTAAAATTGCCGCTTATGTAAAAATTACAATTTTAAGTGAAAAATATTTTAAGAAAATAAAAAATATTGATTTGGTTATAACCGCCGCCTATGAGCAACACAAAAGAAAAAAACAACATGATCTTGCTTCTTGCAAGATTCGAACTTCAACTATTTGTTACTGTAGCACCCTATGACCATTGTACCTACCAAACAAGCCAAGTAGTCATTTGTTAATTATCTCAAATAAAAATATATTTATCTATTGAAAAAACTGCCGCCTATTATGGAAAAACGCCGCCTATTGCTTTTTAATATTTCAAAAAAAATAAAATATAATATAAACTCATTTTTATATATTTGAAAAAAATAAAATGCGGGACAATTAGCGGCGGTTTTGAGAAAGCTGCCGCCTATAGCTTTTTAATAAATTGTAATAGAAATAAAATGTAATAGATACACATTTTTACTTATTCGAAAAAAATAAAATGCGGAACAATTAGCGGCGATTAACCGTTGCCTATAGCATTTTAATAAAGTGTAAAAAAAAAATAAAATGTAATAAAAACACATTTTTACTATTTTGAAAAAAAATGCAAGACAATTAATGGCGGTTCGCAAGGAAACCGCCGCCTATAACTGTTATTAGCGGCGCTTAGACTAAACCGTCGTCCATATTATTTATAGCCGGCGGTTTGTTCAAACCGCCGCCATAAAACCGCCACATATTCCATGTTTTCTTGTAGTGTATTAATTTACCATTTAACATATATTTGTTAACCACTCTTTCTCACACATATACATAAAAATACATTCACGCACATAGACCCATAATATTAATATTGTGAACAAACAATATTAGTATTATGAACAAACAATATTAGTATTATGAACAAACAATATTAATATTCTAAACAAATAATATTAATATTGTGAACAAAAGTGAGGGAGCACGAAGGAGCATAATAGTGAAGGAGCATGATATAAATTACAATAAAGCCACTGCCACATCAAGCAACAACTTACTAGTAGTTACTATAATTTTTTAGGATCTTTATGATAATGGCTTCGTAAAAATTGTTGTGATA
The DNA here is from genome assembly GCA_028554755.1 of Cordia subcordata. Taxonomy (NCBI): domain Eukaryota; kingdom Viridiplantae; phylum Streptophyta; class Magnoliopsida; order Boraginales; family Cordiaceae; genus Cordia; species Cordia subcordata. Next base: position 12,815,197 of record JAPTOF010000006.1, on the reverse strand, counting down.
AATCCAAGAAATATGAGACTTGTTATCTTCTTTAGAACATGTATAGACTAGATCCTCTCATATCATTAATTTCCTCATATTGATATAAGAGAGAAATTCTAACCATTCATGTATTGAGCATATATCTCAACCACTCATAAAACTCAAATCCCATAAAAGGTGGATATTGGGAGGGAGAAAAATATTTTCAAAAAAATTCTTTTTTTAGAATTTGAATATAAGGAGTAACTAAGATGATATGATCCACAAATGAGAGAGCATTTTATATAAAAGGATGATCCTAATCCTAGATGGGCAACCACGGTAACTTTTAAAAATATTGCAGATATCAAATTACTTAAATGTTTGAAACACTAAATATTACTTTAAAATTTATTTTTAGGAGTTGCCAAACAGGAATAAATATCCATATTTAATAATTAGTCCTTTGGATTGAGTAGTTATTTGGATTACATTAGATACCATTTCAAAATCATTATGCTTCAAGTCATACCAGTATCATCGATTTACCAAGTTTGCATTGATCAAATATTACTTGCACGCAACTAATGGCTCTTTTGTTTTATTTCATTTAGGTTGGACAGTTTGAAATACTTCACAACGTATATTTTACTAAAAATGCACAAGACATCCACGTAGTCTAAAACCTCCCTTATAATCCCCTATAGGCTATAATTTCTGTTCTTGCCACTTCACACTTTCATTGATTTCAATATCAATTATGTACTTTCTTTTGAGGGCCTAGTGACTCGTTTTGTGGCATTATGGCTCCAAATAGCAGGCCAAGATTCCTTTGAACATTGATCACAAAAACTTAAATTCTTTAATTGGCTATTGCATCGATGGGACAAACATGGGGATCATCGATGAGTATATGGCTAACAAAGACTTAGCAAGACATCCCTTTGGTACATGTATTCGATCCATTATGTCACACAAATTAAAATTTATTTATTTAATTAAAATTTATTTATTTCTCTCTATTAGTGCTCTTCTATTATAATTAAAACAAATATTTCTGGTTGCTCATTCATGAGGGCGGGTATAGCTAGTGCAGGTAACTATCTAATACGTGTTTTGAGTTGGCAAGAGCGGCTTCGAATTGCAATAGATGCAGCGCAAGGTTGACATTTTATTAACTTTCTCACTCACTTTCTATTGGATGAAAAGAATAAAAAATAGAACACGACCGTCTTGCTTTATTATTAATGAGGATTCTGAATGTCACACATTGGTCTAGCCTTGAAACCAAGTGACTGCAAAATTTTGTCATTACTTCCACATTTATAATGAGTAAAAGTAGGAAATTAAGATTATTGTTATACTCCGAGCCCAAACCCCCAAGCATCTTTGTTTTTTACCTCCACATGTATTATTGTCAAAATTCCCTAAGCCTGCAAGGGAGACTTCTGTTGTAAACATTGATAACTGACCTATAATACTTGCCTATAACACCCCACATCAGGCATAGATAACTAACCTATAGTACTTGCTTATAAGACCTTCAAATTAACTAACGTATAATGGTCTACTCAAGTTATAGTTATACACACAATACCTATTTACAAATAAGTCAAAAATCACCTCGCAAACAAGTGTAGGACATTACAATTATTCTTTTAATAATTGATTGCTTGCTAAGAAATTTTCGCTATAGTGAAATGCATTTGATGAAGGAACTTTACATGTTCATATAATTGTAGGACTGGAGCACTTGCACCATGGTTGTCAGCCAGCTATAGTTCACAGAAACATTAAAAGTGCCAATATCTTGTTGAGCGACAAGTTCGAAGCCAAGTTAGCTGATTTGGGCTTGTGTAGAGCTTTCCCAATCGAAGGTGGTGCGCATATTTCAACAATTAATGTTGCTGGCACTAGAGGGCATCTTGATCCCAAGTAAGTAAAATTTTATTTGAAAGCACATATATTCTAATGACAAAAAAAAATGCAATCTTCAAATTAAAGAGTTTGTTTCATTGCTTAATTTCGCTGGATAATTTTTACTCACATGGTTTGCAGGTACGATGGTAATTTGAGACTAACGGTGAAAAGTGATATATATATATATATATAGTTTTGGAATAGTCCTTTTGAAAATAATCACTTGCCAACGGGCAATAATATCAGCTGAACCTTTCCGTATTCACATAACCCAATGGGTAATGAAACCTGGGAACTCCTGTGAAATTGAAGGAACAAATGCTTAACGAACATCTTTTCAAACTGTGTGATCGGCGAGATTGGACATTGGAAGGTTCATATGCTGAGAAGCACTAATATGTGGCGAATTGAATAATAAAGAATATTGGACTAAATAGTTAAACTCCTAATTGGATGGTTTATCCTCCTATGAAGTTGTTTAATGTTATATACTTTTGAAAGTGCAGAAATTGGTTAGTCAATTTGTTATCTTTTGTTATTAATACAATCATCTTTTTCTGATAGAAAAAAAAAAGACAAAATAAACCTGCTTCATAAATCATCAAAAAAGTTTAACACCATAAACTTTTAATATATATAAGGGATGAGGTTACATATACAATACCTTCAAAAAAAAGTTTGATTAAGATTAAACAAATAGGAAACTACATTTGGAAGTTCTAATAGATTTATCGGTATTATTATATATCATCTTTTGTCAGTTTTTAAAATTTTTCTTATATAATAAAATTCATAATATATTTCATCTTTCAGTTTTTAAAATTTTTCCTATATAATAAATTTTTTAATAAAATGAGGAACAAGTGATATAAAACGTTACACATATCTAACACATGGAGCTGGAAATCAGGCAGTATGATCCATAAACATGAATTTTTTTATACCAAACATGCCATGGAGGGGGAAAAAATGCTCCTGCAATGCTCTCTGGATCACAAAACGACTCCTGCTCTAGACCATGATTCTGGATGGCAAAACATCATTTGATCATCACAATTGAATCCATGAACAGCTCGTGCAAGTTTGTTGATCAATTTTTTCTAGCCATAAATGGACAATCATTTACCCTACCTCTCACTCGATCTTCCAGGCGTAAAGAAACAGGCAGAACGATGAGGCCTTGGAATGGCTCAGCGTCGAGTAGTATCGACTTTCCCCACTACAATCACTATCACCACATCTGCTGTTTTCGTCGGCGTCACTATCTCCGTCTTGCGCGGCCGGCTTGAAGATGAACAACCCGTGGCTCGATCCAGGGCTGCAAAACAACCAGGAGTGCACGTCCCAAAAAACCTGGACAGGTTGCTTATCAACTAGCACAGTTTGATTCCCCCTGAATTTCCACTGCAGGTTCTTTACGTGGATCAGCACGATTCCATCGATGCTGATCCACATTTCAGGATCTCTAGGGCCTAAAGTTGAACTCTCAACAACAATGTCATGTTCGTTTTTCTTGTGATCGAACTTGGCTCTTGTGGAAAAGCTCTTTTTTCCGAAAACATGCTCCTTTTTGTAAAACAACACTGCATCAACTAGGCCCGGTCTTGCTTTTGTTCTCTTGTAAACTTTTTTCTTGTAATCTCCTAACAATAACACCACCTCTTCCTCTGAAACTAGTGCGACGTAGAAATCTGTACACGGCTCCGAGCTACCTGAAAACTTGGCAGACCGGAGATCCCAGTAGGCCTCCAATTGGTTTCCGTCAACCTCAAAGGTCTTATACCCTTTTTTGGCCCAAAAATGCCATGGCTTGAGATCAATCTTGCAAGTGCCTTGATAATCACCGTCTACATTATCAACACATATGTTTAACGAATGATTCATTAGATTCTTGCTCCACATAACCGTGACATTACGCCAATAACCTCCTATATGGGTCTGATACACACACGTGACGCTGCTTTGTGCGTTTTTTTGTGTCACATGATCTTCTGTTAGCTTCCGTGGTAAAGATGGTTGGGACGCTAATGAATGAGACCTTGTGTTCACACGAGCCATTTTTATGCTTTCCCCACCTTTCAGGATATGGATTGAATAAACTACAATGCTGAAAGAAAATGACTAACCAACATGACCCGAGAAACACACATAAAATGCAATCATTCGGGGTTCTTTTACGTTGCATCACGAGAATATAAACGACCCACTGAGAGTATCAAAATTGTAGGATTCTTCATTGATCAATGCATGAATGGGACCAAGGATAGCCTGTTGTATTGAGAAGAGATTTTCTGCAGGTACCTCAAGATCTTGGCTCTATAAATCAAACTTATAATCAAAAACATAAAAAATATCCTTGAAGAGCTAAACCAATGCTTAAAGTGTGCCTGGAAAATTATTGGAAATGGGTCGATATGAAATAACAAGAATTGATAAACAGTAAACAGATTGACTTTTTGGGAAAAGAATATACATGGAATCAAGAAATGCAGCCGAAAAAATTGTTATTCCAGTTTCTTTTCTTTTTCTTTTTGGGTTCTTTTTTGGGTCAATGGAGGAACAGCGAGGTTAACAGCTGAAGGTTGGTTTTGTGGAGGAAAATTCTCTAGCTATAGGCTGTGGGCAGAGAGGTTCCCCAAAGCAAGGGGTTTTGAATTAGAAAAAGATATTTAACCTTGCTCAAAAAGAAAACAACCACAAGCTTCATCTGTAACTAGTTTGTTACTAGATTTATACATGTGCATTGCACGGGATAATTTTTTTAAAATTAGAAATAATTTTTTTTAAAAATTAAAAAAAATTAAAAGAATAAAATAGTACACGTGTTAAAATAACTAATTAATGAAAAACACTTTTGGACAAAATGATGTGAAATCAACAACTTTTCAATGATTGGATTTTTTTATAAGATTACAAAAGTAAAGAAGGATAAGATTCATCAAACTGCAAAGTAAAAATGAGAGTTAAATATATTATTAATTATTTATTATGTTAAAGATAATAATTAAAATACTATAATTTATATTTAAAAATATTCTATACCAAATATACATAGAAAGTCATATATGTCTATTTTTACCCAAAAAATTATTTTTTCCTCCCAATGTACATGTATGTTTCTATTGTAAATGCAAAACATATTAATTCTCAATATTTAATTATGAAATAAGGACCAAAAAATTTTTTTGTAACAAATATAAATAAAAGAGTATGAATAGAACTTATTTAATTAATTGCTAAATTATTCACGATATAAGTTAAAAAATGGATCATTTTACACTATTTAAAACTAATATTTTTAATCTATTAATTGGCAAATCATCTATTAATAGCTCATTCAGTAATATGCATGTGTTAATTGTCAAAAAATACTAAAGAGTGGGATTGGTATTTATTTTCAAAAGACAAGAACTACAAAAATTAACAGTCAAATCATTTGGTTAAGGGCAATTTTGGCATCACAAAAAAACAAAACAAAAATCTTATCGTCACTTCACCCAATCAGTCTAAACGCCTAATTTCCCTAATCTCCCCTCGCCCCCTAAAAAAAACCTAGAAACTAAATCCTCCAAATTCGATAGATACTCGATCTTAATAGTAAGTACTCATTGTGATCTCTCACAACTATCTCAATAAATAACATATAAGTCAGAGTCCTATGTCTTTATAAACACTGCTAACCATTTGATTATGTGTAAATTCCCCAGTTTATGTTGATTATGATAGCAGTAAGAGATGAATATCAAGTAAAACTTTTCTGCATGCTAGTAGTCAAACAATCACCTAAATCATTACTAGCACAAACACGGCTAAGTTAACATGAGATTAATAAATATTAGTAAAACTTGAGGTTTTACATAAAGATGATAGAAATAAATAAATAGACTATATTATAAGTTGTTGATATAATTATTGTTGGAATAACTTTGAAGAGAATTTGAAGGCTTGCAAGGATAAAGTTTTAATTTGAAATATCCTTTTTTTAATTGACAATAATGAGATCTGAATCAAGTTAGTTTGCTGACTAAAAGGATTATGATCATCTTTTTTCGCAAAGTTTAATGTCTTATTTTGAGAAGCTTTAGATATATGACATATTGAAAAGATCATTTATCATTTTCCCTCAAAATTTAAAATGTTACACATGTCTAGGAAAGATTAATGTGCAATTAGATTTTTCAAGTTTATTAAATCATTTTTTTCCAAAAATGTAGCATTCTCAAATCTTAAAATTCTATTAGAATTTTAACGTTTGAGATCCATGTCATACGGGTGCTATTAAGAAAATAACGTTAAGGTATTTTGGATTCTTTAGAAAACAGAATGGACTATTTCTGTTACATGCATGTGTTAAAGTATAAATTATATTTAATTGAAATAAAAATTTAAAAATTATATTAATTATCTGTGAAGCATGAGATAATAACACATTTCAGAACATTCAAAAAACACGTTATCTAATGTTTTATTTTTTAAAAAAAATCGAAATTATAGTAACACTTGACTTTTTTATAAAGGACACTCTGCAACCTAAAAGTCAAAGCTGAGAAAGGAGCAATTTTAGTCTTATCTATACTATATTATATAGAAGAACATAATTCAATATAATACTGACAAGTGTTGCACAAATATAATGACAAGTGTGGCATAAATATAACCCTCTGTTATGTACTCCTATTTTCAAGTCTCAATCCATGGCTATTCAAGTATTGAAACCCCAATTGCACCTCATTCAACCATCAAGATTTATATTCAAATTTATTCAAAATTGCCTTATTTAGTGAGATTTATATTGATTTACTAATTTATTTTAATATTTACATTTTACAACCAAAAATCATGACACGTAATCTGGATTGATTGTGTATATATGTGTATATATATATATATATATGGTAACTCACTAATTTAGTTCTTATCAAATCTTGACCTATTTTTATTGATTTCTTTTACTATAAAAAAATTAGTGCTATATATGGTAAAATACAATTGATTGCAATGTTTAGTAATATAAAATATTTTTTTAAAAAAAAACCAATCATATATTTTGCAACTCGTGCATGGCACGTGTGTTAGATTAGTAAATAGATATTATGTATCGATTATGTAAATCCTTATAATATAAGTGTTGGATGGTGGCTCAAAGCCAATACAAATTAAGAAATAAGCAAAATGCAATTAAGAATGTTATCAAATTCTAGATCTACCTAAAATAGTGCAAAAGAAATCCCTATCTTGGGGAACGAGGATTTATTTGCTATAAATAGAGAGTCTTCGAACTTATATTGGGTATGCCTCAGGAGTCGCATCCTATGGGAAGTGTAGATGAGAGAGCTAGAGGGTATTGGACAAAGTTTTGTGTGCTTTTGCTAAAAAAAGCCGCATGGAAAGGGTGTAGAATTTGTCTATTCATAAACTTCTTTGTGAGCAAGGATTTTTCTTTTCAGTTTTGTCTGTGCAAAAACTGTACCACCTATTAGCATTGGATAGTGGCTTTTATCCCAGAGGGAATCATGGATATAGGTAGAGAATTGACCGCATTAATTATATTGCGTGTTCTTGTGTGTGTTTCCATTGTGCATTGATGTGTATGTTCTTAATTTTTCCAACAAGTAGTATCAGAGCTTGATTGGTAAACTAGGTATGATGACATTGCAAGAAGGACATGCCAAGAAACCTGTTGTGTTGAGGGATACACATATAAGAGAAATCACTACTAATATAATTTGTGAATTTATTACAGCTAGAAAGGAGGGCAAAAGTCGTCGAAAAAGATAGAGGTAGAAGTTGTGGTTTCAATTTTGACTAAGAGTTGGTCGCGTTGACCAAAGGTATTCCTACCTTTTTTGAAGTCGTGAGTTCATTTTGGGGGTCTATTTTGCCAAAGTCTTGATGTATCATAGGTGAGCCCTGAATTTGGGTAAAACAATGGAACTGTGATTGGATTGTGCAAAAGTTTTGAAACATTATACCAGCAAACATATTCAGCCAACTAGTGATCAAGATTTAGTTAGAGAGAAGTTTGGGTGAGTAAACTAGTTGAAGAAGGTTCAGTTCAAGGAAAGAGTCATGGAGAAATGTCCACGTAGCTAAACAATCAAAGTCTTAGCTAGATGCCTGATGGGAGTGCTATTATTGGAGAAAAGACCATATCTGAGATACCAAGTGTCGAGGAAAGACGTGAACAACCTTGAGAGGCCAAGATTCTATAGCGTGGAGAAGGATGCTAGTGATGAATTCATGAACCTGTAGGATGTGTTAGTAGCAGTGCTGTGGAAAATGTTGTCAATTAAGGGCTCCAACATGAAGACTACGAGAAGGCTCCAATTGCGACAAAAAAAGCTTCAAGCTTTTTGCCAAAAAGGAATTTGCTAAATTGTGACTCAAAGTCTAAGCCTATACAAATTAACTAGAAGGAAATTAATAATGTTATCAAATTCTAGACCTTCCTAAAATAGTATAGAAAAAATCCCTTGTCTTCAGGAACAAGGATTTTGTAAAGGGCAAATAATCTTAAGAGAGAATGAATTAATATTATGCCTCTTTTTTGAGATATAATTCCAAATAAAAACAAATATTATCTGTTAGATAATTAATCAAACATTTTGTAAGCAAGAGTAAAGAGCAAGTATAGAGCAAATGAAAAGGATCAAGAAAACACCAGATTTTTAGGTAGTTCTGCCTTGCCTACGTCCACCGCCTAAAGATTCTTCCTTTAGGACTTCAATCACCTTCACTAATGCAATACCCCTTCAAATGTTGGTGAAGTGGAAACCAACTTCTGACAACTCTTTGAAACCTACTTCAAAGAACCCAACTGAACAACTTACCAAGGATTTCCCCATACTCTCTCTTGCTAAGAATGATAATCACAGTCTAAGCTTTAGCTCAAGAGTGTGTAAATTGCAAGAAATTGAGTATTTGAAAGTAGTGGTAAAGATACAACTTCGCTCTAGTGGATATAGTAAAATTAAAGCTCTTGTTTGCTCAAAGATCTCATAGTTATAACTTAATAAAGATGATTTCTAAGCAATAAAAGGTGTTTGAAAGAGTTTGGTATGGCTTAGAAATGCTATTGAATGCTTGAAATCAATGTTAGGGCAATGTGGGTGAAAAGAGGTTTAAAAATGCCTTTGACAATGGTCATAAAACGGTAATAGCATTTAATGCAGTAGGGTAGGGTCGGTCAACCAGTGGTGTTACCGGCCATGTTAGCCATCATTCTGCCTTGCCTGATCCCATAGACCAATCAACTAGCTAGGGTGACTAGTTAGGGCCTCTGCATACTACTATAGTCGATAGCCCTAATGTGTTAGTCAGTCGACCGACTATGGCAGATATAATGCTACCTTCACCTGTTAAAAATATGCTTTTCAAACTTTTTTAAAGATAGGATAATTTACAACATAAGGGCACTTCAAAGAATGTTTTTCAATCAATATAAAAGCCCAATAACATGTTTTGCAATGCCTTTAAAGATTTTAAAGACTGATCAAGTTAAAGATGCTTCAAAGACTATTTTAATGTTGAATACGAGTTTAAAAAAAGCAACTTCAAAGAAATCATATAGAAAGAGCTTTAAAGTGTTTCTAAGGCAAACACAAAATAGCACACAAGCTGGTATCCTTTATGTTGCCTCGTCTCCTCTTTATATCTCCATTTTTTGTCCACAAGCAATTCTTGAACTCTTTAACTCTTGGAATCATGTGCAATGCTTCATTCTTGGTTTTATAACTTCTTCAATCCAAGCAATACATAACTTCGATCAATGTTTATACCTAGCTTAATGAATTGTTCAAAAGCAAGCTCACGAGGTGTTTAGCATTCAATTCAAGTGTGAATAACAAGCATTTGTTCTCAACTTCTAAGCATATGACACATGTAGTCTTTTTATGTTGTTAACAAAGCTATATTGATCATGCACATATAATTTTCATCATCAAAACATAGTTAATAGAAATATCAAGCCAAAAGATTTCTCTCTTATAAATAGAAAGTCTTCTAGCTTGTATTACGTGTGCCTTAGGGGCCATACCCCATGGCAGATTATGGATGAGAAAACTTGAAAGCAAACAATTTTGAGCATGGGTTTGGTCGGTAAAAAAATAAATAAATGAATTCAAGTAGAGTTTTCTAAAACATAATTTTATTTTAGTCTTTTTGGGATCGGGTCTTATGTTAGGAGGTCTAGGAGTAGTATTACTTCCCAATCCAATTTATTCTGCCTTTTCGTTAAGGTTGGTTCTTGTTTGTATATTCTTATTCTATATTAGGATCTACTTCAGCATTTAGAAATTGGTTAATCGGTACATTCTCAAGACATCCTCAATACAATATTGATGATCACACAAAGATTCAATTTCAATGAATTGTCATTTATTGATATCATCTTTTATGGAATTGATCTTGTTGGCATTCCAACCTTCCTTCTTTTCCTTTCATGGACAATAGCACAGTTTCTGAAGATTCTTATCTGAATATGAGTAGGAATCAAGAAAATGAGAGTTTTGCATGTTTTCTAGAAAAAGCCAAAGAGGGTTTTCGTTCGAGTTTTGTCCGTGCAAAAATTGTAGCACTTACTATTGTTTAATAGTGGAAATGACAAAAAATATGAAAGCTATTGCAATACTTAGTAGAAATGTCAAAAATGTATATATATATATATATATATATATATATATATATAAAGAGATGTTAAAAATAACCCTAAAAAACTGTTGCAATAGTTAGTAGAAATGTCAAGAAAAGTATGAATAACTCAAAAATAACCCTAAAAAAATAAGACATAATAACTTTTAACATCTCTTTTAGTATTATTTATGTGTTATACTGTTAAAAATAGTTGCAATAGCAAACAAAAATTGGTGCAATACTTAGTAGAAATGTTACGAAAAGTATGAATAATTCAAAAATAACTTTCAAAAAGATAATCCTAAAAAAATAGTTGCAATAACATATAAAAATTGTTGCATATTTAGTAAAATGTCACAAAAGATACGAATAACTCAAAAATAACCCTAAGAAGAAAAAAGACATAACTGAAAAAATACACAACTTTTAACATCTCTTTCAATATTATTTATATTTTATATTATTGAAAATAGTTGCAATAACAAACAAAAATTGTTGCAATACTCAGTGGAAATGTCACAAAAAGTATGAATAACTCAAAAATAACTCTCAAGAAATAACTCTAAAAAAATAACTCTAAAAAAAATAGTTGTAATAACATATAAAAACTACTGCAATACTTAGTAAAAGAATAACAAACAATATAAATAGCTAAAAAATAACACTAAAAAATAAGCCATAACTGAAAAAAAAGACATAACTTTTAACATCTCTTTTGATATTATTTATGTCTTATACTAGTAAAATATTTGTAATAACAAACAAAAACTATCACCAAATAAAAAAAATTATTGCAATACTTACTAGAAATGTGATAAAAAGTATAAAAAATTGTTGCACTATTCAAAACTGTCACAAGAAATATAAAACTTTTTACTAACATTCTTCAAAACTATTGCAAAAATTAATTAAAAAAATGCTGCAAAAAGTATGAAAAACCATTGTGCCCTTTAAAACTGTTTAAAATTTGAAAACTCACATTGTTTAGTGTTTTTAAATTAATTGTTGTATAAAGCATATGTTGCAATGATTTTTCATCATTACATTTGTTTTGTAAAAGACTATCTAATATAAAATTTACAACACTAATTTTATACAATGGCTAAAAGACTATTGCATAAAATCATTTATAACATTTTATAGATTTCTTGCAGTAGTTTTTACACATTGCAAGAAGCCTAAAATATTGTAGTGGAGAGCAGGGCCATGATAAAGCTTACAATGTTTAAGGTTATTCATGTAGTAATTTGATTTATATTAATGTTGTGTTCTTATTTTTTGTCTATGTAATTATTATAAACTTATCAAAAGTATCTTTCAATAAGTTTTCTTATTTGAAATTACACGAAATAAAATGGATTCAGTTACTTATATCTTATTGGAACACAATAAATGTTTTAAATGTTTTCGTTCATTTTAGTTTTCCTTTATCTCTATGTTCCACGCTAATTTTCTTTTTCTCTATTATTGTTCATTAATAATTTTTTACTCTTCCTCATTTATATGTATACATTTATAATATGTAGCTCTCCTTCATAATCATCTTTTCCTTCTGCTATGTGTTATGCATGAAATGGCCATAAGGTTTATCAATTTGTGTTATTGTGCTTCACCTTTAATTTTTGTTTTATTTAGGTGTCTATAAGTTTGTTTACTATGTTCTCCATTATTGTTACTTGGTGATGAAAATGAAATTGAGCAACTGAATTTGAAATGGACGGAAATGATTCTAGAAAACCTATAGCAAGTTTTGTCTTTGGATTTTTTAGCTATTGAGTGCGACAAATATTGCATTACAAATATTGTTGTATTTTGAATTTGATGAATAATGTAATTTTTTGTTTTAGAAATATAATTATTCAAACTTTCTAACAAAAAAAGACATCATTTGTTAATATCAACAAAAGAAAAGGGGCCTTGGATTACTGACATTTTTGTTGTCTTAATGTGATGTTTCAATGTTCATATGTGATTGTGATTTTCTATAACATCTCCAAATAGAACTTTTTGAGAAAGAGTTGTTAAAAGTTATCACAATAAACATTTACTTTGATTTATATTATAACTTAGTAAATTATATGACTTTTTAAATACTAATTATTTTATTGTAAAATAAACTATTATATAAAACTATTTCAATACATAACAAAATTAACTTCAGTCATTTTTATATCTAATAAATAAGTCTTTTGATTTATAGTAATAACCTTAATTGACATATGCATCGCATGAGGGTTATGCTAGGTTAATTATAAAGAGAAACTATCACAATTCATTATTTGAAAATATTATTATTTATTATTTTTAAAAGTTATAGAAAAATTATTAATTATTAATGGCAATAACTAAGTAAAATAAACTATTATTTATCATTGTATGTTTTTAAATAAGATAATCTCTTTTACAATGATAATAGAGTTAATTGCTAAAAAGTCATAGGTTCAAGTCACTCCATAATGAAAAAGAAGAATGATTTTTCTCTCTTTTTTTGACAATGACTAGCTTGCAACTGTTAAAAGATCATCGCTTTTACAGTTGAAAATAATTACAATAACAAACAAAAGCTGTCACAAAAATTATAAAAACTATGGCAATACTTAGCAGAAATGTCACGAAAAGTATAAAAAAAATGTTTCACTAATATTCAACACTATCACAAGAAATATAAAAATTGTTACTAATATTTTTCAAAACTTTTGAAAAAATTAATAAAAAAAAGTCGTAAAAAATATGAAAAACCATTACAGTAACCCTCTAAAATTGTTTAGAATTTGAAAACTCATCGTGTTTATTTAAAAAAAAAAACTATTGCAAAAAGCATATGTTGCAATGTTTTTCTCCATTACATTTGATTTGTAAAAAACTACTACAATATAGAATTTGCAACAATGACTTTATACAATGGCTAAAAAACTACTACATAAAATTATTTATAACAATTTATAACTTTTTTGCAATAGTTTTCAAGCATTGGAACAAAGCCCAAAATGTTGCAGTGAAGAATAGGGCCATGACAAAGTTGTAGGGTTTAGGACTATTCATGCAGTAGTTTGATTCATACTAATTTTATGTTCTTATTTTTGGTCTACGTAATTATTACAAACTTGTCAAAAATATCTTTCAATAAGTTTTCTTATTTGAAATTGTAAGAAATAAGATGTCAGTTACTTATATCTTATTAGGACACAGAAAGAATTAATTGAACTTTATTTCCCATTATAACATTTATCAGATAGGACGTTTTCAAATTTATGATGAGTTTATTCCAAATAAATCGTGAGGCTAACCGAACCTTTTAGTTCTCATTTTCTCGTTTACATGCACATACTATCTCTATTACATAACTAAAGAATAAAAAACTAAAGAATAATGATAGAGCTTCAAAAAAAACCATGCTCGCTCATTATCTTCACTATTGCAAGATGGGCTTTCAATTTTACCCTAAAGGAATCGTACGTTGATCTGAGAGCATCAACAATGAATTTCAGCTTCAGTTCTCTCTTCTCTGAGAGCATCAACAATGAATTTCAGCTTCAATTCTCTCTTCTTTATGACTTTTAGGGAAAAGGAAGAAACTATCCATAAAGAAATAATAAAGATAAAACTAGATGAGCCTTCTAAGTGTTTTACCTTGTATATGTGGAGATGACAAACCCATGGGTTGATGTGTTTTCGGCCACTCATTTCTAGTCAGAAGCTAATACACATCAAGAACACTTATTAAGCAAAAATTGACAAAAAGAGAATTTTCAAAATCATTTCAAGAACTAATAAAAGAAAAGTAACTAGAAAAAAATAAAAATATAACTTACAATATCATTAGACTAGAAACGATTTTTGAAAATAGTAGCCTCTTAATTCTTCACGTCCAAAGCTGCTACTACTACAACAACTATTATTATTATTATAATTTTTTCAATATAATACAATATTACAATATACAATACAATATTATAACATACCATACAATATACAGTATCACAATATTACTATATACAATACAGTATTACGATACTATACAACATATGACATTTTAAATTTTTAAACCAAATAAACAAAAAAAATTAGGATGAGACGTACATATGTAATTAGTTGTATCATGGAAAGTGAGATTTTTTTTTTAGAAAAAGAAAAGACAGAGAGAAAAATCAAAGAAAGAAGCACAATACATGATTAATTGATAACTATATTTAATAACATCATAAATATTTAACACTCTCAAAATATTAAATCATGTTAGAGGACCATTTTAAGATATAGTTTTATTTAAAGTGGCTAGGTACTTATTTTTTTTTGCGTATATTAAAGTGTCATCACTACATTAAATATTATATATTTTCATAACTAATCATTTAATTTATATAAAAATATTTATATGTAAATGTGCCTCTATTGAGTACTGGGTCTCGACTCTACCCTTGTTTTCAGCTACTCATTTCTAACAAAAAGCCAATGCACATCAAACACACCAATTAAGCAAAAATTGACAAAAACAGAATTTTGGTTTCAAAATTGACCAGACAAAAATAAAATATAACTTATAATATCATCAGACTAGAAACATCTAAAGCTCCATACTCAAACCCATAGGTCCTCCTTCATAGTTTCTTGGAAAATGTAGAGAAACAGTTCTAGGACCACAAACTTCTTTCCCTCGACATTCTAGCACTTCTATCAATACAAGTTAAATTATGATATACTTTAGCCACTACAACAAAAAAGATTATGTATCCAATCAATTATAAGTTCAGTTTTTCAAGCACTGTTGTCGTTTTAGCAAACTCATTTGAGCAACATAGCAAGCTAGGAGGCAAAAGTGATTAAAAATCAAAGTTTGAAAGATTAAGTGTAAAAAATTAGATGCAAGTATGGAAACTCATAATTGGATTTGCTCTTACCAGTAGAGTACATCCAACCTAATGGTACGCACTCCTTAGTGACCAAGCTCATCATTTTGGCTTTTTTTGCTGATTTAAACTCATCTTGGTAACTCTCTTACTTATTGTACATATGTTGCTTCCTTTTGGAATATTTTCTCTCTCCTTCTTGATAGAGGAGGGTTCCTCTTTATCTATGAAACACTTCTCAACTTTGAAGATGGTGCAAGACCAAGGGGAAGAGGATAATGCTAGAAGTGGGAAAAAAGCTAGAACACTGTGTATGACAAAGTGTTGTACACATTAAAGCTATGGAAACTATTCAGAAGGTGACATTTAGGGAAAATCTTCACCCAGAAAATGGAGTTCTTTGTTTAAGTAGAAGAGTTGTAACACCCCATCCCATATTGATTTTTTGTAAGATTTGTGTGTACTTTATAATGACTTAGGTTCACTACTACGGTTATCACCGGCTTAAGCATTTTGGGCTAGTTGGTTAAGCTCAAGTGTGGTGACAAGCCAATAAATGGGTCTGGGTCGTTACAGGTGTTATCAGAGCAAACTCTAAGAAGATTTTATGCTGTCTAGGGTTCTGGGCTGTGATTCTATTATGTTTGTGTTTGAGCCGCAACAAGGACGTCACATCTTTAATGTGGGAGTTTGTAATGCCCCATCCCACATTGGTTCTTTGTGAGATTTATGTGTACTTTATAATGACTTGGGTTCACTATTACTGTCATCACTGGCTTAAGCATTTTGGGCCAATTAGTTAGGCTCAAGTGTGGTGACAGGTTGGTAGTTGGGCCTAGGTCGTTACAGGTCTTTAATGCCCTGTCCCACTTTAGTTTTATATGAGATTTGTGTGCACTTTATAATGACTTAGGTTTACTATTACTATTATCATCAGCTTAAGCATTTTGGGCTAGTTGATTAGACTCAAGTATGGTGGGAGGCCAGTAGTTAGGCTTGGGTCATTACAAGTGGTATCAAAGTAGGTTTTAAGCAGATTTCACGTAACCTAGGGTCCTGGACTGTAGTTCTATTCTGTTTGTGTCTGGGCCGTGATGAGAATGTCACGTGTTTAAAAGAGGGAGTTTGTAACGCCCCGTCCCACATCAGTTTTGTGTGAGGTTTGTGTGCACTTTATAATAGCTTGGGTCCACTATTACTGTCATCATCGGCTTAAGCATTTTAGGTTAGTTGGTTAGGTTCAAGTGTGATGATAGGCTAGTAGTTAGGCCGGGTCATTACAAATGATGATTGCTTTTGGCAGATAAAGGTCATGTGGAGTTAAACAATCTATCATGAAGGTGGAATGCTAGAATGAAAAGACTAATAATTGAATATCATATCCTTTATTTAGACAACAAAGGCTTACTGTTCGAATTAATGTGTTGTTAAATAGGTTTTTTTGTAATTACGTACCTTATATCTAAGGGTCAATTTGTTGCCATTTGTGTTAATCTTAACAAGTACTTAAAAGCTCCCAAACGAAGCTGATCTTACAATAAATCATATAATACTCCAGGATGTGTGCTCCGGTAAAGCTTCCTGTATGCCAAGAGGAACTAGACACCGACGTGGTGTTGGCCAAAGGCGCTTTAATGCGGTAGGTGATAATAAAGGAGGTAAGGCAATTTGCTAGGAAAATATGGCTTACCAGATTTAGAGTGTGGGTGCCTACTTATAAGTTTCGCCTGTAGACACGGGTCTAAGGACACGCGTCATTCATAGGCCGATAACAACTCTCGAGTATTGGCCGGTTGTCAATACCTCGAGCACTATTGGCCTTGTTGGCCTAAGCAGCGAAAGGCGTTTAGGAATGGGTATCCTGAGGTTCCTGCAAGGGGTTCTCCGAGTCTTTTAGACGGAAGGGTGGCTCGATGTCCAGGGGTAGACCCGATCCTTATCATTAGCCCTTATTTAATTATAGGCCGTCTCGAGTTATCGCTAAATACTATCCTCAAGGGTCTAACTAGCCTGTAATCTTTTCCGCCCCTCTATTGCACGTGTAATCACCTCCTATTCTTATTGTACACGTGCGTGACCTCCCACCTACTCATGCGCGCCTTGTCATGATTGCGATTTTCTCGGTACTATGCATCAGCAACGGTGCTGAAATCGCATCTCTTTAGTTTCCTTTCTTTTCAAATTTCAAATTCTTTTAATCTAAGATATAAAAGGTAATTTTGTTCCTTTTCCTTAGCCATTTGCTTCTTATTCATTAATCATATCAAAGCTTTTATGTTCTCGCAACTTTGATTTTCATTGTCTTACTGCTGCCCCGATGGTGTTCCCTTCCGCTACAGCCAGCGATCGTGATTCATTTCTCTTCACATCTACAGCACTTCGTTGGGGTTTTCTTTTATCTTCTTCGTTATTCCAGGTACGCTAGTTAGCCTCAATTATTTCTTCATTTTCTTGGTCTTGTTTTTCTTCATTTTCTTCCTTTCTTGCTTTCCTTTTACGATCCTTATTTTTTTGGATGCCCAGTAGCTCTGAGTACAATAGGAATAAAGAGGACTTAACCTCTCCTAAGTTTGGTTTTGAGAGTTCTGGGTTCAATTTTTCACCCCTTTTGGTGATATTAGTGCTTTAGAGAGCTATTTCTTTGACATTTCTGACTCTCTTGAGAATGTTTTCCTTCAAACATTTGGTGAAGACTTTACCTTTGACCCCTTAGACGAGAATCTTTTAAAGGCAAAGGCTGAATTAGGAATGGACCAAGATTTGAACGCAGTGTTTGATAGAATAGAGAATGATATTAGAGCCCCAATCCCCAAGGATAGAACTTCCCAAAATAGTGAGGTTGTGCAAAATGGGAAGTTGTAGTGTCACCCTTAGTTGAGGGCTTAAAGCATTCGAGGGTCATTGAGAAAAGAGCTTCAGCAGCCGCAGCGGAAGATAATGATGTCCCTTTCAATTGTCTCTATCAAAGACCTCATAATGATGCTAGGGTTTTGGAGAACATATCTTTTTGCCACAAGGTTCCTGATGGTTATGAGGAGAGACTTCTCTAAGTGGGAGAATTCGCTTATTTCGGTTGATCAGAGTAAGCTCGCGTTTTATGAAGACTTTTTCGCGATAGGCCTCAGGCTCCCTTTCCCCCAACTTCTCTGTGACTTTCTGAACCATTATGGGATTAGCCTTAACCAACTTTGCCCGAACAGTTAGATGTTAATCGTTAGGTGGTATTCTTACTCTCGGGCATATGACTTCACCTCTACCTTGAATCTCTTTCGATATATGCATCCACTGGCACATAATAGAAAATCAAGTGTTATTATGTCTCAACGAAGAAAGATAAGAAAGTTCTGGACGACAATCCATCCTCCCATAAGGGGATGGCACTACAAGTACATTTTTGTTCGTTGTCTCAGTGTCTGGGGAGTTTGCACTAATTGGTCTCATTTTAAACTTAAGAGCAGCCTCAGGCAAGAACTAAATAAAGCCCAAAGTTGCCCCCTACTGAAAAGAAAACTTTTGAGGATCTGGGGAAGAAGGGGATGGGGTTGTACCCCAAGTATCAAACTCTGGAGAAGATCAGAAAGTCGAGTCTTTATCTTAAATTCTATCGCTGGCTTAGCCCGAAAGAAAGAGAGGGTTTGGCCTTGTCTTTACCTTTTATGGCTATTGTCATTCCTTTGTGCCTTTGTTTTCTAACTAATTTACTTAGGTGTTTTAATTCAAAGATGGCCAAACAATGCAAGCCCTTATCTACTAAATAGAAGGAGATGAGATGTCGTCTCCAAGCCCAGTGATGTGTTGTGATTTTGTGTGTGTTTATATGGCATTTTTATACTTATTTGAGGTGTTCTTCTGCTTTATTAGGTGTGTTAGTGTTGCATTTATACTATATTTGTGCATAGTAGGCTACAAATGTCTATAATAGAGTTTAAAATGTAAATGCTACACTAATGCCTACTTGTTTCTTGTGTTAAGTAAAGTTTAGGGCAAAGCTGGAGACTTGAGTTAATGATAATTTGATGAAAAAGCCAAGCTAAAGGTGTTTGGTATGTGAAGGAAGCTTGAAGAGTGTTTTTGGAAGTAGCCGGGCGAAGAGTAAAGCTACCGAGAAGAAACAAGCTCGCGAGAAGCAAGAATGGAGTAGAATATGAGGAGGCCGATCGACCTCGACCCTAGGCCCGTTGACCAGCCAAGTAGACTAGCTAGATCAGAAAGTATGCCAAATTAGGCCAGTTGACCTAGCCTGAGGTCAGGCCCCGACCCTGCACGATAGAAGCCCTATTTCAGGCATTTTCAACATTTTTTTAGAAGATTAGCAACCAACATTCACACCTATTTTACACACATACAAAACTCTCACTCGGCCACCTCTCACACACTAAACCACACACAAATACGCCGAGATCCAAGCTTGTAATTAGGGTTTTAACACTTGTAATTGCAAGATCAAGACAATGATTTCAAGAACAAAGTTAAGCATGAAAGGGAGGTTCATCTTTTTCCTTTTGTACTTAGTTTTCTCTATGTTAAGATAGATCTTTTATGGGTGATTGAAGCTTGTAGTATAAGTTGATTAAGTACTACTTTGTTATGAGATTTTGATGGTTTGTTATATATGTTTACTTTTAAAGTTTCAATGGCTATTTACATACATGTTTATGTGTTTGTTGATATGCCTAGACGAGAGAACACATATATTTAGAGTCTTAATTGCTATTTAACACTTATAAATCATTGTTTGAGCATGCCTAGGTGTTTATATAGTGATTCAATGAAGTGGCTTTTGTAATTATGCATGTCTATGTGTTTTTACGTGCCCTAATAGCAATTTTAACTTCTATGACGTACATATTGGATTCTAATGCCTAAATTGGTATGACCTAAATATGTCTAAGTGTTTAGGGCTAGAATATGCTTTATATTCATTCGTACCATGCTCAAGAACATGTATGATGTGCTTTATTGTCAAACCCTGTTTATGTGATGTTATGATTGGTGGTTTTTCATTAATAATTAGGTCTAGTTTAGTTTTCTTTGGCTTTAAACCTAGCAAATAGGTGTCGGGCAAGTTTAATTGACCTTAGGAAGTCTAGTTCTTGGTTTTAAACCCAGTTACCGAATTAGAACCTAGGGTAAGACCAATATCATAACCTAGGAATGTAATTAGCTAATCTGTGCCCTAGTTCATAAGGACCATACTATACCTCTGAGTAGCTAGCACATAAGAATAGACCCGCACTGAGTTCTAGGGATTGTATGAGAGGTTGATTAGATTCCTAGCTTAGAGTACACCCTCGTAGAGTAAAACCATCAAAGTTAATCCCATAGCAAAGCTAGTACCCAAATCACCCATAGTTAAGTAGATTTCACCTATTACCCCATTGCTTGAGTCAATTCCCTTTTTACTAGCTTGTTTTCCCTTGCTTTTATTTCCCTTAGTTTGTTTAGATTAGTTTAATTTACTTTAAGCTCCCTTTAATATATAAAACAACCAAAAAGAATTCTTAGTTTAACTTATTTTCTAGGACACACACTTAGCTTTTATTCCCTATTTCCTACCTCCTTGAGGGATCGATCCTGCTTTTTGCATATTAGACTACACAACCTGTGCATTTGTAGGCTTTTAATTAAGGCTTAGTGCTTAATTAGCTAGCATCACCCAGTATGGCGGCCAAAAAGGGCAGGACTCTTCTTTGGGTCACCAACCATCTCGTGATGCCCCTACCTTTTGACATCTTAGCAACCGCCTTCATAGGCGACGCGAAGGCTCACCCAAGGGATCATCATTTAAGAAGGCAAGGCCCCAACCTATCCTGTAGCCAAACAAGGTTAGGGGAGTAAGTGCTCTGCTGAGGAGGTTTAACAGGTTTTTAATGAATTGAAGCCAAAGACTCCGTTGAGGAGCACCTTAAAAGGCTCCCAATGCTCCGATGGTGCTGAATCTTTTAGGGCCGCTGAGGTTCGTGTTTAAAGATCCGGCCCTCGCACAATCCACCTTTCTTCGCGCTGCCGACCCTCTTGACCTTCCCGTTGTCATCGTCGGGGAGGGGAAATTTATACAGGAAGTTCATATTATCACCGTGAAGACTTCTAAGCTTTGCCTTTTGGTGGCCAATTCTAATAATCGAGTAACATCTTTCTTTCCTTTACTCTATGATGCGTTTTTATTGTTTTAACTTTCTATTTTCTCTCTATTATAATGAGATGTGCTTCCTTTATCGCTCTTTTGCTGCCTTTGCAAATTGAGGCCATTCTTAAGAAGGTCCTCGAGCATGTTCCCTCCATCAAGATGAATATCAACAAGGTTACCGAAAGGGCCCTCAACCAAACTATAAAGTCGGAGGCCAAGAAGCTCAAGAAGGAGGTAGATAGGCTAAAGTTCACCCTTAAGGACGCTTACAAGGCTCATAATGCCAACCTTAAGGAGACGAAGCATCAGCATAAGAAGAAACTGGAAAAGAATGAGCAAGTAATCAATTCCCTCACTACCTCGGTGAATAATTAGCAAGACACCCTACAAACCAAGATCAACGAAATCATCAGCTTAGGGTCAGTCTTCAGTACCTGCGAGATCGTGCACCAAAATGTGTCCTAACGAGTGGTAGAGTTAGAGGAGCTAAAAGAGGCTGCAAAAAGGGCCGTGGAAATTTACAAAGCCTCTTACGACTTCCAAGATGATGTTTTTGAGGAAGCTCAACCTCAGTACAAGTCCAGTCTCGAGGACGGCTTGAAGAAAGTCATGGCTCTTCTGAGGAAGAATCCCGTTGTGCCCCTAGAAATGATAGTTGAGGTTGGGATAGAAGAGCTTTTTCCTAACTACCCTAATGACACCGCTGATAAGGAAGAAGTTGACCCTAATGCATCGGTAGTGGCAAAAGAAACTGTCGGGGAAGCTCCTCCATCAAACAATAATGCATTTGATGCTCCTGGTTCAGAAAAAGTTGCTCTCGACACTCCCAATGTCTTAGCCCCTGATGTGCCTACTACTGACACTCCTGATGGCACAGCCCCAGCAAGTTAAATGTTTATTTTTTGCTTTGAATAATTTTATTTATTTGAAGTTTTATTTAAACAATTTACTTGGTTGGTTTGAGCATCTCTGCTTTTCCTTCTATCATTAGTAATTAAGATGTTCATTTACTTGAATAGTAATTGTGATATTGGTGATGCCTTGATACTTAACTATTCCTCAATTTCATTGTCATTGTTTGATTGCTAATGGCAGAGAGTTTTGCACGTAGCATAATAAGTTGGCATTAACACTCTCGATGAGACAAATCATCCAGAGATACTGAATAAATATTTGTTTAAGTTCTTCTATTATTTGCTGATTTGTTTCGGCTCTTTTGAGAGTGCTTGCATTATTCCAATATTTACGTGCTATTTTTCTTAGTCTATGCTTTTCGAGGCGTTGTTTTGTTGTGATATTGTCATTTGCTTGTTACTATTTGATGTGTACTACAACATTACGTAATATATTTGTAAATAATTTGTTCCCTTACTAGGCAAAAACTAATGGCATTCCGCCTTTCATTGAATTAAAAATTAGTGAATTTACATCACTGATATCCAGTAACTACACATAGTATTCTTTTAGATGCTTCTCATTCTATGCTTTTGGGAACTCAGTTCCATCAGCTCGGGCAAGTCTGAAGGTGCCTGGCTAAACGACCTTAATAACCCTATATGGTCCTTCCTAGTTTTCATCAAGCTTCAAGAGATTGCCCTTGGCAAAATGATGCTTGCGGAGCACTATATCTCCTAATCCGACGCCTTTTGGCTTTGTTTTTCCGAGAAGATGCCTTTATAATATGTCTTTGGTTGCTTCGAACCTGATTCGTGCTTCCTCCTGAACTTCGTTGAAAAGTTCCATCTCGACCCTCAGGATGTCGTCATTTTCTTTCTCATTGAAATGTTTAACCCTCAAGTTTGGGAATATAATTTTGATCGGTACGATCACTTCCACCCTGAAGGCTATTCGAAAAGAAGTTACTCCAGTACTGTTGTGAATAGTCATTATATAGCCCCACATAACTTTAGGAAGTACATTGGGCCATAGCCCTTTAGCCCCTTCAAGCTTTGCCTTTAAGGCATTGATAATGGCTCTATTGCTCACTTCAACTTGGCCATTCGCCTGTAAATGAGCCACCAAGGAAAATCTGATGTTGATACCTAACTTTTCGGCCATCTCCTTGAGGTATTTTGAATCAAATTGTCTTTTGTGGTCAGTAATAATAACCCTCAGTACCACGAAGCGACAAATGATGTTTTTCCATACAAAATTCCATGCGGCTTTCTCAGTGATTGTTGGAACTACTTAAGCTTCTACCCATTTTGTAAAGCAATCCATTACCACATATGCGAACTTTCTTTGACCCTTCCTCATGGGCATGGGCCCAATTATGTCAAGTCTCCATTTTGCAAATAGCCACGCGCTTGTAGTAGGTAAGGGAAGAACCACCAGTTGATGTTGTATATTAGCAGACTTCTGGCATCGGTCGCAATGAGTTAACGATTCTTGTTTCATCTTTTATGATGTTCGGCCAATAGTACCCTTGTCGGATTACTTTTCGCCCCATTGCCCTAAGATCCAAATGATCTCTGCACATGCCCTCATACATTTCTCTCAGTATGTAATTTCACTCAAATCTACTTATACGTTTGAGCAATGGTCCCTCGATAGTTCGTTTGTACAAACTAGTCTTTGAAGATGGTAAACTTAGCCACCCGAGATATCACTTTATGTGACTCTCGGGGTTATCAGGAACATTTTCATGCTGCAAATACTGAATTATGGGCCACTTCCAATCATTTTTGTCCGTTATCTCAATGATAGATATATCAATTGATGGTTTGGACAATCGTTTAATGATGATTGCCTCTTCTTCTTTTATTGCTGCTGCTATTTTTTATAAGGTGTCAGCTTTGATGTTGTCTCTTCTTGGTACTTGTTATGGGTGAAGGACTCAAAGTTCAATAACGCTTTTGTCACTTACCTGAGATACACATTTATTTTTTCACCTTTGGCTTCGTAGCTCCTATTAACCTATCCCTCTACTAGCTGAGAATCTATGTATGCTTTAACACATCGTGCTTTCATATCCTTTAACAACCTTAGCCCCAATAATAATGCCTCATATTCAGCTTCGTTATTAGTGTTCTTGAATTCGTACTTTACTGCGTACTTTTGTTCCTGGTCATCAGGGCTACGGATGACAATGCCGGCTCCCGAACCTGCCTTACTTGACGCTCCATCCATATAGATTGTCCACTCTCCTTGAGTGCTTTCCTAGGGCTTGATACATTTCACCATGAAATCTGCCAAACTTTGGGCTTTAGCAACTGTTCTAGGATGAAAGTTTATGTCGTACTACCGTAACTCTATGGATCATTGTAATAGTTGCCTCGACACTTTCAATTTATGCAACACCTGCTTTAATAGTTGATCCATTACAACCTTAATTTGATGAGATACAAAATAAGGCTTTAGCTTTCTCACTATCATTACTAATGCCAGTGCTAATTTCTCAAGGCTAGAATATCTCATTTTGGCTCCCTTTAGAGTCTTATAATATAATACATAGGCTGATGGCCCTTCTGTCTCTCTCGTACTAAAACTACTACCACCGCTATGTTAGAATTTGACAAATATAAGAACAAAAGTTTCCTATTCTCTGGTTGGGCCAATATAGGGGTTTCCATTAAATAATGCTTGATCCCTTCAATGCTTTTTGACATTTCTCGGTCCACTTGAAGTCTTTTGGATTCCTTAATATCCTGAAGAACGGGGCACATCTATCGACAAATCAAGACATGAACCAACTCAATGCTGCTATCTTTTCTGCTAATGACTAGAAATCATGTATGGTCTTGAGAGGTTCTATGTCGACGATCACCTTAATCTTTTCTGGATTAGCCTCGATTCCCTGATGAGTGAAAGGCACATTTCTCGGGGTTGAACTTTATCCTGAAATTCTTCATGGTTCTGAAGGCTTCATCAAGGTCGGATACATGATCCTTCGCCTTCTTGCTCTTCGCCAGCATGTCATCGATATATATTTCCATGTTACGCCCTATTTGGTCCTTGAATGCCATGTTCACCATTCTTTGGTATGTTGCGTTGGCATTCTTTAGGCTAAAGGGCATTATTTTATAGTAGTAGAGTCCGCAGTTAGTAATGAATAAAGTGTGCTCTTGGTTTTTTGGGGCCATCCTTATTTGGTTTACCTCGAGAATGCATCCATGAATGATAATTTTTAAAGCCTTTTCATATGTCGGCTATCTTTTCTGTTCCAATATAGGTTTTGTGTTCGGGCTCCTCGAGTTTAACTACTGTTAACTCTTCAATAGGATTTCCCTCTTTGAATCGAATCTTTCGTCTTGTACCTCAACCATCATGGCCTTAACCTTCTTCTGTTAGTTCTTGGGCTTCAATGCAACGGCATAGCATGCTCAAGCATAGTGCTGGTTTCCTCAGATAGTGATTATTCCTTCTCTAGTTGGAAACTTCATCATCTGACAGTAAGTGGAGATGATGGTCTCCCAGTTTGTTGATGGTTACTTGTCCAATGATCCTATTCAGGGTTGTTGGGCACTTTACAATGATAAATTTTGCCGTTAAATCAACATACTTTCTTCCATCACCGATGTTAAGAGGCAAGCTCATTACGCCTTCGGCTACCAGTCGGTTGCCACAAAACCCACAAGTTCATTCTGTAGTGGAATCAACTTTATTTTATTGAGGTTTAGCTTTTTAAAAGCATCATAATGTAGGACATCTGCTGCGCTCCTAGTGTCGACCAACATTCTGTGAATAGTATAGTTAGCCAAAATAACATTAATAATTAAGAGGTTATCCTAGTTTACCGGTAGTCCCTCTAAGTCTGCATCGATGAAAGCAATGTCATCTATTCTTCTCTTCCTGTGGGTTGGGGAGACCTATAGTGCCTAAACATAGCACTTCTTTCTAGTCAAGGTTTCTTCTCCAGCTATTAGTCTTTTCGCAATCATGTCAATGGTACTAAGAATTTTCTTTTGCCTTTTTGGGATCGGGGTCCTATAGTCATCCTAATGGTCTTCCTTTTTAATAAACCACGACAATATGCCCTTTCTCACCAGAGATTCAATCTCATCCTTTAGATTTTGACAGTCCTCTGTATTATGCCCATGGTCTCTGTAGAACCGACAATATTTGGTCTTGTCTCTTTTCTCAAGATTACTCTCATTTTGTCCGGCCATCTGACTTCCCGCTCGTTCTTTAATGCTGATAAGATTTCAATTTGGGATGCATTCAGTGATGTGTACCCAGCGAATCTTCTCCTGAGTCCTTCAGGGTTTTCCCTTTTTCTTTTGACTTCTTGCCATTATTGCAGAGTTTCCTGATACTTCTATTTTTGCTTTCTCGTTACTTGTTCCATGTCATATTCCATCTTTCTTCGAAAGGATAGCATCTTTGCCCAAGATTTACTTCTCGACCCTCGCCATTATGTCAATAAAAAAGGTAGGTCTTTTCTAAGTCAGGGTACTAGATAACTTGTCTTCTTGTACACCATGGATGAATGCTTCCATAGCAATAGAGTCCACCAAGTAAGACACCCTTAGAGCAGCTTCGTTAACCTATTGGCAAACTCCCAGAGAGTTTTCCCTTATTTTTGTCTCATTCCAATCACCGAAGATGATGATCAGAGACTATTTTTCCACTGGAAAACCTATTCATGAAAGCTGTAGCTAGCTGTTGGAAAGGGAAGATCAAGTGCCTTGGCAACTCGTCATACCAAGATCAAGCGGTACCTAGCAATGTGGACGGGAAGGCTTTACGCCTAGCTACATTTGTAGCATTATGGAATAACATTTTGTGATTTAAGACTGATATGTGATCCGCTGGGTCTCTAGAGCCATTGTAGTATAGGAGTTTGGGGATCATGAAATCCCTTGGTACGGGTTTTTTGTGATTTCTTCAAATAGTGAGCCATTGGCAAACTCTTGTAAATTTATGGTTTAAATGGGGATTGGTCTTAAGCTAATCTGGATATCAACTGTGGCCATGGTTGGAGCCCTTGTTGTCATGTCATCTTGATTCAACGATTCCTCAGGCTCTTTCATACACTGGTCTAGATTTGGTTGGTAAGTTTGGCTTGGTGTTTCTTTCGAAAGGCGAAACCCTATGGGTTAGGGTGGTGATTGTTGTGTATTGAAGATTTGATTCATCATGTTTTGGATATTGGCAAACATGTTTGCTATAGTTACAAGTTAGGGTTCCGAGCACACTGGGGGTGATTATGGTAGCGGCTGCCTTGAGGTTGATCGTGCGAAGGTAAAGGATTCATGTGACTGGGTTGTTTGAGGAGGCAGGTTTGGGTAGTTCTCCAATAAAGGTTACTCACTGCTAACATCCTTACTCTATCCTTCATCTCTAAATTTCGAAGCCATTCTGGCTGCTGTTTGACTTCTGGTATATGCCATGCATTTCTCAATGGGACTCACTTGGTTTCCCACAGATAGCGTTAATTTGATCCTACAACGAGTCAGATAATACTCCTGGATGTGTGCTCCATCAAAGCTTCCTGCATGCAAAAAAGAACTAGACACCGGTGTGGTACAGGGCAAAGGCACTCTAATGCCTAAGTTAGTAGAGTTAGTGAGGAATAATGGAGGATAAAAGGCAATTTCTTATGAAAAATATAGTTGACTAGATTTCGATTGTAGGTGGCCTATTTATAGGATTCGCCTATGGACACGTGTCATTTATCGGGCGATGTCAAATCTTGGTAATAGCTGGTTGTCAATACTCCGCGGGCCACTGGCCTTGTTGGCCTAAGTAGCCTCAGGAGGCATATGGGATTGGGTATCCCTAGGTTCTTGTAAGGGGTTCTCTGTGCCTTTTAAACAGAAGGGTGGGTCGGCGTTCAGGGATAGACTCGATCCTTGTGAGAAGCCTTTTGCATTTGTCGTTGAAATGTGAATGAAAAGTGAATAGCAGAAGTGCACGAGCTAGTGTTCATATTTGATACGGGCAAAAAAAATTTGTCTTACTTCTTCTGTTTCTTAGCTTTACTCTTCTTCTAAAACTAACAAAGTAGTATGCAGAGTTAAGTAGGTAAAGCAGTTGGGCATGACGAAAATTTATGGAAGTAAATCATTAACGAGAAGAGGTTGGCAAAAATAATGTCGCCAAAAAAATCGAAGCAATGCTTGCAACAGATAGTCAATGTTTGAATATCTAACAACCTTCTATTCCTATTTTTAATGGTAAAAATTATGATTTTTGAAGTTTGAAGATGAAAACACTTTGTCAATCTCGAGATTTATGGATACGTCCCCTCGATGTACTTTTCTTAAAAAAATAAATAACATTTTGGGGAAAGTCCTCCTCATTTTTTTAAAAACTTTATTTTAAAGAAAACAATTTATATTGTTCATTTTAAGGTAATTTTAGGATTGTATTTAATAGTTTGAATGGGAAAGTTTAGTTAATCTTTAATGCTTTTGCTAATTTAGTTAGTTTTATGAGTTTGTGTTTTGAATGATTTTCTAAAATGCAAAAAGACAGACTAAACTAAGTAGAAAATAGTTCAAAACACATATAACTATATTAATATTTAAATTTCATTTAAACAATCTACATATTTAAAACAATTAAATAGTTAAACTTCTTAGACAATTTACACATTTAAAATTTTATCATTTATTCTATCCTTATAATTTTCAACAAAAACAATCAAAAAAACCCCCAAAATGGAAAAAACCCAACCTAAGCCCATCCCGAACCACTTAAGTGGGCTAGGCCCCTTAGCCGGACTTTAGATTCCTTTTTTGGGTCCGACCCGTTTTCAAATCGCTACAGCCCATCGGGCCTATGCCGGCACCACCACGTGTCGTCTTCTCATTGGCAGTTTCCCTAAAACCATGCCACACAAGATTACATCCCCAAAACCCTAACCCCAACTAGTATGATAGAGACCGTATATGGCTCACACAATGATACCCACATTAAACAAAAAGAAAACGAAAACAAAAAGGGTGGTTTAGGGCGTTTTTTAGGGTTTAAGACAAGAACAAACGGAGAGCTTAGGTTTCGTTGCACAAAGACAAGATGGGAGCAGCCAAAGGTAAGAAGCAAAAGAAGCAAAAGGTGGGAGAAGAAGACAACAATGGCGAGCAAATTGATGGTCAGCTTGAGAAGTTACAAGAGGACCAAGATGAGCTTGAAGAAGTAACTTTTCTACCTTATTTTTCCACCCCTCCTCTGTTTTTCTTTTTTACTTCTTCCCCTTTTGGCGTTTTATGTTAGTTTTGTTTGAATACAAGAGCAATCTGGAGTAAAAATTTGATCTTTTATAGAAATTAAGCTGTAAATTCATCTGGGTTTGGCGTAAAATTTAAAGTAGCCATTGACGGGTTAATGACTGATGTAAGAAGGATTCTTCAAGAAATTAAGCTGTAAATTCATTGGATTTGTGAGCAAGAGAGTCAGAAAATAGTGGTGGAAACACAAGCTATCGCGAAGTTGTTATATTGAAGCATTAGTGGCCGGTGAAGTAGTATTGGTGGTGGATGGAGAAGTTGTATATGTCGTAGTTGGAGAAGAATTGTTGGTGTTAGCAGATGTGGCAGGAATAGAAGTTGTGGTAGGAGGTGGAGAGGTCCCATCCACATATTGAAGGAGACCATTGAAGTGGAAAAAATGGGTAGTTTCATATTTCCATGTAAGATATTATCAAGACTCACTCTGACAAATGTTTTAACATGATATGATGGAAGATTAAAAGAAGTAGCAGCAACCATGAACTAGGAATGAAGAAAGGGACGTAAGTCTCGGTCTTCTAATACCATATAGAATATGGTGTATTTCTTTAAGTCAAGCAACAAACAATGATACATAGTGTACAGTTATAGACAGTAGCTCAATGGATATAATCCTCAGGTAATATACAGAGTTACAACAAACAAAGGTTCCATAAATTAAACAACTGTGAGAAAGTCAAATATGTTCATCCTTATCAATTGACTTTGTGAACAAGCTGGAAATGGAGTAAACATGTGATCCTTGTAGAAACTAAGCTGTAAATTCATCTGGTGTTGGTGTCAAACTTGACGTTTTTCTGTTAAACTGAGTATTTCTTTACTTATTTCATTTTTATCTCTTTTCTGTTTGCTTACCTTTTAGAACAAAGAGAAAAATTGGATAAAATGTGATCTTCGTCGAAATTTAGCTGTAAATTTATCTGGGTTTTGAGTATCTTTTGATGTTCGAAAGTTAAACTGAGCATTTTTCTTTTCTGTTTATTTTCTGAGGTAATAGGAGAAGAAATTGAATAAAAATACGATCTTTACAGAATATCCAGAATTAAGCTCTAAATGGTTTGTGTTTGGTAATTAAAAGGATTATTTCACTGTTGATTGATTTGTTTCTGAGGTGGTTGGAGGGGAGTAAATCAATAAAAAAGATGATTTTTGTAGAGATGAAATTTGAATTTATGTTGGTTTAGTGAAAGGTATTTTATTGGTGAAGTCATCTATTTTTGTTTGTTTTATGAGATAATAAGAGAAGAATATGATGAACTGTTGATCTTTAAGCAATTGATCTGGTCTTCTTCTTTGTCTTTAAAGAGATTTGATTTATTTGAGTGGATACGAGTTATGAACTTATAGAGTTATGGCTGAGTAATTGGGAAATTTGCTGTAATTTCTGTTAATTACACTTTAGGCCCTCCAAAGGGAAAATTATTCTAAATTGTTTATTTTGAATGTTCTGTTTTATTGTTCAATAGTTGTGTACAGAAGAAAGTGGAAGTAGGTGATTCAATTTTATTGTTTTAGTTAATAAACCAAAGGGATATCTTCTTGATGTTTCATATGGGGAAGTACAGAGAACTGCCCTTCTGTCTGCCGAGGTTTGGTGATTTTGGTGATGAACAGTATTTATGTATGTAGGTTGCCAAATTGCACAAGTGTAATTCAGTATACTCTTTGCTTTTGAAACTATTGGATTTACCCTTAAAAATAATAATTTTGTCTAATTAACCAGTAAGCTTCTAGTCTAGCCTCAAATTGTTATCTGGACTACTTATTCTCAATGATGTGGCCTAATGAATGTATGCCTTGCTCGGACAGAGCATGTTTATCTTGTTGTTTGACGTTGGTGTTTGAGAACTTCCTCTTTTCTTTCCTTAAAGGTTGTTTGATTGATCCAGCTTACTGTTTGCTTAAGCATATCTTTTCTTCAACAAATTTGCATTAATGATTACTTTCTCTATATTTTTCTATGTTGTTATTGTTATGAAGAAATTATGGATACGTACGGGTTTGATTTTTTTCATATGCCAAAGAATTGCATCTTGTTTCTGTAGATAACAATGTGTGTGTGTTCCTCTTAACTTGCTTATTTGACAAATGGAAATGATCAATTTTGCTGGTGTTCTAGTTGACTTTGTTATGGTTTTTCTAGTTTATTCTCAGTGTTCAGGTTTCTCGTACGTTCCGGCATGCTTAGTTTAGGCTATTGAAGCTAATTTTCTTTAGAGAAATTGAATTTTTTCCTGTTTATGTGTGGAGCAGGAAAATGAGGATGGTAATGTAACAGCAGTAGCTGCACCACCACCAAAAGAAGAAGAACAAAATAATAAGAAAAAGAAGAAAATGAAGAAGAATAAGAAGAAGAGGTTAAGGGAAGAGAGTGATGGAGAGGAAAAGGAAGATGAGGTGGAGAAAGAGGCAGCAAAAAGCGGCAGCAGCACTGGAGGCGTTGAAGAGGAAAAGGAAGATGAGGTGAAGAAAGAGGTGGCGAAAAGCGGTGGTGGCAGCACCGGAGGCATCATGAGCACGGATGCATTCACGACACTTTCGATATCTGAGCTGACCATGAAAGCTATTCAAGACATGGGGTTTCAGTACATGACTCAGGTACATTGCGGTTGTCTGCATCTATATTGTTGTATGGATACAAACGGGTTTAATTTGTTTCATATGCCAAAGAATTGCATCTTTTTTCTTTTAGATAATGATGTGTGAGTGTGTTCCTCTTAACTTGCTTATTTGCAAACAAAAATCATAAATGTTGCTGGTGTTTTAGTTGACTATGTTACGGCTTTTCTAGTTTCTTCTTAGTATTTGGGTTTCTCATATTTTTCGGCATGATTCTTTGAGGCTGTTGAAGCTAATTTTCTTTAGAGAAATTGAGTTTTTCCCAGTTTATATTTGAATTGCAAGGCAGTTAATCAATTTAGGCATTTTTATTTTGGGGTAATATTTGTTTGGATCCTAAGTATATTTGTACTGCAAAAAGGATAGTCTACTGTTAATCAAGATTTTTTCAGAATGTGAGGAAATAGTTTTCTGCTGCTCAATAAGCAGTGCCATCTGTTTTCTGTAGTCTCTACGCCTTTCTTTTTTGTATTTGTTTTGCTTAAAATTTTCTTCTTGCCTTAAAGAGGATTTATTTTGAGGAACCGTGCTAGTGCAATCAACATTATACACGGTTATGGGCTCCCAATTATGCTTTTCTCTTGGTTCAAGCTGTGCCATGTGTGCTTCCAATTTTGAAGGAAACATGTGAGAAGAAAATGCTAATGTTGTTTTTTTTTTTTTGGGGGGGGGGGGGGGGATGATGTGTTTGGGGGCAGCCCATTGAAACTAAGGAAGAGAATATAGAAGATCCTGACTAGTTTACTTTATACAATATCTGTTTTAAGATCGTTTTGCACATCTACTACCATTATTATGTTAGCATGGAGGTCTTCTCCAATTGCTTGCAACGGAATTATGTTTCTTTAAGTAAGTTCTTTCTCCTTTCCCCCCATCCCTCCTTCAAACCCTGCCCCCAAAATTAATGTTGATTACATTTGCAGATCCAAGCCAGAGCAATTCCACCCCTTCTGGAAGGTAAAGATGTTCTCGGAGCTGCAAGAACAGGTTCTGGGAAGACACTTGCCTTTCTGGTACCAGCTGTGGAGTTGTTATATCATGTCCAATTTACTCCCCGAAATGGTACTGGTGTTGTTGTCATTTGCCCAACAAGGGAGCTGGCCATACAGGTAATGACATATTTTTGTTTCATTCTTTGCACCTTTGCTGTTTCTTCGTCTTGTTTCAGAAAGGAAGGGAAAAAGAAGGGTGGCGGTTGGTTATGTTGATACAAGTGTTTGCATATGTTACTCAGAGGTCCTTGATAGGTCACTATTCACTTCAAAACTGATTCGTCTGTGGTTCTTAAGTCCAACTTTGACTCTCCCTCACCTATACTTATGCACCATCCCGTTCTCTCAGACCTCAAGCTTCCTTCACCATACCTATTACTAAAATTTTAAGTATAACTTTTATCCTGTTTATGAATTGAAATTTTAAATGGTTTACCTTGGCTTTCACTGATTCTTTGTGCTTGAACGATGTAGACACATGCTGTTGCAAAGGACCTTCTCAAGTATCACTCGCAAACTGTTGGCTTGGTCATTGGTGGTTCAGCAAGAAGGGGAGAGGCGGAGCGCATTGTGAAAGGAGTAAATCTCCTAATAGCAACCCCTGGTCGGCTTCTTGATCACCTTCAGAACACCAAAGGCTTTATTTACAAAAATTTGAAGGTACAAATTGTGCTCTAACAACTAACACTTTTATATTGTTCCATTTATTCGCAATGCGAGAGTTGGTGATAGATTGCTATTTGTTGAATATTTTGGTTGGAAGCAATTGGAATTTGATTGTTGATGCATTTCTAGCCTAACTTATGCAAAAGATAGTTATGGCATATTATCCATCCAAGCTATTAGTTAATATATTGTATAGAATGATGAAGCCAATTTGAGAATTTATTTCTGTCTACAAAAGGGAAATGAAGGAGAGTAGAAAAGGATACTTTTTAAGTTTGATAATGTGTGATTAAATTGCTGGTAGTCCACATCCCAGAAATTAAGACCCAATTAACACTCTTCTGTTAATTTATGGTTCAACGATATCACTTTCCTAAGTTTTCTTCTTCTCTGTTAACCCAAATTCTATTCTATTCTCCATTTGAATATGGAAATTTATCTTAAGTATAGTTGCAGTGAGCAACTGTTTAATAATTAAATCTTCCTTATATTTTTAAAGATGACTTGATTAATTTCATATTTAACCTTCTTGGCGTGAGCACACAGCACTTACTACAACTTATTTGACAAATTTAAATAAAAACTTCGCAATGCACCATTTAATCTGGTAGGAATTGATTATTCCAGCTTCTGGGAATTCAGAAGGTTCTGTCAATATACCATGCCTAAAATTTCTATTCTACAGTTGCTTTAGTAGAATTTCAGTGCTTAAATTTAATTAGTTAATCTGTTCTCCTGAAAAACATGAAGTCAAAGCTTTTTTGTTCTGAAGTTAATAATCACTGAATCAGAGATCTCATTGATGTTTATTGATTATCGATTATTGCCTGAACTTGCAGTGCCTCATGATTGATGAGGCTGACAGGATTCTGGAAGCAAACTTTGAGGAAGAAATGAAGCAAATCATCAAGCTACTACCGAAGGTATAATTGTATATTAAGCACATTATGAACGGAGGAAATGTCTGACAAAAAATTGTTTCCTATTGCAATTCTCACCAAATTACAGAAAATGATTGTTTTTCATCTTTTCCATTTGGTCCCCATAATGAATTTCTTAAATATTTGAATTTCCTTGGCAACTGCTCTAAGAATCTTAGAGAGCCATTCATCGTTTTGTCAGATAGCTGAATCATGTACATATTGCATTGTATTCCCCCCCCCCCCCCCCCGGTTAGTAACAGGATTATAGATAGCATCCAGAATCTGTTTCAGACCAACTGATATCTTGTTTTGCAGGCGAGGCAAACAGCACTTTTCTCTGCTACACAGACTAAGAAGGTATGAGTTTGTGTGGCTTACGGTGCATTTTTTGCTGTAATTTGATAGTAACATCTATTTTATCTGTGAGAATTCTTGACTTCAGCTATTAGAAAAATGGTAGGGAAAAAGAAAAAAAACTGGTATATTTTCCTTTTGTGATGAAATCAATGTTGTGTTCTCCACTTTTTGAGAATCACATGGTTGGAGTTAATATTTATCAGTTCAAAAGTGCTTTAGGATTTTCACTACCAGTGTATCCCCCCTCTTGAAACATTTCCTTAAAGCATTGATTAAAATAAGAAGCTATATATCTGTCCAGGTGGAGGATCTGGCTCGCTTATCATTTCAGACAACTCCTGTCTACATTGATGTGGATGATGGGCGAAAAAGGGTATGGAAGCTTGGGTTTCCCCTTGGTGATTCTTGCCATACTCTTGTTATCATATTCTTCCGCCCCTGTTTGACTACGTGTTGGTAATTGTAGGTTACTAATGAAGGCCTGCAGCAAGGCTACTGTGTTGTGCCTAGTGCGAAGAGGTTTATCCTTCTGTATTCCTTCTTGAAGAGGAACTTGTCAAAGAAAGTAATGGTTTTCTTCTCTTCATGTAATTCTGTCAAGTTCCATTCGGAACTTCTCCGGTACATCCAGGTCAATTGCCTCGACATCCATGGAAAACAAAAGCAGCAGAAACGGACATCGACCTTTTTTGACTTTTGCAAAGCAGAAAAGGGCATCTTATTATGTACTGATGTTGCTGCGCGTGGTCTTGATATTCCTGCTGTGGTATCTTTCACACCCTAGTTCCTACTATACCCTTCCCTTTTCCTGGGGTTGGTTAGTTGTAAACGTAGAAACATTTACTTTAGAACTAGATGTTATTTTGAATTACAATATCCAAAGGAAGAAAGCATTAAGAAGCCTCTCTTTTGTTTTTTCCTTTTTGCAGGATTGGATTGTACAGTACGATCCTCCCGACGAACCTAAGGTGTGGGGAGCTTTATAGATTTTTTGATGTAACTGATGTTTAAAAATATAACATTCTCCTGTTGCGTTGTATTTACCTAATTTTTACCTAACATGGTTTTGTGTATATTTGATCAGGAATATATTCATAGAGTTGGTCGAACAGCACGTGGGGAAGGTGCGAAAGGAAATGCTCTGCTTTTTCTGATTCCTGAAGAGCTACAGTTTCTTCGTTATCTGAAGGTATAAATATGAATATGAAATTACTGCTAGTATCTCTCTATTGGAAATAACTATTATATGTTATTGGTAAAATTGTGGGAGAACTGAGTAGGTTAAACCCCGTGAAGACATAATAAAAGTTTGGTCATCTATTAGTTGTTTAGTTTTCTTATTTTTCTCCGTTAAGTACTATAGGCTAGCCTAAAACTGCTAAATCTGGCAATATTGACCTTCCTCATCGTTTGGGATTTAGTTTGTAGCTCAAGTGGTTAAGATTATTCCCTTTGGAATGATGACTTGGATTCAAATCTCATGGGGATTGGGGGTGGGGGTTAAAAGGAAAAAGAGAGGAAAAGGAAAACCACTTCCTATCATTTATTTAATTGTTCATTAGAATATCAACATGAGAAACTACAAAAAGATAAGTTCAACAAGCAGTTTGAAGGTTCAGCAAGTTAGCTGTTTATGCATCATATGGATGACTTCGACTGAGATGTATGTGATCTCTGAAGCTATCTGAGAGAAAAGTGAGAACCGTTTGCTTCTAGACATATCCTTGAAATGAATGGAGAACAGAATATCATAGAGTTACTAAGAGAGCGAAAGAGTAAACAAGTATCCCCAGCTTTCAAGCAAAACCAAACACAAGCCTATAGACAGACACCAAAAGCCCCAAAAACTGAACGTAGGATCTATAGTATGGTCTCAACGACTCTGTTTAATTCTAACCATCTATTGTGTAGTGGCTTGTAATGAGCTTTGCTTGTACTACTGAAGAACTACATACATATAGCACCCATTCATCAACATCCTGCTCAGGGCAATGTTGTTATCCTGGAGACGCAATCTCCTATACTATCAGATCACATGGTTCTCTGTTTGGTCATTGCTGAA
This sequence comes from Cordia subcordata, assembly GCA_028554755.1. Classification (NCBI taxonomy): domain Eukaryota; kingdom Viridiplantae; phylum Streptophyta; class Magnoliopsida; order Boraginales; family Cordiaceae; genus Cordia; species Cordia subcordata. The sequence goes on along the minus strand of JAPTOF010000006.1, from coordinate 12,777,918 downwards.
GTAAAACAAACTATTGTTGTTAACCTTATGTGGTGAACATGTTTAATCTATTAAAGTTATCGTTTAAGTGAGTGATTTTATTATCAACAAGATGTATCAAACAGCCCCGTAGAAAACAATGCGATGTTCGATAGAAGTGCCTATGTTCTCATGTATTTGTTGTTAATCTCAGGCTGCCAAGGTACCTGTCAAAGAATATGAATTTGATCAAAAGAAGCTGGCAAATGTGCAGTCTCACCTGGTAATTCCGGTTCAGTAAATTATTACATTAATTGAATTTTTTCTTGGTTATTATATGAAGTACCTCTTAGTAGAGTAAATAATATAGATCGCGTGAATTGATGCAGGAGAAGTTGGTTGCCAACAACTATTATCTGAACAAGTCAGCCAAAGATGCCTATAGATCCTATATACTTGCTTATAATTCACATTCTATGAAGGACATATTCAATGTGCATCGGCTTGACCTCCAGGTACCAATTTAATCTCCATGCTCTTTTTCGTGCTAAGTGTCAGATGCAGTTGTCTTAAGTTGGTTTAGAATGTTCAATCTTGGCGAAAGTTAGTTCAAGTTGACTTAAGATAGAAGTTGGAGCCATGACATTGAGCACCTCTGAGTGTGATATTGTTTTTTTTACTATTCTTGTTAAGTTTAAAGCAGGTTGGCATGTAAATTGCATTAGCGCGGTTAAGATCAGCATATAAATTGCATTAGCGTGGTTATTTTTCTTTGTTAACTAAAATAAGTTATACTATTTGACAGGCCGTCGCTGCGTCGTTCTGCTTTTCTAATCCTCCAAAAGTTAATCTGAATATAGACAGCAGTGCTTCCAAGTTCAGGAAGAAAATGCGGAAAGTTGAAGGAAGCCGGCACGGATTCAGTGAGAGCAACCCTTATGGGAGGAAAGGTGAAGATGATACACGGCAATTTGTAAGATATTAGAGCCAAAATAGGCAGCAATTGGAGAACACTTCCAGTTTCTGTGGTATCAATTTTGAATTATGGCTATTTATTTCACATGTACAAACATTAAGGAGGATATTCCTCGTTAATTGTATCTGAAACGTCTTTTTTCTTTTTTGGTGTGGTGTTGTACATTTTCATTGGGTGATGAGTACTTTTCTAAGAGGGTGTTTGGCTTTGCTTATTTGATACTTATAAGCACTTAAATAGTAAAAAACATGCGAGTCTAGGTGTTTATAAGCACTCAAAATAAGCAAGCCAAACAACCTCTTAATGCCTCACTTTTCTACTAAAAAATGTAACTCTTTTTATTTAAAAAAAATTGTGGAAAGTCTCAGGATGAACAACACATTAGAGGAAATATTATAATGCATCTCAAATAATTTTTTATTAAAATTACATTTAATAAATATAATTTTCTCTTTCTCTAAACCGCTCTCTTTTTGGATTTCGTTGCTACTTCGGATTCTCCAACAAAGGTAGAGAATTCTTAAAATGGACAGTGATGTTAAAGTCTAACATAAATAAGAACTTTGTAAATAGAAGTTGATTAAAGTGTTGTTAGAATGAAACTAAAATAAGAGGCCTCGAAGTATATGTGATCAGGTGTCAAACCCTCCCCCCTCCCTCCCCCCCCGCCCTCCCCGCAGTTAAAGAGTTGGCCTAGGAGTATTCTTTGGTGTTTCATGTCATTTAAGCATGTTGCTCGAGTAACGTCTCAATTTTTTAATTTCTCTTTTTCTTGTAAAATGCTTGCTGAGTTCGTTATATTTTTGTGATTGAATAGTTTTTCAATAATTCAAGTATTTATTAACAATTTAAATTTCATAAAAATTAAGCATCTAGAGATAATGATTTTCCATCTCATTTCCAATCATCTTTTATATAATTTTTCTTCTTTTGTATTATCATTTTCTGTTCTGCTCATCTTTCTTAGTAAACAATAATTTCTACATGAAAAATGTTAATAACACAAATGATTAGTACCAGAATGTTATTTTAGTGTTTGGTAACGTTTTTCCCTTCAAGATGGATAAGCAGAAATGCAGAGATATATGACTATTAGGTATAAAGTCATTAGGAAAAAAAATATGATCACTAAAAAGAACACGGACTTTTATGTTTAAAATCCAATGCTAATATGTAAAACATAAAAAAAGAAATGATAATAATAACATAATAACTAAACAGGACTGAATTTCTAAGCAAAATTAAAATACAGAATCTATAAAATAGAAAAAGAAAACCACATTTCAACTCCTTATAATTGTGAAAAGAAAAGAAAAAAAAAAGGAAAAGTTTATTTGAGATGGGCTTATCCAATTTCTCTTAGGAGTTCTGTCTAATAGCCCAAATCAATCTGGGCTTTGAAATGCACCGACAGGCCCAACCAAATATGTTATGAAGATTTTTCCGGTGCTACACTTGCTTCATGACGTGGCACTTCCTCCACCGTCCATGCAAAAGAGCTCTTGGAATTCAGATATCAGATTTAGTGCGTGTTCGACAACAGTGTTTTAGAATAGCTTTTAGCGTTTTTAGCAGCAGAGAAGGTGATGTTTCAGCTTACGGAACTTGACTGCCAACTCATGGCCACATGTCACCGGCCACTCACATGTACATAGGGATGTCAATGGGGCGGGGTTCACAAATCCCTACTCCACACCTGCTATTTTTCCACCTGCCCCTACCCCGCTCCTATACCTGTACCGGGGTTTTCTCTCAACTACCATCCCCGCCCCTTTTGGTATTTTTTATACCATATCCTTACCTACGGGGCACCTGTTAACAAAAGTCAAAAGGGTCGTAGTATCGGAACAAAACACCTACTTGTTAAACCCTTATCTGTCAAGTGAAATCCCTATTTTTTAATTAGATAAAAATAAATAAAAAATAATATAAATCATGCACCAAACATTAACACATTAAATTCAAACTCTAATATTTAAAATTCAACATAATTTCACAACAATAACACATTAAATCTAAACTTACTTCCAATCATAATTATTAAATATAACATATAATATACATACATACATATATATACATATATATATATATATATATATACATACATATATATACCGGGGTGGACCGGGGCGGGGTCATCCAACCCCGACCTCAACCCACCTCGGCATCGGTGTATAAAGAAAAAACCCCACCCCACCCCGCCCCAGGTGTTTTTTTGCAAAAACGCCTCCCCTACCCCGTCGGTACCCCTGCAGGGTGGGGTACCATTAACATCCCTACATGTACATATAAATAAATATATATATATATATATATATATATATATATAGTGTGTATATATGAAAATTGAACATATTTTTGCATTTTTTGTTCTCTTTTGAGGTTTAAAAAATATAACAACTTAAACGTTTTTCGTTGCAAAATGATAAATGCACATAATACTAAAGATGAACTAATGAAAACTTTTGGCTTCATGTCCACTTGACTTACCCTTTTAAAAAGAACATGTTTACGTCTAAAAATAAATTTGACTTGTGCGTTAAAAGTTAAATAAAACAAAATTATCTTTAATAGTTTAGATTCTTGCAAAATGATAAATATTCTTGAAAAATGATAAATTAGTGACTGTAACAAAAGTTAATAACCTAAATGAGTCTAAGATTGTGGCTTTAATTTTTTACAAGGAATAACTCCTATGAGCAACAAGAAACCTAAAAGACTTATTAGTAAGGATTGAAATTGTATAATTTAACACTTATATACGAATAAATTTCAATGTAAATGAAATTTATTTTTTAGACAAAAAAATTAACCTTAAAGAGACAAATATCTTAAAAGGAAATTGCATTTTCTTTTATTTTTTATGATTAGATATTAAATTTCAGACGGATCATATTAAATCTATAATCTTGTGGGTAACTCAAGTAATTGAAATCACCCATTTCAGTAGTGAAATTATGAGTTTAAATTATGTGAAGATAAAAAATTTAAACAAAAATAAAATAATAAATTTATAATCCACATCTACCTCCAAGATGATATTGCATGAGATTTGAGTCATGCAGCATTATTAATTGATGCTTTTGCTTAGCACCTGTTATGTCATATAGCATTATTTTGATTAAAATAACGTCTAATACATATAATGTTATTAACTATAAAATTTAATATAAAGAAATTTATGTCGAATCTCATGCATCCAACGAATTATGCCTTAGTAAATTAATAAATGGCACGGAATTCAAGTATGAATTTCTCTTGATGCATGCATCGTTGCCTGTGTATCATGTCTGCACGTATTCCAAGGATAGAAGATTCCATGTTAGCACCACAAACAATTTCTAAGGATCTAGGGTTTGGTTTGCTTCATTTTCAACAGGGGGTAATGGCTACAAACATAAAACTAATGGTTCGTTCAAATTAACTGTTTCTTATATGTATATCATTATATAATTTTTTTCAAAAAAATTCTTTTAAAAAATAAAACTTTTAACTTTTTAAAAAATTAATTTTTCAAAATTATAATATTTTGGACATAATTCTTAGTGATTATTCATTATGAAAAATATTTTTTTTCAAAAAAAATCCATCTAAACGAACCCTGGCTAATGTCGGGGTGAGTAGGTATATAATCAATTTCAACGTCACCATGGACAACTCACTCTGTTTCCTGGGGTTAGTAAGAGAGAGAAACTTCCCGGCCTGCTACGTGTCTGCATTTGATTCGTTGGAGCACATGTACGGGGAGGTACATTTGACTATTTCTCTTCAAGCCCACTGGATTTGCTCAGAGTTGACTCTTTTTTGTAGTAGTCTTTGTTGCCACATGAACCACTTGCACAGAGTACACCTAGATGTTTCACATGTTCAAGAATCATTCAGGTCGAATCTATATTCTTCTTTTAAATTTTTTTTTAACTTTTAATTATCTTAAAATAAATGGTGAGAGGTATGACACATTAATTTCAGGAGAATTTAATGTAATTTTTTTAAAATGAATTTTTCGTCATTGACACACATAATTGTACTGTAAATTATGAATAGGTTAAACTCAACTAAAAATTTATGTATAAAAGTCCCAAAATATGATTTGAATGTCTTCTTTGAGTTGGTTTTTCTTTTTTCTCCCCTTAAAGAATTTTCTTTCAAACGAAAAAAGTACATTTTTCTTACAATAAATATATTGATGAATTTTCAAAATAAATTGAAACTCTTTATAAGAGAGAAATTTGAATTTAAAAAAAATATATATATATATATATATATATTTTGAAAGTTAAACAATTCCTCTTTAAAGTCAATCTAGACAAACGATTTAAAAAATCTTTTCCAATTAGGTTAGGGTACTTGGACAACATTACATGTTAAAAAAACAGAAGTTCATTGGTTTTGAAGCAAACCCTTCTTGGAAGCTGTAGCTTTACTCTTAAAAACCAATCATCACTTAACATATTATTAGTTCAGAAAGTTAAGTTTTACTCTATTAATCATTCGTCTCTCCGAATAAAATTAAGTTCCACCAAATGGTAAGAAAAATGGTTTATTAATGTTATAATGGATTGAGACACACTACTTCTATCATTTTAATCTTATAGTGGATTGAAATACACAATTCCTGAGGCTACATGAATGCATAAATCTCTCTTACAGATTCAGGACATTATGTTCCTACGAGATTCGATAACCCTCAAGTTTCTAATTTGACATTAGTTAATTAAGATTATCACAGAACTCATCTGCCCTGGTCATTATAGTAGCCAAAATCTACAAAGATTTTTTCACGCCTTTGAGTCCACACCCTCAGATTCGCAATGAAAGTTGTATTATAAACATATATTAGAGCACTTTTATCTGTACTCAGCACGGATTTATTTTTTGATTAAAAATATTAAATTAAGTCGAATTTATTTACTTTTAATAACATATAAAGAATTTAGTCATGAATATTTTGTGCTTTGCATACATTTTTTTTAAATAATAAATGTTAAATTTATTAAGTTTTAATTTTTTAAATTCACAAATAAAAAATACATTGACACTTTTGAGCATTAATCTATTAGTAACTAAATTTCTAAATTAAAACTAAGAATATGTATATATATATATATATATATATATATATATACATAAATGGTAATAAATGAACCTTTTGAAGTTCACAAATGGATTATATTTTAATCATTAATTGATTGATTATTTAAATTTTTAGTTAATAATTTATTACATTGACAAAAATAAAAATAAAAATAATAAAAATAAAATAAATAATAAATAATAATTTATTATATAAGCTAATAAAAGATATTCATTGCCATATAAGCGCTAATATAACACTCTTATAATGCTCAAAAAAATATTTTTTAATGGTAAACATTAAATTTACTTGGATTTCAAAAATGAATATTATTTAAGAATTAATTTATTAAAAATTAAATTTCTAATGCTAATAATATATATACATAATAGATGAAAATAAATTTTTTAGAATTCACAATTGAATTTTATCTTAAGAATTAATTGATTGATCATTTAATATTTCAATTAAAGCTAATAATGTATATTCATAAAAATAAGAAATAATAAAAAGTAAAATAATAAATAATAAAATAACTATGCCATGTAAACGTGCACATGGCACTTTCACAATATTCAAAAAGGTTTAACCTTTATATATATATATATATATATATATATATATATATATATATATATATATATATAGATAGATAATAAGTAACCATTTAGATGCTTAAATCAACTAGTTTAATATATTCAATCTAACTTGCTAGTTATAGCCACAACACTACTCATAAGTCACAAATATCTTCCTAGAAAACAATGTGAAGCATTACAAATTTAAATATAATTGTCCCATGAGTAATCTCTTTGGGGGAAAAGGTACGGAGAAACAGTCAATCTACTCTGGACAAGCCCCAAGGCATTTTAAAAATATAGAAATACACGTTCCTCCCACATATAAAAATCTCAAGATTTATGGTTACTTTACAAGGTCCTCGCTACTTCTCATATTGACCAATTAGTTTTTACAATGGAATCTCGTGATTCTTAACGTGGTTTAGAGTTTGGTCGATTTTGACCCAATTTTATTGCGTCATACACATGTGACCTGTCTCTACCATCACTAGAATTTTTGTCAAACTCTCAATTCATCCTGTCTGTATAGCTATGTTCGCGGAGCTGTTCTTGGGCCGCTCCTTAACTTTTATGATGGAATTTTAGTAATTCTTAACAAAATATGATATATAGAAGGAAGTAGTAAGTATTTTATTCCCAAATTTGTAAACAAGAATAGATACATATACTAAACTAGGATTATGAAACAGTTAAGAGCAAGTACGTTAAGTAAGAACATATTCTTTCTACTAGACATTTAATCAAACATTTTAAATGAAAGATAAAATAGCCATTCATTTCATAAACCAAAATATATGTTTAACCATCATTCAAATCCATACAAAAAGTGCATAACAAAGCCCACAAATCAAGTATTCTTCACCCTATTTTGTTTTACTCAAGCATTATAAAAACAAGAACAAGTGAAAGAACAAAATAGGGTGAAGAATACTTGATTTATTTTTTCAAAGTTCTTTCTCTTGTTCATTGGGGATTATCCAATCCAAATTAGGCTTTTCTACTTTCCCCAAAATAATATTGGAGAAACTTTTTTTCTCCAACTTATGGCATTTCTCTAACGGGGAATATATATTGGAGAATTTGGGGAACTGACAAAAATTACTAGAAAATGGAAAATCTCCAATTTAAAAGAAAATACTTCAAAGGTAAACACATACTCATACACACACTCACACACACTTAAATACATACCCCCACCCACACTAAACACCCCCTCCCCCCTCCAAACATTACAAACACTAACATCCACACACACTAAGGGATCATTTGGATTGGCTTTTTTAAAAGTATTTTTTTTTAACAATTTTTGAAAAACAACTTTTTTTAAGAAGCTGAAAATTCTAACTTATAAAAAAAGGCTATATTTGAGCTTTTCTCAGAGTTTTAGCTTTTTTGGAAGCTAAATTAAATAGTTATTGCAAATTTAATGTAACTTTTTAAGGAAAAAGATACTTTTTTTTCCTGAAAAAAAAGCCAATCCAAACAAGCCCTAAACACACACTCATACAAACTTAAACACACACCCCAGGCCCCCGGCCCCTGACGACCAGCCCCCTGTCCCGGTGCCCCACCTCCCAACCCTGATTCCCGTTACCCCGGCGCCCTGAGGTCTAGTCGAGACGCCGGGGACTGGAGTCCGGAGGTCGGGCCGTGTGAGGGGGGTCCTAAGGCGGGGTGCTAAAAGCCAGGGTCCTGGGTCAGGTGCCGATGGACCAGGGGTGGGGTACAGGGGATGCTGGGGTGCTGAGGAAGCCGTGGTTCGGGATCAGGGCACCAGGGGCGGGAGGTCGAGAGCTGGGGTGCAGGGGCCCAGGGCCCAAGGGTTCTGTTTGATTCTGATTAGTTCCTAAATTACACTCAACCTTAGTGATGGTAATGAACTATGTGCTCGTTAGCGTTTGTTTTTATAAAAAATGTTGTTTATATAATTTTTTAAAAAAAATTAAAATTGATGTTTTTTAAATTTTTATTTTTTTGACTTTTGAAAGAAAAATTGTTTTTAATTAATTAATTAATTAATTTTTCTCAAAAGTTTATTTTTAAAACAATGGTTGTCTATTTAATTCTGGAGAGTTCGATTTTGTCCAAAATTTTCAAATTTTGTCCAATCCCCATCCCTTTTCCCAAAAAATTTACCATCCCCAATTTTTCCCCTTGTTATCCATTTATCCATGCCCATATTCCCTATGGTAAAAAATTTTGGACAAAACATTGGGGATCCCAATGAGTGCACACTCGTGGAAAGAAGAAAGCGCTTCCCCATGTTCTTGCTTTGTATTCTTGCTCAAAGCTTCTTCAATTTCTAATAAGAGAGCTTAATCTTCCTTAGCTTGAAAATTGAGTATTTGTGTGTGGAAGAAGGGAGATGAAGATGGGGGAAGATGGTAGAGAGAGAAGATAAAGGCCTAGGCATTTTATGCTTATCTATATTTTCGTGGAGCTCTCCATTCATGCTGTTCATTGACTATGTTCATGGAACTTCTTTTAAGCCATTCCTTAACTTTTATTATGAAACTTCAATAATTCTCAACAAAATATGATATATATAGAAGGAAACAGTAAGTATTTTATTCCCAAATTTCTAAACAGGAATAGATACATAACACTAGAATAATTATTGTGTGATTTTGCCAGCTTTTCTTCCCCCTTTTTTAATAAACTTTTGCCTGATTTAACCTTCCGTGCCACCATAGAATTTGAACCAGGACATCAATTGTAGGAGAAATTACTTGAACTATTTTTTCATCCCCTCGCCAACTTGCTTGCTGATGAGTAACTACACGTTTAGGGTGATGTCTGAGGGGTTGGTGACACGTGAAACAAAAATCTTCCCCAATTCTGCCTCATTTGCCGTAGGTTCTAAATAACTATAAAGAAGAGAGAAAGGCAAAGGCATATGCATGTCCCCACCCCTTGCCTACCTTTTGTATCTTCTGAATAAACGTAATTTTAATAATGGTCCATCTATACGTAAAGTTCCTGGTTGTAGATTCGGACCTCTACTATCTCCATGATGCAATCCATCTGCCAAAGGCTTGATGTTCTTAGTAGGCAGCCATTGGGCTTGTTTGGTTTCGCATTTTTTAAAAGCATTTTTGAAATTTTGAAAATGTAATTTTTGAAAAAAATTAAAATTAAGTTTTGTTTTTAAAGTTTTATCTTTCTTTGAAATTCAATTAAAATATTTACAGTAAAAGTGATTTTTTTTTTAAAAAAGTACTTTTTACTGATAATAATGGGAGTTTTGAACCGAGTAATATGACAATAACTTAGAGATGAAGTTTGAAAACTATATAGGATTAGTGAGTAATTAATTACATAAAAAAATTAAATTATTTAATGGATATGATAAGATAACCTAATTAAACCATTAGACAAGGTGGGGGAGATAAACAAATGGTGAGGGATTCTGATCTATTGACTCAAAGATTAGAGATAACAATGATATTTTATCCTATCTTCCTTTACAAGAGTTGGGTGGACCCTACTCCCATATCGGGGTTGTCTATTTCACCCCAGTATATGTGTATATACGTGTACACTCATACACATATATATAGTCTTATTTTTGTTATGAAGTTATATAGTCTTATAATTTTTATTATAAGTATTATACTAATGAAGATTTTTATAGTGGTTAAAGTTTCATATATCACATTGGAGACTAGCCCTTAAAGCTCCTTAGCAGCACTTTTGTGTTAAAGATCTATTTACGTGTTGTTATTAAGAGGTAAGGGTTTTCATATAATTTTATCTTATTATTAATTGTTAATTAGTGCCCATAAGGGCAAGATAAAGTTTCATTTGATAGAACCGGGATGATGCTAGGAGTTTATTTCAATACCAAATAAAAGACAAGAACATGATAAATTTTTTCTATCGAATGTGGAATAGGAATAGTCCCTAGAAATGTCCCAGTGGAGAGAAATGAAAATGGACACTGTTTATATTCGGGTTCGAATCTAGTCTATTGACCTGATAGTTGTCCTTGACTTAACTAGTGTACAGTACTATAATGGACGTATTGTGCACCAAAAGTTTGTTAATTAATAATCAAGTTTTGTCAATCAAAATTTTCTTGTCACAAAAAAAAAAAAAGAAAGTGAAATAGGAATCAACAAATCCTACACCTACCCCGTTCCATCGCGAATACCATCAAAGATGAATCTTTGCCCTGCAATGTGCCCAGAAAATTCAGTGGAAAACAATCGATGGCCTAATAATACCAAAAGTCCACTGGGGCCCACACCCCGAAATTGTAAACAAATAGGGGATGTGATAATCCAACGCGAAGCTGAGTCACCATGGACCCCATCCCAAGATAAATATCCTCCCCAGAAAAACAACAGCCAACAAATAACTGGCAATGTTTGGTTCTCACCGGCCAACTTGCCATATTTAATTTTGCATGCAAGGATATTAATTTTGCATGGAAGGCCACTTTGACCACGAAAATAAAAAATAAAAAAACAAAAGATTTTTGCATGCAAGGCCTTGCGTTGCAATATCTTTTCATCACTATATGAAAACTTATATATAATATCATTGTTTAAATGATAAAAATGTTTGTGATTTGTGAAAAGGTAGAGAGAGGAGATAGATTTTCACTGAAGGGCTTAGAGGCTCGGAAATCTCAGGGAAGGACTCTCCGGCTAATATAAATACCGCCCTTTTACTCACCAAACAATGCCACCGTCAAATTTTTCATCTTTATATTTTTCTCCAATATAATTTTTCCTCTCTTTTGCTTTTCATATTCGCTTAGGGTTTTTGTATTTCTGGGGTTGCTTATATTGCAACCACCATGACTATCCTCATTGATTATCAGCCTGAATTTGGTAATTCCCACCTTTTATTTTCCTTTTTGATATTGGTTTATTAAATTATTACGGTATTTTTATTAAATTTTTTTACATTATTTGCACTAATTAGATATTTTCTTGTGGAAATATACATGTGTTCATTCTAATACTTTGAGATCTGCGATTATTTTGTTTTTCTTTAATGTTTTTCTACTCTAATAATTTAGTTTTTTTCCCCCTTAACAACGGGCACATTTTAAAAAAAAATTATGAATTGACGTATAATTTTCTACCATTTTTTGTTTTTTTTTACCTCATGTTATTTTCTTGGAAACACAGGAGTTGGAGTAGAGGAAAAGAAGTTTCCAGAAAATGAGAAGGAATTGGTTTTGGATGGTGGATTTGTGGTGCCTGTTACCAATTCATATGGACACAACTTTAGGTCTTTAATTTCTTCTTCCTGCATATTATTATGGATTTCTTTTAGAACATAATAAAATTTGAAAATATTATCATAATTAATTTAACTAAATTTTGACAATATTACCGTAAATTATGCTTGACCGGATTTGGATCGTCGTAATGTTAGTTTCATCAATTTGGAGCTCTCGTAAAATTTAATTTATTGATTTGGATCTTTCATCAATTTGGATCTCTCATAATGTTAACGTTAAGGATTTAGATCTCTTGCAACATGACAATTATATTGTTTAACATATATGACAAGAGTTAATGCTATTTTTATTTTTCTGGGGATGATAATAAAAATTTTGAATTTATATGAGCCTTATAGTTTTGTCACGTTGGACCGGCAAGTTATGTTCAAAGGCGCCGAACTTTGAAATAAAGTCAAGTGGTTATAAAGAGTGAGAGAAATTATTTCCTGACTGAAATTAAATATGAAGTCATGATGTCTTAATTGCCGTATCTGGTCTATGCTATTGTTTCCAAAAGTTCGGGTACAAGAGTTTGATTTAAATCTTTTCATAATATTATAATAAATTTAAAGAAAATTGATACTTAATACCATGATATGTATTCACCAGATAATTACTTTTTTTAGTTAATAGTTAGTTGTTGTTAACTCAAACAATTACAGAGTTAGATCTCTTTCATAACGGTATAGTAAACATGTATGCACATGAATTACCACTAAACATGTGAAATATCAAGTGGATCTTGAGGAATTTGGATGCAGCAATTAAAGTGCAAAAGTCATTAATTGTCATTAATTTATTTTCTCTAATTTTCTCATTTGCTTTTTGAGTATTAATGACACTAATAATTTGAAAGCACATGAAAAAACAGGGACTATGATGTTGAAAGTGAAAGGCAAGCGGGGGTGGAAAATTTTTACAGAATAAATCACATCCACCAAACATATGACTTTGTAAGTGCCTCGTAACAAAACAATTGTTTTTGAAACTTTTAATGTTACTATCACTTTTTAATTAAAATTTGCTAATTAATTTTACTTGCCACTCAATTTATTGCAGGTGAAAAGGATGAGAGAAGAATATGGAAAATTGGACAAGGTGGAAATGAGCATATGGGAATGCTGTCAACTCCTCAATGATATTGTTGATGAGAGTGACCCTGACCTAGACGAGCCTCAAATTGAGCACTTGCTCCAGACTGCTGAAGCCATCAGAAAAGATTATCCTAATGAAGATTGGCTGCACTTGACTGGCCTCATCCATGGTGTGTTCTTTTAGGTCTTGTGATTGTTGTCATTTTCTTAAAATAGGGACACATATACCCATAACGAAATTAAATCTCAATCTCGTGGTTTATTCTACTGAGGTGTGTCGATTATCAAAATATGCCGTGGTACATGTAAAATGAACGTGTTTAACTTTCTAGAATTGCAATATAACTTGGACCTTCTATTTTCAGATCTTGGGAAGGTTCTTTTTCATCCTAGCTTTGGAGGGCTACCTCAGTGGGCTATTGTTGGTAAGCACCCCTGTCACACACATTACATATATGACACTTTCCAAATGCACCCTTCAGGGCCCGTCAGGATTGGTTGTTTTTAAAAGTGTCTTTTTTTAAAATTTTTTTTTACTTTTTTGAGAAGCTAAAAGTTCTTAAGCTTAGGTTTTTTTTTTTTTTTTTTTTATAAAAAAAAATCTAATCAATACTTATTGCCGAAAAATGTTTTCTCATAGAAAAAAGTCCATTCATATAGACCCTTAGGACTTAAAAGCTTATTTGGCATTGCTTATTCGGGTGGTTACCCCCTTAATTAACAATAATAGTATTAATGTACTAATTCCAATTCTTGCAGGTGACACATTCCCTGTAGGCTGTGCTTTCGATGAATCAATTGTTCATCACAAGGTCTTTTGCCTTGATTGATTTCTCATTTTTCACCTAAAATGATGATTCATTTTCAATATCTGAACCATTTTTCTCTTGATTCCTTCAGTACTTCAAGGAGAATCCTGACAACAACAACCCTGCTTACAACACCAAGTTTGGTGTTTATTCTGAGGGTTGTGGCCTTGACAATGTCATGATGTCATGGGGGCACGATGACTACATGTACTTGGTAAATACCTCAATTTCTTCCTATTGGTTAACGTTAAATGATATTCATAACGTTGTCTTAACTTGGACAAATATACTATATATTTGATCATTCTATATCATGACTTACTTTTTAGGTGGCGAAGGAGAACAAGACAACGTTACCATCAGCGGGTCTTTTCATAATCAGATACCACTCATTTTACGGTAATGGGATTAAAAATCACATTATTTCTCTTCTTCTTTTTTTTTTTTGTGATATATTTATTTATTTATTTTTTGGATCAATATTGAAACAATTATTTGAAATTGCAGCTCTACATAGGTCAGGAGCATACAAGCACCTAATGAATGAGGAAGACAAGGAGAATCTAAAGTGGCTTCAAATTTTCAAGTAAAAGATTCTTAAGCCAACTTCGTTAATCAAAACATTACATGTTTTAATACAATACTAAAGGTCTTATCATATTGTTTGCATCTCTTATTTGCAGTAAATATGACCTATACAGCAAGAGCAAGGAAAGAGTTGATGTGGAAAAAGTAAAGCCATATTATCTTTCTCTTATTCAAAAGGTGAGCATCATGTTTTACGAGTATTATTTTATGTTATTCGTATGAACTTTCATCACTTTGTATATAAAAAAATTTATAAAATATCAAATTCTTGTAAGGTAGAATTATTCTTCAATATGCTCATATTTACAATAATGCTTGTCTTGCAGTATTTCCCGGAGAAGCTAAAGTGGTGAAAAGCTATGTGGAAGATGTAGAGATAATATTCACAATGAAGACTAGAGAAAAGATGGAGGGATTTATCGTAGGCTATGCTATGTAACAAAAGTAATATTCGCTGTCTCCTTTGAAACCTTGAATAGATAGGATAATGTACCTTCTTTTCTTTCAAGCTCGAATAAAGTTGAGATAGTGCTTTTAATTTAAACGAGTCCAAAAGAATATATATATATATATATATATATATATATATATATTTTATTTCCTTGAAAAAGATTTGGACTGCAGCTGTTGGCACAAAATTAGCTAATACTTATCCATGAGTGTGGTAGAAGGTCCCGATTAACATAAAAAATGATATATAAGAAGAAAAATTTGTAAAATCGATAATCAATGGCCAATTAAAAGTTCTAGTAAAATACACATAAGGTACTTTGAATGCCTGTTATAGATCATGGCTTCAAAATTCCCTTACCAAAATTGTCTTGTACATTATGCAGCAAAGGTAGGCAACTATAGCCAAGAGAAAAATGAAAAATTGACAACAATTTAAGTGCAGATAAACCTCAATTTAAGTGCAGACAAACCTGGAAGAAGAATTAACCACAGCCAGTGGGCTGACACATGAAAACCAAAGAAATGAAAGATCAAATCGGGCTACATAAAGCCCAAGAAGAAACAAAGCACAAATCCAATATACAAGGGCCAAACCTGCAACATAGGGCCCGGCAACAAAAACCCTTGTAGATACCACATAAGGCTTTTTTTTAGTTTAACCCCTACTCTCGTGGGATTTGAACCCGAGACTTCAGGTTTGAGAAAAATAGTCTCAACCATTTAATTTATCCCCCAGACACTATTTAAGTTTGGCATGACAAGATATTGCATATTTAAGGGGAGAGCCTATGGCTTCTCATCCAATTCTGACTTGGGTTCACATTTGATGTTGTACAGGAAGTATTTTGGAGTAATTAGGGCTTATTTGGATTGGCTTTTCTTAAAAAAAAAAACACTTTTTTCCCTGAAAAATTTCATTAAATTTGCAATAACTATTTGATTTGACTTCCAAAAAAGCTAAAACTCTGAAAAAAAACCTCAAATATAACTTTTTTTAGAAGTCAGAATTTTCAGCTTCTCAAAAAAAGTTATTTTCTAAAAGCTGTTAAAAAAAACACTTTTGAAAAAAGTCAATCTACACATGCCCTTAATTAGGCACTTAATTAGGCACAATGTGCTTGTAGGTTAATAGTTAGTTTCGGGCTATTACAAATGTTAACGAAAGGGAGACCGAATCAAAAACATGAAGAGAGATTTAACAAAAGGAGACCTTTTCTTTTTCCACGTACGAGTTTCCCAAGTCAAAAGATCAAACCAAATTTTCGGTTGAATGTACCCATTCACACACAAAAGGCACGAGGTAAACTAATTCAAGGCTTAATCAAGCTAATAGGTCTAAGATATGAACAATATTGGAGTATGATTTATGAGTAAATTTGACAATGAATTGTTTGGCAAAGTCTATGGTCACAAAGTAGAAAAAAATTTTACTATTACAGCATAAGTATTACGAAATTCTACTCTATATATAGTGCCCTTAAATTGGAAGTAAAAACTAAGCTCTAGAGCTCATTATATAAAGTTTCAAGATAACTAAAATGGCTGAAATAATGGATTGGCCCAAAATAGAAAGCCTCAAATTGTATAAGGGTCATGAGTCTAGCAATTCTTTTTTAATTTTTGGGTGTTTTTAAAAAAGTAAGGATGTTCTCAAAACATTGTTACAAGTCAACTAAACGGTTATGAAATATGTTATTATTTTATTATAATTATATCAATAATTCACAACTGTTGAATCTCGCTGTTAATATGGAACTAGACCAAATGATTTGGGGCCAAACATCGGAGCCTAAGTAGGCACACGGGTGAACATTAGTTTTCATTCCATAGTTTGACTTACGTCATGACTTAATATTTTTTCCAATCTGAGAATTGTATTTTGCCCTAGACTATCTATTACAGATACTTGGCTCTTTAGCCTATTTATAACTTTTCGACTGAATTTGTTCAAGATTCAAGACTTTCTACCTTTTTTTCTTTGGGTGTTTCCTTAGGAAGTCTAGATGGAAAATAGCTTAATACAAACATCTCTTAGTGCATCCCATGACTACAAACTTTACAAAACGGAAGAATTTCTGGCACTCATCAACCTGTCATGGTTTGCAATTATTGCAAGGACTATTCACAGCGATCCCTAATGTGAGTCCTAAAGGCTTTCTATAGAGAATTTCCTGTCATCGAAAAAGAAAAAGAACCCCGAACACCCATCCACCCTTTTTCCTTCTTCACTGAGAGTGAAAAAAGACTCAATAAGGAACAACTTAATAGTAACTGGGAAGACTAAGTTGATTCATATCTTCCATTCACCATTTCAATGTGACAAACTGTTAATCACCAGAGATGAGTGCCAAAATAATCCTTTGTTCTTCCCAGAAAAGTGAAAAACTAAAATGAGCAGCACCAGTTTTTAAGTACAGATATTTACATGTCGAATCAATTGAATAAGAAGATATCGAAGTGCATAGCAAATGCTTGCAAAATCTAGTACACAACAAAGCAGAAGCTGCGGATGAGAATCTGGAGAATGAAGTTTCAGACGTGTTAGAAGCATGCCATGCCATTTACAGATCACAGATGCCAGGAGAAGGAAGACTTTGCTGTCAAGGTAAATGCACCATTTGAGCCACATTGAGAGTTTGCTGCCTTCTGCATTTGAACTTGCAGTCCAGGAAGAGAGTCTGGTAACTTTTGCGTGTCAGTTTTGTCGATTTCCAGGAGCACTCCAGTGTTTTTTGCCTTCTGCCCCGCCTATCAACAGATGCAAAAGGCTCAACAAAATAGCAAGTTGGAAGATATGAAAAATCCTATTCTGTTAGGCTGATACATTTCTTTGACCTACAATAGTATCCTGAAATATTAGTAATGGAAATTAGATTAACAGGTTGCTTTAGATGATCGTGCAGAGCACACTTTTTTTCTTTTTCTTTTATCAATTTATGACCTCTGAGAAAATACTACTCATATTGAACAGACCTGGATAACTTTCTCAAGTAAAGGGTGAAGCATTTTGTCAATGGTTTTCTTGCCCATCCCGGTTAGCGATGCTTCAATAAAAGGTTTGTCAGAGGTTGATCCTTTGAAAGATTCATCTGCTGCCCCATGAATGTTTTTGATTTCCCATGTTCTAAACGTTTTCTGATCCTTCCAACTATGTACATTCTGCTTAGGTAAGGAAACATATGAATTAGGTTCATACATGCGCTGCAAAAAAGATAAAGAGGAGTTAGTATGAGAAAGTCATGTAAATGTGAACAAGTTTAACAGCAGAGAAGAATATAAATTTGCAGCTGTGGCTAATCTCGTGCCCAAAGGTGTAAGCATGAATATTCTAGGCTAAGTTGGAATTTCTTTTTCTCATATATGAGAAATATGAAAATGAGAAGCACAAATTGACCCAAACATTGAAAAGGAAAAGGAAAGATCACACAAAAGAAATCTACATTGTGCTGGAAAACCAAGTGTGGCTTTCGAGTCCCCTGATCTGATCGATTCTGTGGAACCTGCAATTGCAGATTATCCACGCCCATGTCAATAGAGAGAGCTTTAGAGCCATTTGGAAGTAATTGCAACCTATCAGGAAACAAAAAGTGTTAATATATATTTGCTTACAGATGCAGAGTGATTTCCCCAATATCTCTGAACTCCAAAGGGATACCATGCATTAACATGTCTTCCAAAATTTGGATACATGACTAGCTGTTTTGAACTCAAGTATGGAATGTAAAGTGGAGGACAGGGAAGGAAGTTGCAGTGGGGTTTGTGATATTTTGAGCTGAAGATAATCCAGTTACAAGCATAAAAGTCTGGCAGATATTGCATTTGATGGTTATGCAATTCCCTGGCTCGATCCTCTCTATGCTGCGCAAATGCAACATAGGAAAACAATCCTTGGGCAGTAGTTCCTACAGAAACCCAGACACCAAATAGTTAGTTATGAGTCAAGTAGAAAGATGTAATAAAAGAAGAAAAGGGGGTCCAAATTGAGTTTACCATTAAGTGCATCTAAAGCCTTCTTTGCCTCTTCTGGACTGTCAAAGTTTACAAAGCCAAATCCTTTGCTCACTCCATTGCCATGGCACATAACTCTGGCTGATTTTACTTTCCCATAGGGGCTAAAAATTTCTTTCAGTCTTCTGTCATCAATTGATAGATCAAGAATCTTCACATACAGATTTGACTCCTGCCGCCAATTACTGTTGAATACTGAATATCTATCTTTTAAGATCTTTTCCCTTTCAGCTTTCTTCTGAGCCCTTCCTACAAACAGTCTCTTTGATCCTGAAACCGAAAATTAGTATGTTAACTGCTACGGTTGAATATCATTATCAATCAAGTCAGAAACTAACGGCACTGGAAGTATTATATCATGGCATTTACCAAATTGGGCACCATCTAGGGCCTCCATGGCCTTCTTAGCCTCTTCATGTGTTGCAAACTGGACAAATCCGAAACCTCTTGATTTCCCCTCATCACTCTTCATGATAACTGCACTGCAGACCTTTCCATGCCCTGAGAACTTCTCCCTAAGGAGATCTTCAGTTAGATTGTCATCCAGATTTTTCACATACAAGTTTGTGAATCTCTGTTCTCCAGCTTTTCTGTTACTCCTCCTGATGAACTGTGACACGTACCTGAAGACGGGTCAGTCAATTTAATCTCTGAACATAGTAAAAGTAAAAGTGGATGGGCATGGCAAAACATGAATATGAAGAGCATGTCTTGGCAGATAACTTTTGTTAGATGCAACCAAAGGGAAGCAGAGCACTGATGTAAGATGCAACCAAACAGAACCAAGCAGTGACACAAGAAGAAAGTTTGTCATATAAAGGAGTAATTGCAATAAGTTATACGTCATTCAGCGGTGTCTACTCTCTATCAATAGCTTATATGTCTGACGGTAATTATCAACAGGTTATATGTCTCAAAGAAATAGTTATAGCATTCTGTTTGGAATTATACACGGCATGAAATTGACAACGCTTTCTCAATTCTGATTCAACTTCAACCATAGTAGGCTCAGAGTTGCTTATACTCTCCATTAGTCCCCAAAATTAAATTAATCATACTTTATTTTGGATATACATAACTTATTATAATCTAAAAGTAAAGCTCTAGCTGGTTCACATGCTGGCATCTTTTCTTTTTCCTTTGGTTGCAATGGATAATGACAAGGAGTATTACAAACACTTTTGCTTACAAAAACCAATAAGGCCTAAAATATTGCCAATACTTACAATAATCTGATAAAGCCTCAAAACGAAAGAGATGAGGGCAATTGAAAAAGGGATAACATGTAATTGGCACTTACAGGTCCTTCCCTTCAAGCATGGCACCATTGAGAGCAAGGAGAGCTGTCATGGCTGAAGCTTCTGAAGCAAATTGAACAAAACCGAAACCCTTACTGATCCCATTTTCCTCAACAACTTTGCAAGAAAGCACAGTGCCATATTCAGCGAATATTTTCTCCAGGCGAGCACTGGTGACACAAGGATCAAGGTTCTTCACATAAAGATTGCCTGCGCCCGTCCTTCTCATTAGAGGGTCCCTTTGACACCACATAATCCTCATGGGTTTACCCCTCAACATGGTGTGATTTAGACATGCCAGTGCCCAAGAAGCTGATTGAAACAGAGGACATTAACAGAAATCACAAGAACAGAAGTAATATAGAAAGAAAAGCTTAGAAATCAATTAATAAATCCAAAACAGACTATACAAGAAAGAAATCGAGAAAATTAAATCCAAAACACCAATCAAATATAATCTGCTGCTCAAGATCTGTAATGCAATAACTAGTGCTTAACATTAACAAGAGAGCCATTCTGAATACTCAAGAATGGGAAGCATAAAATACCCACCCCATTGCACACGTTACACAACTACACACACTACAATATACACTATACATGAATCTTTAAAATTGAAACAAGAACTCTTAGCCAAGATACTAAACACAAGAAAAGCTTAGAAATCAACCAATAAATGGAAAAATGAGCATCCAAGAAAGAAAGCAAGAAGAACTGGAAACCAAAAGCACACATTAAATTGGATCTGCTGCAGCAATTAGTGCTTAACATGAAAGCCATTCTGAATACTCAAGAATGGGAAGCAGAAAAATTAGACTAAAAACATCTTTTAGTTGAAAGAATTGCTAACTTTGAGATACCCATCCCTTAAAATATGGCACAAAAAGAGACTCACATTCATTTCCATCCATGCATGGGAAAAAAAAAAAAGCTCACGATTTCTTATAATTCATGTTTAACAACAATAGGCCTGAAAAAGTCCAACAGGTTTTCAATCAAACCTACAATAACACACACATATATATACACACACACACACAACTGTGGTTGCAATCGAAGCAAGAAAAGCATAGCCGAGATGTAAAACACAATTCACAAATCTTAAAAATTTAAGCAAGAAATCGTAGCCAACGTATCACATTTCTTTCGAAAGAGAAAGAAAAGCAAAACCCAGAACATATTCAATCCCCACACACACACACCCAAACACACACTCATATATGTGTATACATATATACATATATGTCTGGGATTTAAGAGTACCATCAAAAACAGAGTAGAAGTTGACATAAGCATAGCAGAGAGACTTGTGAGTGAGGCTATCTCTGCACAGTCGAACGGAGAGTATGGGCCCCACTGCAGAGAACGCCTCCGCCACGTCACTCTCTGTAGCTTCCGGGTGCAGATCACCCACGTAAAGCGACGCCCTTAACGGCAAAATTATCGGTGAAGCCGCCGCCGCAGCCGTCCCCACCACCTCTTGCGGCGTTATTTGAGCCGCCGGAGCTGACGTCATTTTTCTTTCTTCCAAAGCAAAGCAAAGCTAGAAGACAGAGAGAGAGAGATTCTTTAGATATGTGTCATGTGTCTGTGTGTATATATATATAGTTGATGTATGTATACTCATGGAAAGAGGGAGAGAGGTGACAGTTACATGTAGTTATAACTGTCAATGGAGTTGTAATCAACTGCATGGTGACACGTGTCTTTAAGGGACATGCTTGGAGAGCTTAAGCACGACGCCGTTTTGGTTGATTGTCAACGGGAAGTCAAAAGGGTCAACGAGATGGGTCAAACGGGCGTCGATTTTCCCATGCTTGTCAGGGACTTTCTTTCACCCGTTTTTATCATTCTTTTAAAAAATTTAAATATAAAACTCGGATTATTTTCTTTTAAAAATAATTCATAAATCAAATGCCAGCTTCAAAGTACCATTCT
This sequence comes from Cordia subcordata, assembly GCA_028554755.1. NCBI lineage: Eukaryota > Viridiplantae > Streptophyta > Magnoliopsida > Boraginales > Cordiaceae > Cordia > Cordia subcordata. The sequence goes on along the minus strand of JAPTOF010000006.1, from coordinate 12,755,899 downwards.
TGATTCTTCTCACTCAATATTAGGTATTTAGGTTGTAGAAATTGCCAAAAAAAAAAAAAAGCTCGAGTGTGGCAAACGGTCATTTTGCCCGTGCCATGTAAGTGTACCTCACATCGTGTATATCAAATACTGAACGCTTTGCCGTGGACATTCTCAATGGGAAAAATGTGATCAGATTACTGATCAGAAATGCACCAATAGTTGCTTTCCTTCAAGTTACTCCTGCTAACCCAGAACACAGAATGGCAAACCCGGAATCTTGGACTCTACAGTGCTTCTGCCATTGAACTTATATGACGCAGCTAAACAACTTTGATCAAGTCATCATCAAACTGAAATAGAACAAGTCAAAACTCAATATATGATACATAATGTTTCCTTTACAATTGTTTACTCTCAACAAATTTTTTTTTATTTTTTTATAATCTATGTACACTAAGAACTGGAGAACAAAACTTTGATGACAGAGAAGCAAGATTTTTGGAGCCCCTTCTCTGGGGTGACTATGGCGTGATTATTGCCGGATGTTCACATCTCTAACCACATCTACACTCTCGGAAAGGAAAAATTGGAGAGATCGCGAAAAGGATAGGAGCGCCTAACTGGCTTTCCTTCAAACAGAGATAGTTGTAGTAAACTTCCAGTATGTAAGAATGTCAAAAAAGATCCAAATGATGATGATCTTGGGTGAAGTGATGTCTTATTGGGAGTCCTTCAGAGCTTCTGCACATTTTATCAGTTCAGATTTCTGGATTCTATCAGCGGGGTTGAATCAGTATCATCTTCTACTATGGAATCAATACTTTTTCTCAAGATACACGGTGATCCATCTTCACTTGTTCCCTGTACATCTTGGTCAGCTTCGCGATTTGTTATTGATCCCATCAGCTCCAGCATCAATCCACAGTAGAAACACCTGAGTTACACCCAGGGGAATCACTTGAATACCTTCCTTCCATATCTTCTGCACCTGTAGTTGTCTCCGCAGATAAATTTTGATGTTGATGATGATTATGACGACTGTCTTTACCCCTTAGTAGCCGCATAACCTTCCCAAATAATTTTCTTTTGCTGGATGAGTGTGTCTTGTTAGCTGATGACATGTCTATGGACGAATCTTCGTCTGTAAGAACGGAAGCTTGAGAAGATGACCACCGGTCAGAATCAGAATCTGTAGGATTTATACCCTTTTCACCCTGTCCTTCTTTATTTGCATATTCAGCTGTTAGCTGCTTGGCCTTCTCCTCGGACATGGGACTTAATGTTTTACTAAGGTACCTCCCAATTGTTCTACCGGGGCCAGGCCGGTAATTTTTCAACTCATGGCGTAAGCAAGCATTCACCCATCGAAGATGGACTAGCTCCTCAATGTCAGTGCAATGATCTGCCTGGAGTCGTTCAATATTCTTTGTCAATTCTTGATTTTCTTCTGTCAGACGCTGACTCTCTTCCTTCAATTCTGCTGTCTGTTTTAAGAATACATCAGGTAAGTAGAACTTTGAAACATCGGAAAAGAGTTAAGAACGAAAATTGAAAAACAGTAATAGAAGAATTACTTCTTCATCATCTAATACAGATGTAGCAAGGAGTTGAACATATTCCAATTTCTGAGCCAATTCTGAGTTTTCATGCCTCAAACTATTATTAGCATTCCTCAATTCCTTGGCCTGCTCCTCCAAATCCTTTAGCTTTTGAAGATTCTGTTGAATGTCAGGGTCAGCTGCAACGGCCTTCTTTTCTTGCTCCTGTAGGTTCATCACTCTTTCTCGAAGGGCTAATATCTGTTCCTTATTGTGTTCAGATTCAGTCCTTAGTTTCCTCTTCAGTAGCCTTATCTTTGCTTTCGCAGCATCAAGCTCTGCTGCGACTTTTGCATAATTAGCAAGTTGTTCTTCTAGCCTCTTTTTGTCTGCCTGCAGGGACTCTATTTTGAGCCTGAAAAGTTTGGCCTCCATACTATTGATCTTCAGACGATTCTGAAGCTCCATGGAAACAGTTTCTTGCTCTTTGAGACCATAATACTCTAGCAATTGGATCTCAAGATTTCTCTCCCTCTCTTTCAGAATTTTAACCATGTTCCTCAGGCTCCTTATTTCTTGCTCACTGCCACCACTCTGAATAAATTTACATTCCCCAGGATATTCTCCATCAGAATCTAATGGTAACAAACCTTTTCGGGGTGAGAAGCTGGCTTTTTTGGGAGAGAAACCAAAATCTTTCGCTAGCTCATTGAACTCTGGTAAGAGGTAACTATCTTTTTCTCTGTTCAATCTGACACTAGGCGATAAAACACTGGTTAAACCATCAGGGGAACTTTTTGGAAGAGATGACTCCTGCAAGAAAGAAGCGAATTATGCTCAGTTAAGGACCATACTCAACCTCAAAAGGCTGCTTCAGTAGGTCAAGAATTAATGTGTTCTAGTCATTCTGTTAATAGATTCAAAAACTATTTTGCTATCAGTAGTAACAGATATGATCATCAATTTCCCTTCTCACTTCCATACTTCAAAGCAGAGTTTAGCCAGTATCTTGAGAACCATATTCGTAAACAAAAAGAAAGCAAAAACAGAATAGAAATGAGGTAATGAAAGATTGAGGTTGTAATAGCTACCACATTGTTTACACTCTATCCCCTGAACTAACCTCTAACATAGGTAACTTTTCTTTATAGATCAAAGAAAGATGTAACGCGACTTTAGCTAGCGAGACAAGACATGATTTGATTTGGTTCGGTTAGGTGAAAAAATTATATCGAACACTTCGTGACCGATAAAAAGTCCAAAGCCACAAGGCAAATCTATTAAATTTCATAAGGATGTCCAGAACAGATGACAAAATACCATATCTAACTTCGATTCTGATACTCAACAGGTAATCAACGGCTTAACTGATAATGGTCAACTAATTCAGATTTCGATTTCATTAATTGAAATGCTTTTTTCACAAAAAAGAAAAAGAAAAGAAATTCAGATATATGAATTGAGACAATATTGTAAATTTTATCAAAGATCAAAATAGCAGAAATTCTAAAATCTGATTATAACTAGTCTAATGATCTTACATATATCTCAGGTCCAACTGAGATAGGATCAGAGATTTTAGCTTTTTTCTGCAAGACATGATTATCACTTCTGAGCTCATCCTTGTCCCCCTTAATATGAGCCTGATCACCTGCATTTCAAACATATAATTATTGTCCTTCATCATATCAATAATCAAATCCAAAACTGAAAACCAAACAAAACCAAATCAAATTAAACTTATTATCGAACCCACGAAGTCAATCATTTCCATTGATGGTTATAACTTATAAAAGGTAAATGAGTGACAAAAAGGATAACTTGCTATGGATCTCCTGTGATGATCTCAAAATGCGTTAGAACCGTAGTATAAAAAAACCCCTCATAATCCTCTTCGTGCTAAAAAGTAAGCACACGTTTCCTATGGTGCTCTAAAAGTACATTGGGAATGCTACATTGGAAATGCCACCCCCTTTTCCCGGTGGTTTTTTAAAAGTATATAGTAGAAAGATATTATTAGTTTAGTAGACATCCGTTAAAAATGACAATTTTTTGAATTAAGGGCATAAGCTTATTTTCAATGATTGTAAGGGATTCCGATACATTTTTAAAATACGACAAAAGGGTCTAATCGTCTAGGGCAATTTATCCTAACAAAAACTAACCTGAAGAAGCCTGGGAAGGTGATGATATAGATGGCTTGATCCTCTTGGATCTGAGAGTGGCGTAAAGGATCCCACCAAGAGATATTACTGCCACCCCAAATTTCAACACAGGCTTTATCTCTTTCTTCTCTTCCAAAAACATCACGACCCCAAAAAAAAGAGAAAAAACACTTTTGCAACTGGACCCTTTTAATATTTTCAGATACACACAAGCAAACAAATTAAAGAAGATTCAAAAGGCAAGATCAAAGCCCCCATTTCGTCATCCTCCTCCTCCATGTACAACCCCAAAAAGTGTAAGGAAAAAACACGCAAGAATCAAACGACCCTTTTAATATTGTCATCAACTTTGTACGATGTCAACACAGAAACACACAAAAATTGATGTTTCTGTGTTGACCAAGTTGATACTTGGATTTCACCAACATGGGCAATACAAAGAATAACAGTGCTTTTCATGAGTTAGAAATCAAAAATTAGTTGCTTTATATATACTAATTAACAAAAAATTTGATGAATATATTTCATGCATGCAACTATTGAGGATTATATATATGGTGAGTGGGCCATGAAGAAAGCAAAATGGGGATTGATTCTTGTGTTGTGTCATCACCAAAGCCAATGTAAAGTGTGTGAAGGAACAGGGATGATTAGATTGTTGATTTGATTATATCAAAAGATTTGAAGGATTAATTAGCTGATGAATAATATTGGTTAGCCTAGTAAAGCGCTCTCTCTCATTATTTTCCTCCAATATATTCATTTTGGCTCCCCACGAATATAGAAAAAGAGAACACGAAAAAGGTGGTCAAAAAACAAGAGAAGAAAAAACTTGACAGCACTGACCCAGTTTCAGGTCTTTGGAAAATGATTAATAGCCGGTTTGGATTTTCGTTTTGGAGAGTTAAACTGATTTTTATGATTTAAAAGTCAATTTTGAAAAAATAAGAGTGTCTGACTTTTTTATTTAAAAGTTAGTTTGAACTGAAAAAGTTAAAATTTTTTACTTCTCCATTTACCGTTTGCAAAGAGTTTTTAAAAACTCTTAACTTTTAAAAGGTGGTTGGTTTAACCATATATTTTATCCCTTAGATAATTTTTATTTTTAACCTTATTTTTTTAAATACTTTCAAAATTAACCCAATTTTTAAAAGGTTTGCAAAATAGACTTTTCGAACTTTCGAAATTTGAATTCGAACTTCAAAAGTTCGATTATGTTTTTTTGTACCCGTTTAAAAAAAAGACAATTTCGAACAAAAAATACGATTTCGAACAAAAAAAATTCGATTTCGAACTTTGAAAGCTCGAAACTGAACTTTCGAAGTTTGAAAGTTGGCTTTGGCATAATTCGTCCAATGCAAATAGATGAGAAAAATTTTTTTATATATATTTTTGTTTATTGTTAATACTTGGTTTACAAAATTGATTATATTTTTTTAATATGCGATCTGTAATAATTGATTATAATACTTTGATTAAAAAAGTAACACATTTTTTTTATTTTACCTTTTTAATCAAAGTATTATAATTAATTATTACATATTACATATTAAAAAATATAATCAATTTTGCAAACCAAGTATTAACAATAAACAAAAATATAAAAAAAAATCCCGCATCTATTTGCATTGGATGAATTATGTCAAAGCCAACTTTCTAACTTTGAAAGTTCGAAATCGAATTTTTTTTTTGTTTGAAATCGTATTTTTTTTGAAATTGTCTTTTTTTTTAACGGGGTCAAAAAAATATAATCGAAGTTTTGAAGTTCGAATCAAATTTTTGGAGTTTGAATTCGAATTTCGAAAGTTTGAAAAGTCTATTTCTGCAAACCCTTTAAAAACTGGGTTAATTTTGGAAGCATTTAAAAAAAATAAGGTTAAAAATAAAAATTATCCTTTATCCCTTACACTTTTATCTAATGGCTATTAGGCCCAAAGTAAGTAGAGCCAAATAGGCTCTAAGTCATATCAAATTTGTTGTATTAATTCAAAACTTGCTAATGTTCTTGCAAAAAATTTTAATTTTTAGGGTGGTTGTATAATATAAAAGCGTTAGCGGGTTTTAAAACCGCAATGTTTTATACAATGTTGTCAAAACACGAGGAATAAAATATATTTTTTTAACTTAGTTTACTTGGTTGATGTACTTGTTTTAAGGAAAAAGTATTATTTTTTTAAAGCTACTTTTAAGTAGGAAAAGAAAATTCTCCATTCCCAACTCTTGCTGTTTATGGCTTTAAGTATTAAAAAAAATAAAATAAAATCAAAACATTTACTATATTATCTTTACCTTTTTTATCTTTTTTCTTGAATTATCTTGACCCTTTTATTGGATACTTACCCTTTTATTGCATTATTTTTTAAATTAGAGGTGGGTTTTTGCACTATTTTTAATCGCAGGAGTGTGTTAGCGAGCTTTGGAAACACAGGAAATTTTATGCAATTTTCACAAAATACAACGAGTAAAATGTATTTTACTCTTCTATTTATTGTTGATTGCTGATTTTTGCCAATATAATTTTTTTTTGTAAAATTTAGTTTTTAATAAATTTTAATAATAATCATTTGTTTTCTATTATAGATTTATAATAATTAAATAAGATATTTAAACAAAAAAAGATAAAATTAAAAAATAATTTGATATGGGTTCAAAAAATAAAGATGGATAATATATTAGGAGTTTAACTCATATAATGCTCCTCTTCCTCGTTGGACACCAACTTGATCGCCCTTTCATCACCACCACGAACATGGCGAACATAATGCATACACCGTGAACATTGCTACCAACGTTATTCATCATCAGGGCTTTTGCTTGAGCAATTTCATGTATCCATCAAAGTCAATTTATCTTAAAAAAAAAAAGAAATATGTAAATAATATAAATAATATAATTCAATTATATACATTTATATATATAAATTTACATAATGTGACAAATATATGCTCTGATTTCCGAAAATATTTAGATGAAAATTCATATGATAATTCTTATTTACATACTAAATTTTGGCAAGAATGGAGAAGTTAAAAAGAACTATAGAGCTATATAGTTTGAGGCCTACGAAAATGACTAATATTGACATCAACAGCATCTAAAATTAATAATAGTACTTTGCCTAGGTGACTAATATCCAGAAGATGTGGCAAATTGATGTATTCTAACTATATGGTATAAGACATCACAAGAAGACATCAAGAAGAGAAACAAAAGAACATCAATTTTAGTGACCATGGTCACTATAAACCTATGGATTTAACAAAACTGCTAAGTTTATTTATAATGATTAATAATACGCTATGGAATTTGTTTGGTCACGGTAAGTGACTACATCATACAAGGCCCAACAACACCCAACAAGTTATTCTAGCACTGTTGATACATATATACACACCCACGAGCAGGCAGCTCCACCACCATTTTCAGCTTTAATATTCCACCAACTCATTGGGCAGTTCCTTTCATGTTATTTATCGAATGCGGTTCACATGTGCAAATGGCTCAGGGTTTGCCTTTGCTGCCGGTTTTGCCGCTTCAGGAGTTCCAAATACATTCCAAAATCTCAGAGTTTCATCCCCTGCGGCGGATGCGACTGTACATCCATCCGGACTCTGAAACATTAAGAGCAGAACAATGTAAGTTACTTGACATTTGCTGGTAAGAAATGCTGACTTATAAACTACGCGAGAGATTTTTGACATGACTGGTTTACCTGAGCCATGAAAAGAACCCTGGATGTGTGACCAGTTAGCTCTGCTACCTTAACCATCGAAGGGTATTTCCAGAGAGTGAGCTGATTCTGAGTAAAGCCATGAGAACTTAGCAGCTCCCTCTCATTCTTGTTCCACAGAAGAGCACAGACTTGTGAGCCTGTGTCAACCGAGTTCAAGCATGCACCAGTGTGGGTGTTCCAGAACTTGATGCATCGGTCCCCACCACCACCACCAGAGGCCAATAAGTTGCCTTGGAAAGGACACCAAGCGAGGGCTTTGACAGCTGCCGTATGTGCCTCAAGCCTGTGAAGCCATTGTGTTGGAGCACTTGAAGAGGCCATGGATCGGTCCCATATGTGGAGGAGATTGTCATTTCCACCAGTAGCTAACTGGTGGCCGGAGGCTGACCATTTTAATCCACAGACTTCTTGATGGTGTCCTCTATAGGTCTCAACAATATGATCTCTTACTCTAACATCATTATTCATAATCTGGCCATCCATACCTCCAGTAGTCAAAATGTGATTGTTCCAATCTAGTGCACCTACACGTGATCGGTGGCCACCTCTCAATGTTCTAAGCTGCAAGAGTTGTAAACAGCAGAATAAGCGCCCTACAAAGACGAAAAAATCAATGTACTGACACAAGTCAATTAGTCGAAGATATAAGAGAACAAACCAGTCGATTAGCTGTTGAATCCCACAGCTGGACATCTGAGTTGTTCAAACCAACTGCAATGTGTCTGCCATCAGGAGCCCATTTGACACTAGTCACAGGGCCATTTTCTTCATCAATTGTAACAAGTTGTGTTGTTGTACCATCAGACGCATCCCACAAGTAGACTGTGTTTCCAAGAGCAATAGAAAGGACATTGCTGATGCTCCAATCCAATAAATTCAAATAGTAATCGTCAATGAGGTCAGGAGCATCTAGCGTCCTCTCAGATGACTGCACATGCAAACCGAGACTATTAGCTATAGAAGAAATGTAATTCAAAGAACTTAAGCAGAAAACAGACTTTGAATCTCCTCAAACACAGATACACACCAAAAAAGAAACAGGAAAAAGGAAATAAAGAAAAACGCAGGAAAAAGACAAGATCTTTCCCACCTGGGGAATGTAGCGACGAGCTTTTACGGGCTTGGACTGCTGAGCAGTTGAAAAGAGTTCACTGGGAATAGCCTCTATAGGGGTTGGGGGCATATTCTTGAATGCCAGTATCCGAGTCCTGTTCATGTTGAATGTTTCTGCAAGCAGCTTCCTGTACGCCTCTCTGGACGGGGAGCTCACTGCCGGATTTTCCTTACCTTTTCTCCCTTCCGTAAGCATAAAATGCGCATAGTCAAAATCCATCGCAGATCGGTTCGGAATAAACCTGTCCAGCTGGTGCAACAAACAAAAGCATATTTAACAAAATAATTGAATTTTCGCGAAATTCAATTGGATGGCTGACAGACAAAATGAGATGCTTAAACATCTTAATCAGTACGTGAATCCTATAATTCAAATTGAAGCAGAACCAATCATTAGCACACTCAAGAGAAAAGCACACTCGAGAGAAAAGCCTAATTAGAAAAAGATCAATCTGGTATATGAACTCTAAAATGACAGAAACTGAATCAAAAACCGTATACCAACTAGCCTATCATACAAAATCAAAACACATCAAGCTAACCCATTGGGCCTAGGGTTAGGGCTCGTTTGGATTGGCTTTTTTCAAAAGCGCTTTTTTAACAGCTTTTCAAAAACAACTTTTTTTGAGAAGCTAAAAATTCTAGTTTCTAAAAAAAGTTGTATTTGAGCTTTTTTCAGAGTTTTAGTTTTTTTGGAAGCCAAATCAAAGAATTATTGCAAATTTTATGTAACTTTTTTAGGAAAAAAAAAAGAGTTTTTCCTGAAAAAAAGCCAATCCAAACAGGCCCTAAATCATTATGGATCTAACGATGTAATTTATGTCTATTAGACTAAATGAGATGCTTAAACATCTTAATCAGAAAGCGAATCCTCTAATTCATATTGAAGCAGAACCAATCATTAGCACAATGAAGAGAAAAGACTAATCAGAACAAGTTCAGTCTGGTTTTTTGAACCCCAAAATGATACAAACCGAATCAAAAACTGTAAACCAGGTAGCCCATCATACTAAACCAAATCACATCAAGCCTTTAAACCCATTGGGGTTAGGGTAAACCATTATGGATCTAACGATGTCATTTATGTCTATTGGACTAAGACTAAGCATATAATGCGTGTAGTCAAAATCCATCATAGATTGGTTCGGAATAAACCTGTCGAGCTGGTGTGACAACTAACAAGCAATAGCATATTTAAAAAAATAACAGTATTTTTGTGAAATTCAATCAGACAGCTGACAAAAATGAGATGCTCAAAAACATCTTAATCAGAAATCAAATCCGATAATTCAAATTGAACCCTAAAATGACAGAAACCGCATCAAAAACCATAAACCAAGTGGCCTATCATACTAAACCAAAACACATCAAGTCTTTAACCCATTGGGGTTACCATTATCTATCTAACGATGTCAATTATGTCTATTAGACTAAGACCACTAATTAAAATTTAACATCAAATCAAGAACCAAAAAAAAAAAATTTAACTACATGAGACTAGATAATGAATAAATGGTTTAATCAGCAATATAATGCAAGAATCGCCACCAAAAAAAAAAAAAAAGCCAACTGACGTTATCTTTAGAATTTTTGCGTTGAAGCAACCGCTCCTGAAGAGGGAAGCGAGACCTCGTTTTGCTTGCAGAAGAGGCGCTTACTGATCCTGCATCATCCATTATTTCTACCAGCAAAACAAACAAACAAACGTACAAATATATATATATAAATATACATAAGCTTATATAAAATGAGTGAAATTGAAACGAAACGAAAGAATATAATAGAGAAGCAAGCCTGCAAAACAAAATGATGCCGATTAATTAGAAATTAACAAAAATATAAAAGACCAAAATTGAATTTAAAGAAAGAAAGAATGAAGAGATCGCAGCAGCCAGCAAGCGAGCGTGTCCTGAGAAGCAGAAAGATGATATAAACTAATTGAATCAATGAATGATCAATTGAATTTGGTGGGTTATTGTTAGGGTTTTGCAAAGAAATTGTAACGGCTACTTCTTCTTTTCTTAAATATAACCGTTGTATTCTTTTCTTGGGTTTTCTACTTTCTTTTGTGTATTTTGTTTGTTTTTTTTTTTTTTTTTTGGTCGAAGTTGTTCTTCTTTTTCCAGTCTTGGCCTAATTTCCTCGCTATGTTTGACTTGGCTCCATAGCCTAGCGAGTGGCTCAAGAGATCTCCATATTATTAAAAAAAAATTAAATATACTTATAAGAAATAAATTAAAAATTAATAGAAAAATATTTAAAAGTTAGAACAATAGCACCTAGTAATGAAAATTTGATTTTGAAAGATATTACTTCTTGAGAGTCATCCAATGGAATAATAATACTTCTCAACAAGGAAAAAGTAATTTATTTGTTTTGTTGTACAGAGAAATATAATAATAAAAGTAAAACAGAGTGTAATTGAGAAAAAGATTGCAAAAGATTGGAAATATAATAAAAAATATTGAAAACTAAAATAACAATTAGAGTCCTAAACAATAGTATTGGAGAAGGAGATTCTGATAAAGTTTTAGATTACATTGAAAGTTAGATACTGTGGTGATAAGAGAAGGTCAAAATTTGAAAATAGTTATTTTAATTAATAAAAAATAATAGTTAATAATTTAATGTTATAAATGGCCATTTTTATTTAGAGAGCAGTAAAAAGAAAAATTAAGTTATATTAAAAATATAATAACGTGATTGTAAATTTGTAATTTACTAATTCATGAACAAGAGAGAATAGGAAATTTATCCGATATTACTAGGACCTTGGCTAGTTATATATATATATATATATATATATATATATATATATATATAAAAGAAACTAATAAAAGGTCTTAATATTTTTGTTCTAAAATCTTGGGACCTAAAGATCTTAAGAGCCTAAAGTGGTAGTTTTAATTACTTTTTCCTTGAGCCATTATTAGAGCCCAATCATTCCTTGCCACTCTCATGCATAACATCGAAGGCTTCTTCGTCAGAAGTAACACTATTGTCCACTTCAATAACCTTCAAGAGCTTCTTTCTTTCATCGTTATGGAGTCGCGATCCCCCAATTTTTGGTGTGCGTAACTTTTAGCTAATAATATAATTGAATCAAAAAAGAAGAAATGAAAAAGCACAAAAAAGTCATTGTGAGAAAGCAAAAATGGTAACAGAGTAACTGAGAGAAAAGAAAGGAGAAAGGAGAAAAGAGCAGGCAAGCAAGTGATTGTCATATTGGCAAGCAAGTGACTGTAATATTGCCCTTCGTTTTGATGTTAAAAAGTAGAAGGATCTTGACTAGTTCTTGCAAATTTTTTGGAAATTTTTTCTTTTAAGAAAATGTGCACGCAAGATTACTTGTACCTTCTAATTTGTCTAAATATATTTCAAAAACAATATATTGATATTTAAAATTAATTAGTAAAATGTGAAAGTTTGTTAACTTGAGTATTCCAATTGGAATTTCCGGTAACGAATTTTTGTCTTGCCTATTGTAGTTAGGATGCATTTTAAATTTGTATCTTTAACAAGATTTTATAATGAATAGAACTTTTTATATGAAAACAAACAGCTCAATGTAATCAACAACGGGAATTTGTATTTGTTCTTTTATCAACCAATGAGATGGATTATTAACGCACAATTAATCCATGAATCATGTTAAAACACAAAACAAGGATATGAAACAATTAGGGAATCGTAAAAGAGTGAGGCTTTTGATAACCAACTTTGCAAAATGCTGAGAATGGAGATTTTCCTCTATTTTCCTATGGTAACACACTTCTTTTCTTTGCTACTATACACCCAATGTACTAAGGGCACATTTGAATTGTTTTTTTAAAAGTATTTTTTTGACAATTTTTTTTAAAAAAAAGTATTTTTTTTAAAAGGTTAAAGATTTTACTTTAAAAAAAATTTGTATTTCAATTTTTTTAAAGGTAAAATTCATCCTACCCTACTATAATATGCGAAAGGATCACGTTATTCGTGTACTCCAAAAATTTTAGATCAGCTCCTGTGATACTTTCGCCTATCAAAATAGAGAAAAATACAAGCGAGCAACCTGAAGTTTTTAGAACAGAGAAAGTAACATGACACTTTTACATATCACAAGGAGGTAATATGAATTTTACTCTTTCTTTTTTTAAAAAAAAAAATCAAATCAAATCAAATAACTATGGTAAAATAAATATACTTTTCAAGGAAAAAAAAAGTAGTCTTTTTGAAAACGAAGCCAATCCGACCAGCAGTAGATACTGTTGCTAATGTGGCCCGAAGAATCGAAATGAACAATCAGTAATGACTTATCATAATAACAGATTTTGATCATATGTAATACATACATACATACATACATATATATATATATATATAATGTGTGTGTATGTATATATATGTATATATTGACCACGTTTACAAATTGGTACTACTATTTTGCGGCGATTATTTACATCAGTATTTCTTGACCCTTGTGATTCAGCATGGGTATACTTCGAAGATTGCGATTCTATTATAGATTAACATGAAATGAAATTATTCCCAAAAAAAAAAAAGAAGAACACTATTAGTACTAAAGAATTTGGTGGCAAATTAATTCTTTTGGTGATCGACTTTTGTGACAAATATAATCATCTCATAACCTAGACTTTGAGAAAGGGTTAGTATTCCGCAAAAAAATATTTACTCATAATATCCACCAATGGGCCTTTCGGTCTTTTGGAGCAAGACAAACTAAGGTATAAAAATCTCAGACTGATTAGGAGATTAACAACTCTTTTGAACCTAAACTTTGTAAATCAAGAAAAAGAAAATTGTTCATTTTTTCCCCTAAAATTTAAACCAGAAGACAGAGGGGTTTCAACTAAACCATGCAAAGACCTGAGACTAAAACTGCTAACATTTTTTTTTTTTTTTTCTCATTCGATCCATTAGCTAACTACCTTGCAACCGCACACACGATTATGCAACCTGTTTAGCCTTTTCTACCAGGGGACTTCGGTCCTTTGGGGCCGCTATTGCTAGAGAGGCGGTGTCGTAGGCCATTGTCATTGCCAGGGAAGCCGTCTGGGCAGTTTCTTTCACCTACCGACGCATCTCCATCGGTGCAATCCCCGCTCAGTAGTTGAGTCTTCGGTGGCGGCGTTGCTTTCTTAGCCTCTGCAATATCTTTGGGGTCCAGGAAACTAGGTTGATTGGTTGAAGAGAGCAACCTAGCCCACATCCTATCGGTTATTACCACCGTGTTCTGTCTCTCGGTTATGCGCTGCAGACAGACCTCACGATGTGAAAAATCCGATACATTGGAGAAGAATTCCAGTAAAGATATATATGCGGAGCCAAAGATGGAAGTCAACAAATATGCTAAATGAACTATTAGTGTGGATGCAGCAATGAACTCTCATAACATCGGTGACTGATAAAAATGAGGTTAAAGAGTAGTGAACGATCCACAATTCGGGAGAAAATGAGATGATGATTCATTGACTTACATAAAATGGTATATAAGCATGTCTGCTGTTTACAGGGCCTACTGTAAATCCTGTATAACCCGCCATTGCACCATGAATTGCACTGTGGGCAAGAAGCGTGCAGTAGACATTATCCGATGCATTGCTTGGAATGGCTCGAATCATGTATGTGGGATCTGCCAGACGAAACGAATCATCATTTAACTAAAGGTAAACTAGTAAGTGCACTGAAGAGTATCTCCAATTTTTTACTATTTCCTTCTCGTTTACCATATTTGCGCAGGAGTGGCTGTTTGCAAGTTGCCAAATTCTAAGGTATGATCTTCCACACACAGCTTATGACTGTGATGCCAGAAAGAGTTCTCACTAAAGAGTGTACTCACATATTATTGACACATTGATTCTTTATGCCAAAATTTAAAACATCAAGCTTGCTATGTAAAAACTTTAGAAAAAGTATGTGTTTTATCAACTTATGCTAGAAATGAAGAGAACTAGAAGAAGAAACCCGCAAAACTAACCTATATATTTAAGATTGATATTCATCTTTTGCCGTTTCCCAAAATGATCCTGCAATAGCAAAACATTTTCATATCTTTCCAGCAGACCTTCAAAGTTACATAGGTTCATATTTGTTTAGCATTTCCAACATCACACAGGCAGCTATTTTATTTGTATTGCATAAAGTCAAAGCCAAATGAATTGATGAAAGGATAGAAAGGTTAAAATTGTTTTCCCTTTACCAAAATTGAAATTCCTTTTTTAGCAATCAATAAAATAAAGTTTACAAGTGGTCTATGATTTATGCAAATGACCCAAGATGGAGATACCTCTACAAAAGAAGTTCATATACTAAGGTGCAAGCCGGTGAAGTCTCCAGGCAGTCTAAATATGCTAATGTGTATCATGAAGAGCTGAGCACTTATTTGAAGATTCCAAGATACTTAACACTCCTCTTCAAAAAATATTTCAGGAGTACATTATTGCCACCTCATAATTCAGGTTTCAGTTTTCAAGATCCCCCTCTATTTATAAAACTAAATTTTTTCGAGTTTTTGCTTTCAGATATATGTCTAAGTTCATGTATGGATGTCCTGCTTGAAAAGCCTCTTATGCCACATTCTCAGTTACTAAAGTGCTGATCCACTCTGACCAAAAACCAACAAACAGAAAAAAGAAAGAATACTGAGCCGTTATGCCATCCAAAACAGAATGCAGTTTAGGTTCCCATATATAGCCTACTGTTTTAGTTAAGACTCAGAGCTAACTTTATCCTGTCTCGAGATCTTTTCTGTACAAGCCTTTCGTGCCTAATTCAAGTAGTTGTATTATTACGAGAGAAACAAAGCAATGGTCACATTTGAATTAATTAAATTCACATGGCATCTGTACCTTGATCTTTTCAGATAACCAGTATCCAACATCTTGGAGAAGCTTGTTCCCCGAAGCATCCTGCTGGTTCATGGCGTGCATACTTTCCGAAAGAAGCTCTTGTCCTGCACCTTCGGCAATAACAATAACCATGTGCCGATTTTCTCTGATTCTTTTCTTTATGAATTCGAAAAGTCCACCATGTCCTTCCAGATAAAAAGGTGACTCTGGAATTAGACAGCAGTCCACATCTCGGCTGGCAAGAGTAGCATACATTGCAATGAACCCTGCACATATGAACAAAATTGAAGAAAAGGTGTGCCAGTATAAAACCGGAAATACATCCCAGAAACACTATATCACTTCATTTTAGCTTGCAAATGAGAGCTTACTATATAACTTTTTAACCAACTCCATAACTCAATAGATTATGAACGGTCATCCTATGTCATTAGCCGCTTTTTAGTATGATCTACTGTGGAAAGTCTTCGGACATTATTGTGCAATACTCAGGTATGTTTTCCTTGATGGTTCTTTAATGGATGCAGAAGCAAGATGCCTAGAAGAATATAAGCTAAACAGCTGAAGCTTAAATTGGACCAGAACATCTAGGATTTCCTAAGTTCGTTACGAGCTAAGCCTTTAAAGCCTGGGTTAAGGGGCTATAGGTCAAAATTCAATTGCTTAAGTTTCAGAGGCAGGGATACTTTAAATTTTGGTTATCCTATCTTGTTGAAGTCTTCCTCGTGTGATTATTCAGTTTATACTCTTTTTTTTTCCCAGATTCTTGCGAACATGCAAGTAGGTTATCTCGCATAAACCATAGTATAGTACATCAACACCTCCAGTCGCCAACTGAATTCTCGCAAGAACCCTACAAGAAGAGGTCCATTTGGGAAACATAAATCTTACCACTATAGCGGCCCATTAACTTGACGAGCCCAATACCATTCTCAATGCTTTCAGCTTCAACATGTGCTGCATTTATTGCTCGTTGAGCTTCCTCAACCGCAGTGTCAAATCCAAATGACTTGTCTATGACCTGTACCAAGCAGAGCAGATAATCATATACAACAACTTAAAAAGCACAAGATGATGCACAAGTAGACATAAACATGCACAATGTTACCGGAATGTCATTATCAATAGTCTTAGGGATTCCAACCACTGCAACCTTGAGGCAACGCCTTCTAATTTCCTGCAGGGCCAAAATGCTGAATAACTGACAACACATGGTTTTAACAATCACGATTTGGATTGTTATTTAGCTGCAGTTTCAACTCAAAACAATTTCTCAAGCATTGCCAATCAAAGCAATAGCCTAAAGAATCACTGTACCTCAAAAATAACCGAGGCTCCTTTATGAGTGCCATCCCCTCCAATTATATAAACCTGCACCCAAATTCAAAGATGATGTTTCTACACGCAAAAGATATAACTAAACAAGAAGATAGATGTCAATCCATACTTTGACATATGATCGGGAAAGAACCTATTTATTGGCATACCTGATTGATGCCTCGATCTTGAATGCTGTCAACAATTTTTACTGTATCATAGCCACCTCTTGATAGCCCAAGGATGGAACCGCCACGCTTGTGAATGTCATCAACAACTTTTAAAGTTAAAGGTATGGTATTTCGGGAATAGAAACCTTTATATCCTCCCTATATGCAGCGATAAAACTTAATCAGTTGGTGATTTTGTTCGCTAGTGAAATCCAAATGTCAAACTCTGAGTTTCTGCAGGATATGAAACCAACACAAATAACATATATACTAGTCATGGTTTTCCATCTCCAAAGCAATATGTCGATAATATGGGTCCAAAAGTTTTAACATCTTCAATCTGATGGTTCAATTCAGAAGCACAAAGCTAGCTTAATAGCTAAGGGCCACTGGCAACTACCAGGGATTGACTAAAATAAAACATTTGCTCAGCTTTTTTCTTTTGGATGAGCATTCCGACTTTGGCAATTGCACTTTCCATCCCTTACAACATAGGGTTTTGCGGAAAGAGTAGTTGAAGAAATCGAGACAAGAAGGAAAACAAGACCAGCTTCCCCTTAAAGGATTTTTGTTCGTCTTTGTGGTGGTGAGTGGTGGGGTGTTGAGGGGAGAGACTCTTTAGCGGTTCGTAAGGTTACAGACATCTTTGAGTTATGCTTTAAAATTAGTAAAGACAGGAGTTGTTTTTCATACCAGTGGCAATTTTTGAAAATAGCAATACTGCAATTTTTGAAAATAGCAATACTACCAGTCCTCGATAAATAGGATTACTTTGGGAAGTCACTAGATAAGTGAAGCAATCATGAAATATTCCAGAGGATAGCCTTTTAACTGTTGCAATTTTCTTACCTCTATTCCGAGAACATTTTTCACACCATACATGTGATGCAGAGAGCAAACTATTTCCCTTATCACCGTGTTTATACCAGGGCAGAGACCTCCACAAGTTACTATACATGCAAGTACTTCATCCGGTTCAAAATACACCTGAGCATAATCCAAGGAATGAATGCCTTTCATCATGACTTCTGAATATTAACTGACAGTCCAAAGTGAGGGTAGAAAGAACCTTTTCGCGGGGTCCAGCTCGTCGAAAATGAGTCCCTCTTGGGCTATCTTTGTGGACAACAATCTACAAGGTAAACTTAAATTGAGTATAAATTGTAAAAGAAAGAAGATAGTTGGCAAGGGTAATATAAAAACCTTTTCATGTGCCAATGTGGATTTTATGATTGACAAGGCCACCTCAGCACAGACCAACTTTGTGCTGAGCTTAGCTTTTACTAGATTATTGAGGAACTTAAGAAAACGTACATGTAGTCTGTCTATGACTGCATGTATAATTGACCACCATCATTTACCTTTTGTGTGACACTGTCATCCACGTTAACAAAGTATTGCCTATAAAAGATTAAAAGTGAAAAATGTCAAACATATTTCTGCGCAAGCAGCATGACAAACAAATACAACTGCACCATTGGTATTTAGACAGCATAATATTCAGTTAAGGTTGGAATATTATACTTACTTAACGACCGAATAGGAATGATTGTCTTGCAATGGATTAGGATAGGTCTGCAGAAGTTACAAAGCAGCTTTAGTATGCCATCAGATAAGCTCATAAAAGCCAGGCTACTGCTCCCATGAAATGTGACAAGATCCTTGTCATATAATTTAAGAAAAAGCAAAACCATTTTTTCCTTAGAAATTATTTTCTGCAATTACTTTGTCCAAAAAATACTAAGCTGGTGCCAATCAAAACCATCAACTGGGCTGATATTATACGTGTTGCCTGCCAATTCTGAAATTCCAATCTTTTTCCTCCTTTGCTTCTTCTCTTTCCAGAACAAAAGCAATAAGAGAATAATGAAGTAACACTTTTGCATTCTTCATCACACATTCACCTTATCCCTTTCCTTGTGTTATGAACAAAAGGACATAAAAATGGTGATTGAGTCTTGATCGAAAAAAGGTTATCGAGTCTTAAAATATAAAAGTAATCTAATCTAAACTTCTTAATTTATCAAAAAAAAAAAAAAATCTTACTTAAACACAAGGGTGTAATTTACAATTCGCTAAAATATATAAGAACTCTACTAACAAAACGACCACTCAGACCAAAGTTCCTGACTTAATGAATAAAGATACTTAAAGAAGCAATTTTCAGGTAATTAGCATCAGAAACAGAGGAATAAAGTAATTACATAAAGTAATTAGCATCAGGTAATTACATAAAGTAAGCAGTTAGTCACATATATAGCCTGAATTAAAGGAATAAGTAAATGGTCAAAAGAAAGATATGCATTTGAAATGACAAACTCCAGGAAAATAGTAAGTCATTTCCATTTGCATCACTTTTAGTTCTTTATATAGCACTCCAGCACTAGAATCCAAGGATCAGATGCTTAATTAAAAATATATGGCTTACCCTCAAACCAAAATTAAGCCAAGTTGTTACTTAAAACCAGAACATTCTCTTAAAAATCAAATTTAAATTATGTTTTCTAATAATATTTGGAGATTTAAATCACCCTCCATTGGAAAATCAATCCTCGCTAAAGCAACAACCATCCACTAGCTCTGATTAACTTTCTGTCGCACCCTAAACTCTCAAAATGAGGAGTCTACAAGTGAAACTACTCTTAATTATCATGAACCTCAAATTTGTTAGCAGAAAATAACTAACTCAAAATATTACTTTCAGGCACAAATTTATGGATCACCTTTACATAAGTCATGCCTGACGCCCCGTTCCATATCGATTATGCGTGAAATTTATGTGGCATTATAATGGCTTTGATTTATGACTATTGTCATCACAAACTTAAGCGTCTTGGGTAATTGATTAGACTTGATCAAACTCAATATAAAGATAAGCTACTAGTTGGGCATGAGTCATTACATCACGTGCCAATGTTAAACCAATACGTGACATCAAAAATGAGTTGAACAAACATGTAAGGCAAAAAGAAATTCGTCTGGAAACACAAGAAAAGGTAAGAGAAGAGTAAATAAGTAAAGAACTACTCAAGAGTCAAGAAAAATGTAAAAAAAAAAAAAACACGTGCAGTCATATATAACACTCAACAAACACCCTATTAATACAATAAATAAATTACCCTATATCCTCCCTACTAGCTTATGCTCATAGATGACATAGCAACTCTAATATAGTATCGTATTAGACTCTAGATCTCAAATGATTTTTGAGTTCAAAACTCACCGCCACTCATTTAAAAATATTAAACCGTTCACATGCAAGCTTCAAACGAACACTGCATATTAATGGCGCGTTAATACAATAAATAAATTAACTCATATCCTCTCTACAAGAATAAGGGTTTAGATGAGGTAGTATCTCTGTGCACCCCTCAAGTGCTTAGCATCACAATTCTTGCATGCTTGAGAGTATCAAAGAAAATAAAAAAAGAAAAAAGAGGGTACAAATAAAATGATACAGGGAGGTTTGAAATGTAATCAGACAAATGTGGCACATCTTCTAGCACGTAACCAGCGGCCCCATTGAGTATCTTAGGCTTATAGTGATCAGTAGACATTGCTGCAATTTTTTTGAGTTTCTCTCAACTGTGATGGTGTTGATGCTTGAAAATGCTTAATGGAGTGAAGAAGACGAAATCAAGAAAGAAGAAGAGAACGATGATGCAAGTGGAAGTGCATATGTTGAAGCGCACCGGTTCAGTGGTGAAGGTGCAAGAACATTCAAGCTTTTCGAAAGTAGAAAATTGAACTAAAATACTAAGTTAATACGAATAATGACAACTGACAAGTGAATGAGGATCCACGCCACCCGGACACGCGGAGAATTTTCGAAGGTCTTTCGCCGGTCTTTCGTGTAACAAGAACGTATGTACCCTAAGAGTTGCAAGAGGTGAGAACGGATATATCTTATGTCTAATTATTTTTTATTTTTTGTTTCATTCTTTTACTTACAAACCACCCACCCCATTTCAACCCCCATCCAGAAAACAGATTTTTAATCACTTGAATTACACCATAATCACATTATATTTTTAAATGTTAGCTTATTATAAAATGTTATACCCTGAGCTAAAAGAATTAGATTTAATTCAATATATAAGAAGAGGATTCTGTTTAATATTTTTCTCAATTAATGGAAATTTTGTATAATAAATCATTTTTTATATTAGGAAATAATGCACAAGGACAATAGGAAAGTAATGCTTTGATTTGAGATGTATATATTAGGAAACACCTTTTTTTAAATAAAAAAATTGGTTTTGAATATTTTTTATGCATGTCTTTTAATTTTTTTTTTTAGGAACAACACAAAAGAAGTATTTTTTTTAATTAAAAGAAGTATTTTTTTTTCCTTCAAAATAACCCAATCAAACGGACATCACTATGTCATACTCTTTTACATTTTAGTTTGAGATGATATGTGCATGATTACTCTCATATGTAACTTGACCATTATTTTCCCACTACAAGAAAGAGAGGAATAGGCGGCAGTTTATGCACTAATAGTTTATAACAACTGCCGTGAATAGTTTTGAGCGCTACACTTATGGCGGCGGTGCAGATGAAGCGTCACAAGATTGCCAATGGTTATAACAAGAACCGCCGCTAATAACTCTGTTCAAGTTTTCGACCTCACATCTTAGTCATACCCGGCAGTTCCTTAAGCAGCATTTATCCAAAATTGCCACCTATGCCTTGCACGTATATCAGATTTAAAAAACCCACTTTCATTTCTTTCTGTCAATTCTTTTCTGTCAAAACTCGTAACCCCAAACCATTTTCCCCCAAATTGTTTGCTGCTGCTAAAAATTAAAGCAAGGCAAAAATTGTCTTTATCTTCACAAAATCAAGCAAGTGCAGATCCTAACACACACTAAAGACCCCAAAACCCAATTTCCTTTGTTTCTCTTGAACCCCATAACCCCCAAAACTTTTTCTCCCAAATTTGGTGCTGCTGTTATAAAGTAAATTCAAACAAGAATTGATCTTTATCTTGGCGAAATCAAGTAAGTGTAGTTCGATTACTTACATTAATAGCATGTTACTTATTTATGTGATGCTATTCATGAGTATTTGTATAAGTTTGGCCATGTATAGCTATTTGAGGTGCAAATACGTGTAAAGAAACTATAGTAGCGTTCTTCACTAGAGCAAGATGATTTTGATGCTAGAAATTGGTAAGTGATTGTATGTATGGAATTTAGGCAACCAACAGTGCCTTTCTAGGATTGATAATATATTATATTGATGACTTGATATACTATACATGTGTATAGATGCTTATATGTGATGTTGAATTAGTTCTATGAAATTGATATATTGAAATACGTTTGTGAGCTTGAGCTTGGTATGTTTGAGGTGTGTGCTTGTTGTTGGCAAAGAAGAATGGGAAAAGTAAAAGAAAGTGAGAGTAAGATAAAAATATGTAGAGAAATTAGTTTGGGTGTAAACTGACTATATTACCAAGTAATTGATTTAAGATTACGAATGGAACTAAATATGACTTGTACTTTGTTTATGTAATATCATTAATTCTAATTAGCATTATAATTTTCTATTAACAGATTGTTCAATGGATTATTGGCCTTGATTTGTGTGATTTCTCTTTTACTATTTTGATAGTTCAAACTTGGCTTGCTAATTAACAAAGAGTTGTTGTAAATGTTACGGAAAAGTATTTGATTCCATTAGTTGCTAGTGGAGCAGAGAAATGCCCTTGCCTTGCTTCACTGCAGATTACATTCCCTTAGACATTGTTGGATATTGAAGGTAATATATCATCTAAAACTTGGTTTAAAGCAATTGTATCGGTTGAACTAAATGTTTCAACACGCAAATTATCCACAGACTTTGACTCATTTGTTAAAATCAATTCATTTTTTTAGTGATGCTAGTGGTATATTTTGCTTTGTCTATAGTAGTAGAGAGATAAATTGTGAAATATTGAGAAACTTTTTTTTTTTGGGTTATTTTTCATATCAATAGTTATTAATATTACATTGTTGTGCCTATATGAAACTATTCTAGTCATGCAAAACTTAGAAATTATGAGAATACAATATGATGGTTTAATAATGCATAGTTATTTTGCATTGTTGATGTTTGATATTGTGCTTGTAGGTATTTTATGAATGTAATTTATTTTCAAGTCGAATCCTACTCTATTTTCTTTTGTCATTTGATGCCATTCTTTTTTCTTTATTAATATAGTATATTGTGTTTAGATCTTTTGAACAATTCTATCTTTGAACACAGGTTAAGGTACTCGTCACAAATATTGTAATGGAAAAAAGTTGGATGACAAAGCCTCGGTACAATAAAGAATTTCTTAATGGCTTGGAGAGGTTTCTCAATTTTGCATTTTGTCACATAGGTACACCTTTTGGGAAGATACTATGCCCTTGTGTTTTGTGTGACAATCGTAAATGGAGAAAACGTAATGAAGTAAAGGAACATGTTGTTTACAAAGGGATGACTAAGGGGTATAATGTCTGGGTTTGTCATGGAGAAGAGTTTGTAAGTACAGATGCACCAACTCCTATTTCGACAAATCTATCTCATGATAGTTTACTTGAAGATGATCGTAATCTTGAAGACTTACTCAAGGATGCATTCGGAATTCATGAAATGTCAAATTTAGTGAATGAAAATGTAAATAGAGAAGAAAATAATGCGGACACCAATAATCCTTGTATTGAGGCTTGCATGCAAAATGAAGATGGCCATGATCCTAATATTGAGGCTTACATGCGAAATGAAGATGGCAATGATCCTAATATTGAGGCTTAGGTGCAAAATGAAGATGATCCTAATTAAGCAGCAACAGAATTTCTCAAATTCTTTGAAGACAGTAATAGAGAACTTTATCGCGGGTCAAAGTCAACCGTATTATCATTTACGGTCCAACTCATGCACATAAAATCCTACTATAAATGGAGTGGAACATCGGTTGACATGCTTCTTAAATTCTTGAAACAACAATTTCTAGAGTCAAATATTCCTCTAACTTTATATGAAGCAAAAAAGATAACGAACGCTTTGGGTTTGGGGTATGATAGTATTGATGTATGCCCAAACAATTGCATGTTGTACAGCGTTGATAGAGCCAAACAGCAATCATGTCATGTTTGTAATTCTTTTCATTGGCAAGATGGTGATGCTAGTAACACAGGACATAAAAAGAAAAAGATAGCATGTAAAGTTATGAGATACTTTCTGCTAATTCCGAGGTTACAAAGATTGTATATGTCATCAAGGACATCTTCTTCGATGTTATGGCATGAGAAGGGTCACACAAAAGATGGACTTTTAAGGCACCCTGCTGATTCACTTGCATGGAAGACATTCGATGAAAGATATCCTGATTTTGCTCATGATCCTCGAAATATTAGACTTGCATTAGCCAGTGATGGTTTTAATCCATTTGGATCAATGAGTAATGCATACAGTGTATGGCCTGTGATTCTTGTAGCGTATAATTTACCACTATGGATGTGTATGAAGCAATCTTCGTTAATGTTGTCAACAATCATCCCAGGAAAAGAGGCCCCAGGAGATACAATAGATATTTTTCTTCGGCCACTTATAAATGAGTTACTTCAGTTGTGGGAAGGTGTTCAAACATATGATGCAACAACTAAAAAAAACTTTACTATACGGGCTGCATTGTTGTGGACTATCAATGACTTTCCTACTTATGGATATCTATCAGGTTATAGCACTAAAGGAAAGAATGCATGTCCTTCTTGCACAGATTTGACAGAATCAAAATGGTTGCAGAATGGGCACAAATATTGTTATTTAGGCCACCATAGATGGTTGAGTGAATCACACAAATTTCGAGCACGAAAGGATGATTTTGATGGGACTCAAGAATGGCGGACAGCACCAAAAACATTGCCAGGGTCAGATGCACTAATCCAATTACAAGGGATTAGTTTCATTGATGAAGCCATGTCGAACAGCAGAAATGAAGCAAGCACTTCTAAAAGGAAAAGAAAGAGGAATACAAGTCTAATTGATGACTCCCTTAGTGTGGTAGAAATGGAAGAGAAATATGAGATTGCTGATAGAACAATGTCATGGAAGAAAAATAGCATTTTCTTTAAATTACCATATTGGGAATTCAATATATTGCATCATAATCTTGATGTCATGCACATCGAAAAAAATGTATATGAAAATGTGCTTGGGACAGTGTTGAGCATCCCAGGAAAAAGTAAAGATAATCCCAAGGCACGCTATGACTTGCAACTCATGGGTATAAGACTTGAACAATGGAAAAGTATTTTGTCCTCTAGCTGCTTGTGCGATGACTAAGAAAGAGAAAGAAATATTTCTTAATGTGCTAAAAGACGTCAAAGTGCCTGATTGCTATGGATCACAAATATCAAGGGCTATTAATGTTAAGGATAGAAAATTACAGTCTCTTAAGGCCCATGATTATCACATTTTAATGCAAGATCTACTACCTATCGCATTGCGTTCGTCTATGAACAAACAAGTTACAAAACTTTTAATTGAATTGAGTAGCATTTTCAAGGCTATTTGTCGTAAGACACTAAATGTTGATGAGTTAGATGAGATAAAGACCCGTTCAGCATTGTTGTTGTGTCACATGGAAAGATGTTTTCCTCCCTCGTTTTTCACTGTAATGGTACATTTGGTTATTCATCTTGTAGACGAGGCAAAGATTGGAGGGCCGGTTCAATTTAGATCGATGTTTCCAATTGAAAGGTACAATTTTTATCATAAGTGTGTACAATAATCTTCATGATTTTTATTATCTCATATAGTGATATGTTTAAACTTATGATAGATTGTTGAAAGTAATAGAACTGCCTTGTAGTATACATTCATAATATAGCCCAGTAATTTGTTCACTTATCATACTTTATTAAGTTTTTTGTTTGTATTTTAGGAAAAATCAGCTAAAGGAAAACATAGTAGGAGTTATAAAACTAAAATACACACTCTTGGTTCAAAGAGTATGCCTAGAAAGAGGCATGAAATGGTACCTAAAATTATATATTTTAGGCTAATTTGTTACCCTTTGATGATATATTAACATTAATAAAATCTTGCAGGAAAAGAAACGTGGTGAAAAAGTAGGTGAAATGGAGTTCTATATTGTGACCCACAGGAAGAAAAATGGCGAATTGAATGATGATGGTGCTGTGGCTGTCTTGGTAAGTGACAAGCTTATTTTTTTATATATATTTTGCTTATCAATTAAGTAATAAGCTTATTTTTTATATATATTTTGCTTATCAATTAACTTAAGCATGGATTGATAAAATCTTGTTAATGATGCAAAGTCTTCTAAGCTAGATGTCACATTTATGTTTATTATATTTATATTTTGCCCATTCAAGTAATCCTTCATTATCATTGAATTCTTATTTTGCTAAGAGTGCACTAATCTAGGTAATGAATAATTGGCTTATTATTAAGGGCAGTGAAGATGTGATACTCAATAGTGTTCAAGCATGAGAACAAAATTCTCGACTCAAATAGCACCTTTGCTTTAACTGCTTTTTCTCTAAATTAAGTGATTGAAACATAACTCCCTCATAAGACTATTAATGAAGATTTTTGTATATGTAGGACAAATGTAATGCCTTGATGAAAGAAAGGGCTTGTTCGTCTCAGGTTGATAATATCACTCTACAAAATGATATTATTTGTGAGGTGCGTGGTCCAGAACACGCTGGTCGTGTTAGAGGGCAAAGGAGGGGGCTTACTCCATTAAGCATGTTTGGTTCTAAGAAGAATCAAGCATCTATTACGATACAACAATTGGAGGATGAAGTGAAAATGCTGAAGAATCGTGACATAGAGCGAGATGCAGAGTTGCAAAAAATGAAGGAAATGTTAGAGAAGCTTATGAGCAACAGGTAAATTTAATAGATGAGCTATGACCTATTTAGATTAAATCATCTTTTTCTGATCTTCTTTTACTTCTTGGGATTGCAAGAAAGTCATTGTTATAAATGGTGGGAATGTTTTTATACTACTTAGGATGGTTTTTCTTTGAGGTTGATTAATCTTGTTTGCATATACTTTTATATCTTGTATTACACAATGCTTTTTGTTGAAGCACTTAACTTTAGTTGACAGGAAACATAGGAGATGAAACATACATACTCTATCTAGACCATATATCTCCTTATCAATATCATGGATCAAAACTTATTTGGTTCTCAAACTTGATTGTACTCCCAAGTAATGCTTTAATGTGTGTTTGGAAATGGGGTTGGTGTATGGAGAGGAAAGTACTAGAAACTGGAGAAAGTTGAGAGCATGTGATTATTTTGTGTTGGTTGTGTAAAAAATGGTGTAGGCAATAAAGGGGACGAAAGAAACTTCATTATTTACAAGTAGGAACCTGGTTATATATGGTTGTGTTTTTCATTGTAAAAGTGTTTAGGATCTTTTTGTAGTTTTACTATCTTATACATTGCCCAATTTAAGCATATGGGTTAGAATTAAATTGCCTGTGCATGTGATTGTTTTGTGTTGGTTGTGTAACAAATGGTGGAGTCAATAAAGGGGACGAAAGGAATTTCATTATTTACAAGTAGGAACTTGGTTATATATGGTTGTGTTCTTCATTGTAAAAGTGTTTAGGATCTTTTTGCAGTTTTACTATCTTATACATTGCCCAATTCAAGCATATGGGTTAGAATTAAATTGCATGAGCATTTGGCTGTTTTGTGTTGGTTGTGTAACAAATGGTGCAGGCAATAAAGGGGAAGAAAGGAACTTTATTATTTACAAGTAGGAACCTGGTTATATATGGTTGTGTTTTTCATTGTAGAAGTGTTTGGTATCTTTTTGTAGTTTTACTATCTTATACACTGCCTAATTCAGGCATATGGGTTAGAATTAAATTGCCTACTTCAAGTAGTTAAAATTAAAATAGGAAAAGAAGACAAAAGAGAATAATGGAGGTGTATAAAGCTTTGAAATTATGAAGAATAATCAAACATGTTACTTATTCTTATACAAAATCTCTACAATGATGTGCAAATCAGAGATTGATTTCTAATTCATAATTTTAATAAAGCACCAAGATATTTAACCTTAATCTCTTATTCCTTGTATAAGATAAAATCCTTCACCCTTTCTGACCTTGTAATCTATTTCCTAAAAATATCTTCTTTATTTGATCTCTAGAGTAGTACTTATATGAAAGTACACAAATACAACCTGATGATTAAGAGCTTGCATGGTTTAAGTGATTGTATCATCCATGCATTGTTAGGAATTATAGTAAAGAGTAAATAAGAAAAATAAGTGTAAATACTAATGTGCTTTCTTTTAATTTTTTAGGGGATGAATTCTGTTCATAGGAGCCTTATAATTCAGCATATTTTGTTATCACTTCAAAATAGCTTGATATTGCTACACTTTTTGTCACTATAAGATCTGTGAATGGCTTGTTTGCAAGTGTACAAGAAACTCACTTTTTGCCACTATATAAGCATCCATCAGCTGAAAGCCTCTACCGAAGATCAGTAGTTGATCAGCACCATCTTTTTGAATTTAAACACAAGTTGTCTAGTGGATGGGTGTTTAAAAACAATGTAGACAGTAGAAAGATCTGTGCAATATTCTCAAGTATTTGAGCTTTTGTACTTTTGACTGTAAAATAAGGCTGTTATTAATCCAATGCACTTTGTTTACTTAGCAACAAAAAAAATTATATACATATTGATATTTACTTTTTAATTATAATTAAAACTATAAAAGATCCCAAAAAATAGAAGATAATAGGAATAGATGGCATTTAACCAATTGTCAACTAATATCACATGTCCAGCACAAAAAAAAAAAAGGCACAAAGTTATTAGCGGCGGTTTAATAAGTGCCGGCTAAGAACTATCATAAATTCACTGTGTGTTTAGTGGCAGTTATGCATAACCGCTGGCTATATCCAAAGCGCTAGCAATTAACATTCACTGCAGCTCTACAACGTGTGGGGATTTAATAGCGGTTATGTATTAGCGACGTTTATAACAACTGTCGCCTATTAATTGCTGACGGTTCATATGAACCGTCTGTCATGCCCTTAGCCTAACCTAAGCGCTGCGTGCGGCACTTAGACACTTTTCTACAGCAAAAATGGCTAAATCAGCCTGAAAATCACGAACAAAAGGCTTAACAAAACAAATAATAAGGCAGCGGAAGTAAAGAGTTGAGAGAATAAGACTTTTGTATTGCTCTCAAACTTTTCTCTATCTCTTACAAATGAAAAAGCTAGACTATTTATACATGCTTCCCATCTAATGAATGGCTAAGATGATTTCAATCTAATGGCTACTATGAGATTCTAGATTATTCTACCCTAATCATGGATATTTACAATCAATCACAAATAATAATCCCTTAATCAAAGGGGATTGATATTATTCCTGTCTAGTTTATCTTCTAGATCCTTCCTGGAGAGAAATGCCTTGCGTACATCCGAACAAGCGTTGTCATCCTTGCCACACAGTTGCTCGCATGGCGCCTGCATCATCGGGGTTGCGCTAGCACGAGAAAGTGCCCCGTATGCCTCCGTGCAAGCCTCGGTCTTGCCATCTTGCTGCCCCTATGGCGTCTCTATCGGCAGGGCGTGACATACCGCTCCAAACATAGGCGACGGCATTAGTTCTGGCGTTTGGGTAAAGCGTTGCCTATTAATTGCCGGCAATCTAGAAACCGCCGCTAATATGGGCTAAGAACTGTCGCAAATGTCTTAGTTTCTTGTAGTGTCCGTCAAGTAACAATTATATTCTATTTGAAAGATTTTTTTGGTTAAAATGCATCAGACTTTCTTGTAATCTCTATAAGTGCATAACACCCTCCTGGATACCAAAAATCCGACAACAAGTCCTTGTGGTGAATAAAAGTTTTACATGTATCCCCTATTGACTACACTTTCCTAACCTTTTTAAAGTTTATAACAAAAAAAATATTAATAGCCTTATCCCATTTTCGTTAAAATTTAAAGTCAATAGGTTTTCCAATGAAATGTACTGAGAGAATGCCATCCGCTGTGCTCAAAACGATATCCAAATATCATTTGGTTTTCTAAAAGCTCCAAAAACTTGCGAGTCCTGGATTTTTGTTGTATCTGAATCAATGCAACAATTATTGTTAATTGTCCTAGGTATGCACGGGAGGGGAAGAAGAGAAGCAATGCATAAGAAAAGTATAATCTTTTTTCTTACTCGCCGAAAAGAATCATCCTGATGAACTCTCAGCATTTCAAGATTTATATTAAGTCTAATAATCTAGATAATATTAACTCATTAATCGTGTTTATTTTCCTAAATTTTTTTAGTATAAAATTGAATTGGAAAAAAAAAGTTAAACCTCCAATTCCAAAATCTTAAGTATTTTAAATTGGTAACATGGATAATGTGTCTAATTTATTAAAAAATCATTTACTTTTGCCAAAAACATAAGGTTATTAATTTCTTTTTTGCTATAAATTTTAACATCATTAGATAAGTGTAAATAGTAAGGGATGCACGTATAACTTTTATTCAACACAGGGGCTTGTTACAGGACTTTTGACACCATAGAGAGGTGTTGTGCACTTATGCTACACCACACGGAGGCCTGATGCATTTTACCCCTTCTTTTTGTCATAATTGATCACTATCTCTATAACTTTTTTGTCATAATTAATACTAATTTAGAGTGATACATGTGCAAATTATTTCTCAATCTAATATGAGCAGTAATTTTTGGTCAAATAAAATTATTTCTAATCTAAATTCGCTATTATCTTTCTATATATACATATACATGCGCAAAAATATATACATACAAAAAATAGTAAAGTAGCTATATATTATAATCTTTCGGTTATGTCATTAGTGTTAAAAAAAAAGGATTTTATGTTACATATTTTTTTCAATTATTTATGTATTATATGCACACATTGCCCATATATTATCCTAATTTTAATCAAAAGAGGTAAATACAATTAAATGTGGGATTAAAAGATAACTCAAATAGTTAAAACTATATCCCCGTAGTGAGGCCTGGGTTCGAATCCCATAGAGTGGGGGTTTCAAAAAAAGAAAAAAAAAAAGATAGGATTAAATGTAATTAGACCAAGCAATTATCTAGAAGAGATAGAAATTAAATTTGTCATATATATTAATTGTCACATGCATGGCCCGCGCCGTGGCATGCGTCTTAAAATGTTAGAATATTTGAAATTATTTTTCATGGCGTGTTGCTGCGAACATACTTTTTTTCAGTTTCGTTTCGGTCAAAGTCGAATTAAAAATAAAACGGTGGCTAGGTGTTTTTTTCCTAGCTAGTATGGTTCATCCTACACTGATTTTAACATACATTTATTAACAGTATATTTATTTTAATTTTAATATTCAAATAATACACAAATCGGTGCATAGCACGAAGCACAACTAGCAAGCTTGCAGTTTATTTAAGGCACCAATATGCTTGGGACAATTTTCAAGTCACTTATCGCAAACAATAGCATAATAATAAGCGTCATGGGGATTATAGTACTCTTTCTCGTTCTGGTTGCCGTGTCATCAACATTCCATGCGCAAACAATAGCAAGTCAAATTCATCTTCTCCGACCGCGGACCAGAGCTTTGGGGCGGCGAGTCCCGGAAGTTAACTGCCTAAGCTGGCGTCTTGCTGTAGAGACAAACAACGTCCGCGATTGGGAAGTGGTACCCAGGGCATGTGAAGGCTATGTTGGTCACTACATGCTAGGCAAGCAATATCGTTATGACTGCGATTTCGTGGTTGATGCTGCTATTGTTTATGCAAAGAGCCTCCGACTAAAGGGCGATGGGAAGGACATTTGGGTCTTCGATATTGATGAGACTGCACTCTCTAACTTACCTTACTATGCCAGTTCTCATGTTGCATTCGGGTAATATCATATTAAATGACCGCCTTATTACTTTAATAGCATACCCTCTAGTTTACTTTTTGCACTTTGCTTGCTTTCTTTGCAGTTAAGATAGGATGAACTTTTTAGTTGTGAGCGAGTTACCAAACGTCCAGATATGATGTCACGGATTTAAGAAGCTTATTCTAGTTTAGATTTTGTCTTTGTTGAAAGTTTATAAATGGGACTTGAATGAAATATTAAAAATTAAGAAGCGTGATCTCATCTTTTGAGGTTTTTTTCTTTTATGGATTATTTTGGGATTCAATGTCATGCTTTTTTGAAGAATTATAAATGATCAGTTTAGTGGCTGTGAAAAGCATGAACATGTAGAAATACAAGAGAAAAGGAAATCATTTCTATATTGAAGAATTTTACAATATGTATTCTGTTCTTGAGTAGCTAATGATTCAGCTATTTATACAATGACTAAATGATATTTCCACTCCATAACTGCCATAGAATTACTAAGATCACTCTAATAACTAACTTGACTTCTCACACTAACTAACACAACTCTCTTGACAGCTCATCAAACATTAACTCAACTAACTGAAGCTGCTGCTGAATATATTCATTAACATCCCCCCTCAAGCTGATTTGGGATAGACTTAGCCATAGGAAGCTTGTTGGAGAGATAAAAGAACCTTGAGGAAGACAAACACTTAGTGAAAAGATCTGCTAATTGTTCCTCTGCAGGAATATATGAGATAGAAAGTCTTTTGTTGACCACTTGTTCTCTTGTATAATGATAATCTCAGCTATATGCTTTGTTCGATTGTGAAACACAGGATTAGAAGCCAAAGCAATAGCTGACACATTATCACAGGCCATTGTTGGAGTAGAAATTGGAACAGAAAAAGCCTGTAAAAGATAGGAGAGCCAAGTTATTTCTACTACAGTGTGAGCCATAGCTCTATATTCAACTTCAATTGAACTTCTTGCTACTGTGGGTTGTTTATTAGAAGTCCAAGAAACCAAATTAGAACCTGAGAAAATACAGAACCCTGTTGTAGATTTTCTATCCACAGTATCATTTGCCCAATCACTGTCTGAATAAGCATGGAGATTAAGAGGTCCTACAGTAAAGAGAAGACCCTGATTTAATGTCCCTTTAATGTATCTTACAACCCTCTTGAGATCAGTATAGTCTGCCACTGTAGGATTATGCATTTTCTGACATAATGAATTCACAGCATACTGAATCTCTGGTTTTGTAATTATAGGTATTAAAGTGCTCCTGCTAGGCTTCTATAATGTGTAGGATCTACATAAGGTGGAGAATCTTCATGCTACTTGGATTTTGGAACCAAAGATGTGGAAATAGACTTACAATCAGTCATGCCTGCCTTACAAAGAATATCCTTAGCATATTTAGATTGATGAAGAACCAATCCTGCAGATATCTCCTGAACTTCAATTCCCAGGAAATAAGATAATTTGCCTAAGTATCTCATAGAAAAAGCTTGCTGCATTATCTTGATAAAACTGGAAATAACTGCAATACTACTGCCTATGAGAATTATATCATCCACATAGACTAAAAGAATCAAAGTGTATTGTGTAGTCTTATGAATGAACAAAGATGAATCAGTAGTAGTGTTATGAAAGCCTTAAGTGAGTAAAAACTGTGATAGCTTAGAAAACCAGGCTCTTAGAGCCTGTTTGAGACCATATAATGATTTTTGCAATTTGCAAACCATATTAGGATAGTGAGAATCTTCAAAACCTTGAGGTTGAACCATATATACATCTTCCTCCAAATCTCCATGAAGAAAAGCATTTGAAACATCTTGTTGATGAAGTGACCAGCCATAATGCAGAGCCAAAGTAAGCATTGTTCTTATTGTTTGTTGTTTAACTACTAGACTACAAGTCTCCATATAATCAATGCCATGAACTTGATGAAAACCTTTAGCCACTAATCTTGCTTTATACCTTGATATACTACCATCTATATTCCTCTTGATTCTATATACCCACTTGCACCCAATTGGAGTTCTATCTTGTGGAAGAGGAACTAATGTCCATGTGTTTTGCTTGATTAAAGTATTATATTCCTCCTGCATAGCTTGTTGCCAACAAGGAAATTTGCAAGCTTGCTTATAAGAACTAGGTTCAGTATTAGTACGCAATAGAACAGTGTTGTGAAGTCTATGATAGAGTGGTGGAAGATGACCAGTTTTAGACCTTGTTTGCATTGGATGAGTATTAAAGTCTTGTGGAAGAAGATGAGGAGATAAAGATGATGTTGATAATGGGCTTATATCAGTATTAACATTAGCAGGAATAGAAGATGAAGGAGATGATGAACTCTGTGGATTTGATGATGATAGAGAAGTAGAAAGATTGTGAGACTCATATCAGTTGTATGACTGATAGGAATGGGAGCTAAATGAGACATTGCACCATCAACAGCTGAAGTTCATGTAGTATTAGAATGAGAAATTGGATTTGATAGAATGAAAGTAAGAGGAAAATGAGCAGTGGACAAAGGAAATGTAGCTGTAGGAACATTGTGAAATGGAAAGGAAGTTTCAAAAAATTTTACATGCCTGGACATGTAAACTCTCTCCGTTTCAATATCCATACACTTATAGCCTTTTATAGTAGAAGAATAGCGTAGAAAAATACAAGGCTTTGATCTATTTTCAAGTTTATGAACTGTGTAGGGCTTTAACCAGGGAAAACAGAAGCAGCCAAAGACTTTTAAAGCACTATAATCTGGTTGTGTATGAAAAAGAACAGAAAATGGTGATCTATTATGAAGTGTTGGTGATGGAAATCTATTTATGAGACAAAGAGCAATGGCTAAAGCTTCCAACCAGAATTTTGCAGGCAATTTACTGTGACTGAGCAGTGAAAGAGTGGTTTCAATGAGATGTTGATGTTTTCTTTCAACTTTCCCATTTTATTCAGGTGTATATGAACATGTAGTTTGGTGCATAATGCCAAGATGTTGCAAAAACAAGCCAAATTTGTTACTAGTGTATTCCTCACCATTATCAGTTCTTAAGACTTTGATGTCTTGATGAAATTGTGTTTTGATCATGGCAAAAAAACTAACAAAGGCATCATATACTTCTGACTTTTGTTTAAGAGGATAGATCCAAGAATAACCAGAAAAATCATCCAAAAAGATTGTATAATACTTGAAATGTTTACAAGAATTAACATGTGCAGGGCCCCATATGTCTAAATGAATCAATTGAAAAGGAACAGTAGTGCTAGAACTAGAAAGAGCAAAAGGCTTCTTATGAGACTTTGCCACTGCATAATCTTTACAATGCTCAGTAAAGTGCTTTAACTGCTTATTCAAGATAGAAGCTACAGTAAGAGAAGCATTTCTTGCAGGATGGCCAAGCCTGAGATGCCAAAGCCTATCATCAGAAGATTGTGTAGAAGTAGTAAGATAACAATGAGCAGGTGAAAAAGTAGTTTGTGATGATGAAGATGGAGCAACTGAGCTGGAACTGCTAATAGGAAAAGGATAGAGACCTTGCTTACAGGGGCCCTAGAACATCACCAAATTGGAAGAATTGTCCAGGATAGTCACCACCTGAGTATTAAAGATAGTAGTACAATTGTTATCCTTAGTCAACTGATAGACAAAGATGAGATTTGAAGATATGGAAGGTACAAACAATATATTTGAAATATGAAACAAGGCTGAAGGTGTATGAACTTTACCAGGACTAGTTTGTGTAATTTGAAGATTAGAACCATTACCTACTATAACTGTCTCTGAGCCTTGATAAGGTTGAGCTTGATGCAAATTCTTGGCATTGTTAGTAACGTGACTGGTTGCTCCAGTATCAAGATACCAAGTAGTTGAATTGGATTGTACAGGTGTAGCTAGAGTAGTCATAGCTTTATTTTCAGGCTTGACATAATAGTAATTGGTAGTATCTAGCCTGTGCCAAC
Organism: Cordia subcordata; assembly: GCA_028554755.1. Classification (NCBI taxonomy): domain Eukaryota; kingdom Viridiplantae; phylum Streptophyta; class Magnoliopsida; order Boraginales; family Cordiaceae; genus Cordia; species Cordia subcordata. The sequence continues at coordinate 12,720,177 of JAPTOF010000006.1, read as the reverse complement.
ATTGTAAAGCCTTATGATTTGGTTTGCCACAGATTTGACAAATAAGAGATGAAGGTGGCCTGTTCATAGAGTTTGAATTTTGAGATTGCTGAGGAGCATTATTTGAAGCAGCTCTGCCTTGTCCTCTTCCTCTACCTCCTCTGTAGGCATTAAACTGACCTCTACCTCTTCCTCTAGATGAATTTTGAGCTGAGTAAAGGGCAGTTTGGACTTCTGAAGGTGAAGAAGATGCCTCAATTACGTTAACTTTGTTAGAGAAGGAAAGATTAAGCTCTTCATCTAATAGAAGATTTCCAAGAGCTGAGATAGTGATAGGATTGTCTCTACATTTGATGGAGGCTTTTAATGAATTATAGGCAGGTGGTAGACCTTTCAGAATGTAGAATATTAAATCCTCTTCTAAAACAGACTCATCAATTGCAGCTAAACCATCACTAAGATCTTTAACTTCATCAAGATATTGCTGAATGGTTTCTGTGCCTTTTGTGAGATTTGAGAGTCTGTTCTTTAGTTGATGAATATGAGATCGACTACTAGATTTGAAGCGCAACTCTATAGCTTTCTAGATTTCTGAAGCTGTGTGTTGGTAATATACATGTGACAACATAGTAGGTGAAAGTGAATCATAGAAACAAGACTTTAAATGTTGATCAATTGTTTTCCACAAAGATATTGAGGATTAATGATTATAGTGCCATCAGGTTGTTTGTCATGAGGATCTGGACAAGGCGATAAACCAAGAACATGATCAAGAAGTTTATTTGCTTGCAAAACAGATTGAAATTGAGTTTTCCACAGCAAATAATTGTGATTATCAAGTTTGATTGTCACAAAGGAAGAAAAATGTTGTAACAATCGATTAAGACCAGAAGGTAAAGCTGGATCAGTAGTAGTATCCATAGATCAAAAATGAATATGAAGATGATGATCAGCTGAAATCGAAGATTCAAGCACAAGATAAAGATGATAATGATGAAGATACAAACACAAGATGAAGATTCAAGTAATCGGTGAAGAAATAGTGAGTAAGAACTTCAACACCTGATTTCGAAAAATTCTCGATCAGAAAAAATCCGCCATGAAAATTCATCCGAAGCTTCGAGAAGATTGATCGCAAAGCATGAAAAGCCTTCGAAAGCAAAAAAAATCACAGGATTTTAACCTTGCTCTTGATACCATGTAGAAATACAAGAGAAAAGGAAATCATTTCTATATTGAAGAATTTTACAATATGTATTCTGTTCTTGAGTAGCTAATGATTCAGCTATTTATACAATGACTAAATGATATTTCCACTCCATAACTGCCATAGAATGACTAAGATCACTCCAATAACTAACTTGACTTCTCACGCTAACTAACACAACTCTCTTGACAGCTCATCAAACACTAACTGAACTAACCGAAGCTGCTGCTGAATATATTCATTAACAGAACAATAGTTTTGAGCCTTGCAGGTCTGAGAGATTATGCCCTTTACACAGATATGTCACATTTGAATTTGGTCGTACCCTCGATTTTGCATTCATATATGATTATTTTTCTATTGCAGGGCAATTGCTTATAATGCTACAAAGTTTAATAAGTGGGTCAGTGAAGGAATAACACCACCAGTGCCAGCAGTTCTTCGTCTATATAAAGTAGTAGTGTCTCTTGGTATCAAGGTTGTTTTCTTAACCGGAACAGCAGAAAAATTTCGACTAGTAAGAGTTTCAAATCTGAAGAGAGCCGGGTATCATACCTGGGAAAAGCTTATACTAAAGGTAAGCAATTATTTTCTCCGGGTCAGGTTCTGTTTCACACATGTAATAATTGTATTGATTGTTACGTCAAAATACGTGACTCTTGCACGTGTTATGCATGCACAGCTATTATTGTTGTTTGAATGCGAGTAACGTTGGTGGTGCAGGGGAGAGTCTGATGAGGGAAGCGCAGTGGTGTACAAATCGGCCAAACGGACAGAGCTTGTAAATGTAGGATACAGAATTGTTGGAAATATTGGAGATCAGTGGAGTGATCTACTTGAGATGAATCCTGGCAATCGGACTTCCAAAATCCCGGATCCAATGTATTACATTAGTTGAACATTGCCTTATAAATCACTTTTTGTTGTACCACTTTACAAGTTGAGAATCGTACCCCAGCATCAAATATGTCGTGGTATACTCAGTATTTTGTTGTCCTTGTCTTGGTGATTGTTGTTCTTTTATTATGCCAAACAAACATACATATAAAAAGTAATATTTGAACCATAAAAATAGAGCTAGGGCTAACATTACTTTTTAATAAAGAATAGTGAGAATACACCTTCGTTATGCTATTCCTTGCCCCGTTGTTTTTGACCAAATTGTGCAAATTTTTTTTCCTCGGGAGGCAAAGCCATAGATAAACAACTAAAGAGGTATCAGCCTTTGGCACGAGGCTCCTCTTGTCCCCTTGCCAAGGATTTGCTTAAGTTGCTGGGCCGATTCCTCGAGCAAATGAACTCCAAGCGACAGTTGTAAACCAAAATTAGCCAGCTATCGGCAGTTGTATTACCAACTCATACAACTTTGAATTCTTTAAGTAAATAAAATGATTGTTCAACTAGTCCCAAAAAAAAAAAAAAGATTGAGCATGGATTAGTCTCTTTTGAACGTTCTATGCAAATTATGCAGATCAAACGATAAATGAAATAATAATATCTGATCAGAGCTTATACCATGCATTGCAAGCCCTTCTGGAAATTGTTCAATTATCACCACATAATTACTTGCTTAAGCATCAAAATCAGCATAGCGCAACTGAAAAAGATTAAATTTATTCTACCTCAAAAAGTTACATAAGGGGTTCAAAATGTTATAAACAAGAGCACACAATTTAAAAAAAAATTCCATAGAACAGATTTTATAGTCAAACAATATAGAAAGATATAAATGCTACCATGTAAGATAAAAGCACAGAGACAAAAACCACCTTTCCTTCAACTTGCATGCCTACCAAATGTAACGTTGTCCAAATTCCTAAACCCAGTATTTTCTTCAACTTGGCTTCAAGTATCCCACTCATATCATTTCCAATTTGAAAGCTGAGTCCCGATTCTGACACCTGCAATTAAGTGAAAGAAGTAAATTACTTTATTACAATCTTTGAATACCACTTTGAGTCAAGAATAACTATCAAATGATCATCACAAACTACCAAATGATCAACATGCTAAACAACAGATTCCTTCTTTATGTGCACAAGAAATGGTCTTCAGCTACCCCTATGAAAACAGAGAATTACTGATACACTGATTTTTTTTTTTTTTTTGGTGGGCTAAATCAGAAAGTACTTTCATTGATCAAATATGCACAACAGATCATTACAAAAGCAGTTAAATGAGTAATCTATCATCAATGTTCCACCCACTGCAGAAAAATCTATTGGGTGCTGTGTTCCTAAATTTACAACCAACACTCATTTTTGTCCTAACCTCCGTAACAATCAACTAGAAGAGCTGGTCTTCATTCAAGAGTGTCATGCCGATGAATTCGACGATTTCTCTCATGCCATAAGTGATACATTGCAGCATGAAGCAAGAGCTTACTCAAAGTAGCCATGAGCGACTTGCCATCCATCTTCTTCAAAAACGAAGTCTTAATTCCAGACGATGCAACATCACTTCTCATACGCGCAAAGGACTAACAAGCTAATGTACTTCCTACTACCCTAATAATACTAAAGTAGACCATAATTACAAGTGACCGCAGCAAATATAAGCAATAAAAGCTATATCACTTACATTATATAGTCTTAGCTATATAATTAAAAAATTCTACCATCAACTAGAAGAAAAAATCTCAAGAAAATGACACTTTATGTATGTAAAAACCCAGTATTGTGCTTTAAGATTTATAGACAAAAGGACCACTGTTCACTTCATTAATCATTATCAGATATAAAAATAGTATTTCTTAAAAACTATAATTCTAAAAATGTAAAAGAATTGCATAAATAAACATTTTCGATATAAGACAATTATTATTGATTACACCCCTAAAATTAAAAAGTATTTTGCTTTATATAATAATTATATAATTTCAAATATTTTATTAATTTAGTAAATTCGTGCATTGCACCTGTCGAAATAAAAACGAGAAGTCATGAAACCAAAATAGAAACAAGAGGGTTATTTACAAGTATATGTATTATTCACATATGTTGTGTTACAAGCTGTACAGACGAGTTGTTTATATAGGGAGTAGTTATCTTGACCACCAAGACAAAAACTTAATTATAGAAAGCATTAATTAGGCAATACAATAATTTACAGAGTATACAGGATACAATAAATCGAGCTAAATATATTTTATACCATATATATTCTATCACCTCCTTCAAACTTAAGGTGGAGTAAAAGACACCAACTTGAGTTTGGATGTGAGTTCTAGCCACCCAGGTGGATAAGCTTTAGTGAGCAGATCGGCTAGATGTTCGGTAGATGGTGTAAAACGGAGTTAGGCAATACCCTGGAGCACATGTTGTCAAATGAAGTGATAGTCACATTCAATATGCCGAGTACATTCATGGAAGACATCATTATGAGTTATTTGGATAGCACATTGATTATCCCAGTGAAAAACAGTAGCATGTGGTTGACGGGCACTTTTGTCGACAAGAAGCCATCGAAGCCAAATAACTTCTTAAATGGGATCAACAAGAGCCCGATACTCAGCCTCAACACTTGATCGGGCTACAATAGTCTGCTTTTTACTACGCTATAATAGGAGAGAGTCACCTAACAGGAAGCAATAACCGATAGTCAAACGTCAATCTGTAGGATCATCGGCCCAATTAGTATCAGAAAAACCTCAAAGAACTGGGGAAGAACAGGCAAAAAAATGCAAGCTATGGAATAAAGTACCCTTGATGTACCAAAAAATACGAAGAATAGCAACATATATATTGTGTGTGGAACAAGGGGCAGACATAAACTGACTAACCAGAAGAACAGCATAAGCAATATCAAGCCAAGTGACTATAAGATATATGAGACTTCCTACTAACTAATGATACATAGTAGCAGCTGGGAGAGGAGTACCATCTATGGGAGTGAGACACATAGAATTGTCTAGCGAGGTAGAAGTAGTCTTGCTATTAGTGAGACTGGCACAAGAAATAAAATCTAATAAGTACTTGGCCTATGTAAGGTGATAGCCTGGCTATTAGAGGAAACTTCTAGACCAAGAAAATAATTGAGAGGGCCAAGGTCTTTCATCTCAAAATGTTGATGAAGAAACTGCTTTAGCTTAGAAATACCATTCATATCATCTCTAGTGATAATCATATCATCCACAAATAATAACAAAAGAATGATTACAGAAGACAATTGTTGGATAAAAGTTGTGAAGTCATGTTTGCTAGCCACAAACCAAAAATCAGAAATAACTAAACTGAATTTGGAGAACTAAGCACAAGGAGCCTACTCAAGACCATTAAAAGCACAACGAAGCTTGCATACATTATGTGGAGGATATGGATAACTAGGAAAAGGTTCAATAAATACCTCTTCAGCAAGATCACCATTGAGAAAGGTATTTTTTACATCTATTTGAAATAGGGACCACTGATGAATAGCTGCAATAGCAATAAGGCTACAAACGGAAGTAAGACGAGTAACAGGAGCAAATGTTTCTTCATAATCAATCCCATATTTTTTAGTAAACCCCTTAGCAAAAAATCGAGCTTTACACCTGTCCACAGAACTATCAACACAAGTTTTGATTTTGTACATCCACTTGCAGCCCATAGCAGTTTTTCTAAAAAGGAGATCAACCAAGTCCCAAGTGTGAATATCTTCCAAAGCTTGCAATTCGTCATTCATAGCTTGCTGCCAACGAGGGTTAGAACTAGCTTTCTCATAAGTCTAAGGTTTATGTAGGGAGAGAATAGTAGAAAAGATGTGATAATCTAGAAGATGACAAGGTACTTACCTTACTCGTGTAAAGTGACAAACAACATGTTCAGATGACTTAAGAGGAGCAAAATGTTTAAATGACTCAAGTGGGGCAGAAGATGGTGGAGACTCGGCATCATGTGTGGACTCGTCAGCAGGTTTAGACGCATCTGGAGCAACCATAGGAGGAACAGCTGGAGTATATATAGGGATGCTTGTGTCACTGTCATCAGTAAGGAATAAGAGAATGGAAAGATCAATGAATAACAGGGACGACGTAGTAGGAGTAGAGGTGAAGGGAAACGCAGAGGAAAACATCTTATTTTCCCAAAATACCACATTGTGTGAAACTTGGAGACGACCAGAAAGAGTATCCCAATACCCTTTATGTTCTCTGCCATACCCCAAGAAACAACATGATCAAGCTCGAGGCTCAAGTTTATTGTGTTCATGATGAGGAAGTGGAACCAAACAAGCACAACTAAAAACCCGAAGATGATCATAGATAAGTGGATGACCATATAAACGTTCATAAGGAGTAAGGTTGTCTATAATAGTGGAGGGTAACCTATTTATGATGTAAACAACTGTAAGAGCAACTTCTTCCCATAAGCGCTCAAGATAGGAAGCAGAGATGATAAAGGTGTGATGTCTTCTTACGAGTGCAAGTTTTAAAAGACCCGCAAGCGTACGGATCGTGCAATACAGTGTTTACGAGTGCGGGTGTCGAACCACAGGGAGGCGTGAATATCGTGAATGTATCCTATGCTTGGTGTCCTAAAAGAGCTAAAAAGAAAGATCTAAACTAAGTGTACTTTTTCTTGTAAAGGTTTGGATTGTTGGGAACTCTAAGTAAATAAAAAAAAACTAAACTATGAATAAAAACAAAAATGGACGCAGGTTGATTAAGAAGAAACTAACAATTGGAAAGGGATTAGGGTGACTTGGACTTATGAATGGGTAACTCCATACTCAAATGCTATGGGATTAAGGGATGATGGCTAACTATCAAAAGTGCTCTTAACTAGGTTGTTAGTTAGTGTCCTGATTTCCCCCTAGGACTCGGTGCGGGTCCGTCTCTAGGCGACGTCTCCTAGAGCTACGGCGTGGTCCTTATGACCTAGGGCCTCAAAAGGGACTAACTAACTTCCTAGGTGGCTTAGAATGAACCTACCCTAGTACCTAAACTGTTGGCTGGGTTTAAAGCCAAGACCTAGTGTTGCTAAGATCGACTAAATCTATCCTGAAACCTATTGGCTGGATTTAAAGCCAAAGGAAACTCGACCTAGATTAGCCCTAAATTATACTCCGTCATTCTAAGATCACTACAGCAGGATTTGACTAACATTCATACACATGTGATATTGAAATTATGCTTGTTACTAGGCATGCAAATACGCATATAGACATGAATAAAAGCACTACCCACTTCATAACATCCATGTATAAACACATAGGCATGAGTACAAAGATGGATTAGATGTGTTTAGTAACAAACAAACTTCAATTAATATATATGTACTCATCTAAGTATTCTATCAACCATATAGACATGAATGAAAGAACACCCAATTAAACAAAACAAATCAAAACATATATATATATATATATATATATATTCAGCCATCATATCCCATATCATAAGAGTATAAAATTAACCCATTACATAAGTTTTATCACCCTATACAAGCCTACTCAGACATAATAGAAAATAGAACGAAAGAGATATAATGAAACTCCCCTTTCATCCTAGCGATTTTAGAACACAGCTTGTAAACAATCTTGATTCCAAAGCGTTTGAATCCTCCAACGAAGCTTGGTTCTTCGTGAAAAGTATGTGAAAAGGGTGTGTGAGGCGGGTAGGGAATAGGGTTAAGTGTGTGTGAGAATAGGTGTGAAGTGTGTGTAAAAACTCCCTTCCTTCCTGCTCCGCGTCGGGCTTTATTTATAGGTGTGAAGTGTGTGAAGTGTGAAGTGTGTGTACTCGACCGGCTTTCTTCAAGGGCTCTCTGGAATGGCCGGTCGACCTAGCCGGTCGACCGGCTCTTGAAGGGGGGGTCGTCCGGCTTTTCGACGAAGCTCTCTGGAGTGGCCGGTCGACCTAGTCGGTCGACCGGCTATTCTTCCTTAGCGTCCGGCTGACTTCCTTCATCCAATTTTTCGTCATTTCGGCCTTCAGTCTTCTCCTTAGACCCGTGCATGTCCTATCTTCATCACCTTTCATTGTTCAATCTTTATCTTAACCCAAAATCACCTGAATCATTGAAAATAAGCTATTAGTGTAGCATTTTATCTCTTAAACTCAATATGCACATTTATTCACACTTAAGCCTATTCCTATCAAAAGTACTACACTAATGCATCATTATAAGCATTCAACACCTCTAAAGTATAAGTAAATGGCGATGCAAACACACACCAAATCACAACTCATCAACACCCCCAAACCTTCTCCTTGCTTGTCCTCAAGCAAGCCTAATCTTAAACTTTATTTCTAAAGCTGATACAATGGATTGCCTGAAGGACTGACTCGCTATCAGCATTAGTTTGAGAAACATGAAAGGGCATTCCTATTGTGAAGAGATCCCTAAGCCTCTTTGAATCTTCCCTCTACTCATAAGGGGTCTCGTTCCTCATGGGAATTTCCCAAGTAGCCAATCCACCACAAGCCTAGGATTCTAACTCACGCACTCGGGATATTGGTATTTCATGCTCCCTCAATTGACATGGTCTCCCTAACATGCACCAAGCCTCAAGGATAAAAAAGAGAATATACAAACACAATGGCTTTTATAAGCCTTATTCACATGCTTGCAAAGATGATAACTTGTGCTAAGTTGACGTTGTGTCACTTATGCACTTATTCACTAACTTTTAGGTGCTTTTGGCTTTTCCTCTTTTTTACTTCATTCATAGAATTTTGCACCTTTTTGCCTCCTTTTTTTTTCAATCATTTTTTTTCTTTTTCATTGTATTGAATTCTCGAAAAGGAAGAAAAAGAAAGGCTTAAGCATATCAACAAGAACCAATCAAAGACGGGGCACTCACATCAATAACCCTTTTTCAACACTCTTTCCTACCAAGCTATGGGGTGGCTACAAGGGTTATTCTTTTAAGGTTCTCACTCCTCACAACTTTTAAGGGCATCTCCTCCAAGACTTAGTTTTCAAACCACTCTATTTATTCCCCCACAATGTCTCTCATCTTAATAAATCAATAGAGTCAATCACAAAAGCCAACACAATGATCAACAAAGAAATAAATGACTCTATATGCATCAAAATTGAAAAAATTTCAAAATTGAAAAATTTTCACTTTTCACCATTTAAACGCATTATGCAATCTACCCTAAGTAAAATATAACAAGAAAGAAAACTAAACTCCCACACCCCCAAACCTAAACTTTGCTTGTCCTCAAGCAAATAGAACGAAGCACAACAAAAACAAGCAAGTTATCATTACAAAACAAGTAAGGGTGGTGGGGATAGGGTGCAAACAGGGGAACAAGTGGAGAAAGGATAGATACAACCTTGCGTTTTCTTCAAAGCTTTCCATGCCAACGTCATCTCACCATACTGCTAACCTGTGACTCACAATTCATAAACACTCACAAAGAAAACAAGATTAGCAGCATTGCCTATGCATACCGGCATTGGCATATGCAATAAGAAGCAGTGGTGTATCTTACAGGACAAAGGATTGGGATTCAACACTTTAAGTTGGGTGCAAGAAAGATAAAAGAAAGAAAATAAAAAGAAACAAAAGTCAAACAAATGCAAGACTATAAAATTGAACCTAGGTTGCCTCCTAGTAGCGCTAACCATCAAGCCGTCAGCCAGGCAAATACTAGCTCATCTTCAACTTTCATCTGCGGGATCCTGAAGCTCTAAAACCTCCACATGAGCCATGCTCGGATCATAAGCGTGCTTCAGGCGTTGCCCATTTACCGTCAACTCTCGGCCATCCTTTAAGTCTTTGATCTTGACTGCTCCAGAAGGATAGGCAATCATCACCTCATATGGACCATCCCATCTCGTCTTAAGCTTACGGAAAAAGCTTCAGTCGTGAGTTAAACAACCAAACTTTATCAAGAGGAGAGAATGATTTCTTAATAACGTGTTTATCATGGATTCTCTTCATCCTATCCTTATAAAGTTTAGCGTTCTCATATGCCTCGAATCTAAGTTCTTCCAGTTCTGCTAGGTCTAGCCTCCTTTTCTCACCCGCTCTTGCCAAGTCAAAATTTAAGGCTTTGATTGCCCAATACGCTCTATGTTCAAGTTCAACCGGCAAGTGACAAGCTTTACCAAATACCAATCTATACGGAGACATACCAATAGGAGTCTTAAAGGCGATGCAGTAGGCCCACAAAGCATCATTTAATCTAATAGACCAATCTTTTCTATCGTGCCTAACCGCTTTCTCTAGAATGTGTTTGATCTCTCTATTGGACACCTCTACTTGTCCACTAGTCTGCGGGTGATAAGGAGTGGCTACTTTATGGGTGACTGAATATTTCCTCAACAAGGCCTCTAAAGTCCTATGGCGAAAATGCAAACCCCCATCACTAATTAAGACCCTAGGGACTCCAAATCTAGAGAAAATGTTCTCTTTAATAAACTTAACCACTACCCTATGGTCATTTGTGCGTGTAGGAATAGCCTCAACCCATTTGGATACATAATCAACGGCCACTAAAATGTATTGACACCCAAAGGAAGTTGGAAATGGACCCATGAAGTCTATACCCCAAGCATCGAACAACTCACAAGAAAGAATAGGGGATAAAGGCATCATGTTTCTCCTAGAGATGGACCCAAATTGTTGACATCTAAAACACTTTTTGCAATATTCCTGGGCATCCCTAAAGAGAGTAGGCCAAAATAATCCACTTTGCAAGACCTTCGCAGTAGTCTTCTTCCCACTAAAATGACCCCCACACCCCTCATCATAACACATGCTTAACACGCTCTCAAACTCCTCCTCAGGCACACACCGGCGAATCATTTGATCCGCACATACTTTAAAAAGATAGGGGTCCTCCCAAAAGAAATGCCTAACTTGTGCTAGGAACTTATCTTTTTCTCTTTTCTCCCAATGAGACGGAAAACGCCCTGTGGCAAAATAATTAACTATATGAGCGAACCAAGGTGTGTGATGAGAAATAGCAAATAATTGCTCATCAGGGAATGAATCATGAAAAGGAGATGGATCACTAGAAGACTCGCTAATAAGACGGGAAAGATGATCCGCAACTAAATTCTCTCTACCCTTCTTATCCCGAATTTCTAAGTCAAACTCTTGAAGGAGGAGCATCCACCTAATCAAACGGGGCTTAGATTCTTTCTTAGACAACAAATACTTCAATGCCGCATGATCGGTGTAGACAATTACTCTGGATCCTAGGATGTATGACCTAAACTTGTCGAGAGAGAAGACTATCGCTAAAAGCTGTTTTTCCGTAGTAGTGTAATTCTTTTGTGCTTCATCAAAAGTCTTGCTAGCATAGTATACAACATGGGGCAACTTATCCTTCCTTTGACCTAAAACAGCTCCTATTGCATAATCGGATGCATCACACATAACCTCAAATGGGAGGCGTAGTCAGGTGGTTGGATAATCGGGGATGTTGATAATAAGGATTTAAGCCTATTGAAAGCTCTAACACATTCATCGTCAAAGTCAAAAGGAACATCTTGTGCTAGGAGCCTAGACAAAGGACGTGCAACGTGACTAAAATCCTTAATGAATCTACGGTAGAATCCTGCATGTCCTAGAAAAGATCTAACATCCTTGACACACTTAGGGACAAGCAACTTCTCAATTAATTCAACCTTAGTTGGTCGACTTGAATTCCATTAGATGAGACAACATGACCCAAAGACTATCCCTCGTTGCACCATGAAGTGGATTTCTCCCAACTTAACACTAAATTCTTCTCCACACATCGGTCTAAGACTAAAGAGAGATGATTCAAGCACTCATCAAAGCTATCTTCAAAGACTGAGAAATCATCCATAAAAATCTCTAAGTGTCTCTCAATCATATCACTAAAAATGGCCATCATGCATCTCTGAAAAGTCGCTGGGGCATTACAAAGACCGAAGGGCATTCTCCTATAAGCAAAAGTGCCATAGGGACAAGTAAAGGTGGTCTTTTCCTGTCCTCGGGAAACACATGGATCTGGTTATATCCCGAATAGCCATCTAGAAAACAATAGTAGCTATGCCCAGCTACTCTATCTAAAATCTGGTCTAGAAAAGGCAATGGGAAATGATCCTTCCTAGTTTTGGAGTTGAGCTTCCTATAATCAATACTGCACTCTCCATCCCGTAGGAGTGCATGTAGGGATAAGCTCTCCTCTCTCATTCTCAACAACTGTGATCCCGGACTTCTTAGGGACAACTTGGACTGGGCTAACCCACTCACTATCGGAGATCGGATAAATAATGCCTGCATCCAAAAGCTTAATGATCTCCTTCTTAACTACTTCACTCATGTATGGGTTTAGCCTCCTTTGCATCTCCCTAGAAGGAATGGCTCCATCTTCAAGGTGAATACGATGCATACAAATAGAGGGGTCTATACCTCGTAAATCATCAATCTTCCACCCTATTGCCTTCCTATGTTTCCTAAGGACCTCTAAGAGACGCTTCTCATTCTCAGTAGAAAGATCGGAAGCTATGAAAACCGGAAGAGTCTCACTAGAGCCTAGGAATGCATACTTCAGATGATCCTAAGGGGTTTGAGCTCTAAAGAAAGGCTGGGCTCAACCAAGGGGACGTAACCTCAGATCATCAATGCGTTCATCACTAGAAATGGGAGTAGAAGAATTAACCTTGAGTGACTTATTAATCAAACAGCTCTCAATTAAGGAAGTAGAAGCTATACATTTCTTCTCTAAGGTCTCCAAATCAAAATTTGACATCACTTCTTCAAATTTCCTCAAATCATCTCCATCATCATAGTCATTTCTATGAAATCCTCAATGCAAGAATCAATCACATCTACTTTAAAGCACTCTTCTCCATCCTCCTCTCCTATACTAGCTCTATTCACCGCCTCTGCAACCTTCATAGTGGATTTCAAATTCCCAAATTTCATCTCTAATATCCCCGACCTACAATGATAATGGCATCTGCGGTGGCAAGGAAGGGACGACCTAGAAGAATGGGTGTAGAATGTCTAGAGTCGTGTCCCGAATCCATATCTAACACTATAAAGTCAACAGGGTACACGAACTCACCTACCTGAACCATAACGTCCTCTATCACCCCTTAGGTCTACGCCGATCTATCACCAGTCAAGAGTAACATACGTGGAAGACAACTTACCTAGGCCTAACTGCTGATAGACAGAATAGGGAATAAGATTCACAGTAGATCCTAAATCTAACAAGGCATGATCAATTTGCGTCTCACAGATCCTACAAGGAATGGTGAAATCTCCGAGGTCACTCCTCTTGGGCGGAAGGCCCGAAGTACAAATACTACTCACCTTCTCCGTAAGCCTCACCTTCTTAGGAATGGTCGATGATCTACGTTTCCTTGTACAAAGATCCTTAAAGAACTTAGAGTAAGATGGGATGGAAATAATCGCATTTATCAAAGGAAGATTGACCTTAAGATCTTTGAGATGCTCTAAAATCTTGAAGAACCTAGAATCCTCACTAGATGTAGGTCTCTCTAAAGCGGATGGAAAAGGAACTCTAGGCTCTATATCTCTAAATGCATGGGAGTTATCCATAGGTTCTTTTCCCTCTCTATGTGGTCGGGAAGTACTAATCTCTCCCCGATCTCTAACGGTCTCATTTCTCTCAACAGACTCTCTCTAGAATTTCCCCAACAAGGTTACCATGTTGTGCTCTAGACTCGAAAGGACCACTAGGTGCAGACAATCGCAGAGTCAATTCCTACCCTATTATCCACTACCCGACCGCTCCTAAGAGTGGTGACACTTTAGCTTGAGCACGAGAAGGGTAAGTGGTGTCGATGGAGGAACAAGATTGGACTCTAGGGTTTACTTCCTGAGAAGGCAATTTCCGTGGTCTCTAGTGCTCAATTGACTAGCAATCTGTCCTAATCGTGCCTTAAACCTAGCCATTTGTCGCCTATTTTACGCCAATTCTCGTTGTTGATTCTGAATAAATTACATTATCTTCATCATGTCATTACTAGGAGGTGGCTACTAGAGGAGCAGGTAAAGCTTGAGGTTGAGGAGCACTAGTGAGACGGGGTTGATTGACTTGATAAAAACCTGGGGGATATTGCGGACGGAGTCGCTGCTGAGGTGGAACTTGAGAATGTGAACTAGACTCATGCTGTCCTTGTCTCCACGAAAATTTCGGATTGTCCCTCCAACCCAGATTGTACGTGTTTGAGTATGGATTATACTCACGAGAATAACCTTGTGTGGCACACACTTGCTCTTTCATGAATTCAGGAAATTGGGATGCTAAAAGGCAAGCTAGGGTCTCATGAGATGACTCCGAGCATAATGCACAAACTTCAACAACTAAGGGGGTGGAGGAAGCACTTGAAGAACTAGTCCTAGGACTCTGAGATGAAATGGACAAAGAGATGAATTGATCTAGTTTATTTGTTAACGCCGACCTTAGAGGGTAAGTCCAAGAAATTCCAACCTCACTAACACTTCTCTTGTTACCCTCGACTAGATCTTTCCATTGCAAAATTTTGAAATGAATTTTCAGCCATCATTTCTATTTTCTCCCATGCCTCGTTGGTCTTAAAGATAGAAACCACCACGAGGCGGCATTGACCATCATCCTATTTTGTTCGTTTAAACCTCGAAAGAAGTATTGCATTAGGTCATGATTGCCGTACCCATGGTGTGGACATTGTCTAAGAAAATCTTTGAACCTCTCCCAAGCTTCATGAAAAGATTCTAAGTCATGCTGGGAAAAAAGTCATGATGGCAGTCCTAAGTTCGGCTGTCTTGGCCATGGGATAAAATTTCTGGAAGAATTTAGATTGAAGTTCAGCCCATGTAGTAATGCACCCATTAGGTAAGGAGTGCAACCAAGTCCTAGCCTTATCCTTAAGAGAGAAGGGAAACAATCTTAGACGTATGACCTCTTGGGAGACATTGGGAACATGGAGAGTGGAACTCATTTCAACAAAATCGAATGTGATCAAGAGGACTCTCATTGCTTCTCCCGTAAAAGGAAGGAAGCATAGCCAACATATAGGCTTAATCTCGAAGTTCGTACCCCCCAAACCTGGAATTTGAATAGCCGAATTAGGCTCAAATGTTTCGGGGAGAAAGAATTGCCTAAGAGTGGGTTCCTCATCTAAAGGTAGACCTGGTCTATGGGGTTCCTGTCTAAAATGAGCTTGGGCTTGATGCCCAATGTGCTCATGAGGTGGAATGGGATTCATTGGGGGATTGGGTGGATTATAAGGATGATTGGGATCGGCCATCTCCTCAGGAAGATCTCCTAAAATCCTGAAACGTCTAGTGATTCTTTCAGGTTCGGGATTAAGAGGAATTAGGGGATTCTTAAGGGATCTCCTACCAAGCATGCACAAACTATCCTAACTCCGCCACTTCAACCCCAAACACTTCAGATTCCTAAACTACAGCAAATAATACACAATCCTAAAAATCTACTAAAAAAAGTAAAGTCAAAAGCTGAATTAAACTAACAAAGAGAACTAAAACAAGATAATATAAGCAGTAAACGAAATAAGTAAAAACTAAACAAACTATAAAGAAAAAGCAAGAAAAACAACAATCAAAACACACAAGCACCGAATGCAAATCACTGTGCCTCCCCGGCAACGGCGCCAAAAACTTGATGTCTTCTTACGAGTGCAAGTTTTAAAAGACCCGCAAGCGTACGGATCGTGCAATACAGTGTTTACGAGTGCGAGTGTCGAACCACAAGGAGGCGTGAATATCGTGAATGTATCCTATGCTTGGTGTCCTAAAAGAGCTAAAAAGAAAGATCTAAACTAAGTGTACTTTTTCTTGTGAAGGTTTGGATTGTTGGGAGCTCTAAGTAAATAAAAAAAAACTAAACTATGAATAAAAACAAAAATGGACGCAGGTTGATTAAAAAGAAACTAACAATTGGAAAGGGATTAGGGTGACTTGGACTTATGAATGGGTAACTCCATACTCAAATGCTATGGGATTAAGGGATGATGGCTAACTATCAAAAGTGCTCTTAACTAGGTTGTTAGTTAGTGTCCTGATTTCCCCCTAGGACTCGGTGCGGGTCCGTCCCTAGGCGACGTCTCCTAGAGCTACGGCGTGGTCCTTATGACCTAGGGCCTCAAGAGAGACTAACTAACTTCCTAGGTGGCTTAGAATGAACCTACGCTAGTACCTAAACCGTTGGCTGAGTTTAAAGCCAAGACCTAGTGTTGCTAAGGTCGACTAAATCTATCCTGAAACCTATTGGCTGGATTTAAAGCCAAAGGAAACTCGACCTAGATTAGCCCTAAATTATACTCCGTCATTCTAAGATCACTACAGCAGGATTTGACTAACATTCATACACATGTGATATTGAAATTATGCTTGTTACTAGGCATGCAAATACGCATATAGACATGAATAAAAGCACTACCCACTTCATAACATCCATGTATAAACACATAGACATGAGTACAGATGGATTAGATGTGTTTAGTGACAAACAAACTTCAATTAATATATATGTACTCATCTAAGTATTCTATCAACCATATAGACATGAATGAAAGAACACCCAATTAAACAAAACAAATCAAAACATATATATATATATATATATATATATATATATTCAGCCATCATATCCCATATCATAAGAGTATAAAATTAACCCATTACATAAGTTTTATCACCCTATACAAGCCTACTCAGACATAATAGAAAATAGAACGAAAGAGATATAATGAAACTCCCCTTTCATCCTAGCGATTTTAAAACACAGCTTGTAAACAATCTCGATTCCAAAGCGTTTGAATCCTCCAACGAAGCTTGGTTCTTCGTGAAATGTATGTGAAAAGGGTGTGTGAGGCGGGTAGGGAATAGGGTTAAGTGTGTGTGAGAATAGGTGTGAAGTGTGTGTAAAAACTCCCTTCCTTCCTGCTCCGCGTCGGGCTTTATTTATAGGTGTGAAGTGTGTGAAGTGTGTGTACTCGACCGGCTTTCTTCAAGGGCTCTCTGGAGTGGCCGGCCGACCGGCTCTTGAAGGGGGGGTCGTCCGGCTTTTCGACGAAGCTCTCTGGAGTGGCCGGTCGACCTAGTCGGTCGACCGGCTATTCTTCCTTAGCGTCCGGCTGACTTCCTTCATCCAATTTTTCGTCATTTCGGCCTTTAGTCTTCTCCCTTAGACCCGTGCATGTCTTATCTTCATCACCTTTCATTGTTCAATCTTTATCTTAACCCAAAATCACCTGAATCATTGAAAATAAGCTATTAGTGTAGCATTTTATCTCTTAAACTCAATATGCACATTTATTTACACTTAAGCCTATTCCTATCAAAAGTACTACACTAATGCATCATTATAAGCATTCAACACCTCTAAAGTATAAGTAAATGGCGATGCAAACACACACCAAATCACAACTCATCAAGGTGCAAGTGATATCTAGAATGTGTCTTTGTTTTCATTCAACCCACCCATTTTGTTAGGAGGTGTAGGGACATGATCGATGGGTAATAGTGCCATGTTGATGCAAAAGAGCAAGAAAACTAGACTCTTTATACTCAGTGGCATTATCAGTGCGAAGGGTTTTAATCCTTTTTAAAAAGTGAATAAAGATCATGTTTGTGAATTCTGAGTAAATGCAAGGCAGATCAGAACATTTATGCATTAGATATATGCAAGTAAACTAAGAGAAGTAATCGACAAAAATAACATAATATCGTGACCCCCAACAATGGAGATGGGTACTGGTCCCCAAATGTTAGTATAGACTAAGTCAAAATAAGCAGAAGCTAGACTTTCACTTTTATTAAATGGCAAAGAAGACTGTTTTCCAAGTTGACAAGACATACAATCAAAATGCTCAACAAATATGTTCCCTAAAAACCCTTTACATTCTAGAATATGAATTGAGAAAGCCATAATTGGAATGTAAGAGAGGTGGAGGAGGTGGAAGTAGTAGAGACAATAGTGTGGAGATGAGGTGGAAGATGAAGATTGACAAGCTCGAACAAGCATCCCACCTTACGATCGATCCCAAGGGTCTGTCCTGACTATGGATCCTACACATGACAACTAAAATTTGTGAAGATAACTATCAACCCAAGATCACAGAGTTAACCCATAGAGTTAAGACTCAAGGTAAAATTTGGAATATAGTATGTATGAGAAAAGAAGGCATGAGGAGTGATAACAGTGCCAATATAACTAACAAGCATGGGTGTACCATCAGCAGTATAAATAGAGGTATGGGACGTAGAAACAAGTTTAGTGAAACTACGACCATCAGAAGTCATATGATTTGAACATGTAGAATCGAAAAACCAAGTAGACTTACCAAAAGTAGTCGATAAAGCAGTGGAAGAGGAAGGATTAGACTAGAGAACCTGTCTAAGGATATCCTGAAGATTAGATAGGGCAATAAGTGTGGAGGACATCTTAGAGGTGGTTTCAATGTGTTCTTTAGTTGTGCAATAGCAAAACGTGAGGCTTTTGAGGACCAACCCTTAGACTAATTGTTTTGAGAGTTTCTCAGCAATCTCATTCATAATGACCAGGACAAGTCTTTTTGCAAAAACAACATGTTCTTATAGGATAATTTAGGAGAGCATGTCCAAAATTATGGCAATACTTACATTTTTCCTGAGAATTTATATGCTGCTTTGAAGAAGAATTAGAAGTTGCAAGCACCAATTCTAATGATCGATTCTTTCTAGACTTAAGGCAGTTTTTTCTAAGATGAGTTCTTGAACTGCCTATTCAAGTGTGGGAAAAGGATTGCAATGAAGCAATAATGCACAAACAAGCTCAAAATCACCATGAAGTGCCATAAGAAATTGAAAAAGGAGCCCGCGGTCTCGCCGAGTGGCAAATTTTTCTGCATCTTCATCACATTTCCAAGTAGGTTCAAATGCTGTGAGCTGATCCTAAACAAAATGCATTTGTGATAAGAACTGAATAATTGATGTCCCAAATTCTTGATGTATTAAGTGCAAAGTCATACCAAGTTGATATTGATAAGCTCTATCTGTTGCGGTATATCTCTTTTTGAGAAAATCCCAAACTGATTTAGCATTTTCAAAATGCCCAAACGGCAGATTAATAGAAGAAATAGAGATAATTCTAAACTAGGTAATAATCTAATGATTCTTGCTATCCCAATCTTTAAACCACTCAGCACACTTGTCATAAGTTTCACCTTCTTTCTGCTTAGGTTCTTTAATATCTCCACTCACAATTCTCCATAATTTTTGGCCTTTAAGAAAGAAAATCATTGCTTAAGCCCATGGTACATAGTTTGTACTATCCAAAATAATAGAAATTGGTTGTGAAATCTCTATAAGAACCCTAAAAAAATGCAAAGATAAGAGGAACAGCTGTGTAGAGTTAGAATTTCAAAAAACAGACTGTAGAAACAGACTCAGAATGTCGAGAAATCCTAGGAAAGGTATGCTTTATTTTTTTTATTTTTTTCTTGTAGAAAAGGACGAAAAATAAATAATTACAAAAAAAAACAATGCAAATGGTGACTGGACAGAAAAGGTTAACGTGGCGAGACGTGGTAGTGACGTAACGATGATGTGGTTGATGCATGGCAGTGCTGGCATGGCGCCCTGGCACGTAAATTGCGGACATAGAAATGGTGTGGTGATGGCGTGGCTAATGATGGGGCAAGGCCACGTTTGGTTGCGCACAAAATAGAGAAAGTCAACGAGAATGAGGTACAAATTTGACCAACACATGCAGGCTTGTCATAGCTCCGATTTTGAGGAATTTTATATCTCTCGAATCGTCTGAACGAGTACTGTATGATGATGAGGTGTGTGTAGCTTTTTTATGGTAAAAAAATTATCAAAATAGCATAATGCTGCTACCAATAAAAAAAGAACATAATGGTTGTGAAAAATTCTTAATTTCTACAACTTTGTTGATATGATTTCAGTGGACAATAACAGTGGCACAGGCTACCAAAATGGTAGCTCTGATACCATGTCGAAATAGAAACGAGAAGTCATGAAATCAAAAATAAAGCAAGAGGATTATTCACATGTGTTTTGTTACAAGTTGTACAGACGAGTTGTTTATATAGACAAGAGTTGTCTTGGTCACCAAAACAAAAACCTAACTATGGAAATCATCAATTAAGTAATACAATAATTTATAGATTATACAGGATACAATAAATTGTGCTAAATATATTCTATACCATATATAATCTAACAACGTCCAAGTTAGAAACTATTATCCAAATTAGAAAAACACGAACTCTCCAATGGATAGTTCAGAAATAACAACAATTGCCAAATAGGTTAATCTAGGTTTAGGAAATAATCTCCCTAGATAAAATTACTTGTGATGAAATAAATTGGAATTTCTTAAGTGTTGTCGGCATGGGAGTGAGGCAATAGCTGAAGTGATTAAGGATACTTTTTCCTAAAAATAAGGTTCTAGCTTCAAATTCTATGGAAATGAAGGGTCAAAAAAAGAGAAAAAAAGTGTTGTGGATATATAGGGGACCTAAATGCGGAAGTAAAGGGATTAAAGGAGAAAAAGAAAATGCCATGCGTGTTGCTGGGACCATTTTTAGATCTTATGGCGTTAAAGTAATTTATTAATTACAATAAATAAATATAACAAAATCATATTTACAAGTTTAAACTTTTAGATGAGGTGATGACTCTAATATAGTAACAGAGCATAGAAACTAGACAGTCTCAAGTTCGAAACTCACTACCACTAAATTTAAAAAATTGTCCACGTACAACGTCTAAACAAATCATGTTGCACTTGACAGAGCGTGTTAATTACAATATATATATATATATATATATATATATATAAGTTAAACCCAAAAGAGCTCAAATAAGGGTGCCACATCAGTACCTATCTATTTGCCAAGTCATCATAAATTAGATTTTTAATATTATTATATTATTATAAATCTATATATTATAGTGTTTAATTACATTTATACACCACTTATTAACCTTATCATTGCAATACAGTTACAAGATATTTAATTATATTTATGCACCACCTATATATTTCTTTTTAATGAGTTTAAAGTAATAAAGTAAAAAAAAACTCATTAATTTAATTAATTTATGCATCATATCCTAATTAAAAAAATAAAAATAAGAATTAAAAAGCACTAGAATTAATTTTTATAGATATTTAGAAATAATTAAAAAAACAAATGAAAACCTAAAAACAATAAAAAAAATCACACATATATATATATATATATATTATTTAAATCTAAAGGAGCTCAAAGAAGGATACCACATCAGTACCTATCTATTTGTCAAGTTAGCATAGATTATATTTTTAATATTATTACATTATTATAAATCTATCATTTAGAAAACCTTTCATTTCTCCACTATGTTAGTTATGGAGGTTAATGCATATGAGTTTTAAAACCTTAGAGTGTCATTTTAAAATGACTTATAAGTCATAAGATTAATGTAAAGGAGTTTTGAGACCCTTGGAATGCTTTATTTATAATAGAATTTATGTCATGCCAATTCTTCCATCTATAAATAGTTGCATTGTGAAAGCTTCAAGACATACAAAAAAATAAAATAAAAGTTTTTTTTTTGCATATAGTGCTTCTTATAGTCTATAAGCTTGCATAGTTAATAGAGCTTTAACACTATTCTTATGATTCGCTCTCATGATTTGAGTGATAGATTCACAGAAGGTAAACTATTGTCTATTAGAAGGTTTGTGCGAGATGTTGTCAACATTGTAATAGCGTGTTAAAGTTTTAAGGAGATTGAATCCAACTTAAGCCTCAATCTTAATTTACAGTTAATATTTTCTCACTTTCTTTCTTAAAAATATTTTCTTTTAATTTTTTGTAATTCATTTTATTTTGTTTAAGTATTCTGTATTACTTGTGTGTTCAATTGGTTATTTTAATTTTTGTTTAATTCCTTAATATTATTACATGTTATGCTTCATGCACAAGCCTACACATATAAGGCTTTTTGGATTATTTTTTAATTTTAGTTTATTCATAATTATCATATTATTTACAAACAAGATATATATATGTATAATGATTTGTTGTCTTTAATTAAAATACATAAACTCAATAAAAATTTAATGTTTGCTATTAAAAATAAATTAACTCGTGCGGAGCACGAGAAAGAAATGCTAGTCAATAAATATAACTAAACCCTTTCTATAAGTTTAAACTTTTAACTGAGGTGGTAGCTTAGTATAATTGTATACAAACAAGTAACTCCTATTATATTTAATTTTCTATCAATGAGAGATAGGATTCACTTGAATTGATATTTTTATCAAGTTTTTTTTAAAGTATTTTTATTTTACAAAGTATTTAGATTAGCTTTTAAGAAAAGTTAAAATTTAAAAAAAGTTCAATTTCAAGTTCTTTTCAAAAAAAAAATTTAACTTTTAAAAATAGCTTTTTCAAAAATTATACGAGAAAAGGTTTTTCTAAAAGGGAACTTGGAAAAGCCCTTAATGCGAACTACTGTGATGATTCTGACTAATTTTGGTACCCTATTTAGGGGTGAGCATTATTCGATTATAACCAGATAACCGAACGGAACCTAACCAAAATATAAAATTTAATTCGATTATTTTATGTTTGGTTTGGTTTCGGTTATCAAAAATGGAGAAATTTTGGTTTTCGGTTTTCGGTTCGGTTTCGGTTATTTCTCCAAAATTTAGGTTAATAACCGAATAGTTATTTTTCATTAAAAAAATTAATTTAGTTATCATTTTTTCAAGCTTATGTTCATATATACTTATAAGTTTATTTCATTCTTATATGTATAAATAATATGAATTTCGATGATGAATTTTGAAATTTGGTTATTATAATTATAAAATTTTGTTTATTTAAATTAGTTTTGAATAATATATGATTTTTTTTGGAACAATTCGGTTATTTTGGTCATAACCAAAACCGAACCTAAAAATTTCGGTTAAATATTTTCAGTTATTGATATATTTTCGTTTGGTTTCAGTTATTAATTTTTAAAATTTTAGAAATTTGATTATTAAAATTCAATTTCAATTTTGATTAGATTAAACCGGATGCTCATCCCTAATTCTTTTGACATTGTCAGCTATTTTCGGTATGAAGGGCATGGGAAATAAAAGGCCATGTCAGCCTCCCATCTCTTGTCTGCATCAAGAAATCATCCTTGTGTCCTTTTTTTAAAAAAAAAAATAGAAGGAAACTTTATACATATAAACCAAAATAATGCATTATTCAATATCCCAAAAATAAGAATTATTTTGCATTTTGTACTGATGCGATTGTGCATGTGCCCTTTTGTTAATCTAATGAAATCAGAAGTTTTCATATCCAAAAAAAAAAAAAAGACAGAGAGAGAGAGAGTTTATTCTAATTGTATGAACCCAGAATTGTCAGCGTGAAGGAATGAGCCAAAATTGTCTATTCTAGACTCCCGTTATTACACAAATTAAAATTTTGAATTCAAACAAAACCTTAAAAAGGTGTAAAGGAAAGGAAATTAATGAGTTTAACGTGCGACGTGGTTGAATTCTAATCACATATAGTGATTATCCGACTTATCTGTCTGTATCTAGAGACAAATCAACAAGGAATCTAATAGCGACGGGACATCATTAAGTTTCTGGAGAATGACTGGCGCGCATAAATGTGACATCCTTTCTTTTCACGCTTAAACACTTAAATATCCCCCGTTTTCTGCGTTAGCAAATACATCCCATGTTGATTATAGGGTTCGTTTAAATTAGTTTTTTGTTAAAATAATTATTTGAATAATTTTTGAAAAATAATTTTTTTTAAAAGTTAAAAATTCTATATTCTAAAATAAATTGTATTTGAGTTTTTTTAAAATTTTAATTTTTTTTAAAGACAATTAAATACTTATTACAAATTTAATGTTATTTTTTAATAAAAAAATATTTTTTTCTTAAAAAAACCATTCCAAACAAACCCATAATCATAAAGGATATCACATTTATGCGCGCCAGTCATTCTCCTGAAACTTATTAATTCTTAGGTCAAGTCCTTTACAAAAGTTCCTGAACTATTATACCTAGGATATTTTAGTTTTTCAACTATCATAATGGTAGAAATTGCACGACTTTGGCATGGAAATAGCAAATATTTTAGTTTTTGAACTATCATAATGATAGAAATTGAACGACTTTGGCATGGAAATGGCTAGGATATATTGTGATAGCGAGTTGATTTTTGAACTACTAAATGTTAGCCATCTATTGGTCAATGCTTGAGAAATTTTCGTTAGTTTTTGTACGAAATGACTTCAAAGACTAATGGTGACTAACATTTAACAGTTCAAGAATAAAAAAAAAAAAACTCATTATAGTAGTTCTTAGGACTTGTAGAGAAGCCAAACCTTAAATTTTCTATCATAAAAATAAAATGGTATTTTTAAATAGAACTGGAGAATGATGCATTCTTTTCACTTAAAATAAAGCGTGAGTTCCTCATGGGACAAGCTTAAATTTATATTATCCCATTACAAGTACTATTAATTTGTTTATTGACTAAACTTAAAACGTTTATGTTTTGGATCAGTGTTCAAGCGTAAATCTAATAGGAAGTAAGAAGGAGTCTGGCTAGCCCAAATTAGAGCAACATTGTCAGTGTTAGTCTATAAAGGCGAATGATACATATGTTCATTTATTTTTGTTTTAGGTCCCTTATTAATTTCTAACTTATAATTAGGGAAATTTTTTAAATATTTCTTATTATTTATAAAAAAAAGGGTCATTTTGATCCTTATTATTTAAAAAATGAGTCATATAGTCCTCATTATTTGCAAAAAGAAATCAACTTACTCTTTTTAAAAATGACCTATTTGATCCTCCATGTTTGCTAAATGTGTCAATTTTATCCCAATTGATTAGTCATGTGTTGGTCACATGAATTGCGAGTTGGTATACATTTTATATTTTACTAGGATAAAACTCATGCAATATCACTGGTGTGATATATTTTTGTTTTACATTTAATTGGTATGAACTAATCAATTAGTTTTATTCAGAAAACAATCTATTAATTTATTAAATGTATGTTCCTTTTAATCTAAATCATGAATTATTACTATTCAGACTCAATCTTCAATCTAGTTAAGATAGTACTATCACATAAAAGATAAAGATTAATTTTTATAATGGCTAAAGAGAAAATTAAAAAATAAAGAATTTGATCAAATAACTGACAGGTTGCTGCGTATCCAAAAATTATAATAAATGTGGATAATGTTAATTTTTATATTTGTGTTATTATCTTTATCCTATTATAACGACTATATAGTAAAAAAGATTTAATGAGTTTGAGGGGTGACACCCAAGTTCAATTATTTTAATATTGTATACATTTATTTTTTGTATAATTTATAAATTTATATAATTAAAAGTTGCTCAACACGAATACACGATGTGGTTGTTTGCTTTATACCTTCAGGTTGAGAGCTGGATGACTTTTTCAAAATGTCCTTGCACTCTACATATGTGGTTTTAAGAATTGAAGACCAATTTAATAGTGAGTTCCCTCGATCAGATTGAGGGGACATATATTAGTATAAATTCTATCCTTTGTAACTATATTGTGAATGTAGAGGTCATATATATAATTTAAACAAACTCTTGACTTTGCAAATATATACACAAGACACCCTATTGGGGTGTGCTAGCCAATTTTCTCTACATTTCAATCATATTAATACTTGTATAATTTATTTATGTATAATATATATAATTATTTAATTAAAGTTTAATTAATTTTATTAAAAAATAATCTATCAATTGTTTAAAATATATTCTTTTAATATAAGCATTCATCATCATTTATTTCAAGGGAAGTTGATGTGACGTTTAAGACTGGACGTATTAATGATTGAGTGTGGGCTGCGGCCTCTATTCGTTTTTTTCTTTTTTTCAGCTTCCCCTTTTTTAAATGTTATATATCATTTTTTTTTTTTTTGTGAGAGGCTATCCTTTTCTAAATGTTATATATCATTTTTTTTTTTGTGAGAAGCTATGTCGAATAAGTAGAGATCCTTCTAAGAGAAAAGACCCCTCGAAAATATTATACATCCTTCAAGTTGTCAATTGTATATTTTTATTTTTTTAACAGACATTTCAAATCTATCTCCATTTCTCCCCACTTATTTTGGCGGAACATTGATGGTATTCTCCAAAAGAAAAGAGGTAATATATATATATATATATATATATATATATATAAAAGTTCTATTGAGTAGAGCTCAAATAGACATACCACATTAGCTTTTATTGAGAGAGTACAAATTAATTTTACACTCTCACAAGTGATGATGCGTAAGATTAAAAATATTATTAATTTCAAATGTATAAATTATATTATAACCGCTAGTATTTTTATTTTTCTCTAATTAAACTCTTATTATTTTAAAATGTTTAAATTAATTCATAATTTTTTTATTACATAGTCAAATTAGTCCCTAAATTAAACAATCACATTAGTTTTTATTATTTAAGAATTTTATATCAGGGCTTTATATTTAATAAAGTTATTCAAATTAGTACAAATATGAATAAAATAATAAGGACTTTTAAACTATTTAAATTAGTCAATAATATTTTAAGTACATAGTCAAATTAGCCCATAAATATAGTCAAAATTTTTATTATTTCAATATATTTATATTAGTCCTTAATATTTCACAACTTATTCGAATTAGTCCCTTCATATAATATGATATTATAGGATACAAATTTTGGAGATATAATACACTAACAAATGAGGAAATTATATTGTCAATACCAGTGGTTTTCTTAAGTTAGTCCATATTATTTTTAAAGATTCAAATGAGAATTATGATACAAAAACTAATACTACTACTATTACTACTACTACTATTACTACTAAATCAAAATTTAAGTGACTTTAGGAGATGCCATGCCATCTTTTAATTAAAATTTTAAATTTATTTCTATTAAATAGTCTTTAATACTAATAAATCTCTATGATCACTACAAGTCCCCATTGTTTCCCTTTATATTTGGTCTTTATTATTTCGAAATATCCAAATCAATCATGATTTTTTAAACAAATATTCAATTTAACTTCTGTCATTAAATATTTAACCAAATATGACTAAAATAACTTTACTAATTTAGTGAACTAAAAATATTCTTTAATTGTAAATATTTACTAAATAAAATGGCTAAGGCATGTCATTGGATATGCAAGTGAATATTAATAGTCATAACTAATTTTTGAACATAATGGTATCATATTTATTGGATATTTCAAAAAAAACTAAAATTAAATTTTATAGATATTTAAAAATAATAAAAAAAACACTCGACAAACTAAAAACACACACAAAAAATCATATCTATAAATATTTTTTAAAAAAACTAAAAAACGCATAAAGAGTCTAAATAAACCAGTGCAAAATACGGAGTACGAATGGACTAGACTGAAGGTAATTTAACAAGTTAGTAGGCGAGCGTCCAAAAATATGCTATATAAAGAGCAAGAAATGGGATGGACAAGGCTTATAACAAGCTAGCAATATCATGAGGTTCATAATATTTCTACTCTTTCGTGTTGCTTTTGCAACAGTATCCAATGCTTCTGACAACAGCATTCTTCTTCTCCGGCCACGTTCCGGTGCCGCCGGCCACAAGATTCCCCAAATCAACTGCCTGAGCTGGCGTTTCGGCATAGAAACCAACAACCTCCGGGACTGGAAATTGGTGCCGGCGGCTTGCGGAAAATACGTGGGTCACTACATGTTAGGCAAGCAATATAATGAAGATTGCCAAACCGTGGCCGATTCTGCTATTGAGTATGCCATGAGCCTAAAATTTACTGGAGATGGAAAGGACATGTGGATCTTTGACATTGACGAGACTGCTCTCTCTAATCTCCCTTACTATGCTCGTTCCGATGTTGCATTTGGGTAAAAACACAAAATTCTTTCTTACTTTCCTTCTTTCTTTTTTTTCTGGTGCATATGAAAATCAATGGTTTAAACCGTACCGGGATTTGAGGGTAGCTCAAGTGGACGGTTAAACGCTACCTCCCAAGAGTGACGACCTGAATCCAATTCTCATGGGAGTTCCAGGTGGAGGATTTGTAAAAAAAAATAACGCACTCAACTCAATCAACGGGACTTTTTTTTTTTTAACGTAAACAGTTCAAACTGCAATCAATGACGGACTTTGATTTTTGTTCTTTTTTTTTTTTTTTTTTTTTTTCAGGGCGATAGCATACAACGATACGATGTTCAGTGAGTGGATTGATGAAGGAATCGCACCAGCAGTGCCAGCAGTGCTTCGTGTGTACAAAAGATTGGTGTCTATGGGGATTAAGGTTGTTTTCTTGTCGGGAACAGCTGAAAGATTTAGGAAAGTGAGAGTTGCGAACTTGAAGAGAGCAGGTTACCCTACCTGGGAAAAGTTAATTCTAAAGTACGTATGCAGCTATGGTAACTATTAAATTTTGCTCATAATATTACTGTAACGTTATAACTAGTTGATAATTAACTCTTGTGACTAATAGTTAACCTGAACAATTCTTGCTGATGATGGTGTTCGCAGGGTTGCATCTGAAAGTAGGAAATCAGCAGTTGAATACAAGTCATCAAAGCGTACGGAGCTGGTGAAATCAGGGTGCAGAATAGTTGGAAACATTGGAGATCAGTGGAGTGATTTGCTTGGCGTCAACCCAGGGGGTAGGACTTTCAAAGTGCCGGATCCCATGTACTATATTGGTTGAACTTTTAAGACATACTAGAACTACGGCTTTTATATCTCATACTTTACATAAGGCTTATTTAGGTTTTGTATATTTTTAAATTTTTTAAATATTTATATATGTATTTTGTTATTGTTTTTAGGTTTTCATGTATTTTTTAATTATTTTTAAATATCTATAAAAATTAATTCTAATGCTTTTTTATTCTTATTTTTATTTTTTAATTAAGATATGATGCATAAATTAATTAAATTAATGAGTTTCTTTAGACTTTATTAATTTAAACATATTAAAAAGAAATATATATGTGGTGTATAAATATAAGTATAAATGTAATTAAACACTATAACATATAGATTTATAATAATGTAATAATATTAAAAATATAATTTATGATAACTTAACAAATTGATAGGTGCTGATGTGACACCCTTCTTTGAGCTCCTTTAGGTTTAACTTTTTTATAGATGTGATTTTTTTTATTTTTTTTAGGTTTTCGTATTTTTTTATTTCTAAATATCTATAAAAATTAATTCTAGTACTTTTTTATTCTTATTTTTATTTTTTAATTAGTATATGATGCATAAATTCAATAAAATTAATGAGTTTTTTTGGACTTTATTACTTTAAATTCATTACAAAAAATATATAGGTAGTGCATAAATATAATTAAATGTCTTGTAACTCCATTGCAATGATAAGGTTAAAAAGTGGTGCATAAATATAATTAAACACTATAATATATAGATTTATAATAATATAATAATATTAAAAATAGAATTTATGATGACTTAGCAAATAAATAGGTACTGATGTGTCACCCTTCTTTGAGCTCCCGTGGGTTTAACTTATATTATATTTTATATATATATATATATATATATATATATATATATATATATGTAGAGAGAGAGAGATCTTGGTGTGCGTTGTATCAATAACATTCTAGAGTGTGAATAAAATGCAAATCTCCACCACTTAGAGGCTTTGTTTTCTTGATTGTATTTTTCCAAAACATTGTTAGATATCATTCAATTTTCATTATTTATTTATTATTTTCTACATTCTTAGAGTTACCACCTCATCTAAAAGTTTAAGCTTGTAGAGAGGATATTGGTTTATTTATTTATTGTATTAACACGCCCTCTCACGTGCAGCGTAATTTGTTTAGAGCTTGCACGTGAACAGTTTTAATGTTTTTTTAACATAATTTGTTTAGAACTTGCACGTGAACAGTTTTGATGTTTTTTTCTAAAAATGGGTGATAGTAAGGATCGAACCTGTGCTAGAGTTACCACCTCATCTAAAATCTTAAGCTTGTAAAGAGGATATTGATTTATGTATTTATTGTATTAACATACATACATGCTTAGGCTTTTCTAATTTGATAATATGTGTGTGTGGATGATATATAAACGTTTTCTTTGCCATCTGAATGAATGGAAGATATTGTGACCAATAAATTAATAATTAGGGCTAATTTCTCTAAGTACCTGTCCTAAATTATGATATGTAGGATATTTTGGTTTCAAAATTGTGATGAACTTTTTGTTTCTTGAATTATTAATTATTAAATTGTGCTAATATTTTTACTCATTTTCATCTAAAAACTACTCATTTCTATCTAAAAACTAACATTACTCGCACAATCATGGCATAAATAGTTAACGAACTAACCCTAATTAATATTAGTTTTTGGACAAAAATAACTAAAAAAATTAATAGTTTCTAATAGTTAATAGTCCAATGAACACAAAGCTTATTTTGATAATTATATTTAGGACTCGAGTATCCCGTGTGCAATAGTTCAATTAGGATTGGTGAAGGAATTAACTCTAATAATTAATTAACCAAGTCTTCTTATTCATAAGAAAGGTGGGTTTTCACCACTAATTAGAGAAGGATAAAAGACGAAAAATTCAGTAACGAAATATCACGAAAACATATTTAATTAATAACGACAATGTATTTGTGTGTGGACATTTTTTGTCATTGTTCCTACACGATGTCAAATTAGCGACGAAAACCGTACGCAACCCGTATTTTTTTCATGTACACATGATGTGGACAAATGGTATATATTGTTTACTGTCTTATTAAGAATTGGTCGTATAAAATGACCTCTCGGATCAGATGGTGAAATGCACAAATCAACACCTTGTTTGGATTACTAGTGGCCGTGATGATTTGAATCGTTGTTTCTGTATAATTTCAAACGATTCTGATCGGGGAAAGCCCTGTATAAGCATTTTCACCCCTAATAATTTTAGGACTAAATATAATTAAAATTGAGGGTTTGAATTTAAAAACCCTTAACATAGTGGTTTCACTTTATAAAAAGTGGATAACTTTTACACTCTATTCGCAAATGAGAACTAATGAATCATGTCACACTGTAATTAGGGTGGCTTCCGTATATTTATAACTTTCATCAAGCACAAATTTATATCAATAGCCTTAACTTACATAAAATATGTTATACACTACTAGAAACTGGTGAATTTGAGAAGGAAAATTTTCATTTCAAATAGAGACGGATTTGAGAGTGAAAATTTTCCATCTCAATTTGAGACAGATTTTAGACGGAAACTTTGGACTAAATTTTCTAATAAATTAATACAAGTTTAAGACAAAATTTGAGTCGAAAATTTGACACGGAAAATTTTTCGTCTCAATTCGAAATGAAATTTTCAGTTTCAAAATTTGAGACGAAGGTATTTGAGACAGAAAATTTCCATCTCAAAAATCCATCTCAAATCTATTTTGAGACGAAATTTTCTAAGTTTGAGATGGAAATTTTTTGTCTCAAATTGAAAAAAAATTTTATAGTGATACAAATATATGCTAATATCCCCCCTCAATCTAAATGGGGTGACACTATAGTCAGATTGGTCTTCAATTTATGAATACGGAGAAGGCAATGCCTTCTTCAAGATACAAGCTAGTTGTGCCCTTGTTGGTACAAACTTGACAACCACATCACTTTACACAACCTTATCATCAATAAAGTGAAAGTCAATCTCCACATGCTTTGTGTGTCCATGGTGAATTGGATTTGTTGTTATATACGACGCGGACACATTATGACAATATAACATGATGACTGGTGTAGGGAGGTACACACCCAAGTCATGAACCACTTGACGCGCCCAATAAGTCTCTACAAGTGCATATGCTAAAGAGCAATATTCGGCCTCTATACTGGATTGAGAGACAATGGGCTGCTTTTTAGATTGCCACAAAATGAGATTAGGACAAAAATAGTGCATAACCTGTGTTAGATCGTCTGACTATCCGGACAACCAACTTAATCAATATCTGCATAAACTGCTAGTAGTGGTGTAGAGATAGGCTGAAGATTGACACCTTAATCAAGAGTGCCTTACAAATACGAAGTATCTGTTTGACAACTTGCAAATTATATATACGTGGTGCATGCATATATTTACTAACAAGATTATAAACAAAGGCCAAATCTAAATGAATAATGGTCATGTATTACAGCCCATCAACCATACTATGATATTTGGTTGATCCTCTAAGAGATCACAATCATTGAAAGAAGGCCATGGTTTTGATTGGAGAAGAGTTTTGACTGGTTTGGCCTCATTAGCCAAGAGAATTTCATAACCAAATCTCGTGCATATTTGGACTGCGACGACAACATAATAGAAGAATGAAATGTTACCCGAATATCCAAAAAGTAACGAAGATCGCTAAGATCTTTCGTGTCCAATTTCTAAATAAATGCATAGACAAGTGAAGGCGGGGGCTATCCGTGAGGACAATGGGCCAGTTTGGCGTTACTGTTGCAACTTGCTACTGCTTCTGTAGAAGGTGCTGAATTCAAACCTGCGGTTGAATAAAGTTGTTTTATTATTTGGTAAAATTGTAGTTCAATAAAAATGCATTTTGTAATTTGTTTGGTTAAATTGTTGTTTAAAATGTTGTTTGTGATTTATTTATTTGATTTTAATATTTTAGATTCTTTTAGTTTTTACATTTTTTAAAAAAATTTTGTGATTTTTAATTTTTAAAATGTCAATTTTTTGTTTTTTTTATTTTTCAAATTTAAAATTTTATTTTATAATTTTTTAAATTTTAAGTTTTAATTTTTAATTTTTTGTTTTTAAATTTTACTTTTTTATTTTTAAATTTTTACTTTTATTTTTACTTTTTATTTTTAAAATATTTATTTTTAATTTTAAAATTTATATTTTTTACTTTCATTTAAGTAATATGTTTAATCTCATAATTGAATATGTTATAATTATTGTAATAAATAAAGAGTATATATATATATGATACGGTATTGCTTGCATCCACTGCTTAAGGATTTTTACCTTAGAACTTTACAACACTTCCACTAGTATGATGCTTCTTTAGAAGTTGGTGAACCGCAAATCAAGTACTACTCTTTGAAGCTTTTTCTCCAAAGAACTCAACTGTTCTTGCACCAAAGATTTCCTCACACTATTTGCTAACAAGATTCTCTCAATCTTGTCTAGCCCAAGAGTGTGTATATTAACAATTTTGAGTACAAGAATGGATGAATAGTATCTTAGAATGTAGGCTCTTGTTGCTTGAGTGACTATAACAAGTATAGCTCAAGAACAATGAGATTCAAGTTTAAAAGATGTTAAAAAGTGTTTAGAATGAGCTTTAAATGCTTTTGCTTTAGAAAATTTCATGTCTGGAGTGAAAGGGGTGAAAATGCTTATATAAAATTGTAGCAACAATCACATAACGGTCAAAACATTTTCACACAATAATCTGTCAGCTAGGGATCTGATCGATCAATAGGGTGATCGGTTCCTTCCTTGGAAGCAGTGCCTTTATTGGTTGCTTAGCCAATTGACCGCCTGAGGTGACTAGATAGTTTAGTAAGGTTCCAGACAATTCTGATGTTTCTGGTATTTAACCGATTGGCCTTTCTAGTCAAACGGTTGACTGACTAGAGTGACAGGTTAGGTTGGAAACTCCTATCCTTCACCATTAAAACTTACTTTTCAAATCCTTTGAAGTTTAAACCAAATCAAACATATAAAGATCATTTCAAAGGATATTTTTCAAACCTCAAAAAAGATACAACACAAGTTTTTGAAAATATTGGTTCAAAAAAAAATCATTAAAGCAAGAGATATAAGTTGCTAATCAAGGCAAACATAAAAGAGCACTAGCCAGTTCCTCTTATATCGCCTCATCTCCACTTTATATCTACTTTTCTTCTTCACAAGCATTTCTTGGAATCTACGAGCATTGGAATAATAAGTGCAATCTTTCCTCTTGATGTTATATCCTTTTCATGTAAGCATGCATTCTTCCATGCTTTCGTTCACACCTTTACCTTGGGTATGCTCAATACCATCTTTCAAATTGTTCATCACTCATTGTCAATAATCATCTTACGTTTAATTTCACAAGCATTTAACCAAGTACAAGAACATATCAATAATTTTCATCATCAAAACATCATCAGAGACAAATTAAAGCCAACAATAGTGTCTAAGAACATAATTGTAGTGGTTTGAGTAGCATATTCCTGTAAACTAAAACTCTTGCTCGAGATCAAGTCATTTTTAGGAATAATACAAACTTTATTGCTACTTAATGTTCTAGTTGAATCAACTATCCCCATTAGACAAAAAGCTATCCCAGTTCGAATCTATCCTTCAATCAGTGGAACTACTTCTCTGTTTAGCAATTAGGGATTAGGAATTTTTGGTAAAAAGGCAAGAAGTTCTCGCCAGAATTCTATTAACCACCCAAAGATCATATACAAAAGTAAGGACAAAGCCTAAAAATCATATCCTCACACACAAACTAAGTGGAGGGCAAACCCCTCCACATTACAAGCACAGGAGTATATGGCAGCCATGTACATGTACATCAGAGGTGCCTTAAAAAAATAAAAGAAAAGAAATATATTCTGGTGCCAATGGTTAGGTGCCTAAAAAAGAAAACTTGTTTGCCTCAACGATTAGGCAACTTTGGGGTGAGAAAGTTATTTACACACCAAATGGTTAAGCGCCTGGTGAAAAAGCTAAATCTTTCCAGGGCCAAATCATTTGGCAGAAAACAAATCTTCCATGTGCCAAATCATTTGGAAAAAATTAAATCTTCCTAGTGCCAAATTATTTAACAAAAATGCTATGTATTAGGGAAACCTTTTCATCATATGTTAGTTTGGGAAATTTTTCTATTTTTCATATTATTTAGGTTAATTTGCCAATGACCGTGCTAGCCAATATTCTCTCCATTTCAATCATGTTAATACTTGTACAAGTTTATGTTTGTATAAATTATATAATCATGTAATTTACAGTTAATTAATTTTATTGAAAAATAATCTATCAATTTACTAAAAATATATTTCCTTTGATATAAGCATTCATGCATCATTTATTTCAAGCAAAGTTTCTTTTACAACAAGAGAAATCTAGTTGTCGAAGCTCGATTGTCGGTACACTGGACAGAGCTTAACCACCAACTCGAAAACTTCAGGTGAAGTTGATATGATACTTAAGGTTGGAGGTGTTAGTGATTGAGTATGGGCTACATCCTCTATTCATTAATTTCAAGAAGGCCAAAAAAAGGTTATATATCCTTCAAGGCCCTGTTCGACAACAGTGTTTAGTGTCTTGATCAAGTCAAAACACTACTTTCTCTCATTTTAGTTGTTTGATAAAACAGTGTTTTAAGTAGTATTTTTATTCTATAGTGTTTGAAGTAGTGTTTGTGAAAAGTTAATATTATTAACGTTTCAAAATAAAGTTTAATGTTTCACCTTTTTTTTGGTAATACTATCTTCTCTCTAACATCTTTTTAGTAATTATACCCTCTATCCAATTTCGTTACATTTTTACATTTTCTTTCATGAAATAAATACAAAATAACACAAAGATTAATTTGAAATTCTATCCATATCAAAATATATTAAAAAGTTTAGGTCTTACTTGTCCATTCATTATTTTTTTGAAAATATAAATTTTTAATCAATTAAAATATTTGTATAATAAAAATTATTTGTTTATAATATTAATAAAATTAATTTTAAAAAAGTAATTTTATTATGCTTTATTAATAAAATATTATTTTAAAAATATATATTTAATTATAAAATAAATTATCTTAATTATTTTAATTATTATTATTATTATTATTATTATTATTATTATTATTATTATTATTATTATTATTATTATTACCGATGTCTTTTTTGTCATTTTACATTCACCAGCTAACTCACCAGCTACTTTATCGAACACATCTAAAACAATTCACTAATAAAACAGCTATCTGTTAATCGTTAAAACACAACAGCTATCCACTACTCAAACTGCTATCCGCTACCTAATCTGTTAATTGTGCCGAACAGGCCCCAAGTATTCAATTATGTTTTTTTATTTTTTATTTTTTTTTTTGGAACGGACATTTTAAATCAATCCCATAAAATTCTGCTTTCTTTTCCCCTCTTTTTGGCGCACGGACTTGACAGTATTCTCCAGAAGAGGTAATTAGAAGATAATCTAAATTAATTAGTAGGTGGGGTGGGGTGAGGGTCTAGAAATGTTATTTAAAGAACCAGTTATTTAAAGAACCAGAAATGGGCATGGAGCCTTATCTCCCAATTAGCAAACATGAGCTCCATAATTCTACTCTTTCTTGTTGCTTTCGCAACAACATCCAATGCTTTTGACAACCTCGTTCTTCTTCTCCGGCCACGTTCCGGTTCCGCCGGCCACAAGATCCCCCAAATCAACTGCCTGAGCTGGCGTCTCGCCGTCGAAACCAACAATCTCCGGGACTGGAAATTGGTGCCGGCGGCTTGCGAAAACTACGTCGGTCACTACATGTTAGGCAAGCAATACAACGAAGATTGCCAAATCGTCGCCGATTCTGCCATTGAATATGCCAAAACCCTAACCATTAATGGAGATGGAAAGGACATATGGATCTTTGACATTGATGAGACTGCCCTCTCTAACATTCCATACTATGCTCGATCCGATGTCGCATTTGGGTAAAAAC
Source organism: Cordia subcordata (assembly GCA_028554755.1). Taxonomy (NCBI): domain Eukaryota; kingdom Viridiplantae; phylum Streptophyta; class Magnoliopsida; order Boraginales; family Cordiaceae; genus Cordia; species Cordia subcordata. The sequence goes on along the minus strand of JAPTOF010000006.1, from coordinate 12,683,313 downwards.
CTAATTGATATTTCTTTTTCCTATGAGTTAAAGTATCTCTAAGTTATATTAAACTTAAAATTAATTCTTATCGGGCTACTAGGAGCAGCAAAAAATAAACCCTATAGCAAATTTGTTTCTCAAGATTCAAATTTGTATTCTCTGACATACATTTTTTTTCTTTTACTTATATCAATAGTTCAAACCGCGTCCAATGCAACGGATACATTTTTTTTCTTTTACTTATATCAATAGTTCAAACCGCGTCCAATGCAACGGGCTTTGATTTTGTTGTTTTTTTTTTTTCAGGGCTATAGCTTACAATGATACGAAGTTCAGTGAGTGGATTGATGAAGGAACAGCACCAGCAGTGCCAGCAGTGCTTCGTGTGCACAAAACGTTGGTGTCTCTGGGGATTAAGGTTGTTTTCTTGTCGGGAACAGCTAAAAGATTTAGAGAAGTGAGAGTTACGAACCTGAATAGAGCCGGTTATACTACCTGGGAAAAGTTAATTCTAAAGTAAGTATGCATATCGTTAAATTTTGTTCATAGTATAACTATATAACATTATATCTAGGTCGATAATTAAAGCAAGTAAGACTATGGTCTATGTTAGTATCATGGCTACGAAAAATTGAGTCTTGCCGTTGTGATTTTGCATGCATTACGCTAGAACATAGGATTCATTATATTGTGCATCTCCTCTGGTGGGTCCGTAAAACTCACTGAGACCTTGACAAACTGAAAGTAATGAAACGTAACCAAAGAGGCATAAAAAAACCCTAAACTAACTAACAAGTTATTAGTTGAGGTAGTAGGGCTTCATTCTATAAGAAACATATAAGTTTGAATCCGGAAGCACACTTGTTGAAAGGGTCCTTCCTTCACTCCTTTTGGTTCGGTAGGGATTAGTTGTTAACATGAAAAACTCGTGTTGATGCCGATGGTGCAGGGGAGCATCTGATACAGGGAACTCAGTTCAGTACAAGTCATCAAAGCGGACAGAGCTGGTGGAATCAGGGTACAGAATAGTTGGAAACATTGGAGATCAGTGGAGTGATTTGCTTGGGGTCAATCCCGGAGGTAGGACCTTCAAAGTGCCGGATCCTATGTACTATATTGGTTGATCACCAACCCTCCCCCCCCCCCCCCCAAAAAAAAAAAAAACCTGGATTATGTTAGACATATCTCTTGGCGTGTGTTGTATCAATAATCTTCAAGAGTTGAACAAAATCCAAATCTCCACCACTGAGGCTTTGCTTTCTTGATTCTTTCCTTCGTCATCTGAATGAATGGAAGATATTTTGACCAACAAATTACAAATTAGGGTTCATTTTTCTTCGGGTCTCTAAATTATAGCATGTAAGATATTTTGGCCTCTCAATTATCATGAATTTTTTAGTCCTTCAACTATTAATTGTTAGACTCCATTAAACCTGTTAGTCATTCTCATTTAAAAACAAACAATTTCTATCTAAAAACTAATATTACTTGCCCAGTTATAGGATATAATAAGTTAAAGGGATTAATGGTGTCTAACAGTTATTAGTCGAATGACCAATAAATTATTTTGATAATTTAGGGACTAAGAAATCCCATGTGCCATAGTTTAGAGATCCATGAAAGAATTAATACTAACAATGACCCTAATAATTAATAAACAAGTCTTCTAATGCATAAGAAATAGTGGGATCCCACCACTAACTGGAGATGGATAAAAAATGGAAAATATTCGGTAACGAAATATCAACGGAAAACATATTTAATAACGACAATGTATTTGTGTCTAGACATTTCCTGTAAATATATATCCCGTTACTATATCAAATTAACGACAAAAATCGTCTGCAATCCGTTAGCTAATTTTTTTAGTATGTAGTGCAACTTTCTTGAGATATATAGATGTGGTCAAATTAAAAAAAGTAAACTAAAATATATATATATATATATATATATATATATATCTTTTGCTATCTTATTAAGAATTGATCATAGAGAAGGACACGGAGATGTCAAGTAAAAGATATGGTGATTTTGACTATAACGCCTTGTGGTTCACGTGACGAAATGCACAAATTGAAACCTCGTTTGGGTAGGAAGAATTACAACCATTTTACGGCGTTCTTTAAGGCAAGACATGAAATGAAGCTTGGTGGATAAAATAAGACCATGTGACTAGAGCGTGATTAAGGGCATCTATGGTCTCAGTTTGCGATAACGGTGTAGTTTCTCAAACTTTTGGCTTTGGGATGATCTCACGATTATCTGACAAGTTTTTTTAAAAAAAGGTATGGCGTCCATGTCTTCAAAGTAGGGCACGCTAGTGGCTATGATGGCGTGAGTAGTTATTTTTATATGATTTTATGCTATTCACATGAAAATAGAGGACATAGTAAATTTAAGATGAACTTATAATTAGGCGTTTGAATTTCAAAACCCTTACCAAGGGTTTTGAATTTATAAAAAACGAATAACTTTTTAAATGCTATTCACTAATAGTGTTAACTTTTTATTTACATAGCAAGTGTGTTCTGACTTGGTTTTATCTTCTATCAGTTGTTTTTATTTAACCATCAAAAATTTTTCTCTCCTTAATTTTTTTTTCACCTGCTTCCCTTTTCGAATAGTATCATAATGATAATATGTTTCTAATATCTTACCCCTATCAAAAATAATTTTTCATTCTCATTTTCTCAGTCTTCTTTATTTAAATCAATAGCCAATATTTGTTAATATATAAAATACATAGTTCAAATTTGACGTTAAAATATTAGAATCAAATAGAAGTTAAGAAAGAACACTCAGCCGAACATACTTCATCATATTTTTTTAATTTCTCACTTCTTATAAATATAAAATACAAGCTGCGTGAATGTCAAAGGGATACGATTCCTCTTGCCCCCTAACAAATAGCCAAAAAAATTTATTTTGAATATTTTAATATTTGTTAGCCGACATGATTAGATTTGCTAATCTCTACAGTCCTCACCACTACTAGAAATATAAACTTTTAATTATTAATTTTACATAAAGCCTAAAAAACACAAAAAAATATAATATTTTCGGATTGAATTATTTTCACGACAAAGACATAATCAGTGCATTGCACGACGCAGTTGTAGACATCGAAGAGCCATTCGGTCCATTCCGCTATAATATTGGAGTGGGTGCCTAATCTGATCTGTAGTAATAAATTAAAGAAACTCTTTTATTAGTTAAACTGATGTTAGGTTAATTGAAAAAATGTGTAATTTTTAAACAAAAATTTATAAGTCAAGAATAAAAATTTATAAGTTTTGATCTTGGCTTAAAAATTTTTTGTATTTATTTACGAATTTTTTTTCTTAACCTATGTAGTTTTATTCAAAAACTACAAATTTTTTCAATTAAATTAATGTCAGTTTAGGTGACTGAAGAGATTTCCATAAATTAAGGATTCTTTCTTTTTGTGCTCATTCCAAAATTGGTATGTGGCTTTATTGAATAGGAAAAAGATTTGTGGCTATTATAGTTTGGCAAAGAAATAATTAAAATCGAAATAAATTTGTAATTTTATTAAATATTGTAACATTTATTATCTATCTTGCCCCTAACGAGAAAAATAAACATTTCAAGTTTCTCTTTTCTCTTTCATCCCCATTAATTTGTCAACTACCATAAGTTTCTTACTACTAGAGTGCCAATGCAATTAAAGTTCATCTTAAAACTAATCAGGGCTCGCTTGAATTGGTTTTTTGAAATGGATTTTCTAATAATTTTTGGAAAAAAATACTTTTCTTGAGAAGTTAAAAATTTTAGATCTAGAGAAAATTGTATTTAAAATTTTTTTAGAGTTTTAACTTTTAGGAAAGTCAAGCCAAAAAATTTATTTTTTTCAAAGTATTTTTCTCTTAAAGGAAAAAGGAAAAAAAAAAAAAAAAAAAAAAACCTATTCAAACAGGCCCTAATTATTTTTTGGGGACTCTGACTTACTCTAATAGAACAAGTACTTTATGTAGCACCAATCTTACTAAACTTTTTTTTTAGATATTGGTAAAGCATAATTAATAGTAAACTTCTGCTTTTTCATACGAAGAATGCTCTGCTAATAGTCCTTATAACATACACCACCACAGCCATGCACTAGCCAACTACCATACGCCACCACAACCATGGACCACCCACCGCTCGTGTGCAGCCCAACGCTAAACAAAAACCAAGCAAATCTCTAACGATGTCAACCAAAATCAACAACTCCAGCATCGGGCAATGATTTCTACCAAAAATACATATTTATATATATATATATACATGCGCACGTGCGCACACACACATACACTTCTATATCTATGACTTTATATGGCACAATATCATATCTGCGATTTTATAACAAATTTACGATATTCAAGAAAAAATTGGATAGGTTTGCAATGAAAAAATTAACGGATCTTCGATGTCTTATAATTTAAAATAATTTTATGATTTATGTAAATGATTAAAATATATTCCTTTTTGTCAAAGTAGTCATTAGCAAAAAATTAACTTCACATACACACTTAGACCCTGTAAATTAGAGAAAAAATTCAATTTTAATCACTTTTTGACTATTGGAGACACAATTTACTATTTTTTAAATGTAATGAGGTTTTAGTTTTTGTCAAAATCACATCCTAGATTGACTAAATTCTAATATTGAATTTTTGAACTTGAAGAAATGATTTTCTTCTTTTATTTAATCTCATGCCATAATTAATTTTAAAACAAACATTTTATGTAATATAATTTATTTAAAATGGTTGAAATATATTTTCTAAATGTAAAAAATATTCATTACATTTTTATAAAAAGGATATGATTGAAAATGTGCAATAAAATAATTTTCATCGCTAATCCATAGCTATTACTGACGGATTAGCGACGGGCGTTTATTTTTAAAATAAAAGGTTAATTCTATTAAGATAATTGTCCCTAATCTGTCATTAGTTGTGACAGAATAGCGACGGGAAGCGTTCTTCACTAATTTGTAACATAAATATTTTTGTCTGTTATCCGTCGCTAATTTGCTATGGACATGAAAACCGTCGATAATCCGAGATAGATTAACAGCAGCATTGATCTGTTTCTAGTATCGACGTGAAGAGCCCGTGACTAATTTGTGACAAAAATATTTAATCGGTCATTCGTTGTTAATTTGCGACGAATTTGAAGGTCGTCGCTAGTTTCATCGCTAACTAGCTATGAATTACCAACAATCAGGGATTAGTGACGGATTACCAACAAATTAAAATATATTTTTTTTTATCAAAAAGCCATCGCTAATCCCTCAGTAATTAGCGATTGGTTAATATCTGTCGCCAAAGTCCAACGTCCGTTACTATTTTTCTTGTAGCTAGAAATTAAAAAGATAAACCCAAAAATTCAAACTGATTCTCCTAGCTGGATTGGGATTTATAGTTCTCATATAATACCCAATTGAATTTTTTTTTTCACTCATAGCACTCAAAATATTAAATTAGTGTTTATTTGGTTTTCTACAAGTACTGATTTATATTATCCCTACTTGAATTATCGCCTTCATCATTATAGGTTTGGCTACTTATCTCCTCCCTCTGGTTTCCACCATGACTAGTGGTTTTATTCTTATAATAACAAGTTTGTTGTTTGCCCTGGAGACCAGTTGAGCAGGATTAATGCCCCTTCTGTTGATGTTTAGCTTGGTTAGCCCTCTTCTCATCCTTTGATTGCATGGCTGTGGTTTGCCACTTGTCTTGGTGTATTGGAAGTGTTGAGATAAATGTGTGCCATGCTTTGTAAAGATATCACATGAGTTTGCTTGTTTGGGTTAAGCATAGAAATGTATATTTTGCATAAGTTTGTAGATGATGATGTTTGGTGGTGCTTCTACAATAGCTCTGTTCTATCCTTGTCATGTTTTTGGTTTTTGGTTACTGATATCACTAATTGAGCACAAGCCTAAATAGCCCGCAAGCGCACGGGTCGTGTGTAGTACGGTGTGTGCAAGTGCGGGGTCGAATCCACGGGGAGGCCTAATGTGTATGGTGTTCTAAGCTAAGTGAGTCCTAAAGAGCTACTTGTTGGGGTCCTAACTACAATGTTTTTGGTGTTTTTGGTTTGAGGGGAGCTCGGAAAAAGTAAACCTAATCTAAGAACAAGGAAATAAAAAGGTAGCGCGTATGTGTGTGATGGGGGAATCAAGCGATCTAAGGGGATTCAAACGTTGGAAATGGGAGACTAAGGTGATTACATCTTGTTTATGGTGATTACTACGTCTTTCTAGGGTTACTTGATGGATTATACTAAGTGCTTTAATCTAGACCTATAATTAGCCTCCTAATTGGTACCCTAAGCCTCAGTGCGAGTCCGTCCCTAGGTGGCGATGCCTAGTAGTACGGCATGGTCTTTATGACTTAGGAATTAGGACTAGCCAATAAGATTCTAAGTGAGTGTAGATCGATCTAACCTTAGCACTTAGTCCTCTAATTAGTTCCCCAATCTGGCCCTAGGACTCGGTGCGAGTCCGTCCCTAAGCTTCGCCTCACTCAAAGCTATGGCGTGGTCCTTATGAACCTAGGGTGTTAGGGTAGACTAACTAGCCTTCCTAAGTGAACTAAGGTCAACTAAACCTATTCGGACTCCTATTGGCTGGATTTAAAGCCAAAGGGGACTCGACCTAGGCTAGATACTAGTTGTGCACCATCGATCGCATCACAATTAGCAGAAATTGACATTAAAGCAGATGGCAAACACATCTAGGGCATGGCATTTGAGAATACACCGGTATATTCTACTACTAAACACATAGACATGTTTAGATTACACCAATTTAAGCAATAGCACCCGACATGCATGCAATAGAAGCTAGTTATGCTATTAAGTATGCTAACACACACATAGACATGTATATAGTCATACCCACTTCATGTAGTCACCACACAAACACATAGACATGCTAGCATAATGATTTAGAAATAGTTAATAGCACAATAGACTTCAATATATATATGCTACATCATTGAGGCATTTCAACAAACACATAGACATGTATGTAAAATAGCCTTTGAAGCCATAAGCATAAGGCATATATACATAAATCCATCAAGTTTCCATTAATATAAAGTAGTAATCAATCCATAAAAACAAGATATAATCACCCTACATAGCTCTAATTAAACATAATTAGACTTAGGATAAAAGAGAGATACCCTTCTATCCATAGCCAAGCTTTACAAACCATGAGCTATGCCCCAAATCCTAGTGTTTGATCCTCTTAGATCCTTGATTTCAAGTGTTAAATGTGTTTAGAAGTGAGTGTGTGAGGTGATTTTTGGTGGATTTTAGGTTTAGGGAAAATGGGTGTTTGATTTGGGTGTTGTTCCCCTTCAAAAAGGGCTGAAAAGTGGCTTAAATAGAGCTGTTAACGAGCCCAGCCGGGGGCCCAGCCGGTCGACCGGCTTTGGGCCTAAGTCATCCGGCCAAAATTGGCCCAGGTTCTGATCCGGCCGGTCGACCGGCTTGGTCGTCCAGCCTAGACAGAGGCTAACCAATCTTGATAGTAAAATGGTCATATCTTGCTCGTTTTAGCTTCGATTCGCGCACCGTTTTTTTCTATGGCTTTGTATCGTCGTGGGGGATCTCCCAAGCCATATTTTTCACCCTAAAATGTATCCAAAATTTCTCCATGTCCTTTTTAGGTTGCAAGATCTGAATTTGGCTCACGTTGTACTCAGTTTCCCCTCAGTCGCTCTTTCTTTCGTCCGGCCATTTCCAAAAGCACTTTTCTTCATTCCTTTGCATCCAAAACACCCTTGGCTTTGCTCCACACTTCAATCACCCTCAATTAAGCTCCAATTATCTTCCCAAATCACACCTTAAACAAGCAACAAACGTACATTAGTGTAGCATTTAAGTCCTAACTTCAACTATGAACGTGTAGACCCTAATATACACAAGTATGACCTAAATGCTATATTAATACATTAAATGAAGCTCAAAACACCTCAAAACAAGTATATACATGCAATACATAAACACACAAAACAAACACATCAGTTACAATTGTTATGTACTTTTTGGTCAGATCTCTCTAGTCTAACTATATATCTTTTATTTTATCAATAAAGCTTGCTCGTTTTGTGACGAAAAATAAAAAAGAAAGTAGAAAAAGAGAGGGAGCAAATAGTTTTGCTAGAAAAGGAAAAAAAATAAAAGGAGTAAATGTAAAAAATTATAATTTTACTATGATAAACATGGAATTATAAATTTGTCATTATAAAGATCCTATAAATTACCATTTCCAATGATGCCTCCCTTGGAAGTTATTATGATGTTGCCATTACAATCCATTTATGAATAATACTATAAAAAAGAATGCTTATATATATATATATATATATATATATATATATATATATATATAATATTGTAGTTGCCTTATATATCAAAAAGATAGACAATCAAATCTATTTCTTGATTCAATAGAAGTTTAAATAGGTGAATAGGGTCCCAAATAACGAGAGATATGAAAAAAGTAGGTCCAATTACGCTTATTCCTAATCCTAAATGGAATGTAACAACGTAAGGATCCATATGTAAGTATAGTATCTAGTTAAATGCGCTCGAAGGACCCCTTCTCATAGTCATAAAATTTTAATCCAGATTATGGTTCCGCGGTTTAGGTTTGGGACTCAACTAGGCCCACTATCATTGGGTCATGAAACAAATATGATTTTTGGGCCAATAACATCTTCTTCATGTTTTTTCAGCACTGAATACTATTATAAATTATGGGCTAGTTAGCGTCGATGTTGCAATCTACTATTGCTGTTTTAGAAAATGATGAATTCAATTGTGACAAAAGTTGTTTTAATGTGTGGTAAAAAGTTAAAAGTTATTGTGGAGTAAAAAAATATTTTGTAATTCGTTTGGTTAAAATTATTGTTTAAAGTACTATATTATTTTATTTATTTAATTTTAATGTTTTAATTTTTGTTTTAAAATATATCTTATTTTTTAACTAATTTAAAAAAATATTTTGTAATTTGTTTGGTTAAAATTATTGTTTAAAGTACTATATTATTTTATTTATTTAATTTTAATGTTTTAATTTTTGTTTAAAATATATCTTATTTTTTAACTAATAATTTTTTAATTTTTAATTTTTTAATCTTTTAACCCCTTAAACTCTTAATCTCTTAATCTTTTAATTCTTATTTTTTAAATTTTAATTTTTTAAATTTTTTTGTTGCTTAATTTGTTAATTTTTCTTTTTACTTTTTAAATGTTTAATTTTTAATTATTTTAGTTCTCAATTTTTTGTTTTGTTTAAATAATTGGTTTAATCTTTGATCATAAATAAATATATACAAACCCATTGTTAATAAAATATAGTTTGACAAAAAACTCTATAATTGATGTTCTTTAAATTTCCATTTTTGACTATTAGAAAACAGTTTTATCCATATCTAAACACCTTATTTACTCTCTTTTTTTTAACCAAACCTACTTTTTTTTCTACTAAATCTTAATCTCAAACAGGCTCTATGTAATCTCTCAATCCATGCATTTATGTACAAGGCTTCTTGCTCATTTCTAAACTACGTATTTGAACCTAAGTAAGCTTTATGATGGAAAATCGCTAAGAAAAGTTAATTGAATCATTTAATTAAATGTAAAATGTGAATTTCACATGCATATAAACTTAGAGTTTAATTCAATCGAACATTCTAATCCATCATTCACAAGAATCGGAACCTTTTTGGTTTTCCACTCATGACTTTGTTGCCATGGTCCAGCATTTAGAGCCCACTTATATCTATCACACCTTTGGCTATCAAGCATAGATTAGGTGCTTCATTGATTTACACCACCAACCATGCATGTGCCCATGCCGAGGTTGGAGTTTCATATGCTTAAATAGACGTCTATTTTTGGCAACTGAAAAATAGCATAATAAATATGTTACAAACCTTGTTGCATCGCCACTGATATAATTAGATCAAGCTGACGGGAGAAAGACGATAGAAAACTATAACGAAGTGAAAATTTGTTATGATTTGTGATATGTGTTAGTTTAGTTGACATGTTAAACTAATTTAGCCTACAAATTGTTCCCTGGGGAAACTATAGCGGTAAAAGCACGAGAGAACACTATTCATTTGTGGGTTTGAATCGCTTCTATTACTAAGGAGGCTATTGCGCTCATGGTTTACTAATTAGTGGTCAGACTCCGCCAGATATCCAATGATTAGGTTTCACAATTGAATTTACCTTATATAATTTTAAAAAAAAAAAAACCATTTAGCATACAAATAACGTATTCACAAAAAAATGATAAATGAGTAATACAAATGAGACGATATGTAAGTGTTTTTCCCCTATTAAGTTGGTGGCCTCGTTAGTGAGAAAAAATAATCCAACAAAATATCTATATTTGAGTGACTAGAAAGTAAAATTAAATTCATCGACATCATAAATGAATCAATCTCTACTATATATATCATTAAGATTTATTTTTCCTCCACTTTTCTTTTCTCTATTTATTTCTTTTTTTTTCCTTCATTTTTGTAAAATCTTAATCGTCCAATTTGATATAAATAAATAAAATTTTACATGGTTACAAAGAAAATTCAAATTCAACAATCATGCAACTCATCAAGCACCACACGAGCAGCTGATTGCAAATTTTGCAAATAGTGCAAAGGACACGCAACACCCAACTCAAACACAAACTTCAAACACCATCGAGTGCGTGGAACGCGGAACGCGAACGGCACTCATTCAATCATGTACGGCACCAACGATTGATATTAAATAAAACTACTCGAATTTAAATCTTCTCATAATAATTAAATTACAAAAAAAAATTTTAAAAAAATTATAATCTTCTACCATTATTAAATTTTTCTCATGACGATCCCGTACATGCCATTACCTTAAGGGAACGTGAACGGCACTCATTCAATAACGTACAAAACCAACGACCGATGGTAATTCAGCCATGCAATTTGAATCTACACATAACGATTAAATTGCGCTATCTACACATAACGATTAAATTGCGCTAACAAAAAATGAATTATAATTTTTTTCTACCATTAAATTTCTCTTGTAACGATCCCGGACATACCACCCCTTACATTTTTCTCTCCCGACGAACTTTCCGGACAACACCCTATGTATAAATCGGTTACGTTTACATGCTCTTGTAAATCCCGTTCGAACATTTCAAACATCGTTGTCATCTCACGAAACATTCGAAAGGAGAGAAAATTCAAAACCAAAAAGAAGAGAAAATGTCGTGGCAATCTTACGTGGACGATCACTTGATGTGCGACATTGAAGGCACTGGTAACCACCTTGCCTCGGCGGCTATCATCGGCCACGATGGCAGCGTGTGGGCCCAGAGCTCCACCTTTCCCAAGGTTAAGACCACTCGTATCTTGATCTCTTGATCCATACGATCAATCTTAGTGAATTTGTTTTCCTTTTATTAGATTTACGCAGAACGTTATAACATTCTGAATTCAACTCATGTATCGTTTTAATAGACAATCAACATTAACATGCATTTGTTATTGTTGATTGTGTAGATTTTGATTTCTTATTTTGGATAACGGGTTTGATATGTAGTGATCGAGAGTCGCAACAATATATGTGTAGATTATTAATTTATGTCAAAAGCATGTGAAAATATACATGAATTTTTGGAAGGAATACTAGTTTAAACTTGTAAATCAAAGGTACTTTTAATCTAATAGAGAATAATATAAGAATATATATATACATGAAAAGTTTCAGGTCAAGATTAAATATACATGGGTGATAAGTTTCACGTTCTCGTAATTTTGTACAGATCTTTTTTTATTTTTGATTCTGTCAGGTACATATATAAGTGATGATCTCAACCTTTCCTTGATCAGCTTCTAACCTTTTTCTTTCACACTGGTATAACAAACTTATCATAGACTCTTGTAGCTATGACTATTTTTGCAATTCTTTAAGATGTTTGATTACATATTAATGTTTCAATGTATCTCTTCATCGAATTTGTGTATTCAGTTAAAGCCTGAGGAGGTTTCTAGCATTATGAAGGATTTCGATGAACCTGGATCATTGGCCCCAACTGGGATGCACCTTGGTGGCACAAAGTACATGGTCATCCAAGGAGAACCTGGTGCTGTTATCCGTGGGAAGAAGGTATTATCCATATCTAATTCAGATCTAATGGTTCTCAGTCACTAATTTGTTACTAACTAAAGATGGATTTTGCTCCCGTCTTTAGGCCTTCTACCAATCGATATATTTCCATCACTAATTAGCAATTTAATAGTAGTGAGCATGATGAGTAAATAATAGTTAAGTCAATTATTCAATTATAATTACATTTGGCTTAGTCAGGAGTCTTATTCTCAAGCTTACAAATATTTTAAACAAAAAAAAAAAAGAGCTTACAAATATTGTAGATTCAATTATTAGTTTGAAGTTTTGAGTTCAACATTTTTTATTAGAGTAAGCGTCAAGCAAAAATATGGGAACTTACAAGTGATCATAACCGTTGTTTATATCATTCTAGGTTTAGTTTTATTAACATTTTAATTTACGACAATCTGTCACCCTAGTCTTGTTCGAGAACCCAAAAATTATGAGCCTTTTGGTAACCATGAACTTCTTTTTTTGCCATTTGATAATGGCTTGCACTTTCGATCTTACTTTTCCCTTTCTTAAGCATGAACTAACTAAGCAGCACGCAGAAATGATTAAGGCTTATCGCTGAAATATTCGATAGATGATATAATTTCTTTTCAGGATAAAACTTCATTTAGTTTAACCTTATTTATAACGTCTATACTTAGTTGGCATGCCGAGTGAGAGACGTGAAAAATCTCGTTATTAACTAATTTGCTACCCACAACTTAATAAGTGATAACAATAGGATGATATCTAGCAGACATACTTCATAAGACGATAGGTCATGCGTGCATCCGACTTTCTCCTTGACTAGAAGATTCGACGCACCAAATACAAGATATGCAATCGTTCAAAACGATTATGCGTTTTTAATCGATTTCCGTGCTTCGTGTGTAGGGCCCTGGTGGTGTGACTGTGAAGAAAACTGGACAAGCCCTGGTATTTGGTGTGTACGAGGAGCCAGTGACTCCAGGACAGTGTAACATGGTGGTTGAGAGGTTGGGTGACTACCTCGTCGACCAGGGCCTGTAGGCCTTTTTTGTCTTCATCATTTGCACAATTAATTCTGTTCCTGTGCTTGCTTCTTGTTTGCTACATGGCCAAGCCGGCAGTGGATCTTTTTTTTTTTTTTTTTTTTTGGGGCAGGAAAAATAACTATGAAGAACAAGACAACAGTCTGTTAGGATAACTATAGTTTCCTCTATTTGAAGTTTTCTCGAGGTTTTTTCCTTTTGTAATTTTGATTTTTCTTTTTGTATTGGTTTGTTGCAACTAATCAATTGGGTGTAATATTGCACCCATTAAAAAGTCGTTCTTCTATATATGACAAGTAGATCAATGCTGTGCAAGGCATGGCTATATCGTCTAATATTATTGTAATACAAAATTCAAATTATATAATAAATAGTTATTAAGAAATTTAGTAATATTGCAAGGAGTCAAATAGGTTGTATTTATATTTACACATCTCTTTGTAAAAATTGAAATAGTGAAATGTGTTAATTTTATGACTTAGCTGTTTTGACAAATTTGAGATAAGATTGATTACAAAGTGGAAAAAAAATTGTAGAATATAATTACAGGGAATTGGGTAAATATGAGGGTGGGTATATACACTTTTCTTTTTTCCAGATTTTACTTAATTAAATCAAATTAGAATTTTATATATAAAATTTATATAGAAATGAAATTGAAAAGTTGATTTTTTATTTTTTATTCTCATAAGTAATTTAATATAATTTGAGATGATTTTACAATTATCTAAACTCAGATATTGTTATGTATTAAAACTTTTTATATTTAAGTTTCTTCAACTTTTCATATCTTTTTATATCTAATCTCAATTAGCACAATGGGATTTAACAAAAAACAAAAACACATAAGAAAAAAGACAATGAGAAACTCGAAGACCAAAAACCCGGGTATTTAAATAATAATTGAGTTTTATAATATTTATTACCTAATTGGATAATTTAATTTTGTTCTTGAAGTTCAAAATTCTAAACTAGAAAATCCAAAAATACAGATCAATTTCCACTCTTATGTGAAAGCCAAAATCTATTTTTAAACTTAGTAAATTATCACAATATGTTTAACAAATCTATGTATTTTTTTAATTTAGTCTAAATTAGTAAATCTGAAACCCAAATGTCCAAAAAAAATCAAGTTTTGCAATTTTAAATGTTTAATTTAGTGGTTTTTTAGCTATAAAAATCAAATATTTGAACTTAAAAAATCAAACCGAATTTTCATATCTAACTTCGATCAAATGGTTTTTTTTTTATAGTTTTTCCGACTTGAATTGAAAAAAAATAAAAAAAATCCAAAAGCAACAAGGTGTGATTAATAGAAATGAAAAAGAGAGTGCACATCATTTTAATTGAGAAAGAAAGGGGAAAAAAAGATAAAATAAATATAAAATTATCTAATTGAAAAGTTTCTTTGATTTTAATAATAAAAATTTAAAAATTTGAACTCGAAAATTCAAACTATTTCTCTTAACTCAATTTGATTTGAGAAGATGATAACTTGTTTCTTTTAAGACTAAACATTGCGTACGTAGATTGTGTAGATTCAGGTGTCAAGAAATCTTATTGTAATCAAATATTCCAATGAGTAAAATAGGAAGTCATGCTTGCGGATTACAAAGAATCAAGCTGTCTCTGAAAATATCAACTATTATTGCAATCAAATATGGTAAGTTTTAAACTGTAACAAGTTTTTCAATGTGCTGATGGTCGAAGAGTTTAGTGAAACAACAAAATAGTAATTTGTTATGACCAAATATTTCAAGTTTATATATGCTTATCATGTTTCAATTACAAATATTATTTGGATCTTAATTAATCTAAAACATGCACTGGGCATGTGCCATTACACCACAGAATAAGATCCTCTCTTATCAACAGTTCGTTCATCTTGATATGAGAAAAATTTTAACTATTCATATATATATATATATATATATATATATATATATATATATCATGACAATCATTTATAAAAATTAACTTTTTTAAAAAAAAAAAGACAAATTTGTTAAAACACTTTTTCTCTCTCCTATTACCCATTTTTTTGAAATTTAAATTTCATGAATGGTGGAAATTATATTCTATACACATGAATGATAAATATTTTGTTTCTCATATTAATATTAAAAAATTAATGATATGAGGGATCTTGCGGATCCATTATACCATAAAATTATTCATCCAAGAGTTTGTTTTTCATTCCTATAGTTAATTTTTTTTCCTTACAATTTTATGTAGAAAAAAGAAAGGGATTCACCCATAGAAATATAGACGGTATATTTAGCCAAAAAAGAAAAAAGAAATAGATGGCATAAATAAGTCCAGGTGAGATAGCTTCAAATGATGTTGAGATAACTTCAAATGATGTTCCCTACCAGGGAACTTGAATGGCGGACAAGGTTCGCACTTTCTCGAGTGTTATGCCATTGGTCGAGGACTTTGATGAGGGGAAAATGACCCTCCCCTCTTCCTTGAGACGTATCCCAAAATATGATATCCTCTCCTGGCATAAGTATCTTCCTGTCAAGAACATGTCGAGATGTATAACGTATGTATAATTTTCTTCTGGAAATCAATAAATAATATAATTTTTTTATAAAATTAAAGAAATGAGTTATTGTCTAAAGTTAATATATGTATATATAGACGTTTAAAAGTCAGCTTAAACTATAAAGTTAATAAGTACGTCTGTACATATAATGGGTGTACCCTAAAAGATAAAATGTTTCAAGATGTTTCATTTGTATAGGACTTATTAATTGACATTATTAATTTAGTATATTGGCCCGAATTAAGACTGAAAGATTTTATTATTTAAGCAGGATTATTAAATCAAACATTTATTATTATGAGGTTTTACTAATATCATCTCGCTAAGTATTATGCGATTAATAAGTACATTTCGATAAATCACTATATTGAAATGATAATTCTATTAAACATGGCACGTACGTTACGTTAATTAACATTAACAGTCTAAAGAAACTTCCATCTATAATCATGTATTATCATTTCGCTCATAGAATATATGCATGGATGAATGCAACATTAGGCTCGAACGGTTACCAGCAAAAGGAAAAATATATTGTATAATTTCGAAACTTCATTGTGTATAGTTTTATCGAAAAGAAAAATTTTAGATTCGCTTTTGTAGTATTCAACAAATTTAATATATAACTCAAATTTTACGAGTTTAAAAAATTTAGTGAGTAATTCAAGAAATGAGACCACTCCTCAAAAGCACCGACTCAAACCCGGCTAGGGGCGATGAGTTGAGTCTGGAACAAAAGATTCAAAAAAGACCATAACTCAAATGCTATAAGCTAGAAGGATTGGTGAGCAATTCAAATAACTGAAATGAATGATAAAAGATAAAAAGATTGTTGAGTAACTTAAGTAATTAAAATAATTTTTTTAAAACAATAATTTTAATTCGGTTAGATTCAAGGTTGAGTTCGAAATAAAAGATTAAGAAAATGGGACAAGCTAGGGGTAGGGCAAGGCAGCCGGCAAGGTGGCAAGTAGAGACACGTTAATGTCTCCTGGTCAATAATACATTTCTTATCTACAACTTTTTTATTTCTTTACTTTTTTTTAATGAAAAAAAAAAGTTGACAAAGAGATATTACACATAGTGTGGTTGTGTAATGCTGTCTGATAGAGATCAGATTGTGACTAGGAAGATATGCATGGCCATTGGCCAGCCTCGAAAGGCTATTATGGATCTTATCCTCTTCATGAAGTTGCTTCCAATTCTAAATTCCAATCAACGCACACACACACAAAAGAAAAAATCATTCATTTCAAACCGTAAGGACAACAAGATAATGTCGAATCCGAAGATAAGGCAAAATTAGTTCAAAAGCCACCCATTTTGATAATTCAAACTATTAAACAAGGGGGCCCACTCAGACCGACAACAAATTCCCATGTTTTTTTTATTGCATCCTGGTCATTTTAACCGACAATAAGTCAACATAAAATCAAGATTAATCTCCATTAACCAAATCCTAATCTTGGTTTCCCTGATTTATTTACAATTTAAAATGTTTAGTGTGTGAGGGTCCACTTGCAATTTCTTTATTTTGAGATACTTATCTTAAGTTCTGTGTTGTAATCTATTCCAATTCATTTTCTTATAAAAGATTAATAGTGATATATTCATATTTCAATCTACTCCAATATATTCTTTTAAGAAGATAAATAGTGGTATTTTGCTTACCTCATTGATAAGTACTCAGACTCAAGATCTATACATCCCAAATCAAAGATGTTACCGCTGAACTACACTATCTTGTCAAATATTTTGTGTTTAATTTAGGTTATACACTAATTGAAATTTATTTGTAAAATAAAGAATAAAAGTTACAAGTTTGGTATTATTATTTATAAACAAATATAAGTAAAAGAAAAACAAAACCCCTTATTTTTCTAACCAACTCAAACAATCTAATTTGACCAAATAAAAAGATTTCCTTTCCTATGCCTTTAATACTAATGTTATTTTACAATGTTTATTATTTTAACAAACACCGTTTTATATCAAACGAATGAATAATTTTATGAAAACATTTTTACTCGAAAGTTACTTGTCACTGGTTCATAAGCATTAATTATTATAAACACGTTTAAATAAACAAAGCCAAATCGAGTACTCTTACTAATCAATCAAGTTTATCCTTTTTTCATAAGTCAACCAAACTAATCCACACATAATCTAATTGTGCATGCCTGTATATATATATATATATATATGCTTCCTTAGAAAGGTCCAACCTTCATGTGCTGTGCAGCCGCCCATAATAACACGGTTTCTCTACAGACTCATATATCTTTTTGATCTGTTCTTTCTCATGTCCTTCAATTATTCTTTCTCTACTCCATGTTGTCAATGGCTGAAGGAAAAGCTCCATTGTTTCAAGATCCATGGCTTCAATATGGTAAAATATTGAACAACAAAAAAGATCATTGGGTGATTAATGAAGAAAAACAAGAAAAAACCGATACATACAGTAGCAGATCATCATCATCTTCTGCATCATCTTTTGAAGCTTCAACAGTTTCAAATGATTCATCATCATCATCTTTATTAGATACCACAGATGATGTATCTTCATCATTGTCAAGTCTCTCACCATCTAATTCTAATGAAGGCTTGTATGACTTGTCAGAGCTCATGGATGAATTGCCTATCAAGTAAGCAACATAAATACCCTTTTATTTATTATCGCCTCGTCTAAAAGTTTAAGTTGTTACGTGTTTGAATACGGAAAGAGTAATGAAATTCTTGGGATATATGCAGGAGGGGACTTTCAAAGTATTATCAAGGGAAGTCTGAGTCTTTTACATGTTTGTCAAGGGTGACAAGCATAGAGGATCTTGCTAAGAAAGTACCTTCACACACAAGGAAGATGAAAACCAGCAAGAGCTATGGAGGGTTGGATAACCACAAATCCTGCACTCTCCTCCCTAAAAGAGTGATATCAAAGAGAGGTTCATCAAGGAGTGGTTCTCTTTCATCATCAAGCAGTTCAATCAGTAGTTGCAGACCACCTGTGATTCCTGTGCAGAAGAATTTGGGATTTTGAGCAGCCTGTGCGATTCAAACTCTAGACACTAGTCGTAGGGAAGTAGCCTCAACCACTTGAGCTACCCCTGAACTCTGGGATGCTGAGCATTTTGGTGAAGGCTTTGGAGGATACAGATGTGTTTGTACATAACAATTTTTGATATATGAGACAATGAACATCAGAGTTCTTATAGTTTGTAGAACTGTAACAACTTCTTGAGGATTCAATTAATAGTTTTTAGAACTGTAACAACTTCTTGAGGATTCAATTAAAGCAGCAAATGAAAGGATCATATTTTTTGACATTTAGAAGCTTCAGGCCAGTGATTCAGTCGGAGGGATGATCAGACCAGAGTCAGTTTACCAGAACAGTTTTCAAGTCTCGCGATGCCATCTTCTCATTTATCTCGTGCATAACTCAAAAACCTTGCTTGCAGACGGGTCTATGCTAGTTTTATCAAATTGATAAAGTATGTACTTAATCAAATGAACATGCATAAGCAGTCACACCAAATTAGATTTGGAGATGTATTTCAACCATTATGTTGCTTAAATCCCAAAAAGCAAATTGTCTGTTCTATCAATCTTGCTTTTAAGTGGGAATTAATTAACCAAAAAAAAAAAAATTTCTTGCTTTAAGGGGGAAGTTATTCCAGGGACCAGGACATAACAAAGAGATTGCAGCAGAAAATTTATTAAAATGTGCAGATTTCAAGAAAATGAAATGAAGCCTTTAAGGTTTCATTTAACCAGAGATAGTATTCACTTCAAAGTTTTATCTCATAATAATTTCAGTGCATTGGCTGCAGCAATTTTTTTTTTTTTTTTGGGCTAGGGAAGCAAGTGCTTTGTATTGATGATAACCTTCAAAAAACTTGACATCTTTACACCGGCGAAAGACAAAACAGAAGGACTTCAAACATCAAGTAAATCATAAGAAGAGGAAGAAATCATTTGCAGATATGCAAGTGGAAATCTTCAAAGAAGCTGAACAATAATCTTGTTAAACATGGCCTACATACAAGTACATAATAGTCGCGGCTAAAGTAGAGGACCTGCTTCCCTAGTAGTGGAAGAGGTCTGAAATATGAAACAACTGAGGATGCTGTTTCAACAAGAACAACACAATCTAGACTGCCAGCGAAAGATTCATCTACATATGGCTGAGCATGGCTGCCGATCCTACTTGATTTTAAAACCTGGTAGACCACCAGATGGAGATTCATGGAGACATAGCTGCACGGTTCCGGATTCTACTTGATCGCCTTACAGGGGTTGTGCTTGTCACCTTCCCTTCTGAATCTTTGCCCTTCTATTTGCATTTAAAACAACAGTCAGAAGCTCATCCATAATGACATCAAAAAAGAGTCTAAAGCTTTTATGTTTCTCATGACAAGTCTTTCAAATGCTTGAAAATGGCTAAATCTATCTGAAGCCACAAGATATCATAGAACATGAAAACATATTGCTGCTGTTCATCAGTAACATTCAGTGAGATGAAAACAAAATGTCTGCCAAACTTTGCCTTGTAATATTAAGTCCAAGTTATGAAATTCCATTATGTTACTACTCTTTGATTTGTTTAAAGATAAAATCTTTTACAGCATAGTGAACTAAATGCCTTAAATTTAATATCAGAAATAACATCACAAGAATTTATAAGAGTTTCAGTTACCTCTTTCTTCAAGATCTTCTTCTTCTCAGCAGTAAAGCCACCATAAGTAGGGGAATCAGCAGGTGAAATCTCCACTTCAGATTGCTGTCTGGGAGCAGAAGCTGAATGGGTGCCCATCTGCAACGTCTTCTCTTGGAAAGTAAGCTTATTGCTCTCTTCGGATTCAATCATCTTGATTTTCGTATTACAGGCTCTTACTGAGCTGCTGATGGCTCCACCAACCTCAATCTCTCCAAGCAACATAACCTCAGGAGCAAGGATCCGGCTTGTCTCCTGGGCAGTTTTTTCTGATGGATCAAACAAAACTAAAGGTTTCTCCAAAGATTTGGATATCTTCTCAATATACTTTTCTTCTGCACCGGGAACTCGTGGAGCTACAGCCTCAGTTACCATAGATTTCTCTACTGGCTTTATCTGGGGAGGTTGAGAATGTTCTCCCACAGCTCTAGTTTCCCTTGAACGATAGATGAAACCAAAAGATGCTAAAATTGTGGAAAATAATACCACAATAACAGCTGTTGGTACCGATCCAATTGCGATGTTCTTGTCCTCCATTGATCCAACATCACTGTCAGAATTGGAGGCATCAAATTCTGTAACTGCATTTTCCATCCCCCCTGACTCCACGATCTCATCATCATTCACACTAATCAAATCTTTAGATCTCTGAACTTCATTCCCTAATTCAATTGTCTCCTCAAAGATTTTCGAATCTGGCTCAACTTGGCTTTCAGTTACAGACTGATCAACTGAGTCAGCCCAAATGTTATTCACAGGACTTGGAGTGTGAACCACTGTATCATGATCATCCTCCATTTCTGAGTGTGATTGTGTCTTGGACCCCTCCAAGAAATAATGACTGTTTCTACTCTCTTGCACCTGCAAGTCAGGACCTTCCATTGTTTTTTCCACTCCATGATCAAGAGCATCTTCATCATGTTCAGGAATTCCTGTCCCTGGCAATTGATCAGAACTCTCCTCAGCTTTCATCTCCAATTTACCAACATCGACATGCTCACTTTTTGCATTTTCTGCCAGAAACAGCTGATCTGATACCTCATCTGTCTCATCTGCTTGATGAGCCCAAACATCACTGTCTCCATCCATTGGCTCCATCAGCTCAACCAGCTCATCGACAGTTTCCATTACTTCCTCTAGATCAACTTCAACCCCTTCAAACTCATCCTCCTCTTTTAGTGCCTCATCTGCTTCAAATATGCCCAGCTCTGAGGCTTCCATTTGATCTTGAGAACCATTTCCATCTCCAAATATTTTAACACCACCATCTTTCATTAGATGTTCCTGAATTCTTTTATACCCATCTTTAAGACTCCATATAGCCTGTTGAGTATACGAAGGATTTGGCGAATTCATTGATAATATATATGAAGTTGAAAGGAATAAAGCAAACATTACAAGCAGAAATTTCACAATTCCCTTCAAACTCCATCCTCCCTCCTCGTCCAGCTCCTCAACTTCCTCCTCATCCGCATCCAGTACTTCTTCATCACTCTCCTTCTTCTCAATTTCTTCATCATCAGGCTTCACAAGACCTTCTTCAAGAGGAGGTGGTGAAGAGTCTTGAACATCAGCTGATGATACTTCTTCATCAACAAATTCCAGAGGATCAAAAGAACTACTTCTCTTGACATCTATTCTATCATTTTCTTCTCCTCTCTCATTCTCAAAACACCGAATGATCTCATGCCGCCTATTAGGCTTGTAGCGCAAATACTTAGGCCTCGGGGAGAGATAATTTGTTAGAGGGTCATAAGGCCTCAAAGATGAATCAACAACAAAGGTATTATTCTCGTCATCATCAGATTCAGATGAAGAGTGGTAAGATGATATAACCCGAGGTGAAAACTGGCCAGAATGACTGTTTCTAGAATTTAAAGGGCTAGATCTTGACTCAACATTGGGGATTTTCTGCAAATGGGTGTCAGAAAATGCCAAAGCTTCATTCCTCTCACCCAAAATCTTCTTTCTTGGTACTGCAGCCTTTGATGCTGCAGAAATGGTGGCTGACATGAAGTGCTTTACTGGTTTCTTGGGGTTATGCATCTTGGCACCCATTTCTTGATTGCCGCTAAACTCATTCTCATTACTTTCACCTGGACCAATTTGACAAATTTTATTTACAAAACAAAGGGGAAAAAAAAAAATAAACACTCTATAAAACTGACAACAAATAAGCAAAAGAGACCACAATAAATCGTCATATTCATGTATTGCTGCTTAGTCACTCTCATTATTTCATCTGCAATTATTTGAGAACTAAAAGAAATTAACAAAATAAAAGATACCCTCTATGAAGACTTTCAATAGTAATCAAGAAATCACAAGGAAATCATCGTCTTTTAATTTTCTGAGTCCTATTATTCCAGGATTTGCTGCACTTTCTCCTAATTTCTTTCAGCGTTTAAACGCTCAGAAAATAGCAGAAAACAAAAAATGGCAAAACAGTACACGAAAATTGCATTATATTCAGTTTCAGAAAGGACACAAAATTAGTAGAAAACCAAAGCAGCTAGAGGAAAGAATAGTTCTGTATATCTAAACCGCAATTTGAAATAAAATTTTAACAAAAAAGAGATGAAAAGGGGGCATACGCATACCAGATTTTGAGGGTTTAGGGACTGGTGAAGGCTTTGATGAAGAACCCTTGTTGGAACCGTCCATTTGATAAATTTTTTATGAAAAAAAAGAGAAGGAAAGAAAATTCTTTTTGTATTTTAGAAATGAGGTTTTGTTTCTCTATAAGCTCCTGGTGATTTCTTGATGACGATGATGATTTTGGAGGCAGAAGAAGAAAGTGAGTAGTGGACCAGGGAAAAATGACCGTTGGCAAGTGGATAATAGAATAGTGTCTATTTGAATATTTGAATTTCTGGTTCCTTCGACCGTTGGAGCTGCCAGAGTCGTTTAGTTAAGAAATGGATGAAATGGCCTGAGGAATAATAAAATAAAATTACCGATGACTAATTGGGGTAGTGGTTCGTCTCTCACTTGTAATGTAAGTAATCCTATAATCGATTCCCGTTAGTTATATGTGAACAAATAAAATTGCTAAATTAAAACCCAAATCATGGCTTTATTGACATAAATAGAGGGTTGTATTAATCAAACTTAAAAGTATTATATTGATAAATACCTTTTGGTAGGATAGTCTGAAAAGTAAATAATTCATAGCTCTTGATTATATTATAAAAACAAATTAACATTGATAAAGGTCTTAATATGTTATTGCTAAGGCATAGCATGCGTAGAACACGTGAATAAATACATTGCACAAAGAAGAATGGTTAGATAAAAAAATACTTCACACCATTGTGTGACCAACCAAATAACCTTCACCACCCAAATGAGTTTGAAGTTATACACGAAGAACAACTTCACACTATTGTGTGACCGACCAAATAATCTTCACCACTCAATTGAGTTTGAGGTTATATATGAAGAACAAATCCGGCTAAAACCCTTCAAAAACAAGGAAGACTATTGCATGATCGTCATCCAACAAAATTGCCTAGGTCAGGTAGCATCAATAGCGAGATGCTCTTACAAATCTGCTTGAGATTCTGGAGTATTCTAGAACGGTAATCACCTATAAATCACAAACACACATCAAAAGAAAGTAATGACTCCAAAAAATTTTACAACAATTTATTTTACATGAAAAGTCTCCATTCATTTTTATCATAGTGGACTTAAGAAATTTATTAGTAAGCTTTTTGTATGCTTTAAGATAGTTTCAAAAATTACACACTGATATATTGATGATTTATGATCTAAATAAATAGAAAATATCATACTAACGAGTAAAGAGTGGTGGTTAATAATGAAATGTAAATATTCAATAAGGTTACATCGTAAAAACTAATTGTTCAAGGTGAAGAGTAGTCTAGAATCTTATATGATAGACTTAAATTTTGAGATTTTTTTTACACAAAAGATATATATTTTAACACATTCTTCATGCATGACCTGCATTAAGAATCGGAAACCAACAACGGGATCAAGTTTAGACAAGCTAAACTAGTGATCCTATGACAAGAATTAAGAACCAAGAACATGATCGTGTTTGAATAAGGTAAATCAGGGATACCACAACAAGAATGAGAGCGAGTTCAACTAGCCAACACAGCAAGAGATGAGCTACAGTAAACGATGCAAAAAACTGTACCAATACCTAATTATGATACCTTATTAACAATCACTAAAATTTCATCACAAAAATCACTTGGTTAATGTGAAAAATGACCCATGACCTTATGTGAATTTAAATCTTAAAAATGAAAATGATAAACATTCAATGACAAAAATTTTGAGGTAATAAATGTATATTCAATATGGAGATATTCTTCTGTCATATGTAGATCTCATATACGCAAGTAGTGGCTCTAGTTCAAACTTGTATTCGGACACTTGAAAAGCCAACTACTGTAATGTTGTTTCTATTATTTAATTGAAAGTATACAATGTAGAGTCCGTTTGACCCCTCTTTTCGACATTCAAAGCTATTTTCATTGAGTATAAAAGTTGAAGTCAAGTTGTTTGGTCTATTTTTTAAAAAGTTTCTATATAAAAGCCAAAATTAAAAAAGTTGAAAAATTAAAAAGCTTTAATTTGGAACTTTTCATGAATTCAAAAGCTATTTTTACATTATGTCAAAAATTATTTTTATTTTTTTCACCAAAAATACTATTCAATATTTTTTAAAATCTAACATTACTCTCAAAATAGCTCAAGACTCAACTGCTAAAATACAAAACATTCAATATTACCCTCAAAATAGCTCAAGACTCAACTACGAAAATACAAAACCAAACAATTAGTGCCTAAAATACAAAACCAAACAATTAGTGCCTTTTATTTTTTTCACTTCAAAGGAGGCCAAAAACTAATTACAATATGCATCTAACGAGAATTGATCCCTAGACCACTCACACTAAAGGTAAAAAATATACTACTAGACCACTAAGTCTTTGGTATTAATGCCTTTTATTTTCAATATATAGTGCTTTTACCGGAGCTTTGCTACCACAAGTTTTAAAGCTCAATATTTGAAATTTCATAGTTAAATCAAACAGAACCTTTATAAGTACATTCATATTTAACCTTCTTCCATATTTATATTTTCATCAGGTTTTTTTAATCTTAATTTCTATCTTGAAACTCTCCCTTATAAATTGCACTTAATGTTGACTAGTTTAAACAATAATAGATAATACCGTGACTAATCCCCATTTCCATAGGGAGGAGAGGATGATTAATAATGTGGCCTACCAAAGGCTCATTTCAACTAATTTTCATAAAGGCACTTTTTTATAATTTTAATAAATTGAGAGTTTTAGAATGCATTTGGTTTACCTGTTTTCTATTTTTATTTTCATAGAAAATGAAAATTAGGATAGGAAACTCATTTAGTTAACTATTTTTGTTTTTATTTTTAGAATACAGGTTTCTAAGAAATAAAAAAATATCAAAAACAAAAAATGTGTCCTCTAAAAATAAGTTGGCAATTTTATATATAACTCAAAAAGATTTAAAAAATAAGGTGGCAATTTTGTAATGTCCCTAAAAATTTAGAAAACAATGTGGCAATTTTGGAAATCAACATTAAAAAAAGAACAATTTTGTTAACCAAATACGTTCTCTAAATTTAAAAAAAAAATAAAATGAAAATATTTTCTTAAAATAAAAATAAAAAATAAAAAATAAAAATTAGAAAATGAAAATAGAAAACAAGAGAACCAAACGCAAGCTTAATTTTTTTATAATGGGAAGATTGGGAGGTAAGCTAGTAATATGCTGAATCGGGCTGAATTAGAAAGGGAAGGTCCATTCTATTTGTCAATGTCTGACCCAAGCTGCATAAGTCATTGGGCTTTGTCCAAGTTTAGTTTTCAAAGGGAATTTGATGGGTTTTTTCTCTCCTTCTCTGGTTTGAGTTTTTGGCGGCTTTGGTCCCAGCATAGACGTGTCTCTATTGGGCAAACTTCATCACTACTAATAGTTCTTATTATTCATACAAAGCATTAATTTATTCCTTATTATTTTAAAAGTCACTTATTTTGTCATTAATATAATAAAAAAGTATCACTTTAGTCGTCGTCGTCTTCTTCTTCTTCTTCTTCTTCTTCTTCTTCTTCTTCTTCTTATTATTATTATTATTATTTCAAAACGAACCAAGTTGGTCATCATTGTTTGCAAAAGGTGACATAATTAATCCCTTTGTCACATGACCAATTAATTAGAATAAAATTGGAACTTTTTGTAAACACTAATTACTAGATAGGTTACTTTTAAAATAATAAGGATCAAAATGACTTTTTCCTTTTTTTATAAATGTTGAGGACTATGGCTCTGTTTAGCCTAACTGTGTGATTTTTATTGTTGAGGTTTTAGCAGTAGAGCTTTGGGTAGAAGTGTTGTTGAATAAAAGCTGTTAATTGTTTGGCATGGTATTTTAAAAGTTTAGCTTTCAGTTGTTTTGTGGGTAATATTGGACTTTAAAAAATATAAAATAGTATTTTTGAGAAAAAATTAAGAAAAACAATTTTTAACATGACATAAAAATAGCTTTTTAAAAGCCTTTTTTTGGTTTTTCATCTTTTTTCAGCTTCAGCTTTTATATAAAAGCTCTTTTAAAAATGGGCCAAACAGGTCAATTTCAACTTTTAAACTCACAAAAAGCACTTTTGAGTCTCCAAAAGTTGGGCCAAACAGATTCTACGTCACTTTTAAAAATAATAAATCTCTAAGCTAATACTTTTTTCAAATAATAAGAATCATTTGTAAAATTTTCCCTTCTTTTTTCTTGTTCTTTTCAAGACAAATTATGTTTTATAATGATAGAATAAAAAATATAAGCAAATGCCCGCCCGCTCATTTTTGTTTGTATTGTGTAATCGTCTTTGTTTAGTGGTATGGAATATTTTATGTTTTATCAGCCGTAAGGAGATAATAGATAATAATAATAAGGGGTACAAATAAGATAAATGCACTGATTATCAGAAAAGGAAAGTGGTGTTATAAAATAATTTGAATACAATATATTATAAAATAACTTAAAAATAGAATTCTTTTCCGATTTCACACTTAAATCTTTTTCTATTTGAATGCAAAACTTCTACCATTTCTACTCCTTTTATAGCCAAACATGAGAGAGCAAACCATTAAATGAATAGATTTGGAGTGGCTTATTATTGTTGCATTTCCCTTCGTAAGCTTGCTGATAACTTGCAATAAATCTCCTAATTTTTCCCTTTTTGCATGCTAGTTTAATTTCCTATGCACTTTTATAGTCAACTATTGTTGAATTATTTGGAAAAGTGATTTTACCACTTGACTTTGGTGGACGTCTAGTTCACGACAAGTGGGAGATTATTGATGTTTATCTTATAATTCTAGAGAAGTTTTAAAATAATTGAAGATGAAAGAAAACAAAGAAAGAGAATATAATATGGATAATAAGGTCACATGAAACTAGGGTTTGTACTCTTTAATTAGGATTTATATTCTCATTTATATATGTGGTTTATACTTAACCTTTCTTGATAAAAATTATAACTCTATTACTGGTTTTGAAATTGATTATCAATGTATGTAACGTATCTTTAAAAATGACTCAGAGTCTTTTTGGCTAAGCTTATAAACTAATCAAATTAGCTTATACGTCAAAAAACAAAAATGACATGCTTGGTAACTAAGCTTATAAACTGGTAAAAAATAAGCTAGGCCTACCTAGCTTTTTTTTTTGGGCAACTTAGAAGCATCTAATTTTGACCGTGTTTACATTTTTGCCCTTCAAAAACTTAAATATTAATTAATGACATTTTTTTAACCACTTTAATTATCATTACTGCTTTTAAGCATCTATTTATCAAACATGTCAACAACTTATAAACACATATTATCAAAATGCATCTCTGCTTATTTATCACTTACTTATAATTTATTTTTTGCTTATAAGCACTAACTGCTTATAAGCACTTAAAAATAAGCTTAGCCAAACAACTCTCAACATTCTTTTTTTTTTAAAGAAAAATAGTTTCTCAAACATCCAATTAGTAGTTTTTCTCTTTCCTTTTTTTTTTTCCCGAATGAAGTCATCCGCCATAAAACCAACGAAACTCCCTCAACCTATAGAAACCCTTCTCAGTACAACGTAGTACTCTTTAGAACTTGTCTCTTGACAATTAATTTTTAAATGACTGTTGCAATTGAATGGTTGTGTTAGTAAAATTTCAGACAGCATGATTTTGGTCAGTAAAATTAATATTTTTTGAGTATTTCCCGTTGATATTATCCGTTCTTAGTAACGCATAAAAATGAGGATTAGAATTAAACTTCAGATTAAGTACTTTATTTTAAGAACACAATTCTATAACTTTTAGAAACCAAAAATAAACTTCAGATTAAGTACTCTATTTCAATAACACAAATCTATAACTTTTAGAAACCAAAGAAAAAAAAATCTTTTTAATTGAATTAACCTACTCTTAACATAATAGGATCGCAATTGAACTGCAATAATTATAAATCACTTGTACAATTACGATGAAATGATAAAAATAGTTAACAAAATACGATCATAGAGCCCAAAACTTTAAAAGAATCATGAAACTTTTTGAGTCCGTTTATTTGGATCCCCAATATGAATGCCGAAAAATTATATTTGACCATGAACGCGTCCTTAGCTGCAAAGTTTAATGGAGATTAACGCGGGATTTGACCAATAAAAAACAGCCGTTACATTCAAATTCTCAAATCCACAAAGCACTGTTTTCAAAATTCAAAAGTTTCAAACTATAATTGGATCAGATTAGATAGATAGATAAGACTATAAATAATAAATATATATAAATGTCCTCGATTTGCATGAACGTAACCTAGGTTTTTGTGCAGATTAATGCCTATCAAACCCATCCTACATCCTTAAAAACGTATTTAAAATGATTGTGTTTAGTAAAATGTTCTCGAAGAGAGAGACAAGATGATGATGTCAGCATAAAGCCTTTTAACCATTCACAACAGACCTTCATGTTCCCTTGGGAGAAGAGATTTTTTTTTTTTTTTTGGTGTTTGAATCTGAAAAGACATGCCAGTTCTGTAGGGGTTAATTATTTATTTTTTTTCCCCCTAATCCTTTGTGTGATGTAAGTGATGTCATTTTTAACGTCTCTTTTAATTGTTTAGATTCTCTCGTTCAAAATAGAATTAAATTCAAATAAGTCTTTAATGTTAACATTTTTTTTTGTGTTAGTCCTTATTATTATAAATAATTCATATAAGTCCTCAATTTTGCTTATTATAGTCAAATTAATCCCTACAGTTAGAGTTAAATTCAAATATGTCTCTAATGTTTACATATTTCTTAATTTTAATTCCTATTATTTCAAATAATTCATACAAGTCTCCAATATTGAATTATTATGGTCATATTGGTCCCTACAATTAGAATGGACATTAGTTTTGACAAAAAGTCCCAAATGACCTCAAATATAAAAATAATTGACAATCTTACCCTTTGTGCTATAAAACGAAATCTGATTATCTATTTTTTTAAGCAAGAATTCCTAACCAAAAAGAAAAAAAGCAATAGGAATTTAACATTTTGGATGATAGTTATTGCATTCTTTGTATATTTGGATTTATTGTGAACTTTTATAAGACACAATAGACATCTGATTGAAATTTTTTAATGAAAATTAGGAAATTTTATTGTCTAAAAATTATTCTATAATGAAATTCACAGTACAAAAGTTCAAGGTATTATAATCAACTAAGAATATAAAAAAAAGAAAATAAAATTAGTTCCAATCTTTTTTATTCATTTTTTTTCTTAAAACAGGGACTAACTTAAATAAGTTTGTAAAATACTGACGACTAGTATGAATTCTTTTCAAATAATGGGGACTAGTTTGACTAATTTTGTGAAATATTGGGAATAATATAATTTTTTTAAATAATAAAGACTAATCTGACTACATTTATGAAATATTAAGGACTAATTTGAACATTTTAAAATAATAAGGACCACTTTGAAAAAATAAAAAAAATAATGGGGACTGATTGTGAAATTTACCCTTCAAAATACTTCTTCGATCACCACCAAAAAAAAGAAATATATATTTTTGCATTAATGATCTGAACAGTAAATGGATCTAATCCTAATGTAAATATCATAAGTAAGATTAATAATTATAAATTATCAGTTTAATTATAATATTATAGATAGCTTATAATTGTGAGATTATGATCTTAATAATATGTTATAATAATATGAGTAGCTTTTTACTTGTCAAATTGCAAGAAAAATAATTTATAAATTTTTGCGGGTTTGACCATTTAGGCATTGCTTTCATGTGCTGTCTCTTGTCCATGAGTCTAGGAGGGTATTCAAAAGTATTAATTAGTTAGTACATGATAAATAATTGAAGTCTAACTTATAAATGTTAGTGGAAAATTTTTTTAAAAACGAACTTATAATAATATAAGAAATTTAAAGATTGTACTATATAACACCAATAAATTTGTTTCGGTAAATTGTACAACACTCCATAACACGTATAAATAAGTCCAATTTCATTTTCAACAAGTTGAGAAGGGCAAAATTCAAATCTTTTCATATACTACAAAACAAGGAGGAAAATATATGAATTGGACCAAAATGTCACAAAGACATCTGAGAATGGGGCTAATTATGGGAAAATATTTTTTTTTTAACTCTCTTTTTTATGGCAGAAAAAAAAAAATATATATATATATATATATATATGTTTTTGAAGGCAGGCTAGACAGAAAAGGATAGAGATGTTATAGAGACACACTGCACGAAGTAAATGTTGATGATGTATGGCTGGGGAAGATTATGATGCCCTGCCTGTCACAAGAGAGGGGTGGGGTTGGGGCCCGGGGGGGTTTGTGTTGGTTTGCTGGCTAAGCATTCGAAGACTCAAAAGAGGTTCCTGTTTTTAATTTTTAATTTTTAATTTTTATTTTAGGGGTTTAATAATGATGTGATGACAATGATGAGGAAAATTGCTACAACTTTCAAGAAATGAATCTCCCATACACATCAATCAAATCAAATAAGTACTAATCATTACTGACACGAAATTTAAAGATGCATTTTTTCCCACCAATAGCTTCTTAGTCCTACCCTGCTTTGTGTTATCTCACGTGGTGTTTGCACATTATTTGTCAATAGGTAAATTTTACAAAAAGGTTAACTCTTACTAATCTTGATATTTACTAACGTGAGATGAATACTAGCTCGATCAACCACAAGATTACCGATTTAGTCGGACTCAAGATTTCTTCCACCCAATAGGACCAAATATATTGAGATTGAAGCAAGGGTTCCCAAATCAGGTCTTGTTTAGGCTATAGTAAAAAACTCTTAATCGGACTTCAAGTATGATTTAATCTTTACAATACTCATAGAATATAAATACTATACCGGTGAAAGGTTAAAATAACTCACCCAAAATTCTCATATTTAAAAGTTTTGCTCAGATCGAGCGATTACCTTCAACCGAACTAGAGATTAAGAGTGTAAGTTTATTTTGTTGGCAGCGCATTGGTCTCTCTAAATTATCTAACCTCTTGTAACTTTTTCTCATGTCAACCAAATTGTTATTAGAGCAAAAACGTCTAATAGATAAATATCCTTATCATTTAGCATAAGAAAACAATAAAAGAAAAAAGGAACAAGAAATAAAACATTGAAGTAGTGTTATGGATACTATATGACGTTATGATGACTTTATGTGTTTTTCTTTTTCTTATAAGTATGTCGTATCATCATATATACGTCAAGGACTTCATGTCATCATAAATAGACGTTAGATACAAAAAGCAAAATAAAGAATAAAACGGTGATAAGTATAAACCTGTTCAACTTTATAAAAGTAATTAAGGTCATGCTTTTTTTTTAATCAATGATACATGTTTGTATTTTTCTTCAAGAAGTCTACTTTTTTTTTTTTGGTTAATATTTATATTCTTTATTTTACCTTTTTCAATTTAAACAGTTGTGCCAATTAAGGCAATATTTCTTATTAAAACATGTGATTAATATTAATGAAATTGTAAACATATAATTAGCCATCAATGATAAATAAAGACCAAATTCTTTTTTTTTTTTCATACATCATACAGATTATACTGTAATTATATGTTAAATCTTGGGATAATTTCATTTTACGGGTAAGCTAATAAATTATAAAAGCCTGACATGTCTTAAAATAATCATTACTTCAACTCAAAAAAATGTTTAAATTGGTAACGGCATAGGGATGAAGACAATTGAAAATTTGAATCTGCAGCACACAATTTGTTTTCAACTGTTAACACCTTGATGATGCAAGAGAATATTCTTGGACAAGCACAAGGAATAAATTCGTGTGTGACACGAAAATTGATTTAGATCCAAACTTTGTCTGACCAAAAAAAAACAAAAGAAAATTAAAAATTAAAAAATAAAAAAGAATATATCCAACAAAAAAAAAATTAAAGGGAACTGAAATTAGTGCCCCCAAGTCAATGTGAAGAAGAAATCCAAATTTTATTTTGTTAGCTTGGGATAGTGTGGGACGAGAACTTACATGGAAGTTTCACACTTTAGTAGTGGGTTAAGAGAGAGCTTTACGTGCATTTCAATAATAAAATGTCCCTTTCTTTTATCTCCTTTGAGGAAAGAAAAGGAGATATGAAAACTAGCTTTTGTGTAGTTCTATATATCTTTAAAATTGTGAGTGAGAATAGTGCTTTAGTATGTAATTTAAAAACGAGATTCAACGATTATAAATTATTTATATTATTATTTTCTCGTAACTCATCAACAATTCACAATACTGAAAGTATATTTTTAGTATCATAACTTTACGAGCCTCCTTTGTCTTTAGTTTTCTTCCTTCTCTTAAAGCCCTCATTTTACTTTTTCTTTTCTTTCAACCAAAAACAACAAAAATATTTATTAATATTAAGCAATATCCTTTGTTACATAAGAAATAGTTTAATATATTAAAAAAACTCAAAAGAGGGACAACAACCCAATCTCGTGGAAGAGAATCAAGTCAAACATTTTTAACTAGCCAATCAGTAGTCCCGTTAACGCTCTTAGGTACACAAAGAACACATCAAGGACCTGCCTCCGGAAGAAAGCAACGTGCATCCTGCACACGATGCTCAACTGTCCAGTGTAAGGTTGACTAACTCCAAATCAAAATCCCGAACAAACTCGAGGCTATTAGTTTCAATAACACCGGAGATATTAGAGTTAGAATTACTCGAAAAGACAGATAGTATTTACAGGGACAGAAACATGGGAAGCTTTATTTAGTACATGGATGATGGATGGATTCAAATAGATTTCATTTCATTGATGAGGCAAGACTTGAGTCACTTTGAAAAGAATTTACAGAGGCTTTTTTTTGGCTCTTATCCTATATAGGTGTTATGCAAAGTCCACTGGAGAAGCAAAGCATAGAGAAAATGTTGTATTAGTTGTGAATCTTCTCTACACATGAAGCCATTATCTACCAAGTCTTTCAAGTCGAAAGCCATCATCAGTATTCCAAGTCTTCTTGAACATGATGATATGAACGCTGCATTCTAACCCCACTAAAGCTACTTCTCGACGCCATAATTTCATCCAGTGAAAGCCTTTTCTTCGGCCCGGTCTCTGGTCTTTGTTTCGGAGCGCTTTGAGACCTCAGCTTAGCACGAAAGGACTGAGTATTTGCCATGTAACTAGGGTAATTGGAGTAAGGCCGGTAGAAGCTGTCACCACATACGCTCTTGGCTGGTGTAGCCGGGCCATTAGACCGTCCAGAGTTTGCAAACTTAGGAGTGCTATTGGCTGTCGCGTACTTACAGTCATCGCCAAAGAAGCTCCAGTCAAAATCTTGATGGTGGCGACAATCAGGGACGGATATCCGGGCAGGGACTGGAAACGGAAGAGGCGATGAGATGGCTTGGTAATGCTGTTCGTCACCATATTCAGACATGCAAGTGTTGATCCTCCTGGACCTTGATCTGGGCTTGTAAGTATCTATTTCCACGATTTTGGGGCTCTCATCAAATGCATACGAAGGTTCATAAGACGCAGAGAGTCTCTTGCTGTGAAATTCACTCCTGCATTCATCAAATCTTTCCTATAACCAGCAAATAGAATTACCAATTAGCATTAAACTCCAGTATCATCAAGCTGTGTAATTTTGTACCAATGTCAACATATTCTTACAGTGGATTTTCGGGCTCTCATTTCTGGTGGGTATCTGTAATCGTTGGTCATGGAACGCCGAGCTCTCTGGGACCGAACAGCTGCCTGAGCTCTAAATAGAGCTTGCATACTGTGTAGAGTTGCAGCAGCTCGTTTCCTCACAAGGTAGCCTCTAACAAGAGCCTGCAACTTTACTAGTCCTTTCAGAGCTCTGAGTGCTTTCCGCGCCTGGCCAAGAAGACAAAATTGTATCACTCGGAAACTGCAGGATTATATCTCCAAATCGACAAGGCAGCACAAAAACACTGGGCTCAAATTGGAGCTTTTGGTTTTTCAGCATTTTTTAGTTTCGGCTTTTAAAAGCACTGTGGGCCAAACAAGTTAGATTTGGCTTTTGAACTCACAAAAAAAAGTACTTTTAAATGTCTAAAAGCTGGGCAAGTAAACTAGTATTAAAACGACAAAATAATATGAATAGAATAGGTATTGTAAAGTTAAACTTGATGTAACCTTGGTAGAAAATGTAAACTGCCCCACAAACAGAAAATTATCCTGATTAGCACAGAATTAGTCATAAAGAGGTTCGAACATTTTCCAGACATTATACGAGAAGATTGGAACGGGGAAGCGTCAAAGTTAATCAAAGACCAAATTCAAATTGCAGTTTTCAAATTTCAAAGCTATCAAAATATCAAGAAAAGGGAATACCAATAAGTTGAAAAGTAAAATTTTGGTAGAAAAGTAGAAACATAATCAATGGCCATCCACAAACATGAGAATGGAAATTATTAATAAGACTCCACTTAAAGTGTATTGGAGTTTAAGCTTGCTGACATTTGAAGCAAACAGTGTAAGCAAGATTCAAATTTTCACGAGTTCCTATGCATCAGATTCAGTATAGAATGTAAAAGGAGAATGTTTACCGAAATTTTCAGCGTAAAACTTAAGACAAAAGCAACATAATATATGGCTGATTTGGATTGACTTTTTCAATTTAGAAAAATTACTTCTCTTCCAAAATCTTTTCTTTTTTCAAAAGTCAAAATATATAACCTCTCAAAAATATACTTTTCTAAACTTCTTTAGAAAAACGCTTTTCAAAAA
Source organism: Cordia subcordata (assembly GCA_028554755.1). NCBI lineage: Eukaryota > Viridiplantae > Streptophyta > Magnoliopsida > Boraginales > Cordiaceae > Cordia > Cordia subcordata. The sequence continues at coordinate 12,647,533 of JAPTOF010000006.1, read as the reverse complement.
ACTAATCCAAACGAACCCATAACAAATACAGAGTAACCATCCATGGATAGTATGCAGAACACCAAAAACCAAAATTTTTAAAAAAAGAAAGAAGAAGAAGAAGAAACTAACCAGAAAGCCTCTGAAAACAGTCTGAATCTTGATGGCAGCCCATTTCTCCCTCCCATAATTAAACAAGCCACCACCACCTCTGCCATGGCTTTGGCTAGTGAGCCTCACCACAGCCACGGCAGCCTGCGCGGCGGCGACGGCAGCATCAGCAACAGCTGCGGTGGCCGCGGCCACCGCAATTGCATGCTTGTTCTGCTCCTTCTCAGCCTCAGAACCATATGATCTCAGCCACGCCGCCTCTATCACCGGAATATTCCCCGGAATCTCACCAACACCATCTTTCCCAGATTTAGCAAAACTCCATCTCTTCTTGTCCCTTTTTTCACCATAATTTGACAAGTTCTCCACATTTTCCTTGTCTTTCTTCATACCCAACAAGCCCTTCAACCACCTTGTAGCTTTCCCCATTTTTCTCACTTTTTGCTAACACAAATCTAATCAAGAAACAAAAAGTACAAGGTTAAAATACTCTCTACTAACAATATACCTTAAAAACAAACACTCTAAAAAAAATTTTGAAGATGTAATAGCCTCTGTTCTGTGCGTGCACACAGAGAGAGTACAATGTGAAGACTCTTGAAAATAACATTGAAGTGTGAACTCAAGAGGTTTGTCCAAACCTTAAAATAATGCAGAATAAAGATTAGATTCTTTTTTTCTTTTTTCTTTTTTCTTTTTTCCTTTTTTCCTTTTTTCTCCTTCAGTTATGGGAGCAAAATTTTTCTAGTCTGACACCACCTCGTGAAGAACTGTATTACAAGACAAAATGGTGACATAGAAAGAAACAGATTTAAAAAATAAAATAAATTAAATAATTTGTTTTCAAAAATGGATTTCAAACGTCTCACCCACAGAACAAATAAGAAATTACAGGCACAATCAGTGCAACGTTTGAATAAAAGTAAAATGTTCACTTACTCCTTGAGACTCAGAAGTAAGGACTTGTCAATTTTTCGTAATATTATAACGTTATAAGATCCAAACCTTCAAAATTCACAGGCCATTGAGCCAAACTTAATGCAGAAATCATAATTATGTTTTTTCTCTGTTAGCTGTCTTTTGTGGTCAAACATGGAACAACAAACAAGCATTACAGACAAGTTAAGCAAGAGAGTGAAAAGGCATTGGAGAAAGTAGCCATAATTATTAGAAGAAAAAGGAACTTCAAAAGTTACCCTAAACGAAACCAACCTTCTTAAATTTCAAAAAGAGCACTCAATCTTCACTTCCTCCAATGGAAAACTCACAAAACCTCAAAAAGATAAGCACTTTTCTAACTTCTCTCTCTTTCCTTAAAAAAAAAAAAATTCAATTTCTCCTCCTTTGTTTTTCCCTCTCTCTCCAACTTTCTAGAGCAATGTGATACAAAATATTATATATGGCATAGTCTATATTATTCTGTTTAAATTTAAGGGACTAAAATGTAACATTTAGTTACTAGGAAAAAAATTCACGAAAAAAGAATCCAAATTCTTCTAAGTTTCTCATACCATTTTGTGAATTTAATTTGTATTATTCTTTCTATTACTGAAACGTATATAATATTACAAAAATGGTTAGATAATAATTAAATGATTTGAAAATTTATTATAAATATTTTTAAAATGTTCTGAGGATTCAAATATTGCATTGATTTGTATAAACTCCTAGTCTTGTATAGCCTTTTTTCTCGAGCCTTTAAAGACTAATAATTGCATGGAGGGGGTGTTGTCCGAGAAAGCTAATGATTTTTCACAGTGGACAGTATACATATTTCTCTGAGTCCACAATAAAAGCACTTACCAAATAAAAGTGCTTATACGTATAAAGGCTTCAGATTTTGTACCAACCAAAAAGGGTTGCTTATGGAAAGATCTTTCGATTTGGTCCCCGTATCTTAGTGGATATTCATTGACTTTTGGGTTGATTTTGTTCAGAAATCTCTGCCATTTTAATTGCAGGAAAAACAAAAAAAAGAAAAAGAAAAACTTTCATATGTAAGCAAAATTTCCATATGAGTTGCATCTGGAAACACAATGACAAGAGTGTTATTAAAAGGTGCATACACATGGTGTTTGATTTTGTTACTCTACAATTAGAGAGGCAAATATGGTAATCTGATATGACTTTTGATAGCCCAACTTTAGATGCTTTGAAATTCAAATTGGTTTTTGGGATTTGGGTGGCATGATATTTAGGGCCTGTTTGAATTGATTTTTTTTTACGAAAAAGTATTTTTTTTATGAAAAAATTATACTAAATTTGTAATAACTATTTAATTTTGTTTTTAAAAAAGCTAAAATTAAAAAAAAAAAAACCCTCAAATACAACTTTTTTTAGAAATCAGAATTTTTAATTTTTTTTTAAAAAAATTTTCAAAAGCTATTAAAAAAATACTTTTAAAAAAAGCCAATCCAAATGAGTCCTTAATCAAACATGCCAACCACTCCTAAAGATTGCAAGGCGCTGATGTACCGAAATTTGGAAAGTAAATAAATGCGTCGATTAATTAGAAAATTTTATTATTAGAAATATATTTGGAAGTTTTACTAAATATGGGCATGCCAGTCTGTTGATGATGTAATGCATGATAATGGAAAAAGAAAAATGAATTCTTAAGCACCAACCTAATGGTTAAGAAGAAAATGATGTAAAGAGCCAAGCAATGGTGAAGCATGAAGCTATTAAAAAATAATCAAATTAATTAATTTATTTCCATTATGGAGCGGTAATGTGAACTGTGAACAGTAGTATGCACAAGTACGAAGGTGACACATTTGTTAATCTTCTTCATAGCATAGTAGCATACGGAGTCACATGATATTGTGGGAGTTATATATTTTTTATTTATATTTTGTGTGATTTAAATAGTTAGGTGATTGAAGGTTAATTAACATTTATTTTAATTTAAATATTCATGAGATTTAAAAATTGAAATATTGAAATTTAAAAAGCAATTCTTTAGAACTCCTTTTATTAATTTATCAATAGTGAAAAATTGAGCCTAGCTATTAAGAAAAGAAACAAGATATATAAAAAAAATTAAAGAAGAATGTGACACCTCACCCATGTATTAAAGTAGAAAAATTTAAAGTCACCTCAAATATTAAACAAAAAACACTCATAAGGTGCCATGTGATAACTCCAATTTCTCAGAACAAAAAACAAAAAAGAACCATTATACTTATTATAAATGCATTAAATTGAAAGAAAAAAAAAAGAAGAAGAAGAAGGCGAAGAAGAAGAAGAAGAAAAAAGAACCACATGTTACCCAACTTAAAATTATAATGTATGTAATATATAAAAATAAGTTAAAAGTAAAGAAACTAGTTTATATCATAATTTTTTATCAATTTTAATAGTAAAAAATTCAAATCAACAATGGAGGAAAGAAACAACATGTAAAAATAATTAAAGAAATAATCACAGAGTGCCATCTCACGCCTTACTCTAATATTTTAAACAGAAAAAAAAGAAAAAGAAAAAACGAAGAAGAATAAGAAGGAAAGAAATAATGGCATACCAAATTTTAGAAATAAAACATAAAAAGCGAAACACTATAATGGTTGGCACCCCACCCAACCCATTAGTCTATATGAGGAATAAAAAAAAGGTGTTATGGGCCATAAGAAGTTGCCCATTTTGCAAGCCATGGGAACCCATTAGCGTGGTATCTTCTTGTGTAAAACAGTGAATGGGCCCATCACATGCACTTCAACAAGTTCCGCCATTCTTTTGGTCTTTTACAAGTTTTTTAGTATTAGGGCTCGTTTGGATTGAAACAGAAAGATGCATCAAAGCTATTCATAGTAAAATAATTTTTAAAGAAATTTAAAACGAAAAAAATATGTTGATGAATATAAATAAATATATTGTTTCAGCGAAACCTTCTTGTCTCGGATTCATAAGTTTTTAAATAACAAAGAAAAACAATTAGAAAAATCACCAAAAGCAAGGTTATCAATGTCCACCATTAGGAGAGTGTAGAATGGTAGGGGGTGTGCATAAGATGACTTTTAGTACCACAAAAGTGTGTTGTATACTTATAATAGACCACAAAGTGTCTAATGCATTTTACCCGAAGCAAAATTTATGAAAATAACACGGAAGTACATACCCAACAAAAAAATAAATAAAGAACATGGAAGTACATAGTTGGACCAATTAAATTTGGTCCAACAAGTACGTTAACATTACATTAGATATCCAAATACATGACAAATAACAAGGTAGGATAATCAACAAATATCAAATGCTCACTTATTATATGCATCTTGAAGCTCAATTCAAGTCTACACAACATCACTACAAAGCATGTCATACACTCGATTGAGAACCTCTAGAATAGCCATAAAAAATGCAAACCAACAAACCTCAACAAGAATGTGAGAAAGGGGCTCACCAAACGAAACATTGAAAGCTTGGACAAATAGTTAGCCAAACCGACCCTCAAGGCTAACAAAATAAATCTTTTTGAGCAAAGACAACCACCAATTATGGTGGAAGCAAATCAAGAGGGGGAATGAATGGCCAAATGTGTAACAAAGAGAGTGAGAAACCAAGTCGAGAAAACATGGTTTTGCAGCTGCAAAATTCCAAAATAAAAGCTAAGACTCCAAAATAAAGGTCCTTCTTTCAGCTCTGATATGCCAAACTCTCCAAAATAAGATCTAAAAGATGGAGATAACAAGTAAAAAAGAAAAAGACAGCAAAGCCACCGGCCAAAAGTCGAGGCTAGGCATTACATATATGCTAAGGTTGATTGGCAAAGAGAACGAGAGAGCAGATGAAAAGTCTAAGAAAAATGTAAATGTTGTGTGGTTGTTTACACCAAGAAATCAATAAGATTAGCACTAACAGCAAGTTATTTAATTCAGAAATGGTAGAAGGGGACGAAAACAGTGCATGCCACTCATGAGCATGAAATTTACCATGATCATACTTCATTATTATGCAGCATACAATCGTATTAAAATACTTTTAAGCCCAAAAATTAAACAAGTTTTTTAAAAAAAATAATTATTTTGTCACAAAATTTTATCCAATGTGATCAACCCAAAAATTTAAACACTGAAAAATCAAGAGAGCTGAGCCAAACAATAGTGGCAATCTTCTGGATACTTGTTGGGTTGCCAGCTTTGTAAATCAAAATCCACTTTCTTGTGGTTTTTGTAAGGTCAACATATTGGTTGATCAAAAAGTGATCATGAGTACAATTGTCTCTGTAAACCCAATCTGCCAACTTGTCATTAGTGATCACGAGTACACTTGTGTCTCTATATAAACCCATTTTGCCAACTTGTCATTGAACTTGGCCACTCACTAAAAAATTAGAGTACGTTGGAATTGATTATCTTTATAAAAAAGTTTTTTTAATAAAAATACATATTTTTTTATAATAATAATTATTTAGTCTTTTCTTTTAAAAAGAAAAGTTAAACTTTAAAAGAAAAATTAGGTTTAAATTCAACTTTTTTTTTTTTCAAAAATCAAACTTTTAGCTTATTAAAAAAATTACATTTTTAAAAATATAGAAAAAATACTTTAAAGAAACCCAATCCGAACGAGCCCTTAGGGCTTATTTAAACTGGTCCAAAAACCCAATCCAAACATGCCCTTAGGGCCTAATTAGATTGATCTTTTCATGGAAACACACTTTTTTTATGAGAAAACATCTTTTTGCAAACAATGTTTGGAGTGGATTTAAAAAAGAAAAAAAGTGAAACTCTAAAAAAGAAAATTCAATTTCAACTTCTTTCAAAAGTCAAATATTTTAACTTCTCAAAAATTACTTTTTAAAAAATTATAAAAAAATAATTTTCAAAAAAGTCAATCTAAACGTGTCCTTATTCTCAATAATAGGAAGACAAATCATGCTAAATTTCTGGTTTCCATCAAGGGTTTTTCACCAAAAGGTCTAAGATAAGTTTGTCACAAACATGAAATTAGTTATGCTAATGAAACTCAAACAATACAAAAATCAGTTGTAGTTGGCTGCACTTTCGAACACGTAACAAGATGAAATAAATCTTCTTTTTGGTCAAAAGACAAGTTTGATTTCCCATTCAAATGCTTTCGATGGTGTGATTGACCCCGTCTTTTGAGAGTTTCAAAGCAATAATATGGAAACAAATTTAACACACCTTTGCTTGAAAAGACTGAGGTTTTCTTTTTCTTATTTTTTTTCAGTTTCTTTAAGATCAATTATGATTTTTTACCTATCTGGTAATTTTGAATTCGAGACTTGTAAGTCTAAAGGAAAAAAGGTTATTACAATACTAACTATCATCTCATTAAAAGAAGAAAAATAAACTTAATATTTAAATTTATGTCTTGAATTATAAATTTTATTATTTTTACTTTAGACCTTGAGTTATAATATTAGACATCAGGATTTCGTCAAGAAACTACACGTCATTAAGAGGGCAAATGCGCGACCCACATGCCAAAACCACGACCCACGTGCCAAACCCACCGACTTCTTTTTTAGTTTTCACACTTCTAGAAGGCGCGCACAGCAGAAATTTTTTATTTTTACCTTATTTTTTTTTAAATTTCACAAAAATACCCTTATTTTAAAAAGTATTTCAAAAATACCCGTTTCGGTAAGTCACCTACAGAAATCGCATTTCCCGGGATTGACAAAATTAAAAAAAAAAGCCGTTGGGTAATTAATATTTTCGGTAAGTCACCTACCGAATGGTAGGTGACCTACCGTTTCTATTGCCTTTAAATACCCTCCTTCCCCTCCCCATTTTTCCCCACCGCTGAAACCCCCCTCCCCCTGGCGCTTGTAACTGTGATTTTGAGCCGAAAAATACCCCCCAACCCTTTTTTTTTTTTGCAAAAAAGTTTGGCCCCACGCGTAGGAAAGTGCCTTTACTTGTAAGTTATTTAAATTCTCGCCTTTTTATTTGTTATATATTGATTTTTACTTGTATATACGTGTTGTTAATATGCGATCATATGTATATAGTATATGTACATGTGACATTAATATGTCTATAATTATTTATGTATAATTATATGTGTTTTAATATACATGTGTTTATTTTAGTTGCATATATATATATGCATGTATGTGTGTGTGTGTGTGTGTTTATTTTACATGCATATGTATATATATTTTTGACATGCACATGAATAACCGTATTAAACGTAATTTTGTAATGTATGACCTTTTCGTTTGCTAGAGATTTATAGTATTTAGAAATATTTTAGAAAAAGTTATGAATTTAAGAAATTTCATATAACCGAAATTGCCCATTTGACATTTAAAACTTATGCAAATTTAATAGGAATATAGTGTGATTGATTGTAATTTATTAGGAATATGGTGTAATTTATTAGGAGCCAGAATGTTGTTTAGTTGGTTAGAAACGTAATATAATTTAATAGAAAATTAATATAATTTATTAGAAAATAATTCCTAAGAAATTTCCTTAGGAATTGTTTAAAATGTACTAGGAATTTAATAAAGTTTATTTGATTAGAAAATTAATATAATTGTTTGTAATTTATTAAGAAAATTGTACAATTTATTAGGAACAAGAATATGGTTTATTTGAATAGAAAAGTAATATAATTTAATACGAAGTGCAAAATAATTTATTAAATAATAAATACAATAAATTTCCTTAGGAATTTCTTATAATTTTTAGGAATTTAACAAAGTTCATTTGAATAAAAAGTTAATATAGTTGATTACAATTTAATAGGAGTATGGTGTGTTTTATTAAGATTTGAATGTAGTTTATTTGAATAGAAAAGTAATATAAGTTAATATGGAATTAAATAAGAACTTTATAAGAAATTTTAAGATATTATGTTATTTAATATTATTTACGCATAATAACTGTTTGATTGTAGGGTACAGCATGGATGTCCGCCTTAGACCCCATGATGCATCTCTTTTGGTACATTATACCCATCACAAGACGCAGATTTTGACGGGGAACACCGCGTCAAAGGAGTTGCGCACCCAGCAAGGCGACGGGTACTTGTTCCAAACCCCTGAGCACCTGTTAGTTTAGGAAGAGTTATTGCGTGCAGGGTTCTATGGTTGTTATAAGGCAGGTTGGCATGAACTCGACCACGCCTTATTGACAGCCGTCGTTGAGAGGTGGCAAACAGAGACACAAACATTTCACTTGCCTGCCGGAGAGGCCACTATCACATTACAGGATGTGGCCGTTTTATGGGGGTTACCCGTGTCTGGTGATCCCATCCCACATTTAAACACCAGGAAGTAGGAGTATGGTGAGTGGGCTGGGCTTTTCCTTGATATTTGTGGCATTACGGTGGGTGAATCACATATTGAGGTGAAAATCGGAAAGATCAGGCTGTCCGAGGTTAAGAGGTTGTATGAGATGAATTACCAGTGTTTTCATTACCATTAAAGATGTCATCATCGTTGTACCAGGCATCGTTCTCGTTCAGGGCCATGTCCTCATCTTCTTCGTCAAGTTCAGACGGAAATGTATCCATGTTCAAGTCCACCCTCACATTATGAGATGGCCCCGCTATGTCACTCCCAGCAACGTAATGTGATGGTTCGGCATTCAAGTCGGGAATAGCGCAACCACATTGGAAATCACTGCTTCGTTGCGGAATGTACACGTCGTCAACCTTTACTTCCACAATAACATGAGCATTATTCATGTTATTATCATTACACGCTATTCGAAAACACGTCCATCAAATTATCATCGTTGCTGATTGCCGCCTCCCTAAAATATGGATACAGTAACTGTACGACCCCCAATTGGAAACGATGCGATAGCTCCACCTTGTCGATGCCATAATGCAAATTAAGCGTCTCATAGAAACTATAAACAAATTCATTGTATGATGTTTCATGTGTTATTTTGACCTTACGAACAGGTTTCGTAATTTTATATTCGATACCGTATGGGCCATTAATTTTTTCTCCACCATAATATAAAAGAATAGAGACTGTATTCATATTTTCTTATTGACTAAAATATTAGATGAATAGTATACAAGTTTGTATGTGTGGAAGATATTTGGAAAGATTTTGGGTGATTTAAAAATTAAGAATACTAGGCGGATTATATATGGGTTATAAGAAATTTGGATATTTGGGGTTGGGTCTTCCGAGAATGAAAGAGCGGGGATTAAATAGGAGTTCAAGCCATAAATATTCGGTAAGTGACTTACCGGTCAAAAAGAATAATGCACAAATGAACGGTAAGTCACTTATCGTTCAAAAGGGAATAACGGTAAGTGACTTACCGTTCTCCTGACAGTGTGGCAGACGGTAAGTCACTTAGCGTTTTCTTGAGAGAACGGTAAGTCACCTATCGTTTAGGTAGATGACTTACTGAAACGGGTATTTTTGAAATGCTTTTCAAAATAAGGGTATTTTTGCAAAATTTTTTTAAAAGTAGGGTAAAAATAAAAAATTTCCGCGCACAGCGCACTCTTTTAGCAATTTGCCCCTTAAAGTCTAGAAATTATATAAAATATTGTGGATACCCTCGCGGTGCTACGAGTATGGTATATTTCTTTTGGGCGAATTCTGCAATTGATCCCCATTTTTTAAAAGAAAGTGTTAACTTGGTTTTTAGTGTTTGAATAGTGATCAATTTGGTCTTTAATATATTAAAAAACATCACTTTCGTCCCTATTGTTTTAACACTGACCAATTTGGTCCCCAATGTATGTAAAAAGTGACCCAATTGATACCTATTTTAGTCTTTCAATTGGTCGTGTAAACCCATTTTAGCCTTAAAATGGTCACATAATGATCATATGACTAATTAATGAGGATAAAAATTGATTTTTTTTTTTGCGAATATTGACATTTTTGGCAAACATTAAGGACTTAATAAGTTACTTTTGAAATAATAGGACCAAATTAACTTATTTTGCAAATATTGAGGATTAAATGGGTCATTTTTTACAGTCACAAATAATTTAAGATTTTTAGGATATAAACAATCCAATTTGCCAAAATTAAAATAAAAGTTTTTATGAATTTGCAAAGAACAAATCAATGCAAAAAAATATATAAATACACATATTTAATTCGATTTTGCATAAAGAGATCTGTTTGATGTTGAAATCGTACCTTCAGAGTCGGCGATTTCAATTTTTTTGCATATTGTTGATGTTGTTTCCATCGTTCTAAAAGATTTGAAGCCATTGAATTGTTGTAGAAATCGAATTGAAACAATCATAGTGAAGTTCAGGGTTTTTTGTGCAAATTGGAGTGAAGCAATTGGAAGAGAGAAGAGAAATGTTGGAGCTTTGTACCTTAATCAAAGTGAATCAATCGAAGGAGAAAGGAGAAATTTAAGTGCAGTAATTGGGAGACAGAGAAGAGATCGCAATTGATATTTTGAAAAAAAGAAGATTGCTTTATTATAGCGCATGAAAATCACAGTATAGGTGCACCTTGCACTGCACAGGTGCACAGTGCGTAGGTCCTCGATATAAGGACTCATTTGTGGAAGTCTCCCTATTTCTTTTCATCTAAACTTTACCTTAATATTTCATCCAATTATAACAATAAACTCGCCCATTAGACATCAAAAATTGATTTAATGGTTAAAAATAAAAATATATATAAAAGACAAACGGGATGTTATGTTTTTAAGAAATATAATACATGTAATTGATATTATATATATGTACATCAGAAAAATTAAAGCAGTAATTATGGAACATAACCTTATGTTCCATTAAAGTATTAAATGAAAAAATCCTTACTAGTATTAAATCAGAAAAATAAAACACTTTATGAGATGCTCCTTGAAATCCTAACGTGTTAAGACTTTCAAACACACACACACACACACACACACATATATATATATGAAGAAGAATCACACATTTAACTTGACAATCCAATTTAGATTCATACTGTAAGTAGATAAAAATGTCAAATGTTAAATTTTAAAAATTAACTTATGTTTGAAAAAGGTTCTTAACAATTTGTCAACAAAAGGAAAAAATTAATGTTAACTATTCAAAAATTAAAGAGACAATCATGTTCTGCCCAAGTATTAAATAAGAAAACTTACAAATACTCCTATTAAAAGAAGGAAAAAGGAAAAGAAAAAAAGAGAGAGAGAGATTGACACATTAATTTTCCAAAAAGAAAAAAAAATGGAAAGTGATTTTTCAAAATTAAAGAAAAGAATAAGTTAAAATGATTGAGGGGGTGACACATGATATCATTCTGAACTATTTTATTAAATAGTATATAAATATTTTTTTTAGATCCAAGACAGTACAGATTTGAAAACCAGATTAGATCACAAATTTATCCAAAAAAAAATCGGTTAAAAATGATTAACTTAATTTATTAATAAATTAAAAATACCATTTCTGAACCAGATTTTTATGGTTTCTCACATGAATTCATGGCGTGACAAGTGAAAAACAGTAACTATCTTCTATTTATCTTCTATACTACATAATTAGACAATTACTAGAAGCATTCTCTTCAAAATGAAATTGTCCCAACCATTGTCATGTGATTTTTTCTTAAATATTCCGTTGCTTGCTACATAAACTTTATTTTACATGTTTATTCAACGTAACAAAACCAAAAAATGAATTAAAAATCTGTTATTTATTACGTGCAAAAAAATAAACAAATTAAAATTTTTAGTGTTTATTTTTCCATCGATTTACTTATAGTCAAAACTCATAGATATGAGTTAATCCATATAAACAGACAAATAAATATATTTTAGCCGAAATAATAATTTCATTATTATCAAATTATTAATCAAATTACATATTAACAGATCAAATTAATTAATACGATAAACTAATTATATAACTTAAACAATGTCAAATATCAAATTTATATTGAAAACGCTTATAATGACCCAAAAGCAAAAGCTTTTTCGGTTGTTTTTATTCCATTAATAATCCCTGGACCATAAATTTCGTCATATTTTAATCTTTTGACTTTCAAAATAAACTTTTTTACATTCAAAACACTAATAATGACCCAAAAGCAAAAACTTTTCAATTGGTCAACTAATTCATGGACTAGTCCTTTTAACTTTCAAAATAAACTTTTTAGTTTTTAGACCTTTAAAATGAATCTTTTTAAAAGACTAATAATATCTCGTTTATCAAAATTTTTAGGCTAAAGACATCTTATTTATTAAAATTCAGGACCAAAGATTTTAAAATACGACTAAATTTATAGTACAAAAGAACTATTATAGAATAAGCGTTTCTCGATTCCAACGTTAACTATTCCAGAAGAAAGAATCATTAGATCTCCGCAATCTCTGACCACAACACAAAAACAAAAAAAAAAATATCTCCAAAAACAAAATCTTAAAAAATCTTCTCCCGATCCACCTCCGGCTCCATCTAAAATGTAAATCGTCCGAGCCTTCCAGAAATCACCAACCACCCCCCCCCCCCGGCCCCAAAAAAAAAAAAGAACCCACGCAAAAACTTTCCCTTTTCTTTCAATCTCCGTGTCTTAAGCCATTAAATTCTGAACTATTGGGTTTGCTTTTCCCCCCCCCCCCCCCCAATTACTATGCCTTCTGTTTAGGGCTAAAAGTTTCATTTTCTCTGCTTAGTTTTCCATTTTTTTTCCGATTTGATCATTTGATGCTGTTATTTTAGGAATCTTGATTAAAAAAAAAAAAGAAATTTAATTTCGGTGTCCATTTCCTTTTGGGATTTGTGGGATTTAGGGTGTTGTTAGGGTTTTATGGGTTCTGATGGTTCTGCTAGTGTTTCGTCGTCGATGACTCAGCAGCAGCAAACGCAATCGCAATCGCAATCGCCTCCACATCCGCCAAAGCAATATGGCGTGACGAGACCGTTGTCTCTGGCGGGGCCCACTGATGCTGATCTTCAGCGGACCAAGGAGTTGGAAAAGGTTTCAGCTTTTTTGCTTTTGTTCAATCCTATAATTTTCTTCACGTTCAGTTTTTGTATATTTTTAGTATTTTTTGGAAGTGAAAAACACCTTTTTTCTGCCCGAAATTGAATTTCATACTTGGGTTTTTGTCGGAAGAGCGTAAAGCATGTTGTGATTCACAAAGGTTATTACATTATTATTTTGCATAAGGTTTAATATGCAATTTCAGCTAAATATAGTTATCTTTAGTTTACTCTTTTTCATGGCCTGAAATTGTTTGTTTATATTTATATTGAAGTTTTTGGTGGATGCTGGGATATATGAGAGCGCGGAGGAGGTTGCCAAGAGAGAAGAGGTTCTTGCTCGACTTAAGCAGGTTGGTTCTTTGAGAATTTTGTACGATTTTTTTTTTTTTTAATTTGAGGAGTTGATAATTTCCCAGCGCGGAATCAGCAAGTGATGGTGCTATAAAGGAAGGCTTTCCTTTTATGTTGAAAGCTAAGAAATTGTTAATTCAGTTGAATGTACTAGATCATGGATTGGTTAATCTAACTAAGTTGTATATAATATGATGCTTCTTTTTTAACAATTTTTTATTTAAGCGAAGTGAAGCAGAATGGAAATGTACTCGTCTTAGATGGATTTTCAGAATCACCTAACTTAGCAGGCTAGCTGCTCGTGTATTTTAAATGGTGCCGATTTGTTAATGCATGTGAATAATGTAGTTGGATTTGATCTTGGCTTTTTTTGTATATATGATCCTGTTTTGACCTACTGTTTTCCGTTGCTCGTCTTAAATTTATTTAATGAAGTGTAGTTGTCCATCAGTTTTAATTAATTTGAGCACTTTGACCTTCAGGTTGGTAAGTGAAGTATAAATGAAGTGGAATGTTATTATACCAAGGTACTATTTGGTATGCATATCTACTGCTAGAATTCAATCACTAAAATCAGCTTACTTTCTATGTAGTACTTTCTTTTACACATAGAACTTTACAAATGACAAGTGATAATGGTCACCCTGACCACTGAGTCAACACAAAGTAGCGTGTAGAGTGGAAATCATTCTTAATGTGGGATATTGAATACGTTGCAGGATTTATGTAATTTTTAGAAATTTAAGCATATCTTTCAATTTTAAAAAGCATAATACGGCACAAAGAACTCCTGGTTCTCTGCCTCAGATGTGACATGCATCTTATCACACTGAGGTGCACATTTAAGAAAAATGCTAATTTGGGGGGGGGGGGGGGGAAGAGATGTTCTTATCTAGAGCAAAATTCAAATATTATCACATACAAAATCATATCTTTAAGGTCACAAAAAATTGCAAAAGGTGGAGAACTCATCTGATACTTTTTGCCAAGAGATGAGAGAGAGATGTCGCTTGTCAAGAATTCAGAGAGAGGCTCTGCTGAATGTAAAGTGGTGTTTGAATTTTGATCAATGAGATTTAGATAACTTTTTCAATGGATTTGAAATTTCACTAGCTGCAGCTCGTTCTATATTCTTATCTTTGTAATGAATATAGAAAGTCAATAAGAAACAAAAACAGAAGATCCGATGCAATATTAAAAGTTGAGAACTTTCTATGTTGCGTGGCATTACTGTGCCTTGTGTATTGTGGCACAGGAAACCTGTGCCATTTTGAACATGCCATGTAATAAATTTGTATAACACCATTACAGGTGTGCCATGCACGCACCTTTTACAAGTATGATTTGAGCAGGAAGTTTTTTTGAAGCTTGAAATAGATCATCCAACTACTTTGCATTGCTGAAGCAATGTAAGAGGAGAATTGGGATAGCACCCTTCTCTTTTATCATTGGTAAGAGCTAAATGAAGCATTGATGACAGCCATGGTATCTAGGAGATTGCTTGGTGATCAATCAGCTAAATACCATGTTTTCTTCAATGTGGTCCTTGTTAGCATTTCATTTTGATGGTAGCAATGAAAACCAAACAAGAAAAGATGCCCTATATCTTGAGTCCTGTAACTGTCTCAGATATATGATTCATTCTGGCCAAAAACAGGAGAGATATGATCCATTCTTGTTCCATAATCAGCAGTGATGCTGTAAGTAGACTATAACTTGCATTAACCCTTTCGACATGCAACAGGGGTGTAAAAGAATGTCCTCTTTCTTAATGCACCATTATTCAAATTAAGTGATGCTGCACATAAGTGTGAGCAAAATGGTAAGGAGGGTATGCAACATAAATGGTAATGTGGTCCTTGTTAGCATTTCATTTGCCTTTCTGGTTTGGATTTTGTGAAATTTCTATGTAACATTAGGGGATGTTTCTTTTAGAGTTGTTTCTGGAATTTGTTTGTGTTTTTTGACTAATGCGCTTGTTGTTCCCTGTCTTTGTTATTTATTGTAAATCCTATGTCTTTTTCAGATCTGTTTTTGGTAACATTTGCTTGTTCGTTCTAGATTGTCAAAGAGTGGGTGAAAGAACTTACACGATTGAGAGGGTACACTGAGCAAATGGTGGAGGATGCCAATGCTGTCATCCTTACTTTTGGTTCTTACAGGCTTGGGGTAGGTATCTTCTATTTGTAATCTACTTTTTACTGAAGCCACTGTCATCCAGGAGAAGCATATATAAATGAACGTGAGGTTTTAGTATTGAGAGCATAATGGCTATTTAGGTATACAATTGTGTAATGTTATAATTTATGTTATAATTTAGGTCATTTCAACTTCTAGGCAGTTTTATTCTCTAGTACTTAGCTGGGGAAATAGAAGAAGTGTTCTGCAACCTAAATTGATCCTTATGTGAGGTGAAGAAATATTATGATTTGGTTTTATAAGAAGCCTTGGAGTTTTATGCTATTAGATATATGTTTATTGGACTATACACGTGCCATGACTTTCTCCTTTAGTAAAAAAATCAATCATATATGTCTCCTAATTCTTTGAGAAGACCCCTCCTTGGCTCTGGGTGTATCAGAAGATTAAGCTTGTGACCAGACATTTATATATTATTTCGTAAAATTTGATATTAAATATTTCTTTCCTTTCTTCCATCTTATAATACTGGGGCTTCTAGTACCTTGTTATCTATCTTATTTGTTCTGTTTTATCTGAGAGACTCTGATGTTCCATAGGTCCATGGTCCTGGAGCTGACATAGACACATTGTGTGTCGGGCCATCATATGTGAATAGAGAGGTAAGTGGTCAAATCACAAGTTGCATTTGCATCTTGTCCATGACATTTATATTTTAATCTCCTGATGGCTATTATTTGCCAGGAAGATTTCTTCTATGGGCTGCATGATATTTTAGCTCCGATGGAGGAAGTTACTGAACTGCAGCCTGTTCCCGATGCCCACGTGCCTGTCATGAGATTTAAGTTCGATGGAGTATCAATTGATCTCCTTTATGCAAGTATTTCTCTTTTAGTTGTCCCAGATGTAAGCATCAATTTATCTTTCTCAATTTCTTTTTATAGAAATATTATGGACTTTCTTAAAGATCATCTCATCTCATTTATCCTCTCTCTCTCTCTCTCTCTCTCTCTCTCTGTGTCTCTCTCTCTACGTATATATGAAAAACCATAGAGAATAATTTTCTTGGAAGCTGATGAGCTTTAATTCTTAGTTCTACACCCCTTTTCCCTGTCTATTTTTCCTTTTCTCTCCTTTGAGTCCATGAACATGGTACAAACAGCAGGTTTGTGAAATTTACATTTAAGCAGCAATTGCGGATACAAGTCAGAATCTGCGGCCTGCAAAGTTTCAGCTTTTGGTTGATTAACCATTGTAATTCTAATGATTGGTGCAATTTCCGGAGCATTTGAGTTTTTCTAAAGTGATCTGTCACAGAAAGGTTCATGCATATACTTGTCCTGTGTACACAAAGCTGTGTCATTTATATCTTCTGATTGACCTGCATCACAATCGTAAATTAAATGATCTAGCAGTGGGCTCTGACACGGACTAGTTGGCACTCAATAGCAATGTTTGCCACCTGATAAATATTTTTTTCATGGATAGTTAAATAACAGCATTTGGTCATCAAATGGGTATAAGTTCTGAGACAGTTACACTTGCCTATAGCTGAGGCTAATATCTTCTTTCTGCTTTTTGGCTACCATTCCTTTTGGATGCTGCTATGGAGAATCATAACTTTAAGCTGGAAGGAGAGTGTAGCTTTTTCTTATTTATCTTTTCCTTCCCCAGTTAATTGCTTAAATCCTCAAATTTCCCTTGTGGCTTCTTGAAGTCACTAAGGCTTTCCAGTATGTTTCGGATTTGAATTTCTATCTTTGTGCATAGTTTAAAGATAATAATGACCTGTAGCATGTGTATGACGATACTCAGATGAAGTTTGTTGGACGATATTGATGCTGCTTTTCTTGTTAAATACAAGAGTTCCTTTGCACCTTTAGCACCGCTGACCATTAATAGGTCGTTAACAAATGTGAGACCTTTTGTAGTCTGGATTGATCAAAATCTTGGAGATACTCATGCATATGTGTATGTGTATGCACCTCTATGTTTTTCTGAAGGTGAATATGACTTGATAAACATGGAAATTTTAAAATGTTTGTGGCATCATGAACTATGAACAGGACTTGGATATCTCCAATGTGTCTGTCTTGTACAACATTGATGAGCCAACTGTACGGAGTCTCAACGGATGCAGGGTTGCAGATCAGATTCTCAAGCTTGTTCCAAATGTTGAGGTGATTTTTTTTTTATACATGCCCTAAGCTAGTTAAATTTCCAACTCCCAGCCCTGAGAACATTTTATATCAATCTGAAGTTAACTACTTCTATTGTGGAAATTACCATGTAAATTGTAGTATTTTAGGACTACACTCCACTGTTTGAAGTTTTGGGCTAAAAGGCGCGGTGTCTATTCAAATGTAAGTCACTTCATGGTACCATTCTTTCTGCATTTGTGTTGTCCCTTTCTTTATTAATATGTTATCAGTTGGATTATGTTGGAGGTTGTTTGGCTTTTCTTATTTAGGGTGCTTATAAGTACTTAGAAAAAAGTACCCTCTCACATGTTTTTTACTATTTAGGTGCTTATAAGCACCAAATAAGCAAAGCCAAACACCCTCTTGGTCCTGCCTTCACTTCTTCCTTGTGCATTTCCTACTGTGATCTATGATTTTTCTCAGGTAACTGGATTTCTTGGTGGCGTCAATTGGGCTCTTCTTGTGGCGCGGGTGTGTCAGTTTTACCCCAATGCTGTTCCCAGTATGTTAGTTTCTCGCTTTTTTCGTGTTTATACCCAGTGGCGTTGGCCCAATCCTGTGATGTTATGTGAGATAGAGGACGATGAACTTGGATTTTCTGTCTGGGATCCTCGAAAAAACCCTTGGGAGCGGGGTCATCATATGCCCATCATCACGCCTGCCTATCCTTGTATGAATTCCAGCTACAATGTCTCAACAAGCACTCTTCGTGTGATGATGGAGCAGTTCCAATTTGGCTACAAGATATGTGAGGTATGAAATCATGGAATTTTTTGCTGTACTTGAGTGGTGCAATAGCTGCCTACTAAACTTCATGCAATTTATTCTTCAGGAGATTGAGCTGAACATAACTCAGTGGAATGCATTGTTTGAGCCATATCTCTTTTTTGAGAGCTATAAGAACTATCTTCAAATAGACCTTGTTGCAGCTGATGCTGATGATTTGCGTTCTTGGAAAGGCTGGGTTGAATCTCGGCTAAGGCAGCTCACTTTGATGGTAATATCTATTTCTCATGAATCTTGATGCTTAAAGAGGGTTTTTCTGAACTGTGTTTATGGAAATTAATCTGTAGTTAAATGTAGTAAAATTGTTTCTCCTAGCTATGATTTTTGTTCAACATTTGTAGATAGAGCGGGAGACACTGGGGAAACTGCAGACCCATCCTTTTCCCCAAGAATACTCAGACTCTTCAAAGCTGTGTGCCCATTGTGCTTTCTTCATGGGTTTGCAGAGGAAGCAAGGGGAGGTCATTCAAGAGGGTCAGCAATTTGATATTCGTGGGATAGTTGACGAGTTTAAACATCAAATAAATTCGTATCTGTACTGGAAACCTGGGATGGAAATATATGTTCTTCATGTTCGTAGAAAGCAGATTCCATCATATGTTTTTCCGGAGGGTTATAAAAGAAGCCGACCATCAAGGGTTGCCAGCCAGCAGCAGCCAGAGAATTCTTGTTCTGAAGATGGTGAGGTTCGCAGGTCTGGATCTGCTGAGAGACACCGAAAACGTAAAACCACACCTGAGGGTCTGAAGCAAGGCAGTGCAGAGAAACGGCAATCAGTTAGCCCTGGGAACTGGAGTCCTCTATCACCTGAACTCATTAGTCAAAGAAGCAGTATTACATTGAAGGAGTCTTCCCCAGGAGTCGGAGCGCAAGAAAGTTTTGAAGTTACTGGAACATGCCAGGCTTCTAGTAAGCCAGCAGCAGAACTTGTTCCAAAAGAATTGGAGAGTGTGGATACCGAAATTCATGGGGACAAGATGCGGAATATTCAGGGCAGCGGGGAAGGAAAAGAATCTTCTCGAGATCATATTGATGCTGGATGCATGTCAAGTTCTAGCATAGTGACACAGCTTACGGGTGAGATCAGTTCTGGTGAGGACACTGGACCTGAGTCTCTTGCAGCTCGGAATGATGGTTATGGACAAAAAATCACTGGAAGGAGCAACAAAGGATTTGCAGAGGGTGAGTCATCTGAGGCGGACTCCAGCTTGCTTTGCCATAAGTTGAGTCACAACAGTCCGAGTTGTTTTGCAGGAGGAGTGCAGGAGCAGTTAGAGGTTTTGGATTTAAGTCCTCATCCCCAACCTACTTCAATGCATTCATCTTTCACTTCTAATTCTTCCTTGCTTCAATGTTTTATCCTCGAGGATGGATAGGTTATGGTGTTGTTTACATGATGTAAAGCTTGAATAGAAGAACGGGATTCATGTTTTATGTGCATAAACTTATCTAGTTCTTTTGCTTGCTTTTTTTATTTTGTCTAGTCAAATGCTGCCCATGAGATGATATTGAAGTCCAGAGATGAAGTTGGCTCTGAAGCTGTTGAGAAGACTGTGATGAGGCATGTTTTTTGCTATTTGGCATATTTCTTTGTCAAATATGATCAAACTAATTTTGTCTTTATGCTGCTGTTGGTTGTTTTCAATGGTTATTTCTGCAGCAGGTTTGATCTTACATCAACCGCGTAAAATTACAAGATGTTGGATTCGTGGGAGCTGAGATGAAGCAGTGCTATATTTCCAGGAGAGAAAGCCAGCAGTTCGGGTAAGTACTCTGTTAATTGCTGGCTTTCATTTCTTTCTGTTTTTCCCCAGGCGCTTATATCGTGGGAGGAAGGATAGCAGGCTGCAGTTTAGAGAGCTCCTCGGATTTGATTTACATATTCTATGTACGGTATATACTTTAACCAAGTTATGCTGCTAAAGTGTGAACTGCTCCCAAGGCTGTAGAAAAGATACTAGTGGTGCTAGACTAGCTTTGCCGCTATTAGTCCGAGGTAGTTTGCCCTTCGTTTGGGTGTTGGAGAAGGGTATCGTTTCCCTTGACTAAAAAATGGTCGGGCATAACTCTTTACAATTTTTATGGAGTTCGGGGGGTGGGAGGATTTTATTTAGTGATGTCTCATGATTGTATGAAGTGAGGCTTCATGTTCTGTAACTCAGAATCCAACTTGGTTCTTGTACATCTCTGAAATTAAATGATGTTCTCTCTCTATACGCACGTATTTAGCAGACATCTGACAAGTGATACCATAAAATATGTCTTCTTTCTTCGTGTGTGTCTGTGTTTGTGTTTGTGTTCGTTTTCAGCATATGTGTTGCACCATGATCGATGTGGCCAGAGATGAATTTTGGCGCCGCCACGGGGGGGGGGGTGTCGGGGGAGCCATATCTAGGTTCCTCCAGATTTATGATGTAGAAACAGCGGATGGAAAAGGTGAAAACTGAAAAACATAAATTGGACATGCGTTTGGGGCAAAACTAGAATTGCAGCATCATGCCATTAAGGTGTTTTCTAGTTGGTGCTTAGGTTTTACATGGAAGTTTTGGTGTATGTATATTAGATGTGATAAAAAGAGTAGATTGGTGAAATATGTGTAGTAATTGGGTTTGGCGCGGTCTTTGTGGTTTGATATTTGAGTCCACTACATAGTTTCAGAGGCTGAGACAGAAATTGGAACCTGGGGCAGGTAAACAGTGACAGAAAAAAGTCCTAATTGTTTGTATGCAACATCTTTAATGCTGTGGAGAAGAAGGGATTGAAAGATTTTAATCTTGTTTATATTGCGCAATTAAGACTTGTGAATGAAAAGTTGAAGGGTTATGTGGATTGGTTTTTATGAGTTGTAATTTTTTTGTATACTTCTGGAAAGATATATTTTCTTGAGAAAGTTTAAATTTCTTGTGTGAATTTGTGAAAGTCAATTAGATGTCTATTAAAGGGCAATGTCTTTTGTGTTTTCCCATAAAAAGTAATTTTTTGTATAAAAAGCGAATCTAGAGAAAGAGTTGTGAATAATTAAAATTTGTAAATAAATAATATTACAGTTGTGAATAATTTATACAGATGACAAAGTAATGTTATGCATTTTTTTACGTGTTTTTATGTTATGATTTTTTTTTTCAAAAAGGATTTTGAGTCCAAAAAGGTATTTACTAAATGATAATATATATTCATCTACTTTATTCACATTTTTAAAAAATTGTTTGAATTTATAAAAAATATAAAAAAAATGTTGAAAACACTCTAAAATTAAATTTGACAAAATATTAATTTTGTACTAACAATAAGTTGACTTTTAAGAAAAATAAAGGCAAATAAAATACTCATTCACCTTATATTACATAAAATATTGTACTTAACGCCTCGTCATGCTGCGCTCCAAAGGCGTACCGCATAGGTTTGGGCCAAAAACCTTTTGCCCGGGGAAGAGAGGAGTTTTTAGTCTTTGCCTTGATGTAAGCGTAGTGTGTGTAGGAAACTGCTCCATGTATAAGGTCCATTTGTTACTTTCATATGTTTTCAATATAAATATTATATTATCTAGTATATGATGTTTTGATATATTCTAATATAAATTTTATTAGAGATTTAAGTTTAATTTACTTTTTAACACGTTCTTATATTTTAGTTTTTTTTAAGAAAATTTTAGTTCTATAGTAAATTTGTTTTACCTCGACTCTTTCTTTTATTCTACCCTATTAACATTATTGACTAGTATGTCATAGGGGCTGAGACAGGATTTTTTTGGGCTAAGATTTTACCCTGATACCAAATAAGACTACGAGTCGCACAATAATTTTTTATTAACAGAAACAAAGAGTAAGCACACTTCACTTTTATCCGACTTTATTACCATCTTTAGTTATAGTGGACAAACAAAAGATGGAACACTATATTTCACAATGAATATCAACATGGCATAAGGTCTATTGTCAAACCCGACTCCAATCCCATGGTCAACGTTGAACAAAAGATTTTTCAGTTGGATCTCATTCATTCCATGCCATTCAAAGTCAACTATTATGGGTTGTTAATCTTTCATACTTTTTAAGTGTGATTTTGGAAGTCAAACATGCACAACTTCGTAATCCCCACTTGCCTCGAAGTTAATTAGAGAATTGTTTGGTCAAAGCCGCGACCACAAGTCAACGGCCCGCAACTTCATGCAAAAAATATGTGTTTTTCCTATTACGAAACATCTTTTATGATTTCATAACATTGTAGTCGCAATCTAACAATTTTAAATTATTCACATTATTTTGCATATTATATTCATCATTTATAATAATTAAATTATATTTATAATGTTATAATGTTACGTCCTAATCTATTCTCTTATTATGGTTACAATAAAATAAAAGGGCATAGTTGCTAAACCATCAAACAATATGCTTCTCTTGCATGGTTTGACAATTCAAAATTAACTTGGGGAGTAGAACATTTGTTTCTTATAAATAAATTCCTTTTATAATATTTATAATCATCATATCCTAGCTTATATACTCCCACGTACATTTAAAATTTTGACTGAGTAAATGGTACTAACATTAATTCAGTAATCTCTGTTGAAATTGCATTGATTGACTTTCATATATTCTTAATCCAACCGTTTAAAGCCAAAATTAATACCCCCATAGAGCCAATATTACCATCTCCCATAAAATAATCCAAAATATAGAAATAGTAAGTATAAAAGCAGTCGTACTTGTAATTGAATTGCAAGAAGATTGAAAAATTCTGTAATAAGGGACTGTTTGGAATTATTTTTTTATGAGAAAAATATACATTTCCTTAAAAAAAACTCAACTTTTAAAATAAGTATTTGAATTAGATTTTTCTTAAAAAAAGATAAAATGTTGCAAAAAATTTTAACTTATCAGCTTTTTTTTAGAAGTTAGAAGTTTTTAACTTCTAAAAAAAACACACTTTTCTCAAAAATAAAAAAAAAACTTGAAAAAAAAAGATCCAAATAAGCCTGAAGTACAATATCTAGTTATTCTTAAATGCTCAATCTTGATAAATACTTATGTAAAAACTAATAACTAGTTTTAGGTTTAGATTTTATTCTTCAAACAAAATCTATCGAACTACCGTTAATTACCTTAAACAAAATCTTTACGAACACTTCCATCAACTTCATTCCAACTACCAAAATTTTCATCAACTTTATTCCTATTACCAAACAAGTTTGTTATCAAATTAGATACTCGTAAATTTCAAATTTAAACTTACAATCTATTTAAACACAAAATATTATTCATCGTTGACAAGAAACATTTCAAAAAGTACATTAGGGGCCTGTTTGGATTGGTTTTTTTTTTTGGAAAATTTTTTTTCTGAAAAAGTTACCTTAAATTTATAATAACTATTAGATTTGATTTTAAAAAAAGCTGAAACTCTGAAAAGAAAGCTCAAATATAGTTTTTTTTAAAAATTTTTAAAAAAAATTATTTTTTAAAAATCGTTAAAAAAATACTTTTGAAAAAAGTCAATCCAAAGAACCCTAGGTGGTACACTTACCTTTTCTTTGCTTAGCATCCAACAAAAGAGCCTCAACTCTCGCTCTAAACTCCCCTATTTCTCCTCTCATCTTACTTCACATCTCATCGCCATTTTTTTTAACCCCAAAAAAAAAAAAAAAACCGTCATTTTCAATTTATTTTATTTTATTTTTTATTTTTCGTTTCCTTTTTCTGTTCAAATATAAAAATATCCAAAACCTTTTAACTCTCTTCTTTCCTTTCCCTTTTTTGTAATACCCCCACCCCCTCCTTTTTCCACATCTTCCCTTTTTCTTGAAGCAATAAAATTTATTATTTTTTTGAATTATTTATATATATATATATATATTTTTTTTTCATTTTATAGTAATTATTATTGTTACTGTCACGAGAGAGAGAGAGGATATGGGGAAGGTGGCGGTGGGAGTGGCGGTGATAGGGGCGGCGGCGGTGTGCGCGGCGGCGGCGCTGATCGTGCGACAGAGGATGCGCAGCTCGAGCAAGTGGGCCCGCGCCATGGTCATCCTCCGTGAGTTGGAGGAGAAGTCCGCCACGCCGGAAGCCAAGCTCCGCCAGGTCGCCGACGCCATGACCGTCGAGATGCACGCCGGCCTCGCCTCCGAAGGAGGAAGCAAGCTCAAGATGCTCATCAGCTACGTCGACAATCTCCCCACTGGGTCCGTATTCACATACATGTCGATATCTATATCTATATGTTTGTATGTTTGTGTATTCAACGTCTTGTATATAAAAGTATGATTTATGTATTTATGTATATATTTTGTATAGGTACGTATATTTTTTTTTATATATTGAGATTCACGTGTTTGCTAATTCTTCTAAGAATTGAACCTTTCGTTCTTTTGTTGTTAAGAAAAAGAGCCTCTTTTTGGGCAATTTACATTATTTTTATTCATTTTTATAAGAATCGAAGATCAATATTTCATGCATAGCTGCTTTGTTCATAAAGTTGGACCCTCGTAATGAAAGTGGCTTTTAGTGAAAAGGAATTGCAGTTTGTGTGTGGGTAATTTTGTGAAGTGTTGAAATGATTGTTTTCTGATTTTAGTGATGAGGCAGGGGTGTATTATGCATTAGATTTAGGAGGAACAAACTTCCGGGTATTGCGCGTTCAATTGGGTGGTAAACAGGGAGGTATTTTGCATCAAGAATTTGCTGAGGCATCGATTCCACCTGGGCTAATGGTTGGGTCTTCAGAGGTAAGCACTTGGACATGTTCGGATTATTGAGTTATACTGATTTTCAAGTGCCTGCCCGATTCCTGAAGTGGTGAGATTGACATGATTGCAGGCACTTTTTGACTACATCGCGGCAAAACTTGCCGACTTTATTTCCGAAGAAGAAGAAAAATTCCATCAACCTCCTGGCAGGCAGAGGGAACTAGGTTTCACCTTCTCCTTCCCTGTGATGCAGACTTCAATTAATTCTGGCAATCTTATTAGGTGGACAAAAGGCTTCTCTATTGATGACACGGTGATTCAGATTTCTTGACCTGTTTTGCTGCTTTGTCTATTTCATGTTGTCAATGGATAAAGAGGCACGTAAATCTTGGTTATTTCTAAAAGGAACTAAGCATATTTGGCAATTGATCATCAACCTAAGTTTATCTTGCTCAGTGGATTCTTCTTCAATCCTCTCATTATATCTTTTTCATAATGGAATCAAACAATTCTAGTGAGAAATTAATGCTTTTTAGCTTATGTCACATTTTGAGGTTGAAAATGTATTATCATATTACATAAACCTCTTTTTTAATAAGTTAACTAAATTGGGACCAAAGATAGTGGATGTTTAAGAGTTTGTTTTAGAAGCTCATAGAGGAACACAGCATAAATATCTAAAGTATTCATCACACTTTTTATTTTTTTGAATGTTGTATCTTAATTTCAATCAGTGCACTTATCTAGAAAGGTGGGGTGGGGGCTTTGCATACAATTTCATAGTTGTTACTTATGAAGAAGTGCTAGCAGCAATGCAATGTAAATTAGAATTAAGTCTTTAACTGGAGGAGAATGCATGAGCCCATATGTGAACCCCAAACTAATTCTGTTCATCAGATGATTACCAGTTCAGTTGAAATAACTAAATATTGAATATGATCCCTGACTGGGGTTAAGTCTGTCCTAATTCGTCTTGATTGTCCGGTAACAGGTTGGCCAAGATGTGGTGGCTGAACTGACAAAGGCTATGCATAGGAAAGGTGTGGATATTCATGTGGCAGCACTAGTAAGTTAGCTAATCTGCAGCTTGTGACTAAAATTTGTTTTGGCAAGAGATGTTAAGAGTTTGGTTGTGTTGTCAAATTATTATTGTACAGTTGCACAAACTTGAATCTGACATTTGCATTAAAAATGTGTCATGATGATGGCAGGTGAATGATACAATTGGAACACTGGCTGGAGGTAGATACAGCAACAAAGATGTAGCTCTTGCCGTGATCTTAGGTACAGGAACCAATGCAGCTTATGTGGAACGTGCTCAGGCAATTCCCAAGTGGCATGGTCCCTTGCCTAAATCTGGCAATATGGTAAACTAAATCACTAGGGTCGTTGATCAATTTATTTATCTCTTGCTTGGCCTCATGGGATGCAAATACTGTCTATATCAGAATGCACTGTTTTCTTTATGAAGTATAGAATGCATTAGTTGAAGCCTCCATTCACTACATTGTAGGTTATCAACATGGAGTGGGGTAACTTCAGATCATCACATCTTCCTTTGATAGATTATGATCATGCACTGGATGCTGATAGTTTAAATCCTGGTGAACAGGTATTTGTTCATCATCTGATTGGTGTTCATTCTATCTGGTTTGGCTCAGCATTGACAAGATGAAGTGCAAAATCTCATACATTCTTGTTGATTTCTACAGATATTTGAAAAAATGATCTCGGGCATGTATCTGGGAGAAATCTTGCGCAGAGTTCTGCTGAGAATGGCTGAAGAAGCTGCTTTCTTTGGTGATGAGGTTCCGCAAAAGCTTAGGACTCCATTCATCTTAAGGTAGTTGGGCTTTCTGAATCTCTATTTCAAAAGCCTTTTTTTGCATTAATTCGTCAAATGTGTTCATTGCTGAGGAAGTTGTATTATGTTGTTGCTGAGATCATAAGCATATTCTTTGTGGTTGTAGTTTGTGTTTATGTTAAAAAGAAGCTTTGCTTTCATGAGTTCCACTCACTGATGGGGGAACACTTGGAAATTATGTAAGGGGCAGAGCAGGTATCTTAGATGTGAATGAAGTTATTTCATCCACTGGAAAAAACGGTAGTTAGAAATTTTCCCAGATTTGAATTAGAGAAGTAGTTTCGACAAAAAAAAAATTGGAGAAATAGTTAGAAGCATCATTTAGCTAATGTTACCCCCTCCTGCTTTCTCTTTTTTGGGCCAGTTGACTTGCAATGTATATGATTTATCTTCAGAGTTCTGTTATGCATTTAAGATTATGTACAAAACTATATAGCATGAGTATCAGCTGGTTTAGATTGCAAGTATACTTTGTAAATTGGGAGGAGATGATGGACTGGGTCAAAAGAGTAAATAGGAGTTCCTCAATATTATCTTCTACTTGGGTAAACAGGTTTTGTAAAGATAAATAATAGATAAGAAGGCTTTGACACATGTTATGATGGATAACCTCATAAGTCAGATGCTAGTTGATCCGTATGCAGTCTGATATTGCAACTGTTCATGTGGGATTCTTTCTGGGAAGTGGACATATAGTGACCCCACCGCATAAAAGCCTAGATTTTGGGAAAGGAAAATTTTCTTTTAGTTGTATGCTTCATGCACTTTCATTTATAAGTCAGATTCTTTTAAAATGGGTTGCAAGTGCAAATGTTTTAGTGAAAGGTGGTCCAACTGGATCCCATGATCTATTGATTCCTGGTTTTGGGAAGTAGTGATTACCTTGTCATCTAAATAGCTAAAATTTTAGACGTGATTTTATTTCATTATCTAAATTCCACCAGAGTACTGGTGATCAGTATTAGTAAACCATGTATTTTGAGTAAATCTTAACTGGATTTATGTTATCATTTTTCTATTTGGATGCTGAACTTCTGTTATCCTTTTTTACTTATTGCCAACATATTGTGAACTTCAGTGAAGCATTTGAATCACCTAGCATTCTTGGCAATGTTTAGAAATCAGAAATGGGACTACTACATTCTGTGCTTCCTGAACTTTTCACATATTCTAAAAATGCAAGATATAAAATACTTTCGAAGAATTGCTTCCATAACAGTTTCTAATCTATTTGATTTTAAGGCTATTCAAATGCTCTGTCCATCCCTTTCCATAATTGACTAATTTCTCCTTTTTGCCTCCCCTCTCCCCCAGTAATCTCTCTCTCTTTTTTTTTTTTTTCTCTCCTGGTTAAGTAACTAGTTGCTACTTACTCGTGTATGAAGTATGTATTCTGGTGCACAGTCGTGACTGTTTTTACCTTCATACTTTATATATATTAATATCTTGTACTGCATGTTTTGCTGCACGCTTAACATGATATGCTACAAAATGTGCAGGACACCTGAAATGTCAGCAATGCATCATGACTCATCCTCTGATCTGAGGGTGGTGGGCGACAAATTGAACAACATATTGGAGGTATCCAAATGTCCTTTGCCCTGATCTTGCAATATGAATGTTTGCTTCTTCACTCTATTTCGTTGCTCTTGCTGCTTATGCGTTGGAGGTATAATTTGAAGTTCCAACCAAGGAAAGCAAAATACACACAAAAATAAAAGTAAAAACTAAAAAAATTAATGGTTTAATTGCTTTGCTAAATTCTTAACTATTATTCAAATGCTTTGGGTTTCAAGCAAGAATTTTGCAATCACAAAAGCAAGTTGACCTGGCTTCTGCCATGACAGACTATTCCATGAGCTGGAGAAACTATCTCTAATGATAAAGTGCCAAACTTACCATCTTAGGCTGAAGGAAAAGATTAAGTTGTCCAGGAATAGAATAGGTCTCATTGTTTGTTTCACACAGTTGAAAAATTAAATTGTTAATATGACTGCTGACTTCCTCTGACAAGCAGCTCTCTCTCCTTGTGTGTGTCTAATCTGTATATTTGAAACTCCCCTTTCAACTTCCAGATATCGAACACCTCTCTGAAGACCAGGAGAGTTGTGGTTGAGCTTTGCAACATTATTGCGACACGTGGGGCTCGACTTTCAGCTGCTGGAATTTTTGGCATCTTGAAGAAAATGGGAAGGGATGGTCCAAGGGAAGGGGGACCAGAAAAGACAGTTATAGCAATGGATGGAGGGTTATACGAACACTATACTGAGTACAGGAAGTGCTTGGAGAACACTTTGAAAGAATTACTTGATGAGGAAATCGCAGCAAACATCATAATGGAGCACTCTAATGATGGTTCGGGCATTGGTGCTGCTCTCCTTGCAGCTTCTCATTCCAAGTATCTTGAAGCGACATCCTAAGAATGGTCAGATCTAGATTTTGCTCGAGATCGGCCCCTTTTCATTCTTACGTTTCCTTAATGGATTTAGGTCTTTGGCATTGTTTGGTTTTCACGTTTATCCAATTATTTTTAATTCTGTCCTGCCGATAAAAGTAACCTTCTCCTCCTTAAGTTTGAGGGGATTGTTCCTGGGAATCACATAAAGTGTGTTTTGTTTAGATTGATCTATGAGGAACTAAATGTAGAAAGTGACTATTTTAAAGTGGCTTGGCTCTTCCACCAGTGAATTCCACTTCTAATCCTTCCTTGGATAATCAGAGTTGTATGTAGGCCCTGTTCAATAATAATGTTTGACGTGACTAGTCAAAATACTATTTCCTCTAGTTATTGGTATTCTAGTGAAAGAGTATTTGTATTTGTTTTTAGCGTTATAAGTAACTTTTGTTAAATGTTAATTTAGAAGATTTAGCCATTGTTGATTGTCATGGATGAGTAAAAAGGGTTGATTATGCAGTTAGGTCCCTTTGTCTTTACAAATCTCTTCCTAATGTTTACCGAATGTGGTCTGATCAGTCCACATGAATGATTGCTTTCGAGTTGAATATGACATCTGCTAACAATCACTGTTGGAAAGGGACTTATTATACAACACATCTTGATCTAATAATTCCTAAGCAGTATCTGGAACTAGCTTTCGTACTAGTAATCAACTTTGCTCAAATATTAGTTGGGGTAAAATAGATTGACGGTGTTTAGCTTTGTTTATTTTAAGTGTTTATAAGTACTTAAAAAAAAGCACCTTCTCATATATTTTTTACTATTTGTTATTTATAAGCACCAAATAAACAAAGCCAAACACCCTCTGAATCCGGAAGTGGTGGATTGCTTTCAAGTTGAATGGCATCTATTAACAGTCACTGTTGGAAAGACTGGTTATAAAAGACATCTTGAACTAATAAGAATACCTTGGAATTTGAGGAATGTTTTTCATATTAGCGTTAAGCTTAACAGTAAGTCAGACTATTCTTTGTTATCAAAATTTTCTCATAACATCCGTTCATTCATAAGATACCTCCCACCGTCTCTGGGGGCGTCTTGGAGGTGGCATTGTGATTTGTTTTTTAAAACTCGAGGGTTCAATGCACCTTAGATAAACTGCCAGATGTCCAACTCTTTTTAACCTCTAAAGATTCTGTTTTGCTTAATTATGAGATTTTAACTATTGCACTATAGAGTTTTTAGCAGTAGATCTTTGGATAAAAGTGTTATTTAATAAAGTCGCTGATTTTTTTGTCTTTGTATTTTAAGAGTTAAGCTTTTAACTGGTTTGAGTGTAATATTACTTTAAAAATTATGGAGTATTATTTCTAAAGAAAAAAGAAGAAAAACAATTTATGACATAATGTAAAAACATTTTGTTTAAAGCCTTTTCCAAAAAGTTCCCAGTTGGAGATTTTGGCTTTTAACTTTTTTTCGTGTTGGCTTTCTAGTAAAAGTTTTAGTAAAAATGGGCCAAAGAAGTTAGTTCTGACTTTTTATTTCACAAAAGACATCTTTAAATGTCTAAAAATTGGGCCGAAAGAATCCAAATATTACAACATTTTGCAATGTTGGACGAATTTACAGAATGTAACTGAATGATTATATCAATAAATTAAAGCGGATAAAGATAATCTCAAATTGTTGAGTCTTGTTGTATGCTAATAATTTTAGTGTAAATCGCTTGAGTTTGATAAATGCAGCACAATAGTTCTAATCTTGATTGTTAAGTTGATCGATGTTGGCCAGACGAGAACATAAATTACATAAATTCAAATATTGAGGAAGAAATAAATACTGAATAACATGTCTAATTGTCACAGAAAGCGTGATACTTGCTTTTTCTTTTTCTTTTCTGCATAACAGGATTATTTTGCTTATCTATGCCATTTCCTATTAAGAGAAATCATTAAATTTTTTCTTCCATTCCCTCTCAATTGGATAAGTTGTTTAAGAAAAGCTTTCCCTTTATCTTGTTTATTTTGCTAAGTTTGTGGGGAGCTTGTAACGGCTTCTAATGTAGATTAAACCATTTATTTCAAAGACAAGAAGCTGGAGTAAAAATTGAATGTTCAGGGGATGCATTTAAATCCAAACCCATGCATAAGTTTAAATTTGGATATCTTTATAACGTTGTAACATTATCCATAATATTATAACGTTATGATCCAAAACCCAAATAGCAAAATAAATAATTGCTAGTTCTTTAGCTTAAAACATAGTGGAATATTTCTTTCTACAGGATTCAAGAGTGAAAAAGATAACAGCAGCCAAAAACAGCAAAGTAAACACGCAAGTTGTTAATAAAAACGTCCTTGTTTAGCTTTTGTCATAGGAAAAAGTTAACCAATTGTCTTTACATTTGTTGAAAGGAGACTCTCTGCAGAAATCACTGCCCGTTGCATTCCAGTTAAGAGTGGAGCGGTTTCTTTCCATGCTTACTGCCACCTGGAAATTAGAACGACATATTGCCAACCGGTAAGGGCTCTGTGTGAACGTACTTAGATTCCCTCAATATATAACGTTAGGAAGAAAATATATAACGTTAGGAAGAAGATTCAATGGTTTATTGTACCTGTATTATGGGTTACACCAGCATTTGATCTTCTTCATAACATTATTATTCATACATGAACACTCCAAAATGTAATGTAACTCATATCAGTGGGAGAAAATTTTGAACTCACAAGATAGCATGGGAAGCTCTGAGCTTTTCAAGACGCGCAGTCTCTTCACGGTTGATACAAACATGCTGCAAATAACGTTAAAAGTATCAGAGTAGCACAAATTTCACTCTAGAGAACATGACATCATTAAATTATGTCTTGTAGGCAGAAAAATTGTTGCATGGAAAAAAAAAAAGAAAAGATTAAACAAAGTCACATCGTTGAACTGTCTTGCTCGTTATTAAAAGGTCTCGCTTGGATAGGAAAAGACATACACTTACTAACTTCTCATGTTAGTAGAAGACATGATACTAGTTAAACACAGGTATGAATGAATGTTGTGGTTCTAAGTTATTTTGAATTTGATCATTTTGGGATAGTTGATTTAAGCCCAACACAGTTTTTCTTAAACCTAGGACTCTAGTACTGCTTCCGCACTCTAGGTTTTGGACATGGGATGGGACATAATTTGTTAAGATACATGACTAATACTGTAAGTTTAACATGTTAGAAATATAGTACATTGAAGAGAATAAAGTCTCCATAAACATGGATCTAGAAGAGAGAGAATTGTTAATATGCTAATATCTTGAACATGCTAGGAGAGCTCTTGGTGACCAAGACACAGGAGTAATATGAAAACCAATTTGACTATTGACAACGGGTGTTTGGCAGTGCTTATTTGGGGCTTTTAAGCACCAAAAAATAAAAAGCATCTGAAAGAGTGCTTTTCTCTAGGTACTTATAAGCATCCAAAAAGCAAAGCCAAAACACTCTCTTCTAAACTATTGTCTGATCCAGAGCCATAAATATAAGAATTATATCGAGCTCCTAAACATGCGTTAACCACATCGGAATTACAGAGATTAAGATGCTTACTGCCAAGGAACATCCCCCACAAGCATCCTGTCTCCCTCATTATCCTCGTACACAAGGGTGTATTCCCCACTTCCATCTAATAATCCAGTGATTGCTCTCTCCCCTTCATCCTTTTTCTGTGCTCCACCAGCAGAGGAATCATTTTGAGCTAAACAAGGAAAAGAAAACATTAACAAAAGTGAGACAAACAATATAACATTAACATTTACAAGCAAGTAATACTATGCTAATCTGAGACAACTTAGCGAAAATGATTTGCCGATGCTCTACAAAGCCTAACAAAAGTAAGGTCCAGAGAATGGGCAAACCTGTTCTCTGTTATCTTGAGGTTGTTTTGACGACTCAAAGCCCGTGGGCACCGAGACCACGACAACAATATAAACCAACTACAGGAAGAGACTGTGCTTTCCTTAGACATGCATAACTATAATAATCTAATGGACAAGTAGATGCTGTCATTTTCTTCTGTTCATCCATTCATCCATCTAGGTGAAATTGGCAAGTGAAATAATTGATAAAATCACATCCAACAAGAAGTAAAACAATTAATAACCTGCAAGTAGGCCTCTGAAAAGCTGATCAACAGCAGAAGAAAGCTTTTCATAACTGTCATAAGCATTGAGATCCACTTTCCTACCAATAGGGATGCAATCCATGTTGATCTTCACAAACAGACCCTTCTTTTGGCTATTTTCAATAGGTTTCTCCACCTTGTTAGGGACCACATTTGGTGACTCAGAAGCTGATTTTAAAGAAGTGCTGCTGCTGCTTGCAAGATTCTTCCTAAATGAACGAATTGGTGGCCACCCTACAACTGAAGCACCAGTTCTTTTGTTTTTCCACAGAAATAAACACAGTTTAGTTTCAAGAACTTGATGTAACTAAAAGAACAATGAATGCAACATTTTCAGTAAAATTAAAGCAGCCATATATAGTACCATATAAAAGCTGATAAATGCATGATGCAGAATCTTCAATAAGCTTAATAAAACATGGCAAGAAATTTCCTTTTCAGTGCCATAAAATTTCATGCATGTAATACAAGTTTTAAAAAAAAATGAAATGGATCATGGGATATTTTCATAATTTGAGTATTTTGATTAACTGATTAAGGTCAGGTCGAATGATTTAACGGTCAAACCTAAGTTGACACTAAATTTCAAGATAAGATTTTTAATTTGTCCACAGCTCCCATGTGAGATGATCAAGAATCACATATGATGTAAGGATGAATCAAACTAGCAGTTAGCAATAATGAACCAGGAGAATATATTCTAAAGTCAGAAGTAAAAGTGCACGGAGAATCCAGACAACATGTAATAACAATAAAAATGAATCACACAGAAAACATAAAGAAAACGCTTCATGTACATGACAGGCATCAAAACAAAAAAAGCAATGAAAAGAAAGAAAGTGAAAACCATTATGCATGGACCACAAGTCCAATATCTTAGAAAAACGTGACTAGAAATAGTGAATATCCTCTGTACCAAAAGAAAAAACAATCAAGTGAAAAGAGACTTAAAAAGCTGAGGGTACCTTTTTTGAGCACTGTTGCCCACAGCTGTAGCTGCTGGTGAAAATGCCTTCTTCTCTGCAGCCTGCTGCTGCAAGTATGCAACTTTAGTACTACAACAGGGCTGTGATGATTCCTTTGGCTTAACACCAACAACAGCCAGGTTCTTCTGTGTTGTTGGGGCTGTTTGGAGCTGATAAAATGAACCCTTTTGTTGCTGCTGATAAACTGATGATGGTGATGATGATCGCCATGGAGATGATGAAAACTTGTGACTTGTGGTGTTTGAAAAGTAACCAAAAGAGAAGAGATTAGAGTTACTATTATCTCCTTTGGAATGGTTCTTGGAACTATTACTATCATTGATGATGGTCCAATCATCACCACCGCCTGGGGGACCAAGCCTTAGCTCAAGCTTTTTCTCATCAGGGTTAGCTCCATGGCCCCGGCCGCTTGTTTCATCACCCCTTTTCACCATCCATTCTCTACTCTCTTTTGGGATCAAGTCCAACAACTGAGGATAATAACCATCATTATCCTTCCTTGAATATGTCTCCATTTTCCCTTTACTAATTGATGTATACAACAGCTTTCAGGAGACTAAAACCACATATGTAACAACCATCTGCAAATAAACAAAAAGGAAAGTAAAATACATGAAGAAATGCAGCAAAAACAGCACATATTACACGTTAAAGATCAAGGCTTTACCTTTAAATGCTTAACCAAAACTGAAAACTTTGTCCACCCACATGCTAAAATCTTCCAAGAACAAAACTTTTATGCCTCAAAAATAGCAATAACAAGAAGCTGCGGAAACCAAAGACAACCACAAAGCCAGTCACCCGAAAGGGTCTAAGAACAACTAGTCACTATAATATCAAGAAGAGGGAAAGCAGCAGAAAGTTAACAAGATATAGGAAAAAAAAAAAAAAAAGCCAAAACAACCCCACAAATACAGAGAAAAAAAGAAAAAGAAAGCAATATGTGCAAGTTATTATAGCATTAAGATTCAAATCTTAGCTTTTATGTTTCTTTTTTGTGCACGCTTAAGAGTGAGAGTAGGGGGTGTCTTCCTTTCTCTCTCTCTTTTAAGACACAAAGACATGCACTAATATCATAAAAAAAAACTCCTCTCTCTAGGCTATAGCATGCTATGCTAATTGCTATAAAGGCCTATGCAATAAATGAAAAATAAAACAAAGGATAGAGAAAGCAGTGCAGAAGCATAAGATGAGATTCCCCTACACTCAAAGGTGTCTCAAAGAGGAACAGAATTAGAACATTTCACACGCAACCCACAACGGAAGCCAAAATTACATGTACATGTATCTTGTCTTGCTGCTGTTTTTTGTTGTTGTTGTAATGTTGTTCAGTTCAACAAGCAAAGCAATGCTGGCTGCTGACTGCCCAATGAGAGTATGACGCAAACCCAACAAGCTGTTTCTTTTGCTATTTTCACAAACTACACAAAGCAAAAACAAACATTCCCCCCCCCCCCCGCCCCGCCTATTATAATATAGGACAGGTGTGCTGCAAAAATTTACTAATTAGTGATTGGGTTTTATAGAATGTATTGGTGATTGAGTTTAGCAAGCTAGATTTTTTTATTGTAAAAAAAAAAAATCTCCCATTTATTAAAATAAATACCACTTAAACATGCAAAGTCAAGAATTTTTTTTGTTTTTTTGGAAAAAGGGTGTTTCTGTGAGTTGCTTTGCAAGAAAAAAGGTGCTTAATTTTGTGTAAAATTGAAGTTAAAAAAGGAGAGAAATTTGAGGTTAAGTGAAAAAGTCTCTATCAATTGTGCATGTCAAGAAATGAAGAGGGTGTGTACCCAAGTATTTATTTATTTGTGTAGCTGTGTAGTGAGCTTGTGATGGGGTTGCTGCAATAAAATAAAAAACATGCAGGCTTGCAGGTGTTTTGGTCTGCTTTCTCCCCTCGTCGCTCTTGCCGTCCATAATTGCTTGAATTTTGGATTCTCTTAGTATGTTTGTCATTTTATTATTGTTATTCAATGTAATAATAATTGAGTAACGATGAAGATGGTTTAATAATATTGTTAATTTATGTTTTATAGCTAATAGCAATCCTTCATAGCCTATATTATCCAAATTTTGCATATGACTTACAAATACCCATAGTTTGATAAGGGAAGGGACAAGAGAAAAGAAGAGTTACGATGCAAAAAATGTTTACTTTTTGAGTCAATTGAAAAATAAAAATAGTTTTTTTCATTCTTAACTGAACTTTTTTGTTGATCATAAAATGTCTTTCAATTCACTATTTTGTTAGCGTTATCAAAAGTTAAAAAAATATTTTTAAACAAACAAACGGGGCCCAGGTTAAAGTAGGAGTAATTCACACATATAAATAGGTGAATTTCGTATAATTCCATGCACAAGTATGTTTTCTCACGAGCGTGGTTGGTATTGTGGTTTGATTTAATGTGTGATTATAATTTCGACCAAGAAAAAGTGTGTGATTATAATGATATTTACTTTTTTCATTTTCGATCAATCATTAAATTTCTTGATTTGAAGCATGCCTAGGTGACAATTTCGTCTTGCTTTTCTCAAGCTGTCTTCATAATATGTGGAATCAATAACTCAGTTGGGCAAGTATACCAAATTGAGAAGTGAATTTTTTTTTTTGGCCTTTTTGTCTTCAACCCTTCGCCCCCAACCTAATCCTTCGATATTTTTGAAGAAGTAGTCTACCATTTGTGCTAAGCGCAACCGTGGGACTAAACGCTTCTAATTGGAACTCAGAAGCTAGGGAAGGAAAAGAGAAGGAAAATAATTAGCTAGAAAATAAATAATTGAATAAAGAGGAAAAGATCTTTTTCATGTCAATGTTAAAAGATGATAAGAGAAATTTATAATATATTTTTGTATTGAAGAAAAAATGAAAATAAAATGATAACATCTTAATGAAAGTTAAATACTTTAAGAGAAGGGTGTTTGATTTATTAAATATTATTTGAAATTAATATTTTCCAAGTAAGTTATAGTCCTCTAACTAGTGGTACACCCATTCAGAAAATATTATGATAACTCATAAAATATAATAAAATTATAAAAATAATTAATGAGAAACTCCATAGGATAGTAAACTATTTGTTGTCCCTATCTTCCACTCTAGATAAAATTAAAAAAAAAAAGGAAAAGAATATTCCAAAAAAATTATAATGAATTCAACTCTTACCATCATTCATTAAAAAGAAAATATTAAAACTGTTTATATATAAAGTCAAAGCAAATTCTACACGGAAGTGAAAGGATATATAAAAGTAGTAAATGAATATAACAAATTTCAAATTTAAATTTATGTCTTTTACATCATAATTATATTTTAACCATTGTTAACTTGGGTAATATGTGAAGATGTGCAATTGTCCTTTAAAATTTGTAATCTTACGCTATATGAGATACCAATGTAAAATAGTCATAATTTCTCTCTTTTCTTGCAAGGTTCGCTAAAAATCAAATTACATGTTACAAGAATGGGATGGATTTGCCCAGAGTATTAGACTAGAGTAAATTTTGTGTGATGCACGAGAAAAATGAGTATTTTTATATTTTTATTTATTGATAATAGTTAATTATATTTTTGCTGTTTATAATAAGATAAAATGTAAATGTAAGTATTATTGATTTTAACTGAAAGAAAATATAATATAAGAATTAATAACAAATTAACTATTAGTGAGCCAAACTACAATTTTTTTTAGGAAAAAAATTATACATAAATAAGTTCATTTCTATATAATAAAGTAATATATTGAAGCTTATCAGATAAGGATATATGTGCGTGAGAGGGCAACTTACTAATGTGCATCTCTCTCATGCACTCTATAAGACAAGTGGCAAAGAATTAATAAAACTAACTGTACGTTGAGAAAATAAAAAATTTTGACATTTTAGATATAAATAGAAGCACGAATGTTAACGGTTGATCAACGGGCAGCAAAGAACGGCAAGATCAGCGCACACGTGTCAAAAGTTTATGCTTCAATAATGGACGAGAAAATGCCTCAGGTAGTCAGGTTTGCCTTTTAATGATTGTTGCTTTTTGAATGTATATCAGTTATTTTAAGTGGGTTGCTTTTTTTTTTTTTGGTCGGAAAGTGGGTTGCTTTTTGAATGTATATCAGTTATTACAAGTGAGGTCTACAATTATGAAATATTAATATAATTATAATGATGAATAAAATAAACAAATTTATAATTGTTAAATATCGCTAATAACAACATTATAACAGCTGTATTTAGATTAAAACATTTTTTTTCTTGAACAAACAGATGTCTTTTATAATTAGTATTTAGTTTGGATTTAAAGAAAAAGTTGAAATTTTGAAAAAAAATAAATTTAAATTAAAAAAAGTAATTTAACAAAATTAAAAAAAGTCAGATCGAACCAAATCTAACATTAAAAAGATTTTTACTTTTGAACCTCGCAAAAACCCCAAAAAAAAGAGATTTTTTTTACTTTTGAGAAAATAAATAAATAAAAGGTGGCAACGTGACATAAACGCAGAAATCTGTGAGCGGTTTGCAATATATGGTCGGCTGGTCAGGGTTGGCTACTGGCAAACGCCATCTCATCATCTCCAGCACCCGCGACACGTGTCATTCACGGGGCCTGGGGATGTGGACCCCACCAGTACGCTTCTCGAGCCGAAAGTGCTGTCACGCGCCCATGAACTCGCGTGAAGATAGAATCTGGAATCTTGGAGTCACGTCAGGATCCGGCACTTCGCATTGCCAGCGTGACAAATGCTTCATATCTCATCCCCCATCGTACGGTGAATTTTTTTAAATAATCGTTGGCATCTAAGCAACTTTTGGGAGTTAAAATTTTGCGTCGGAGAGATATTAATATATGTCATTTGTCTTACAGAAAACAATATAAATAATTTATAATTATTAAATACTATTCACAACTTTCATAATGTTATAAAAATTTCTATCTTATTTTCTATTTCTTCGTACCATCAATGAAAGATAATTTTTCTCTGTAAGATTACTTTTCTCTTATCATCATCTAAAAGAATCTAGAGCTATCAAGGGATGTCAGAAACTATCCAAAATCCAATAGGCTTATCGACCTGGTGAATAGTAAGTAAGCCGGTAAGCCTGTACGAGTATTAGTTTTCTTATAAATGTGTTTGATTTTATAGCCCCTTTTGCTAGAAAAATCTTAAGGCAAACCTTCAAAAAGGGTTTCAGAATGCTAGTCTTCGGAATCGAGTCATTCACCACAATCATAATAACAATCGAAATTTTCATCTTAAATTTGACATGTGTATATATGGAAGACTATTTGGTTTATCAAATTTATTGTCACTCTCTTAGAACTTTTCAATCTTACACATAGGTGTTAAAAGAGTTGAGTATAGTTAGCAAGCTGGATTCAATCGATCCATTTATTTTGCATGTTGCTAAACTTTTAATCCTAACTCGTCGCTTTGGTTCGTTAGAGACTAGAGCTAGTTAAGATAGGTCAACTAATGGGTCCCAACTTGTTTTGACAGCTTCAAGTTCGACCTATTTTCACAACTCCCTGTCTTACATAGGAATGTGAGAGATTAATATCAATCTAAATGCACCAAAGTTTATACATGTATAGGTCAAATCAAAGGAGCATATTTTGTATAGTTGTAATAGTCTTCCACGTGATGATGCATTGTTATTACAAGGCGCACTAACAAAGCAAAAAACAAGGTGGGAGTCCCATCACGTTAAGGGTGTTGTAATTGAGGGATTCTATGCCCACCCTTATCCCCTCCTTCAATCAACGTTGTCCGTTCCACCAAAATCAAGATTGGCTTCAATTTAACCACATTTGAAGCATAGGCTTTGGCATGTTTCAAACCATTGTCTAATTCTTGACCCACCAAAACCAATGAATAATTGACCCCAAAAAGAAAAATTATTATAAAAGTAAGGGCCTATTTAAACTGATTTTTTTTTCATGAAAAAGTACATTAAATTTATGTTTAGATTGTCAACCTAAGGATTGCTAGTTGATGGTCAAGCTGCACCAAGTGTTTTGGTAATTAGGCTTCAATAGCTAAATTTTTGGCAAAAAAAAAAAAAAATTTGTTTAGGTTGTGGAATTTGGAAGTTGTAGACTCAATGAAATACTTAAAATTATTTTTATATTTATAGTTTGTGAGAATATTTTATCCCTACTTAATTTTTATACTTTTTCTATTCTTAATTTTTTTAAAAAAATAAAATTTACTTCAACATATTAAATTATGATAACTATTGATTTTTCTTACTTCTTTTAACCCCGTATCCCAACTCAATTTCCTATTTTTATGGAATTTGAACTTAAATAATCAACTCTAAAAAATTAATTTCAATCATTTGAATTACTGTTGAACCCCTATTAAATCTTTCTTAGTTATAATGTAATACATCTCAATAATTAGAGGTGTTCCTTTTGTAGAATCAAATTTTATCATTTTTTCAACATCATCCTTTCATATCATCACAAGGACAAATTTTGCTTTGTGGTAGACCCCTCCAATGAAACATCCATTCAAGAAGCCATCTATTTTCACTTAGGCTAATGCTTATCTTTCACTTTGTATGCTCATTCAAAAGCCTCTCCTTTTGCTAGATCAAAAAACCTTTTTGAATCACTCTTTTGTCCACATTTTTATCTCCATTTCATTCATTGCCTCCATCTCTATCCTTTATATCTCATTTGGATTACCTTTTTAAGGGAAAATTAAAGGAAAGAAAGGAAAGGATAAAACTCAAAAGAATTCTTTTTCCTCATTTGTAATCATTCTTGGCAAGGAGAAAGCTTGGAGAGATAAAAGAACCTTTTGCATTTCATTTAATAAAAAACCTTTTTTATTTTCTTTTCATATTGATATACAATAAAAAGAATTAGAAGGATAGTGCATAGGGAAAAAAAAGTTTCTTAATTTTGTAAAATAAGATAAATATAAAAATATTAGTTTAATAACACTTCTCTTTAAATTTATAAATTTTCATTCACAATTTAAAAATACACTTCTTTTCTTTTAATTTTCTTTCTTTATTATTCAACTGGAGAGACTTCATTTCTTCACTTTTCTTTTGTTATTCTTCCAAAATCCAAATCTATTAAAATGGAAGATGCTTTTGGGACATATTTTTCTCAGTCAATCAAAGGAATAACCACAATATTGTGCTCCAAAATGTTAAGGAGCCCTTCCAAATGTAGTCTACTAGGCAAAAAAAAGGTCTCGGACTTGTTTGGGTTTCAATTTTATTTTATTTTATTTTTTCTGAAGGCCTTTTAGAAGTGACCTTTTGGTTAAAAGAACATTCAGTAGAAACGGAAATATGCTTACTTATTTTTATATGAAATTGTCTTTCATCAAATGAGAGGATGTTTGGTTTTACATTTGAAAAAAACAAATGGTTGTCTAAATTACTAAATGAGCATCTTGAAACTTATAATAATAAATTATTACTTGCTTTATGTTAATGATATTTTAACTTAATTACACAATTTCTGAAGAACTGATAATTGTATTTTTAAAATTAAAATTTATTAAATTACATTAAAAATTAATAAATTATTAATAATTAAAAATTATGAAATTATTTAACATTTAAATTATCATTTTTAATTGAATATTGTTTTTACGTTATTTTTCTTTTTTCATTTTTTAATTAATCAAATTAATTTTTTAGTGCTAAGAAATTATATTTTTACTAAATTTTATTTATTTAAGTTATGTCATATTAAATTATTTAATTATTTGTTATTATATTTTATTGATTTCTATAAATTTATTTTTATAAAAATAAAAAAGATAAGTTTATTTTTTCATTTTTTTAATTATTACATTTTGGTTATTTTATTTATTTTCAATCATAATTGTCATTCAAAAAATATTGATAACAAAAATAATGAGGATACTTTTATTTAAATATTTTTTAAAACTTCTTCCTGCAAATTGCTAAAGCAGAAATAAAAAAATTTGACTTCTCTATGGAAATCCAAAATGCTGTTGGTTTAGGCCCAAACTAAGTTTTCAAGCTGGAAAGCCAAGCGCCCTATTTTTTCAGGAAGAATTTTTGAGTTTCAAAAATTAATTTAGCTCTCTAAAATGAAAAACCAAACTAATGCTTAGTAGACCATTTGGGCAATGGAGGTGAATAGAGTAAAAATCTAAAAATTGAAAAGTATTGCCTATAATAGTTGCTTGGTCATAAATTAACTCGCCCTATCTATCCTCTTGAAAAATAGTATCAAATCGCAGTTTGATCCTAACGAATACGCCATGCTAATGTGCCTTTCATGATCCATAGTTCAACATCAAGTATCAATTAGCATATGAAACTACAAATACGACACCACCCAATTGTCAAAGGGCACTCTTAACCTTGAGCTAATAGTCCCGCTATGTCGAGCGAAAGAAACCTTAAAACAAACATAGTGTTAGTAACAATTTGTTTGGATCACATAAAAAAATAAATAAATGATCCTATTTGTTTTGAAGATGTTAAGAAAGGGAAGAAAAGGAATCTAGGATATTATAAAAGGTAAATGAGTCATTTGATCTTTTATTTTTAATTTTTAATTTTTTGACAATTAAGTCACTTATCTTTAAAAAGTAACAATTTAGTTTTATATCTTTATAATTAGTAACGCCTTTAATCCAAATTCAAAAAATATCAAAAAGTAACATTATTCAATCTCTTATATTTACAATTTGTGATTATATTAATCCTTATTTTTATGATTCGTGACGTTATTAGTCCTTTATCTTTGTTATTTTTGACAACATTTGTTCTAATTTTTTTTTACCTTTTTTAAGCTTGGGACTAGTAGCGTAATAAATTGCAAAGATAGGTGACTGCATTATTGCATTTTAAAAATAAACGATTTAATTGTCAAAAGGGTCAAAGATAAGGGACCAAATAGAT
The DNA here is from genome assembly GCA_028554755.1 of Cordia subcordata. Classification (NCBI taxonomy): domain Eukaryota; kingdom Viridiplantae; phylum Streptophyta; class Magnoliopsida; order Boraginales; family Cordiaceae; genus Cordia; species Cordia subcordata. The sequence continues at coordinate 12,604,077 of JAPTOF010000006.1, read as the reverse complement.
CATTTACCTCATTATAAAAAGAGTAAATTTCAAAAAGGTCCATGAAGTTATCATTTAGTTTCAAATTAGTCTCTATTGTTTGGAAAAGTTTAAATTAGTCTATAATGTTTCAAAATATAGTCAAATTAATCTTATTGTTCCAAAAAAAAAATTCATATTAGTCATTAATGTTTCATAAACTTATTTAAATTAGTCCCCGTTGCTTTACTATTTTGGGGATGAATCTGAAAGATTTTGTGAAATATCAAGTAATAATGTAAACTTTTTTAAAGAATAAGCACTAATTTGATATATTTATAAAACATTAAGGAAAACTTCAAACTTTTCAAATAATAGGAGCTAATTTGAAAAACATAACAATATTGAAAATCTTTCATATAATTTTTCCTTATAAAAATCCACCATCTGAGAGTCTGTTTGGGCCAGCTTTTGGAGATTTAAATGTGCTTTTTATGAGTCTAAAAGCTAAACCTAACTTGTTTGGCCCATTTTTTAAAAGAGTTTTTATATAAAAGTTGAGGCTGAAAAAAGTTGAAAAACCAAAAGCTCCATATTAGAGCTTTTTAGAAAAGGCTTTTGAAAAATTATTTTTATGTCATGTCAAAAATTATTTTTCTTTATTTTTCTCAAAAATACTCTACTATTTTATATTTTTAAAACTTTAATATTAACATTAAAACAACTGAAAACTCAACTTTTAAAAGACAGGGCCAAACAATCAATTGTTTGACAATACTTGTAACTAAAACTCTACTGCTTAAACATCTATAGCTCAAGAAATGAGATCTCACATCTAGGCCAAACAACGCCTCGGAGTCCACTTGGGAAGAACTGGAGTAAAAGATGAAAATGAGGAGATCATATTTCCATATCGAATGCCTGTTTTGCCCATATTCTTTTCTCATTCTTACAATTGGACCATGACCTTTTTCTTAAAAGTGCTTTATTTTATAATTTTTAAAAAATTTTGAAGATTAAAAATTTTTAACTTTTAAAAAAAGTTAGATTTAATTCTTTTAAAGTTTTAGTTTTTTCTCTTAACCAAATTAAATATTCATTAAGAAAAATGTATTTTTTTTCAAAAGAAAATTTTTTATAATGAATAAAATCAATGCAAACGATCCCAAAGGCAGCTCGTGTAATGTACCATAGAGAGGTATTAAGTCCGTGGTACATAAGGGGTTAGTGTAAGTTAAAAGGTTAACTATTTTGGACCATTGGACTTGAAGTTAATGTGGTTATCTTTTAACCCATCTTGTTAACGGGTTTCAAATTCTGGGCTTTGGGCCGAAACAACTTGAGAAGGCACTGACAATCATCTGGGCGACGTGGGTTTTGCTTTGCGCTGATTACCTACTGCTCATGTGAGAAAATTGACTAACTTTGAATCAATTGTAAAGGAGGATAAAAAGTTGCACTCGCGTGGATGTTTGAAGTTTTTTTTTTAAACAACCCCTCACCCCCACCCCAATCCTCCACTCCTCATGGAACTTGAACTCAGGATCTCACACTTGAGGAAAGACAGGGACGGTTAAAAAGATTTGGAGACCTAAAGCAAAAATGTAATAGGAGGCCTCTTATAAATTTTATTTAAAATTTGTCTTTCTAATCTTTTGAGATACAAAGTTATTAAATAAATCTTATAACAAATTTATGTAAACATTCTTTCTCAACTAACATTATAAGCAATTAATATATTAAGAGCTCCTTTCTAAGACAATTTATTAATTTTCCTTAAAAAATTACTTGTATTACTACTTGTTAAAAATTTATCGAGAGCTCGTTTTTGAGATTATATTAAAAATTCAACCTTTTGCTTCTTTTGTAAGTTTTGAATAGCGTGATTCATACCTTTTAGTTAGTATATTTAAATTCTTATAAATTACAAAAAGGCATATATAATTACACAAAAATAAAATGTACTTAACTAAAATATGTATGCAAAAGCTAATAAAAATAAAAAATATTTAAAGGTTAGAAGAATAAAACCTATTATTGGAAGTCTAATAGCACAAACAAATAATATCTTAAGAGTGCTTCAACAAAAAATAAATCCTAAAAGTTTAAAAATCATTTTAATTGGTAGAAGTAACCATTAATGAATATTTTGATGCAGATAGAAAAATATAGGGATTGTTGAAAACTAAGAACAACGTTGTTGACTAACTAGGAGATAATGAGATTTATTAGTGATTGTAGGCCTTTTTATTTTTGACTTTCTTCCTATTAAAAACAAAATTAAATATGATAACATATATCTATATCTATACTATATTATATAGAAGAACCCTTTGTAATATAATAATAACAAGTGTCGTATAAATAGCATTTTTAATATGCTTTTGCCACGTGGTGCTCTTACATTACATTTAATTGTGAAAATCGTGTTTTATTTTAACGAGATTTACATTAATTTACTAATTTATTTAATATTTATATATTACATCCCAAATTATGACATGCAATCTGAATTAATTGTAGATATTTATGGTAACTCTCCAATTTGGTTGTTATCAAATCGTGACCTATTTTAATTATTTTCTATTACTATAATAAAAAATTAGTGTAATTTACTTAATATATCATCATTGTATGATGCTATTTGTGGTAATTTGAATTTTGGTTAATATTGACAAATTGTCTTTTTTATTCATACGTTCTTTATATTTAGATCCTATATTTCAATTAAATTGGGAATCAATATTATTTTTCTATTTTGTGATTCATTTTTCTTAAATTAATAGATATGAAATCTATTTTCTTTTGATGAAAAGTTTGAAACTTCTAATGAAATTATACGTGATAATAATTTTTCTCCAAATATATCAAATTATCACTGTAATGGTTGAGGACAAGTTAATTAGGTCCAAATATATTTTTTATTATTTTAATCTTCTTTTCATATTTCTATACTGCTTTCCCTTAGTAATTTTAATGTAAATCATTTTACTAAATGCTTTAATTATTCATATTTTTGTTTTGTAATTTAACTCAAATATACATAATTTAATTATTTGAATCTATCTTTTTGTAATTATTTAGAAATAATAATGATAATTATTCCAACATAATGCCACTTATCTTAATTTTTGGAAAAAATGCTATGCGGATAAAATGACATTTTACTTCCCCGTGCATCGCACGGGTGATTGACTAGTGTTAGCTAAATATTCATTATTGATTTTGATGATGAAAATATATATATGCATTATTTGACTAAATAGTTTCTTGTGAAAATGAGATGTCATCAATATGAAACTTTGAAAGATATGAAGATGTGCAAAAAGCCTTGTTTGAAGGGAGAAAAGATGAGAAGGCATAAGGAGGAGAAGAGAAGCCATAAGGGGTACCGGATTTGTTTTTCTTCTTGCTCTTTTTGTGAAATGCCTATATATTGTGTGGACTTGGCTCAAAATCTTTTTCTTTGTCATTGCAAAAATTTTCAAGTCTTGCACATTTGAAAATAACATATGCACAAATGTATTTGAATGCACATATTGAGATAAAATGAGTTTTTGGGGTGTTTCAATTCACAACATGCATTTACATATTTATTCAAAATGACTTGGAGTTGTGAAAATGCACTTAAAATTGTTTTTCTGCAAAATCTGGCTTTACTTCACATTCTGGAGTAGCCGGACCCCCTAGTCGGTCGACCGGCTGAACGGGAGCTGTAATAAATGCACTAGCCGTTTATTACCATTCTGGTCGAAAAACTCAACCCTTCTTCACCTACCATATCCCTAACCCCCAAATCTCTTTAAATACTCATTCAATACACTTTCTAATCATCAATTGAAGTGTGCTAAAGTATTTATCATCATTCAATCCATCTTTGAGCCATTCTTGCAATATATTTGAGCTTTCAAGAGCTTATTCTTTTTCTTCTTGAAGAAAATCTCAGAGTCAATCTTTTCTCATTCTTGAGTTCATACACACTTTGAGAGTTTTAATCTTTGTGAGATATATTCATTTAAGCTTGTAAAGTGTGAGGAAATCCTATAGAGTAAATCTCTTGGGTTCTTTGAAGTAAGACTTCAAAGAGGTTGTAAATAACTTGGTTTGTGCTTCACCAAGTTTTGAAGAAGCATCTTAGTAGAGATCTTTGAAGTCCTAAGGGGAGATTCCTTGGGCGGTAGACGTAAGCTTGGCCGAACTACCTTAAAATCGTTTGTTTCTCTTCTCCTTACATTTCTATTTTTATTCTTCTTACCTTGCTTATCTTGTGTTTGATATATTGTTTGTTAGAAGTTGTAAATTTTCTGTAAATTTCAAAAACAAAAATTAGTATTAATATCTTAATTCACCCCCCCCCTCTTAAGATATTTGCACCCACAACTAGTTATATAATAAAGTAAAATAAATTCTAATTTTGTGCTGTCAAGTGGCGCTCTATATGACAAGCTTTCTATAATTACTTATCAATTAACTATGCTCATTCTTAGGTCATTGTTTTCTTCCTCATTTATTCAGTTCTATTCCTATATTAAACGTTTTAATTTAATTAATATTATGCCCTTTCTTTATATATATCATCATTGCTTTATTAATTTCATAGTATATAATTGTTTCAATAACTATTTAGTAAGATACAAAAACTCTATAATTTTAATATATCCAATTACATATGTCGCTCACCGTGCATTGCACGGGTGTTCAAACTAATGTTTGTGTGTGCATATATATATATATATATAAAATTCTAAAAGTTGGGGCCTAAAGTAAGGGCATTAGTTGCCTTACCCTAGAGCCGCCTCTAGGAGAAGGAGAAGATAGTCTCAAGGTCCGTCTGGATTGACTTTTTTCAGAAGCGTTTTTTTAATAGCTTTTGAAAAACAGTTTTTTTTTAGAAGCTGAAAATTTTGGCTTTTGAAAAAAGTTGTATTTGAACTTTTTAAAGACTTTTAGCTTTTCTAGAAGTCAAATCAAATAGTTATTGTAAATTTAATATACCTTTTTCAGGAAAAAAATGTACTTTTTCTTGAAAAAAAAAAACTAATCCAAATAGGCCCTCAATTACTTGAGTTACTTCTATCTTGTAGATGTTTGGAGGTTGATGATATAGACAATTTCTCAATAAAAGAATGATTAATTTTGTTGTATAGGAAGATGTCTTCAATGGTTCACTCTCCTACTGTTGATTCTTTTCCGTGCTGCATTATAGGACATTTGAAGAAAGATCAAAGGTTTAAAATTCACTGGATGAAGCTACATTTTGTCTTTCAGTTTCAGCTTATTCTTCAACTGATATGCAATTATGCATTTGTGTATTTGTTTTACTTAGTGCTTTTTCCTAAAACTTTTGGGGAAAAAAAGTATTTTTATTTTTCTTTTTTTAAGAAGTTAAAGTTCTGGTTTCTAAAAGAAGTTGAAATTAAAATTTTTCAAAGTTTCATCTTTTTTAAAATATAATTTAAATACTTATTGTAAAAGATATGTACTTTTTTCCCCAAAAAAAATACTTTTTCATAAAAAAAAAAAGGCCAATCCAAACATGCCCTCCATGAGTCTTGTTGAATTTGTTTGACTGAGATTCTTGTTCTAATTTATGTGGTCTCTACTTATATATTAGAAAGTCTTAACACTTGGATTGGCTTTGGGAGAAAAATTAAAAGCAGGGAAGTAAGGAAAAAATTAAAAAGGAAATTAGTTTCTTTCATTTGAATAGCAAAGAAATCTAAATAAAATTAGATAAAATGGAGAGAAAGAATTCTTTTTCTTCTATCTACTCCTTTCCTTCCTTTCTGTCATGATTCGTTTCATTAACTTTTCTTCTTCCTTTTTTTCTCAAATAAATCTGTAGTGTAATAAGTGTTCAACAAGTGAGCATTTGATGATGCAAGAATTTAGTGTTTTAGAAAATTTTGTAATTCAGCTATTTGTGCCAGTGGTGAATGCGGAGTTCTTGTAATCAATACTAATTTGTTTGGCCCAACTTTTATACATTCAAAAGTTCTTTATACAAATTTAAGAGTTGAAATTGACTTATTTATCTCATTTTTGAAAGAGTTTATATACAAAAATTGAAGCTAAAAAAACTGAAAAACCACAACCTCCCAATTGGAGCTTTTGGAAAAATGCTTTTGCGAAGCTTTTTTTATATCATATCAAAATTTATTTTTTTCTTTTTCTCTTTTTAAAAATATTACTCCATAATCTTAAAATCTAATATTTGTCCTCAAAACAATCAATAGTTCAACTCCTAAAAGATTAACCCAAACAACCAACAACTTTTATTTAACAGCACTTTTAACCAAAATTTTATTACTAAATGCTTTACAATTCAACAGTTAAAATCATACAATTGGGCGAAACAGAGCCTAATAATGCCGGTGTAGACAGTCTTAGTGTTTGTTTGGAATGGCTGTGTATATCAATTATTAGCAGTACAACTGTTGAAGTTGAGGGCAATGGAGAGGTGGGTTTTGCCCATTTTAGTAACTTGTAGAATATTAATCTTCTTGGTCTTGTTGGGCTACTTTTAATTTATTAATTGCAGGCTGAACTTGGAAGATCAAATTCATCTCACCCTGAAAAATGAAAGGTTTTTATATATATACTGACTGCAACCCAACAGCAAAGGCCACATTAACAAGTGAGCTTTACTGGCAGTCAAGAGACGTTCTATATACACGCCTGGATGTAGAATGTGCAATATATTGATGGTTAAATCTGATGTTATCTAGCTAGGCTTTGTTTAAACAAGTTATGCACAAAAATTTTTTTTCTTGAATCTTGACGCCCTTTCTAGAATCCTTGTTTTTCTGGAAAACATAATTCTTTTCCACCTTCAAATCTTTCCACAGACTTGGATTTCCTAACCGAAATATTTTATTTATTAGAAAGATCAAAATTTCCTAGTTTTGATTATATTCTATGTGGTACGGTTGATAGTGGACTCTCTCTCTTTTGTCAAATAAGACTTGATTCTATATGATTTTAAGGCATGATCCACATTTATCTATCTTTTCTGGGTATCACCAATCGTGTATAACCTTATCATTCGGGCTTTCATTATAGCCCACATCTCTTCCTCTTGCCATTTGCATTTCTGAAAAGTTGGTTGGGCATAGGGGACACTCCATATGTGCCGTTAGGGGGTTGGAGTTCTTTTTGAATAAGCAAACTTTTTCCGCATTTTCAACATCTTTACAATAAATCATATTGATGTGTCCATCTCACTTTTGCTTTGTGGTAGACCCCTACTGCAATGCAATACGAATTCCCAACGCTCTCTGTATGTACTTCGGCTAATTCTCATCGTCCAATTTGTTATATCACCCAAAAAGCTTCGTTTGTGCTGCTCTTTTTCGTATCTTGTCTTTCACTTCCATTGATTCCCTCCATCATTGTCCTTCATAGAGTCAGGTGTTCTTTTTTTTTTTTTCGGGCGATAAAGGTAATTTAGCTGGCAGAGCCCGTACACTCAATGGAGCCAATTAGCAACTGGCAAATCTCTGGAGCGCAGCACGTCTCTTATATTATACATTAATTAAGTTGAGGGTACTTAACTCAAGGTGAGCAACTAAATTCGAATTCAAATCATAAGTTATGTCCGTTTCTAACTCTTACCGTTGGAGCATTCTTGAAAGACTCCATAGAGCCCAGTGTTGTATGTCCACTTTGGCGGTCAAATTATGTGGGGCTAGGGCTTATCAGGCTTTCTCTAATAATTCCCCCAAATGTCAAAATTTTAAGAGTTACAAATTTTAAATGACTCCAATAGTTATCCTATTTGATCTCTGACAAATTGAGGGATCCTTAAACTAATATACAACTCTTTTAAATATAGTGGAGTTGGATCCGTCTATTATTCTATCCCACTTGATTAAAACAAGAAAATAATTATCAGGAAACTGAAACATGAATTCTTGAAAAAATAATGGGATTATTTAAAAATAGGAGAACTTTAAAGTAAAATTAAAATAGAATAGAGAAATCACTTAAACTGTAAGTTTGGAGAATCAAAATATTCAACTTATATCGGATGAAAGTATCATTTATTTGCATATATATTTTATTAAAGTTTGGAATATCATGGGGGATGGTTGAAATTAAAAGCAAAAACAAGTATGGTTGGACCACATTATTCTTCATTCTTGATGTAGTTATCTAAAATCAAAATAATAGTAATTGTATCATCAACTTCCTCTTTAGATGTCACAACCTAACAAATTATTTTTCTTCTCATAATGTTTTAACTGTAAGAAAGATTTAAGAGGGTATTTGGTGGTACTTATTTGGATGAATTTTTTATTTTCAGTACTTATAAGCACTAAAATGAACAACGTTGAATACTCTCTAAATCGGGTACTTAGAAAAAGGAGAATAAATGTCTACTTTTCAAGGTTCCCTGATTGAAGTACAGGCCAAATACCAACTACCCATTTTTCACTTGACAAAAATAATAATAATAATAATATAAACTACTGTAGCGTTATGATATACATGATTAATTATTTCATATAACAGTGATTTACAATTGATAATTCGTCTTTTTCTTTTTGAATAATATGCTTTTTGTGGTAGTTACTATTGGTCAACTAAAATTAATTTTTTAAATTTTCTTCTTATACTAAGGGTTCGGAAATATTATTTTACTTTTTCGAATTAAAGAATCAGATTAGAAAAATTATTAGAGTTAATTTTTGCACCAAAATTTGCCCGATATGTAGAATAAATAAATATCTAAGGATGCTATATTGGGTCATTCTTATGAAAAGGAAAAAAAAAAATACATGGCAATGATGATTTTCAACTTCATTGATGGGATGCATGTGAACAAATATCTAAGGATGCTCTATTTGGGTCATTCTTATGAAAAGGGGAAAAAAAAACATGGCAATGATGATTATCAACTTCATTGATGCGATGCATGTGAACAAATATCTAAGGATGCTCTATTTGGGTCATTCTTATGAAAAAAAAAAAAAAAAACATGGCAATGATTTTTATCAACTTTATTGATGCGATGCATGCGGATGTCATTTTCATAACTTCATTGATTCCTTTTTCTTTCGTAATTAAGAGTCTGTTTAGCTCTGTTTATGTTGTAACTTATAAGTTCGTAAAAAAAGTATCCTTTATATAATTTTTACTATTTTTACCTTATAAGCCCCAAATAGACTTAGCTAAACAGACTGTAACTCCCTTCTTTGGACAAAGATTTTGATGGTACTGTACCTCCGGTGGACTTAATTATTATCATAGCTATGTGCAGGCGCATGACATGTGCAATTAGAGCTCGAATGAATTCGCTTTTTCTTAAATATATATATATATATATATAATTTTTGAAATAAAATATTTTTTGAAAAAGATAAATTTTTTTACTTCTAAAATAAGTTATGTTTAAGTTTTTTTTTTTCCAGAACTTTAATTTTTTTAAAAGATAATCTAAATATTTATTACAAAAAAAGATATGTTTTTTCTATACTTTTTCATGAAAATAAATCAATGCCATTGCCTTCATTTTATGTAGCTTTTTGAGTTGATATTTTAAGAATATATATATTTTTTGTAACTTTGAAAATGAAAATGTTTTTTCAAAAAGTTAAAATTTTTAGTTCCTTCAAAAAAATTGATCTAACTTTGAAAATGAAAATGTTTTTTCAAAAAGTTAAAATTTTTAGTTCCTTCAAAAAAATTAATCTGAATTATCTTTGAAATTTCAATCTTTTTAAATTCAATTTAATTACTCACACCTAAAATGTGTAATTATACATCCCAAAAAGAACCTATCTACGTAGTTTGAGAAATATATATTTAGTGCTAGAAGGTGTGATCCTATATTATTCTTTTCTTTTTGACTTGTTTTAAAGCGATCTTTATTATAAATATGCTATCCATATATCAAAATTGACAAGATAGGCCCAACAATTTATGAATGCCCGAGTGACCCAGAGCCTACCCGTTTAATGCATGAAGGTCTTAATGGAAATTACGCCCAACAAGGCCCAAGACTGATGTCCAACGCTCCAACCATCCTTTCTTCTGGCCCATTCTCCCATTCCCCGGCCCAACCCACACAAAATCACAATCCATGCGTAATGGGCTTATAGGAGGGCTGGTAATCTGGTTGTGGATTAAATTGCCAAATATCATACAGTTAGAAACCTCTCGTCGAGTCGGTTTGTTAATAGAACAAACCTTAGTTAGGAGAGAATCTTGATACACCTGCATTGTTTTTGAGTATTGGTTGTTGTATCTATCGATGTATGGGTAATCCTCGTAGTCTTTTTCTATTAATGGAATTATTACTCAATAACCAAAGAGGAGAACAATTTTTTTGAAAAGGAAAAAAAAAACAAAAGATTAGCGTTTGGGCCTTCAAATGGATCATAAGACAAAACAAAATGGGGAAACAAATCTTGTGAATCAACTTTACATCATAAACTAATCACATCTTGACCCAAAAGAAAGGGGGGCGGGGGAGGGGGGGGGGGAAGGGGGGGTTGCGAAAGGAAAACGGAGAAGAAAAAGTCAATTAGCAAAGCCCATAGCCATCCACTACTCCTGGATATGTTTCCAAGAAGTAAAAAAAAAAAGAAAAGAGCGGAAGAATCAATAACGCGTGATAGTAATAGGGCTCATTTGGATTGGCTTTTTTTAAAAGCGCTTTTTTTAACAGCTTCTGGAAAATAGTCTTTTTTTAGAAGCTGAAAATTCTGACTTCTAAAAAAAGCTCACAGCTTTTTTTAGAGTTTCAGCTTTTTTTAATAACAAATCAAATTGTTATTGCAAATTTAATGTAACTTTTTTAAGGAAAAAAAAAAGTATTTTTTTTTGAAAAAAAATCCATCCAAACAGGCCCATAATGTAACAAAACGTTGAATTACTTATACACGACAACAAAAACGAGAATGAAATTGTAGATTTCCCCCCACTCCAATAAATGCACTATCACTGGTTGTAGTCTTACCTAATAGCCAATCTAAAGAGTAAACTAATGTGTCCAAAATGGAAAGCTAAAGAAAGCAAACAAAAGCCGTATCAAATTTGTGGGGCAATGTAGGCTAAGCTTTAGCTGATTAAAAGACATAATGTGTTAGGTATATTCTGTCCGATAAAATAAATCCAGTCTGGACATACAGACAAAGTAGGTGCCCTTTTGATTATTTAACTAATTGATTAAATCATATTTTGATTACATTACATCACACTTTGCTTGGATAATAAAGTGGGGATTACACTATTTAATATTGTGTTCGTTGTTTGCTTGCTGGCATTTACGTTGTCGTGTGCTCCATGTAATCCAGCGAATTCCACATGCAAATGATGTGGGCTTTGGGTCCCACCATTTTTGCCCTCCGGGGTTAACCGGGCTTAGAGGGTGTTTGGTTTGTTTTTCTTCAAACTACTTACAAGTAACTGTTGTATAAGCAGCGTTTTATTCTTATACCCAAACAACAAATAAGTAAAAGAGTTTTTGAATAAAATATACTTTTATATTTATTGACATATTTGACAAATATGTATTTATAATAATTATGTTTGTTAAAATAACTAAAAATACTTGTTAATTAAAAGGACAAATAACATTATATCCCTGTAATTTGCCAATAAGTGTGCTGTTAGTTTCTTGGTTGAAGGGCACGTTAGTCTTTTGCAATTCCCGTTAGCAAAACTAAAAAAGTTAACAAATTAGGATATACATGCCTAGTTTCAAAAAACGACAAGAGAATTCAATGTCTATTTTTTGAACAACAGAAGTTAATTGTGCACTTGTATATTTACCCAAAAATTAATTTAGACGAACCTTTAGATGACGATAAATTTTAGTCGTCGGTGTGTCTATCCTCTTTTGCGTGGCTTGATGTGTTGACCACTTTTGGCTTCCCGCAGTGATGCCCTACTACGAGTATTAGGCTTTTTACAGTTGTCCCCAGTCCACGTGCGGGCCTACACGGTCAACCACAACGCCCATTTCTATATGGCGATTGCATTGCACGGTCACCTTTTAACTTTAAAAATATCTCATTTTCAACTTATATTGTATATATTGGACAGTGGTCAAAATCTGGTTTTTAGTTTAAATTTGCCCCTTCGATTTTAGGTTGTTAGTGTGAAACTCACAGGACTAGATTGATCTTTTTTCTTTTTAAATATTTTTCTTATAATTTTTTAAAAAAATATATTCTTTTGTAAAATTAAAATTTTTAACGTTTAAAGGAAGTTGAATTTGAATTTTTTTTTAAGATTTCAATTTTTTCTAAAAACTAAACTAAATATTTATTATTAAAAACTGTGTTTTATGAAAAATGCTTTATTTAAAAAATAAACAATCCAAGCATGCCATCAATATTATAACCTGTTTTAGCCAACTCAAATGGTCCATTTTAGTGGACTTTTTTTCATATAAAAATGTTCTTTAAAAAAAAATGGATTAATGCTCTGTCTGGTATGAGCTAATTTAATGCTTTTTTTAATAAAAAATTATAGTTTAGTCAGAGTTTTTATGAAATATTTGTGATAAATATGTCCTATATATAGTTGTAAAAAATAAGACAAAAATGTTCCTCCAAAAATGTTACAATAGCAAGAGTTAGAAACAGAGGCAACTCATAATCAATGTTTGAATCTAATCTCTTGCCTTGGGCTGAATATTTTGGATTTAACTGGTGCACAGTATAAATAATATATTGTACAGTCGAAATTTGTCAGTTGGTCAAGCTTTATGAGTTGGAAATTTTTTGTTGCAAAAAAGAAAAGACGAGAATAAATTATTTATATCTTAAAAAAATTAAAACAAAAACTCAATCTTAATTTTTTTTAAAGTTAAAATTTTTAATTTCTTAAAAAATATTTTTTTAAAAAAAAATTATTAGAAACGTTTTTAAGAAAGTTGTGAGCCCAAAGTCTTGAATTAAATGAATTTTTGTCGTAAACCTCACAAATCATGGGAAAAAAAGCGTCATATCCTCGTCAGCAATGTACTATGCCACATAGGCAGTCATTTGTTGTCGGCAAACTACATCGTTGACTTTTTAGTCAACTGTTATTTACCAAGTAAATTTCAAGAGAGACAAATAAATCGACGATTTTGTAAGACATTAATGGCGCCAGTTTTGTGGGACCCAACCAAACTGTCAATTCTCTTTTCCCAGCTCTCTTGTAAGCTGTGCCGCTGCACTACTTACTCCCAAAACAAGCCCTCAATCAACTGCCCTGCTCTCTAATTATTTTATCTCAACGAGTTAAGTAGAATGATCGGACACGAATTAAAGCCATACATTTATAGGAAAATTCTTAATTTTATCTTTTTTTAAAAAATTATTGCAAAAATACCTTAATTTTAAAATTATTTGCAAAAATACCCTCTTCGGTTGCAAAAACGGTAGGTGACTTACCGTTTCCATTAATTCCAGGAATAAAAAAAATTTTAAAAAACCGTTGGGAATTTAAATACTTTCGGTAAGTCACCTACCGAAATAAGTACAGAAACGGTAGGTGACTTACCGTGTACTGTTTTATCGGAATGTGTTAAAATTAAAAAAAAAAATCGTTGGGCCATTATGATTTTCGACAAGTCACCTACCGAATGGTAGGTGACTTACCGTTTATTTTGGCTATAAATAACTCCTCTCCCACGCCATTTTTCCCCACACCCGAGTTTAGCCCACCCCTCACCCTTCCCAGCTTTGATATTGTGTGAAAAAAAATATATTCTGGTCCGTTTTTTTTACAAAAAAGTTTGTTCCACGCGTAGGAAAGTGCCTTTACTTGTAAGTTTTTTACATTCTCGCCTATTTATTTGTTATATATTGAATTTTATATGTATATACATGTTGTTAATATGCATTGTATGTATGTATATATGTAATGTATTTAGCATGTATGTATGTATATAGTATATGTACATGTGATATTAAAACGTCTACAATCTTGATATGTATTATTATGTGTTATATATATATATATATATATGTGTGTGTGTGTGTGTGTGTTTATTTTAGTTGCATATATGCGTGTGTGTGTTTATTTTACATGCATATGTATATATATTTTTTACATGCATATGAATAGGATATTTATCGTAATTTTGTAATATATGACCTTTTCGTTTGGTAGAGATTTATAGTATTTAAAAAATATAGAAAGATTTTAGAAGTTGATTCCGAATTTTAGAAATCTCATAAACCGAGATTTATAGTATTTAGAAAATTTAGAAAGATTTTAGAAGAAGTTATGAATTTTAGAAATTTCATAGAGAGATTTATAGTATTTAGCAAATTTAGAAAGATTTTATAAAAAGTTATGAAAATTTAGAAAGATTTTAGAAAAAGGTTTTAATTTTAGAAATTTCATAGAGCCGAGATTTATAGTATTTAGAAAATTTAGAAAGATTTTAGAAAAAGTTATGAATTTTAGAAATTTCAAAGAGCCGAAATTTATAGTATGTAGAAAATTTAGAAAGATTTCATAAAAAGTTATGAAAATTTAGAAAGATTTTAGAAATTGCTTTTAGAAAAAGTTATTAGGAATATGGTGTCGTTTATTAGGAACGAGAACTATGTTTAGTTAGTTAGAAACATAATATAATTCAATAGAAAATTAATTTAATTTATTGGAAAATAATTCCTAAGGAATTTCCTTAGGATTTTCTTAAAATGTACTAGGAAATTATTTGATTAGAAGATTATATAAATGTTTGTAACTTATTAGCAAAATTGTACAACTGTCTAGGAACAAGAATATGGTTTATTTGCTAGAAAATTATTATAAAAAATTAGTTACGTATATTAACTGTTTGATCGTAGGATAGTATCATGGATGTTCGCCTTAGACCCCAGAATGCATCCCTTTTGGTGCATTACGCCGATAGACGCAAATTTTGTGAGGAGCGTCGAAGGACTTGCGCCTTGTGGCGGCGTACTTGTTCGGACCCAAAGCACCCGTTAGTACAGGAAGAGTTGTTGCGTACGGGGTTCTATGGCTGTTATAAGGCAGGTTGGCATGAACTCGACCACCCCTTATTGACAGCCGTCGTGGAGAGGTGGCGGACGGAGACACACACCTTCCACTTGCTTGTCGGAGAGGCCACAATCACACTACAGGATATGGCCGTTTTATGGGGGCTGCCGGTGTCTGGTAACCCCATCCCGTACTTATCCACGACGAGGCGCGTTTATGGTGAGTGGGCTGCGCTTTTCTATGATCTTTGCGGCATTACGGTGGAAAATAAACATATGGAGTTGAAATCCGAAAAGATCAGGCTGTCTGAGGTGAAGCGGTTGTATGAGATGACTTACCAGCACGAGGTTGAGGGTGCAGCCGCAGCGCGACATGCTCGTCTATGGATGTTCGGGTACATAGTCTCTCATCTCTTCGCCGATACCAGTAGTAGCTGGGGGAACATGAACTGGCTGACTTTGCTCACGGACATTGAGGCCGTGAAGGGATTAAACTGGGGTGCTGCTGTGCTAGCACATTTGTACAGGGGGATGGATGCTTTTGTATATTCCGATAGGACATACCTCTATGGCGGCATCACCCTGTTGCAGGTACTGCGCATAAGTCACTCAATCATTGTTTGTAAATATCACGTGATTTTTATATGGTATTAACTTAACTGTCCACTTATTTGCAGTAGTGGATATGGGACAGGTTCGACTGTTTCCGTCCCACACTTATTAAGTCCAGGCCCCAGGACATCCAGAGCAAGATGAACCCGCACGAGGTCGGATGGAACCTACCAGACGAGCCACGGGGGGCAATGTACCTCATGGAGAAGTCCTTTGTAGACACAGCCAACGGGGGCCTGCTACTATATCGCGATGTCATTGACAAGCTTTAGCCCGACCAGGTTCGTTTTTCATAGCAAATGTAGGTAGTATGTTAAATTTATTTCAATGCTAGCGAAGTAGTACTAACCTTAAGTATCTATGCACTTTTACATTGCAATTTATTTGGCAGCCGTATAGGGATATTATAGGGGATCTGCCGGATTACTGTCCAGAGGGGTCGGACTGGTGGAGGACGAAGGTGCCCCTGCTCTGCGGTGGATTTGGTTGAATGGCATCGAGCTGATCGTGTGCTGCGCCAGTTTGGGATGCGCCAGCCGATCCCAGATGCCCCTGAGCCGTTCGTCTCCCAGGCACACTTGAAAGGGAAGGAGATGTTGAAGCCTCTGGACGTGAAGCAGTGGCATGGGCGATGGGCCAGGGTGCAGGACGTTGTAGTGAACGGTGTCGTTGAGGATAGGCCAGATCCAATACACCTGCAGCAGTACATGCAGTGGTACCGACGCCGATCTATCATTCGAATTGGCCATCCTTCATGGGTGCCTCGTCGTATGGGATATATGGCGACAGCACAGGACGAGCATTTTATGGTAAGTCGACCATATTGGTTATTGGCATACTACATAACGTTTTTCCCGACAGATGTATGATACGAAGTAAATATCTTTTTCGTAATTATGTTTCACAGGCTTCGACATTGGGCCGTGCATTCCATCACATGCAACGGGCCTCACAGCAGCACAGCCAGGGAACGTTGGCATATGATCGTTTCTGGCTGGAGATGGATTATGTCGTGCCCCAGATGCAGCGAGCCCTGGAATAGACTAGGCACGACGATATTTTGGCAACGCCCTCTTATTTTGACCTGCCCGATGCATCGACCCAGCCAGCGATGCAGCCTCATTGGTCCCAGCCGCCTCCGACATACCCATGGACCTAGACACCCCCCCCAGGCCTCCCCGTCATACTATTCGTGTGGGCAGACACTTACACAGCAACCCTCACCGATATACCCATGGGCACACACCCCACCACAGCAGCCCCCACCGACCTACCAGTTGGGCTACCACTCATTTCCACCATATCCCACACAGTGGCCTCAGCCCATACAGTGGGGCCAGCCGAGGCCAAGTGGATCGTCTTACATGCAGTATACCCCATCTAGTCAGGGTATCCATCCATTTACATCCACACCAGCCTCCCCACCGTGTCCGCCCATGTCATCGCCGTTTGTGTACGAGCCGACACAGATGACCATGCAGATGGGGATATCAACGGACCCGTCCACTTCCCCACTGGTAGTTGAAGACTATATTGCCCCATCACAGGATGTGGAGGGTGAGGATCAGGGCGGTGGTGAACAGGGTGATACGCAGGGTGGGGAGCAGCAGCCACCGGCCGAGGAGGTATCGCCACATCGAGCTGGGAAGCGCCCTTCTATGTCGCAGCCGCAACGAGTCCAGGCCCCTCGCACGAAGAAGGGACATCCTCCAGCGTGTGGGACGCATTAGATTTGTTTTTTCTTTCAATTTTTAATTTATGTAATTTATCTTTTCCACTATGTAAATGAATACCAGTCATATGACAAACTAGTTTTACTTGAATTACATTTCAGTTCAAGTTCAATAATTTTGTGTACGACAAAGTTTAACAAATATTAAAGCAATCCACCTACATTACATCATACATTACATCCCGGAACACATTCAACTTGAAAGCCATTCAAAACTCTAAAAATTACACGTAGTGAATACAGTACGATACATTTCTAACAAACATTATCAGAACTATTGTTGTGCGGGCCTAGTTTGATTTTGAGGGTAGCTGGCCACGTTGTGACTCGGTTGACCGCAATTTGAACACCTTTGTCTACGAACTTGGTCCGAGTGATCCATCTCATTAGGGATGCGGCTACCCCCAGGGGGTCCTCTGTTCCTGTGACGCAATCTACCTGAATTGGGCTGCAATTGCCAAGCAGGTGCATTTGGCCAATAATCAACATGTCCCAAAGGTTGAAATGGGATGGCATACGTATTCGTTTATGCTTCGACTTTATATTCAACCGAAAACATGTTAACTAACGCTACATTCAAATAGCGTGCAATAGCCTGTGCATGTGAACATGGCAAATGGTACGCTGTCCACTTACCGCAGGTACATGTCTTCTCATTAAATTCCATCACTTGTACAGGACGTCTGTCAGTAAATGATTCCGACAAGCGGCCTACCTGTGCTGTACCTATTTCGTAGTGAAAATAAAACACATTATGAAGGTGTGACTTTGCCTCCCATTTGTCAAACAATTCCCTGACTCTAGCAGGCAGGAGAAATTGTTGTCCGGCCAAGTGCCTCGCATGTATAGACTGGTTGTAGAAGTATTTAGCACACTTTGTGAAAGTGTGCGACACTAACGCTGTAATAGGCAAATTCCTCGCCCCAACAAGGACACCATTGAAACACTCAATGTTGTTTGTAGTCATCATACCCCACCTCGAACCTCCATCAGCACACAACGTCCACATTTCCCGGTCTATGTTGGTGAGATAGTCGTATGCACATTTACCAGCCCTGATTGGTGTTGGGTCAACTCCCAAAATTTTTTGTATCACTTCTACGTGTTTGCATACTTGATTTTCCTTACCAGCTGTCCAACATAAGTCTTTTATATACTGGTTGTAGAACTGTTTTATGACATTACTTTTGAGGTGCCTCAAGCACATCCGATGTTTCACTTGCAATTGCCTGTCAGATGAGATACGATTCACGACAGAGAAAATTCCAACATGTCTATCAGACACTATACAAATCTCATCCATATCATGTAGCAAATGCATCCGTACAAGTTGAAGGAACCATGACCAACTTTCGGTTATCTCTACATCGACAACTACAAACGCCAACGGTAAAATCTGACCGTTTGCATCAGCTGTTAATGCCGTTAGTAGATGGCCCTTCTATGGACCGCGCAAGTGAGTACCGTCGAGAGAAAGCACTGGACGACAATACTTCCACACTGCAATGCATGGGGCAAACGCCCAAAACACATAATCGAAAATTTTGGTTCCTTGCGTCGACCCTTGGAAGAACTAGTGTGTTACAACTGTCCCCGGATTAGTTGCCTTGACAGCTCTAAAAAATCGCGGAAGTAACTGGTACGACTCGTCTCAATTGCCGTACACCATTTCAATGGCCTTATTTCGGCCACGCCATGCCTTTCCGTATGAAATGTTCACCTGAAAAGTGTCCATAATGTGTGCTCCTACAAAACCCACATTGAAATCAGGCTTGTGTTTTACGAAGTGTATAATCGTATAACTGACCAGTGTTGCGGTAACATTTTTATGGTCGGCCCTTCGTTTATCACTGAAACAATTATGCACGCCCCAATACTTCGTTATTTCAAACTGGCGATGCGTGGATTTCCGAATTGCCCGCAACTCCCACCTGCATGGATTTCTAAGGTTGGAAGCATTTACGCAACAAACAACCCAAAAATCTGGTTCAGACCTCTTCACTTTGTATTACGTTGTACTTTTATCGAGGACATCTGAACCGCCCGAATCACGTCCTTCTTTGACGGGAAAATCATTCCTTTGGCCAATTCCTTCTCGGCCCAAAATATTTGCGTTTTGTGCTCCTCCATACTATCCATATAATATTCTTGACTAACGGTATGAAGTAGAGCAGTTTCATGTACAGTGTGCATCTGTACGGCCCCATCAGTGGACCCTGCACCAACTGATGGCCCTTCATGTTCCTCATTGACGTTCGCAGTGCTTTCGTTACCATTGAAAACGCCATCATCATCAAAATCACTACTTCGTTGCGGGATGTACACGTCGTCTGCCTTTACTTCGACAATAACATGAGCATTATTCATGTTATTATCATTACATGCTATTTGAAACACGTCCATCAAATCATCATCGTTGCTGATTGCCGCCTCGCTAAAATATGGATACTGTAACTGCACGACCCCCAATTGGAAACGATGCGATAGCTCCACCCTGTCGATGCCATAACGCAAATTAAGCTTCTCATAGACACTATAAACAAATTCATTGTATGATGTTTCATGTGTTATTTTGACCTTACGAACATGTCTCGTAGTTTTATATTCGATACCGTACGGGCCATTAATTTTTTTTCCGCCATAATATAAAAGAACAGAGATTGTATTCATATTTTTCTTATTGACTAAAATATTATATGGATAGTACACAAGAATGTATGTGTGGAAAATAATTGGAAAGATTTTTGGTGATTCGAAAATCAAGGATACTAGGCGGAGTGTAGAAGAGAATAAGAAACTATGTACTTTGGTGTTAGGGCGTTCGGGGATGGAAGAGCGGAGGTTAAATAGGGGTTCAAACCATAAAGAAACGGTATGTGACTTATCGGTCAAGGGGAATAATGACACAAAGAATGGTAAGTGACTTATCGGTCAAAGCTAATAACGGTAAGTCACTTACCGTTCCTGGGAAATTGCAGCGGTAGGTGACCTACCGTTTATTTCCTAATAACGGTAGGTCACCTACCGTTCTTGCTGACACACTGGCACTTTTCGATATATTCTCTGACAGTTGGAAGAACGGTAAGTCACCTACCGTTTCAATAGGTGACTTACCGAAAAGGGTATTTTTGAAATCCATTTTAAAACAAGGGTATTTTTGCAACAATTTAAAAAAAAAAGGTAAAAATAAAAATTTGCCTACATTTATATTAGGCCATGTCCTTATATTATGTGATTTATAGTTTAAGACAAATTTAATATAATTCCATTTACAATAAACTTTTTGTCATAGAAAAAAACTATCCATTTGTACATATTTAACCTATTATTATGGTAAAGCTGATATTATCTCGACAAAAGTTATATTACAATAACCTTGAAACTTATGTGTGATGAATTCAGATAAAAAAATGAATAATCCCTCCTATAATTATTTGTTCCTTACATTTTTTCTTTTTTGTTCCTATTCCCTGCTTACTCATGTCTAGTATCTAGTCAAATTTGGTTCTATTTAAATATTGTAGGCATGTTTTATTTTACCAGCTGACATTTGGAAATTTTTTATGGTTGTATGACTTCATGATATAAACATTTTTCACCTAGTTTTTTTAACCTATTGGGGTAGAGTGAATAATTCCTTAATCTTTTTAGATGTAAAAATGTCAAAAGTTAAAGAAATAATTTATCTTTTTCATTTTTAAATCAATTTATCAATGATAAAATAAATTAAAAAAAAGCAATCACATGATGCCACACGACACACAATTATTAGATAGTAAAAAGATGTACCCATGTAACTTCTCAAAAGGGTAAATTTCACAATAAGTCCCTATTGTTTCTCTATTTTTTCAAAGTGATCCCTATTATTTTAAAATATTCAAATTAGTCTTTAATGTTTCACAAATGTAGTCAGATTAGTCCTTATTATTTAAAAAATTTATATTATTCCCAATGTTTCACAAAATTAGTCAATCTAGTCCTCATTATTTGAAAAGAATTCATATTAGTCCCTAATGTTTTACAAATTTATTTAAGTTAGTCTCTGTTTTAAGAAAAAATAAATAAAAAAGATTGAAAGTAATTTTATTTTCTTTTTTTTATTCTTAGTTGATTATAATACCTTGAACTTTTGTACTGTAAATTTCATTATAGAATAATTTTTAGACAATAAAAGTTCCTAATTTTCATTAAAAAATTTCAATTAGATGTCTAATGTGTCTTATAAAAGTTCACAATAAATCCAAATATACAAAGAATGCAATAACTATTATCCAAAATGTTAAATCCCTACTGCTTTTTTTCTTTTTGGCTAGGAATTCTTGCTTAAAAAAATAGATAATCGGATTTCGTTTTATAGCGCAAAGGGTAAGATTGTCAATTGCTTTTATGTTTGAGGTCATTTGGGACATTTTCGTTAAAACTAACGTCTATTCTAATTGTAGGGACTAATCTGACCATAATAATTAAATATTGGGGACTTGTATGAATTATTTAAAATAATAAGGATTAAAATAAAAAATATATGTAAATATTAGGAATTTATTTGAATTTAACTCTAACTGCAGGGATTAATTTGACTATAATAAGTAAACATTGAGGACTTATATAAATTATTTACAATAATAAGGACTAAAATAAAAAAAATATTAACAATAAGGACTTATTTGAATTTAACTCTTCTCAAAACTTAATGAAAAAGAGAAACACTGTACTTACAATTATAAAAGCATTAAACCAGAACAAGAAACGAGAACCATGAGGCGCTACGTAACAGATAAAAGACTGCTGGTTAAGAAATTAGTTTATTTTTTTAAAATTGCATATTAATTTTTCAGCTGTAAAAAAACAGTTAACTATTAAGGAAAAATAAAATATAAAACGACAAAAGTTAAAAAAGAAAAAAACTTGAGAGATCACTTATAAAAATACTTTTTATAAATTTTGAAAAAAAAATGATAAGTTAGAGTTTTTGGTTTCTAAAATTGAGTTTCTTTTTAAAATTTTAGTTTTTTTAAAAAGGTCAAATCAAATATTTATTGTAAAAGTATACTTTTCTTCAAAGATAATTTTTTTAATTAGAAAATTAATCAAGCAGACCCTAAATTGTACATGAATATCAATTGTTTTTTAACGCTTTTTGGTCATTAATATCAAGGCGACTTGTGGTTTGTATACCTCAAGACAAGGCAGTCACTTTCCCTTTATTTATGTTGTCTTTTCAGTACCAGTTCATCCACCCACAAAAAAGAAAAAAGTTCTCAACTGCTCCCCTGCTTTCTGCCCACAAACACCAAACCAGAAACTATGCTGTCCTCACACCCCTCTTGCAAATTCCTTTCTTGTCCCTCTCAAACCTCTCTTAGAAGATGTTTGCCTTTGCTAATAAGCACGTCAAAATTGCTTATAAGCCAAAAAATTGATTTATTTGGTAAAATTTGTTTATAAACAAATCGTATCCGTATATAAATAGGTATTAAAAGAGCAATGTTTTACCTATTTATAAATAAGGTAGTTGACCGGAAAAAGACAACCCTTACTTTAATGAAATATCTCTTTTCGTCATTTAACAAATACTCTTAATTATATGTAGTTATCAGTCAAAATATCAACTGTTTATAAATACATTTTATTTAAATACCCTTCGACTTATCGCCATTTAAATATAAAAAACTAATTATAAATATTAAATACTTGTAAACAATTTGAAAAGAGAAAAAGCTTAAACAAACTCTTACTATCATAATATTAATGTCATGAGAAAATATTCCCACCTCTCAACCCCAACACGCATGTACAAACAACTCATGGCCAGGAAAAAGAAAAAAAGAAATCAAAGTTAGGACAACTAAAAGCCTGAACTATCCTTGTAATAGTCCATGTCTTTCTGTTTCCAAAGCATCCAAAGCTCTCAACTCATTTGCTATATTCACTTTCACCCATCAAGTAACATCCAACAACTACTATTCAATCTCTGCTATAACAAACAGTTTAATTTTAAGCATCCTAAACACTTAACTTTGCTATGCACACTTAACCCATCAAACAAAAAATCCATTAAAGATTCAATTTTTGCTATAGCAAAAAAAGAATTTCTCAGCCACTCTGCAAAACTCTTGCATCTCTCTGTTTCTGGAGCATTCTACAAATTTATCCTGCTCAGTTTCCATTTGACCCATCAAACAAAATCCAATAAAGATTCAATCTTTGTTATACCCAAATAAAATTGTCAAAGTAAAAACAATCTGCAAAAACTCTTTATGTTATGTTTTCGAAAATTCTAAGCATTCTACAAGCTTATCATGCTAAACTTCATTGACCTATCAGGCTAAATCTATCAAAGAT
Organism: Cordia subcordata; assembly: GCA_028554755.1. Lineage (NCBI taxonomy): Eukaryota > Viridiplantae > Streptophyta > Magnoliopsida > Boraginales > Cordiaceae > Cordia > Cordia subcordata. Next base: position 12,580,479 of record JAPTOF010000006.1, on the reverse strand, counting down.
TGAGTCTTTTTCCAAAAATGGGTCACCAACCAGCACAAATCTTGATGATCATACTTGTATTACCACTCATTTTGCACACACACTGCTCATCATATCCAACCCCAACCCCACTTAATTGCACTGACACCACAAGGCTATGCATTTCATTCTTGGCCTTCAAACCCACCCCAGAGCAGACACTTCCAGTGATCCAAAGCATGTTTGATGTGTTGCCTCAAGATGTTACAGTTGAAGGCAATGGCAGAGACTATATTTTCATAAAAAAGAATTGTTCTTGTGGACCAAGTATGAAGAGTTACTTGTCTTTCACTACTTTTACTGTGAGAGAGGATAATGGATCTGTACATGATATGGTGGTTGATGCATATGCTGGTTTGGCTTATTTTCCATCAAATGTTACAAGGGCAGCTAGGAAAGGTGCAGTGGTGTCATTGAGGTTGATGTGTGGGTGCTCTAGTGGGTTGTGGAACTATTTGATGAGTTATGTGATGAGAGATGGGGATAGCATTGGGTCTTTGGCAAGTAGGTTTGGGGTTAGTATGGATAGTATTGAAACTGTGAATGGGATTTCCAATCCTGATAATGTCACTGTTGGTGCACTATATTACATTCCATTGAATTCAGGTACCAAATTGTTCACTTCTTTTTTGGTCAATTCATAAATTTTTAGTTTGAAAGTAGGTCTGAGAATGGGCTACCCTTTCTTCATTTTAGTTATGATTCTGCTTTGATCAGTTTTTATCTTGCTCATGACTGGTGTAATTCCTTTTGAGTTTCTTGTCTTGTGCGTGAGATGGTAAAATTTGGTGCTCTTTGATGCTTTTTGAGAACTTTTAGAAACAATTATGGCCAAAAGATAGGTTTCCTAGGTAATTGTTTGATATAGATATGGTCCCAGGGGTTCAATATTAGTAATTCTGTCTGAAACTGCTGGTACTAGGCTGAATATTTCTTGTTTTTCTTATCGTATTTGGAAATTGCAATGGGGAGTGGACTTTTTGCAACTGCTTGAGAGTAGCTTTGGGGAAAGTAGCTAAGCTGTGGTATGATGTATTTAGTTGAAAAAAGAATTAACAACTTGAAGTACATAGAGTTAAGTGTTTGCAACTCAGAAGTGCAAGATACTTGATTTAGGAAACTAATTTAATTTGTGGTGTGACTTATTTCATTGAAAAATGAATTAACGACTTGAAGTACATATTTTAAGTGTTTGCAAATCACAAGTGCAAGATACTCGATTTGAGGAAGTATCTAAGTTGTGGTGTGAGTTATTTAGTTGAAAAATGAATTAACAACGTGAAGTACATACATTTAAGTGTTTCCAACTCACGAGTGGAAGATACTTGTCAAGTAGAACTTAACTTTTTTGGGCGTTTGGCTCTATGTGTAGTGTAGTTTTCACATTTCTGTTGCGATCTCAAAGACTAACTTATTAGTTTGGCAATAGGATAACATTTTCATCTTGATGTTGTTGATCTGCTCAAATGGTCATGCAGTTAATCAAATGTCATGTGCTACTTTTAGCACTCATCAATCTTGTTATAATTGAATGCCACAATTTGATTCTTCTTCAAACCTTTTAATTTCTTCATCTGTTTGGTTTTCAGTTCCTGGTGAACCTTACCCAATCAAGAATGGTACTACACCTGCTCCTGTTCCAGCACCATCTGCTGATGATCTTGAAGGTATGGGAGGTTTACTTTCTTTAGCTTTTTGGATACAGAATGTGCTTTTTCAGAATAGCTGTTAAAACATAAATTCTTACTTAGTCGTTTTATTTTGTAGTTGTCACTGGAGGAAGTTACAAATGAGTCACATGGTGTCCTGCTTTAATACATTCAGTTTCAAATTATATTATGCGTATAACTAAAACTAGGCGTACATGCTTCAAGTCTGAGTAATATTAGCTCGCTTTATGATCTGATATTTTGAAAAGCTTCAGTAAATATGTCAAGGCTTACCATTTTCTTATGAGGCCATCATATTTATTAAGCAAAATGTACGTTATATAGTTTTCTGCTTATTTTACATTCCTGATACTCCCCTTAATTCCCTATGTAGGAAATGCTTTACTTGGGCCCTATTTTAAGTTAAAATATTATGTTGCATGCTGGATGGGTTGCCCTTTTTCTTTCTTACGGACTGTTATATGTAATAACCATTTTATTTATTGTCCAGTTACTCAGGTCTATCATAAAAGTCATGTGCCTTATTGGTGGATCATTGGGAGTTTGGGAATTGGTCTGGCTCTAATAATTATAGTTGTGCTTGTTTTTCTCTCCTTGCGGTCGTCAAGAAGTCATTCAAAAGATTCCGATGGGTCTCAAAAGTTCCAGATACTCCGAAACACAAGTTTCTGTTGTCCTTCAGGGAGGTATATCTGCTGCAAATCTGGAGATTGGAGAGAACCTAATAGAGAATCTAGTGAGCAACAGACCAATGTTCCTAAAGGTATGGGTCAATTCCGACAAAGGTTTTACTTGATGAAATTAAATATTAGCTACACCCAATTAAACTCATTATAATTATCAAATTCAATCATCCTTGCCCTGTGTTCATTTGCGTGTTACTAAAAAAAGAGTTTTGATTGAAACAGATATTAATATTTGTCATTTTGCTGTATGTATGTGTCATATATGTGCAGATTATTCTTTTATATGGTGATCAACACTTATTCTGAAATTACATTTTAAGATATAAGCACAGTTACATATAAAATTTACTGATTGCATTAGTATCCTGAACATTAAACATGTTCTTGTCCATATTTTCTTTGCATATACTATTAGCAATCCTATTTTCGTCGTTTCTAGTATCATCTTAGAGAACGAGATTGCTTAATATGTATTTGAAATTGCTTCCTTATGTTATTAGATATTAGTACCAGGAGCCAAAGTAGAAGTTCTCATTGCACATAACATAAGCATGGCTCTTTCTCCTAGTCGAGGGGCTAGTTTTCTGTTTCCTTGCAGATGCATCATAATTGTGAAAAAGGTCAAATTAATAGTTGATGACATTCTCGGTATCTTTTACTTATGTGTCACGATCAGCTACTTCTTATGGTGGAGAGTTGGCTCCATTTATTGTGTTGGAGATGGTCTTAGCATTTATTCACATGATAACTGCCATTCTCTTCCTCTTCACCATTCTATGATTATGATTTCATCACTTGTCTTGTTTCTGTAGTCATACAGACTGATGTCTTCGATGTGGAGAAACCAGTGGTTTTCATGTATGAAGAAATTCTGTCTTCTACTGATAATTTCTCGGAATCAAATCTTCTTGGGCATGGAACATATGGTTCAGTGTATTATGGCCTCCTCCGTGATCAGGTATATGGTTTTGTACTTTGATGTTAGTAATGAGCTCTATTTGGAAATCCTAGAGATTTTTCTGACTTGAAGACAACTAAAATTTAAATTTTAGGAAGTCGTAATCAAGAGAATGACTGCAACAAAGACAAAGGAGTTTATGGCTGAGATGAAAATCCTCTGCAAAGTTCACCACACCAATTTGGTAATGCATATGTGTATCTACTCTAGTCTCTTCCTATACAGTTTACAGCACTGTGAAGCTTTGACTTTTTCTGTTTCCTTCTACAAAACTTTGACTTTGTGTTGGTTTAATGTTGTCAAGGTAGAACTGATTGGTTATGCGGCTACAGAAGATGAGCTGTTCCTCATTTATGAATATGCTCAAAAGGGTTCACTTAAAAGTTACTTGCATGATCCTCAGAGTAAAGGTACTGTCCGTGTTTATGCATCACTATTTTAGAACTTCATGGATATTGCAAATTTGGGATCAGTGTTTATCTCTTATTATTGAACAGTCCCAATGAGTAGGTTAGAACATTTTTACTGAAAAAACACATGTATTCCTCTGCATATCTTCTCCTCTTTCTGGTTTTCTCAGTTAATGCCAGCTCTATTGATTAGCTGAATGTCATGACCCACTGTATTCTCTTTTAAGAAAAGACATGTTGACTTGAGCAGGATTTATGTATAGCTTCACCATGATGTTTGTAGGTCATACATCTCTCTCTTGGATCATGAGGGTCCAAATTGCACTTGATGCTGCCAGAGGTCTGGAGTACATACATGAGCATACCAAGCCTCATTATGTTCACCGAGATATCAAGACCAGCAACATCCTACTCGATGCTTCATTTAGACCGAAGGTTTTCAATTATCTTGCCTCGTCCTTTTTCTGTTTCATTAATTCCAGTTGAGGTTCTTCATCTTATTGACTTTATATGGTTCAGATTTCGGATTTTGGCCTGGCAAAACTAGTTGCAACAACTAATGATATGGAAGCTTCAGCGACAAGAGTTGTTGGAACTTTCGGTTACCTGGCTCCAGAGTATGTGAATATTTAGAAAGCCAGCAATAAGAGAAGCAACATGTTTGCTTTAAGTTTCAAATTGATCCATTTCTTTCATCCTTGCAGATACTTACGAGATGGCCTGGCAACAAGCAAGAGTGATATATATGCATTTGGTGTTGTACTATTTGAGATAATATCAGGAAAAGAGGCTGTTACTCGAACTGAAGGCATTGTTATGAAAAACGCTGAAAGGCGCTCATTAGTATCTCTAGTAAGTTCGGCTGCAGTGTAATTAGTATACTCTGCTAATGCATGAAATGCTTTTCCAAGTAAGATAATCTTGCTGAATAAGTAAGCTATCCCAAGGATGTCATACAAAAACTACCGTGTTAAACAACCCCTGATTGAATATAATGATTTCCTCATAAACTACCATGTTAAACAACCCTGGATTGAATATAATGACTTCCTCTTTATTTCAGTGGGCAATTTGATCGCACTGACGCAGATTTACCTAAATTAAGCAGTCTTGTAAATGTAGTTCACGTGAAATATTATTTAAGGTTAGGTTCATGGGAAGTTCTATCCATGTAGCAATATCAGTTGAGAGGATTTCAGTTTAACTTGATTATAGGTAGCTTAAGTCACTGAGTATTTTGTGTTGCATGATTTTATTGTTAGAATAAGGCTGCAGTTGAAGAAGAACGATATCTATCTCAGCATTCTACCTATTGTTTCCCAATTGCTGGCACAATGATGTTTCTTTCTTCCCATATTAGGGTTGTAAATGATGGATTTTGTCATTCTAGGATACAGCCTATGTAATTTCTCAGATTCAGATCTTTGTATGACTTGAGAAAAATTGTCCTAAGATCATACTGAATTCTCAATGCATATAGTGATATCTACATATTAAACTGAATATCTTAGACAGTGGACTTGTCTTTTTCTTCTTTTCCTTTTCTAAACCCCCAAATCAACCCCCAGCCTCCCGTGGGATTTGAATGTAGGTCATCACTTCTGGAGGAAGTAGTCTCAACCACTTAAGCGACCCACTAATTCCGACAAAGAACTTGTTAATGATCCACACCTTCTCTTTTTGTATGTTTATGGGAGGTTTATGCACTTAAACAAACCCCAATAGTAGATACTGATTACCTCTTTATTTCAGTGGGCAATTTGATCGCACTTGTGCAGATTTACCTAAATTAAGCAGTCTTGTAAATGTAGTTCACGTGAAATATTATTTAAGGTCTGGTTCATGGTAAGTTCTATCCATGTAGCAATATCAGTTGAGAGGATTTCAGTTTAAGTTGATTATAGGTAGCTCAAGTCACAGAGTATTTTGTGTTGCATGATTTTATTGTTGGAATAAGTCTGCTGTTCTAGAAGCATGCTCCATGTCTCTGCATTCTACCTATTGTTTTCCAAATTGCTGCACAACAGTGTTTCTTTCTTCCTAAAATAGGTTGCAAATGACGAATTTGTCATTCTAGAATACAGCCCATGCAATTTCTCAGATTCAGACCCTTATATGACTTGACAAAAATTGTGAAGAACATATTGAATTCTCAATTCTTGTAGTGATATCTAAAGCTAAGTTGAATATGTAAGACAATGGACCTGTTAATGATGCACACCTTCTCTTTTTGTATGTCGATCAGAGGTTTATGCACTTAACTGTGTTTCTTGATTACCATGACTTGTTAAATTTCATTTCAGAAAAAATGGATAACGGTTACATTCTGTCAGACAGCCTAAAAGATACTATTTCAATCTCTAATTCTTGTGTGTGGCATTGCAGATGCTGGCAGCTCTCAGGAACTGTCCTGATTCCATGGTTATGTCGAGCTTGAAGGACCATGCTGATCCAAATTTGATGGATTTGTACCCCCATGACTGCCTTTTTAAGGTAATTATTCAAGACTGATGGATATATGTTGATTCAGAACCAGCCCATTTCTAGACCTTACTAACACTAGAACTGGCCTAAGATCTGGTCTAATTTAATTGAGAACAAGGCATATAGACTATCTCCCATGTTTCTCTCCCATGTTAAGAGGTCTAAGAATAATAAGCTAGCGGTTAAAAGCACTTAACCTCTATGGTACTTTGAGATTCTGATTTACCATCTCCTGAATATCACAGTAGGCCTCTGAGTTTCTGATTGATTTCTGCAAACTAGCAATTTACCCTTCCTAAAAAATTTATTCTGCACTGAAATTCGGTTAGAAATTAAATGAACCCATACTCGTTACATCTGGACTTGACCTTCAAGAGCAAAGGAGGTTTTCTAATGATTTACCAAAACTATGTGCTCCATTAATTTTACAAGCCCATGCACTGCAAAAGGCTTTGATGGCATTGCCTTTTGAGCAGATGTAATTATAGTCAGTTAAACTACTTACTTCCTGAAACCATGGAGTAATCCATTTAGAGATCAAAAAGAGCCGGGCTGCAACTTGCATTCTTAGTAGCAGGGATAGAAAGAGTCCTTTTTAATACTATACCAAAATTGTCTCTCACCTTGATCAATTCTATTCGATGCAATACTAATTATGCCAATATTAGACAGACTGGTAAAAGAAAATGCAACTGACCGATATCTATATCTTAATCACCTTGCTACAATGTGTTTGTAGATGGCTATACTGGCAAAGCAGTGCGTCGATGATGATCCCATACTAAGACCAGACATGAAGCAAGTAGTTATATCCCTCTCACAGATCCTCTTATCCTCTGTGGAGTGGGAAGCAACTCTTGCAGGGAACAGTCAAGTTTTCAGTGGTCTTGTCCAGGGAAGATAGGGGGCTGATGATTCTTTATGAATAGCTTCGCCTCTTTCTATATGATAATGTGCACCCTGGTTGCTGCGCTCCCTGTGGGTAAACCACCCTTTTGGCTGTTTTTGCTTTTGCTCTGCCTCCACCTATTCAATGTCCATGGTTTTTCGAGTGTACTGCAATATGGAGAGTCCATTGTAGTGATTATGGTGGCAGGAAGTGTCAATTTTTACCTCCCCCTCACCCTCCCTAGCTATCTTCAGTTTTCTTTGTTGTTTAATTTCTTCTGTTGTATTCTTTTATTATTTACTAGTTATGAGTAATGTCTGTAAAAATGTAATGAGTGGAGCTAAATTGCTGCTTTTTTTGCTTTAGGGAAGCTATAAATTATATAATTTTGACATAGGCAAGGCCATGAGCTCTCCTCCCCCCCCTCCCCCCCCCCCCTTCCCCCCTCCTTTTCCTCCGGCTCTTTTATTCCTTGTGTGTGTCAGATACAAAAAGATAGTTCGACTAGCTCATAAGCTCCTCCAAAGGACCCTCTCACGGTATCTAAGTCTTACTATTGAACATTAGAAAGTTGGTACTTAGGGCTTCTGTTGTAAATACCCTGATCTTTAAGGACATTTCAATCCAAACTAGGGTTTTATGCTATACGTGAGACCTAATTATATGTGAATGTCTTGCTCCAAATTTCGGCAACAGAATTTATTAAATAACTTTCATTTGACAATAGAAATATAATTATTTTAATTACTTCTAAACTTTTACCTCTATAATATTTGCGTCATAACTCTATGTTAACAAAAAATAATGAAATGGTCAAATATAAACCCCAATTAATAAATTAATGATTGTTATAGGACAAAAAATCAATGGATTGCGAGAATAATTTAGAGGCCACCAAAATATACTCTTAAAATTAATTAAAAATCAAGATTCATCCAAGAAAAATTTACAAGAATTAACGGATGACAATGGCGACGGTTCAAATGAATGCAAAAAAATAGAAATTATAATCAAAATTGTTTACCAGAAGCCTAAAAACTGAAATTGTAACCAAAACTTTCTATTTTTACAAGCATCACTGGGTCACGGTTCGCGAACACATGATCAAGACGCATTTGTACAAGAGTCAAGTAGTGTAGTCAGCTTTCACGATGACGCATAAATAAATTTTAATTATGCATAGATATATGCTAGTGTTTTCCTCCAACAGTCTATAAAGAAGCCGCAAATGGGGTATTGGTGACCACCTTTTACAAAAGAATTTATATAATTGTGACAATTTTAGATCTGCAAAGAATGTTATGTTTGTATTTTCTTGATCACTATATATCTCTTTTAAACTCTTGAAGTCCATTGTTCACCTGGTACCGCAATGTCAGCATCCGAAATTAGACCAGCATTCATTGAAGGTCTTGTCAAAGCATGCCTCACATCTTTCTTTTCACTAATCACCAGATGGATCTATCTTTTAACTGCTCCAGGTTTAATTTTATTGAAGACAATTCCGGAAAAATGGATTCCCTGTTTCAAGATATTACTTGATGAATCTTTTTTTATCGCTTAAAAGAGACCGAAGAAGACAATTGTAAAAAGGGAAAAGGCAAAGAAAACAGGAGGAATCCAGTACCTGCAATGCAAAAAGAATATCTGCTTCATCGATTTTCAAGGCTACCCGCTTTAGCTTGTCTTCTCGTGATTGCCCAAGCTTTATTAGTCCCTGCACTTGGAATGATGTCGGGCTCAGTGGTCACACAGCAAATAGTAATACAATAAAATTTGTCTTATATATATAGTGGAAATGCACGACACTAGCCTTGTTCGATGTTCAATTTTTTACCTGGTCAGCTAGCACTCTGCACATGCTAGAGAGTTCCACAATCCCGACTGGTGGAATTGAAGTCGACTTACAATCCTCTGTATAACGCTTGTTCAACTATATCATCACAACAGATGGAAACCACTAACTTGCTGACATTTCTTTAATGATTAAAACTTTTCAAACCAAAAGATTACCTCGCCAACAGTGCTATCCTTTTTACTCCCACGGAAAAGCTTCACCGCAGAACAGAGAATGAGCTGCAGCATCAGAACACAATGTTAGAGATATGAGATTCTAAAACTAATGCTCAAACTTCTCAGAGAAATAGTAACTAGCAGCATGTAAGGTGTGGTCAAACTTGTCTTTGGAATGGAAAGAGATAATAGAAAGGTTCATTGCTTACTCGACCCCATAAACATTCAAGAATAACTGGGAACACACAAGCTGATATTGTTGCAGTATGTATATTGCAAACTTATCAAATCCTACATCTGATTGCAAAGACATTTTACAAAGATTATAAGCAAACTGCAAGCAAGCCGATTCTCCAGACTCTTGGAAAGTTGTTTTCAGATCTTATAGGCAAACTGCTTCACACATCTTATACTTGCATATACAGCATCCTACCAAAAGAAAAGAGTGCTTATAGTATATTCTCGTCAAAGAAGCTTCAGGACTTCGTCGGCTAAGCCCAGAATCAATCATCAATGATTACCCAAGGCTGACCAGCTGGTGGACAAAGACAACAATCCATTTGAACTGTCAAACATTGAAGCCATCTCTCAAAGAAAGAAGAAATCCATGCTGGGCCACAAGAAATGTAAGTGAATTATCAGGAGCTAATTATGTTAGATGAGCCAGTTTCATACAAGGAAAAGCGCACGGCCACAATTTTTAGGTTTCAACTTGCTAAGTGTCAGCTCCATCGTCTGAGTAAAGATTTTAAAACCATGGTCATGAATACCCATTAAAACTCCCATTCTCAGTTCAACCCTTGGATCATCTTGCACTAAACAAACGGCCCATTTATACTGTCCAGAATCTCGAGGAAAACTTTCTTCCAGAAAAGCCTGCCCCTAGCTAAGTCTGATCTTCACATTCCTCCTTGGGAGCTTTCAGTATTCTAAGTGCACCTTCATGTTTCGTCTGATTAATCAAGGAAAATATCCCTAAAATCTGAAACTTGTTCTACTCCACATTCATACAAAGAATTTTATCAGTACAAACTCATTCCTCTGGTAATAGGTTGCTTAAATATTTAGAAATAAGAGGCTTCAACTTGACTGAGCAGGCAAAATGTATCTCATGGGGAAGTATGTGCCCTGATAGTATGGACAAATAGAATAAGATATAGCAACAATGAACCAAAATCAGCTGTTATTGCTTGAAGTCTTGAACAAAGAGACTATATGCCAAATGAAGGCCAAGTGTTTAAGTTTCCTTTCTATCTAACTCCTGAAAATATCAAAACATCCAACCAAAAAAGATCGCCATGTTACAATCACTAGGTTACCTGTTGGTGTTGTGGAAGAGATTGTATTGTGCCAACCACGGGAGATTTGTATGCTTTAGACAAAGCATTTGCCACATGATCAATCCTCACCTGTAACAAGTTTCACAAGCACTATTAGCAGAATGAACTTACTCATATAAAAGGCTAACAAAAAAATCAGAAGATAAGAAATGCCTTAGAAGGTAATGGTTTTAAATGATTGATTGCAAATCATTGCTTTAACAGTATAAGCTAATGTCAAGTGATAATGGTCGAAATGCTTACGATATAATTTTCTTGTTTTGCCAAAATGTCACAGGTCTCAGCCTTCTGTTTATCAGTAAAGGTTGGTTCTACTGAAGACACACCCCAATTGCTGATAGATTCTTTTATCTCAGCTTCTAGCATCTCAATTGCACTCCTGAATCAACATAAGAAAAACATTTTAGTTCCATTGCTAGCAAAAGTTCCAATAAAGCTACACTTAACAATTTGGCATTGGAGACATAATTTAGACATCTACTGCAGATGTATACGACAAATTTATGGCTGAAGCAGACCCGACAGATAGCATATAGGAAAGTTACAGTTACAAACCTTTGGAATGCTCGTTTTCATTTAATTCAGCAAGGGGGAAGGGGGGTGTGTGGAGGGAGGAGGGGGAATACCACCCAAAGGATTGCAAATCTTGCTTAAATTTACATGATCAAGATATGATGCAGAGCATTAGAACGTGAGATTCTGCATAATTACATTACTCTGCAATCCTAAAATGTCTTTCCAAATCAAAAGCAAGATCTGCTATAGAATCCTGGCAATCAGAGAAATTTTTGCAACAGAGAAATATACCAACCTGCATACCCATAATTCCTTCCTCATATCACCAGATACTGCAGCAACTTTCTTGCATTCAGAACAAGAAGTAGTCAGAAGTCCTACTTGCTAAGAAATAACAATATATTGAGCTTAGTTGTGCAACGTCATCATCAATATTAGTAGGTTGTAAGGCATAGTTGTATGAGATCATAATAATGCTTTAAGAAACATTAAAGAATTCATGCAAATGGACTTACTCTTGCACAAAGCCCATTAGACAAAAGAAATGGTTGTCTTCACTAACAATTTAATATCTTGGTATATGCTGCCTGAAGATCATAAACAATGGAAAAGACATCAATCAAGAAGCACTTTAGATTTGATAATAATCTGAATGACCTATGTATAGCTCAAAAACTTGCTTACAAATTACAATTAAAATTTTATACTTTGGCTACCCCATGAAGACACTGACATAGTTACACAAACAGATCGATTGCGTGGTCAAAAGATGAATGCAAGTCCCAGGTTCATCGGGAAAAAGTAAGCAAAAGAATTACCATTAACCTCTGTTGTAGAATCTTGATTATCTGATCCTTGGAGTAGGCACGAAAAGTCATAACCATAGGCTTGCCTAGCAAAGAAAAGCAGTGAAACACATAAGTCACTACTATCCTACTAAAAATGAGCTCATTCTAACCATGCAGGTTCTTGACAAATGGTCATTTAGGCAGATTATTTGGCTCAACAAAAGCCACATTAAACTGTCTACCATGATTTGCTAAATGAGAGGATCTTATTGAAATCCTGATGCTGAAAGCCCAAAGAAAGTAAATGAACAAAGATAATTATACTCTGCCTCTCTCAAGGTGATGCTACTATGGGGCCTACCCTATATTGGAAGTCACACCTACAAGCCTCTCATTCTATACAATGATCCTTATTTGGATTGATTTCATTAGCAAAAGGAAGAAAGGGAAAACACACATAGTGATTAAGAAAGCAAGATGGAAGTTATTAACCAACAAATCATTCATGGTCCTCTAGTAATGTTGCTATGCCATGAATTGGCTAGGCTTTGATAGAACAACTCAAGAAAAGGAACATTTTCTGATAAATGAAAAATGAACATTTCACATATGAATATCCCCTTATATAGAAACTCTCTAAAGCAAATAGAAAATTTTGTAAAGCATTACATGAATTAACAGAATTAAAATCAATAATGAAAATTTTACAAAACGTTAGATCCAATAAGAGAACTTACAATTCATGGACTGCAGTTTTGGAAGAAATCTATCAGCTAAGTCAATTGCGTTAGCAACTCCTGCAAATTTAAAGACAAGTAATCAGAATATTTTTCAAAAAAATATATTGTAGCTTACATTCATATATGCAGTATGAACAGCTACAAAATGTTGTAGTGATCAAAACAATTGCTTGTTATAGTATCAAAAGCACTTGTACCTATCAAGATACATCTGGAGGACGGAAATGTTGTTAGCATGAAGAGATCATGAAGTACAGCTCGATCTTTGGTTATCAAGTAATCCAACTCATCAGCAACTATCAACCTGAAAGTCATGGAGACATAGTCGAGTAAGCAGACTAATATCTGAACCTCATTGACCAGAAACAATGAATTCTAAGACTTGCAGATATCCTACTCCCGTTCAAGTTGATAGATAAAAATAAATGTCATTCAGACACTCACATCATCTTTATGCCAGATGACCGCTTTTTTTGAGAATATAAGTTCTGAAGATGCTGAAGAGGTGCTGTAGAACCATTTACTTTCTTTTGTGGTAGCTCTTTTCCCAATATCTACAAAAGCTTCCGATATCAATATGTGTTGGCTAGCAATGGTTCAGTTTACATAGGTAATCAAACAAACATTAATTGGTACCTTGCTGAAAATCTTGGAGGTGTTTGTAAGAGAAGTACAATTGATGGGTAATACATCTGGTGGCTGAAACCCTGCCTGATTGTGCAAAAAAAGTTGGATAAGAGTTAACATTCAGTCATATTAGCAGGCAATATTTTCAAATCCTTATTTGTCCTTGCAGCAACTTGCTTCTAACCAAGTTTGCAAACTGAAAGAGGGACCTTAAAGTTAATAGAGAGCTCATTTTGGATCAGGAACAACTTCAACTACTTCTCAAAATATACCCCATCATATTAGCCTAAATAGCCAATAAGAGCATTCCTGAGCTCAATATAAACTTGAATTAACTCAAAATGAAATCCTGCTAAGTTCATTGCATATCAAACATGGCATGCCTCCCATACTTCTTAAGCAGAGCAACGAGAACTCAACTAAAGCCATCAAAGTCAATTCACCACATCTCTTAATCGGATTACTTTAGAAGTGCCTCAAATCAGGCCTAAAGAATCAAGTTCTGAAACCTATCGTACCATTTGTTAATTTTAGAAAAACAGTTATCCGGCTAATGCAGTTAAACAAGTATTGAGGGTGTAATCAAATGGAAATGATATTCATAGCACCAAAGGGTGAATTTTGCCAAAAACTGACAAACTTGAGCTTTTTACCTCCTTTGCCCAATGAACCAAATCATCTTTCACTTTCTCCATGGACAATGATTTTCCGGTCCCTGGACATCCACAAATGTATTAAACTCCCAGCCTTCTCTTGCTTCACACGTTGCTTGCAGAACTCCAAAACCTGGTTTTGCTCATTGTCTCGACATACAACACCTGTTGGAGCTGTCGACACATGCAATGCCTCTTTCACCGCACTCAACTGCTTCATATCTATAAAGATCAATTACAATTAAACCCTGAAAGTACTTCAATCCAAAAATTTTCGGCAGTAACTAATCGGTTAATCATTATTTCAAAAGCCTTGATCTCACTTGAAACATTGATTCGGAATTCAAGTAAATCTATATATACCTCTTGGATTCCATACAGGTTTATCGCAAAAATTATCTGATAATCTCTTTTTCACAGGAGATCTGCTCACCATTTTAACAGAAGAATATTCCTGAATTCTCTACAAAATCAACAAGTGCAAATTAATTACAGGAAACATCTCTGCATACGCTAATGCTAATACTAAAACTAATGATTATTTTTGTCATAAATGATGATATTAACTGAAGAAATAATACAATTAGTGATGACTTTCATAGTAAATGAAATTTTAGGAGAAGAAATAATACAAATGCTAGAAGTTTTAGAACAATCCATTACTGAAAAAAAAGATACATGCATCACTGACACTAGAACTAAAAGAAATGAAATTTTTATTGTAACTGATAATTCTAAGAAAAAATTTAGCAACAAAATCATAGATACTGAGCATAACGAGCTCACTTTTGCAGGACCATTAGGGCTGTCAATGATGCACCGGCGAGGCGACTTCCACTTCATCGGAGAAACCTGCTTCGGCGAAGGCGTCGGAGAAATCGGACTATCTTCTAAAGCTGAATTTGACGTTAGAGTTCGTTTCTGAGGCGTGGAGTTCCCGATCAAATCCGCGGCTAGTTTCTTCTCGCCCGGAGACCGGAGACGAGCGGCGTCCGGCGATGGTCGGCATTTCCTTTCTCTAGGCTCGTTTGTCTGATCCCAAAAATGAATAATAGCTCTTTAATTTGGGAAATTCATGCGATAAAGGTGATAATATATATATACATGTGTGTTTCTCCTAGCGGGAAAAAAGTAACCGTAAGAAATGGGTTTCCCGCCATATTTTTAGAAAATGTCAGGAGCGTGTTGTGTACGTGAACCACTGGGGAGGAAATCCAGTCTGTGCGGCCCAGTAAAATGGAAATGAGGGCCCACGTTATAGGCCCAATTATCTTGATACACTTGGATCCATATTGGAAACATGATACTTGTTCGGATCGACTTTTTCTTTTTTTAAAAAACAAAGGTAAATACTTCTTTCAATGTATTTTTTTTTCTTCATAAAAAAGAAAAAAAGAAAAAGCCTACAATACATAACACAATGTTAAGTTTACCTAGAGTGCGCTTTTGCAAAATGCATGTGCAATGTGGAAAAGGGAAATCTTGAAAACCTTGGGACAACGGCGCGTAACGTGAGGAAAGAAGGTAGACTTCACAAATACGTAGAGCTATCTTTTAAAAAACCAACCCGTATAGAAGTGGATAATGCTACACAAGTCATTTCCAGTTGAATTTTATCTTTATTTAAGAACACTTCATTTTTTTTATAATCTTATGCTCCTAAACAAATGAATTTACTTTTTCCTTTCCTTGCTATCAAAAACCAACCAAATCAAATTAAGTCGCATCTCAGCAGGTACAAGTACGTGAATCTAGTAACATTACCTTGTTCTTAACGAGAGCTGAGCATGCTACTTAAGTGGAAATCAAGTAATATAGGAAAGTTGCAGGCAAGATTAGCTGTTCTGTCATCCATGGAGGGTTCAAACAAGTCAGCAATCTACAAGAAATGGGAGAAGTTATGTGGACTATGCTGCTCCCAAACAAAGGTACGGCATCCGTCGGAAACAATCCTAAAGTTCAAATATTAAGAGGGTGTATTGCAGTCCTCATTTGGGGCTTATGAGCACCAAATAGTTAAAAGAATGTGAGAGAATACTTTTCTCTAGGTATTTATAAGCACTCAAATAAGCAAAGCCGAACACCCTCTAAGCTAGAAAGCACTCAAGCAATCAGCTGGGGAGGTCAACTGCTAGAGGAAGTTTTTCTCCGCCAATACATCAAACCAAAGTGAACAACCCAAGAAATGAAGAATGTATAAGCTGGTTTTTTATTACCGATCAACAGGTATCAACACGAGATGCAGAGCTCCTGCTACATCGAGATGAAATGATCTCAATCATAGTATCATGAAGTCAACATTGACCATAAGTTAAATTCCTACACCAAACTGCTTTCTGAAGCTTGAAAAAGTAGCTTCTCACCTCTCTGCAGTGCACTTCGCATAATATAGGTATGAGATTCTATAAGCAACAGGCTTTTCGGGTTTCCGCACAAAATCTCATGCACTCAGAACATGGAAAGAGGCAATAAAGCAATACCATGAAGCACCAAATCTCAGATTAAATACGTCTACCTTGGGTAGCCAACATTGTTCACTATTTAGCAGGTTCAAATTATACACAGTTAGATTTCTTTATGTTACAAAGAGGAACGAGTAATCAACAGGAGAGTTTGCTCTTGTACCTAATTTACTTGCAAAGTGAAGCTAGTATACGCCGAGGAGGAGTGAATGGTCTTCGAGAGTGAAGAACAGCCAAATTGTCAATCAATAGAACATCACCTTTCAGCCACGGAATGGCAACACTCTCCTCGTCTAAGATTCTAAGGCAGTCATAAATAATGTGAGCTGGTAAAGCTTCCCCATTCCCAAAAGTAACCGCCTTGACGGGATCGTTTCGTGCATCTTCCCAGCCTGTGTATGCTGCAACCATACTATTAAACCATATTTTGCATTGCCTTGTTTTATCAAACTTGATAGCTGGGATTGGCCCCATTATTGTTTTCACTCCATCGTCCATCCATTCCAGCCTCATGCCTAACTTAGCAGCCCTGCCAGATACAGGGATCATGTCATTTTCAATTTCAAGTAAACTCTTTTAGCAGCTTGTCAGTGATTTAACAGGCGTACAATAACTTATTTTGAGGAAAAAATGCATACAAGAGTAAACGTTATGCATAATATAAAAGATGCAAGGTGTCAGCCTCATCCCATCCTCTTGCCCAAATGAGAAGGCCAAAGGTTTTATCAGGGTAAAGATACAAGTCATGTTCATCTTAATTTACTTAGAGGGTGTTTGGCTTTGCTTATTTGGTGCTTATAAGCACCTAAATAGTAAAAAGCATGTGAGAGGGTGCTTTTTTCAAGGTGCTTATAAGCACCCAAAATAAGCAAAGCCAAACACCCTCTTACTATAACTATAGTTCTCTAACAAGCCTATGTTTGGTGGTAGGAGATTATAGGAGGTGTCTCAAATGCATAGCTGAGCCTGAATGACTAAGCAATACAGCAATACGCAAATGTTATAATACTATATATGATAGGATATAAAACCTATAGCTGAGTTTGGGTCTTTGCAAACTCCTGCTTCCCTTAATTTACATACTATTAGGTCTCTAAATATAACTAGCAACAACAATATCTATAACCAAATTCTGGCACTTGTTAAAAAGGTATGAATTCACCGAACTGTTGAAGCAGAAAACAGAAGATATGCTAATAAGGTTGACAATAGAGATAACCTATTAGACATTGACAGCGTGAAAGTGTTCTATATAGATATCTGCCAAGGTAAGAGTTTGCAACTTCTGGTTCCTATCAATTCATAGAGCACATAAAAGATATTTAGACATGAATACTTGATCAATTTTCAGTTCTAGACATGGCTGCAGGGCAAAGAATTCAAGAACTGCCATAATTTAGTTATGAGATGGTTAACCCCTATTTGTAACTTCTTTCTGGTCTCCAATGCTACATCATAGGAAGGTTGCATTTAGATGAGCAGATCTACGAAGGGAGTATACATCTAATAAAAACAGGAACAGCAATTGCCAAGAACATACCTTTCCTCTGCAACGCTCTTGTCATTAGTTAGGAACGTTGACTTCCATCCTCGGCCAATGGGTGACGAAGGATCATCCCCTTCTCCCAGAACTCGCGTGTAAATAAGTCCATGCTCCTCTAATTTTTCCACAAACTCTGGATACTTCTTCTTCATCTTCTCATATATTACGTGACTAAGAACAATAGGAGTCTCTCCCCCACTTCCAGGCTCTACTTCGCAGAAGAAAAACAATTTGGACGGATACTCTGGTACCTATTATAAAAGACAATTAAGTTCCAATAAATTGCTCAACAACACTAAAGCAAAGGGTCAGATTGCATATAAGAAACCATGTAAACCAATTAACTACCGATCAACAAAGGGATCAAAAGAATGGTCATCAAGAAACAACATTCTTAAGCAACAAAAACAACAAAGGCACAATTAGCATTGATTAAATAATTCCAACTGATGAAGTGCAGGAACAAATTGATTAAGGCCTAATTGGTTTCAGTTCGAATGAAGTTGCCAGACATTTACAAATAAATATGGTGAATGAATCTTAATTATTAGCAAGACACAGTTACAATATCTAGCAACAAATCAACCAGAGTATGAATCCTTGAGCTAATTCAATTTCCTTTTCAAAGCAAAGAATAGATTCCTAACACAGGACATGGATCAGAATTATCAAAAAATAAGAAAAATTAGCTTCAATAAGCACTTTTACAGTTAAATTCTATATTCTGGAGATGATCTTGACTTACCAAGTTGAATTTTTTAATCATTGCTTTCCAGAATCTATCAGATTTTATATCGTGGCATAAAGTAAGGCCCGTTCAGATTGGTTCTTTCAACAGAAAAAGCACTTTTCCTCATTAAAAAACGTCTCAGGAGCTATAATTTTGAGCTTAAACGCTCTTTTGAAAAAGTTATACCAAAAGAAAACATTTTTCTAAAAACCCGATCGTAATCATTGCTTTTCAATACCCAATCCGGTTACATATCATGGGATAAAGTAAGGGTCCGTTCGATTGGTTTTCCTTAACAGAAAAGCACCTTTTTTTCATTAAAAAAACATCAGTTAAACGCACTTTCTAAAAGTTATACAAAACACCCATTTCTCTAAAAAGCCAATCCAAACGAGTCCTAAGATTAAACATAGTACACATGACGAATTATACCTGAGCCATTTCATGGTGAAAAGGGATCTTCTGATCAGGCGGGGACTCATTAGCCGTAAAGACACGGCCAACAACGTTGCTCCTCGGAGCAGCACCACCCACGTAAGGCAACTCCTCAAACCCAAAAGTTTCAACAACATCGTTAAAATCCGAGGCAGTTTTCACATGGAAACCCCTGAACAGAACAGCCCCAGTTTGATGAAGAACCGAGTCTAGCCATGGCTTGTTCTCTTTGACTCCATCAGTTAACAATGGCTGCAGAGGATTATTACTACTTGGTGGTGGGGATGATGATGATAATGGTGCTGCTGACTGTGGAGTTGGGGATAACACCGTTGGGAAAACAACTCCGTTGTAGTGTTTCTGTGGAGGAATCTTGATCTCGGTGAAGAAGTTTTCTGATAATCCCATGTTGTTTTAAGGTTCCTTTAGCTGATGTTTTGTTGATGATTGATTGACTCTAGAGTTATTGCGGTGTCTGCGGTGATCAATGTGAGGACGGGCACATGTATCTTATCGCCTGTAAATTATGGGCCATTTGAATTATAAAATACATAAAATATAATTTTAACGATTTTTTAGTACAATATTGCACTTTCATAAATATAAAAATTTATTACTTTTAATTATTTTTACATTAAATATAATCAAACTTTTAAAAGAATGAATGGTTGAAAATAGTAAATTTTTTTATCAAAGAAAATATTAATCTAATATTAACGAATGTAATGTTGCACTCGTTAAAAAAACTTTTTAGGAAAATATTCTTTTTTGAAGTTTTAGGTTTTAATTTCTTTCTAAAAAAAGTTGAATTTGAAGTATTAAACGGTCAAAGGGTTCATTTGGATTAGCTTTTTTAAAAATTATTTTTTGTAAAAAAAATTGAAAATTTACTTTTTTAATAAACTAAAATTTTTTACTTTTGAAAAGTTGAATTTGAACTTTTTTCAATATTTTGATTTTTTTTTAAGTCAAGCTAAACATTTATTGAAAAAATATGTACTTTCTTTGGAGGGAAAAAATATTTTTTCATGAAAAATAAAATCCCAATTCAAACACACTCTTAATATTTTGTTTGAAAAAAAAATCAATACGAATTTACATTGGAAAAAACTATTTAACTTTTTTCATAAGAAAACTAATCCAAACAATGTCTTACAGAAGAATCCAATTCGATGTAAATTAATAGGATTTTATCTCTTGATCATTAATCCAAATCCTACAGCATTAGTGTAGTATTGCATAAAGTTGTAAAGGATAATAATCTAATAATAACTAAATGATTAGTGTATTATTCACGTAATAAAGATATCATAAGTATTTTTAATATCTTTACTTATCTAATGATTAGTTTTACTGGATATGCAAGAATAAAGTATATATTCATTTTGAAAATTTTCATTTTTGGTAAATTTTAAATTCTAATTATGTTCTACAATAGTAGAGATCTTATTTGGAAAAGTAAAATAAATATAAAGTGCCTAATTCAAAATAACTTATAGAATTAAGGCTTACAATTTTAAAAGAGAAATATGAACTCTATTTCATATAATATAATGTGTGTGTATATATATATATATATATATATATATATATAATTTCTAAATAATATCATAACATTATAAAAATAAGTATAAATAACAAATTCTTTTTTAATGTATGTAGACGTAGATGTGGACATGGTACGATAGTCTTTGTCCTCACGCCCGTAAAGGCGTCTAAGTTCAAGCAGATGAATGAATTACTTGCGTGCACGTGTTAGCGTCCAAAAGGTTTGAGAGGTTGCATGCTCTGTTTGTTATAATCTTATTTTAAAATATTTATCTTATTGAAATGAAGGTATATTTTATAAGATTTAAAATTTTTTTTATGCATCCTATGAAAATTTAAAACAAAATATTTTTTATTTTATAAAAAATAAACAATTATTTTTTGGACAATTATAAATAAATTTTTATAAAAGTATATTGGAAATTTATTTGAATTTATGATTGTAGAGTCATTTTTTTTGGGGTCAATCTGAGAGCCAATTGATGGGAAATCTAAACGAGGTCTAATCTTTTTACAAGTTTCTAATTAATGATATGCAAGATATTTTTTTGTTACAGAATTATTAGTCTTTTTAGTCATTCTTATCTAAAAATTAGTCACTTTTTGCCAAAAACTAATGTTAGTGTCAAAAACTAATGTTAGTCGCACAATTATGACAAATGAATAATTATAAGGACTAACATTAACATTAGTTTTTGGAAAAAAAAATACTAAAATGTGATTGATATAATTAAATGAATTTGAATAAAAAAGGAATTAGGTTGATAATAGAATAGACTTTATAATGAATATACTTGGTTGATAATAGAATGGACTTTGTAATGAATATACTATACTTGGTATACTTCAAGAATAACGATAAAAATAAATGTATTGATTCTAAATCTTTGTTTGGTAATTAGTATACTAACTTAATACTGGAATTGATTTATATAAAAAGATAATATTAGCCTTGTAGGTAATACAAGGATGATGACGACGACAGAGGCGACGGTAAGGATGACAATGCCAACAGTGATTATGATGATGATGATATATGTGTATATATTATTATTTTCTTTTACTTTTACGTTTATTTTCTATTTTTACTTTTATATGCATTTTATTTTCTATTTTTATTTTTTGTCTTTATTTTTTGATTTTTGATATAAAATGTTAAATGGTAATTTTTGGGCTAATGTTTTTAGTCATTGACAACAAATTTCATTCCTACAAAGATAGGAATGACCATTCTCATGTGTTTTATCAGGAATGCGTATTCCCATATTTGCAGAAATAGATTCCCTCATTCATTACATCATACTAATTCAATGAAAAAGGCAGGTAAGTCATTCCATTCTTAACTCATTCATCCATACTAATCACCACTCAAAAATATTAAAAGTGCCTAACAAATAATAGTTCTGTAATAAAAAAATTCAGTCTGGTATATTATATATATATATATTGAATATAGCATACTTATTTAATTACTGGGTAACATGAATGTTCTTCTTTTATTTGTCATGCCATCTAGGGGTGTACACGGGCGATTTAGTGCGATTTTTGCACTAATTTTATAATCGAACCGATTTAAGCGGTTTATTACTTCACAAAACCAAAACTGACCAAAGTGCTAAAGAAGCCAATGGTTTTGATTAATATGGTTTGGTGCTGTTCTAGGCGGTTTTTCGGTTGATTTTATGAGATAAAAATTTTCGTTATGAGAAATACCAACAATAACAAAATTCATATGCATATTATAACATAGAAGTATTGCACTTTTAATTAGTATCAAAACTTACAATTTTTCAAATTGATTGATACCACTTGATAAATTGTCCTTCTTTTGTACTTATTTCGAGTGTTTATTGTTAATCTTTCTAAATATAAGAACTATAATACTATTATTTTGTTCAATTTCAAAACTTATTAGCAAAGAATTAAAGACTTAAATATATAATCAAGCATATACAATATATTAGTCTATATATATTTTCTAGACGTTTATTTATATAGAAATATATTCATATGTGTGTTTGTTTATATATCTAAAATAAATAATAATAATAATACTATAGTGGGTGATTTGGTTTAAACTGCGGTTTTGACCCTCTAAAATCGAAAACCGAACCACTGGCTACGATTTTTGAAAAATAAAACCGTAACCAACCACACTACTATAAAAACCATTTGTTTACGGTCTACTTGATTCGATCCAAACGGTTTTCGTGGTGTCTTTTTTTATGTACACCCCTAATTCCATCGGCTTTTGGTAGTTGCATTGAAGTACATTGATTTGGTTTCTAGAACCTTTATGAGTGCTAATATTAAATTCTTTGTTTTAGTTTTTTGGAATTGATAATTGATTTGAGCAGATAATATTGGGCTTGGGCCACGTGTTCATCTAGAAGGAAGGCCACACATGAAGCCCACGAGGGAGTGTAGGGTCATGCACAAGAGTTGAGATATAGACCATTAGGGTGATTCGACATTCGAAGCATAGTGGGAAGCTTTGACCTAGAACCCTGGATTTTTTTCAAAAACAGCTTATTTTTTGGAAATTATTTTTAAACTAGCATTCTTTTTAAGCTCTTCTAAAAACTAAAGCATTTGAATTTACAAAATTAAATTGGGTTAGCATTCACTGAAGTCTGGTCAGTCAAGAGCGCATAATCTGCATTTTTTGAAATCAGGTTTCCAAAACTTTTATTAGGTTTTCAAAACCCAATTTAAGGAATGAAAATCCGATTCGAGTTTTTGAAACTTAATTTCAAGAAATATAGATTATGTGCTATTGATTGGCCAAATTTCGGTGAATGTTAACACGATTCGGGTTCTAGAAACCCAAAAGCACTATTTTTGAAAAAACGCCCAAAAAGAAGGCTACTTTTCGAAATAATTTTCAAAAAGTAGGCTATTTTCTAAAAGAATCCTCCTCCAGATGCAACATAGTAATCATCACCTAGCTATTAAATGAGTTGGTAATGCTAATAAAGAAGGTCTAAGCACAATAAGCCATTCCTTGGCTAAGACAAGACAACCAATACAACTTAAGTGACACCATCCAGACAGAGGTCAACTCAATTGTCTAACCCATGACATTTGACAAAAGTGACAAATAGATCATTTCCAAGTCAATCCTTTTTGTTTTTTTTTTTTTTGGGATAAAAAACATCAAAGTTTTACAAAAGAGAAAGGATTACAACCACACTATAACAAAAGATACAAACTCCCAAACAAAGCCAACTCCTGGGACGAACCATAACAAACCAACAAAATCTAACATTGTTGAAAACATCACAAACAAACATAAAATGATTGAACCCATCAAGAAAAAATTGGCCTTCAAATAACCATCAATTAATAACCCCATAGAGGTCGCTACTGTAGATTCGAAATATACATACTCTTGAGACACCAAATTCGCGAAAGTGGCAAGCAACAAGGAGAGGAAACAACTCCACACATAGATGAGTTCCATGGGAGTCACCCACCCAAATAGAGGCTAGGTTGAGGAACTTTGAAACCTAGATGGTCTAAACATCCCAAGACAAATGATAGATCGTCTAGGCCTTACGCTTGAACAAGTGGTATAATAGACTACTCTATTACTCTGCAACTAAATGTGAACACAACAATATGAGTAGAAATGCACCTAAACCACCCATAGCGTCTAACAAAAGCAGAAATGCACCTAAACCACTTGTAACATCTTGGTGAAGCAGTTAGTTGATGACAAGCTCATCCTTCAAGACAACCCTCGCTATTTCACCACAAGGACAAAACACAAGCAAAGATCTCATATCAAAAGGAAATAAGCTTGAAAGTGCAAGATCTAGAATAGATTTAAAAAAGATAAGCAAAAAAATCCTATATCTAAAAAGGTCCTATCAAGAAACTCCAAGAAAAACCTATACAAACACTACAAAAAAACATCCTATAGAAACTAACGTTAAAGCACCGACACAAAACGAGTGTCGAACTGATAACTAAATCAAAGAAATTGGAATAAGAAAGCTTTATTCCAACTCTGGTATTATTAAATCCCACAAACAAATTTTGAGATACAACATAGATAAAAAAGCAAGAAGAAACAAAGAATAAAACACAAAAAAGAAGAAAGGAAACACAAAGCCATTAAACAAAGGCCAGGGCCCGCATACAATGTAAGCTGAGGAGCAAAGTTTGTTTGGGAGAAAAAAATGTATTGAGAGAAAAGTTATTTCCATGTCAATTAGAACCACTCGCCTCTATGGAGATTTCACTAACTAGAAAAGGGATATTTGTACTTGATTGTCTTACACACAAAACTTAAACAAACCACCTTTCCTCTCCAAATCTCACTCTAACTTGAGCAGTAGAGCTCATTCATGGGGGACAACTCGTCGTTTGCTTTGTTATCATGCATGTTGATATGTAGCAGGCGAAAAGATCCTTACTAATAAACTTTGCCTGTATCAATAATATTTTGTAATTCAGACATTTAAGAATCATAATTTACTTTTTGGAATTATTAGTTTTTTTGTTTGTAGATGCCATGAATGTGTATGTCCAGAACATGACTACTTTGTTTGATTTCAACATTTACTTAATAGACAGAATTATTTGTCACTTTTCATAAGCATTAAGTTAAAAATTAATCTATAATTTATAATATTGGGGACTAAATGGATACACTAAACTTTTTTTTTGGGTCAAAGCAATAACATCATTACTTTAGAAATTTGTACAAAGTTCAGCCAATCCCCTAAGGAGATTGGTCCTTAATCAGTAGCATCATAAGAGGCATAGAAATACAAGCAACCCAATCTCTAGTTAACGAGCCATCATTCTAAGCGCGTGCCGCCCAGTTGGCTGGGGCATTGGTTGCCCTTCTACCATGCTAAAATTGGATGTTCTCAATTATCCTCGATAATTGGGATAATATTGGAGACTAAATGGATATATTAACACATGAAAATTACTAGTGAAAAATTTGCCTTTTTCCCTTTTAATTTTTTGGCTGCACAAAGTTTATCCAATTTTTTTTAATATAATAATAATAGTACACATTTTTACTTTTGCTGAATAAAAATTTAATTTAATTTAATTTTATTTTATTTTTTGCGGCGAATTAAAAGATGTTGAGGACAAGCCCGCCTAGAGAGAAATTCAAATAAAAACTCACCCATTTACAAAACAAACCGGAGCACACAGCCAGTGAGAAAATGCGCAAGAATTACAAAATCGACGTCACCAAATCGAAGATGTCGTCGAAATCGACGGCCAGGAAGCCGCTACGGGACGTCTCCAACGCCGCCGCCAAGCCACCGCCGACCAAATCCGCGGCCAAGAAAGAAACGACCGCTGCCTTTAATCTCGTTGAACAGCCCCGAGAGAGCGACGGCGACGCTCTCGATCGTCTTCTCCTCGTCCATTCCGACCTCTCGTCTCTCATTCATCAGGTCAACATCGAAAAAAATCCTTATTTCATAATACTATTAAATTATCTCATTAGTTGCAAACCCTAGGTTTCTTTGTACAATTATTTTGAGTGAACTGCAAAAGGCTATTTGTTCAAAAATATTCTAGTAACACTTTATAGTTTATAAGAATATGTTTAAAGATCTTCTACTGTTAGCAAACACTAGTAAAATGAGACAAGTTTTTATAAATTATATAGGATTATTATATTATTACGATACTTCATGATTTGATATGGAATTTTCAACAATCCGCATATACATTTAGCCATTTAGGTTTTAACTTGTCATTAATTATTGAAAAATATGTTTCTTTTTCAGATAATTCATGATTATGTGTAAGGAAATGTGGGAAATATTGTTAGGCTAAAAGAAAAAAAGCCAAACAAGTACAATCCTTATTTTTCTTGCTCTTGGGTTGTGTCTTCGCAATTCGCAAATGTCTCTTGAGTTTATTTTCTGATTAGATTTTTTAATGAATAGCGAAAGTGTTGTTTTTGTTCTTAACAAATACTCAAGTGGTCTTGGTCAAGGTTCTGGAGTAAATTTGTTTCTTTTTTCTCCATGGTAAAATTAATAGTTTAGGATTAGAAAATGACAATAAAAATGAAAAGGTAACGCAGTAGTGGGAGAGTGTAAATTTGCAGGCAATTATTTAAGTTTTGTTTGAAATGAATAACAAATTTATGCCTAAATTTAGCAAGAATAAGCATGACGGCATCATTTCATCTAATCATGAGCTCTCATGGTGCATATTGCAGCATTCGAGTCCAGACGTATGAGTTGTGCATGTGAAATTAGAGGCAACTCTTGCTTCAATGTTTTGTGTTGAGAGAGATGATAATTTTACTTAATTCACTTTGTAAATCTGTACCAGTTGTATGCTGCTTTCTGGTCGTGTAGCATATATTAACACGTATGTTTAGATAAACCCTGAACATCTAGAAACATTGGCAGCAACCGGGACTTGGGGATTGGATAGGGAGAAGGAAATGAATTTTAAGCTTAGTCCTGCTCATGTCAAGGAGTTAGAATCATTTTTTCATCTTTAGTTTCTCATATTAGCCCATGGAGGCTCTAGTTTCTCTCTAACAATGGTGTGAACCACTGGTGAATTGGTAATAGATGGAGGTGAACTTGTTTCTTATCTTTACTGGTATGTCTCATTAAACTCAGAGATGGTAAATGTTTTGCTGGAAAACCTTGGAGAGTAAGGATAGTCATATTAACTTGAACAATTAGTCAATAATCCTTCCTTGAGGGCACTAAAGGTGCGCCACGATACTGAACTAGTAACCCGTTAAATCTCTGGCAGCCAATTTGTTCTTTTCTTCTTACTCCCCCTTGCATGAGGTGGACCATCAAACCCCTCTCCTCATGTTAAAAAGTTGTCACCAAGAAGAAAAAGGAAAACTTATTGTGGCATTCAATCTATCAAGCTCCACCTTGTTGGCCAAGTTGTCAGCTATGCTCAATTAGTGGATACCATGTACTGATTAGCGCATTCTTTGGCAGCTTGATGAACTTGTTGTACAAGCACTTAAATTGACGGGCACGGAGGATAGAAAGGAAATTGAATCTTTTGCAGATGTATTATCTGAGATGCAAGTTTCTTTAAAGGTTAGTTTTGAATTTATTTCTTTTAGCTTATCATATCTTTCTCGTGACTCTGATACCATTCAGTTTTTCTTAATTTCAAATCATATGTTTTTATACTGTTTTAACAGCCATGGGTTGCACGATTTCAAAGAGCAGTCAAAGTTACGCAACAGACTGAGAACAATTTGGAGCAGTCATCCCCAAATAAGGTAGTCCCAGCCGTAAATCAAGACGCATGCAGTTTTATACCCTTTGCAGAAGAAACTGAGTGGGACTCGCTAGTCTCTCCATCACCCCTTGTATCCTGGCGTCCTGACTGTGATAATGATGGTGGTAGACAACTATTTTTGCTCACTCCTTTCCCTCGACCAAAAGCGTTTTTGTCCAACTGTCAACAATCTGCTAAATCTGTATTTGGAATGACTAATTCTGCTATTACAGTTCAGCCATCATGTCTTTTCAATTTAGAGGGAAAGAAGGAAGATGATTTGATTGAAGGTGCCTTTCTAAAGCAAACTTCAAGCAAGATTTTTGATTCTAGTGTGACAAATGCAGAAAACACTCTGGAAACTGAGTTTGCGTCTCCTGCAAAGGTTCCAATACAGGGCAGCTCCATGCTTTTGATGACGCCATGCTTGAAAATATCCCCACCTAAGTCATGTGTATTGCTTGAACCCACATCAGAGCTTCCTCAAAAGACGAATCTTGTAATTCGTAAATCAACACCATTTCCTGTTGGTGTTAAAGATTCTAATTGCTTTCAAGATTCTGAATCATCCAGCAGCCAACTGTCAGATCATCTGACTATGAAGTATCCAGAACTCATTGGAATAAGAATAGGTCATGACTACGGAAATAGAAGGAAGGTGGTAGAAGAATCACCCAACTGGTTAGTGTCGCCTCCCAAAACTTGTGTCTTAATGGAGCCACCTGAAGAGGGATTATTGACTGATGCTGTCAATGAATGGCCTTTGCCAAGAAATCTTCTGATCCTAAATCAGCAAACAAAATTATCTTTTATGAATGAGAACATTACTCAAGTGAATGGTTCTTTGGCAGTGAAAAGTTGCAAGAAAGGTGCATCTTCTTCTCCTTTTTTTTTTCACAGATGTAATGAACTTGATGTTGGCTGAAAGTAACTGTCTTTTATTCTTCTAACAGAAACTTGTAAAACCTCAGAAATGGTTGAATGCACTCCCCTCTTGAAGGAGCCTGAGAGCAATCTCCGGTTGGGAAAGCAACCAGGTGAGAACACTTTGAAGAAGGAACTCTGGACAAAGTTTGAAGCAGCATCTATTCATGGAATTCATTTTAATTCATCTATACTACAAAAGACTGCTCAAAAAGGATTCCTTGACCGACTTGATGAAGTTTCTTGTGATTAGAGAAGTCCAGCAGTTAATGGCTTGTAGATGAATACTTGCATGGTATTCTAAAAGTTAGTGTAGGAATCTGTTCAGAAGTCAAGGATTACTTCCTGTATCTTCAATTCTATGAAGTACATTCCAATGAGCTGATAAGTTGATTTGATTTTTCCACTCCATCAGGTTGATTCACAGTCAGCAATCATGCTGTGTTTGTTATATACTTATCTGAAATCTTAAATCTGAAAAGCATATAAAATTTTCTGCTTATATGTTTCCCTGAATCTAGTGCTGCTATTCTGAATCATAGATTCTTTATATGGGTTATGCAGTTACCAAAAAAAATTAATCACTTTGGATGGAGATTAGTTGTGGGCTTCTCCTAATATCCGATGCTCTTGATAGTTGGAAAATTTCATGCTTCTCAGAGCTGCTTCTAGTCCAGTGGTGTGTGTTATGAGTCAGCTTCTGATGTCTTCTGTCATTGTCGCTATGAAAAATGTGATAGCGAAGGAGCGCTTAGTTGGCTGTTAGCCGTTAGGGAACTCCTTAGGATCAGTTTCATTTTGCCAATTGTTTGCCTGTGGGATACCTGGCAACCAAAAGAATGGTCGGACTCTGTGAACTAATTACACAGCTTGAGGATGTTTTTATTCTGATTGGTGGGAACTACTTACGATGTTACCAATCTGTTGTTGGTGTGGCTTCTCAGGAGTCAATTACTGTGGATATTGAGAGTAATGCTCCTAACCGGCTACCAGCTGCTGGTCATTTTAAGGTTAATCTTGTCGTTGCTACTTTAAAGGATAAAAAATGTTGCAGGTATAATGTTGTGGCTATTAGAGATGAAAATAGTGCTGTTGTTTTACAGCCTTGATCATACCGAGGCTAAAGCAGTAGAGTTGCAGTCCAGATAAAACAGTTGATTCTTGAAGGCTAAAGACAGTTTTTGAAGATGAAAATATCTCCTTATCTTCTAACGTTTGTCAAGATATTGGACTCGTTCTTTTGCATTTGTGGAGCTATGGATTAGCCGTTTCTAGATGTCATAATATTGTTGCTCATAGGTTTGAAAAAGTTTGCTGCTGCAGTATTCATTTAGAAGTTGGAGGCAAGAGTCTTTGTCCTCTATTTTGTCTGCCCAATTTTCTACTGTACTCTTGATTTTCATCTGCTAATGAAATCCTGTTGATCTACACCTACCAGAAATCATCTCTCTATTTCTGCCTTTCACTCCCTGCCATTTTCGCAAAATCTAAGACACATGGGCGGAGCCAGTAGTCTGGTAAAAACTGCATTGTTGGTGAATAGAAGTTCCAAATCCCTCTGTTATATCGATAATAGTTTGAGGTTTTTTTTTTTTTGGGGGGTGGGGGGGCAAAATAGTTGTTTGAGGTTCAAGAAGAATTTGCACTGCTATCATCTTGTCGTTGATGAGCTTCGCTTTGTAAGGTATTTGATCCAGCTGTTGCAGTCTTTGGATTCTTCAGCAGTTGCAATTGGAAAAGCATACTTTCATTTGGGTATGACGTCTTGAGTTCAAATCTCACAAGGGTAGGGGTTAAGAAAAAAAAAAAAAAGGCATAGTTTCATTTACAAGTATTAATACCTAAACTAAGAAAAATACTTCAAAACGTTTGACAATCCTTTCTTTACTTTTTTGGTTAACAAGGCAAAGAATAAATTGACTTGTACAACATGAAATGTCACAAAAAATTTATGTCATCTCCAACAATCTCATTTTTTTTTTCTTTTCATATAGTAAGTAGTCAAATGCATGGTGTTTTTCTTTAAGAATTTTTGTTTTAGTCTCATTTCAATAAGATATCTTATTTTAAGTTATTGTTTATTTTGCAACTTTTATTTTAATTTTACTTTAATAACATTCCTTATTTTAAAGATTTCACCTCACACGACTTTCCCCCCAAAAAAAGAAAAGGAACCATTGAAGAGATTAACAAATATAAGAAGCCACTTTGTAACTTCTCCAAAATCCACATAGCCATAAACAAACTATAGGGTTTCCAAATTTAAAAAAGAAAACCCTAATAGAGAATCTATTGGAGATCAATTTTAATATTTATCTCCTTCAAACGGCTAAACAACCATTTTTATCAGGACACTTGATATATTGCTTATATGGAAAACAATATCAAGCCTAGAGGGAGCAAAAGAAACAAAGTTCAAAAATAAAATAAAAAACAAAATTAGAATATAAAATAATTGTTTTGAGATCATCACAAAAAATAAACCGAATTTGTCCGAAAGTTGTTACCTTAACCACAAGGAGGGATGGTGAAGGTAAGACTAGTGACTGGATTGAAATCGTGACAAAGTATCAGTATTAGAATGAGAGACTAAGAGGGTGTTTGGATTGGCTTATAAAAAAGTTACTTAAAGTACTTCTAGCTTTAAGTGACTTTTTTTTATTGTCAATTTTAAATAGTTACGTGTTTAAATAAAAGTTATAGTTATAAAAATAAGTATTTACATATTTGATTAAAGTGGGCTGAAAAGTAAGTTATATAGTTAAAATAACTATTAAGGACATTAAAATATAATTTAAAAAGGTAAGTATAAGATAAAAGAGAAAAGATATTTTAATAATAAAAATAAAAAGGTAAGGATAAGATAGTAAATGATTTGGTCAAACTTGCTTTTTTTTCAATGTGCTTAAAGTCATAAAAAGCAAAAGCTGGGGTTGGGGAGCTTTTTATTTTCTATTTAAAGCTACTTAAAAAAAGTACATTTTTAATTAAAACAAACATTTCTATTAGCTTCAATTAGGCTTTAAGTAAGTTTGACCAGAAAAAAAACCAAACCAAACACCCTCTAAGAGGGTGTTTGGATTGGCTTATAAAAAAGCTACTTAAAGCACTTATAGCTTTAAGTGGTTTTTTTTATTGTCAACTTTAAGTAGTTACGTGTTTGAATAAAAGTTATAGTTATAAAAATAAGTATTTACATGTTTGATTAAAGTGGGATGAAAAGTAAGTTATATAGTTAAAATAACTATTAAGGACATTAAAATATAATTTAAAAAGGTAAGTATAAGATAAAAGAGAAAAGATATTTTAGTAATAAAAATAAAAAGGTAAGGATAAGATAGTAAATGATTTGGTCAAACTTACTTTTTTTTCAACGTGCTTAAAGCCATAAAAAGCAAAAGCTGGGATTGGGGAGCTTTTTATTTTCTACTTAAAGCTACTTAAAAAAAGCACATTTTTAATTAAAACAAACACTTCTATTAGCTTAAATTAGGTTTTAAGTAAGTTTGAGCAGAAAAAAAGCCAAACCAAACACCCTCTAAGAGGGTGTTTGGATTGGCTTATAAAAAAACTACTTAAAGCACTTCTGACTTTAAGTGATTTTTTTTTTTTTAAGTAATTACACGTTTGAATAAAAGTTGTAGTTATAAAAATAAGTATTTATATGTTCGATTAAAGTGGGTCGACAAGTAAATTATATAGTTAAAATAACTATTAAGGACATTAAAATAGAATTTAAAAAGGTAAGTATATGATAAAAGAGTAAAGACATTTTAGTAATGAAAATAAAAAAGTAAGGATAAGATAGTAAATGATTTGATCAAACTTGTTTTTTTTTTAAGTGCTTAAAGCCATAAAAAGCAAAAGCTGGAGTTGGAGAGCTTTTTATTTTCTACTTAAAGCCACTTAAAAAAAACACATTTTTAATTAAAACAAACACTTTCATTAGTTTAAATTTAACCAAAACACCTTCAATTTGGTTTGACATTGTTTTACATCCAAAAAGAAAAAGGTTATATCTTAGTTAAATTTGAAGGTGGAAGTCTTCTTTCATTTCTCGCCCGTGAAGTAAGACAAAACTCATAAGCTTATTATCCTAGGTGGAAACAAATTGATTGGATACTCATTTTAAAATACGTGTGAATTAATTTTTTTATGAAAAATATTATTTTTCTTAAGAAATGCATTTTTACGATAAATATTTGATTTAAATTTTAAAAAATAAAAAATTGAAAAAAATTCAGATTCAATTTATATGAAAACTGACTTTAAGTTTTTAATAAAGCAATTTTTTAAAAAATTATAAAAAAATACTTAAAAAAAAAAAGCCAATCTAAACTATCCGTGGGTGCCATTCTGTCATACACTTCCTTTCAAATAAAAATTATTATTATATATATAAAAAGTATTCGCGGTTTCTTTCCCAACTTCAGACTTCCCACTGCATTGTCCTACCAGAACTTTCAAACCCTCGCCCCAAACCCCCTCCCCCCCCCCCCCAAACACACACTCTTACACTTACACTCACACCTTTTCTCTGTATCTAGAGCTACCAATGGCGGATGCAGTTCAGTTCGTGAAGCACATCGAGACTTACGTGGACTCATCCACCTCTCCGGCTCAGCAGGTTCACTATCTTAATCCAAAGTAGCTCTTTTTTGGTTTCTCCATTCATGAATTTGAAGCATTACATTAAAAATTCAATCTTTATTTCAATTGATTTCAGAAAATAAACAAAATCCTTCACAAACTTGATGTTTATTGATCATATAATAGCTTGTTTATAATTTTCGTTGATGTTAAGTAACTGTTTAACTTATTAGGCTTGCTTATTTCTATTATGAACTTGTATCAGTAGAAAGATTACATTTTTTTCCACATAACTAATGATAGCGTTTCTATTATTATTTTTTCGAATTGTAGTTCAGTGAGCACTGTACTATAAGCACAGCTAGAAATATAATTCAATTTCAAATTGTAGTTCAGTGAGCACTGTACTATAGGCAGAGCTAGAAATATAATTCAAAAGTAATTTTGTTTCATTAACCCCTGTTTCGACTGATAGATATGGTGAGGAGGGGAAGAAATCCCTCTCTTTGTTTTTGTTTATCTGAAATTGCAGGAAAATGGATACTACAATTAAAAAATAAATTTACCCTCATTCTTTTCAATAAAATTACCATTTGTTGCGCATAAAACATATCTGTACTGACCCCAAATAAAGTTATATTTGCAAATTATTTTGTTGAGGTTATCGTTTTCTTTCTTCTCATTCTCTCATCAAAACAAAGAGGGACGAAATGCTTTGCATTCATTTTCCAACTGTTATTAAATGAATGAAATTTTGTTCCTCCCTTTTCCTTTATGTTTTCTTTTTCCCGTCTTTTTGTTTGCTTTTGGTTTTCCTTTATATCCATAAGCACCCTTACAGTTGTGAATTTCAATTTTATCACTAAGACCGTGTTAACTTATTTGAATGAAAATATGGATTGCAGGCAGCAAGGGTCAATGCAATTGCCACTCTCGTGAAGAATGATTTGTTAACCTTAGAAGCACTAGTAAGAATTATTGACTTTTTTAATATTGTCTTATCACTTTGGTGATTGTTGATTGCTTCTTTTTGTTGTTGTCTTTTTGTGTTTCTTGTTGCGTTGTTGACTGTATTCTTTTAAAAGACCAGTTGTTTCTTATATTATGTGTAGGTTAGGGAGATGGGGATGTATTTGACTACTACAGATAACATTATTCGTTCAAGAGGTAATTTCTTATTATAGTTCTGATACAGCACCTTTTATCCATTCATCCTGTTTTTACTGATTCAAGAGTTAATGCAGCTCAATTGTGATAGCTTGGTCCAATTGTTTGGTGAACATGTTTAGAATTCTGAGCTTCCAGCTTTGCTTTTGACAATCTTATATATTTAACTGTTTAATCAACCTGTTCAGATTTGTCTCTCCTGTGCTTCAAGCTGTTATTTTGTGTAATATTTTATTGGCCTTGTATATTTAGTTTATACATTTTACCTAGATATTTTTTCTAGAAAATGCATAACTGTAAGAATTGATTGCTGACTTAGTCAACTGATTTTGATGGCATCTGCAGCTCTGAAATTGCAAGTTTTGAGCTTTAGTTTACTTCAATGGGAAAATGTGAAAAAACGAAAGAAGGCTGGGACACTATATTCCGATAAAAGCTTTTTTTTGGGGAACCTCTGTGCTTTAGATTTTCAAGGCACTTGACGGTGCTCTTTATTTCCAGAAGATGTAATGCTTACCAATTTACTGGACTGGTCTAAGAGAATTCAAAATCTCAGAATTAGTCTCCCTCTTTTTTCCAGACTTAGATTTAACCCAACACTTGGAGTACTGATTGTTCACTAAATTTATCTTCCCCTTTTCTGTATAGGAACAAGTGAGGCCTTATAGACTGTTAGAGTTTGGCATAACAGCAGGTCTGATCTTTATGAATGAATGATGCTTGAGAACAACTGATAACATAATTTCATTGGACAAAGGGCTGAAGAGTTCCCCTCAGACCTACAAAGCATTGATACAATCAGTAAAAAGCATAAGCAAAGCTAATGCCTTCTTTTAGTCAGACAGTAATATAGATAAATATGTAATGACATGCCAGAGTTGTAAAGTCATGGTAATTTTAACCTTGTCATTTATTGTATATGGTTAACAAAAATTTCTGCATTACATTGGTTTCTCTGGAGAAAAACCTACCCACTTCCTCTCGGACCTGCAAAGCATTGATATAAGCAATAAAAATCCTAAGTGGAGGTAATGCGTTTTTTGAGACAGATAATACGTAGATAAATTTGTAAGGACAAGCCAGGGTTGTAAAGCCATGGTAATTTTGACCTTGTTGTTTATTGTATTTATGAATACAGAAATTTATGCAGTACTATCTTAGTACGAAGGCATTTCTTCAGAATCAGGAGGTTACTTTAAGAATATCGGTGCTAATTGTACCTTTTCCTGCCATATTCTTCACGAGATGTCCTTTTGCACTTGACATGTGACATTTTATATGTCCTATCATCTTTCAGGTATCCTCCTCCTTGGGGAATTGCTGATGCAACTATCATCAAAGCCTCTAGAGGATACTGCTATACATAGCTTGGCAGGCTTCTTCGCAGAACGATTGGTGAGTAATTATGTGACAAGAGTTGGTTATAAATAGAGAATTGAGGCTATATATGTAATTCTGTTTGGCCTTTTTCCTCTGCTAGCTTGAGATATAGAAGATTTGGTTGTATTAGTGCAGTTTCCGAATCCCTAGTGTCTGACAATTGTCCCTCCAGTTTTCTGCAATAGTTTCTGGAGAACTATTGCTACATTACATTTTTATATACGCTTACAGAGTTTAGTTTAATGACATTCATTAGCTGACATCTGAACTTTTTGGAGTCAAAATTCTCACTCTAGCTCTTTTGTTTTATTCATTGCACTTCCGCAGCCATCACATTACTTTAGTAGAACTTGCTTGATATTCATTCTTCTTTCTGTACCATGTACTAGGTCTTGTAATAGTCATTGTTAAGAATCACCAAGGTTCTATCACGAAAACCAATTGGTTGATGAGAGGAGTGGCCCAAGACCTTATATGGTAGACTTGAATCTTGAAATTTTTCCATGTGGGACAAGTATATGTTGTAACAGTTATTAATTTTGTTTTGCACATGATTGTTAGTTTCTGACAATATTTTTGGTGGTTTCATGAGATGCTTTTGAATTATTCCAGATTTCAGTTGGCCTTGTAAACAATTGTTAAGCTTGTCGGTATGAGTTCCTTTGAATTTAAAGAGAGACAAAGCTTTGGTAGTTTCCCAACCTGGAGCTGGCTTCTATTTTTTCTCTTTTGGATGATTTTGTTGTTTCTTATTGTGCAACCATATGAGTTGAGGTCTGGATCATATTACATCAAGATAGATGATAGTACATTTATATCAGGCAGATTGGAGGGCCTCGCGTGGCGCACTTGTTGGCTGTTTAGCACTAGTAAGAAGGACAATTGATGTTGGTGCAGTTACTGATAGTGACACAAAGGTTATTGCGCAATCTTATTTACAAAATCTGCAGGTGCAATCCATGGGACAGCATGACAGGAAGGTATTTTATCATTTCCTTAGCCTTTCCCCTCCCCCTCCCTCCATAAGACCCACTTCCCTCCTCTGATATTTAATGAGAATACATACTAAGTGGACTTACTTTTCTGTAGCAAATTTTATTACTGTAGATGCTTAAACCTGTAATTTGAATTTGTGGCAGCTCTGTTTTCAACTCTTGGAATGCCTTCTGGAACGCTATCCTGATGCAGTTGTAGCAGTGGTATTTATAGATCTATATTTACGGCTTTGTCTTTACTGTCATATTATTTATTTATTTATATTTTTTCACGTATTAGGATCTTACTTTGGATGTGATGCATAGTAGACAATACAAGATTGGTTTGGCATTTATCTAATATGAAACCACATAATATAGTTTTGATGCTTCTTGTTACTTGTTTATTTGCTTCAGATTTGCTATACTTCAGACTAAGTACTTTGATGTGTTTTCTAGGATCTTATTTGTTTTTCCTGACGTGCTTAAGGAGGGCATCTCATTTGAGTTGATCTTTTTTTTTATTTTTTTTTCCTTTTTACTTTTTTGCCTTCCTTTTTTTCCTTAAACATATTCAAAGGTTTCGAAATTGTCAAATGACATTTCAGAAAGTCTTTTTGGTTTCATATTTACTGGTTTGTTTTTGTGGTTCAGGGGGACACACTTCTATATGGAATCTGTGAAGCTATTGATGGGGAGAAAGATCCTCAGTGCTTAATGCTTACGTTTCATATAGTTGAACTCCTGGCGGGATTATTTCCTGAATCATCAGGTCCACTAGCAGACATTGCTGAAGAGCTGTTTGAATTATTGGGCTGTTACTTCCCTATTCATTTTACGCATGTGAGATCACAGAAATATTTGGCTTCTTCTCTCCTCTGCTTTCTCTGTTTACCATTTTCAATTGTGCATCAGCATATGTACTCTGCAGCCAACACGACTTCTATGAAGTCTTGATTAAGCTGGGCATTCTTTTCTCTATTCACATTCCTAACAGACAGGGCTTTGTTTAATTTCCTAACTTATTTGTTATGGCCATGTCAGCCGAAGAATGAAGATGTTGATGTGAAGAGAGAGGAGCTCTCAAGGGTGCTAATGGTATAACTTAAAGTGCTTTAGCTGAATATTAGTTTTGCTCCTCAAAGCAACCAACAAGATTGTATAATGTACAAAGTGATGAATCTATGCACATAATTAAATTTTAAATAGTATCTAGGTATGCTGAGAATTGGGTTAGCCTTTCCATACGTCTCTTACAATTTGCTGATGGACATTCCACTTTCTTTCTCTTTTGGACTCGGGATATATTTAGGGAACTTTGTTGCTTAGGCACCCATGGCTGCCACTTGTTTCAGATGAATAATGTTGTATTAATCTCCCCAAAAATAAAATTGGTAAAAGGATTAAAGTATTGTTTCTTTCAAATATTTCAGAAAGAGATATGAACTTGTACTAAGCAAAATTTTGGAAATCTACAACATATTTGGCCTGCATACTCTTTGCGCCTCATAAACCCCCAGAAAAGAGGAACATGCACTTTACTTCTGTAATTTGGCTTCAAAAGAGTGCAAGTGCTGTACTTTCAAGTTTTGATTTACTTTAGGATATTTAATTTCATTCATTTTTCATGTGGACTCTAACCAAGATCTATGTTTTCAGCGGGCATTTGCTTCGACCCCACTATTTGAGCCATTTTGTATACCATTGCTTTTCGAAAAACTCGCTGCTTCTCTACCATCAGCAAAGGTAGGGTAACCATTATACTTCTACTTGCAGTCACAATGTTATTGTCACCAATAGCTTAGGTAACTTTGTTATGCTTGCAGATTGAGTCTTTAAGGTATCTCAGCTGCTGCATGCCAAAATATGGAGCAGACAGAATGGCGAAATACACTGAAGCTCTTTGGTCTTCTTTAAAAGAAGCACTATACATTTCACCTAAGTCTGCCCCTCCAATGGAATCAGATCCAACTGGTGGTATGGGTTTCCAGGACAATGAAATTACAACAGAAGCCCTCTTACTCCTGCAGGAGGCTGTCCGGAACGATAATGGTTCTTTCTTATGTATGGTTGTCAGCGACAAGGAGATAACTGCATTTATAAACTCTTTAGCTCAGTTTCAGGACTTCAGTGATATTTTAATAGAAAAGAAACAAAGATTACATGCAGTTGGTTGTATTTTATCTGTTGTGGCCAGATCTTCCATTACGTCCTGCAACAAAGTATTTCAAAGTTTCCTTCCTTGCTTAATGGGTGGTCTGGGAATTTCAGTTGAAAATCCATCTGATGATGGATATTTATCCGAGGACTATTTTCTTTCATCACGAGTTAATTTTGGATCTCTGTATCTCTTTGTTGAGCTTCTTGATGCATGCAGATCTTTGGTCCTGAGCATTGATAGATTCACCCAACTAGCTGATCTTGCTAAGGAGCCATGGTGCTGCATGCTTCAAAACTTCTTTATGCCATTAAACAAGGTCTTCATGTCAGTTCTAGGAGCAAGTACTTCTGAGAGCTCTTGGAATGCTTATATTCATTTAGGAGGTAAATATCTTTGTTTTCCTAATGCATATGTTTTATCTTTTATTTAAGATAATAACAAATGTAAAACAGGCAGGCAGTTTACTTCACTAGGATGTAGTTGTGAGAGATTTTCACTTGTTTGTGTGGATCCATATGGTTAGTTCCTTTTTATGCTTTTAGAAGCTCATGCTAAAGTGATCTCCAATTCAACTCATTCTGTTGGATAACCTCGTCTCTTTTCTTGAATTCTTTTGCATTGTGTTTCATCTGCAAACTATATCTTGGCTTGTTGGTTGAGTGAATATTTTCATTTGCAGTTTTAAATATGGAAATCCAAGTGCTCATTTAATATTCTTCATGTGTAAATAATATGTCTCTGCATCATTTTATTCTACTTATTTATTTATTTTTTCCTTTCTCCTTTTGTGGGCTTTTACTGCAAAGTCTGAAAGCAGTTATGTGAGGCATCTAGAATCTTATATTCAGGAGAAATATGGTCACATGGACAGGAACCAGACGAGATACTGCACAACAGAGACATAGATTCATGCTGTTCTGAGAAACCAAGTTATTGATATCTTCCAGTTCCTATTTTATATGCATTAAGTGTTTTCGTACATGCAATTGCCACCTGAAAATGAAGACAAGAGCTGTGCTTAGGGGATATTAAGTTGGGAGGGTTGGGAGTTAAGGCAAAGGATTTCTAGAAAGAATGATGAAAGGAATTCTTTCACAGGGCTTGTTGAAAAACCAAGAAATAAAATTCTCTTATGTACTCCACTTTCTAAGAAATGATGCATAAACTCAATAATGACAATTCTAATATGTATTGAGGGAATTTCTTTTATTTTCCATTTTTTCACTTTTCTAATTTGCAGTGAAGAGATAAGAGAAATAATTAAGCTGAAAGACTAGAGAGCAGTAGCCAAGAAAAGGTTTTACCGGATGTTTTCCTTCTACAGTGGCCTATAACTTAAGTTTACCTGATTTCCGTGTTAAAAAATAATACCCAGACAATGTATCAAGTAGGATGTGGAGGAACTTCCAAACAAAATTTTTGCATAGCTCAGTTTAATTGGGTTTGCACCCTTTTGGTGCAAATTGTAAAAATTTTCCATTATTAATACATTTCTTCAACTAAACTTTCTGTTTCTCTTTTTCATTTTTCTTCTTTTCTCCCCTGGGGTCAAAGTACAGTGAAGGGTCTACAATGGTTGGCCATGTTCCCTGAAGGCTTTCTCCCAGAGTCAAAATCCATCTATGAGGATATTTTGCTGAAGCTGATGGCTATCCTTACTTCAAATTTTGAGAAGACTTTCTTATGGAAATCAACATTGACTGCACTGCGTCAAGTTGGTTTATTCATTGGTGAACATCATGAATTGGACAAAGCAGCGGGCTTTGAGCGTATTGTTCTGGAGAACGTGGTTTCTCTATTGGCTTCCAATGATCATACTATGCCTCTATCACTCAAGTTGCAAGCAATTTGTGAGATTGGAATGACAGGACAGAATTTTGCACTAAAACTTCTAAAAGGGCTGGACGAGATGATATCTGTGAAGTTGTCAGAGGTTTATGTATGTTTTCTGTTTCAGTCTCTTCTTTTAATAGATATACCTTTATTTTTGAGGCATTATGCAGCTTTATACATATTTGAATTCATGCTTTAAAGGAAATTCTGATAATGGATTTCCCATTTCTTTTAGTTTGTTCTTCCATTTACGTGCTTGAAACTCCCTTGGCAATATCAGCAAATTGTGAAAGCTGAGATGCTTTCTTACTTGAACAGGCTCGATGTCATATTTCCATTTTAATGGTTTTCCATCTGCACACTTTTCATTATCCTCCTAGGTAGCTATGACAGTTCTATCTTCTTGATTTATTGTCACTTCACATGATTCTCTTTGTGGTGCAGGTTAATGGGGATTTGAAGTCTGCTGACTTAACGTCTAAGGTTTTGGATTGTTACTCCTCTAAGTTGCTTCCATGGTATGCAGACATCAGGCAAAATTTGTGCTGCTCTTTCTTGTTGCTCA
Source organism: Cordia subcordata (assembly GCA_028554755.1). Classification (NCBI taxonomy): domain Eukaryota; kingdom Viridiplantae; phylum Streptophyta; class Magnoliopsida; order Boraginales; family Cordiaceae; genus Cordia; species Cordia subcordata. The sequence continues at coordinate 12,539,124 of JAPTOF010000006.1, read as the reverse complement.
TAACGGTCAATCTATATATGATTTTATCTGCTAATCTTATAGGCTTTTCATTTTTTTGTGAATTCTACTTTTAGCTACTGAAATCTTCATTGCTACACGTGATTGTTCCAAATTCCAAGCAACACTTTCTCGGCTTTGCAGATTTTCACATTCATTGTTTCTTTCTAGTTAAGAGTAAAAGATTTAAGTTTGTACAGAATTAATTTTGATGTTTTTGCCCTAATCTCCTCCACCTACCACAAATTGAGACACAAAAACAGGAACCTTGTATTGAGCCTCTAGTCATCACAAGATATTGACTTACTTTTTCTTTTCTGACATGATATTCATATGGAATCAATTTTCTTTTACTGTGATGTCAATTGTAACATATTTTGAATTATGCGAATTGAGGGTGTCTTATATGGGATTTACTTATTTTAGCTGATACATGCAAAAGATATTTAGTTCTTGATGCTGAAAAATAGTAAAAATACACTGTCTTCGTCTGAAATTATGAGTTTGTTACCCTTACTTTACCTTACAAGAAAGGAAATTGGAAAAGGATGTTATAACATTTTAAATAACCTCTTGATGCAAGAGCATACAAACAGGATTTCCCTTAGGTGGGGTTTTTTTTTTTGTTTGGGGGGTTGGGGGGATGTGGAAGTAGAATAAAACAACTCAAACAATCCACTGAAAATAGGAAGATATCTCAGTGGATCTGATGGCATCATCAAATTTCTGTACATGTCTATGTTGAAGTTCTTCTGCATATAAAGCAGCTAGAAGGCTGTCTCATTAACATATACAAAATGTAGTTTAACCCATATTGTCTGGTGTGTCTCCTAAGTATATTGCTTCCTCATTACCTACCAAATTAATGAATATCATTATTCCTTGCTGAAGGAAATTTTAGGACAGTTTTTTGATCATGATATGGTATTCTGTTGGTCTCCTTTCAAGTTGTGCCAGGTGAAACATTTTGACTTATAAATATTTATAACTTTGAAGGTGGGTCCTATAGGGTGATTCTTAATATAGTAAATAAGTAGTGCAACATATAGCTTCCTAACCGAAGGAAGGTGGATAAGATTTAGGATAACCCAGAAAAGGAAAGTGTAACAGAAATAAGTAATTTCTCCCTGATGCTTTGGCTGGTTACCTAAAGCACTTGTCAACGTGGTCTCAGGTTTCATGAAGTTGGAGGTTCTGAGGAGGTCCTAGTGAGCTTTGCTGCTAATATTTGGGGCAAAATTGACAATACTGTGTTTTTCAGGTTTGGCTTTCAGGAAAATGTAAGTGTACCCATCACGTCTATTTCTTGTCTCTAATCCTCTTTCAGATAGGCATCTCTTTTGGCTGCCCAAACTTTTATGTTGTTCTCAGTCTTCTTTTCCGGATTGTGTAGTTTGGGGCATTTGTGGCATGGGGTTTTTTTTTTTGTATGTGTGTGTGCTTTTCTATTTTGGAGGTTGGGGGGAAGACAGGAGGAAAGAGAGGGGGTGGGGGGGGGGGTGGTGGGGGACAGTATATTTTGAAAGGAAAATTTCTTCAGCATTTACAATTGTTGACATAGTGATAAGTTATCTGGACTTATGATCATCTTATATGCATGCAACTCTTAGGAACTTCTTGATGCAACAGTGGTGGCAATGAAGCAAATTGTTGGGAATTGCTCACAAGAAGGGCAGGAGATGATTTTCCACAAAGCTTTCAAGGTACTTTCATCGGGCAACTTTTCACCATGGAGGGCAACAATATCTGGTGCCACTCTGTTCAAATCAGAAGGGTTCAAAGTTTGTCACACTCTTGATGGATTTTCATGTAGAGACAAGTGGATTACTTCACTCTTTGCGGCTGTTATTATAGCATTACGTCCTCAAACCCACATTCCAAACATAAGACTAATATTGCAGTTATTTGTAGTGAGCCTTCATGCTGGTCATATTCCATCTGCTCATGCATTGGGTTCTTTGCTGAACAAGCTACCACTGAGAACAAATATACCAGCAGAGTGTACTTTGGAGGAAGCCTTGGATATAATATTTAGCAGTTGTATCTTGAATTCCTTTTATAATGTTACTGCAAAAGAAGGATCTGGTGTTAGTGATGTCAGCTGTGTGGATATCAGTAGTTTGAGACTAAGCACTCCAAGCTGTGCATCTGGTCAGGTTCATGCCATTGTTGGACTAGCATGGATAGGAAAAGGTTTGTTAATGCGGGGTCATGAAAGAGTAAAAGATGTGATTATTACTCTTATGAGTTTCTTACTATTAGATGATAATCTTGGTTTCAAGAAGTTGAAGGATGCAACAGAAGATAACAAAAAGCAGGAATTGGTTTCTCTAATGAAATCTGCTGCTGATGCTTTTGAAATTCTTATGAGTGACTCTGAAGTTTGTTTGAACAAAAAGTATCATGCAACCATTCGACCACTTTATAAGCAACGGTTCTTCAACACTATGTGGCCCATTTTATTGTCTTCGATACAGAAAGCTGAATCTCCAACTGTTAGGTACATCCAACATAGCTTATTTTATGTCTTCCTAGTTTTGAACTCTACTATTCTGTTGAAACTCATATTTGTTGATCTTATTGATTTCTGTAATTTGTCTTAGCATGTGTGTTGTACTTATCTGGACAACGGCCATTACTTCTAATTTTGGAGTCACTACAAGGATTTTAGCTGTATAGATCGGTTTCGAAATCCACATCATAATTTTCTTAATAAACACCTCTTCACTACTTTGTGCTGCTCTATTTGAGAAAGCACCAGAGTTCACATTTATTTGCCTATGTCAATTCTGCCCATCTACTTATCCACACAATTTGAATGAAACAAAATCCTAACTGTAGAAGGCTGCTGAAGTCAGCAAGTTCCAAGGGGAGGACCATTTCCCCCCCCAGGCACATGTAGTTCCACCACTGACTACATGCGTCTTTCTGGTCTTCTGCTAAGTCTTGGCTCTCTGGTTTCAGGTCCATGCTATACAGAGCTCTGGCACATATTGTATCTGATACTCCATTAACTGCTATCTTGAGCGAAGCCCGAAAGGTTAGCCAAAACTTGCTATTAGTCTCAGGGATTTTTCATTGTCTGTTATTTAAACATGTGCTGATCATTCAACATTGGGCTTATCCTGCAGCTCATCCCTATACTACTAGATTGCTTATCCATGTTGAGCAAGGACACTGCCAACAACAATATAGTCTACAGTGTCTTACTGGTCATATCTGGGATATTGATGGATAAAAATGGTAAGACTTTTGCTCAACATGAGGATTTAGATTTCATTCAGAAAATATTTGACAACATTTCTAATGCATGTGCGTATATTTGTCAAATTCCTAATCAAGGGATGTTCACATCGTCACAAAACATTTGGAGCTTTTGAAGTTTGTGATAATGTAATTGCCGCTGCAGTTTTTGCCCCTCCCCCCATCCAAGGCTCCATGTTACTGGGGTTTCTGATTCATCTGCACGAAGCATTTAACCAAACTAAAAATTTGATGTTGTGGCAATCTTATCTGTTTTGGGCGGTCAATGTTGATGCTGACAGGGTTCGGATGAACTTTAATTTTTTTCATTAGATAAGGGGTCTTCTATTACTGCTAAGGCTTCAACTCCTTTAAGAAAACAGGACATCACATGTTTTTGAAGTTTTTCACTCCCTTCAGAGGATATTTTTGATATTACAAATACTCTTGTGGTAGACATTTGGAACACCAGGTTGTCACTTGGAAATACCAACTAAGTGAATGTTTAATCATCACATCATTAGGGTCTACTACTTCCAGCTTTTAACAAATGTCCTTTTAAGTCCCTAAGCACAATTTTCGAGGTAATAGAGAAAACAAGGAAAAGCTAAAAGATGATAATCTGTGGTATTTGAGACGGCGTTAGTGAAGACAAAAGCTATCAAGAATTTCTGCCCCTACCTCGGGGGAACCTTTTCTGAAGCTTGCCATACAATACATAGATTTTTAATGAAGGCTCTAATATTTTGACCAGAAGGTTGATTGTCTGTGTTGATTTAACTTAATCATTTAAGTGAGTAAGGATTCTTTATATTCATGAAGTAAGATGGTTCTTGATTGTAATGTTTTTCCATAGTAAATTGCTGTATTTGGATTTATCTAATGTCACAAGTAGTTTGACATCATTTGATTTTCATTTATACTCCTACCAGTTCCAGTATGTCTTAGTAAAATGTTTGTCAAGATCTTAAGTCATGCATCTTACTAGGGGTAGTAAATTTTGTGCACTCTCTCTGGTGAACAATGGATTTGATTGTGCAAGTCTCCATTGGTTGGAGTATCACTTAAGAATTTCAGATGCTTTCCTCCTTCCCAGAAGAAAGAGTACTGTTTTTCCCTTCTGGCCCTGGGAGTAGGAGGAGCTGTTTAGTGGACTGCCTCTCCTTTTTCGAAACGGAAACTTGGCCCTTCTGACAGGTTTGTGGAAGAGAAGAAAAAGAAAGGATGAGGAGGGGAATAAGAGAAAGGATAAAGTGACAAGAAAACGATGTAGAAGGAAAATACTAACTTTTGGATTGATGGGACAACCCGACGATAGGAAGTTTTTAGCTTGTCACTCAGAGTTTCCACACTTGAAATATTGATGTGTTGTGTTTTCTTGATGGACCTTCCATTCACAAAATTTATGCAGACAAGCTTGCCTTGGGCTGTCTGTTAAATGGATTCTTGGGATAAAGATAGATTACCAGTTGAAGGATGTCATTATTTTGTTATTCTTGAGATCATAGATGTAGCTAATCAAGGCATTTGCTGTAAGGAGCTGAAGAAGAAAATTTTGCTGAGCATAATGGCAGTGCCATCATTATAGTTGTAATGTCCACCTGTTAACGTTGGTTATGGTGTGACTTCTCTTTTCATTAGAGATTGCTATTAAATTCAATACAACCTCAAGCTCATATTTCTGTCCCAACCAGTGCAAGTTTCTGAATGTCTTGCTTTTAATTTTATTATTTATAGATTAGCATAATAGCTTCTCCTAGCACTTCTTTCCTTTCTGATATATTATTTTACATTGTCAATTCACTTGTTGCAGGAAAAGAAGCTGTTGTAGAACATGCACTTATCATTGTCAAGCATCTCATTGGGCTTGTCTCCTACCCTTATATGATGGTATACATCTTTCGAAAACACATCTTTTTCACTCTAGTACTTGCTCGCATTTTCCATCTCACCCCAACACTTGAGAAAAAGCAAAACAGGGGAAAGCCACGTCTCTGCACAAGGGGCAAGGAGACACATACAGCAATGAGTTCTTAACAGGGAGAGGGTGGGAATACAGAGAAAGGGTGGAACAGGTGACTGCATCAGTGCTATTTGAAAATGGTGATGGAATCACCCCCTAAAACCCTGGGGAAAGGGGAAAACAACAACAAAAAGAAAGTGAAACAACCCATACACATGCACTCATAGACACTATTTATTCAGGATGGAATATTTCCCCCAAACATCCTCCTCTTTCCACTTTTAATTCGTTGATATCATGTTGTCTTGGGGTTTTGGCTGACTGAAAGCTTTGCTGCTGTTGTTGTCTTGTTCAAGCATGGGATGGGGTCTGAATTGTTAATGTTGTCCAGAATATGTTTCTAACATAGATCATATTGCAACACCCAACTCTGTTTTTCTTTTATTTTTCTCCTGGCATTTGGTTGGTTAGATGCAAGTTTCATTTCATGTGATATGTTGCTTGGTGTTGGCACTGTACTTGGGTAAGATAAACATGTCATTTTAGTTGTAATGCAAAGAACTTTTCAATCTATTGCAGTTCTCCGTTAAACTTGAAGGAAGAATGTTCATTCCCGAAGGAAGAATGTTCATTCCCTTTTAGAAAAGAAGTATTTCCTGTCAAGTGTGCTAATGTTAGAAAGAAAGAAGAAATAGCCAGCATATTGAGCAAATATTTGATGACCTTTAGTACCATTCAAAGTGCACCCTACCCAATCACTTGTGTGCATTGGTCAACTTGATGAATTTTTGAGCCTCGAAAACGTGATCATATTTTGCAAGTTTGGAAAGTTGGAACCAAGTTGTTTGCTTGTGTTCAGAACTTTTCTAGTCATTTTTCTGATGAAACAAATAATGAAATTGTCTTAAGATTCACTTGCACTTTCGTCTGTGCTTTCAGGTAATTAGAGAGACAGCAGTACAGTGCCTTGTTGCCATGTCTGAGTTGCCCCATGCAACAATATATCCCTTGAGAGCACAGGTCTGTTTCATTAAGCATGATGCTAGTCAGAATTCTGATAATTCCTTGAAACTAGGACTTTCATATCGGTTTTTGTCATATATACTTCTTTAATTACCAAGCATTAACTTATCTTCATGGGTCCAGTGCATCATTCTGAATTAATGTGATTGAAGTAAGATGTTTCACTTGTGTCCTTCAGTCATCATTTCTGTCCAGTCCAAAACAACTCCTGCCCCTACCTTATGCACTTTGCCTTCTGTAACTGCATGCACACGTGTGGACTTGTTATATATGCCTAGTCTCATGTATAGGTTTTGCGAGCAATTACAAAGGCTCTTGATGACCCAAAGAGGGTTGTTCGTCAAGAAGCTGTCAAGTGTCGCCAAGCGTGGTTAGAGTACTGGACATTTCGAACTCTTTCTTTACTAAATCTCAGTGTTCTGGTAGTAGTAATCTTATGTTTGTTAATATCTCTTGCCTATCAAACAGGGCTTCGATTGTATGAGAACCCTCCATTTCTGAAACTACTACAAGCTTCACTGGTAAAATCTCGAGTCTTGATCGCTCTATGGTATTATCCCAACAGGGACGGTTACAGGCTATAAAGTTCCATCTGTTTCATTGATGAGGGCTCTTGTACACTATATAAACTCACATATGCAACAAATAGAAGCTAATATTTGTTTCCCAACAGGACTATCGCATGCTAGAATCAAATTACATTTGTTTCAATGATGAGACCACTTGTCACAATATTCTCTTTGACATACCTGAGAGCGAAAGATAAGATTTGTCTCGTTCCATATTGATCTTTTTTCGGTGGCATGATACCAATAAGGTGGAACATGACATTAGTTGTTTTTCTACCATCACACCTACTCTTTAGTACAGTATTCGGTCCAAAATACAGAAGAAGATGTGTACCTTTTGAAAAAAGGGGAAAAAAAATACAGATGTGGTTTTCACCTGAAGTCCCTGTTACTGTATGACGCTCATAATCTAGCTATACTCACGAATGTGAGATTATGAGTTAATCTATGTTGTTAGTGAGAGCTATCAACGCCTAAAATCATCTCTTCAATGGATGTTTGCTAAAATGTTGTAACATATCCTTGCTTTTTTGTTCAAGTGTTGATCAACAGAATGACCAATAATTTATGAAATGGTGAGGAGTGAGAATTCATTTATGTACATCTCCGGTGCAGGTTAGCAGAGCACAGGGTGGCATTGTTCTAGACTGCATATTCTTTGTTGTTGGAAGATGATAACTGCAAGATAGGTTTTCTTAGTTATGTTAGAGCTTGAGCAGAGCGTTTGTACAGCCTTGATTTGTTCACTCTACAATATGTTTAGTTTTGTATATTTATTATTTATTTATTTGGTTGTTTAATGGGAGGTTGAAGCCAATAATACGGCATTATCTTCTAGGAAGAGTGACCCTTTTTATCCTTCTCCAAGAGAACACGGCATGTCAATGGCGGATGTATATGAGGCCAATGAGGCTGTCGGTTCCCACTGCCACTGGCTGCGATTTTTATTTTTTTCTATTTCTTGTTTGGATTATTTTAGATGTGTTTTGTAAAATTGTCAGCTCTCAGCATAGGACTTTGATAGTTGCCACACAGGAAAGTAGAACATAATGTTCGAAACTATCAATTCATAATAATATAATAATATTTCCTGCCCTTGAGGCCAGTCACTTCTTCGACAAGCTGTAGTTTGTTAAATTACAGGAGGAGAACGTACTTTGCTACAATAGTCTCAGCACCCAATGGCACAAAAAGAGAAAAACGAAGTGGATAGCACTGCCAAGGCAGCTGTCCGACAAGGAAGAGGGTAATTGAAATAGTTAGAGATTATGATGATTTGAGTTTGAATTTTACGAGGGCGAGGATTAGATTGAGGGTGAGGGTTAGAAAAGAAAAAACTTAAATATGTAAAGCTCGTATTTTATGTAAAATAATCTTTCCATTTTTGCAATTTCAAGCTTGAACAAATCATATAATGGCTCTTTCTGGATAACTGTGAGCCTCACTATTCATAGTTCACTTTCATATTTACATGATCTCTTAACGTAGCCAGGTTAGAGACTATAAAGTAAGAAAGTCCATTCAAATTCAGTAAACCAGTGCCATTATGTTTCTATTTTATTCTCGAACTTTGATCTTCTTGCAAATAGTATCATAACATTATGAGGGATTCCATAATTGTAGATTTTTAATCCGAAGTTGGCAGTGGTACCCATGAGAAGAGAAGAAGGGCTTGGTTGGGTCGGTTTTTTTTTAAGAACAAGTACTTTTTCTTTTTTCCCCCTTGAAAAGTTACATTAAATTTACAATAATTATTTGATTTGACTTTAAAAAAAAATAAAGTTTTGAAAAAGTTCAAATACAAATTTTTTAAGAATTTAAAATTTTCAACTTCTTAAAAAAATTATTTTTTAAAAATTGTTAAAAAAAGTACTTTTGAAAAAAATAAATTCAAATGGACCGAAAGAAAAGTAGTAAAAGCACAATGAGAAACACCAAAATAAGTAAAAGGCTTTTTCCATGGCCAGATTCAACGAAGGGGGAATTTCATTATAGGAAAACTAGAAGGCCACCGACATAGAATAAAACGTCAGTAAAGTTGTCGTTAATCATGCATGTGGGGTCGTTTAATATCACTTACTAAAATATTATAAACACAAACTAGAAACATAAAAAAAAAAATTGAAAACGGTAACCAAAAACAAAACTGAAGCTTGTTTGGTATTATTACACAATTTGTAAACTAGAGGTTAAAACTTGTTTGCTTATATCGAAAAATGTATTAAAATTAATTTTTAACAAAATAATTTTAATTTTTTGAACATGACCTTTCAAAACTAATTTTATTTTCTGTCAAATTATTTTTTCAAAAAATGATTTTAATACTTTGAAAAGTTATTTTTATTTATTTTAGAAATTATTTTTAAAGAATAAGTTTAATTATTCTTAAAATATTTTCATTCTTAATTTATTAAAATTATTCTTTAAAATAATTTTATCTTTTAGAAATTACTTTTTATAAATTAATCTTAATTTTTTAAAATTACTTTATGAAGTAATTTTATTTTTTAAAAAATTATATTTTTAAAATGATGCTAAATTTTTGAAAAACATATTTCTTAAAAATTTTTAACTTTTAATGATATTTTAAATTTTTTGAAACTTACTTTTTAATAAAATTAATTTTAATTTTTTAAACAATACTTTTAAAAATAAATTTATCTTTGTCAAAAATTATTTTAAAAAAGATTTGGTTTTTTAAAAAAATAATTTAAAAAAATATTTAATTTTAATTATTTATTTTTCAAAAATAATTTTAGTAAGTTAATATTGATTTGAAAACATAATTCTAACAAGTGTTGTTGTTAAAATATAAATAAAAGTTTTAAAAACCTGTTGCCACAACATGAGTAAATCATTTTTTCTTGTTTGCTGAAGTTGTAAAAATAGGTTGTTAGTTTTTATTTTTCTAAAAGATAAAAACAAAAACAAATGACTTGGTTTTTGAACTTTGATCAACAAAAATAGAAAATAGGAAATAACAATGATACCAAAACATGCCTCAAGTTAAAGACAGCCGTTAAAGACAGCCATTCAACAATAATAGCAACATTAAGGAGATTAATAAAGATGGTGAAATAATGGTTAAATAAAAATCAAATAACAACAAAGATAGAAGTGACAGTGTTTTATAATTACTGTTAGGCATGCATATATGTTGAATAGTGATATTAGAGGTGGCAAAATGGGTTGAGACTCGCGGGTCGACCTGCCTAACTCGTCAAAAAATAGGGTTAGGGTGGATGATTTAGTGACCCGCCAAATAAACGGGTCAACCCGACCCAACCCACCAAATTGACAGGTCGGGTCGGGTCAACCCGCGGGTGACCCGTGAATCCGCCAAAACGACCTACATAACCTGCCAACCTGCCAAACGTGCAAAAACGACCCATGAACCCGCCTAACCCATATAACCCGCCAAAGCGACCCGTAAACCCGTAAAAAATGACCTGCGAACCCGCCAAAACGACCTGCCAACCCGCTATAATAACCCACCTAACCCACCAACCCATTAGGGTCGGGCTAGGGTTTAAACCCCCCGACCCGTTTATTAAACGGGGTCAACCCGACCCAACCCGCCGAACCTCCGAACCCGTCGTAAACGGGTCGGGTTGACCCCGCGAGTACCCGTTTGCCACTTCTAAGTGATATGTGTTCTCAGCCTGATGTATCCATAAAAATTTACATAGACACATATATGTGCATGTATATGTATACTTATATTACACAAATATACATATAAATAAGCACTTATACAAAGATTGATTGAAATAAAATCAGAAGATGAAAGGTAAAACTAACAATTAATGCTATATACACACACAGAGAGAGAAATAAATTTATACATACGATAAAATGGAGTAGATGTGCCAAGTGTCATCCATTCAACCATTTTAGGGACTGGATACTATACATCCTATGAATTGTACGGTTTATTAGTACTGTACACCGCATAGTGCTTGAACACAACATGCGTTCATAGTTTTTATACTATATATATGTTCATAATTTTTATACTATATTTAATTATTTACATATCTCATATCATATATTCACAATTTTAATACTTTATCCTCAAAACTTTTAATTATTTATAATTTAATTATTACTACTCTCATACTATATGTTTTTAAAGATTTACATTATATGTTTACAATGATAAATTACCTATTCATGACTTTTTAAGATATGTTCAAACCCTGTGAACAATATGTTCACACTTTATAGATTTCAAATTCAGAAAAAAAAAATGATGAGTTGGATTCAGGCAAAATATCAAATACTTTATTTGCATTTTTTTTCCTTCAACGAATCATTAGCTTTGGCATTATGAGATTTTACACCAATTTTCTAGACACTCCATCATCATCCTTAACATCCAAATACTTCAACAATTTTTTTTCTTTTTTTTCACAATTATAGCAGCAACTAAGCGATAAATATATACCCTATATCATATATCTTATATATAAACACAAATAACACAAACTGTTAATTTACATACACCTCTAATATAGTGGTGAGAATGATATAAAGAGAAAAAAGACAAAGAGAAACGAGAGCTTTATGAAGATGCAACAACCAAGCAAGTAAGATATATAATCTTACTTGATAACTATAAGATATATATATATATATATATATATATATATATTCATATGTGTGTGTATTATATTATCTTACAATCCGACTTATATAATACACGTAGGATAGATAAATCACATACTTGCCGCTAAACTTGCATAAATATTCATATCATTCACCTAGTAATTTTATTTTATTTTTCTTTATTTAGCATCGCACAGTTTTTAAGTTAGTTTTTATTGAGTTTCTAATGAATAATTAATTTTCTGCAAATTTAATAGTCTGTAACGTAATCTATAATAATTTTTTTGGAATTTATTCGTATATTCTAGAATTATCTAACATACATTATGTTATCATTTGGGTTTTAAACCAAATGATAAGTGAATGTCCAAAATTATAAAACCAATTGATGTATTTCTTCATGAGTGGCTGTGGCTAGTGGAAATTTTCCAATAGATGTATTCCTTTATGAATGGTCGTGACTAGTCAAAAGAGGCTCCATAACTTTTCCAAACAGGCACTTAAACTCTACAAATACCCAGGGTTTTAGTATCATTTTCACTTAAATTCTTTTTGAGAATTTTCATATCACATTTCATATATATCAAAAGAGAAGAATTTATTTGTCTGAACAGTTTGGAGTACTCCTAGTTTTTAGGCGAAGAGCGTCATATATTGGAGATTTGAGCGTTAAAATGTAAGCACCATAGTGGGACAATAAAGTTTTAAGGAAACTGGATCTGATTCAGGTTTTGATCTTTATTACATTTGCATTTATCATGTCTAGTAATTGCGTTTTTAAGATTTGGGATTTATTGAATATTTTATTACGCAAAACACACGCAAGAGAAGACTTAGACATGAATAAGATTGTATGAAATTTACTTCAAAATTATAAATTTTATGATGCAATTATTTAAGTGTCGTTTAGCATTTATAACGAGAAAAAGCATATAATCAAGTTTAGAACTTCTAACAACAACAAATAATACCCGACCACTTCGATAACTTTGTGCACCTCATCATATTCTTAGCCGTTATAAGTTCAGAAGGGAAAAATGTATTTTACTCCTTAATTATACTTTCTCAAAATGACATAAAAACCTTATGTATTTTAAAACTTGCTAATATCCCTTATGAGGTTAAAAAAAAAAAAAATTGCCTAAACCTCTAATTCTTTGGGGTGATTGTTTAACAATTTTTATAACATGTGGCGTTGAAGAAGGGGGAAGAAAGGTAAGTGCAATCAACATCATTCGTAGCAATTTATGCGTCTTTAATAAAATACCGAGGAAAAAATGTATTTTACTCACAATTTCACTTATGTATGATGTCGTAGACATTATTACAAAGTGAAGTATATATAGTATAAATTCACATTTTCTCCTTTATTGGATAAAAATCTCTTGCTTCTCTTCAAAGGTTAATATAAGTTTATTCCTACTATTCCAAATTTAACAGCTTAAGCAAAATTTTGCATCAATGCTCACATGTTTTCATTTTTCTTTCAGCACATCCCTATATTAACCATGGAGAGAGACATGTCATCCTAGAATTGAATCTGCTACGCATTGTAGAAGATTTATATAATGTTCGAGAGAAAATCTATTATATATGCTCCTGATCAATTTGTAGAATATTCAAATTGTCGAACCTTGCCCACCTTTCTTTAATTTGCAAAAGATGCTGTTATCTCCTTTAACAAAAGTTACTTCTAGGTTTAATATCGTGTGAAAAGATTTATGCTTATTGTGGGGGTGCTGAAAACAGGAGTATATTGCCCAATAGTTTATCTTACATGATCACCTAATTGAATAATACTTGGTTATTGCGAAACAGATATATATATAAACTAGGTCATTGCTTTAAAGAAATAATTTTAACTGCATGAATTACTTACTAATTTCTTCTTAATAAGACAGAATGAAGCTAGCCTAAGCTTGTAGCAATGTCAAAAAAGGGTAAATTATGCCAAACCTCTTTATGGTTTATAAAAAGTCTATGTTATCTCTCTGTAGTTTCAAAATAGGTACAGACATCTATTTTAAAAGGCATATGTACTACACATTTGAGAACCACAAGGAGGTTTTGTGTCTATTTAATTTATTGAGGCGTGTGTGCTATACATATTTTAAGACAACAGAAGAATTTTGTGCCTATTTAAAATTACAAAGAGATAACACACACTTTTGATAAACTATAGGTGCGATCCATATAATTTACCATGCCGGGACGTCGACAGCATATATGCTAGTAATGTTTGGGGAATAGATGTGCCAGAGGACTTTTTCGAAGAAAGAATAATGTATAGTGGAAGATCATGAGGTTGTATATATATAGATCATTAAAGCTTGGAAGATACGGGAAAAAAAAAAAGTTTTTTTGTTTCTCAACAGCCAAACATCTTTCTGCAGTTATCCCTATTGGAGCTTTAGTTCAATGTGGGAAATTCCCTTTACTCTAGTGCGTTACACCTCCGTGTAATTAGAATGGCTAAAAATCTATGTTACGAACTTATAATTTATCTAATTAGTTAATTGTCTTTTATATTTCAAAATTTATCATATTATTTATTTATTTTTTAAAAGTGGCATGTTATGTTTTGTAGTTTGTTTAACACCTAATTATCCCTTGTGGTTTGGTTTGTTTAGTTAACTGACTCCCCTTCCCAGTTTTTAATACTTACCACATCACTTCTTATACTTTTCAAAAGGTGGCAATTGCTTCTTTTTCATTATTATTTGAATGTCATCAACTGAAAATAATAATACTTTTTTGAAAATATATGATACTTTACAAGTTTTAACAACTCCTATATGCAACAAAAGGCATGTATTATGCACAGTATTATTTTGGACATAAATTGCTAAGATAAGAGATGATGTGTCATCTTTTAAAAAGTCTAATGGAGTAATACAGTATATTTAAAACACAAGAGAGTAGTCAAATAATTAAACAAACCACTGAGGGAGGGGGCAGGGACAAAGCTTGGGGGGGCGGGGTGGCAGTGGCCCTGGCTTCCCCAAAAAAAGAAAAAAACTAATTTTTGCTTCTTTTCTTTTGTTTGAAATTATCTTCGTAATAATCGTCTTAATATACATACATATATATATATATATTTCTTCTATATAGATAATATTTCAATGATTAAAGTTTTGTAATAAATAAGTAATTTTAACGAATAAATTTCAGTTATTCTTAATTTAATTTTTTGGCTAGTTAGGTATTACCAACTTTAACATTATCTTGGCAATAGTTCCCGTTCAAATTCGTAAATGGGTCTCGACTCCCCAAAAAAAAAAAATCCTGGTTCTACCCTAGAAGGGGGAGGGGTGTAATGTGCATTTTGCCCCTAGTAGAATCATTTTTTAATAATAAATGACTCATTTAATGTCTTATTTTTAACTTTTTTTAACAATAACGTCCCTTATTTTTAAAATACACCACTGCAGTCCTTCTTTCTTAACTGCAGTCCTTCTTTCTTAAGGGCTTCTTTCTCACGGGTATAGCAATACAAAGGAAAAGGATAGTGAGGAATTTTAAAACATAAAAGGTTTTTGACATGGGATTTAGATCTTTCCCTAACTAAGGTTTTTTGGTAACATTCTAACACTAAATCTAAATCATATATTTCAATCAAAAAATCTAAAACTTTAATTTCCCTCCATGATTTGAAATTTGAAAAACAAAATAATTGATTGAGATTTGTTGTTAGAATGTTAGAATAAATATTAGTTAAGAGAGGATGTCGATCCTTGGACATGACTTTAATGGATTCAACTTTCTCTTCTTTTTATTATGATTAATTGCGAGTATCTCCCAATCCAACCTATCAAGAATGATTTGATTGCGGTCCTTTTATTCCCTATTCTAATTAGATTTTTTTTCTTCTCTTCTGGGTGCTTTCTTTAATCATGAATGCGTGGCTTGGGTAAATTAATTAGCCTAATTCACAAAATTGAAAGGACAGCAAAAACAATTGTTTCTGCCAGGTGAATTCGATTCTATTCTTTTAAGTTTGCAGATTGGTTTCTACTGGAGTTTGTAGTCGTAAAATTGTATCTGAAGATTGGCTAAATGATTCATTTTGGTCTTTATCTTTAAATTTTTTGATAATAAATCTCTCACAATGCGAAAATTTCAATATCTTACGTTTGTAATTAGAGCCACTATTAATCTTGAGTTCAAAAAATGATCAAAAATTAATATTTTCAGTCCTCTATCTTTAAGATAAGGAACTGAATTATTATACGCCTTTAGGGATCAACTAAATTATTTATCCAGAAAATTTATTGGTTTCTGATTAACATGGGAGAAAGTGATAGGTGAAGAGAGAATCAAAATTTGAGATCCCACTGCGTTCTCATTCTATGCTTTTAAGTTTTTTTTTTTTTCAACAAATTATATAGCAGATGTGACCACACTTTTACAAAAAGAGAAAAACACTTTGTGAGAAAGCTCTAAATGATTACCCCCTCTCTCTGATCACTTGGGTGTGGCAGAGGAATAAAGCGTTTCGTTCTTCTCGAACAACTAATGATAATCTTCTTTCTCCAATTTGTTTCTTTTTTTTTCTCTTGCCATATTTGGTTACTCATATGATACTTCCTCTCATTTTGGTTTGTGCATTTCTAATTGTTCTCTCCACCAAAACTCACTTACCAATATTCAAAGGATTTCCCCCCTTAAAAGAGGCTTGCCTTTCCATTCTCTACACGAAGGGGGGGGGGGTTGGGTTAAAGTAAATTTATTGTGTAAACTCATACCTTGTCAAGGGCAGATGCACTTCATTGTTCGTTGTATGTATTTTTTTTTTTTTCACTTAACCTGTTAGTATATAGAGTTAGTGATACTTTTCTTTTTAGTGTAAATAAACAGTCACTTAACGTAAATAAATAGTCACTTAACTCTACTGACTAATGGTTAAATCCATTAAACAAATACATAATATTTCTATACTCAAACAATTTTTGAAAAAGAAAAAGAATTAAATTTGTTTGAATCTCATAACCTTCATATATAGGTATATAACATTGTGAACTGTTTGCTAGCATAAAGCTCCACCAGTAACTTTTTAAAAAAATTTATTCTTGGTAAGTTGTCATCACAAGTCTTAAGGTTTTTATAGGCGCAACCTCTCATTCAATTTGTATATAAAGATCAATATAGCTAGGATTAAATCTGTTTCTAAACGTAGAGTTCTATTTTTGGGTTTGAGAAATTATACTTTTTATTAATGTACATTTATTTTGTTAAGCTAAAAATTTTTAGGGCAAATCTGAAATTTAAGTCACTGACCTTATACACTAACTGGTTGAATGAAAAAGTCCCTTTTTTTAAAAAAAAATTTAAGTATTTCTAGCCAAAAGTTTAATTAGTTTTTATTTAAAAGTATAGGAATTTTTTCAATTAACTCCCTTTATTTATAGAATTAATGACAATTTCCCTCCCAAAATATGTTAATAGTCACTTAATTCTATTTGATTGATGTCAAACTAGCTAAAATTTGCATATCTTATATCTATGCTTTTATGCAATTATATTCCAAAAATACCCTTCTTCTTATCATCATCTTCATTACTAATATAAAGGAAACGCCTAAAGATACATGCGTCACTAAGGAAAAAATTTGAGCATATATAATTAATATTAATATTAATTTATTAGCATAAATTCTTATACCTATTTTTAGACATAGAATACATGACTTTCTATATATATTTTTATAAAATATTTCAAAAAATATATATTATATTACATTTTAACTATAATCTTTACAAGTAATACATTTAGATTAATCCTATCTCTCTTTTTTGTTTTGTAACCCTTATATAAATTTATATCCTTAAATACATGATTAGCAATAAAAACTAAATATTCTCACTTAGAACCCAAAAGTTTGTTATAAATAATAAATAAATGCATTAAGAACATGCATTTGTCCGTTAGTACATGGGGTATACTTTAATTATAATATAATTAAATAACTTCCGAGCAACTAATCCTTACCTTGTAATAACACCTATTATTAATTAGATTTACCATCTCTTTTGGAAATTTCTACCAAATTTTATGAGCTAATATTT
This sequence comes from Cordia subcordata, assembly GCA_028554755.1. NCBI lineage: Eukaryota > Viridiplantae > Streptophyta > Magnoliopsida > Boraginales > Cordiaceae > Cordia > Cordia subcordata. The sequence continues at coordinate 12,521,656 of JAPTOF010000006.1, read as the reverse complement.
TTTTTTTCATTTTTGTGGATGCTAATATCTTAAGGGAAAGGGGTGAATTAAGATATAATTACTAAATTTAATTTTAAAATTCTCAGAAAATTAACAATTTCTTTCAAGTAATATATCAAACACAATAGAAGCAATTTAAACAAGTATGATAATAAGAGTATAAGGATATGAGAGACAAACGATTGAAGGTGGTTCGGCCAAGCCTACGTCCACCGCCCAAGGATGCTCCACTTAGGACTTCAACAATCTTCACTATAATGCTTTTTCAAATCTTGGTGAAGCACAAACCAACTTTTTACACCTCTTTGAAGTCCAACTTAAAAGAACCCGAGAGTACCACTCTTTAGGATTTTCCCACACTTTACAAGCTTTAAAAAATTTGATCTCACTAGATTTTAGCTCTCAAAGTATGTATATATTCAAGGAATAAGAAAAGATGTAATCTGAAATTTTTCTTCAAGAAGAAGATATAGCAAATAAATAAGCTCTTGAAAGCTCAAATATATTGCAAGAATGGCTGAAAGTTTGATTGAATGATAATAACAATTTTTGCACACTTCACTTGATGAATTAAATGTGTAGTGAGTGAGTATTTAAAGAGATTTTGGGAGTTAGGGATTTAGTAGGTGAAGAAATGAGGAAAAAATAAGCCAGAATGTTAATAAACGACTAGTGCATTTATTACAGCAACCCATTCAGCCGGTCGACCGGCTTGCACTTAACCTTCTTTGACTAGGCTAGATGCTTTAGTTGGTCGACCGACTAGGGAGTCCGGCTTTTTCCTTCATTCTCTGTCTTGGTCGGGTGACCCACCCAAGTCAGCCGGTCGACTGGCTGGGGGGTCCGGCCACTCCAAAAAGTGAAGTAAAGCCAAACTTTTGCAAAAAAATATTTCAAGTGCAATTTTCACAACTCCAAATTATTTTGAGATATTTTGTAAATACATGTTATGACTTGAAACACCCCAAAATACATTTTTACTCTATGTGTGTATTCAAATTCAGTTGTGCCTATGTGAAATCAAATGTGCAAGAGTTTAAAAAATTGTTTGATCAATGAAGAAGAAAGTTTGAGCCAAACATATACAATATTAAGGCATTTCACAAAAGAGTAAGAAAGAAAAGAATGCCCGGTACCCTTTATGACATCTCTTCTCCTCCTTATGGCTTCTCATCTTCTTATTCTTCAAATAATGCGTTTTGTACATCTTCTTCCATCTTTCAAAGCATCTTCTTACATTTAAACACTTATTTTCCCAAGATGCTTTTAGTCAAATAATGCATATAAATTTTCATCATCAAAACTAATAACAAGTATTTAGCCAACAATTTTCTCTTCCTTCCAATAAGAAATATAGATAATTTAAAGATTGCAAAAAAAGAATCAAGTTTAGAAATTTAATCAAATCCCAAGCATAACTTTAATAAAAAATTTATTTGTGCTTCAAACTTGAATTTAATGAAATTTCATCCATTAAAAATAAAAAAACTCAAAAACAAGAATAAATTATTAATATACTCGATAACCTACACATGAGGGAGCCCCCGATTAAAAGTTCATAAAGACGTTTAATTCTAACAATTAACTAATTTTTTTTAACCTGGCCAAGGTCTTTACGTTCTGGAGAAAAGTATTAAACCCCAATATACATTGGATAAGAAAAAATTTTGCGTCAAAGCCTAAAAGGCTCTGATAACCAAAATTCGGCGCTAAAGCCTAAAAGGCTCTAATAACCATGACAGAGTTTAAGTGAGAAAGAAAGAGAGAAATGTGATGTTGTCATTCTTTGTCGAATCTATTAGTATAGAGATATATATAGACAGTGCTGAGCTACTGGAAATATCTTCTAACTGCTTGACTAACTTGTACAGTTGTCATCCATTTATATATGCCTTTAACATTAATACATTTCAGTACAACTATTTATTGACAATATCTAAGACTCAAATCTAGTAGAAAAGATAATTTTTAGTTTCATATATATATAAAACTCAACTCAGATGGCTCAATTCAGAAACACAAAGAATGGTTAGTGGGTAAAAGATATTCAACTTCCAAGTATTGACTATAATGAGACATTTGCATTGGTAGAACATCTGGACAATATAAGAGTTCTTATCCCAATAGTTGCTTAAAGACATTGGAAGATTTGTCAATTGGATGTCAAGTCGGCTTTTCTCAATGACTATATTGAAGAAGAAATATATGTTGAGCAACCTTAAGAGCTCCTGGTACTGGGACAAGGCGATAAAGTTCTAAGGCTCAACAAGACATTGTATGGATTAAAGTAAGCTCCAGAGCCTAGTACAGTCGAATTGACAATTATTTCATCAATAATTGTCAGAGTGAGCCAACACTCTACATTAAGACCTAAAGTAACAATAAAGGACTCCCTATATGTCGATGATCTTATCTACATAAGAAACAATGAGAAAATGATCAAGGAGTTCAAAGATGAAATGATGAAAACACTTGACATGACAAACCTTGGGTTGATGCACTACTTTCTTGGCATTGACGTGAATCAAAAAGATAAAGGAACATTCATCCCAGAAAAAAAATACACAGACACTACATTTATCCCAAAAAAAAATACACAGACACTCTATTGAAGAAGTTCAAGATACATGATTGCGAGTTTGTCGTTGCTCCATTAGTCACTAACGAGAAGCTAAGAAAAAAGATGGTGTACAGGAGGCAAATGCATTGGTATACAAAAGTCTTATCGAGAGCTTATTGTATCTGACAATTACAAGACCAGATATCATGTGTGTGACAAGTTTGTTATCAAGGTTAGTGCAAAGACCAAGTGAAGTCCACTATGGAGCAGCAAAGAGAATATTAAGATATGTGCAAAGTACAAAGAACTATGGTATTTGGTACAAATCGACAGATGACTCAAGATTTACTGGCTATACTAATAGTGACTAGGCCTAATCAACAGATGATATGAAAAGTACATCAGGGTACACATTCTCACTCGGCTCAAGCATATTCTCTTTGTCATCGAAAAAACAAGATTCTGTAGCTCAATTTTTAGTAGAAATAGAATATGTGACAACAACATTCACAGTAAATCAAGATATTTGGTTAAGGTGTATACTCAAAGGTGTGGGAGAATAACATAAAGAGCTATCAAGATCTATTGCGACAACAAATCAACAATGGGAATAGCGAATAGCTATAGTAACAGCTAATTTTACCGAACAAGCTCTAAGTATATTTGGTCATGTATTAAACCAAGCATTCAAAGCCAATTAAATACAATATTTTGCTAGGCCTCCATTTTCATTACTTTCCTTTTCCATAAGTCTTCTCCAATCATCTTGTATATACATATTACATATACAAGTACTTGTTAATCATATTTTTCTATATCCCAAATTATTATTTATTTTTCAAATACTAACACTTCCCTTTAGCAATCTTGCTCCACTTTACCCAATGAATACCCTTCTTTGATCCTGAGTTCCACCAGAAATTTGGAATCCTTGCACTGATAGCTCAGCTTTACATAACAACAAGAAGTTACAGTAATTATTTTGCACTATATGTATTCCTCTTGTACAATTAATACCACTGAGCGAGATTTATATTTCCACAGTAAATTGGCTTCCCGAATTCTATCCTCGGTGGTTAATTATTCCTACTTCGTTGCCTTTCGTCCTTGCTGGGGGCCAGGAGAGGGGGATGGAAATCAGATTTTTTTTTTCTTGTATTTTTATGACGAGAAAAATTCACGTAATATCTCAGTAGTCATGAGATGATCATCTTAGGGTGATCCTTTTGTCGACAAATACTCTTATTATACTTGTAGTCTCTGAAGGATGAGAACCAATCATATAATGTCTACATCATATTGGATTCATTGTAGATGGAAATTTCACTATGAATTGAATTGAGTTTGACGCATATAACTGATGTATTTGGTGTAATAGTAGATAGATTACAAGACTGAGAGTGAGAAAGAAAGATGTTTCTTTCATTGATTAAAAACAGTAGAAAAATAAGAGTTGAGTACGCAAAAACTTATAAGGCGTGGGAATCGAAACAGTAACTTATCAATGGGATCAAAATATCAAGAGAGAGCCTAGCTCCATTTATTGCATGCCAGAAGAAATGGTACATTATAATCACCATTCGCCATTTCTGATTCACTGCCTGCCTCTCTTACTAAGTACAGAGAGGTCAGAAAAAAAGTAGAAAAAGAAAAAAAAAAAGTAAAGGAGAAAAAAAAAAAGAAAAGAAAATCGCAGCCGCATTTGCCCAGTTCATGCACTTCGTAAGATTCCTCATTTGGGCCGACTCGCCACCTCAGGAGGACCAGCTTGTCTCGCCAACTACAAATATGGAATACATATATATATATATATATATCATCCATTAGCACATTTTGGAAATAGTAAACAATAGTATTATGATTATTCTTTATTATCGAATGAATCAATAAATTTTTTTTTACACAATCACAGTTAATTTTACTTTTTTAAAAATTTGTTTCGATTGTGCACCCGTGATGTCATTAGGAGTAAATTAAATGAAAGATAAGAGATGTAACCTGAAAGTAAATTTCTAGCTTCTTCCTAAGAGTGGCATATTCTTTCTTCATCTGCTGGTAAGTTCTCCTGCATCTGCAGATGTAAGCATGCACGCAAAAAATCAGAAGGAATATATATAAATATGAGGGAATAACTCTTTAGATTAATGAAACGTTGCCTCTTATTCCTACACATAATAAAGCACAGAATTTGAGGAAGAGAGATAATAGATAACGTTTGAAAATTTGATGGCACAAGCATGCACCAAGTGGGATAAATGCTTCTCACTTTTTAATGTCTGTGTCAGATGGGTGATGTGATGTAATGGGCAATCTGCATAAGCTAATAGTTTTTTTCCTTTTGTGTGTGTGTGTGTGAGAGAAGCCCAAATGTGATGATTCACCTTTTAATTTTCATTGGTATTGATGGGAAAAATTTCAAAAAAGGAAAAAAAGAAAAGATTTAATTTGCTGCTGGCATTATATATGTTGATCAGCAGAGTACTGAAAAATGATTTACCCTTCTCCATTTCCTGCTCTGCAATAATCCCTGAACTGTGTGCACTCATTTTTGACCTTCTTAGCTCCAATGCTGCGGGAGATGAGAGAGATGTTGATCATATGAAGCAAAATTAAAATGAAACTCCTTAGCATCTAGTGATTATCTTGAATGATTTATTAATACAAATTTGGATTCTCTCGTAACCAAAGGCATATATAGTTAATAGTGTTAAAGTGACGACCGGTTATCATAAAATAAGATAAGATGCATAGTTCACTATTTTAAAATTTTTACGTGTGCAACCTTCACCTAGTATGGTTCTAATTTTCACATATAGACTTTTCGTTTTACCTTGAGCAGCTGCCCTTGAACTGGTGCATGAAGTTGTCCAGCTTAGCAAAATCAAGAGGACTCTTCTCCCTACATGCATGCATAGACAGTGATGATGTCAAGTTTGCATTAGAAGTGTCTCGTAAGTGGATAAAGAGTATACAGCATGACCGGAGATGTTTTGAGGCAGAATTTTTAAGTTTGAGACGAAAAATTTGCCTTCTCAAATCCAAAAATGTTATGTAGTAAAGTGAGATTTAGATACTCACAGTGCTTGGTCCATATTTTGGATTAAGCGAGCCGAGTCCCTGTAGAACAATGTGACAACTTCCTCCACAAAATTAGGATTTGCATCATCTTGGAGCTCTTCAAGTTGAACAAATTGTTCATCTAGATATCCCTGTGAACAATACGCAAACTATGTTTAAGTAAACACAACAAAAACTCAGAAGCTGCGAAACCTGATGTATAAGCATGCATTCTTTCTTTCTGATCAGTAAAATAATCAAAAAAAAAAAAGAAAAAAAAGAAAAAAAGAAAGTGAAAAATCTTCTAAATCCCAGTCTGCAACCTTTATGCATCAACATGCATTTTCAGTACCCAGCCATGCATGTTTATATGCAAGAGAGCAATAGAATAGATAGTTCTCCATATCTTTTTTTTTTTTCCCTTTTAAACTCCCAGCATTAACCCAATCCCTGGCCTGCCCCCTTAATTTAGGTCATGACTCATAGGATTCAAATACAACCACTTGAACTATTTTTTGATCGAATAATTTTTCATCTCTTGTAACAACAAAAAGTGCAGAGACAGAAAAAGGAAAGACCTGATCAAAAAGGTTTTTCCTCATATTAGAAAGTTGCCTATGCATTTGAAATTTTTTTTTTTCTCTCAATCGAAGAAGGACCACGTAAAAGTGATCAAGAAACGGAGATTTAAAGGGGTAGAGATTTGAGCGTGTAGGTCTAGGTAGTTGAGTGAAGTGTGAATGGAGTTTCGTATGATGAAGGTAGGGGCATTTTATACTAGCAAGGAGGGGAAAAAAAACCAAGGCTAGGCTGCGGCCTAAGGCTATAGGCTAGGGATACTATTCTATAGAGTAGGTTACGTTTCATCTATTAGATGGAGACCTCATACGCCACCTAGCAACCAGTTTGCAGGGTTTAAAAAATTTTCTAGCTTTTGGTACTTTTGTCATTTACGTGACCATAGTTGAGACTTATCCACCCTAAATTCCTAATTAGGCAAAGGCACGATAGAAAGCAAATCTTTCTGTTACTTGACGTGTTGTCTTTTGAAGGAATACGAGAAGCCGTTAAAAGAGGGGCGGAAATTATTGAGATTAAGATAAATTTACAGGTTTTTACTTAATGGATCAATACCTTAAGCTATTAATTTGAATCTACCTTATTGTTGATAGAGAAGAATATAAGAGGATGATTAGTTTATCACAGTTCCTATTCTTGCATGTTTCTAGAGAAGTTGGCAATAAGCAGCTTACTAATTTAGGCTGACTTAACCCTTATGGTTGTATGTTTTCGAGGAGCCACCCTACGTCATGAAAAAGTTGATTGAGGGAGATATTAGAGGGGTTTTCTCCTTCAAGATGATCATTATCTAACCTCCATGCTGCCTTCATTATTTAAAATAGAAAAAAGAATCTTTCTCATGGTCTAAGAGACAAAAGGTTTAGTAGTTTATATAAGTGCTTTGATTCAAATCCTACCATTAGTATTTTTATCTTTGGATCTTTCATTATATGTAAAAGCTAGTAACCGTGCCTTGAACTAGACCCCAAGCGTTAATAAGATAGTGAAATAACGTTAATTAAGCACTACTCTAATTTTATTATTGGTAAAAATAACTATCTGTAACTTGAATATGTGAATCTAGAATGCACAAATTCTTCAAGGTGAAAATATCATTTTCTCTTCTTTTTTCATAGGGTTAACATTACAAATTAATATAACTTGCAAAAATTTTAAATATGGGGAGGGGGTGATTACTCTCAATCCTTCTGACATCTTTGCCCTCCACTTGGCAAGAAAAAGTGAGTGAAAAGATAGGTACAAACTTGATTCTACTAAAAAATAATAAGTTATATGGAGAGAATTTTGCATCTGAATCTCGGATATATGTTGATGCTCTAATTCACTCATTCGTGAAACAGACATGTAAAAAAGACTTTAAAAAGTTCATGCTTTTCTTAGTATTAATTAATCCAATTCATTATCGAGTCCCGAACTTTTTAAGTCCATCCGCAAAACCCAATTAGGATTTAATAAAATAATTATTTAACATGATATGAGTGTTTAAGTTATCTAAATAGTTATGAGTTCAAAGCTTATTACATATAGACGTGTCGCTAGTCACTGCGTCTATCAGTGAAGCAACTCATATGGATTGACCAGGCCTCTTCATTTTATATAAACATATAAGTAGGGCATGTATTAGGACACGACGAAACTATACTCACAAAGTTTATAACTTCGTATGTATATATATATATAAAATAAGCTTTATAACGAAGAAAATATCAAGGAATGCAAATGGCACTTGGCAGCCTCCAAATCTGATTCACCTATCAGAGTATAAATTCTATTGGAAGGAACACTATATTATTGTTGCGGCATATACTAATTCCGCTACAAGTCATCTTTTACATGGAGCTAAAGATGCAATCTTTCAATTTATGATAATATTAGTACCAAACACACACACACTACTTTTCGGCAACATGAGACAGAATTTATCCAAAAGGATCAAAAAGTCGGCAATGCACATTTTTGCGTCGATAAAAAGTATGCAAATAATTACATTATCAATCGGCATTTACCTCCACATTTTTGGTTGGATGCAAAGCACATTATACTCAAATCGTTAAAAGGCACATATTCAAGAAGGGACAGTTTTGATATTTTATAAAACTAACCACAGTATGTATGACATCATGTGCGTAATTAACAAAATATCCTTTGTTTTGATAATTGATGTGATGTCAGAGTTAAGGTAATAATTAAAAGGAAAATATTAGGTGAAGTCGATCATAAGTCGAGCCATAACATACATTTTGATTCTTTGAGCATGTATTTAAAAGAGAATAAGATATATGGAGTCATTTAATTAATTTTAACAGGTGTAATGCACCGGATAAAATTTGATTGAATTATATCATCTAAAATTAAAAGAAGTAATGAATTGCTTGAAGGAGTGATATCCATATCCTTCTTATATGTCTTATATTCATTAGATGAAAACAACAACCACCAAAAGACAAATTCGAGGTATTTTTCTGCCCATTCTTGAAAAATAAACTTTTGACATGTTTTTGCTGATTTGGCTGTTCACTTGCAGCAGATTTTGCTGATTTGGCTGTTCACTTGCAGCTGATCTAGCCATCCACTACCAATTGATCAATAGTTAACATTCGTGTGCTTCGACCTATGTAAAAAATGCCAATATTTTTTCTTTTTATTTTATTTACAGTTAGTTTTATTAATTATTTGCCACTTTTATTTGCCAATTTTTAATGATTCCCAAGCCTCTCAGTCTAATCAACAAAAGACCACCTTTGACCAAGTTCTTTTGTTACCACCTGTACAACATGTGCCTTATTCTTCTACAACTTCACATGTAGCGAACATCTAACCAAAACACAAATAGTGTGCCCAACTCCACGTCACACAATCAAGTCACTCGTATGGAGGACTCCACTCAGCCAAGTGCAACAAGAGAACTCCAAGTTGATCCTAACCAGGTATCCAATTCTCAACTAAATTCTTCACCTATGTCACAAATAATTAACCTGCTTCACTTGTTTATTCTATGATAAATTGCTCAAAAAATAATATTGTCAAACCCAATAAGAAACTTTGTCTCAATGCTTTAGCTGACCCATTTATTTCAGTTGAACCAGTGACTTTGAAACAAGCTCAAAAGTCGTAGCATTGGCGTGCCGCAATGTCTAAAGAATTTGATGCCTTAGTGCCCAATAATACTTGGAAGTTAGTTCCGGCAACTTCTAAAAAAACATAGTTGGTTGCAAGTGGATTTTTTGGATAAAAAGAAATCCAGATGGGTCCATCGCTCGTTAAAAGGCCAAACTTGTTACAAAAGGTTTCACCAGCGCCCTGGTATTGATTACAATGCCACATTTAGTCCAGTGATTAAGCCAACAACAATTCGTCTAATTCTCAGTTTGGCTATGCAGTATAACTGGTCTATTAAGTAGCTTGATATTAATAATGTCTTTATTCAAGGCACTTTAGAAGAAAATGTTTTCATGGAGCAGCCCCCTGGCTTTGTCAATCAACAATTTCCTAATCATGTCTGTAAGCTGACGAAAGAAATATATGGTTTAAAACAAGCTCCTCGAGCTTGGTACACTGAATTGAAATCTTTTTTGTTGTCCATAGGTTAATTCGCGAAGTGACACTTCGTTATTTGTTTTACATCACGGCAAACTTACAGTCTACTTGTTGGTATATGTGGATGATATTTTGCTAATAGGAAGTGATCCACATGTAGTCCAAAAAATTATTTATGTCTTATCTTGCAGGTTCTCACTTAAAGATCTGGTAGCTTTAAATTTTTTTCTTAGAGTTGAAGTCATGCCAACGAAAGATGGACTATTTTTAACACAGCAAAAGTATATAATTAACTTGCTTTCCTCAACAAAGATGCAAGATGCTTAGGGCGTAACAACTCCATTGTCTACATCTATTTCTCTTAAACTCAATGACAGCGCCCCAAAAACTAATGAGTTTCAGTATAGGTAGCTTATTGGATCTTTGCAGTATCTTTCTTTAACACGTCCAGATATTTCATTTGTGGTCAACAAGTTTTCACTGTTCATGCATTTGCCATAAGAGATACACTAGACTACAGCAAAACGGGTACTGTAATATCTTAGCATTATGGCATTGATATATGGAGATCTACCAATAGTCAACTCCATGCATTTTCTGATGCCAATTGGGCTGGTAACATTGATGACAGAAGTTCTACCTCTACCTATATTGTTTTCCTAGGTGTGAATCTAATTAGTTGGTTCTAAAAAAAACAATTCAGTATAGTGCTGTCTTATACTAAGACAAAATATCAAGCAGTTGCTTCCACTGTAGCAGAAATTAATTGGGTGCAGAACCTATTGCACGAATTACATGTGTCACTTCCGTCCACACCAACAATTTATTGTGATAATGTGGGAACCACATATTTGTATGCCAATCCTGTTTTCCATTCCTACATGAAGCACATTGCTTTCGATTTCCATTTTGTGGGAGAGTAGGTTGCTAGAAATCAAATTCGAGTTGTTCATGTTCATTTTGCTGATCAACTTACTGATTCTCTTACGAAGCCACTCTCGCATCAACAATTTCAAAGAGAGTGTGACAAGATAGGTGTTTTACAAGGGCCACCTATAAAACACCTATCTTGCGGGGCATGATAATCCAACAAATGTTTAAAGAATGAGTCAAAGCATATCAAGAAATTTTAGCAGCAGTTCGTGGATTGATTATTTTGGTTTTTGAATGTTAGTTTGAATCTGTAATTTTCAAAATTCTTCATGTTGTTGTTTGTGTATTTAAGGCATTGTCCATAATAGAACAGTGTGTATCTAATTGCTCCCAGTCCTTTAGATAGAGTACATGAGATAAAAGCACGTTAGTAAGTTGTTCTCTCATAGACGTACTTTCTTATCTAATAAACTTTAATATATCACTTTAATATATAGAAATGAAATTATTTATGTATAATTTTTTCTTTAAAAAAGTTATAGTATTACTAATAACTTATAGTTAATTTGTCATTAATTTTTATATTACATTTTCTCCCGGTTGAATCTATGATAATTATTTGATTTATTCAATTATTACATTTTTTAAAAAATTATTAGTATTAAAAACTTAAGAACAATTAAATTCTACTACATTTTAACTTATCATATATGATAAAAATATAATTAATTATTAACAATAAATATAAATATTAAAAATATTCATTTTTCTCATACATTGCACTGATTTAGTCCAATGTTTACTGTAGCAAAATCCAAAACCTCAAAAATGATTTTTGCCATTTGTCAAGTTTCTATTGCATGCTTGGTTGTCTGGTTGGAGCACATTAGCTAATTATATATTGGGCTATATGGAATGGACGAACGCACATGTGTAAGCTGGGTTTTTCATGATGACACGTTGCACGGATGCCCACTCTGATGATGAAATTAAGCACGTACTATTAAGCTATTTTTAATAGGGCCCCTAAATCTCCCCCTAAACTAAATTTAAGGGATAGAAAAGGGAACTTATATCGTGCACATATAAGTGTATGTTGCTCTAAGAATTTTATTAAACAAACAATATATACATACTGAATAAATAGTCTTTTTATTCTAAATAAATATCTGTGACTGTTTTCATATATAGATATTTGTCAATTTTACACTTGTCAACAAATATTGTGATGATTTGTGGATTTTACTAGACAAACAGCTTATGAATACTAAATAAATAGTCCTTTTATTCTGATCAAACATGTGTGACTATTTCATATATAGATGTTTTTGTAGATTTTACTGAACAAATAATTTATGAATACTGAACAAATATTTGTGACTGTTTTTATGTATATATATTTCTGTAGATTTTATTGGACAAACAACTTATGAATACTGAATAAATAATTTGATACACCATGCTATGTGCTCTTGCAAGTGCATGATATAATTTGTGGATAAGAAAGAGGAAATAATCACCCCTATCCCATCCCTTAAATTTTAGGGGGCCTTTTTTAATTTTTTTTTCTCCCTCATGTATGGGGGGCCTTCAACCCCCTAAATTTAATAATATAAAAAAATAATAATTAATGGTTTATTATAAATTAATAAAAAAATCTACATATATAATAGAGAAAAATGTTTAAGATAAAAATTTAAAAAATGTGTTCAACTAAAATAAGAAAAAATATAAAAATAGGAATTTTTGAAATAGAGAAGCTGTTGGAGTAATATTAAAATAAAAAATCCTTAAAATAAAGTTTGATTGAAAGTAGACGAGCTGCTAGCATGAAACTAAAATAGGAGGTCACTAAATGTAGGGAAAAAATAAATAAATTATTGCAGATGACCTTAGAAACATAATTATAAACTGAATTTATATTTGGAATCCGTGCACGCTCTAGTATATTGTAAAGTGCATCATGATGGTCCTATATTTTTTAAAAGGACGTGATCAAGTATTTAAAATTAATTAAATAGTTTGTATGTAGATATTTAAGATAACGAATATTGTCTGAAAATAACTTGAAAAGAAAATTAAAACATTTAAATTGAAATAGAAGAAGCAATAAATAAAATAACTTAGAAGAGCGGTACCAATTCATTTCTTATTAAAAATAAAAATAAAATTATTGCGCTGGTGTAATTTTTTTCGACAAGGGAAAGTCTTTGGTTTATCAAAATGAATCAGAACCAGCTAAATATAAATCGGGCTCTAGATACATTTAATGAATTTGAACAAAAGAATTAAGAAATAATCCATAGCATTTTTATTCAAAAAATATAAAATCATATATAAAAATTAGTTTAATAAAGTCAACGTTAACGACTTAACGTCACCAAAAATTTAACCTTTCCCTAATTGAGTTATTGCGTTGAGAAATACAGTTGGATTCTCTCTTCATGTCTTCCCAATGTCCCATCCTACAATGAAAGCAAATGCAGTTAAAGTTTTTTTCTTTTCTTTGTTCTTGGCTCCTCATCTGATTCTTCCTTTTACGTATTTGGAGTTCAAGTCTTCCCCATGTCCCATCCTACAACGAAAGGAAAATGCCGTTAAAGTTTTTTTCTTTTCTTTTTTCTTGCCTCCTCATCTGATTCTTCCTTTTACGTATTTGGAGTTAAATGTTTTAAGTACTTCTTTTGGTTTCCGTAGATATTCTATTACCTTTTTGTATTTCTTAAAGTAGCTAACATCCCCATGTATTTTTTTTTCATTTTTTGGGTTAGACCCCTAATCCCATGGGATTGAGCTTAGAACTTTACGCTTGGAGGAGATAGTCTCAATCAGTTGAGTTATCTCTTAATTCCTAACAAACCCATATATTTTTTTTTGAAAATTTTCTCTTTAAAATGAGTTACCATTAATTATTTTTGACTTTATAAAATAGGCTGAATATCTAGTTCACAAGTTGAGATTTGAGATCATATTGGTTTAGCTCACCTCATAAATCCATACATTTCTATTATGCACATGCCCATATATTCTGATAAAGCCTTTTACGGGTAGACCTGTCAGAATTTATTATAAATAGGGCTAGGTCTCCTCTCCTACTCTGAACCCCAATAGTTTATTTCCAGTAGCCATCTGTTAAAATTGAGTAAGAGTAGGGAGAGAAAGATCCTAGCCTAAACTGGTTAACAGTTTTCTTTAACAACAGTTCATTAACAATAATGTCTCAAATAGGCACGTGCCTCCTCTATCAATTATGTTTTTGAATTTTATACTGTAAATTCATGTATACGATCCTATATTGCGTTTACATGTGGTATCAAAGTCACTTATGCATGGACTTATAAGCATTTATTTAATTAAAAAGAAAATTCAACATACCTGTTTGAGAAATAAATTTCGCAAGTTCTTGATTTATTTTCTGATTATCAAATTGTTGTTTCATAAAATTGATTGAGGGTTTTCGTAAATCTCTTCTAGTTTGTTCTATTGATATATAACAAGGTATATTGAGCATGTTATGATGACGATATGATATTTTACTGTTGTTAACAAAACCGTTGGGGGAAAAAACATGTAAACACGAAGAATACGAGAAGAAAACGGACACAAGAGAATTACGTGGTTCGGCCTTAAAGCCTACGTTCACGGGCAGTAGAGAATAATTATTATTGATCAGCAAAGATTACACAGCTTTACTCTGGTTTCTCTCACCCCACACCTCCCAAGGGGTGTGGCCCTAAGGCACCTAATACAGTGTCCTAACCCCTATTTATAGTACACAAGTATCTTAATCCGTATTCTACAAGGATAAGGAAACAGTATACTACTAGGAAAAGGAAACAGTATACTACAAGGAAAATGACACATATTAATTATGTATTATTATGGTAGAAGCAAACAAAGTAAATGCTAACAAGGAAATTTGCTATTCTTGTTGCCAAAGAATTCGTGCCACATTCAACAAATCTCCACCTTGGCACGTATTCGCCCCAATCAACAAATCATCATCCCTACTGCCAACTGCCCCTATGGGATCAACGCTCCACATCGCAAATAGCAACCAAGTCCAAGCAATGCTTAAACTTGTTGACTGGAATCACCTTAGTCATCATATCTGCTGGATTCTCATGTGTAGATATCTTCTGCACTGATATGATTCCTTGTGATACAACATCTCTGATAAAGTGATATCTGATATCAATGTGTTTAGTCCTCTCATGATACCTCTGATTCTTCGTCAGATGGATTGCACTCTGGCTATCACAAAAGACTGTGCTTGTATCTTGCTGCAGTCCAAGATCACGAACCAGGCCTTATAACCACATGGCCTCTTTCACAGCTTCTGCAATTGCCATGTACTCTGCCTCAGTAGTCGATAATGCCACAGTAGACTGTAATGTCGCTTTCTAACTGATAGCACATCCAGAGAGAGTAAACACGTAACCCGTCAGAGATCTTCTCTTATCAAGGTCACCCGCAAAGTCTGAATCACAATAACCCACCAACCTCGCGCAATCTCCAGCCATCTTGCTAAATAGCAAACTTACATTCGCAGTGCCACGCAAATATTTCATTATCCATTTCATCGCTTCCCAGTTTACTTTCCGAGGTGATGCCATATACCTGCTCACAACACTAACTGCATGTGAAATGTCAGGACGAGTGCACACCATAGTATACATCAAGCTACCAACAGCACTCGAGTATGGAACATAAGACATATGCTCCACCTCCTCCTCGATTTTAGGTGACAAATCTGTAGACAACTTGAAATAAGCAGTAAGCGGCACACTCACAGACTTTGCTTTAAACATCCCAAAACACTCCAGCACCTTCTCAATATAACTCTGCTAAGACAAGAACAGCTTCCCAGCGTTTCTATCTCTGTGAATCTCCATGCCAAGAATCTTCTTTGCTGCTCCAAGATCCTTCATCTCAAACTTATCACCCAGCTACTTTTTTAAATTCGTCAATGACAGACATACTTCTAGCAGCAATAAGCATATCATCGACATGCAACAACAAGTACACAAATGAACCATCTGAAAGCTTCTTGAGATACACATAGCTATCATAGGCACTCCTTGTGTATCCAGCACCTACCATGAATGTGTCAAATCTCTTGTATCATTGCCGAGGCGACTGCTTCAACCCATACAAAGACTTTTTCAGTTTGCAAACATGGTTCTCTTTACCAGGAATTATATACCCCTCCGGTTGACTTATGTAAATTTGTTCTTCAAGATCACCATGCAAAAACGCCATTTTCACATCTAGCTGCTCAAGCTTTAAGTCATGAAAAGCAACCAAGGCAAGTAAAACCTGATGGAAGTATGCTTCACAATCGGAGAGAACACTTTGTTGAAGTCAACACCCTCTCTTTGTGTATAGCCTTTTGCCACGAACCGTGCCTTGTATCGAGGACCCTCAACCTCTGGAGTACCTTTCTTTTTCTTGTAAACCTATTTGCAGCTGACAACTCGCTGTCCGTTAGGCAAGTCAACAAGCTCCCATGTTTGATTCTTATGAAGAGACTCAATCTCCTCACTCATGGCACCCACCCACTGAGCAGAATCTTTCCCAGATATAGCCTCTTTGTATGAATTCGGCTCATGTCTTTCAATTGTTTCGGCAACAGTCAAAGCATAAGTAACAAGATCAGCGTATCCGTACCTTTGAGGCTATCTAATCTGTCTCATTTCTCGCCCAGGGGCAATGCTGTACTTCTGTTGTTCAGGCACATTTTGATCATACACCTCAGTTGGTTGAGTCGGCTGAATTTGAATGCTACTATTGCTAGATGGAACATTTGGAACATCAGCAAATACCTCCACCTGCTTTTTGACACCGTGGTCTAAACCAGCTACTGCTTTCTCCTTTTCTTGGTCTAATGAAGCAGACTCATTGATTGTCACATCCCTGCTGATGAGGAAACCTGGAGACTTTGGATCTGTGTACCACAGCATGTAACCTTTCCTCTCGGACGCATAGCCTAGAAATACACATTTCTTTACTCTCGGCTCCAACTTGCCATCCTTCGCGTGAGCGTATGCAGGGCAATCGAACACTCTCAATCGAGAGTAGTTAGGAGGCTTACCAGACCATAACTCAAAAGGAGTTTTCAATTCAATAGCTTTGGATAAAGACCTATTCACCAAGTAGCATGCTGTATTAACAGCTTCGGCCTAAAAGTCTTAACTCAAACCAGAGTTCTATTCATGCGTTATGCAACTCTATTCTGTTATGGTGTCCCTACACATGTGCGGTGTCTTACAATGTCATGTTTCCTGCAGAACTCATCAAACTCTTTATTGCAGTATTCCAACCCATTGTTAGTCCTAAGACGCTTGATCTATTTCCCAGTCTGCGTCTTAATCAACGTCTTCCACTCGACAAATGTTGGAAACGCCTCATCTTTAGTTTTCAAGAAGTATACCCACACCATCCGAGAGTATGCATCAATGAAAGTGATGTAATACCTGGCACCTTTCTTGGAAGGAACTTTATTAGGACTCTAAAGATCAAAATGAATATAATCAAGTGTACCTTTGGTGTTTTCCTGCCTCTTATTGAACTTTACCCTGGTTTGCTTTTCAAAGACACAATGCTCGCAGAATTCAAGCTTTCCAGTTCTTTGTCCACAAAGCAAATCCCTCTTGCTCAGCTCGGTCAGTCCTCTCTCGCTCATATGGCCCAACCTTTTGTGTCATAACTGCGTAGTGTCATTATCACTTTCCTCGGATGTAACAGCTGCAACACGTGTAACTGTACTACCTTGAAGGACATATAGGTCGCCAGTCAAGTTCCCTTTCAAGAGCACAATTGCACCTTTGGTCACTTTTAAGACACCATTCTCACTTCGGAATTTGTATCCATGAGAATCCAAACGCCCAAGAGAAATCAAGTTTTTCTTCAGCTCCGGTACATGACAACACTCGAGAGATCTTATAATGCCATCAAACATCTTGATATTTATAATGCCCATTCCCTCCACCTTCAACGAAAGATCATTGCCTAGAAAGACTTTCCTTTCTCTTTTGGAATAAGAAGAGAACCAGTCATGCCTAGGACACATATGGAACGTTGCACCAGTATTAAGAATCCATTGATTATGCCACTGTAATGCATTCACAGTCAAAACTTCCCCGGTACTACTCGAGTTATCTCCATCACTATCAGCACTCTCCACCACATTACCTGAATTCTCCACCTTTTTCTTTCCCTTTTTTAGTTTTGGACATTCTTTCTTAATATGACCTTTTTCACCACACTTGAAACAACGTAGCTTCCTTGCTCTTGATTTTGACCTTGACTTGCTTTTCTTTCTACCCGAAGATCCCTCTCTATTCTCTGATTTTCCTCTATTCACTAAACCCTCCCCATGAACTTTTTCCTTATGTCTCGGGATATGTGTTTGAAGATCTTTCGATTTTAATGAAGCAATCACATCTTCAAACATAATTTTATCCCTCCCGTACAACATAGTGTCCACAAAGTTCATATATGAAGACGGTAAAGAGCATAACAGGATTATAGCTTGGTCTTCATCATCAATTTTAACACCCACATCCTTCAAAGCAATAAAACAAGAGGTAAACTCATCAAGGTGTTGTTTTAGTGATGTACCTTCTTTCATTCTAAGATGATACAATCGCTTCTTCAAGTAGATTTAGATGCATACAATTCCACCAAAGTATTCCAAGCCTCAACTGCTGTCGTTTTCTTAGCAATCTCTAGCAATACTTCATTTGTCATAGACATATGTATTGCACTCAAGGCTTTCGCTTCGAGTTCTTCTCTCGTTGCTGGTTCTGTCTTTTTCGGGATCACTTCTTCAATGACTTTCCAAAGTCCTTGCATTGTCATAAATGCCTTGAATCTGATCCTCCATAGACTGAAACTCATTCTCTCGTCAAACTTCTCGATTTCAAACTTTTCACCTGTGGAAGACATATTCGTTTGCACAAAACTCACACTTTGGGATAGGATTTGGCTTAACAGACTGCAAAAACGGATTCAGCACGTCGATAAACCTTAGAAACACCCCCGGTCAACTTTGGTCAACACCGGTCAAAGTCAAACCTGTTGGTCAAAGTCAACACTGTCCCAAAACAAGTACTTTGGAGTAGAATCTGAAAAAAATAGAGCCCAAAAACAGACTCAGCATGTCGAAAAACGTGAGGTAAGGCTCCGATCAACAGTTGGTCAATGGTTAATGGTCAAAGTCAAACCCCCGTTAACCCCGGTCAACGCGGTCAAACAGGTTAACTGGTCAGATTTTTTTTTTTTTCAGGACTAAATCTAAACCCAAAGAAAAATTCCTTTTTTATTCTTTTGGCCTAAACTAAGCCCAAATGCAAAAAAGAAATTTATTATAAAAATTCCTTTTTTTATTCTTTTGGCCCAAACTAAGCCCAAACCCAAAAAAGAAATTTATTATTTTTCTGGCCTATAACCCAAGCCCAACAAAAAATTAATTAACCGAAGACCCAAGACCTAACCAAAGTTGGACAAGGCCACTTCCCAGGCCCGATCCAAATAAACCCAAATACCCAAAACCTACTAACCCTAGACCTACTTTACAAACTTGAACTAATTTGCAAAAATTCCTGAATACCCAAAAAACTAACCTCAAGAGCACGCGAACTCTATCTTCTTCGCTTGTTCTTCAAACCCAAACACGAACCACGACCCACCGATGCAAGCTTCTACTCTAGCCACCAACGCTCAACGTAGACAGGACCGGAGCACTCCTCGCCGAACAAAGACCTTTATTTGGTTAGGCACCGTTTGGTTTTGAGAAATTTTGGTTTCACAGTGAGTTTTGATTTTTACTTTTTCCCTCAAGCAGCGGATTAATACCTAAGCTCTAGATACCAGTTTGTTGGGGGAAAAAACATGCAAACACGAAGAATACGAGAAAAAAACGGACACAGGAGAATTATGTGGTTCGGCCTTAAAGCCTACGTCCACGGGTAGCAGAGAATAATTATTATTGATCAGCGAAGATTACACAGTTTTACTCTGGTTTCTCTCACCCCACACCTCCTAAGGGGTATGGCCTTAAGGCACCTAATACAATGTCCTAACCCCTATTTATAGTACACAAGTATCCTAATCCGTAGTCTACAAGGATAAGGAAACAGTATACTACTAGGAAAAGGAAACAATATACTACAAGGAAAAGGACACATATTAATTATGTATTGTTATGGTAGAAGCAAACAAGGTAAATGCTAACAAGAAAATTTGCTATTCTTGTTGCCAAAGAATTCGGGCCATATTCAACAAAAACAGTTAGAACGTTAAATTTTTTTTTCCAACTATGACTAAAGATTTATTTCTTTCATGTATAAGAAATTTTGTCTAAAATATATAACCTAAAGCTCTTCTACTGCAAACAACATGAGAAGTATTAAGATAAGCTATCTCATACAATGTTCATATTGTTGGTGCTGTCTCACTAATTGTTGATAGCATACACGTCTAAATCTAGTCATGGTCCTATTGGTGGCCATTCATTTGTTTCCATTAAGTTGACAACTGTTGTGTAATTATCAAGCCATGGTGATGGCTGTTATTGGTGCAAGTAATATTTTGTGAAAAATTAATTAAAATAAATAAATGTTGTTTTAAAGCCTGACACTCTTGAGCTTTTCGGATTCATACTATCACTATGCCAATTTGAGTTTTCCTGTTGGCAAGTGGCCTATTAGGTATGAAGTTCTTGCTTTGCAATAGAATTATATTGCTAAAACATTGTCACTAATCCGACTGACTTTCTTTGCTTATTTTTCATTTTCTTTAATATATTTGTTATTATGGTTTAAAAAAGAAAAAAGAAAAAAGAAAAAAACCCATAAAAGTCACTGCCAGGTCTCGAACTAAGGATCTTTTGAACCTAATGTAACATATAAACCAACCGTACTAACAATTAGTTTGTGCGCTTTGCCCCTCTCTACTGTTGTCATTGACTAGAAAAAAGGGGGAGGGGGGGGGGAGGAAGGCAAAAGTGTTGCTTAAGAGTTTCGAATCAAGGACCTCATGTAGCTTATGATATGCATGTTAACACTGAACCAACATCACATGTTGCATTTTTCTTCTCTCTCTGCAATTAAATTGCAGTCGTTGAGATTTAACATTAAAAAAAAGAAAAGGCAGGTTGTAGTTTATTGAATTTAAAATCCTTGGTTGGTAAACTAAACCATTCTAAATTACTTGCATATATGATGTTACTTGATATATATAAATCTTACGCAATTTGTTTTGTTTGCTATAATTTTTATTTTACAATATATATTTTGGCATGACATGCACTTTGATAATTTTATTATTGAGTGCTGATTTCTTTATTAATAAATCCAAAGGCTATGTATATTGAATTTAATTAAAATTTTATGACTTTTATATATGTTCTATTTTTATCAAAATTTTTTATATGTGCCATGTTGAATTATTTGAATAATGCAATTTTAAATTAATTACTGAGACACGTCATATTGAAGTGTTTCATATTGTGTGGTCAATGCATACATAGTTTTTTGTGGTTAAGCTAAGTATTAATTTTCTCCAATGAGTTGACAACATAGATTTAAGTTGGCAAATTCACTAAAGTGACTTGATCAATTGAATCTATGACTTTTCTCGTTTTGTTTAGGAAACTACCTTGGTAAAGTGTGTAGTGCTGTCCCAAAAAGAAATCATTATATGGCTTTAGCCCGGTAGCATAAACATAAAGTATGGATCAAGATTACAATACTGTTAGGGAGTTCAATTGCCTAAAGGTAGTTGACTTTTTTTTTTTTGTAGAGTGATCTTATATTTATTACTTTATATTAAAAGAGTACCTGTTGACATGTTGAAGATCTGCCCAAAGGTGGATATGACAATAATGTGCTTGGACCATTTTGTTTATAATACTTACTTTTGTAATATAGCATGTATACATAATGTTTATTGATATTACATTCTTTTCCTGGATTGTTTCCTTTGCTTTGAACAATTATTACTTTAATGTCTTGAATGGATAAAACTATTATGATATAAAAGTGGATATTGGGTTTTATCTGAGTATAGTCGATACTGACTTAGCTAAATTTCGATGCAATATGCCGCTTTGGTTGATAAAAATAGTGATAGAGAAAAGGGTATATAATTGGCAATATGAGAGGTTTAACTGTCTTGCCTTAACGACTATGAAGAGGACCACAACTGAACATTTAATGAATGACTTGTCTTGAATTGAGAACGCAGAAGAATTCTTAATAGCTATAGGAGAAAAATACCAAGGAATATTAGACTATTGATGGCTAAGATTATCTATTGTATTGCTGAGGGAAACAAAATTAAGGGTAGAAACACTGAGGTTGCATTGGTGGTTTCCAACCTTAAGCCTTATTTTAATAATGTTAGTACCTTGAATTTTAAGGGTTATGCTCTGAAGAGAGGTCAAGATTTTTAAAAAGGTGGTAAAGGTCAGGTCAAGATCGAAATCACAATGCAGGAGGTCTCAAATATACTATCATTAAGTTTGATAAGAACTATTATTTTTGTAAGAAATGGTTACAAAAGAGCTCATTACATAAGTTCAATATTGGCTAGAGAAAAAAAAATAGATGAAGGCCAAGTGGATTAGACTCTTAGATTGGGATTGTTAGTCTGTATTTAAAAATTAGTTTTGAACTTGTTTTAGAAAAAATTTTCTAGATGCCGTCTTTTAGATGGACTTAATTTTTGTTTCTGTTTTAGACCAGATTAGTTATGGTTTTAACTTTAGTGATGACAATACAATTATTTTCAATTCCAAAATTGTCAGTAAATATGTTCTAAAATGGTTTATATCAATTGTGTTTGTTCACAGAAATTTCTTATGACTTTTTTCATGCCAAAAATTTTGCTTCTAAAAGGAGCTTAGTTAAAGAAACTTCTTCGCTATAGCATAAAAGGTTAGGTCATATTTCTAGAGAAAAAATTGAAAAACTTAGTAGAAGTGACATTTTACCTTTTCCTAAACTTTGATGATCTTGAAACTTGTATTAGGTACATAAGGGGAAAGCGTACTAAAGTTAAAAGAAATATGCTGCTCACAGTTTTACCTTTTAGAAGTGATACACATAGATACTAGTGGACCTTATTTTGTTATATTGTGTGGTAATAAATACTTTGTTACATCTATTAATGACTTTTCTTATTATGGATACCTCTATTTAGAAATATGAAGATATTGACAATTCTAAAATTATTAAGACTGAGGTAGGAAACCAACTTGGAAAGGTTATGAAAATTGTTAAATTTGACCAGTAATGTGAGTACTATGGGGTCTCTAATGGCATATAACGTTGGTAGCATATAGGGTTATTCACCAAGTACTTATAGAATTGTGGGATTATTGCTCATTATACCGTGTATAGTGGCCCTGAGTAAAATGGTGTGATCGAAAGTTGAAAATACACCTTTAAGGATATGATGAGGTGTATGATGAGTGTTACTAACCTATGAAAGTACCTTTGGGGTGAAGCTATTAAAATAACTTGTTAAATACTTAACCATGTTCTCAACAAGTTTGTCCCTTAGGCTCATTTTTGAATTTTGGTTAGGGAAAAGACCTAGTTTGACTGATTTTTGAGTTGGGGTTGTCCTGTTTAGGTAAGGATCTTCAAATGAGAAAACCATTGACCCTAAGACTATTTGTTATTTCATTGGGTATTTAGATCATTCTAAATGATATAGATTTTACTCTCCTACATCTGTTTCTAGAATTGTCAATTCTCAAATGCCCAAATTCTTAGAATTGGATGTTGGTAATATTGTATGTTCTCAATCTAATACTGAGGATAACGATTGAGAAATTGTCTCATTTCCACTACTAATAAGTAGTCAAGTTGATACTTTGCTCACATTGATAAACAAAATATTAGTGGGTACCTCATAATAGATGATCATGTTATAGCTAATGACAATCTACATGTTGAGAGCTCACAATCTTGTGAGATTAATGATGAACAACATTTAAAAGGTCAATTAGAGAAATGAGACCTTTTATCTATAATGATTATCTGATTTACTTGGGCGCTATGAGAGATGAGATGCAACCTATGATAGAAATGAAGTTGGGAACTTGTTGATGGGACATAATTTTATTGGTTGCAAATGGGTTTCAAGATCAAGAGAGATCTCCTAGAGAAGATTGAGAGGTCAAATGCGAGATTAGTTATAAAAGGCTTTACCCAAGGAGAAAGTATAGATTATAATGAAACCTTTTTCACATATTTCTATAAAGTGTTCTTTGAGCTATTAATGGCTCCTGTGGCACATTTTGACCTAGAGTTATATCAAATGGATGTGGAAACAGCTTTCCTCAATGGTGATCTATATCAATAAGTTTACATGAATTAGCCCAAAAAATTTACTGTTACTAGTAAAGAAAACCTAGTTATAGACTTAAAAATTCATTTATGGTTTGAATCAGGCATCAAAGAAAGGGTATTTAAAATTTGATGAAAATGTAACTTCTTATGGTTTTGAGGGAAATAAAGCTAATCAATGTATATACCTGAATATTAGTGGGAGTAAATATATCTTTCTAATATTGTCTGTTGATGATGTTATACTAGTTGCATATGACTTAGGTAGACTCCATGAGACTAAACAATATTTACTTAAGACTTTCGATTTGAAAGATCTTAGATAGGCTTCTTTTGTTCTTAGTATTAAGTTTTGTCAAGATAGGTCTCTTGGAATTTTTGGTTCTCATAAAGGCTTACATTGATCGAGTTCTCAAATGGTTTAATATAGAGAATTGTAAGTCTCGTGATACCTGTGTTGTAAAAGGTGATCAACTCAAATTGAAACAATATCCTCAAAATGATATAGAGAGAAATTCTGTGAAAGATGTACCTTATGCTAGTGTTGTTGAGAGCTTAATGTATGCTTAAGTGTGCACTAGACTTGATATTGCTTTGGTAGTAAGATTTTTTGGTCGATACTAAATAAATCCTGGAGCAAATTATTGGGTTATTGCTAATTAGGTAATGAAATACCTATAAAAGACCAAAAACTATATGATTGTTTATTGTAAGATCATCTAGAGTTAGTTGGATATTCTAACTCTGACTATCTTGGGTGTTAAGATGATCGAAAATGTACTTTTGGGCATATCTTTATGTTACCAGAAGGCCCTTATCTTGGAAGACTGCTAAATAACAATTTAATGCCTCTTCAACTAAGCAAATTTGTGGCTTGTTATGAAGTCTCATCTCATGCTATGTGATTTAAGAACATGATATCTAGTTTTGAGATCTATAAATTCTGTTACTAGATCTATTATGTTAATAGAGTTATGGTTTTATTCTCAAAGAATAATAAGAATATTAAAACTTGCAAGCATATAAATATCAAGTTCTTGGTAGTAGTGGCATTCATATAGAACGAATTGCTACTGATGACGTGTTAATTGACTCCTTGTCCAAAGGTTTTTGACTTATGATTTTTATGAAACATCTTAAGAATATGAGTATTTTATAATCTTTTAATGCTATTATCTAGTGGGAGCTTTATATCATCATGTATTGTTTGATGTTCCCATTATTTTATGTTTTTTTTGCACATTAGTGCATTCGTATAATAGCATGTTATTTTATGATTCACAACATAATTTTATATTGTAATAGCCCATATTTGTGTTCTGTTGAGGATTTTATATTTAGTGTCCATTGCGATAAGATCCCCTATTGAGTTTAATATCTCCATAAGCATACCATTTTAGTTAGAGATATGCATTCTTATCTCTGGCATGTTGATTGTCGTTTGTAAGGTTAAGAATAATCTTTCCCCTGGCCTATTGAATGTCATTTTGTGAGGATATGCGTTCTTTCCTCTAGCATGATGAACGTTATTTTGTGAGGATAAAAATAATTGATTTATCTTGCTTTGAATGCTGATCTTGGAGAAATCATGTGGAGGACTGACAACGAAATAGCACATTTGATCACATGTTGGTGCTAGTTTCTTGCTACGCTGCCATATGTTTGGTCCATGACAATAGGGTTGGATGACATTTGTGACGATGGAAAGTTTTGTGTCAATAAAAAATACTATGACTGCCATGATTTGATGTTTGACA
The DNA here is from genome assembly GCA_028554755.1 of Cordia subcordata. Taxonomy (NCBI): domain Eukaryota; kingdom Viridiplantae; phylum Streptophyta; class Magnoliopsida; order Boraginales; family Cordiaceae; genus Cordia; species Cordia subcordata. The sequence continues at coordinate 12,495,929 of JAPTOF010000006.1, read as the reverse complement.
ATCTTGTAGGTTTGGATATGCGCTTGAGATGTAATCTTTTTTGTGAACTAGAATATTTTAAAATTGTAGCCACATTCTGTTTCTTGTTCAGCCTAATAAATACTTTTCTTAAAAATTTTGAAAATAAATAAAACAATTAACATTGCCCAAGTGAGAGATTGTTAGAAAATTTCTCTTTAAAATGTGCTACTGTTAATTATTTTTGGTTTTATAAAATGGACTGAATATCTAGTTCATAAGTTGGGTTTTCTGATCATATTGGTTTTAGCCACCTCATAAATCTATATGGTTCTATTGTGCGTAGGCCCATATATTCTGATAAAGTCTTTATGGTTGGGCATGTCAGAATTTATTATAAATAGGGGTAGGTGCCCTCTCCTACTCTGAACTCTAACAATTTATTCCCCATAGACATCTGTTAAAATTGAGTAAGACTAGGGAGAGGAAGATTCTATCCTAAACTGGTTAACAGTTTTCTTCAACAATAACTTATTAACAATAATGGCTCAAACAGGTACGTGCTTCTGTTATCAATTACGTCTTTGAATTTTATGTTGTAAATTCATGTATATGATTCTATATTGTGCTTACCTTTTTTATATTGTGTCATATTGCCTCCTACCATAAGAAAAACCGTCAAAATGTATTAGCAATTGTACGTAATGTAATTTGTATGTGATTATTTTTTATTTTTATCATAAACTATTTGAGCAAAAATACACCACAGCCTATGATTTTACTAAAAAAATGCACAATGTGTTCTATGATTTAAAGAATAGCTTATAAACTGCTCTCTCCCCATTATAACATTTCCCATTAACATTATTAACAAAAAATGACGGTTGAATTACATGTAATACATTATATCATAGAAAACACATGTAATTTTAGCTATTTTAGAAAACGTAGGGGTCGCCGGTGTATTAATTAGGTCAACCACATGGGATGCTAGTGGTGCATTTATCTACACCTATTTGTGTAAATCATAAGAAAGTGCTCATGCACCCGAGGTAGGTTCGAACCCATTACGTTTAGATTTGGATTTTATAATTTTATGATAAAGATACAACATTTGTTCACATTATTGTGTTTTAACTGGAATACTAATCATTATTATTGAATCTTTTCTTTAGACTTATAACGTCTATACGTATATTGGAACAATATGAAAAAAACGATATGAATTATGATATTCAGTATATATTACGTAATCCACGTTCTTTTGCATCAACAAAAATATTTGGCTCTTCACTCATTCAAGCATGCGCATTTTCTAGATGTTCTTTATGCTCCTGCATAATTCAGAAGATTAGTTGGAGTTTCCACCTCATCTAAAAATTTAAATTTGTAAAAAAAATATTAATTAATTTATTTATTATACTTAACACTCACATACAGTGCAATTTGTTTAGAGCTTATACATGAACAATTTAATATTTTTAAATGGACGACAGTGAATTTCAAACTTGTGCCATTTGACTTCCAAGTTCTGATATCAAGTTAGAGTTATTACTTTATCTAAAAACTTAAACTTATAGAGAAGATATTAATTTATTTATTTATTGTACTTAACAAGATTTGATTTTCAAATTTAAACTGAGATATTAAATAATTATATTATCATTTTACTACCAATAATCTATCTATTAATGTCATGACTCTTCAAGCAAATCTGATGAAACTCAAGCACGCATGCAACACCTTAATTAATTAACTACCATGTGGGTAAATCATTTTTATTTTCTCTGAACAAGTAAAGTCATGAAAAAGAGGTATGTAATCAGCTAAGAATTAAGATGGTAAACTATTATTGCCAAAAGATTATAAATAACCGCATCTAGCTACTTTAGTTTGTAACAGCGACAACTAATAATGTTAAATGACCACTTAATTATCACAAATTGAAACTACCCACACTTTTCTCTCTCTCAAAAAAATCTCCACCGTCGTTTTTCTTCTTTTGATCTTCATTGCTACTTTGCCCCGTGCCGGCCTAAGGCTGGCGGCACTTTCCTTTCATTTACTTTTCTTCCTTTCATTATTTTTTCTGATCTTGTAAGTTTTATCTTACCTATTATGGTTTTCATGTGGTTTTCTACCCCAAATTTAGTCTATGGGATGTATCTTTCCCAAATTTAGAATAATGACACCGTATTTCAATTTCTTTGATGTGTCTTTGTTATTTTGCAAGTGCTGACCTTTATTTTGCCAACTTGGATTTTCACTCTCATCTTTACAGGTTTGGTAGCTCAACTCCTCCTTTTGGTTTGTCCCCACCATGACTGTTGGCTTCGTCTTTGAAAAAAGAAGATTGAAGAATGTTTCAGGGACCAGCTCAACCAGATTTGTACCCAACCTCTTATTGTTTGGGTTGGTTAGCCTTCTGCGCACCTTTCGTTTGGCAGTGTTTTGCCATTTGTATGTGCTTGCTGGAGGGTATCAAGTGGGTGTGTGCCATGCTTCATATTGTCAAATTGATTTTTTTGTTTGGATTGAGTTTAGAGATGCATAATGTGCAAGAGTATTTTTTTATGGTAAAAAAAAAAAAGCCTTTTATGCAACATTTACGGCCTCCTGATAGTCATGTTTTGAGTTTGCTATTGTAATGTTTATGTACTCTTAGACTAGATCTATCTGGTCATGTGTATGTTTTTATCTTTTAAGTAATGAAAATTTGCTTCTTGAACCAAAAAAAAAAAAAAAAACAAACCTTGCATGAAGTCCCCCTTTTTTCTTTTTCTCACGCAAATTTCTCCAGGTCTAATGCCCTCGAAACATCATACTTGTATTAACTTGAAGGCTAAACTTGAGAATTAACAAGCTCGAAATAGGCATCAGATATAATCCATGTTCAAGTTTTAAGTTGTATTCCCCGGTAAAGGATTCCTCCGTAAGGTTCGTCCACAAGGCCCAAGATAGTGTTTATATTGTTTCCATAATTATAGAGTCAGGTAGTTTTCTTAAGATGTTTTCCTTCTCTTTTTGTTTTTGTTAGTCCCTAGTGATTCGCATCAACTTTTCTCTCTTACTTTCACCTCACATGACCTCGTCCTATCTCAACTCAATGTTTAAAATCTATATTTGGTTCCTTCATAATTTATATTCTAATTGTTCACAAGTCATGTACTATTTATTCGCAATTTACATTCTATTTCTTCATAATATATGTTTTATTCTTTTCAAAAACTATACACACTGTGTTCACAATAGCTACAGTATTTGTTCAAAATTTATATTCTATTTATTTACATTTAATATATATATATATATATAATAATTGCACTATTTGTTCATAATTTATTTATTTTTTTATACTCTGTATATTATTTAGAGCAAATTGTATTCCACCCCCTTGTATTTTGTCAAAGTTGTACAAAACTCTTTGTAAGAAGAGCCCATCCCAAAATATTAGTCTGTTAGGTTAGAGAACATCTTGAATTTAAGAACTACTCACAAGGAAGTGGATTTCCAGTGTGGGAAATCATTATTACAATTCAACGCCTTAAAGGGCCGATGCCCACGTCGGACTAGTTTATCGACACTGATCCGACGGTAGCCCTTTCATCCTTAGGTGGCAGAACTCCTTGACTTTCTTTCTCTCACTTCAAATCATTCCATCTCAAACTCATGACTTGATCATTCCAGACAACCGGATCGTTTTAAAGAATTTTCCGATGCAAACCCCAACTCTGTAACTTGAAACATTGTTTTTGTTGCAATACAATGAAGGGAGTTTTTTGGCTCTCTCTATCTTATTCTCTCCTCCACTCAAAAAGAAACCCACCCAAAGTGAGAAACCTGGAAACTACGGCTCAATTAAGGGGTGATACACAAGCTATCATCTTCTGCACTAAACTCAAAAGCCATGCGTGAGAGTGACCTTGGAAACATTCTCCACAAAACAATCAAGTTTGAACTTATTCTACTTACAAAAAGTAGATCTACAGACATCTTTGTAATAATAATGTGTCCCTGTATTTTGGAACATGTACACATGAGATCTTTAATTTTAAGTCTATTTCCAGCTGGAGTAAAGAAACTGCTCGGGCATGATATCCTATTTCCATTTTGGGGAAAAAAACAAATGCGATCCCATTGGATTCATAAATAATTAATAATAACAAGAACCACAAATTATTAGGGAGAAAGTCATTTTCCCCATGAATTGTAGCATAAATCCCAAATTCCCTCATGAAGTTTTATTATTACCCATAATCCCTTAGGACTTTATTCTTACCAAACGAAGCCTTATCTTAATTAAAGGCATCTATATCTTTTTTAATTTTTATAATCTAGAAAAGAAAAAAAAAAGAAAAAGAAAGGTAATAGACAAAAAGATTAATAGAATTATGCAACAAATGAGTCAATAATAAAAATAAAAAATCACAAAAAAAATAATTTTGAAATAAGAAGAAAATATGAAAATCTACTTATTTTACAAAAATTACCCTATACACATTAGAGAAAATTTAAATTCATTTTTAAATAATTTTTTAAAGATATATACATCTCAAATTGAAGCATTTTTTTTCAATCATACCCAGCACATTCTATTTTCCATCAACTAACTATTTAAAATAAAAATAAAAATAAAAAATAAAAAAAATTATTATAGAAAATTAACAAAAAATTAAATAAAATCTTCTTTTACATATATTTGTGTGTGTACATATATCCAAATAATTTTTTTAACTCAAAGAATAACTTTTTATAAATGAACTAACAATTTAAAAACAAAAAACAAAAACTAAAAGAATAATTAAGATAAGACATTATTTGGTATAATTTAATATTATGGGGGGAAATGAGTAAAAATAAGACTTTATAAGGGAGTTTGAGATATATATTATAACTCATGGGGAAAATGGCATTCTCCCATAATTAATATGGTTGACTAAGCTTCTATCAATGGGGATTACAACACACAAATTTCTAACTCAACAAGTATTACTTTTTTCAGTAAAATTGATTAATTTTTCATCTAAAAGTGCGCATTTACATTGCAAAATGACTTTAAAAATATATAAACAGATTGACAATGAAGTGCATCCTCCCTTGACGATAGATACGTCACGAGGTTCCGCTACTAGAGAATGGAAAAACAACACTCTTGGGGGGGGGGGGAGGGTGGGGAGCCTTGGAATATATATGGTAAGTGGGATTTGGTGGAGAGAATATTTAGAAGTGCAGAAACCAAAAAAAAGAAGTTAATTATTTGGCCCATGGGACATCCTAAGTTGACAATGACTCTTCACGAATTTGACATTAACAAGTATTTTAGGTCTATTTCAAGACTCATATCACTTTTCAATACTTATAGCCTATTTCAAATTGCAGTTCGGTAGTAAAAAAGACAGGTTTGACAAAAAAGCAAGTAGATGAGATTTTTTATTATGGATAAAATTGAGTTTTGAGAGGTTCAAAATGGAGTTTTGAAAAGCATCAACTATATTGCTTTATTTCAAATTGCATTTTCTAAATAGCAAGTTTTGTATTATACTCTCTATTAATTACAATAATTACAACATGTTATCTATAATTAAAGATTAAGCATATCATTTGAATAAAATTTTAAAATTTAAAAAGAAAGATTCAAAAATAAAAAGTAAAAATTAAAGTCAAAGATTTAAAAAATTAAAAATAAAAAGTAAATAATTTAAAATTTTTAAAATAAAGACAAAAATTAAAAAAAATTAAAAAGTAATTTTATCAACTACTCTTTTTTTATCCAACAATAATTTTATCCAAACAAATTACCAACTGCTTTTTTATCCCACAGCAATTTTAAATTTTTTTACCAAACAGTAAAACAATTATTCTTAATTGTAACTGCAATAACAGATTTCAACAGCAATGTGAAACGGGCCCTTAATCATTTTCTAAAAGTAATATATTTACTACTTAGAAGTGATGGTGACTATAGAAACAAAAATTAAGACTTGCCTGCGTGTGGTGAGAATAATTTAGGCTCTGTTTACTTACACAATTGTTTCCTTTATTCTAACTTCGGTTTTTTTTAAAAAATAAAATAAAAATAAAGTTCTTACTTTTTACAAAAAAAAAAATTAAAAAATAGATGCAAATGCATTTACTCATTGAAAAAGTTTTCTCTACTATAAAATTAATAAAAAAGGATTGATTAGTTAATAACTTTAAAATATTTTCTCTTTTACAAAACTAAAAAATACATTGAAAAAATTTGGAATCATTTTCCAAGTTTCAAACTGTGTTATTAAGAATTAGATGAAGTTAAAAAAAAAATCAATAAGACAATGAGAAGAATCGAACTAAGGATCAACTTAAATTCCAGATTTTTAAGTGTGTTTTCTAAATAGAAAATTGTTAGAAAACACTCCAAATTTATCAAAGAAAATTTTGAAAAATAATCCAAAGCTGTTTTTCACTACTCTTCTTTAATTTTGGAAAAGTTAGAAAACTATTTTGCAGTTCTTATTTTGGAAAATTTTTCTTTTATAAAGATTATATTTTGTTTTCTAATTTTTCATATAAAAATTTTCTACGAAACAGTTCTAGTATTCTATAAATAAACAAGGCCTTATATTCCATTTCAAAAACTAATTAGTCAATAAGACGAAAGTGGCTCAAAATCTTATATAACAAGATTAAAACTTGTGATTTTCCAATATAGAAAAATATATTCAAATACTCCCACTTATAACCCATCCCAAGAACTCAAAACTAAGAACAAATTAAGAACCAAGAGATTGGTCAATGAGAGAAGTCTAAAGATCTTATATTATAAAATTGGAACTTATGATCAACGTATATTCCAACACCCCTACGTGTAACACATGATAAAGAATGAGAACCAGGAACAAACCAAGGGATAGTTCAAAGATATGTTACACATGAAGGATACGAGAAATTGGATCAAGATTCAACTCTATACCATATTAAGAATCACTGAAATTCCATCTCGAAAACCAATTAGTAAATTAAAAGAGTGGCTAGGACCCTATCAACGTGAAATTAAACTTGTGATCTTACAATATTGTGGAGATAATGTATACTCCAACAAAATAATACCTATAAACCCTTTTCTATGATTCATTTGACATTTAAATCTTGATCTTGAAAATTGAACCTAATAAATCCTTATCTTTTATTCTTCTAATGATATTATTAGTCTCCAATTATATCCAGCCAAAATTTGACGAAAATCATAGGCGACATGTATGTGGCTTGTACGTTTGGTACAATTTAGCTGTTAGCTATTTGAATAACTAATAACTGTTAGCGAATAACTGTTAAACTAGTTATTAGCTAATAGCTATTTAACTAACTAATTAAACATAATGCATTTGATGAAATTAGCTATTAAATTAGCTGATGAAAGTAAAATGACCAAAAGAATATTGATATCATGTTATTATTATTGTGATATTTATATTGAGTATTACTACCAATGGAGTAAGATAATTAAGTTTTTAATTAGATAAATGTTTTTTTAAATAATATTTTATTAATAAAACATAATAAAATTATTTTTTATAAAGTATTTATATTAATATTATAAAAATATATTTTTAATAGATTCAGATTTTAATTTTTAAAATAAAAATAAATGGAATAATAAATATATTTTTTGATATATTTGAATTGAATAGAATTTTAAATTAAATTTGTGCTTTTCCTTGTTTATATTTGTGAAAGAAAATATAAAAAGAGAAACGATTGAAGAGAGAGTAAGATTTCTATAAAAAAAGAAGAAGAAAAAAGTAGAATTGCCAAAAAAAGATGAAACACTTCTAGTTTTTTGTGAAACCCTAAAATGCTTATCATTTCAAAAAATTTAGTTGAAACGCTAAAAGTTACTTGAAAAGTTATTTAAAATATCGTATTTTATTGAAAAACATTAACTTTGAGAAATAATAAATACTAAAAATTTGTTCAAAATCTATTTTTTTATGTTCTCGAACAAGCATTAAGGGTTCGTTTGGATTCGCTTTTTTCAAAAGTATTTTTTTTAATAATTTTTTTGAGAAGCTAAAAATTTTGGCTTTTAAAAAAACTGTATTTGAGCTTTTTTAAGTGTTTCAGCTTTTTTAAAAACCAAATCAAATAATTATTGCAAATTTAATGTAACTTTTTCAAGAAAAAAGTATTTTTTCCTGGAAAAAAAAAAGCCAATCCAAATAGGCCCTAAGTCCCTAAAATTAAAACCACACACAATACCTATCTTTTAGTGTTACTTTGATTCATCTGTGAATCCCATATATAATTAAAACTTTTTACACCCAAAGTGTTTGTTATTTACATCTCATTTTACCATTTTACCCAACAAAAGTTTGTTCCCTTTTCTGATTGACAGGTGTTCTCATGTCAAGTGGTCATGTCCCACCTTAAGCATAATTTTTTTCTTTTTTTAATTATATCACAACCAAGAATTTAGTAACCTCTTAAAGGATGTAACAGCATCTTTTTGTGAAGAAAGGCGCATTATAATTGTGCTAAAGTGTGACAAAATTTGAATCTTCTACATTCTACTAATCGAGGAGCATAAATTTGCTTTTGCTTTCAATCATTAATGTTCTGCAACCCTCAGCAGATTACTTTTAGGCTGATCGGTGATTTAAGGATAATTTTCGAGACACGAATAAATAAGATTTTACCCTTAATTATTTCAAATACTGATAACTAGTAAAGAATCCAAACATTTAGCATTAAATATCAACGCTTAATTAGCAGCTTGATCTTCCTCGAAAAACATCCCTTTCCCTCTCGTCAAGAATGTGCTAAAAGAATATAACACGGAAAAACGTGAGCATTGATGCAAACATAGCAAAGTTAGCTTTAAGGTCACTTTCCTGCAGACCCTTCTCAAATATATTCTCCCATCCACTGCATGAATCCCAATTTGCGTAATAGACCATTCATGAAGATTACCAAGTACATTGCAGAGAAATCTCTTACACAAGGTTGTGTCTCTGCCCACAAAAACATGAAACCCCACACACACACACACACACACAAAAGGAAGGTTGATGATGATTAGAATTAAAGCTGTAAAATATGGAATAGGAATTAAATTTATTAGCCTTTCAAGAAAAGCAAGAGATCATTTATCCAACAAGATGCAGAAAGGGTGACCTATGCTTATGTGCTTCACTTTCTAGTAAGGTATATGTCATGATAAAGTACATGTTAAGAACTGGGTTAACTAGAGTATACATATATTTAATATATTTATTTATTATTGGTAGCTAATGATTTACATGTTATGTGAGGATGTAATTATATTTTTTAAAATTTAATTATCTGTAAGCTTTCAATACTAATAATATTTTAATGAGAGATGTCCAATAATTTGATAAAGCATTTAAATTATTTCTGAGATTTCATTAGTAATTAAATAAAGTATTTAAATTAAGAAAGTAAAATAAAAAAAATGATCTAATTGCATGAGGGGGGAAAAAAGATTCTTTAGTGTTGCTTTTAGACGAAAAATGGTATCATTAAATGGTGATAAAACATATTAAATTAGGTAATAGTTGTGTGTGTATATATATATATATATATATATGTATATATATATGACATATAGTGAAAAGACTTGTATTTCTTTTATATAATATATAGATATCCAATTTAATCCCCCATTTTTTGTTTTTCTGATAATTAAGTTCTTTATTTTTAAAACATGAAAAATCAATTTATTATCTTTATAATTTATGATGCCATTGATCCTTATCAATTCAAAATTTGTGAAAATATCAATAATTTAAACACGTAAAAAATGTCACCATATACAATACTTTCCATTTTAAACCTACCCAATCCAATCAATATAATGCATGGGTCATAATAGACGGTAAGAAAATTAACAAAATATAAGAAAAGTTAAAGAAGCTCTAGGCACTAATACAAAATTAAAAATATTATAATGCTTGAGCAGTGCCACAAGGGACAGCACTAAACCATTTTAGCTGTATCCGAGGATTATATATTAAAAAAGCAATTTGGCTTTTGTATATAAGGTAAAAAATTATTATAATATTTGAAAAGATACTACAACTATTATAGTGTATAGACTGATCAGAAGTCACATAAAAAATTTAATTGAGATTAACTATTAAGGAAAAAAATAAAATATAAGAAAGAAAGTAAAGCACACATGGAAACCCTCAAAAATTATATTGTATGTTAAAAAAGAAATAAAATATAAAAAATTAAAAATAATTGAGAATTTAACTACAATGTAAGACAAAGAAAAAGAAAATCCATAAGAATGGCTCTTAATAAATTGCAGGTGTAAGTGCTCTGAATTGAATGGGGGAAAAAAAGATACATGGTGCGTAGAATGGTGGCAAATTTTACCATACACCTTACCCTCTATACACCCAGATAATACTATGTACCCTTAGCATATGTAACACGCGCGTGTTCCAAAGAAGAAGAAAAAAAAAAAAAGAAAAACTACAAATCTCTTCAACACTCTCCTCTCTTGCAGTCAAATACCATGCACCTTGCTAAAAATTGGACACCCACCTAACATTGTATATCCTGTAATAGCGTATTCACAACTTTATTATTATAAGTTCATAATTTTTATACTGTATGTTCACAATTTTAATTATTTACAAATTGCATGTTATTTTATATGATCACAACTTTATATTTAAAATTTTTTATTGTTCACAATTTACTTATTCATTACTCTTATAGTAGTTAACAACATTTATATCATATATTCATAATGATAAATTGCCTATTTACGACTCTTTAAAATATGTTTACAATCTGTTAACGATATATTCACAATCTATAAATGATTTCGGAGCTCGCATTCGGAGGTGTTACCAGTGTCTAATCGATTATCAGATTGTTGTGTTGTGTTCATCAATGTGATGAGAATGAACTTGCTAAATTTTACATTGATCCAACAACTAGATTGAAAGATCTATTGGGGGTACATAATACACCTTTGGTTGTATCATAATATAGGTATATAATATAAGTTGCGACAATTGGCATGGTAATTAACAATTTTATCAACTCAAAATAAAAGTAACTAATTGGAAAAATTAGTAGTGTCGATAAAAATGAATAAAGCAAAAGAAAAGGTTAAGTCGGGGGGATCTAAGGCCGGTTTGAATTGGAATAAGCACATTTTTTTACATTACGTTTGACTTTTAAAAAGAGTTGAAACTATAAAAAAAAATTCAAATTCAACCTTTTCTAGAAGCAAATTTTATCAATATTTTTTCTAATTTCTTTTTGTTTTTTTAAAAGTATTTTTTTTAAAAAAAATCAATTTAAACCAACCCCTAGAACAAAATGAAACTAGAAAAAATATACTCGGAAGCTATCTGAAGTAGGCCAACCCATAAGGGAGATACAGCAACAAAAATTACGCAAACTCTTCCCCTTGTGCTTTGTTTGATCTGGTCCAGTAGTAACTCTCCAGCTTATAATGCAGTTCTAAGTTGAGATAGATAGTTTGTATGACCCCCAAAAAAAAATGAGAGGAGATAATTTAACAATCACATCATTATAAAAATAGCTTTAAATTTTTTTCCCCACCAAGTTAAAACTATGAAGAAGACTGAAAACAAAATACATTAGGTGAAGTTATAAATTAAAGACAAGATAATAAATTGCAAGTTTAACAAAATAGTACGACAAGTGTATTGTAATAATAGAAAAAGGGTTAAACATATTGTTAATGATTAATTGTTAAAATTACCTTTAAGTTGAAATAGAAGTATATTATAATTAGTTAGCTACTAGAGCAACTTTACTATATGCATGGAAGATGTCTGGTGGTGAAGTACCGACGAATTTAGGAGATGAAAATGTTGAGATTGTTCTGTGAAATTATTAGGAAAAATATGATTAAAAAATAATTTTAAAAGACGCGAAATGATAGCTGTGGTAGCAAGTGAGGTGTAAATTCAACATAGGTTGTATTCAATCTGATAACAAATTCAATAACAAAATCGATGGGCCAATCTGAAATCAATGGGTATCAAGTGTATAAGAGAGTAAACGGGTTTTCATTAGCGATGGTTTAGGTTCGAATCTTGTGAAGGGTGAATGGTTGAATTGGTAATAGGAGGTTTAAAAGGAACTTGGAAAAAAAAAAGTAAACAAATAATTTGGAAAATTTTGATATTAGATGTTTGAAAATATCAAATTTAAAACTCTAATAACAATTAGGATAAAATACACTAGACCACCTTATAGTTCATTAAACGTGCACTGCACCCCCTGTGATCTAAAAAGTCACACATAACCCTCCCATGGTCCATAAAAGTACATCAAATCTCTCTGTTACTAAAAAATTTGTTATCTTTAATCACGATTTTTTACCATTTTTTATTTTAGAAAAAAATATTGCTAAAAAAATTTGAATCCTTAACCTCAATGTAAAATAACAAATACTTTAACAAACTAGGCTATAAGTAATTCATATTTTATTTTAATTTAATTTTAGGTTGATTTATATTTAGATTATATAATGGTGTAATGAAGTGTTTTTAATGTCAAACTTTTTGCAACATTTTTAAATAAGAAATCAATCTCAAATTAATTTGAAAATTTAAACAAAAATAAAAATTAATCTATACCCCCATGCATAATAACTTAAGCATATGTTTAATTGTTTTTGGCGATTCAAGTGTTTGTTATGTACGCAGGAAACCTAGGTATAATATGCTTGGGGCAAATATTCGAACTTTTCTTCTTGTCATATATTAATTTAACGATCATTTCAATAATTTTTTTTAAAATTTAATTTATTCTTAAATAGGCATATAAACTTTAGAGTTCTGGGTTGGGTTTTTTTTTTTTTTTGGTTCAAGTATTCAAATTTATTTGAAGTTAATTTTTATTGGGAAAAGTTGCTAAAAATTTGACATAAAAAATACATCACTATATCATTATATATTCTAAATATGAATCAACATAAAATTAAGTTAAAACATGAATTGTTTATAGTCTAATTGGTTAGATTATTTGTTATTTTAATTTGAAGTTGTGAGTTCAAATATTTTTTGCAAAATTTCTTTTATAAAATAGAGAAGGGTAGTTTGGATAATTTTGAATAATTATAGTTAAGATAACGAATTTTTAGCGGCAGAGGGTTTTGATGCACTTTTATGGATCATAAAGAGTTTATGTATGACTTTTTATATCACAGGGGGTTAGTGCACTTTTAATGAACTATAAGGGTGGTTTGATGCATTTTACTTTAACAATTAACTAATTTGCACGCACACATAACATAATATTTACGTTGAAAAATATAAAAGAAATGACTTTTTCATATTAGCCCAGAGGCCACTTGTAGGCCTATACTTACTAGTCCAGTACTAGTTTTTGGATAAATATATCACATTAGACATAAAAAAAATAATGCAAAATGTAAATTGGCTAAATTTTCTTTTCAAATAATATCCTTTTGTTTGATAGGAGTATAAAATTCGGAAGGACAAATATTTTGTATTTTGTTGTATGCTTTCACTATAAATTATAATTAAATTTATATAAATTTGTTAATGAACGAAGATTTGTCATTTTTAGTTTCATCTTGATTGAATGATTATTTATGGGGAAATATTGTAATGACTATGTGAATTATCGTGGAATTTTGTTATCTTACTAAATATGGATTTTGATTCATTGTAATTCAAATTCGGTTGTAAGCAATTTTTACCATTGATCCTTATCCTAGAATCAAACCTATTGATTAGGATTTGTGCACGCAAGCCTCGAATCCTCTGTTTACGTTCGAAGTGCTGCTTATTCTTTTCGATTTGGTGGGCGTTTATGTTTTGAGGGATTTAGAATTAATACTAGAAGAATTTATCCCATAAGTAATAGATTACCTAAAAAATATTAGTTAGAAGAAATAGTACAATAAAATAAACCCTTGGCCGCACCATACCAAAAAAGAAATTGAAATGTTAAAAATAAAAAGGAAAAAGAAACTAACTATGCTGTTTGGATTAACTTTTTTTAAAAGTGTTTTTTTTAAATAACTTTTGGGAAAAATGTTTCTCTTTGGCTTTTGGTAAAAGTTGAAATAGAGTTTTTTTTAGAGTTTTAGCTCTTTTCGAAACTAATCGAAATACTTATTGTAAAAAAATTATCTTTTTAAGGAGAAAAAAATGATTTTTCATTAAAAACCAATGCAACCAAGCTCATAGATAGGCCATTACGTTTCAAATTTTATGTGTATTGTATCTGCTCTCATCTTTAATGTGAATATATATAGTTTGAAGGTCCTCCTTGATGTGTGTGTTTTTTCACTGTGCTTCAATTTGCAATCTATCTCCTCTTCCATGTATTTGTAATCGTTGTTATTTTTCTGTGGAGTTTGATGTGGTTTCTGTAGCCTTATGGGTTATTCATTTATTTATAAATTTTAAATGTTCACAATTATTACTTACATATTCACAAGTCAAAGTTCACAATCCCTATTATTATACCTTAACAAGTAAATGTTTATAGTTTTAAATGTTCACAAATCTCATTTTATTTATTCACAATTCTTACATTATTTACAATCTTATATTATCACAAATTTTAAACAAATTTTTTATAAAATAATAATGATATATTCACAAGTCCAGAACTAAATAATCACAACATGAGAACTGTATGTCTGAGAACTGTATATCCGCAACTTGTCAATGGCAGTTCATACTTTATTTTATGGTATATATATTCACATTAAATAGAAGAAAGAGAAAAAAAAAAAAAAAGGAAAAGGAGAGAGAGAGAGAAGAGAACAAGTGTTGATTTTTTTTATAAGAATGTGTTATTCAAGCTTCAAGAGATCCACAATGTTAAATGGTGCGCTATAGTGTAGGTGCACACTAAAATTTGGATATTCTTTCACACAAACCAACATACATACCTAAATATATCTACACTATATAATAAAGCAAAATAAATTATAATTTCGTGCTGCCAAGTGGCGCTCTATATGACAAGTTTTTTATAATTACTTATCAGTTAATTAAATATGTCCATTCTTAGGTCATTTTTTGTTTTCCATGTTTCATTCTTGTATTAAACATTTTAATTTAATTAATATTATTCCCTTTCTCTATATATATCATCATTGTTTTATTAATTCCATAATATATAATTGTTTCAATAACTATTTAGTAAGATACAAAAACTCTATAGTTTTAATATATTTAATCACATATGACACTATATATATATATATATATATATGACTGTAGAGATGAAGTCATTGAAATAAATAACCATTTTAACTTTAGACTCCTTCGGGGGGGGGGGGGGGGAAGCATAAACAAAAATAATAATAATAAAGAAACATAGGCTAGTCAATCCTTTTCTCTTTTTTCCCTTTTTCTTCAATTATATATGTGTTGAAAGCTAATCCATTCTTGATCTCATAATTAACCATCAAAATCAAATCATTGGACACAATAAAGGTAGATTATAAATGAAATCTTATATAGACTTGTAGGACATCTTTTAATCAATTAAAATTTATCCTAAACTAATTAAAGATTATCCTAAATTAATTTTCAAAGGCACTAAGCATTTGGTTTGGTGCCACGATTTATTCAAAGATTTGGCAAGATCTTCTTTCCATAAACAAAAATGATTTAGAGGACACAAAACATGGACCAACAACAATAAAAATTAAATAAATTTGCTATCCATTTGACCTTTAGCAGATCCATAAAGTGGAAAAAAGCCCAGCTTCAATGGGCGTGGCTCCTTCTATATCGTCCATTATTCCAATATGTAACGATTTTACGTAATGATGCACCCAAAATAATTATTTAAAAGAAAAAAGGTTGCTAACTTAAAATCTAGGAGTAGTTTAATGGCAAAGCAGTTTAGTGGTAGAGTATTTAGAGTATCAACGAAAAACTTAGCGTTTATTTAGTTCATTATGAAATTTTAACTATTACAGTTAAAAAATTTTGGTTCAAAATATTGTTTTATGGAATTGTTGATTGTTAATCTCTTTTTAATTATTGAACTTTCAACTATTTCAGGAGTAATATTTAGCTTTTAAAAATGTGAATGTGCATTTTAAAAAATAAAATAAAATAAATAAATAATTTTGCGGCACCCTCTTTAGAATGGCTTGGGTACAGAGTCCTAAATTGATGGGAAATGTTCCTTTAAAAGTGGCCCATTCTAAATATTTATATTAATATAAATAAAAGGCAAAACAATGCATACAAACAAATAAGATTCAAAATAATATTGCAATTAGCCCATTCTAATCACATTAACAGCCTAATCTGTTACATGGTTAGCATAAATATAGTTGCACAGGGAAAATAAAAATAGCCAAATTAAAGATAATCACGAAAGTCTTAAATTTAACAAAAATAAAATGTTACTAATGCCTATCATTCTACACTTTTTGTTTTGTCCAATCAATAAACTTTATATGTATTTTGAAATCTAAAAAATATAAATTAACTGTGTGTGTTTAGAATTAAAAGATAAAAGATTAAATAAAATCATAATTAACTAATATATCATCTTATTACGGTTTTATTTAAATTTTTATTTTTATTCTTATTGTGAGTTTATGTATCTTTTTATTTTTTAACTCTTGATGCACAATTGAATTGTACTTTTCAAATTTCGGTAATAACGTTTTTTTCGTATTTGGCGGAAGAAAAAAATAGAAAGGCGCATATCAATAACTGAAACTCTCTCTTAGAATAAAAAAAAATATTGTAATTTAATATTTCCAAAGTCCAAAAATAAGTTCAAAAATTTACATATGTGCAAATATACGTTATAATTTATTGCGTTATGTTTATATATGCTATGTAGATCTTATACTGTCAGGTGAGACATGGAAGGGGAGAATATGCCACTTAAGATTTGAAAAAAAAAAAAAAAAAGTCATAAAACAAAAACCTAATTTTGTTAGTTAATAGTGGGCAAAATATCTCTTTGTCATAAGTTCAAGTCCTTCTATCAACATTTTAAAGTTGAGCTAAGTTCATGCCCTAAAATTGCCTAGAAGTTCAAGTAGATTGCTACAAGTTGAGATAGAAGTTCTTGGTGAGATACTAGATTGTTAAGTTAAATATATATATATATATAATGATTTATTGTATATTTATGACCTTCTTAATCTTTTTAATGCAGGAAGATAAGAATTGACAGTTCTTTAGCGGAGTATTTTGCAGATAAAATTTTATCTTATGGTTTATAAAAAATAATATAATAATATTTTAAAACATCTTATGAAATTCATAAAAATTTAATTTTTGTAACTTAAATCTAATGAATAGATAAGTCCTGAATCCCAAGAAATAAATCAAGCATAATATCTTGATAAGCATGATTTATATACAAGAATCGTACAACAGTACAACTTAAAAGAGATTTCTAATCTTTTGGGTCTATCAATTAACTGCTTATTTGCATCATCTTTTGGGTCTAAAATGAATATCTGGTCTGAAAAAGCTCAAAACAGAACATGGTAATAAAGGGTGTTTGCTCTTTACGTGCTTTATAAGCATAAGAAGTAACATTACTTATTTGACAAAATCTATTTATAAGTAAATTTTATTTTCTTATAAGTAAGTAAAAAGAAAAAAGCAGTGCTCGGTCTAATTTTTTTACCTGCTTATTAATAACATGACTTGACCAAATAAAAAGATATCTCCACGCCTTGAATGGAAAAATAACAATCCTCTACTTGCCTTAGTCATTTTAATAAATATTACTACTTATAAATATATCAAACATGTCTAATATTTAACTATAAGTACATTTTGTGCAAAAACTCTTTGTTTAGCTGGAGTTAGAAAGTTTTTTATTTTTTACTTAAAATCATTTAAAGAAAAGTACTTTTTTTAATTAAAACAAATATTTTTATTAGCTTAAATTAGACTTTAAACAAATTTGACTAGAAAAGAGCCAAACCAATCACCCTCTTATTTATTATTTGTTTGTAAGTAAGCATAAAAAGTTACTTATTATAAGTACCATTTACTAATAAGTAGCTTAAGAAAAGCAAAGCCAAACAAGCTCATAGTATAACCTTCTCCCTCTCTCTCTCAAAATAAAAGGGACCAAACAAAAGATTTTTTTTTAATAAATAAGGAGGCTAATCTAATATTACATAGAAATAAGTTGATGAGAGGAAACTCCTCTCATATCTTTTCCAAGGAAAGGTTTAATAATCTCTAGAGTCCTTGATCTTATGTACTCTAATAGAGAGTGTGAGACCAAAATTTGCCATTTAATCTGCACTCTTATTTGCTTCCCTAAAAACATGCTTGAAAGAGAAGCCCCTATTTCTTGTCTTGATACTTTTGCATTCCTTGATCATTGGAAGCAGCTTTCCTTCGGTGGTCGCATGATCGATCATCCAATGCACCCAAAGTTGTGAATCTAATTCAATCTCAAGCTCATAAAGGCGTAACTCCTCTGTAATCCGAAATCCTTCAAATAGTGTTCTTGCTTCAACTGCATTGTTAGAGGTTACTCCTAGATTAATGGCGAACCCCAGAACCCATTTGCTTCTCTCATTTCTGAAGAGCCCTCCTGCATCTGCCTTTCTTGGGTTTCCTTTCGAGCAATTATCCAAGTTAAGTTTCATATCTCTATAAGGAGCATTCCACCTAAAAAGTTGCCATTCTTTCTTTCCTTTAGGTTGATCCTTGATGCAATCTTTCCATGCATCTCCCATCTCCTTCACATATTTTTTGATATGCCATGCCTTGATTTGAGGATTTCTATCTGTCTCTTGTCTGTGTAAAATCTCGTTTCTCCAACGCCAAAGCCACCATAAAGTGATAATAAAAGTAACATTCCATTTTTTGTCCTCCAGGTTATATTTGAGCCGATCTTTCCATGTTGAATTCTCATAAACATTATGATATTGGTCTGATTGGACAAGCCTCCTCACTTCCCTAGCTCTGATACAATTTCTAAAGACATGTTCCTCATTTTCAGGAGCACTGCTGCAAATTACGCAAGCATCATTATCACCAATACGTCTTCTCAGGAAATTTGCCTTTCAAGGTAATCTATTTTGCACTAATTGCCAAACAAAGGTTAAGCAGCAATGGGGAGATTTAATTCTCCACAACGTTTCCACAGAAAAAGAAGCGCTTTGGGTGTGTTCTTAATCTTCTTATAAGCCGATGTTACTGAGAAAGAGCCTTGATAATCCAAACAAAATATTTTGCAAATAGAGTGTAAATGCTTGATAATCCAGTTATCTAATTATCTCACATTAATTTAAAATTTGCATTACCATTATATAAAATTTTAAATTACTCTACTTAATATTAATTGACTTACTACTACTGAAAATAGAAACACATATACATGAGCATAAAGTAAGTTCGCGTTATCTTTGAGAAAAATTATTATTAACTTTAGAACGGCTATTGATTTTAATAACAATTAATGATAAAAATGACGATTTTACATTATTCATGAGATAATGTAGAATTAATTATAATATGAATGTGAATCTTAACTTATGATATCAATGTCGATCTTTACCTTAAAATACCAATTACCGTTTGCAAGTTTACCATTGTGTGTGACGGTAAAAAATTATATTATTTATATTATTCATGAAATTATATAAAAAAATTATATTATTTATATTATTCATGAAATTATATAGTATAATTAGTGTAAACTCTTGTGATATACAAAATAAATGTGTGTTTTTTACGACTTACTTAATGTGGATAATTAATTCTTACCATTTACGAGAAGAAAAAAATACAGATATATTTTATGAAATTTTAGCTTTTATCAAGTTTGTAACACTTCTCACAACATTTACATTTTTATAAAATCTAATAATTTTAAGAAAAATAAATAAAATAAATGGATGCATTTCCATTATTGAGTGACCATGTTTAGATAAAGAGATAATTTTGCATTAATAGAAATATAGATGGATGAATGTTTTTCTTTTTGAAAGAAAAATTACTCATGAGACCAAAAAAAAAAAAAATTGCGCGAATGGTTGATAGTGTATGAACCCTCTTTTATATATGTGTGTGTATATATATATATGTATATGTACGTAAATTTTTATCACAAGATTATAATATGGATGTGCATCTGGCATTAGAATTTAAATAATCAAACAATAAATATACAAAATAATTCAATCAAGAACGTCTTTATAGTTTGACCAGAAAAAGAAAAAAAGACTCCTTTTACGGTATAGAATCATTATATAAGATCTAAAGAGCAGATGTACTTTCCTTATCCCAATATACGATCTTAAATTACAATATCCCAAAAACACGCGGCCAAATTCATGTCCAAGTGAGTCGAACCTGTAAAAGCAACCTAAATGTCATTTCTAACCCCCAAACTACAAGCAAATACCCAAATCTCTAATATCACGAACACATTTAGCAAACATTTTGTTTAATTAGTTAAGTAAATAATTATCATTCAGTAATTAAAATACAACAATTATTACTTAGATAAATAACTATTAATTACTTAAATAACTATTAACTATTCTAACAAATAATTTTACCGAACACCCCTAAAATCACATACCTTTCAAGGGTAATTTTGTTATTCAATATACCGACCGTAGACCACTTCATCATTTAAACCTAAGAATCCAATCCTTAATTTTCTCACCGAAAGTCACAATACTAACAAATCTGTACGTATACATATATATATATATACATATACATATATTTATATATATATATATATATTGTGAAAAACAATAGTTTTTTTTTTCCTCTGAAAAAGATTTTGTGGATTGGAGTGAGTGAAGTGGCCGAGATGACTCGGCGGTGTTCTCATTGCAGTAACAACGGGCACAACTCGCGGACGTGTCCGAACAGGACTTCGGGCGGCGGCGGCGGTGGTGTGAGGCTGTTTGGAGTGAGGTTAACGGATGGTTCCATCGTGAAGAAGAGTGCTAGTATGGGGAATCTATCGTCCTTACAGCACCCCTCGTCCGGGTCGTCGCCGGTGCCGGGCTCTCCGGCGTCCGACCAGGCCCATATTCCGGATGGCTATCTCTCTGATGATCCTGCACATGCATCTTGCTCTGCTAATCGTCGAGTCGAGAGAAAGAAAGGTTATTTTCTTTTTATTTTTACTTGAATTTAATTCGGAGCAAAGCTTGAATTTTGCGATGCTTTTTAGGATCAAATTTTTGTTTAATTAATTTGATTTAGTATTTTGGAGAAACGTGTGTTTTGTAGTGAAAAGGTGAAAACATCCTCTGGCAGAAGACAACAAGGTCTGACCTTTCTTTTGCGTATAGCTATAGTTTCGTGCACGAACAAGTCGCATGGAAATTTTATTGTTATTCTGTAGGTGTTAATTTAGTGTGATGGAAAAATGGTGTTCGATTTCAATGAGGTTATCAGATTTTGATTGTGTATCTTTAATCTTTTTCCTTTCAAGTGTTTTTTCATTTATGGGTGATTATAAATTTTTACGTTTTAATATGTTATCATGCATACATTAAGAAACTTTGAATGGGAAAAGATAAGATCAAGAATTGAGTGATGGTGGATTTTGTTTGTTTATTTATTTGAAGTTGGATGGCTTCTGTTTATGATCATTTATTATGGAGATAATAATGTAGTGGAACTTTATCTTTTTTTTTTTTTTTTGGGTGTTCAAATTGGGCGGGTTGCATTTATGCTCATTTATTTTGGGGTTGAGTTGGTCTTTGACTATGGTGTCTTACTATTGGGTTGTAGAATGCAGAGTTAGTTTTGCTAATACGGGTTTGCCCATTGAATGCTCTATTTCCACTTGATATTGATGTTTCTTTTTGCTCAGGTTTTTGTTTGTGTTCGTGTATGTGTACGTTTATTCTTCATCTTATATTGTAATCATTTGGTGTCTTCTTTCTGATCATTGCAGTTAAGAGAGACAAGCCACTGATTGTTTTAGTAAATGATGGGTTTGGTTGTTTTAGTTTTAGCCAGTGATTGTTTTAGTAAATGATGGGTTTGGTTGTTTTAGTTTTTGTTTTTCGTTGGAAAGTGAACTTAAAGGTAAAGGTAAGGCATTAGCTATTCTGGCTAACATGTAGAAGCTATCTTTGTCTGGCGCAGTTTTGATCTGTCGTAGGTCTCATGATATTATTACCTAGAGTTCACCAAGGTTGTTATAGCACCAAGCAGCCAATGATTATGTAGTAAATGCACCAATGAATTACAAGTAAACAAAATTACTTCACAAGTTAAACGTGTAGCATAAGTCATGCGTGTTGGGCCTTGCACGGAGTTCTGGATATTGAGAAAACACCTAACGGCTTCTGTCAGTTGTAGAATTGTTGGTTTGTTGCTTAAATAGTATGACAAAGGGGTACCTAATATTTTGCAGAGTTATTTTCTTGTTTCCTACTAAAAAAGATACGAGCAGTTCATTAATGTGCTTTACATTATTGTATTCGATGGGCATTTTTTAATCTGGGACACAGAAGGTTGAGGCTGCAAGCACTAAAGGGCTAGACGATATTCTTGTCTCAACTGCATGAAAATGTTATGCTAACTAAAGCAATGCTGCTGTGACATGCTTCCATGAGCTTTGCCTTTTTGATTTGACTTGAATCTTTCTTTTCCTTCTGATTTTATCATTTCATGTGTTTTTCTATTTAAACTTATTCATAGCCCAGGCAAATACTCTGCAACCTATTTATCGGGTCTCACTCAGTCATATGCGTCTATCCTATCCGCTTGGGTATGTTAGTCAGCAATTTGATTGGTGCTCTATATTTGGCTATTTGTATCTCTTCTGAGGAAAAACATGTCTAGCTAGGAGATCATGCCTTCACTATGCACTAACCTTCTTTTGCTGCATGTTTTATAAAATAGGATTTTGTGTTTCAAATGTTAAAGAACACAGAGTCGCGACAATATTGTGTGCTGGTTAGGTTTTGAGTCAGTTCTTTTGTTACTCATTTTCATGCTCGTTTACTGTGATGAAAAAAATTACTGATAAAATCCTTATCTTATCTTTTGGTAATTTTCTGATTATTTGAACATTTCTCTTCCCAGAAAGACCTTCTGGGGTTTGGATATAGAATCCCCTCTCGTGCTTTTGGAGTATGTGTCCATTGCCACCGCTGCTTGGTCTAACGTTACTTGATCCGACTTCTCTGATTGTATTGGATATCATACTGATTTGAGGACCTCTGCTGCCTGCATTCCTGCCTGCCAATGCAGCTGTGGAAAAATTATACGACTATGATGTTAGATGTCAAGGTTACTGTTATTAGTATGGGATAGTGGTGAAAATGGATGGTAGCATTGATGTCATTGGAGCATCACTTATTGTTTCTCAAGATATAATATAGTTCTTCTGTGAGGTCATCTTCTGCTAGATGAGAATTTATTTGTGGAGATAATTGGGATTTCACATTCATCTACCTTTTGTTCATTCCTGATTTTTTGCTGGTCCATTAACACTTACAGGATGAATTCTGGTGACATTATCATCCTTCTTTGAATCATGGATTCTCTTTGTCCATGCTTGACATTGCCCTATAGTTTGACAAATACATGAATTTTTTTTTTTTTTTGGTTGGGGGGCTGGGGGGACTGCTAGGAATAATTAAAAAATTTATAGGGGTTAAATTCAAAAACTTTGGAGTTCAGTCCCCCTTGGCTTTCCCATCTATTTGAAACTCCAAGTGTTATATATACCTGTTTTGTGGATTCCTGATACTTTGAAGACTGGTCTGATAAGAATACATGTTTTCACCATCACTCAACTTTCTTCCATATCTGAAAATCGGTTTTGGTTGCAGGTGTCCCATGGACTGAAGAAGAGCATCGGCTATTTCTTCTTGGTCTCCAGAAGCTGGGGAAAGGAGACTGGCGTGGTATATCAAAGAGCTACGTCACATCAAGGACTCCCACTCAAGTGGCAAGCCATGCACAAAAGTATTTTATTCGGCAGAGTCATTCAACTAGGAGGAAACGACGCTCCAGCCTATTTGATATGGTCCCTGATATGGTTTGTATTGCTTCTCTGTAATAATTGTGGTCTTTTCCTTTAGGGTTTTTATGGATATGGATGACTGAAGTAGACATGCCTGTAGAGAAGAATTAGGTTGCTTTGCCTTGTTTTAAAATATTGCTCGCCAACTAAATCTCGTAGAAGGATCATTCTGTTGACTTAGTCTCTTTCTTGCTGAGCAGTGAATATATCATGGATAGCATTACCATTATCATTTTTCGTTGCATAGAGACTTTGATTTCCCCTTTTTGTTATGTCTATTTAATGTTTTAGCCTCCGTAAATGGTTATGAGAAGATCACTCTCTTGTTCTAATGTACTAATTCTCCCTTGAAACTTGTTCTTACTGCCCTGCCAGGCTGCAGATCCACTGCCACTGCCAGAAGAAACATTTATGCTCCCCCCTCATATTGAAGAGAGTTACAAAGAGCAAACTGGTAATCCATCCTCACAAGCAGCAGAGGATGATAACCCCAACACAGGGATTTCATTGGACCTTTCTTTGAAGCCGGATATTGAATCCATGGACATCACTCCCGTTGAAGCTGCCGAAGAAACTAAAGAAACTGTTACACCTTCACCTGAAGTTCCTCCAGTGTTTCCATCAATGATTCCAGCTTACATACCCCTACCATTTCCACTATGGCCACCGAACGCCCCCTTTGTTAATGAAGATAAAGGGGCAGAGACTTCTCAGCATCAGATCTTAAAACCTATTCCTGTTGTTGCCAAGGAACCAGTCAATGTTGATGAATTAGTAGGCATGTCCCAGCTCAGTTTACGCGATGCTGCCACCCGTAACATAGAGCCATCACCGCTCTCCCTGAAGTTAACAAGCGAGCCATCGAGGCAATCAGCATTTCATGCAAGTACTGCAGTCAATAGCTCAGAAATCACAAATGTGAAACCAGTCCAATTCAAGCAGTTTAAGGTAGTCTAAGTGGGAACAAAAGCAACTTTTATTTTTAGGTGGTCTCTTTCTCCTCCAACCTCCCTTCTTTCTTTGACAAATTTTGTACAATTTCCTTTTTTTTCAGTTGATCTCTTGCATGTAATATATATTTAGATCCCAAAGTTTAGGTTATAGGATCTGGATGCTATAATTCTTTCTAATTGTACACAAGGAGGGTTCTTAATAATTTTTAAAAAAATTTCTTTTTCTTTTTCCCTTTTGGTGGCCGTTCGAAGTAGTGATCGTCCGGCAGCGAGCCGATGGACTTGGATCCACTCGTAACATGAAATAATGGAGATATGTGAACATATAGTTACGATGAGATGATGTTAAGAGTTTACGATTAGATTGTTACAAGGGGATTCTAATACTAGTTGATATGGTCGATTGACAATATATTAGGAAAGTGAAGTTTCATTTTTCTTAGCTTAGCTAAGCAGTAGCCTCTTTCAAGAGAATGTTGCCCTTCCCTTTGTCTTCTATATATAACCCCTCTTTACCATATCATTATTCTCTTGAGTTCACCATTATTTGTTTCCTTGCATTTAAAGAAGCCTGTCACTGAATGAACAATTGAACCGCACCGCCTTGATGTTGTTAAGATGCAACATCGGTTGAGATTGACATTTTTTTGTAAATATTGTGAATTATTTATAGAAATATTTTGCTAATTTTCATCGTACTTATTTTGTATAATTTCACAAACCTTCCACAATTGTCTTCCCTTTGACAGGACATGACATGGTATGGCGAGACATGGACAATTTGGCATGATACTGTTACATAGGCAATCTCATATAGCTTTTTCATTTTAGTTTTCCAATTGTACCAAAATCGCAAAATTTATATGAGTAAATCGATAGGGACCTCTTGTGGTTTATCAAAAGTGCATTAGATTTCCTTGTAGTCTAAAAAATATGCATAAGCTCTTTATGGTCCATTAAAACTACATTGAACCATGCCATTAGAAAATCCGTTATTTTTAATCAAATTGCGTTATAATCGTCCAAATTGCACATCATGAGAATCTTTCCAGTCCAGATTAATTTTTGTTGATTCAAAATTGCATAACGTGGGAATTTTTATTGGAAAAAAAGGATAGTTTTGTAAAATTAATTTGAGTAGAAATTTTTTCGGCAATGTACAATTTGGATGCGTGCAATGTAATTATAGTTAAAAATAACAAATTTTTTAATTATAGAAAAGTGCGATACACTTTTAATGAACGTTGGGAGATTGTGAAAAATTTTTTAGACCATGAGGTTTTGAGAACCACAGGGGCTCAATGTACTTTTACCCAATTTATATTTTTAGCTTTATTTATGCGTATTTCTATTCGAACTTTGTCCATCAGATTTTTTTAATTAGAAAATCAAGAACACGATGACTATACTAATTTTATTTTATTCATTTTTGTTTCAAGATTGATTAGCATGAAATGGTGGGAAAAGCATGTTGCAAAGAGTATAATCTTATCGTTGAGAAAGCTCGAACATAAAAATATGTAGAACTAGAAAACCTAAAAATAACCACTGACAAATATTAGTGTGATATCTTAAAGAAAAATTTTGCTAGAAAGCCCCTACATAGGAAAAAATATAGTTACTTCCTACTATAGTCGAAAAATAAGTTACGCTAATAGAGCTTGTTGAGATTCAAAGAGCAGACATGGTTCAGACTATTTTCCCAAACCAACTTTCACCATTTCTATTAACGCATTTTATTAATACACTTATGATGTATCACTAATGATATCATTTTATTATGTTCGTAGTGTCGTTAATTCTCACCAATAACGTTATAAGCAAATCCATTCTCACGAAAAAGACTACACTACCATTATCGAACTAGACTCGGTACTCATTTGGGTTCGTAGTTGCCTCCTCTGTCAGCTCCATACACGCAAAAAGCAGCTCCGACCAACTTATTTTACACGAGATAGTTTCCAATCAATCAAAAAGAAGAGGGAAAAAAAAAACACATATGAGAACAAGACCAATGGTAGATGTACAAGCAAATAGTTATCTTAATATTTCCTAAAAGCAGACTTGGTTGGGGAGTAAGTTCATGTAACATTTGTGAAACGCACAAACAACATTTTGCAAAGCTAAATTACCGCCCTTCCTGCTTCTACATCCCTAATATTATGCAAAGGAAAGAAGAAGAATTGGACACAGAGAGAGAGAGAGAGAGAGAGAGAGAGAGCAAAAATGAGGGAAAGCCAAAAAAAGAAAAATATCGAGGAGAGATCATCTAATATTACTAAACTATGGTATGCAAAAAAAATCATAAAATCCTGAATTGCTTCAACGATAGCTACGATAACTGGGGCTGTACATGCAACTCTCGGCATACGCCACGAGATCCTCCGGCTGAGGCAGACGAGTCGCTAAACCTGCAAGAAATTATGATTTCCAGAATGTCAAGGAGATCTAGCACCGATGTTTGTTAATGAATTGCATACGCAGAAGGGGAATGCAGGAAGAATAATATCATACCGAGTTCATATGCCTTGGCAGCAACTTTAGCGGCAATGTGTGCCGAGATCTTTCTAATGTCAGCAAATGGTGGGTACAGGAGTCCCTTATCCAGGTTCTCTTGCGTGACCTGTGAAGCTAGCGCTTCCGCTGTTTAATAGGAACCAAAATTAGGCGAATCATGGTTTAGAATGTTCATGGATTATGCAGAGAAGAAAAAGAGGAATTCAATCATGGTTTAATATTCAAAATTAGAAGTCTTGAAGTACTTACATGCTGCTAGAAGCATGTCATCATGAACACGGATTGCACCAGATATTATTAAGCCGAGACCAAATCCAGGGAAAATATAAGCATTATTCGCCTATGCAAGCAAAGTAAGCACATAAGTCGGTCTGCCATTGTACAATTTACAATAATCAAGCATTGTTGTAGGAAGCAGTTGAGAATTACAACCTGGCCTGACGTGTAGATCTTTCCTTTGTATTCAACAGGATCAAATGGACTCCCACTAGCAAAAATGGCACGGCCCTGAGGAGAAAGGACAAATGAGAAATAAAGAAGATAGGAAGGCATACAATACTAAAACACCACCTGAAAATGAAGAACTGATTATTCTATAGAGTTAGAAGGGTTTTACAGAATAGAAGACAGATCATGCAGATAATTACCTCACTCCATGTGTAGGCTTCTTCAGCAGTACATTCAGACTGTGAAGTTGGGTTGGAGAGAGCAAGGATAAGAGGTTTCTGCATGTTAATAAATCATACAGTTAGCTTTTGTTTACCGGGCTATGTACAAATAATAAAGCTCAACACTAGAAGAATGAGAAGATAGACCTCGTTAAATGATGACATAGCCTCCACAACATCTTTGGTAAATGTTCTTCCGGCTCCTGAGGATCCAATCAACACTGTTGGCTTGATGGCCTGTTAAGCAAAGAAGTCAACAGCCCAATATGTCAGAAGCCTACTCTGAGCATCCATTTTTACCCACGTGTGCTTGAGAGTGCGTGTGTGAGTGTGTGCATGCGCGTGTGCATGTGTGTGAAAGAAAGAGAGAGAGAGAGAGAGAGAGAATCAGCACCTTAACAGCATTCACCAGTCCTTTAACAGGTTCATGTTCATGGGCCCATGGCCGCTTAAAATGTTGAAGTGTATCTAGACGGGACCTAACAATCAATCCCTACAGAAGGAAAGATAATAAGGAGATTATTCATGTTTAACAAGTCTCAAGAGGGGAAGAAATTGAACAGCAGCTAGCTTTGAATCTCAATTACCTTGGAGTCTACCAGCCAAATTTTCTTACGAGTCTCTTCCAGTGGGGTTCCCATCTGTACGGGTTACATGAACAAGTTCTCGGTATATTCTCTCAGTTTGAAGCAGTTTATGCTGAAATCGAAGTCATGTACTATAAAAAGGTCAGATAGCTCTAACCTGTTTAGACATCTCAAGAGCTATAAGTTCTGCAATCCCTGTGCCTGCCTGCATCATTAGCAAATATCAGAACAAAAATGAGACCCTATGGAAAGGATGAAACCAAAGGAATAAGAATGAAGAAAGAAAAGTTTGCTGAAGAAAAGCCCAAAAGGAGTAATGACCTGGGTTCAAATCCCATGAGGGGCAAGGGATTGGGAGGTTTAAGAGAAAAAGGGAAAACCAAAAAAAGAAAGAAACTTATATAATCTCCAAAAACATCAGCTCTTAGGACTGTAACAAAAGATTAGGATTTTGAAACAGCAACAAGTTAATACCTCCCCAGCTCCGAGGAATAAGAAGGTATGCTCGGCTAAGGTTCCCCCGACCAACTTAAGTGCCGCAATAAGCCCTGCAAGGACCACAGATGCTGTGCCCTAGACGGAAGTAAAAGAACGGAACATCATAACACACTCAGAAACATTCTCCAAGCACAAAGCTTCTCAGATTCTCTTCATTTCTTTAGACACCCACAACACAAGAAATATCAATAAATAAAATCTTCCTCAGCTTACCTGTATATCATCATTGAAGACAAGATGGGTGGGTCCATATTTAGCAAGAAGGTCAAATGCATTGTGATTTGCGAAGTCTTCAAACTGCAGAGGTGAATTGTAGAAAATAAGGATACTGCTTGTCTCAATGAAAGAAAGTACTCGTGCTAAAAGATGCGAATAAGACAAAACCCACTAACCTGGATGAGGACTTTTTCTCCATAATTCTGCTTAACAGCAGTCATAAATTCATCTAGAAGTTCAGCATACTCCTGGAGATGGAAAAGTAATCCAGCTGAGTATTTGCCAAAATAAAATATTATTTGCTTCTATCTCATCAAGTTTAGGCATGCCAATAGCTTGATTGTTAACCTGTCCAGTGGCTCTCCTTTGTCTGAGCCCAATGTAAAATTCATCCTTTAACAGACTCTCATTGTTTGTACCTACATCAATAGTTACAGGCAAGCACTGCAGAACCACAAGAAATTTGAAGAAACAGTAAATCATAATTTGCTTC
This sequence comes from Cordia subcordata, assembly GCA_028554755.1. Classification (NCBI taxonomy): domain Eukaryota; kingdom Viridiplantae; phylum Streptophyta; class Magnoliopsida; order Boraginales; family Cordiaceae; genus Cordia; species Cordia subcordata. The sequence goes on along the minus strand of JAPTOF010000006.1, from coordinate 12,466,036 downwards.
GATCAACTGAAACAGCAACATGATCAATGACTAACTAAATGTCTGATGTGGTCAAGTGATGCAGGTTTTGCAGCCTATCAATCATCAATAGAGACAAATCTACTGGCTACTAGTGAAGTTTGGACAGGGAGATGTATACTTGTCACTACAACCTAAAAGGTAAATGAACTCGATCTCAAGATTGGAAGTTAGCTTGATCTTGGGATCTGCAAAAGGAAAGCCATCATCCCCTCTTATCATGGCATGCAATTTGTAAATCTTGCGGTCTCAACTAAGAACTAGGGAAGAAAAATATTGTTGGACATCCGTGCCTTTTGGGATAAGGACTTGATTTTGCATCCCATTTAAGATACAATATAACAGAATAGCTGGTCAAAGGAAGATATCAACCAAAATATCCTAACCCTCTTACTCTACTGAATTTCTTGTGTTTTTTCCTTGTTAACTCTCTTTCAGATTGCAATGCCTGAAGAGAAACGGGAGGAGGCTTGGGGGGGTTCAATGGCAGAAAGAATGTAACTTGTAATTACTTACAGCAGAAGGACGAATGCCTCCAAGGGCAGTATAGAGTGATAGCTTCCCCACTGGTATACCCATTCCCTGTTATCAAACAAATATTCAGAGGATTCAGGATTCGTCATTCAGACACGGGCAAACAAGCACCTATATGTTAAAATGATGAAAAAAACGAAAGCATAAGAGGCCATATCTGAGTACCTGGCAGCCAAGGTCCCCCAGTCCCAAAATTCGCTCACCATCAGTGACAACAATAACTTGAATTTTTTTCTCAGGCCAATTCTTCAGTACCTCGAGAATCTTTCCCCTGCCAGTGATTACCACTTGTTAGTTATAAATTATCCAAAAGTACTGCCACTAGCAATTGGAGAAACTAACAAGCGACACACTTTTCTTTCAAACTGATAAAGAGACCCTGAGGCTGCCCGATAATGCTCCCGTATTTTTGACAAGCCTCACCCACAGTTGGAGTATATACTATTGGAAGCAGCTCTTCAACATTGTCCATGAGAAGCTTGTAAAACAACCTTTCATTTCTACCCTGTAGACCAGGATCATTATGTATGATTTTTGTATAAATTACACATGGGCATCGCAATACACATTCGGGCACAATGATAGTTAAGAAATTTAAGAAAAGAGTGGCCTCAACCCACAGCTTCTTAAGGACCTGAAGGTTCATCACATTTTTCAGTGTTCTTCTTAATTTCATCATCTCCATATTAATTGCCATAGATTTAAGCAAGGAAGCTGCAAATAGCAAGAATTAGTATGAGTACCTGAAGATCCATCATGGCCATGTATCTCTGCAAAGGTACTTGATATTGTCGCAGATTGTGCATCAATTTTTTGACCTGTCAAGCAATGTGTCAAAAGAGTTCCCATAAGTGAATTTCTCAGGCAATTTGGAATTGAAAAGGTAAATTAAGACATCCCATCTGAGTCATTAACTTGATGTTACCTGAAGCCCTTGATTGACTACTGCAGGGGGGAGAAGACCACGTAAAAAGTGGGCATCCCTCTCTTTCTCAGTAAAGGCAAGCCCTTTGTTGTAGTGCGGATCACGCAACAATGGATACCCACTGCAGCAACAATGGATATACATTTTTTATTATTCAGAAGCAATTACAATGTAAATTTAAAAAAGTAAGAAGAATATCACTGAATCAACAAGACGCCAGGGAGCCAATCTTGAAGCAAGAGGATACAAGATAATCAAAACCAAGCGCCCAAATATATTACCAAATACCTCAGAACCACATAAAAATTCATTCTTTACTACCTCAATAGAACAAGCTCTCTACTAAAGTTCATACCCAATTAAAACATAAGAAGACATGAAACATCATAGTAAATATCAAAATCTGATCAATTATCAATTTGATCTATCTCACCTCGCGACAGATACAGTCCAAGGAGTGATCATCTGATCCTCCGTGGCACTATCTTCACCATACACATCACCAACCCCACCACCAATGTGGGGTTTGGATTCCTTCTCCACCAGAGGAGCACCATCCCTCATCTCCTTCACATTATTCTCCACCAAAACGCCGACGTTTCGATCTCCAGGCCTGCCATTTGGGCTGACAGCAGCCACCACCACCATAGGTGCGATGGCTCTCCTTTGCGCCTGAGCCAAGCCTCTGGTCACCCCAGAAAGCGTATTTTCCTATGCCATATAATTAACACAAAAACTAGCCAATATAATTAAAACAATTAAGACAAAAGATTACCATAAAGTACATGAATTTTTGGTCTTTAAGCAACATAATTATAACAATTAAGAGAAAAAGATTAGCACAAAACACATGAATTTTTGGTCTTCAAAAGGCAGTCCAGTGCATAATATTTCCGCTATGCGCAACGTAGGACAAGGATCAAACCCACCTAGCTTAGCCTTAACATGCATTTCTACATTGGCCTTTAAAGATTTCAATCAACTTTTTTTTCCTTGGGGTGCATAGAAATATAAGGAGCTGAATCAATCTCTTTACTAAATTTCTTAAAATGGTTAGTTTCAAATTTGAGATCTAGGAAACCGGTTGGATTTTTTTTTTCCTTTTTCCTTTATTTTTCATTTTATGGTTTTTGATATGACTGAAACAAAATCATACAGTTTAAGCTAGCTTTATGAGAAAAGATATAATCTTTGGTAGCTAAAGTTCAAGCTCGAAACTTTTCTTCAAATGGATTATGCTTATTTTGATGTATTCAACAAGAACCAAAACAGATCAAGCTGATTCATGTGAATTTAAGAAAAAGAAAAAAAGAAAGAAAGAAAGAAAAGATTCTTTTCTGGGTTCTGTTTTTCCATCTAAACATCAAATGAAGCAGCTATGAGACAAAGATTTCAAAGCATATAAAAGCAAAAGATTGCGGATTCAATGAAATGTAAATCAAAAAAAGCTAAGAAACAAATTTTAAAAAGAAAAAAGATTACCAGAAAACTGCTTCTGTTTAATGAAAACATGGCTAAAAAAGCAGTTGAAGAGAGAAAAGACTTTTGCTCTTGTGTTGCTTGTAAGTTGTAATGAAGAAAAAAGAAGAAAGAAAAAAGAAGAGAGAATTAAAAAGAGAAGAAAAAGGAAAGAGAGAAGAAGGAGAGAGAGAAGTTGGGGTGTTATATGAATCTTCCTTCTCTCTCTGTTTTCCTTCTCTTCCGCACTTGGGCTTTGTTGTGCGTTTGCTTTTTATCGGCGAAATTTCAATTACATCAGATGCGCTTCTCTGGCAGTAAACAAAGAGTTGTCATGACTTCTAAGATTTCTTTTTATTTTTGTCTAGTTGGATTACGCAGGCCGTTTCGATCAGCTCTCCTTTTTTTTTTTTTTTTTTTCCCGTTAAGTGTTTTAAGCCATTTTTTTATAATTTAAAATTTTTTATTTTCAATTCTACTCAGACAGCGCGCCTAATTTTTATCAAACACTCAATTTAAAAAAAATTATTTTAATTCACTCCAATAACTCTCTTAGTTTAAAATATTATAATCTTAAAGCTATGGGAGATGAGATTTGGGCGTTGATTTTGGGATTAAAAAAATCTATATATAGGCATTTTGTTTTGGGATAGGAAAAAAAATTAAAATTTTGAGGATGAAATAGAGGGTTATTGGAACACTTTAGTACTCTTAAATATGGAAGTTTTTGTGTTTTAAGGAATCTATTAGAGTCAGTCTTCCTAGATGGCAATTGCGTAAAATGTTGTTGCTTTTTCTCTTTTTGTTTGGCGGTGGTGAACCTTTTGGAAGTTTTCTGGTTCTTTTTCTAAGGGTTAACCAGAAACCCTTTGACTAATCTTTGAAATCCAAAGAATAAATTTCACAATATTTCAAAGAGTGATCGCCACACATAAACTCGAACCCGCGTTGTCCGAGTGTCTCCACCCTAGTCACCTGGCCACTTACCAACTCACCTATGCCCCTGGGGGCAAGTTTTCTGGTTCTTCTTTGATGGTGGATTCTTGTAAAATTTATCGAGTTTTATTATGTAATTAATTTTTTGAATAGTTAATAACAGTTGTATTTTAACATATAAATCTCGTTTAGATTTTTTTTTTCAAAAGTTTTTTTTAATTAAAAAAAATATTTTTTTGAAAAGTTAAAAATTTTCACTTCAAAAGCTGAAATTGAATTTTTTCTTCGGAGTTTTTGCTTTTTAAAATCTAATTGAAATAGTTATTGCAAAAAAGATTTGTTTTTTTTTTTGGAAAAGAGATATACTTTTCCACTAAAGGAAAAAAAGTCAGTACAAATAGACTCTAATGAAAAATTTTTTGGATAATTGAGATGTGTTCGACAGGTAATAAACATTGTGTAGATGCTAAAATTTATAATCACGAATTCCGAAACACCAATAATTTGCAAGACAGAATAGAAGAAGAGTAGGGTAGGTCTTTGACACCCTTGTGGTGACATTCAAAAACACTCTACCACTGAAGCAAGTGATTGAGCACGGGACAAGATATAAATGTAGAGACACTAAAATCTACAATCACAAAATTTATAGCACCAGTAACCTACGACTCAAAAGGTAAGAAGTGCGAAGTGAGTTTTTAATACTAGTATGATGTATGTCAAAGACATTCTAATGCGCAAGTCAATAATCAAGCAATAATATGATGATACGAGTAGATAATATGGATGTTTATAGATAATATGAACTAATTTGAAACATTAAAAACTGCATCAAATACTATATGAAACATAATACTAATTTGACTATCTTTATAAAATATTAAGAACTTCTATGGATGTTTATAGATAATATGGACTAATTTGACTATTTTCATAAAACATTAAACCCAAAATTGTATTTTTTCATTTTTTTGACCAATATTCAATCAAGACATAATTAGGTCGTAACGACCGCATAGGAAAAGGATTTGATCCCTTTGTTATAAGAGAGATTAATAATATAATTATAGTGAAATAATTTGAATGATTGAGTACAAAAATTAAATAACTATATCAGTATTTTATCATCATAAGCTTTTTTATTTTAAATTTAAAATCAATTTTGCAATATTTATACTCTTCAAAAATTAATCTCAAAGTTTCGTGCACAACGAACACAATAGCAGATCGTGCCTGGTAGGACATGTGGGGTGTATAATTCGTGGCTTGTGATCCCCCGGGGCCACTGTGTACATAAATAGGAGCCCTTGTGGGACGGTGGTTGTGATTATTATGTGATAAACGTGGAGAGTTTGATGACGATGGTGACAAAGTTGGGTTTCAGCATCCGAGCAGACTTCCCTGTGAATACTGACATCTGATCCGTGGATTTAGTGTACCGGAATTATTAATTGGTGATCGAATTTCGCTAAATTTTTGATTGTTGGAAACACTAATTGAATTTTCTGTATAAAAAGAAAAGAACTCATCTTTTGTTTAATTTTTGAGCTTTTTCAAATTTTTAAAGTTGATTTGACACCTAAATTATTTCTTTTAATTTTTTCAAAATAGATTATTATGATTATAGTTACTGATTTTCAAATCGGTTGGATAACTCATTTGTTTTGGTTTGGTTATTTTAAATTGTTACGACTATATAGTTACAATTTTGATTAAATATCAAACAGTTTCAATTATGATTATCTCATTACTAACAACGAAATGAATCTGCTGCCTTCCCTAAACTGTCATTAGTCATATTTTTACTAATCCTTGCATGACATGGATTCTTCGAAAAGATATTCAGTTTATGTGAAAGTCAAACAAAAACGACTATTAAATTTTCATTCAATAATGAGCATGGAAAAGTTACTCATGAATGGTACAACCTTGAATGCTAAATTTAACGTTGTGTGCGAGCCGTCCATTTTTTTTTTCTTGAAATATGCATCCACATCTGTCTTCATCGTTGTGGACCTCATGCCTCTCTCTTACAACAATATAATGAAGAATGGTCCATGGCATATTTCTTAGGTATTTGCTTCTTTTTTCGTGAAAAGGATCGAAGCAAGGAAAAAGATAGGTGCATTCTGAGAATTAATTTTGATTGATCGATGAATTTTTCTTTGTATTAACAGAAGAAGCCTAGAGCAATTCACCAAATGTTAATTAGGTTTTGTTTGGCCCTATTTTTATAAAACATGATAATAAAGTTAATCAAATCTTAATACTTCTCATTGTTATAAGTATTACTAACTAGCTAATACTCTATCCATGCATTTTGATGTTAATTTTATAGTATAAATTTTTATAAATATCAAACATTTTGAATAATTGTGTATTTTGGATTTTATTAGGGTTAACAGTTAAAGGAAGAATTAAATATTGTCAGTGATTATCATTTGTTAGCTGTTGTAAAAGAATAATAAATGGATTTTACAAGTAAAATAGAAAGATCATGCCACGTATATTAAATCTGTTCGTAAAACAAAGCTAACTCTGGTATATATATTGTACATGTGAAATGTTGTTGAAAGATTACAATAGAAGCAAATACTACTGCTAGACGGCAAATTGGGAGACAATTTGAATAAGCAAATATTTTTGAAATAATATAGACTAATTTTATTATGTTCATAAAATAATGAGCACTAATTTGAACATTACAAAATACACTAACTAATTCTTTTTTAAAAAAAAAAGGTGAGGAGTTCTTAAAAAAAATGGGTGAAGAGTTTGAATTATTGTAATTCTTTTTTTGGTTGAAATAATTGTAATCATTGATATGGACAAGAACAAAAGGCGACCTCCTAACATGAATGAAGTTGTTCGACAATTGGCAGGCATGCAACCACGTAAGTGACCAACTGTTTGGAACTTGGACATGACAAAACTTTTGGAGCCTGTTTGGCTTTACTTTCGTTCTCTTTAAAGCTTAATAAATAACTTTTTGTGTTTATAAATAAATAACACATAAACACAAAAAACCTTGGATAAAATGTGATCATAAACTTTTAACATGTTTAATAGTTATGCATTTATAATTAACAGTATTTAATAAAATAACTAAAAGGATCTTTCACAAAAGAGTGTAATTCAATAGTAGCACCTCTCACTTGAGACATACATGCTTTAAAATTTGAGTCATCAATGAAAATAAATGAAAAATCACTCCTCATCCTTCATATGAAAAAAAAAAGGACCTTTCTAAAGTTAGAGTTGTTGCTTTATTTATTTATTTATTTATTTTTAGGATAGAGATGATCTAACCACCATTGCTTATAAGTAAAAAAAAAAAACAAATAATGATAAAGGGAGTAGTGCTTTTTCTTTTACCTACTTATAAATTCATAAAATTTATTTATAAATAATTTTTTTTTAAACTTATAAACAGACTTGACTTACTTATAAGGTGCAGAGCCAAACACCCTCTTTGAATTCATACCAGTCTTTTTAATGGCCTTTATAGATTAGTTTTTTTTTTCTCAAGAATTTGTTTTTTCCTTTGAAAAAGGCACATTCTTTTGTAATAATTATTTGACTTAATTCTCAAAAAAGTTTAACTTTGAAAAAAGTTCAAATATAACTTTTTTTTTAAAAGTTAAAATTTTAAACTTCTAAAAAAAACACTTCTTTTAAAAATTGATAATAAAATAATTTTAAAAAAAACTAATCCAAACGTGCCTTAAAATCTCTTATGGCCACCTGAGCCGAAAACGTTGTCATCATCTCGTCCTCTTGTTGCAAGCACAACATGAGTATTAATCCCATTTTATACACTTCCTAAACGCATGGGGCCAAACCGTGCAAGAGAAGTAATGGGGTTGATATAATAAACCAACCAAAAAAACTATGTGCCCCTCAAGGAACACAAAAGTGGTAGTTGACTAATTGGCATTGCTTTTCTTTTAAAAGGGTTAACCAAAGGAGAACTCCTTTCCCACCTGGTCAGAGGCCCCTTAACCAGGCGGGAGGTAAATCGAGGGATGTGCGTGAGTGGCAGCCCGACCAGGGAGAGGACCAACGGGCGTGGAAATCCAGCAATAGCCCCCGCAATATTTCAGCGGAGTACTGCCGCCACACGGACTCGATCCCGCGTTGTCAGGGTGTCTCCACCCTAATCACCTGGCCACTTACCAACTCACCTATGCCCCTGGGGGCGGCATTGCTTTTCTTGCTTATTGCCAAGTTAGCTGAAAAGTAGTTGACTTGTTTAACATAATTTAAATCCATATATGTTTCACGACCTCAAAAAATTTAAGATATATATCAAAGAAATTTTATTGTATTTGTTAAATATTTTTATTCTGCATGCAACATGTTTCTCTACGTTTTACACGTGAACTTTTTTTTTTTTTCTTTAAATAAATAAGAGAGAAGTTTGAATTCTGGACTTTTTCCCCCTAATCAACTAAAGATAAGCTTCTAGGGGATTTTAATATTGAATTTTATGAAAGAGAATTGAGTCTAATAGTCTAAACTAGTCAATCAACAATGTTAATCATAAACCATCAGAAAGTTTACAGAGGTCCCGTTTGGGTTTTTTTTTCCTTTAAAAAAAAAAAAAAATACTTTTTTTCAATAAGTATCTAAACGAGATTTCAAAAAAAAAAAAGTAGTTGACTTGTTTAACATAATTTAAATCCATATATGTTTCACGACCTCAAAAAATTTAAGATATATATCAAAGAAATTTTATTGTATTTGTTAAATATTTTTATTCTGCATGCAACATGTTTCTCTACGTTTTACACGTGAACTTTTTTTTTTTTCTTTAAATAAATAAGAGAGAAGTTTGAATTCTGGACTTTTTCCCCCTAATCAACTAAAGATAAGCTTCTAGGGGATTTTAATATTGAATTTTATGAAAGAGAATTGAGTCTAATAGTCTAAACTAGTCAATCAACAATGTTAATCATAAACCATCAGAAAGTTTACAGAGGTCCCGTTTGGGTTTTTTTTTCCTTTAAAAAAAAAATACTTTTTTTCAATAAGTATCTAAACGAGATTTCAAAAAAAAAAATCCAAAACTCTAGAAAAAAGAGCTCAATTTCATTTTCTTTTATAGAAATCAGAATTTTAACTTTTTAAGAAATAGTTTTTCAAAAGTTTTAAAAAATACAGAAGTTATAAACTTTATCTTATTAAAAAGTATTTTTTTCAAAAAATTTTTAAAAGATGCTTTTACAAAAAAATATTTTTAAAAAAAAAAATTAATGCAAAAGAACCCATAGGCCATAAGGGTTAACACGCGTTAATTTCTTCGACCTAATCAAGCAAACAAAAAGATCGACGCTTTACAAAGTCAATGGATGTAACGATGTGCAAGCTGCCAAATGTTTTGTTTTAGTAAGTCGTGGAGATGCATGCATAATTACTCTAATATCAACTTTTTTTCCCCCCTCAAAATGGGGACAATGAAAAGCATCTATCATTAAATAGTCCCATGCCCAAAATGCAAATTCTCAACTGGGGAAGGCATTATTTGGTGTTGACGATAAACGCGAAGTTCAATTTGACTTGAAACTTAAACCTTACTTTTACTAATTAATTAATCTTTGAATACCAATATGTTCATACACCAAGTTGCAATGAATTTCTCTCTCTCTCTCTCTCTCTCTCTCTCTCTCTCTCTCTCTCTCTCTCTCTTTTGTTGGGTATGAAGTCATTTATGCTATATACTAAAAAATGAATAACAGTAGTTAATTTTTCTTTTTCCAAAATATGATTACAGTAGATTGCTCCATGTTTATTTTTAAATTGATTTCTTTGCTTGCCACATTTCATATCATGTAACATTCCTTTCTATTACTCAAAAGAATTATATATATTTACACAAAAATATGTAAAACACCCTTTTCGAGCATCTTTATCGTTACATATTATTTAAATTTTTTGCTTGTGACATGTTGGCCATGCATATATGCAAATAAACGTTAATTTTAGCGAGATACTTATTTAACTTATTGAGAATGTATTAGTTAGGTTTAAAATCATATAAATTTATTACATATAGAATACAACTTTTCTTTTTGCGACAAGAAAAATTCAACGAATAGAGCTTGATCACCAATTGGCAAATCTCAAGCACACAGTACTTCTTATATACTAAGTACCAGTTAAATCTAAGACATTCACCTAAGACAGCGGAGTAGATTTAAACTCAAGTTATAAATTATATTCATATCTAACTTTTATGACTAAGACATTCTTGAAGGACTAAATAAAATATAACTTATAAGTTGTTCATTCTAAAATTTGATATCACGAAATTTATATTCTCCTGCATTGCACAAGAATCATACACTAATGGAGAATATATACGGGCTAAATTAATGCATGGGTTTGTATGCTAGTGACCTCGAGAATGGGTAAAGAAGACCGCGTCGAGTCGCTGCCTCTCATCAGTAAAAAGGGCAAAAAAAAAAAAAAAAGTAGGTGGGGCCATTTTTCTTGATTGCCTTGAATTGCTCACCACGCGCTCTGTTGGGCCGAGTGCTATGAGTCATTAGTGTTCCGCAATTGTGCATACCAATGGGCAGAAAAGGAAGAGCCTGTTCGACTTGTTTATTTTATAACTTATAATTTTTTAAAAATTTATTTATATATATATTTTATTATTTACAGTTTATAAATCCTAGAGAAAATGAACTAAATACGCAGAAAATACCGTGTAGTGATATAAAAATAGGAAGAATGTCATTTATCTCAATGAGTTTTTACTTAAATCCCTAAGTCTTCCATGAAACTTTAATTTTATCCATTTTTTCCATGATATTGAGTCTAGCCAAACAATGCCTTGTATCTTGCGATATTTTATCATTTTTATCTTTTTATTTATTTATTAGATGATTTAATTATATTTTATTGCTATTAAGTTTAATTTAATTTTATTTTTTTAAATGTTAACTTGTTGTAGTAAAATTGTTATTCTATTTTGGTTTTACACGTATATTTATATAAAAAGGTAGTTTAAATCTAAATTTAATATTTTAATTTAATGTATAACACTAAATTTACCCAATAGACTAATTTTTATTTTCATTTTTTTATATTCTTAAGAGTTAATTCATTCCAAAATATATGGATTAATTTAAGTAGACAAGATTGGATTATATTTAAAATATATATAAATTTATTGAAAAAATATATTTTAACTTGTAACTAACTTTTTCCCTTTAATGTTGTGGGTAAGAAAAATTTTTTGTAAATACAATATTTTTGTATATTGTGTCATATTTTGAAATTAAAATCTTTTGATTTTTTTTTGATAAAAAATTTTTGTTGAATTATTCTATTAAATTATTTTATCTAAATTAAATTATTTTATTTAATCTTTTACTTTAATAAATAAATAGATAAGAAATAAAAAAAAGGTAAAAAGCAGCTTTTTGGTAACAAAAATTTTACAAATAAACTATTTTTTATTTATTTAAAATAAAATTTTAATTTTCAAATTAATTTAGATTTTCTTGTGGAATAATTTTATCAAATTATTTTATTTTTCTTTAATAAATAAATAAAAACACTTTTAAATATAAGGCTTTATTTGATAAAGTTTGATGGCATGGGGAAATATGGGTAAATTTAAAATTTCATGGGGAGTTTGGAATTTAAGCTAAAACTCATGGGGCAAAATAGCATTTACCCTATAAAAGTAAGCCTCTCATTTTGAATATGAAATGTTTATGCTTATGTATTAAAAGTGATATGTCTTAACAATTTAATGTACCTTTTAGTGCAAAAAGGTTATGCACTCAGAGACTAATTAATTTGATGTCAGGACTTACTTAATCTTCCGCCAGCTAAATTTCGTTTATTAGAAAGAAAAGAAAATTACTTTATCATTAACTTTTGACCATTTTTAAATAGGAAAAAGTAAGAAAACGAATATCTAATTTGAAAATATAGAACATTCGGGACTTGTAGATTATATGGACTATGTAATTGAGAAAAAGTACAACACATTAATTAAATTCCGATATTTTCTTTTTTCTCTTTTGCGGAATCACTAAATTCCATGGTTGAGCATCAACTAACTTAAAACTCATAATAAATATACATTGGAGCACCAGCCTGTGAGGTTTCCTTCCTTGGATTTGTACTTTCCTCAGCTTTTGGCCATGTTCTTGGCTTTCTATAGTTTTGTTGTGAGTTGAATCTAAAGTTGCGGCATGATCATTGTGCCCAAGTGCAGATACGTGACGAGTTTGGCTCAATTACTGATTTATCATCACATTTAAGCGTGTGAATTAGTCCAAAATCCAACAAATCATCGCAAATCCTGAACTTTGGCCGATGATCTCGCTTCTTTTTTTATTGTATTTTCATTCTCTTTTTCTCTTTGGTTGGTTGCTAATGTTCTACCCAATATTCTTTATGTAGGATATAATAATGTCAGTTCTAGAATAGAATTATGTTGTTCCACTATCTTGGTTTTGTGTCTCAGACCAGTATTCTTAGTTGGTATTGGCGCCTATATTGTTTTTGTCGTTATTTGGTGTTTGTGGGTGTTCGTTACGACCATTTTTGTTCTGGCACTTATTTGCTTTTCTCTTTCAGATTTGATCTCTGATCTTGCACATATGTGTTTGTTCTTTTCAAATTCGAGATATTGGCATGTGGTTTTTCCTGGTGGTGCAAGCTTTTGCAAGCAGTTTGAGAATCAGCGCATTTTTGTTGCTGGGTTAGATCTTGGTTGCAAAGGTGATAGAGCAGTCTGTTATACCACTTATTCAAACCTAAGGCCTAGAGGGTTTGTCCTATTCCTGAGGATGTTTAGACTATCTATGATTCAGATTTCTTGGGCCTAGTCTTTGTTAGGTTGATGAGTTCTGTTCAACTCATTCCTTTGTGGCTTTTTTTTTTTTTTTGGCTTCTTGTTGTTTGCTACTGTTGCAGTTTTTGAATCGGATTTCAAGGGATTACATTCAACAAAACTTCTTGTACAATTTGGGAGAAGGGGTTCTTTTGTATTTCTTGGCCCTTACTTGTGTTGTTTGGTGTAATTCTGTGTTTAGATATTTGTTGTAAAGTTATGTTCTTGATGTTTATTGTAGCTTTGCATTTGGTATTATAATAAAATTGTTTGTTGACAAAAAAAAAAATGGCCCAAAATATTTAATCTCCTGATAATAGTAATAGTAAATATAGACGATTATAAATTGAACATAAATATCCCATATAATTGACGTATGATGGGGCGTCATAGCCCTCGACCCCCCAAACATGTAACCTTGATGTCCTCGTGCCAAACACAACAAAACCGTAGTCCTAGATCCTCAGGCCACATGAAATCCGCTTAGATCTTGTTCTGATAGTATTTATAACGCCCTAGGCCCAACTTTGGCCTCCACTACGTTTGAGCCTAGTAAACTAGGCCAAAGCGTTTAAGCACTTAATATAGCATTAGTAAATCTAATCCACTATAAGCTCAACACAAATTTCACACACAATCGATGAAAAGTGGGGCGTCACAATATCTAAGAATTGTTCTTTATGGAGGTTAAAATACAAAAAATTTTAACTATATCAATAGTTTTTTTCTCAAGAGACTAATTATTTTATTAAGGTCCTGTTTGATGCAATTAACAGATTAGGTAGCATATAACTATTTGGTAGCAGATAGTTATGTGTTTTAGCAGTTAGCATATAACTGTATTACTAGCGGATTATTTTAGATATGTTCAATAAAACTAAAGGTTGGGTTAGCTGATGAATTAGTATTAGGATATTATTATTATTGTTGTTATTGTTATTAACATAATTAACATTATTTATTTTATAATTAAATATATTTTTCTTAAATAATATTTTAGTAGTAAACCAAAATAAAATTACTTTTTTTGATAAATTAAATTTATAATATGATAAACAAATATTTTTTATTATATAAATATCTTAATTGATTGAAAATTTATATTTTCAAAGAAAAACAATAAATAGACAAACAAGACCTATACTTTTTTTAATATATTTTGATATGGATAAAATTTGAAATTAATTTTTTTGTTATTTTGTATTTATATTTTTGAAAGAAAATATAAAAATGTATAGAGAGACTAGATAGAGGATAGAATTACCAAAAAAAAAAATTATAGAGAGGGTAGTATTGCCAAAAAATGATGAAGCACCAAATTCTATCCTAAAACGCTAATAAATATTAAATTTTCATAAACACTACTTCAAACACTGTTTATAATAAAAATACTATTGAAAACATTGTCTTATCAAACAACCAAGACGGAAGAATGTAATGTTTTGACTTGATCAAGATATTAAATACTATTTAAAATACTGTTGTCAAACAAAACCTAAATGTAGCGTTTCTTATGAGCGCGCGCCATGAGGTGAAATCCGCCAGTGGCCGCTAGGATAACTTTCGGCTTGTTTTGCGGGTGGTGGAAGTTGGCGTTTTGTGTTCTTTGTCCATGGGCCTCCCCCATTTGTATTTCACGTTGTTATGTGGGTTTTTTCCCAAGTTGTTCATCTTTTTTGCTGCTAATTCTATGTGGGCTTGGCCCATTTTGTTCCTAGACCATCTTGGCCACTCCCTTGTTAATCCAATCTACTTGTGGGAGTTTATTAAACAAATTAATGGATACCCAATAAATAATAAAGTCAATAGGTTAAACATTATGGTTTTGGTTTTAACAAGGAATAATTGATGGGTTACCTAACGGGTTTCGATTGTAGGCGTAAAAGAATTGAAACCCCAAAATTTGATTATTAATTTGTTAAAGATATATGTGTGTGTTTGTGCACATACAGATGCATTTAAATCGAATTTTTTTAACAATTTAAAAGTTGATTCATTTTATTTTTGGACTTTTTACATTTAACTTGAATTTATTTATATTTTTAGGCTGATTCTATATCTAAATTTATTTATTTTTTAATGTTAGGGTTATGGTTAATGATTTTTTAAACCCATCGGATCATTGTTATGATTTTAATTATAGGTTATGCTAAAAGCCCGGAGGAGATTATAAGTGACTTTTAAGCTTATTAAATGATCATTAGGATTTTGATTATAAATTATGATAAACAGTTTCAATCATGGTGATTCTGCTTTCGCTGTTAATCAATCGCCTCGGCGATTAGGATTTTGATTATAAATTATAATCAGTCATTTGTATGTCAGCTGCAATCCTTCTAGCTAGTAGATAATTTAGTTATTCTTTTGGGAGATATATTGTAAGGAAACTAACACCAACAATGAATATCCGCAAAGACATTGTGGAGGCTTCAAAGGATGAGTTAGAGAGAGAGAGAGTGTGTGTGTGTGTGTGTGTGTGTTTTTTTTTTTATAAATAAATTATGTACTAAAATGATCAGTTTTGCAAAGTAATGAGGAAAGTAATCATTTGAAATGCCATATCAACCCATGACAAAATGAGGACTTGCTCATGTGGGCAAGTCTTGCAAAGTGAAATCATCACTTGGAGTATAATTTTAGGGAAAATTTTTTTTTAAAAAACAGGTAAAATTGTGACTTGGAAACACGATTTTACAACAAGATTGCAAATTAAAAAAAAAGGAAGCAAAATCATGAATTGAAGTCACAATTTTTATGTGGCACAAACCTGCCACATCAACACCTCATTCACTCTCAAACCATGTCTTCAACTTCAAAGGAGTTGGTTATTTTATTTATTTCTTTCAAAAGTTTATTATTTTGGTATATTTTTATAGAAAAATAGTCATTCTGGTCTCATGTTTTAATGTTCTCTATTGTCGTACCATTTTGTTAGGCTTCATGTATATAGAATACTTACAAGTACTTTACCGCTAGAATCATTTACTTTGTCCATCTATAAAAGTTAAACAAATGGTAAAAGTATTGGCTCTTGGATTAAAATTTTGAAATTTGACTTTTTCTCTTGATTAACTTAGTACATAAGGTTGAAGAGGAGAAAAGAGCGTACAGTTATTTTGTGATTCCAATTGGAGACTCTAGTGCCCTTATTTCACATCTTTATTGGTATTGCTAAGAGGAATCAATAGGCAAAGCTTGGCCTCCCCCTCTTCGGGAACATTCCTTCCAAACACATTTGAGTACATATCAAAATAACCATTTTTTATTTATTTACCTCAAAAAATTATATATATTACATATTTATACATCTCCCTCAACAAAATCATAAAGAATTAATACTTAAGCTATTTTCTATCTCTTTCTATTATTAAATATATTATTTTCAAGCAAAAAAGTAATTAATAAAAATGCTAAAACTTAAATATCACTCATTAAAATTTTCATAAAGAGTTAGATTCCATTATTATTTTGAGCTAGGGGACTAAAATACAAATACAAACTTATTTTAAATAAATATAACTTAATCCTTTAATTTTTTTTTTCACCCCCTCCCCCCCAAACACACTCCCTAGTAAAACAGTACTGATTTATTATAAGGTACGCTAGATGTTGAAAATCTAAGTCATTTGAATCTTGATGCATGCATTTCACCTTTAATGCACTCAGAACCCTAGAAACAAGCCTGGAATAATATGCTACTAAGGAAAAAATTGTAATATTCACAATAAAAGAACAGGAAAGAAAGTTTTATACTATATACTAAAAAAAAGAGCTACCGTACCACCAGAATTCTGCCCTTTTATGGGTCTGTTTGGATTGGTTTTTTTTTTTCAGAAAAAAACACTTTTTTCCCTAAAAAATTTATATTAAATTTGCAATAACTATTTGATTTGACTTCCAAAAAAACTGAAACTTTGAAAAAAGCTCAAATACAGCTTTTTTTAGAACCCAAAATTTTCAGCTTTTAAAAAAAAATTGTTTTCCAAATACTGATAAAAAAAGTGCTTTTAAAAAAAGTCAATCCAAAAGAGCCCTATATTTATCCATCAGAATTATGTCAGTGCCATGCTATTTAATTTCCTATCCCAAGTAGATTTTCAGTTTTAGTTTAATTGTGCACAAATCCATATAATTTCCCTATACATTTTGTTTCTTCTTATTTTAGCGCATGTTTTTATGCATGACTATGTATTGTTATATAATATACAAGGGTTGCGCCACATGTTGTGTGCTAACTAATCATGACTTTTTTAATTTAGTTAGTCCTTTTAAGTAAATATGGCACGTTACCTATTTTTTATTTTGGGTATGTAACTGGTGCTATAATAATTACTATTATTTTTTTAAAAATAATTTTTTTTACAGTTCGTTAGTCACCCGTGCATCATCACATGGATATAATATGAGTAATATCAGGACAAAAAATAAAACCTAGACTCAGAGGCAGAGTTAGAATTTTTATTACCGACGTGGATATTAAATTAATAAGTTAATTTTGAGAAAAATGAAATGTGAACAAATATGTTTTTGACGTTAATGACATGTTTAAAACTGAAAATGATGCGTGATTGTGCGAATATTTGTTAGTAGACATTCATTTTTTTTCTTTTTTTAAATGAATAGTTTTAATTATTTTGAACATTAATTACTATTATTGATCTCAACTTTATTTTTGCAAGTAAGTTCATTACTTTAAATATAAATGAATTTTTCTTTAACAACATCTATTTTCTTTTAATCAAAAAGATTTCACAAACAGAATCGATTAAAAATATCTATTTTATATACTAGTTTTTTTTTTTTAAAGATAAAAGAGGGGTCAATTGAATCTAAGTGACCCAGCATGCATGATTGCCGCCACTTTACGTCTGACTATGAACAAGCCTGTCTCTGATGAAGATCTGTAAAGCAAAGCTTCAAAAAAGCAACCCCCAGAATTCATTTTTAAAAAAAAAGAAAAAAAAAGTTGAAATAAGAATGCTGATGATTCTCTAATACATGTAGGTCATCCTCCAAACATTCTCATCATTACTGCTTCTTCCTCCTTTTTCTATCTTTTTTCCTCTTCATAGTTGGTGCAACAATACAAAGAAACACGCACACAAGTACACCCAAACACACACTCACTAAACATGGCAGTCACGCCTGAACGGCTGCGGGACAACACCACGATCGATTTCCGTGCGCCACCACCATCTCCAGTCGCGTCTAGCCGGAGATCATCCGTGACAAACGACGAAGTTTTAACTGAGTTTCTCGAAAACTCCCTCAAAGTCCCCGACCTGATTCTCCCTGACAGAGTTTTTCCTCGGCAGAAATCGATCGAGAATCCTCCGCTGATCGATTTGCATTCGCTCGAATCGCTTGAGAATGAATCGATGTTGAGAATTCTGGAATCTGTTGCTCAGATTGGGTGCTTTCAGGTGATAAACCATGGAATTTCGCCTGATGTTATTCAATCGGCGTTGGCCGCCGGAGCTGGGGTTTTCGGGGTTCCGCCGGAGAAGAGGAAGGTGGTGACGAGGTCGTCGGAGAAGTTTTACGGTTTTGAGGAGGGACATGGGGAGGATGATCAAGAAATCAGTGAAGAGTTCGTATGGTCTAGAGATGAAAGGTTGCCGTTGGACATGGAGGGAATTTGGCCACTTGGATATTCAAATTTCAGGTAAATAATGTGTATATATATATATATATATATATATATATATATACACACACACACATGCATATGTGTATATGTATGTATATATTCTTTTGTTTGATTAACATCATTCAAGATAACTACATTGGTTGATCTGGCATAGGTAATTTCAATGCATTTCTATATACCTAGAGAAGCTTCTTTATATATATATATATATATATATATATATATATATATATATATAAAAGAGAGCGGAATAGTTCCCTAGGGATACCCAGAAGTAAGAACTGTTGTCTAATGGGGCTTATGAATCAGGTTTGATCCCTATTTACTATTGGTGGTTGGGTTGTGGTGTTGGTCTTCCACCTAGGTTTACCAATTAGTAATCGGGATAGTTGGATATACGGTAATTAGATTTTCGCTAATTGAACTTTTTTTGTATCAAAAAACAAAAAATAGAAGAGGCTGACATAGTAAATGCATCGGTATCCCCGTTAACTTGCCTAAAATATACTGATGCTTCCTGTATTTTTAAAATAGCTAAAGACCCGCGATGTTTTTTATAATGTGTCATATTGTCTCTTATTGTTAGGAAAGCTGTCAAATGTAACAGTAGTTGTACATCACATGATACCTATGAGATTATCTTTTATTTTTATCCTAAGTTATTTGAGAAAAATGCAACTCCCTTGGAATTTTGTTAAAAAATGCACAAGTGCCCCGTGTAATTTAAAAAGTAACTCATAGACCCCCAATTTAATATTTCCGGTTAACATCATTAGCATAAAATGATCATTGAGCTACATGTGATAGATTATAAAAACACGTAGATTAGACAAACTACAGGAGTACCATGCATTTATTCCGAGAAATAACTGTCCGTGTAATTTTCATAAAGGTATGTTTGATTGGATTTGCCATTTAGATTTCCTAACCATCAATAATAATGCTCTACTGCAGCAAATAAAAGTTTTCTATTCATTTTTGCTCAAAAAGTTTGATGCCACACATACTTCATACACTGCAGTGAGAAGCTAGAGAAGCTTTCATCAGAGTTAGAAATGGTGGCAGAGAAGGTTCTTGAATTCTTGAGAGACAATTCTCCAAGAAAATACCACGAAAACGATGCAATGCTAGGGGTGCCAAAAAATGCAAGCCCACTCTGTTTCATCAAGAAGCACTCACAAAGTGCAATTCATGGAGAACAAGAAGCAATAAACTCATTGAGACACGATGTGATAAGAACACTGATAAGAGGATCTGAATTCTCTCATGCCTTGTGTGTTCATGTATGCATCGGATATGATCAGTTTCATGTTTACTCCAAGAAAGGTTGGGCTTCTTTCAGAGCTGATGATAAGGCCACAGATGCCCTCATAGTCACCATTGGGGATAAATTACAGGTAACTTATTGATAATGTCTTCACTTGCTTCACAAAATACTCCCCTACATGATTCGAACTCAGGACATCCTCGTGGAGAAAATAGTTTTAACTATTTGAACTACTCCTTGAATTCTGAGCTTATTTGGAATAGATTCATGTTAAAATTTGAAATATGATAAGTATCTTATTTGGTAAGTGTCTAAAATATAATAAGACTGTTTGATTTGCATTTGTTACTAATTTAAGTTAAAATATTTTCATAAATTAATTTGACTATAAACTCCTCAACTTTGAGTGGTGATAATACAATTTCATTATTAAATGATAAATCATAAAATATAAAATATCAGTAAAAATTATTTTTTGTTTTTAGTTTCTATTTTTTATTTTTTAATATTAATTTTTTTTATTTTTAATTTTTTCGTTTTATTAATTTTATATTTTCTATTTTTTATTTTTTAAAATTTCAAGTTTTCAAATTTTTAAATTTGTAAATTTTATTTTTAATTTTTTAATTTTAAATTTTATAGGGTATTATGAAAAATATAAATATTTTATATATTTGCAAAGTACCTAACATGTCCTAACTATATTTTATTGGATATAAATATTCAAAACCCATCTTATGTTTAAAAATTATAAATAAGCTATTCTATGAAAAGTATTTTACAAGTAGTCCAAAATAAATTAATAATAAATAATATTTTTTTAGTATAAATTATTAAATAAAATAAGTGTCTTAAGACACACTACGTTAGCCTGCGAAATTGGTCGGCCCCACATGGTAATAATTAGGTTTCATTGGAAAAGATTCTAGATCTATTTCTAGACGAGACATTACTTTTCTTAACTAGTTTGGTGCATAATGTGATACTTGCATGCTTCAAAAAGCGAATGTACTCTAATTTTTGAGATTAGGATCTTTTTATATTAATAATTTTTTTATATTGATATAAGAAGATTATTCAATTATTGAAATTTGAATAATATGATCTAGACTATTGATAGCACTCAAATCCAAAAAAAGTGAGTAATAGGAGAGAGAATTTTTTTTTTCAAAAAAAAATTTAAAATAAATGGCTGATATGCTTTTACCTGCACATAAATAATTAAAAATTTTCTTGTATCAATATGAAAGAATTACTAATCTGAAAAAATTTTAGCTCTCTACTAGGTACATGTTTAAAGTCAAAATGAGAAACAGCATCATAGCATTATGGCTTTGGTAGACAAATTGATGGACACAGAAAGATGCTACTCACTAGATTAGCTCATACTTTAATGATAGTTACTATGTCCAGTGTCAATTAGATGATTAATAATCATTACTATTGTTAGTTTCTGGCGGAATTTAGTAGATCGTAAAACAACTGTACTTTTACACAAGATGGTTCTGTTTTCTCTTCGAGTAAACGATTTTTGGTCCTTTATATTTGATTTTTGTGACAATAAATTTAATTATTTTTGTAATTTGTGACATTATTAGTTTTAAACTTAAAAAAAGTTAAGAAAATAAGAGCATTAGGATTACTGGTTTCACAAATTATAAAAATATAAAACTAATGATGTCACAATTTATAAAGATAAAGGGTTGATTATTATTCTTTTTAACATTTTCTAAACTCAGGGCTAGCAAACTTCTTGGGAGTAGGAACATCAAAGCTTGCCCAACCTACTAAATAGGATTGGAGACACCACTAATTGCAAAGATAACAAATTAAATTGTCAAATTTTAAAGATAAGGAACTTAATTGTAAAAAAAGTCAAGATCAAGATCAAATGAGTCATTTACCTTTTCTCTTCTTTCCTCCCATTAATAATAATGAATCTAGAGGTGATGTCAAATCACTCTATTTCGTAACAGTATAATTTTGTGAAAAACTAGTAGCTGAACTTGAATCGTTTTATCCTCTTTCTTCCATTCATGGGCAGGCATGGAGCGCCGGACGATACAAGCATGTGATAGGAAGGCCAGTGTTTAAAGGTGTAGATGATAAGGACTGCATATCAATGGCATTGCTGTACGCTCATCCGGACGTGAATAATTGCGAGGGATCATCGAGAGAGAGAAACATTTCTCTTGGCCAACAAGTCATGGTGGTTATGCTATTGATTCTTGTTTACAACCTCTGGATTTATGTTTGCCAAAAATGAAGGGTACAGTAAATCCTTCAAAACCATGCATATGTATTTGCTTCTATTTTTTATTTTTTTATTTTTGAAATGAGATGTATGTATCACTAAGTAGCTGTCCTTTTTTGAAATGAGATGTATTTGCTTTTATTTTATTTTTATTTTTGAAATGATATGTATGTATCACTAAGTAGCTGTCCTTTTTTTTTTTTTAAAGTTGAATTAGAAATTGAGTGTCGAAATTTATCTGCCCTATGCCTATCTTTCGAGATGACAAACTTGACTTGTCTCTATTTTGCTTTTCGGGTAAAAAGAAAAAGGATAAATAAAAGAACAAAATTACAAAAGATATACTAACAACAAGGCCCAAAACAAAAATAAAACATAGATATAGTTAGGATAAGCCCAGAAATGAAGTTCCAAAAGGCTAGAAATATAGAACTGAAATAGACACAAAGTCACAACAAGGACTTCTATTTCTAGTACCTTAATTTCTTTTTTTCTTTTTATGGATTATTAGTGTAATATCCCATGTTGATTTGTGGGGTAATATGTGAATAGTTTGGGGAATAAATAATAACTTAGCTTAATTATTTTAGGCAATTGATTTAAAGATCCAAATAGTAGTTATATGTTATGTTTACAACATTAATATCGCTTGCAAAGGCCTAGAGGTCTGTGCTTGGGAGTGTAAAGAATGATATGAACGCTAGTATGCAGGTAATGTGCTACACTTAGTTTTATGCCTATAATACTAATCTTGCTCGTGAGGCTTAAGGGTTTGGGCTCAAGGGTGTGACAAAATGGTATTAGAGCTAATATGCGAGAAGTGCTACAACAAGTATGTGGTGGGAGCAGAAGTGCTATGCGGGATAAAGTGCTACACCAAGTGTGAAGTGGGAGCCATCTTTAGAATCTTAGAGTAGGGATAGGAGTGATATTCGAGGCAATGTGCTACACTAGATGTACGATGGAAATCATTTCTAGATTCTTGTATTGTCTAATCCTATCAAGGGGAATGACTGTAATGTCTCACACTAGTTTCTGGGGTTATATGTGAGTAGTTTATAAGTGGCCCAAATAATTATTTGTTATGTTCATAATATTAGTTTCGCTTGCATGACTTGAGAATTAAAATTTGGGAGTGTGACAATTAACAGTACCATTATTATATTATCACACTCCTCGTAACATAAATATGATGAAAGAAGGTGTAAGAAATTAGGTAAATTTGAAACCTTTAATTTAGTATTAGCTGAACTTTTGCATGAATCTTAATGAAATTTTCTTTTGACCTTAAAAAGTAAAAAAGAGTATGCCAGTCTATAACAAAGATTAAAATATGAGTCCATTATTAAAGATAACCTTTTATGTAAGCAAATAAAAATGGGGCCAAACCCTGGTTCAATAGTAGGCGTTATGGCCATTTATATAAAATGTGAGGCCACATGAACGGCTGGTGTTGAACTTGACGAGTACAAAAAATTGTTTTGTTGTCGAGATTCGATTCTACTGATTATTCCTATAAAAACCAATAACAAAAACAAATAACAAAAATTAATGGATTGTATATTGGGTTTTGGTTTTTATGAGGAGTAACTAATGCATAAAGAAGTAAATTTTAATTTTAGGTGTAAAAAAACGAAAACCGATTATATATTAATATTAAAATAGATGAATAAAAAATATTTCGTGATTATGTATGAACAAATATTATCCAAGCGTTAGTTTTATTAGTTTTGAGTAATTATTTATGGATAAATACTAGGCAATCATGTTTTCATTAGGTTATTTGCATGTATTTTGATTCATTTTATTGTTTTTTATAATATAATTTGAATTTTGAATATTTTCGAGTTGATTATTTGTTTAAATTTTTATTTTGTAAGGCGCATGCTTTTGATTGATTTTATTGTTGGACTTTTATATATTTAAATTGTATCTTTAATATATTTAACTTAATTATTTATTTAAAATAATTTTTTATAAACTTTGTTTTAAAATTACACAAAAAATTTTTAATATAATTTTTTAATTTTCACAATTCTGCGAACAACTCTCATTTCTACAAGTCACAATGCACTAACCGAGATCAATATATCTATATATTTCATAAAAGAGGTACATACTTTTTCGTACACGCAATATGCCATCATTCTAAGGCATCCTTTTCATCCAACAATTAATAATATTATTAATCTGCATATATAATTATTATCTGTGGGTGCAAATATCTTAAAAGGGAGGGTAAATTAAGATATTATCACTAATTTTCGTTTAAAAAAATTTCTCAGAAAATTAACAACTTCTTACAATCAATATATCAAACACAATGTAAGTAATATAAGCAAGTATAAGAAAGAAAATTTAAGGAAAAAAGAAACAAACGATTTAAGGTGGTTCGGCCGAGTCTCCGTCCACCATCCAAGGATGCTCCCTTTAGGACTTAAAAAATCTCCACTATAATGCTTCTTCAAATCTTGGTGAAGTACAAACCAAGTTCTTACAACTCTTTGAAGCCTAACTTGAAAGAACCCAAGAGTTTCACTCTTTAAAATTTCCCCACACTTTATAAGCTTTAAAGAATAGATCTCACAAGGTTTATAGCTCTCAAAGTGTGTATATACCCAAGGAATAAGAAAAGATTGAATATGAAAGTTCTCTTCAAGAAGAAGATGAATAAGCTCTTGAAAGCTCAAATATATTGCAAGAATGGCTCAAAGATTAATTGAATGATGATAAACAATTTTGCACACTTCACTTGATGATTTGAATGTGTATTCAATGAGTATTTAAAGATATTTGAGGGTTAGGGATTTGGTAGATGAAGAAAATGAAGAAAGTAAAGCCAGAACAGTAATAAACGGCTAGTGCATTTATTGCAGCAGCCCGTTCAGCCGGTCGACCGGCTGGGTCGTCCGGTTTGCTCTGCACTTTCTCTGACTAGGCCAGACGCCTTAGCCGGTCGGCCGGCTAGGGGGTCTAGCTTTTACCTTCCTTTCTGACTTGGTCGGGCAACCCTCCAAGTCAACCGGTCGACCGGCTGGGGGGTTCGGCCACTCCAGAAAGTGAAGTAAAGCCAAGCTTTTGCATAAAATGTTTTAGGTGCAATTTTTACAACTCTAAATCATTTTGTAATAACTTGTAAACACATGTTGTGATATGAAACACCCCAAAAACACATTTTATCTCTATGTATGCATTCAAATTCATTTGTGCATATGTTATATCAAATATGCAAGAGTCGAAAATTTGCTTGAAAAAAAAAAGAGAATTTGAGCCAAGTCTATACAATATATAGGCATTTCACAAAAAGAGCAAGAGAGAAAATAATATCTGGTACCCCTTATGACTTCTCTTCTTCTCCTTATGCCTTCTCGTTTTCTTTTTCTTCAAATAGTGCATTTTGCACATCTTCTTCAATCTTTCAAAACTTCAACTAAAGTATCGTCTCATTTTCACAAGAAGCTTTTTAGTCAAATAATGCATATCTATTTTCATCATCAAAATAAATAGTGAATATTTAGCTAATAATCTTCCCTTTTTTGATGATGACAAAATTTTTAAGATATGAGCAAAAAGACTCCCCCTTAATATATGCATTCTTTAAAAAAATGTATTTAGAAAAATACTCCCTCTGTCAATATTTAACTCATGCATATTTTGAAGACATTTTTCACCAATAATTAGGGTATCAACAATCATCCAAATAGCCATATCCACAACAAGTACAACAAACATATGGCCATATCCATAGCAAGTATGTCACAACAAACAAAGGACATCAATAAAGCATATATACCATTCATATCAATAAAGCATATATACCATTCAACTAATTTTAGCCAACAAATATACATGCATATATATACCATTCAACCAACATTATATCATTCAATGGCATTTACTTCTCCCCCTTTGGCATCATCAAAATTAATATAGGTAGGAAAAGAAATGAAAGCTAAGATTGAATAAAAAAAAAACTTGTCCATCAAAGTCAAGAATTTTAAAGTCAGCTAAAACTAAAAATGTTTTCAAGTGGAACAAAATGAGTTTTTCTGAAATAGAAAATCAAGGCGCGTGATCATGGTGATCTTTGAAGTACTCCTTCATGTCCGATCGCATAGAAGCCACCTCTGAATCAATGTGTTGCCTCCAAATAGTGAGCTTGTTCCATTGGCTTGTCATGGTGGCTCTCATTTCTCCCATACCAATGTTTAAGGCCTGCAATTGTGAAAGAATCTGAGCCATCAAAGAGAGGTCTTCTTGTTGACCCATCGAACTAGAACCAGCACCGCAACAAATCTCTCTGCGGCGTTGCTCATCAACATGTGCCTGCTCCCTAGATTTTCTCATTACTCGTCTAAGAGTAGCCTCCTCAGTATCCTCCTCTTCTTCAGAGGTACTAACAACCATGGGTGTTGTTCCTGGCATGCCTATGTCGGGATTACCCTCAATTTCTGGCCCTTCATCTTGTTCTAGTGTGATGTCTACCCCGCCAAGTATATCATCAAGGTTTTGTGCATTTGGGCTAAAGACAGGATTGGTGAAAATAGTGTCTTTCTTAGTCCTATGCTTAATTGCAGCTTGAGTACTTTGGGGCAAATTTTTGAAGGTCTCTCTATTTATGGGCTCCCCATTATACCAGCAAATGCCCATGAAGTTCATATACAACATGTTAAAATTCCAAGCAAACTCTCTATATGGAGCATTTGACGATATGTTGAAATGTGAGAAAATATGCAGTAAGGCTATACCATACCCAGGAGTGGTCGTTTTTCCTCCATCCTTTCTACCAATATGCAACATATGTTGAAGGATTAGGAAAGGCAAAGCTATCTTCTTTTTCTTCTTAAGGCTGTAGTAGATATAAGTATTTATGACCGAAATTTTTCCATCATTGATATTTCTAGGAAGAATTACTTCACTCATGATTTTGAAGGCAATCCTTTTATTAATATCAACATCCCTCAATAATGGAAGAATCAACTCTGGATCCTTAGGTCCTACATCCTTTCACATGTGTTTTATAACTTTCCCCGAAATATCAGTCTTCCTGATTCCATCCGGCTAACCCTGACTATTGTAATGACCTTCCCCATCAACAGGTATATTAAATATTTCATGCAAAGTAGAAGATAACTCAAGTTTAGGACTTCTATTATGTATTTCAAGGTTTTCATAAAATTTTATTACCAATTTATCTTGCACATCACAATGTAGATGTAAAAACATAGACCATTTATCAAATAATGGCAAGACATTAGTGCCAGCAAAATTAGAGTCCACGATATATTTACCGTACAAAATTGATTGTTTGCCTTGAATTTTTGATACCGGAGGTGGTGGTGGTAGTGGAGGAGATTGTGTTCTTGGCCTCTTCCCTTTTCTCCCCCGTACTTGACCTCTTCCCCTCAAATTCACCATGATTTCATGTTGTTTTTGAAGATTAATCGGTGAAAACTTGGTTTTTTGTAGTGGGTAAGCAAAATTTAGAAAGAATTTTGGAAGAAAACAGTTGGAAATTGAAGAATTAAAGGTGGGTTTGAGAGAAATTTCGGCTGGGGTTAAAAAATTTTGAGTAATTGAAGTGAATTTAGGGTTAAAACCCCAATTTTTAACCCTGTCCGCGTTCAGTCGGTCGACCAGCCGAATCAGAGAGCACCGAAAAAATTTATTTTTAGCCGGATGCCTTAAGCTTTAGTCGGTCGACCAGCTGGGTCAGAAAGTATAAAATTACATATTTTTCATGCCCAAGCCATATAAACATGTATGCATGCAATTTAACCACATTTTATCATTCCAATCTCTCTCTTAATTTTGCAAAATTGATCCTCATGCAATGGTTTAGTAAAAATATCAGCAACTTGACGTAATGTATCAATAAATTCAAGTATTATATCACCTTTTTGTACATGATCTCTAATGAAATGGTACCTAATCTCAATATGTTTAGTTCTTGAGTGTTGAA
The DNA here is from genome assembly GCA_028554755.1 of Cordia subcordata. Taxonomy (NCBI): domain Eukaryota; kingdom Viridiplantae; phylum Streptophyta; class Magnoliopsida; order Boraginales; family Cordiaceae; genus Cordia; species Cordia subcordata. The sequence continues at coordinate 12,438,175 of JAPTOF010000006.1, read as the reverse complement.
TTGGATTTTTAGTGAGATTAATTGCACTAGTATTATAACAATAGATAGGAACATGATCATATTGCAATCCATAATCAAGTAAGTTTTGTTTCATCCACAAAATTTGAGCCACACAACTACCGGCTGCAATATATTCAGCTTCGGTAGTAGAAATAGCAACACTATTTTGTTTCCTACAAGACCAAGATGCTAAGGAATGTCCTAGGAATTGACATGTTTCACTAGTACTCTTGCAGTCTACTTTGCAACCAGCATAGTAAGCATCAGAGAAACGACATAGATCAAATGACATTCCTTTTGCATACCAAAGCCCTAAATTAATTGTTCTCTTAAGGTATCTAATGATTCTTTTTACAACTGTTAAGTGAGTTTCCTTAGGATTAGATTGATATCTAGCACATAAGCAAACTGCAAACATGATATCAGGTCTAGAGGCAGTTAAATATAATAGGCTACCGATCATACCTCTATATTTCTTCTCGTTTACTGATTTACCCTTTTCATCCTTATCTAGCTTTGTTGAAGGGCTCATGGGAGTTCCAATCTCCTTTGCATCTTCAAGTCCAAATTTCTTGATAATTTCCTTGGTGTATTTGGCTTGATTTATGAAGATCCCCTCTTTTGCTTGTTTGATTTAGAGTTCAAGGAAAAAGGTTAATTCTCTTATCATGCTCATCTCGAACACCTTATACATACACTTTGAAAAATTCTCACATAAAGAGATATTAGTAGCATAAAAAATTATATCATCCACAGAGATTTGGACAAGTAGGATGTCATTGTCTTCTCTTTTAATAAATAGGGTTGAATCAAGTTTTTCTCTTTCAAAATTGTTTTCCACTAAAAATCCACTAAGTCTTTCATACCAAGCTCTAGGAGCTTGTTTTAAACCATATAAAGCTTGTTCTAGTTTAAAAACATGATTAGGACAACAAGGATCTTCAAAACCGGGAGTTGTTCAACATAAACTTCTTATTCAATGAATCCATTTAAAAAAGCACTTTTCACATCCATTTGATAAAGCTTGAAATCCATGTGACATGCAAATGCAAGTAACATACGAATGGATTCAAGTCTAGCTACAAGAGCATAGGTTTCATCATAATCAATTCGTTCTTCTTAATTATATCCTTATGCTACTAGTCTAGCCTTATTCCTAGTTACTATCCCGGCTTCATCTAGTTTGTTTCTAAATATCCATTTTGTTCCTATTATCAGTCTATCTTTAGGCCTTTCGACTAGTTTTCATACTTTATTTCTATCAAATTGATTCAGTTATTCTTGCATGGCAATTATCCAATTTTCATCAAATAAAGCTTCTTTCACATTCTTGGGTTTAATATGAGAAATAAATGCATGATGCTCACAAAAAGTATTAATATTACGCCTAGTTCTTACACCTTCATTTGGATCACCGAGGATAAGATCTTGAGGATGATTTCTTACGAACTTCCAACTCTTTGGTAGGTCTTCATGAGGTTCTTTTTCAACATTTCCTTTGTTTGAGCATTGTTCATTTTCCTCATTGACTTGAGACTTCCTTTCTTGATGTTCATCTTCTTGCTTTGTTGGTTCTTCTTTGTCTTTTGAAGTTGGATCTTCAAGTGTTGTCTTTTCCAAAAGATACCCTACATCATCAATTTCCTTTTTCGTCTCAAATGGATTGGTCTCATCAAATATAACATGTATTAATTCTTCCACAACAAGAGTTCTTTTATTATATACTCTATATGCTTTGCTTTTTGTGGAATAACTTAAAAATATTCCTTCATCAGATTTAGCATCAAATTTCCTCGAGTGGTACTTAGTATTTAGGATGAAGCATTTACAACCAAAAACTTTGAAGTATGATATTTTAGGTGTTTTACCATGCCATAATTCATATGGAGTTTTATTTAAGATAAGCCTAATCAATACTCTATTTTGCACATAACATGCAGTATTTATGGTTTCACTCCATAAATATGTCAACAAGTTGTGTTCTTTTAGCATAGTCCTTGCCATTTCTTATAGTGTATGATTCTTCCTCTCTACTACCCCATTTTGTTGAGGAGTATGAGGGGCTGAAAAGTTATACTCAATGTCATGTTCATCACAAAAATTCATGAAAGGAGTATTTACATATTCGGTACCATTATCACTACGGATGCAAGTTATAAAATAGTCTTTCTCATTTTGCACTTTTCTACACAATCTTGCAAATTCATTGAAGGCATCATTTTTATGTGCAAGAAACATGACCATATAAATCTAGTGTAATCATCTACTACAACAAATATATACCTAGATCGTCCTAAGCTTGCCACATCAATGGGTCCAAATAAATCCATATGTAATAGTTGCAATGCTCTATTTGTTGAAACTTTATTTAGGGATTTGAAGGATGTCTTATGTTGTTTTCCTAGTTGGCAAGTATCACAAATTTTGTCTTTTTCAAATTTTAGCTTTGGTAAGTCTCTAACTAGATCATGCTTAGACAAATCATTCAATAAGCTCATGCTAGCATGTCCTAATCTTCTATGCCATAACCAAGCATTATCATGCACAACGAATAAGAATTTTACATATTGACATATAAGTTGGTCATTTCAACAGTGTAAACATTTTCATTTCTATTAGCTACAAATAATATATTATCATTTCCACACTCATAGACAATGCATCTAGAAGATTGAAAAATTACTTTGTAACCTTTGTCACACAATTGGCTAATTTTTCCTTTTCCAATAATTTTTCCTTTTCTATTGTCCCCAAAGGTAACTTCTCCTCCTTTTGTGCTTTTTAATTTGTAAAAGAGTGAAGAGTTTCCCGTCATGTGCTTGGAACAACCACTATCCAAGATCCATTTTATTTTGCTTGATATGCCTTCATTGGATATCTACACATATGAAATTTAAATGCAATTCTTTATTTTGAGGTCCCCAACACCTTGGGTCCTTGGCGTTAGTTTCAATTTTTGTTTTTGACCACCCATTTTGGTCTTTGCCAATGCGGAACAAGTGATCCTCTATCTCCAATTTTCTTGTAATAACAATGAGTAGATACATGTCCTTTCTTTTCACAATAAATACAAGTAATGTTTGGTTTTGGTAAAGAAGAGGATGTGAAGGTGGAAGCCTTGACAAAGTAAGTTTTGAAATACTTTTGATTAATGTTAGGATTGTATCCAATACCACTCTTATCAAAAGACATTTTTTTTCTACCAAGGAGTTTTTCAAAATTTTCTTTGCCATTTGTAAATTTTTGAATAATTCCATTCAAATCCATATTTTTCTTTTTCAAGTCTTTAACCTCTTTTGCAATTTTCACAAAATTGTCAACATATGAATCATTCTCTTTTTTCAAGATTTTAATCTTTTCCAAAAAAGAGGCATTTTTCTTTTCCAAAATTTCTTTTTGTTCAAGAACAAGTTTCAATCTCCTATGCATTTGCTTGTTTTTTGCCAAAGCTAAAGATAAATCATCATATAATTTAGCAAATGCATCTTTTAATTCATCAAAGCTATATTCCTCTTCCTCTTCTTCACTAGATGAGTAATAGATAGATGGAGAAGGTGAAAATAATACCTTATCCTCATTGGCCATGAGGCAAAAGTTGGCTACCTCATGTTGCTCTTCCTCATCTTCTTCGCTTTCGAAGAAGTCCCACGTGGCTTTGAGTGCCTCACTTTCTTTCTTCTTTGAAAGCTTTGGACAATTTGCTTTTATGTGTCCTTGCTTATTGCAATTAAAGCACTTCAATTCATCTTTTGCATCTTTTGTCTTTTTGAATTCTTTGCCTTCTTTTCCTTTCTTCTTCCAACTTGTGTTACTTGCAGATGCCCCTTTCCTCATTGTTCTAAATTTCATAAATCTTTTGAAATTTCGGGCAAGAAGTGCAATTTCTTCATTTTTCGGGTCCTCATCATTTTCCTCATCATCACTTGATGAGTATTTTGATACAACGAGGGCAATGGACTTCTTTGCTTTCTTCTCTTCTTCTTCTTCTTCATGGTCCTTTATCTCAAGTTCATGAGTCATGAGTGACCCAATGAGCTCATTTAGCTCTAATGTATTCAAGTCCTTTGCTTCCTTTATTGCCGTGACTTTTGGTTGCCATGATGATGGCAAGCTCCTTAGCACTTTCCTTACCTTTTCTATATTAGAATAATCCTTTCCAAGAGCTTTCAAACCATTAGTAATTTCAACAAATCTAGAAAATATTTGCTCAACATTCTTATTTGAAAGCATCTTAAATAATTTATATCTATATACAAGCATAGCAATCTTAGATTCTTTCACTTAACTAGTTCCTTCATAAGTTACTTCTAATTGGTCCCAAAGTTCTTTAGCCGAAGTGCACCCCATTACTCTAGCAAACTCGGTTGCATTCATAGCATTAAATAAATAATGTAATGCTTTTTTATTTAACTCAAATAATTTAATATCTTCATCATTCCATTCATTTTTCGGTTTGGGCATTCTCCTATCGCCTTCTAATTTTATAGGTAAAGTAGGCCCATTTTCTATGATTTTCTAGGTTTTGTAATCATGTAATTGTATAAACACTTTCATCCTCATTTTCTAAAATGCATAATTTGTTCCATCAAAAGGGGGTGCTTGTTTAATAGAAATTCCCTCCATATTTGCTAGAAATTCTACTAGTTGTTAAACTATAGGTAGAACCCTAGCTCTGATACCAATTGTGAGTACAAATATCTTAAGAGGGCGGGTGAATTAAGATATAATCACTAATTTTCATTTAAAAAAATTTCTCAGAAAATTAACAACTTCTTACAATCAATATATCAAACACAATGTAAGTAATATAAGCAAGTATAAGAAAGAAAGTTTAAGGAGACGAGAAACAAACGATTTAATGTGATTTGGCCGAGCCTACGTCCACCGCCCAAGGATACTCCCCTTAGGACTTCAAAATTCTCCACTATAATGCTTCTTCAAATCTTGGTGAAGCACAAACCAAGTTCTTACAACTCTTTAAAGCCGAACTTCAAAGAATCCAAGAGTTTCACTCTTTAGGATTTTTCCCACACTTTATAAGCTTTAAAGAATAGATCTCATAAGATTTATAGCTTTCAAAGTATGTATATACCCAAGAAATAAGAAAAGATTGCATATGAAAGTTCTTTTTAAGAAGAAGATGAATAAGCTCTTGAAAGCTCAAATATATTGCAAGAATGGCTCAAAGATTGATTGACTGATAATAAACAACTTTACACACTTCACTTGATGATTTGAATGTGTATTCAATAAGTATTTAAAGAGATTTGGGGGTTAGGGATTTGGTAAGTGAAGAAAATGAAGAAGGTAAAGCCAGAACGATAATAAACAGCTAGTGCATTTATTACAGCAGCCCATTTAGTCGGTCGTCCGGCTTGCTCTGCACGTTCTCTGACTAGGCTGGACGCCTTAGCCGGTCCACCGGCTAGAGGGTCCGGCTTTTACCTTCCTTTTTTGACTTGGCCGGGCGACCCTCCAAGTCAGCCGGTCGACTGGCTGGGGGGTCCGGCCACTCCAGAAAATGAAGTAAAGCCAGGCTTTTGCATAAAATGTTTTAGGTGCAATTTTCACAACTCCAAATCATTTTGTAATAACTTGTAAATACATGTTGTGATATGAAACACCCCAAAAACACATTTTATCTCTATGTGTGCTTTCAAATTCATTTGTGCATATGTTATATCAAATATGCAAGAGATGAAAATTTGCTTTAAAAAAAGAAGAGAATTTGAGCCAAGTTCACACAATATATAGGCATTTCACAAAAAAAGCAAGAGAGAAAATAATATCTGGTACCCCTTATGACTTCTCTTCTTCTCCTTATGCCTTCTCGTATTCTTTTTCTTCAAATAATACGTTTTGCACATCTTCTTCAATCTTTCAAAACTTCAACTAAAGTATCATCTCATTTTCACAAGAAACTTTTTAGTCAAATAATGCATATCTATTTTCATCATCAAAATAAATAGTGAATATTTAGGTAACATTATCTAATTTAAATTTATTTAATCACTAATTAATAATTTTAATTTTATCTAAAAAAGAACCTTTTATTATTTTTTATATCAAATTATTTTCTAATTTTAAAATTTTTATTTAAATTATCAAAAATTTCTCATAAAAATTTAAATGTTTTATTCAATTATTTATTTAAATATTTTATTCAATTATTGAAAATTTCTCATAAAAATTTAAATGTTTTATTCAATTATTAAATATATCTCATAAGAACATAATCAATATTAGAAATTACATTTTAAAAAATATATTTACATTTGATCTTCACTTAAAATTTAAAATTTAAAATTCAACTAAATTCATAAAAAAACAAGCATTTCTTCAGATTATACTCCACGTAGGCCATCAAAGAAAGCTTTTGACGTGGCAGCATCTTTAGTGACCATCTCTACCACTACGCATGAAGAAACGAAGAAATTCCACTTTCCAAAAGAACCCTTTCTAAATAAAGTCAAACTAAAGGAACAAAAAAAAAGAAGAAAAAACCCTGCAAGAATCACAAAATCCTCACTCTCACTGTGTGTGTTTGTGTGTGAGAGCGAGAAAAAAAAGAGACACAAAAATGGAGGACGAATTTGAGGCATTTCTATTGAAAGATGATCTCCCTGATTTCACACTAGCTGAGGTAATTTTCTCTCCTCAAAACCCACAAATTAAGGGGGGAAAAAAAAAAGAAGATGAGAAACTAAATTTATACCTTATTTCATACCAGTAACAAAATTTATCTTTTTTTTAAATAAATTTTTCCAAATATTTTTTCTATTTCTTCTTGACCCTTTATCCATTTTTCTTCAAAGACTCAATCTTTACATTAGTTTTCTGTCCATTAACCATTTTGTGTATCAGTTCTCCATTTTTCTCTTTTCTTTTAATTTTTTTTCTTTTTCCCTTGTGGCTTATGTGGTCTGTGTGTGACTAAGGATTTGAAATATAATTGGTACACATTTAAAACAGAAAAGAAAGGAAAAAGGTGTCAACTTTTGGATGAAGCCTTGTTTATAATTAAGTTTTTACCTCAACTGCTGTGATCAAGCTTGTTTCTTGTGCTAAATGCATACATTTATCTGCTTTGGTGGACTTATAGAACACGATATACTTCCCTCAGCTGTTATTTGATCAGTCTTGGTTCTCCTTCCAAAAATGGCATACATTTGTTTGCTAGCTTCAGTACAGTTTTACTTATAGTAAAAGTACATGGTGAAGGATATGCTTATTGAAGTAAAGAATATGAGGATGTAGTAAAAGAAAAACTAGATTTTGCAGAAGTATAAAAGGCAGCGCGGTGCATGAAATTGCGCCTCCCCCCTGCGCGAGCTCGCGCGCGTGAGGGGGGGGGGGGAGAAGGGCGGAAAAGGACTAATTCTTTGGAAGCTTGTTAGGTTGGTGACTGGCACGCGAAGTCTCGATCAGTTGTAGTGTTTAGTTTTGTTCTGTTTGAGCCTAAGGGTTGGAGATGGCCATCAAAGACAAATAGTAAGGTATCTAATTGAAGGAGAAAGCATATCACATCTTCTGTTGAAAAGGTCTCATTTCCATTAATAAGCAGAGCAGAAGAATTGTCAGATATGTGCAATTAGTCTCTTGTTCCAAAATTTTCTTGAAACACCAGAAGCAAAAATACAAGTCTGACACAAATGTCTTGTGGATTTTTGTAAATTTTCATATTTGTAGTAATATTAAGCTGAAAAATTCTTTCTTTAACAGATAATGGAAATGGAAAGATCATTCAGGAAAATGGGAAAAAGTTCACTGGATCAGGAGTTCTGTCAAGAGCTTGCTACCAACTTTAGGTAGGTATTCCTTACTGCAATAGAATGGATGACCCAGAAAAACAAAAATTGGAATTCTTTAGGCTGTAATGCTACTTTTTTTCCTGTCAAATTTTTGTCGACCGATACTGTCTAAGATAACTTTTTACATTCTCTATTATCTGTGCTGCTTCTGAAGTTGCTCTTTCCATCGCTCTAAAAAGTCTTCCATTACATACGAACAGGTGCCTCATCTCTTGACTTCTATATTAAATTTTTTCTCTTTATCCCTAGTTTTACATTTTGGTGTATTTATTTGATCTTACTATTGGGTAGGTTCTTAGGTGGTTCCAAGATAGACAGAAACAAGCGGTAACTAAGTCCATCGCATCAGCTTCAATTCTTAAAGACTTTGTTGCCCCTCCTGCTATGACACCAGGATTGTTTGAGCAACCTAGTGGTCCTTCACGGAAAAGGGCCACATACATTGCACAGGATATTCCCCAAAAGTCTAGAGGTGACTATTCTGTCACATTTATCTTACTAAAAGGAGTTGGCTACATAGACACAATACACAAAGAGTCTTTGGGTGTCAAAGGAGCTTACACCCTCCCCCCCCCCCCCCTCTTTTCCTTTATGTAGCTTATAAGCTCATTATGTTAACAGCTTATAAGCTCCAAAAGAGTTTGTTTGAGTTACTCATTCCACACTTATTTTGAGCGTAGAGGGCTCATTTTGATTGGCTTTTAAAGAAATGCTTTTTTGTATAACCTTTGGGAAAAAAGTGCTCCTTTTGAGATGTTCAAATTTCTAGCTTCTAGAGAAAAGCTCATTAAAGAGTTTCAGCTTTTCCTGAAAGCCAACTTAAATACTTATTGTAAAGAAAAGGTGTCTATCATAGGGAAAAAATGCTTTTTTCATTAAAAAAATTAAAAGCCAATCCTACCAGGCCCATAAACTTATGGAGTTTAAGCTAGTTTGCAGAGAAATCTACATTACTACCCTTACACCTATTCTTTGTTCTTTGAGTTTATAAGCTCTTGTTTTTGAGCTAAGCCAAACAGCCTCCAGGTTCATCATGTCCTGGAGTCATGCCAAGTTCCATGTTAGCATAACTTTTACTCATCTGGTAATCTGGCCAATAATAGCCTCGTGTATATCGATAGTACATCCGAATTCTTTCAACTTCTTTTATTTCATCTACCTCTGTTTTCATGTCTGTTCTTTTTCTCTCCATTTTGATTACTTCCCTTAAGAGTAATCGGAAAATAGATCTTTTGTAGTGGAATAAGCCACTCCTGCACATTGTTAAGACAAATAGTGATCTTGCCAGCATTGTTGAAATTATTATGTCATGTAAACATGAGATGTCGGGAAGACTAATATGTCATATAAGCACGATAAAAACCTTGTGGATGGCTGGTGATATCTTTATCTTCTTGTCCAAAATCATGATGATTTTCTCAAAGTTGACACATCTGCAGATGAAAGTATCGTCGAGCTTACAGAATTAATGTATGAAGCTAGATCATCAAAGGATTTTGCATGGTAAGCTAATGGAACGAGTATGATCTACCATTTGACTTCTTTTCATCCAGAGGACTGAAAAAGCAACATGATTTAACATGCAGTCCCCCTCTTGCTTGTGTAGAAAGTTTTTAATCAATTAAGCAAGATTAGTCTTGATACTGACTGTGCTGGAAGCTGGGAGATCAATGTTCCTTTTTAATTGCAAAATATATCACATTAGATTAAAGCAATCTAACACAGTGGTTTCTTGTGTGATTTTCTTTTCTAGGTTCGATGTTGCTGCATTTCTCAACTACAGAGTTGTTAGTACTGGTGAACTTGTAAGGTTCTTCTCTTTTCTTCAGTTTCTTAGTTTCTCACTCTTTGTTTACAGCTTTTTCCCATTGAAGGAAAAGAAGAAGACATAAAGATAGAGAGAAAAGGTTTAAAGGCTTCGTAATTTTTTAGAGTATTAGCCTGCTCTGTTTATAATATTATGAGAGGTAAAGAATATTATATCTCTTCCGATGTGGGATAGAGACTTATTACAATAGCAATATCATATACTACCTAACTCTTTTCTCTTAACACTCTTAACACCCATAAAGTCTAGCTCCATCATTTTGACAATAAGCTTGCAATGAATTTCCAACATATTGCTTCTGATAAATCTTGAGATGCATTTTATGTTCATTTCTTGATATGCAAATGCAACTTTTTTACCATTCATACAAATATGCCATGTAGAAGACAATTGATTCAAAAGGTCCATGTTGCTTGTGTAGTCATATTTGTTGCGGTCCAACTGCATTTTCTTCTTCTGAAGTTCACTTCAAAGTTTTGTTGGTAGCTTGTTTTCAGAATTTTCTTTTCCTATTTGTTTTTGTGTCAAACAACATCAGTACATATGTACCTTGATACAGAGTTAAACTTCCATTTGTCCATATTCTGAGAAAAAGTATCTCTTCTTTTTCATTTTCATATCCATAAGAATGAATACTATGATTCGCATAGAATCTAGCTGGCTTTATATATATCAAGTTTAGGATTGACAGGTTGCCATTGTCGGCTTCTGAGTTCTCCAGTCTTGATTCCTTCTCCCGTTTTTCTTTTTTTTACCTTCTCTTTTTGCTTTTTGGGTAAAAAGAGGGAAGGAATCATGTGGTACATTTCTCCTTCGGTGATTTATTCCTCCATCCCCGGGATAGTTATCATATTTTTGTATACAGAAACCAGAAGCTTTGAGAAAGGGATTGTATTGGCTGCTTCTGCCATATTTGCTTCTCCCAGTGTCACTGTCTTTCATGTAAAGATTTTATCCTCAAATCCAATTTATGCTTGTTTGGATTGGCTCTTTTTAAAAGCTCTTTTTTCTCTAACTTTAGAAAAAAGTGCTCTTCTGGAAAGCTGAAATTTCTAGCTGCTAGAAATAGCTGAATTTGAGTTTTTTTCAGGGTTTCAGCTTTTTAGAAAGTCAATCCAAATATTTATTGCAGAAAAGATACTATTTTAAGGGACAAAAGTGTTTTTCCACGAAAGAAAAAGCCAATCCAAAAGGCCCTTTATCCTTTGCACCTCCAGTTGTCATGGGAGATTCCTTTGTATCTCAAGGAAGGAGTCCGGTCTGTTAGCTTTAGTACCACTTGATGCCAATCCATTGGTTTGTTTTGTTTCTTGATCTGGATCTTGTGTCTTCATTTTGATTTGCCTTTAGTTGTTCCGTTAATAACACTAGACGATTTGCTCAATTTACTAGAGCTACACTTAAAAATTAGGAGTCAGAAAGAAAAGGCATGTAATTTGTATAAGTATGACAAGTCAATATGCTCTGCCATGGTGTATAAATACTCAAGTTAATAATATCAGGTATTGTACATGCACATATTATGACCTGCTCAACGATAAGGTAATATGAAAGCTAGCAATAACATTTAAAAAGTAGTGGAAGATAGCCTCTTTTCTGGAGAATTATCATTGAACAGGCTTATCCAACAATATGGCAGGAGGTTCGTGTAAGATTTGCTGGCTTCAGTAATGAGGAAGATGAGTGGGTAAATGTGAGAAGGGCAGTACGGAAACGCTCGATACCTTTAGAAGATTCAGAATGTCAAAAGGTCGATGTTGGAGATCTTGTTCTATGCTACAGGGTCTGCTATCTCTTTTCCTTCGCTGATAGATTTTGTGATAAAGCTATCAAAAACCGTTGAAGAAGAATTCCTCTTCTAGGAGCGGCATTGTTTACATTGAAATTTATTTTATTTCCAGTCATCAAACCTTAGAAATTATAGGGCAGCTATGACAATGCTAGAGGAAAATGATGGTTTTCCTTTCCTTTTAATGATGGGATTCTCATTGACTTCCAGGAAGCTGCTGATCACGCTCTTTATTGTGATGCCCACATTGTGCAAATTGAGAGAAGATTGCACGATATTATGGGCTGTAGGTGCATCTTTGTGGTTCGTTATGACCACGATTATGTTGAGGTGAACACCTAAATATCAAACTTCCCAAGTCCTTGTAGAGCATTTACGTTTCTTTATTGACGCGTAAAACCATGCGACTCCTGATCGTATCTCGTTATATTGATGGCAGGACAAAGTGCAGCTCCACAACTTGTGTTGCAGGCCAACATAACGAGTTTCCAGGTTGTGACTCCAGTGGCAACTCCCGTGAGATTGTATCTTGAGGTCAAATTGTCCTGTAACCTTGATGGAGCCAAACTTGTAACTTTAATCATGTGAAGTTCAATCTTCACCCAGTATTGCGTGAGTTTGCTTCCATTCAGGTAGCCTAAACTCGAGCATTGTAATCACACTCTGCTATTAGAGCATAGGAGTATCATGGTTTGATCTTGGGCTAAAGCAAAATCTGAGAAACTGATTCAGTTTTACCAATAGGATACTCCTGTATTTGGATGATGATGAATTGGGACGCTGCTCACTCAGTAATCCTCTCTCGTGTTCAAATAGCCGCAACTTGCAATTTGTTACCCAGGGATGTCCTAGCAATAACAATTGAGGTTGAATGTGACTAATAATTCACATTCGATTCCAGTCCCTTACTCTGGTTTAACGTCTCTAATTTACTTGGTGCTCTGTATAAGGAACCTGTTGTCCACCCCTAGTTACCGAACCGGTGATCGGGTTTCACCAACTGAACTTTTCTTTTGTTACAAAAAAAGAAAGTAGAAAAACAAAATATTCACCATAGTGGGCTATCCCGGCAAAGGGGTGACGCTCGTGAGCCAAAGTCACTTGGACGGTGTTTGGTGCGTCACATCCCAGTAACAATGGTAACACAAAGGATGCAAGGATAACTGATCGAGCGTAAGACATCTTAAATAGCTGAATTAACTTGGGTATCAATTTCGTTTATCACCAATACGTACGTATTCTTCTTGGACCTGTGTTTACAGTCAAGTGAATGAGATCAAGATCCTAGGCTTTTAAGTCATAAATACTTGTAAATGACAGATATGATATTAGAGAAGCAGAGCTCTAGTAGTAGTAGTACTTTTTCTATTTTTTCTAATGGTAGAGAAACTCAATTGATAGAGCTCGACTACTGGACATCTGACAGGCTCTGATCACATATTGGTGAGCCTCAAGTAGAAAAATCGACCTTATAATTTAACAATCAAGTATGCGATTCAAGAATTGTGTTCAACTTTAACTCTTATTATTAGGGCATTCATAAGAGACAATAGTAACACTCTTGAACCATGAATAGTCAACAATTCTGATCTGCCTGCAAGTGCAAGGACATGTTCCAAATCGATGACATGTAGTAGCAACACTATAAGTTACAGTAGCTTCACTGTCGTTCAAAACTATAGCCGTCTGCACTTTGTTCCATTTGGTGCAGCAAGTTTCTGCTGATCGGAATATGCGAAAATTTCTTGCAGGGGAACATAGGCTCCCTATAACATCAAACCAAGCGCACCTCAATACAAATAGGGGAAAATTGCTCCATATCCCTTTGTTATTTATCGTAAGTGTGTGTTTGTCTCCTATAATTTTAAAATTAGCTAGTAACTCCCTTGTGCTTTCTAAAAATGGAACACGTTACTTTCTTTCGTCAAATTTTCCATCCATTTTGACGGTAGGTGGCATTCATGCATTATATGTGCGACTTTTGAAGAAAAACAATACATATTTACAATAATTTCTTTTTGGAAGGACCAAAATGCCCCAATTAAAATACCTTTTAGTTTCTTTTTAGTTTTTATTTACTTTTTCCTTTTTTGTTCATCTTCTTCCCCGACCTTAGCCACCCAACACCATGCTTGCACATTGAGATCCGACCCGTCTAATTCTTGCGATCCAACCGTCCAATCCGCGGTTGCCCTTCATCGCCTTCTTCTCATCGTGCGGGGACTTTAACAACGTGATCCGATCAGCTCGAAAACAAGGCTCCACTACGCCATTGTTGTCTCCTTCAAGCTCTTCGTCGGTGCCATATCCGGCCACCTCACACCGCGTCGTTGACACCAACAGCTTCCTCACCTTCCTAAGATTCTTATGGTGCCTGCCAAAATGATTTTCAAGCCAATGTTGGTTGCTGCTAAAGCACATCGTTTTCTTCAAGCTTTCTTTGTGCCATCAAAGCTTCTCAACCTTTTTATTTATTTACATACACACAAACCCACATATACATATAACGTACACAAAAACTCGCACATAATATATATGTGCGTGTATATATGTATATATATAGAGTACACAGACAAACCCAAATATATATATATATATATATATATATATATGCACACGCCCCTCATATACCTATAAGCACTGTTCGTCGATATGGTCTAAATTTTCCTCCACGTTATGTGGGTTCAGTGCCATCTCCAAAGCCATGGCGAGCTAGATCGAAGAGTTGATCAAAATTTATTTTGTGTTTTGCCCCATGCTTATGCTTTGATGCTTGAGAGCTGATGAATCTGCTAGCTAGGGGAAGATGTTTAAAACTTTTTTATTTTTTTTTGTTGGCATGAACCAAAAAGATTGCTGTATATATATATATGTATATTTTATTTGAGGATATAACAGTCATTTTGCCACGGCGTTATTAACTGGGGCAAGTGACTACTGTTTTGAAAAAAACAGGAGGGTAACTAACTAATTTTAAAATTATAAGGGATAGACGTACATTTATTATAAACCAAAAAGGGGTACGATGCAATTTACCCTACAAATAAAAACAGCGTAATTGGTGCAAGGAGAAGCAAAACAAACAGATAAGCCAAGATAAGAAATAGATAAGGCCTGAATGGATAAAGAGCATAAACCTAAATGCCAATAATCCAGATTCCAATCTGATGCCATGCCAGGCTATGTAAACAAAAGGCATTCTACGCGAGAATAATATACCCCTTGACCCTAAGCACTTATTGTAAGAGGACTATACACAGATGTAACATAAGTGAAGACATGTTCCCGGCTCAGCATGATCACAGCAGACGGTAAAGACAGATCCACACAGCAGACAATGGGGAAGCGCTACTTAGCTTCTGTACTACGACTACAACTGAAGCTCGCACCAGTCAAAATTTTCTCCAGCTTGGATTCCTCTTCAGCAATCCAAAGTCTGTACCTCCAACAGGATAGCTCAACAAGAACAGCTGACCTTTAAGACTGTCGAAACCTATGAAACTGTACGCCCATAACATACAGATGCAATATACAGATTTTTTGCCCATTTCTCCTGAAAGAAAAAAGTAACTTTAAATCTACATTGATCAAGATTAAAGAACAAAAAAGTATTATTTTTGCATCCAAATAGACTCAAAAAGTATATTTTCACTCCACCTTCACATGTGTACTGGGAAATGCTGAAGTTCGGAGGGTCTCTTGTGTTTCATCTGCAGGCTTTCTTCTTGGCACACTCAAAACAAAAGCAGCCTGGTCCCAAGTTGCTGCTGTTGCAGTTATGCGATATCCACCATCCCACCGCCTGTGGATACCTTCACTAGGATAAAGAAAATCTAGTTCCACAACCTGAAACAGAACGTTTAATTAACAAAGCTACATACAGTACATGTTTAAGTTCCATTAAGCATCATTGATATGGAGAGAGAACCTGGTCTGAGAAGCCTGCTCCACGAGACATAACAACTGCCCATCTACTTCCAGAGGTGGCCATTGAGGTAACATAGAAACCCTCTCTCCACTTTTTGTTGATCCACTTAAATGGAAAAGAATCACTGACTTTATAAGACTGCTGTAAATACTGTGTGCCTGTGAAGTATCAATTGATGTCAAGCAAAACAGTGATAGAACAACATAGCAAAGTCAAACTACTAGACTGACCTTTTGACATCACCACCAATGAACTCCCACTAGCAGATCCAGCGACCGCACTTATATAATAATTCTTTTCCCACTGTTCCATTATCCATTCCTTAAGGCAACCCCAAATTAAACAAGTTCCAGCCAAAGTTAGCGCAAAAAAGGGGCATGAAATTGAAAATTTCCAAAGATATTTATTATTAAAAATAACACATGCATCCACAAGGGTTGAATATTGGACATGAATGTGAACCTTGTGAAGGAAGAAAGGTGATAGATCATAAACTTGCAAGCTGAAGCCAGTCCCTGCATCCATGATTAGTGCCCATAGATTCTGACAAGATGCTACACAGCTGATATACAGCCCATCCTCATTGCCTTTGTCAATATGCTGAGAAAGCCTTGCATCCGCAACATTATAGTGATACCTTCAATAACATGGAAGAAATCATTATTATCTTCAACGCATTAAATTTTCAAGAGCACAAGACAGGAAGTTAGATACTGCACAAAGTGATATACTAATTGGGGAGAAACACACGAGGATGTAACTTCAGAGATGAATCAAGACGCAACTTTATTAGAAGAAGGGGAAAAAGTATACCGTTGCTTCATAGGTCGACGAGCATTGTACACACTGATCCACTGTGTGGCAGGCATGCCCATGCGGACCTTCTTCTTGGGTTGTTCATCCTCCTCATCTTCAAAAGTCAGTCGGACTCTTTTATGACCAACCTGATAGATAAGCTACATATATCATACATGAAAATTAGGCATGCAACCAGACTGCATTGGTAACCAGAGAAATTATTGTACAAAGGAAACAATATCAGAGAACATCAAATGCACCTTCTGTGCACCGTCAGTGTTAATTGGTCTGACATCAGGGTTTGGTCCTACAATTCCATCGAAAAGGGAGATATATTTGGCATAATTAGGTTCCTCATCAAATTTCAAGTTCACAACATGTTCCACAAACAATTTGAAAGGTTGTGGACAGAAACAACACAGAGATTCTGGTGACGTCGCCATTTTCTTCTTGCAAACAAGAAAGCCTTTGTTCTCGCCCTAAAAGCAATATAACCATGTCAATAGGAAGGCAGAGTACAGCAAACATTGCTAGCACAATGATAATACATAATTTAGAAGACAGAACAGATCAAATAAAAGACACAACCTGGTAACCTTGCCAGGGAAGACGACCACGGAGGAGAAAAATGAGTGTGTAAGCAAGAGACTCTAAATCATCTCTGCGGCTACCGGTCCTGCCTAGGTGTGCATGAACACTGGCGTAACGGACAGTTCCCCTGATACAACAAAGTGTTAATTAGCTGACTCAGAAACATGAAGAACAAGAACTGTAACAGAGAGAAGAGAAAGGGAAAAGGATGACATATGTGTTATACCTGAAAACATCAGGCCTTTGGTCATACTCAACATGCAGACCAGTTGTGCTGTCTCGCCATCTTGTAGCTGATACGCCACATAACTTTTGATAAGACACTCAGCAAGCTTTTGTAAACAAATTGAAGCTTTAGCAAGAAATGTACTCAATAAATTACCTAAACCAAGATCAACTAAAAATAGTTTTTTTTCATCAGGAGTTCCTGGTGTACCAAGCAAAAAATTCTCAGGCTTCACATCCCCATGAACATATCTGCCAAAGTTATAGCAAGGCAGTCCAATTATCATACAAATATCAGAACAGAAGAAATTTTTGACATGGACACATGATCGAGCAGAAAATCAAGAAATTCAATGGAAAGATAAGACAGTCCAATTATCATACAAATAGAAGAATCTCACCCTCTTGAATGCATTTTCTCCAATATGGATATTGCTTCAATAGCAATGCATGCAACCATTTCAACAGACATCCTGAATTTTGAATAAGGAGAAATAGTAAGCAATACGGTTAATACTTGAAGCACAACAAGAAATATATAATATATCAAAACCAAGTTTAATTTACGTGTGTGAATTATTATTCCAAACATCCCATAAACTAGGTCCGAGCATATCCATAACCTGCAGAATGATGGAAAAAATTAAATGTGTGAAAGGGAAAAAGTAAATATGGGAACAAGAAAAAGTACTAATAAGTACCATGACATAAAAGTCCCCTTGGCGGCCTTTGTAGTGCACTCGTGGTACCCCATGACTGCCACCAAGTGTGCTGAGAAAATGACACGATAAGTTGAAAGATTTACACATATGGAAAAGCTCTGGTCATATCAATGAGGCTGAGGGTGGTTACTCATTGGAAAATTAAAGCATTAAAATCACTTACTTGTAAACTTGCCATTCATGAGGTGGTCCATAATTACATCCTTTACTATTCCGGTGCTCAAATTTCAGTGCCACCTGATATGCACAAGAAACAAGCACTATCTGAGTGTGTAAGAGTACAAACGTCAGGTTCAAGACTCAAATTCAGACCTGAAAACAGAATACGCACCTCCACAGCACCAGGCCCACTTCTATCATTTGCAATACCACCTGATACACGCCGACCAACATAAACTTGTCCAAAGCCTCCCTTCCCTAGCTTCCGTTCTATTCTGTATGTAGGGGAACCGCCAACTTGAACCTGTAATAGAAGAGAGTAATTGTATCAATTTTTTCATCTATATCTTCTTGAGATTCCACTCGAGTACAAAGCTGAATGCTTGTACACGTAGTAATAGGATCTAATTTGTCAATAGCACATCCGAGCATTAAAGAAAATTTGAAATAACAGAAGAAAAGCCAGTAGCTCTTAAAATATTTGCCTAAGCATACTGAAGCTGAACTATCACATTCCATAAAAGCAAGAGGCTGACAATAGTACAAAAACATATATCAGAGCTGCAGCAGATTGCTTAGTGAAAGGCTTCCATAAAATTTCTCATAGAATTGCAAACACGGAAAAAGAAAAGAAAGGGAAATCCATAGACCGTGCCGTTCAAAAGTAAAACAAACGCAGTTTCGACGAATGAAATGTTGGAAAGATGATTTCCAGCTGAAAAAGGAAGGACCTGAAACTCATAACTGAAAGAGCACGAGCCCTTCGCGGAGCCTAGAACCAAGAGTTAATAAGTAGATATGAAATATTGAATAGCAACAAAAATAGAGCGTGCAGGTGCTTAGTCTCTAAGACTAAGATTTTAAGGAAATAAATTTATGATACAACAAGACCAAAATATTTACAAGAAGAACTCCATTGCAAGGATTCTCCGAAAAATAAGCATCCACTACACAAATGCTGAAATAAATGCATTAGCAGAAGGACTGTAGAACAATTATTAGGATCTGAACATACAAGTGGTGGGGCCACAAGTTAAATTCTCAATAGTGTGTAGATGAAACTTTAGTACATAGATGAAACTCAGACAGATCCTTAATACAAAATATTTTAGTTATTTTGTCATCGTCCAACTAATTTAAGCACAAAAGCTGCTTCAGAAAAATTTTGATATACATGTAATCAAATTTATATGGACCGGAAAGCATCCACTTAAGGTCCAATTTAAGTCATTATAATAGTGGACCAAGGCAGGGAAAAATTCATGGACGGGATTCATCCGCAATAACAACATTACATGCGTTAATCAGAATCATTCGAGCAGATGGCACAGAGAGTTTCTTAATTAGACGGAAGTTGAACAAATCTGTCCATGAGCTCACTTTAACCTATCCATTTCAATCACCAAAACCATACCAGGATTACCGAGTTTAATGAAGATAAGACCAACCTTTTTGTACAATTTTCAAGCTGGATAACAATCAAATTCATGCTAAACAAAGAAAAATGCTTTCACATGCAATGGAACAAAGGAAAATGCTTCAGCATGAATCTTTCAACTACATAACACACAAGAACAAACGTATACCATAAAGATCATGTCTTGACATACCCATATGCAGTTTCATAAATCTTTTATACAAATTTGACAAATTTTACCTTTCTTGGCCTAAAAAGATCAAAACTTTAAAATGGGGTTTCGAATTTCAATCACATTTCCAACTTCTCATCCTACAGCCATTATCTATCTGAACACTATACCCACATACAAAGCTAGAGGCAGTTCATATACAAAGAAAAAACAAACATTAATGGGTGCAAAACACAAAAGGCAGAGTCTCTTTATACCCTCTCCGGAAGCGGACCAAAGTTCCCATCATCATCACCAGCATGACCCTTATCCCCACTCTTCGCACCGCCGCTACCGTACTCATCCATGGGCTTATCTCCTACCTCCTCTCTCCTCTCCGCTTGAACCCCCACTTCCTCCTGAGCCCCAACCCCAGCTGCTGCTGCTCCCGCTCCCGCGTCCGCCGCCCCTGCCGCCTCCGCCACTACGTTTTCATCAACCGGCTGTACCGCCGCCGCTGCTGCTGCCGCCGCCGCCCTCGCCCTCCTCCTCGTCCTCGTCGCAATCGCCTCCCCTTCAACTATGTTGTTATTATTATTGTTGTTGTTATTATTGGTGTTGTCTTCGTTGTTGTTGGTGTTGTTCAGCTGCTGCTGCTTACTCCGCCGGCCTCTGCGACCACCGCCGCCACGCAGCACCGGCATCGTTCATTCTCCGATTCTCATTCCTTTTCAAAACCTAACTTCTTCCCCCAAAAAAAAAAAATACCTACTTTTTTCACACACACTGCTCTCTCTCTCTCTCTCTCTCTCTCTCTGTCTATCTAATTCTACAACACTCACAACCACACCATCACCGCCATCGCCTTCATCAGCCGCAGCAACATAATCACACGCCAACGTCAACAAAACGACGCCGTTGTAAACGTAAAGGCCACCACTTATGGTTTTAATACAAGAAAAATTAAAAATATATATATATGTATATATATATATATATTTATTTATTATTATTATAATCTATTGGAAAATGATGACGAGTGACTGAGCGAGCGTTGGCAAAAAAAAAAATTAGGGTTTTCTTTTATTTAAAAGTGTACAGAAAATTAGGGATCTTTAGTAGTAGAGAGTACTATATATGCATGTGTATATAAGTATGTGTATATGTATGTATGTATATACATATACATTTTTACTTTTTTCTTTAAAATAAGATTATATAGATATTGGGGTTGGGGATGGTTTGACATTACTTGTAATTGGTCAAAGTTGTTCACGATCATAAAAGTTAATAACATGTTTGTTAATTTTCTTTATAAGCTAGTAAAGATGGTTCTTAAACAAGTTTAAAAAATAATTTATCAAGTAAAATATAGGAGTACAACAACCACTAAAGAAAAGTTCATTTTTAATCACAATAAGTAATATTAATAATTATACACTTATTTATCAAATAAATTAATAATTTAAATTAAGAGTAGCTCAAGTGATTAAAACTATTAGGTTCGGTCAATGACGATGGATTCAAATTTCATGCAAAATAGTGGTTGTGTTGGAAACGAACTTGAAAAAAAAAAAAAAGAGAGAAAGCAAAACAATTTAACAACTTTAACACATATTTTTAAATACTGCTTTACTTGTTTATTATTGCTTATAAGTTTTTTAAAAAAAGAAAGTTACCCATAAAGTATCACTATTTACAAATACAGTTAGACTAGCAAAGCCAAATGGATTCTTAGTGTTGGGAAGGATCCCTTAATTTTATAATGTTATGAACAAAATTAATAATTTAATTTTATTATAATTAAGAAGTTTTTGTGGAATATCTAAACGGGCAAATCTAATAATCTATTTCGTAAGGTTAGAGAGTTGGAATATTAACCGTTGACGGGATGCAAACGGACGGTCAGGATTGAGGAGATTAAGCTGAGATGGTATTTGTTTAAAATTTGGGGTAAAAATTTATAAGTGAAAATTTAAATTACGGGGAAGGGCTTGAGAACGTTCTGACAAGAGTGGGACACGAAGCAAAAGTAGTGCAGATGTGGGAGGGTGTGACAATTGTGTTGTACTACGTTGGCGAATCGTTAGATCTCAGCCGTTCAAATTTAGCTCAGATCATCCCATGGCATAGGTCCAGACAAAACACAAAACAGTTTTTTTTTTTTTTTTGCTGAGTAAAACACAAAACAGCTTTGTTCCTTCTTTTGTTCACCCAAGAATAAGACGAGAACTAAAGGTCTGTTTAGATTAGTTTTTTTTTAAGAAAAAAATATTTTTTTTGAAAAATATTATATTAGATTTATAATAATTATTTGATTTGATTTTCAAAAAGTTGAAATTTTAAAAAAAATTCAAATATAATTTTTTTTTTAGAAGATAAAATTTTCAATTTCTCAAAAAAAATTATTTTTAAAAACTATTAAGAAAAGAGCTTTTGAAAAAAGTCAATTCAAACAGGCCCTAAGCTTGGCGAACACTTAACTTAGAATCTTGAGGTGTGTTTTGCTACATTTTCAATTAATTTTACTGTTCGAGATGAGAAAGTTGAAATAGTTCAGATATATTAGGAGACAGGGCTATGAAAGTGCTCGTCAAAAAGCGTTTCAAGATTATATATGATAGGTTAAAAAAAGCGTAAGGTAAACATGATAGACGAGTTATATAAGATAAATATATGATATACATAGAACTAACAAAGCAAACAACTCTTGGTAGAAACGAGCGATGAGTATTATCAGATTTTAGTTCGGTTGAGATTAAAGTAATATAGAAATTCTACCATCGGTCATGACTGATACTAGTGCTTATAATAGGCATGTGATGAGTGGCAATCAAACATAACAGTGCTCTTGGATTTTCTTAAGACTCAAATGTTGACTTGCACAGAAAACTTATGACAAGTTATTCATGTGGGGAGTTACTATAAATTGTTACTCTTGTTATTGGCAACTTTCTCTGTGCAATAACTGAGCTTCATTACCAGACGCCAATACGAATATGCGAATCCAGGAGTTAAAAACAAAGCAGAGGTTAGGGGGGTTTGAGATAAGCTATCAGAAGGGGCCACAATTTTGGAAGTTGAAATTGATTCCGGATTCTCATGCGGTGGATAAACGGCAGCTACGAACAATTGGAGTCTACCACTCCGTTGGTCGAGAAGTGTCAAAAGTTTTTGAGACGACTGAGATTCTATATATAAACGAGGAAACAAACAAATATATGAATGAAATAGCAAACTATAGATTTAGATCCTATTTGACTTTGCTTATTTTGCTACTTATAAACACTTAAAAGAAATTCTCCTTGCATATTTTTTACTATTTATAATTTATAAACCCCAAATAAGCTTAGCCAAACAAGCTCTTATATTACCTCTTGCCTCTTGGAAAGCACATTCTTGACGTGCAATTAAAAAACTTTTCACTTTGTTAGAAAGTGTGACTGTTTTGAGAATCCAATAAAATAAAATTAAAATATTACGAGTATCATCATTATCAAATAGCAGACTCATCTACCAAACTGAGACTTCGTTTTAATCTGCCTTGGTTTTGGTCAAAGTTTTTTTTTATTGTGGCTGTCTGGAAATGATAGCAATCATTTGTTGTGCATCACCTATTAGATTAATGTGTAACTCACAGATAATAATGTGTAAAATTTAACGATTATGAAACACCTATATCTTTGTTTCATAACTATTTCAACAGTTTATAATCATTAAGCCTTGCTCATAACATAATAAAATTGTTTAAAAAAAAAATTACTGATATGAAAGCATAGGGTGTCAATTTCAAGCAAACAATAAGCACAAAAAAAGTTGCAGCAACACCTAAATGACAAATATAGAGCAGCTGCTGTTTTGTCTCAAAACAAAGTAAATTTAACCAATCTCTTCACAGAAAAGTCAATGGTACATAAAGAGAATCAAACTGATTAGGAACATCGCTAAATCAATCACAAAGTAATCAACTGCACCAAACCATCTTTGCCACCTAGCTTTAGTCTCAATAGCAGTCACAATTTTCGCCACACAAACTTACCGAATGAACTTGTCTTCTGCTCCTGCTGTGACCAAACGGTAGTAATTTTAAGACCAATGCGAGCAAAACATAACGCTGCCAAAACTACCCGAGCATTCTTGACATCTCGCACACAACCCAAACTTACCCCATTCGCATATAACTTCCCAGAAAACAAAATCATTTTTCAACAAAGAGGAGAGGGGAGAAGAGGAGACAGATATACCAAGGCATGGAGAATAAGCATAAATCCGTATAAATTTAATACAGATGTCAATCCCCAGCCATGCCAGGTTATGTAAACTAGAGGATCCTACACGTTGAAACCCCCCTCAAGCACGAAGCACTGAGTCGTACAAATTTCACAGCACTGAGTGAAAACTCGTATTCCTGCCTTAGCATGACAATGGACATACTTAATAATTATCCACATTACAGACAACAGGAAAGTGCTGTTTAGCTTCTTCAGGCTAAGAACATGGCTAAGGCCTGTGTGAAGAAAATTTTCTCTAGCTTGGATTCCTCTTGGCAATCCAGTGTATGTACCTCCGACATAATACCTCAAGGAAGTGTTTGATTTTGAGATTGTCGGCATCTACTTCTGGAATTTCAGGCAGATCTATGAAACTGTACGACCATAACAAACAGATGCAATATACAAATTCTTTGCCCATTTCTCCTGCAGGAAAAAAAGGAACTTTTAGACTATATCTCAAAAGTAAACAATGTCAAAAGAACACGCCTGCAGCTGATCAGAGGCATGTAATCATCTACCTTGACATGTGTGCTGGGGAAGGCAGAAGTTCGAAGAGTCTCCTGTGTTTCATCTGCAGGCTTTCTTCTAGGCACGCTCAGAACCAAAGCAGCCTGGTCCCAAGTTGCTGCTGTAGCAGTTATACGATATCCATTATCCCACCGCCGATGGATACCTTCACTAGGATAGAGAAAATCTAGCTCCACAACCTGAAACAGAAAACATAAGTAAGTCAGGCTAAATTGCATTTATGATATAACTTAATATTTAATCAAGCATCATCGTCATGGCCACGGAACCTGATCTGAAAATCCTGCTCCACGAGACATAACAACTACCCATCGACTTCCAGAGGTGGCCATTGAGGTAACGTAGAAACCCTCTCTCCATTTTTTGTTTATCCACTTAAAAGGAAATGAATCACTGACCTTATAGGACTGCTGTAAATACTGCGTTCCTGCAGGAAATCAATCAATGTCAAGCAAAACATCAACAAAATACAGCAAATTGTAGTCAAACCGGACAGACCTTTTGACATTACCACCAACGAACTCCCATTATTAGAGCCAGCCACTGCACTGATATAGTAATTCTTTTCCCATTGCTCCATTATCCACTCCTGTTAAGACGAATTCAAAAAGAAAAGAAATTTCATATTACTCAAAATCAGTGCAAGAAATGGCAACGAAGTTAAAAACTTCCAAAACTTATTTAACATAGCAGAATGTGTGTGTTTTGAGGGTCGAATAATTGACACAACTATGAACCTTGTGAAGGAAGAAAGGTGATAGCTCATAAACTTGAGCACTGAAGCCAGTGCCCGCATCCATGATTAGGGCCCACAGATTCTGACAAGATGCTACACAACTGATAAACAGCCCATCTTCATTTCCTTTCTCAATATGCTGGGGAAGCCTTGCGTCCGCCACATTGTAGTGATACCTTCAATAGTATTTAAGAAAATATTATCGCCTTTTACCACTTGAAATATTTTCGACAGAGCATGATAGAATGAGGACATGAACTATGGTAACAGTAGGAAAGAGGTAAAGAGGAAATACAAGATGTTGTAGCATCGGAAGCAAAGATGAATCGAGACGGTCAACTTCATCTTCACTTGAGTGGAGCATAGCAGAAGGGGAAGAAGTATACCGTTGTTTCATAGGTCGACGAGCATTGTACACACTGATCCATTGTGTAGCAGGCATACCCATGCGAACCTTCTTCTTGGGTTGCTCATCCTCCTCATCCTCAGAAGTTAGCCGTCCTCTTTTATGACCAACCTGATAAATAAGCTACAGATGACATTCACAAAAGTTAGGGATGCAGTCAGACGACATCTGAATTGAAGTAGCATTAGTACATGAGAAATGCTTAGTTTCGTTGTAATATGATAGAATGTCACATTCACCTTCTGTGCACCATCTGTGTTAATCGGTCTGACATCTGGGTTTGGTGCAACTATCCCATCAAATAGGGAGATATATTTGGCATAATTAGGTTCTTCATCAAACTTTAAGTTCACTACATGTTCCACAAAATATTTGAAAGGTTGCGGGCAGAAACAACACAGAGCATCTGGTGATGTTGACATCTTCTTCTTGCAAACAAGAAAACCTTTGTTTTCACCCTAAATGCAATACAATAATGTCAAGAGAAATGCATAATAGGGCAGACACCAACACCAAAACAATTAAGTAAATACTTAGATAACCTAATAGATCAAATAATTCATCATAGGAAAGGAACTACAACCTGGTATCCTTGCCAGGGAAGACGACCACGGAGGAGGAAAATGAGTGTGTAAGCAAGAGATTCTAAATCATCTCTCCTGCTAGCAGTCCTGCCAAGGTGAGCATGAACACTGGCATAACGGACAGTTCCCCTGAGGAAAAAAAGACAAAAGTTAATCGTAGAGAGAGAACATAAAGATAGGAAATTGAAAATGAGAAAAATGAAAGAAAAGTCAAAGGATAGTGAAGCTTTGGCCAACTAGAAGTAATTTATATCCACAATGTGTTATACCTGAAAACATCAGGCCTTTGGTCATACTCCACATGCAGGCCAGTTGTGCCATCTCGCCATCTTGTAGCTGGTAGCCCAGGAATAACGCATGAGACGAGACACTCAGGATATTTTATAAAGCAAATTGAAACTTCAGGAAGACGTTGTTGGTGAATTACCTAACCCAAGATCAACTAAAAAAAGTTTTTTCTCATCAGGAGTTCCTGGTGGACCAAGCAAAAAGTTCTCAGGCTTCACATCCCCATGAACATACCTGTCAAATTTGCAAGGAATCAGTCCAATGAAATACTTTAAGAAAGACAGAGAAGAAAGCATCTGATTCATTATTTCCTCGAGTAGCCATACAAGAAATTAAATGAAAAGGGAAGGATCTCACCAGCCAAAAGGCTTGGATATATACACTTTCAGACTGTTATCATATAATCACATCAGCCAAAAGCAATAAATTCTAGGTGAGATAGAACACAAGCAGACATCCAACCCCACTCCCCAACACCCAAAGAGAACCCTCTTCATTTCTTCGATTTGTGTGTTTTGGTTGCACATAATCAAGGTCTTTAAGTCTGCAAAAATTTACAGATAAAGAAATCTATACAAAGGAATTGGAAAACCCCCCAGCAAAAGAGCAAACACCTCACCCTCTAGAGTGCATCTTCTCCAATATAGATATTGCTTCAATGGCAATACAAGCGACCATTTCAATGGACATCCTGAATTTTGAATAAGGAAAAAATTCAATTAAGCAGCAAAATAGCAATGTTCAATTCTTGTAACAAAGAAAGATACAAAAGAAATCTTTGGATCAAATTTAGCTTACGCGTGTGAATTATTATTCCAGACATCCCACAGACTAGGTCCAAGCATATCCATAACCTGCAGAAGGATGGTCCCACTTTTGCTATGAAGGTCTGAAGAGAACATTAAGCAAAACCTTTTTCTTTTCTGGTTGACTGACAGAACTAAGTATTCAAGACAAATAAATAAAGGAATAATGAACAATATCAATACATACCATGACATAATAGTCCCCTTGGCGGCCTTTGTGGTGCACTCGTGGTACACCATGGCTGCCACCAAGTGTGCTGCGTAAAAGACAAGGTAACCGAGAGAATCATGCATATGGAAAACCCAACTCTTTTTTCAACATTACAATGAAAATAGAAAAAGGAAAAGGAAAGGACTTACTTGTAAACTTGCCATTCATAAGGTGGCCCATAATTACATCCTTTGCTATTCCGATGCTCAAATTTTATTGCCACCTGAGATGCACGTAAATAAACTACTTGTATCTTTTGATGAATATAAATAGCAGCTTCAGATCCAGAAATTCAGGCCTGAAAACAAAAAAACACACCTCTATAGGACCAAGACCACTTTTATCATTTGCAATACCACCCAAAGAACGACGACCTACATAAACCTGTCCAAAACCTCCTTTTCCAAGCTTCTTTTCTATTCTGTACACAGGTGAACCACCAACTTGAACCTGTAAAAAGATAAGGAATTATATCAATGTCCAACTACAGCTTTCCAAGTTTCCCACGCGAATGATAGACAGCTGAGCAATACTTGGATCATATCAAGTAACAAAAGTATCAATCTCAGGCGTGAAACTATTAGGCTAAGCTATTCTTGGAAGTTGGAACTATAATAAAAAGAATACAGGAAATTGATCGGTTTTTAGCTGACGAACCATAAATAACTCCTTATCAGTCATCACTCAGTGACAGAACTATCGTTTTAACTTCTATGTATTCATCAAGAGACAGTACTTATTGATCAGGTTCTTTGGCTTGCAAAGAGATCTTCTGAATATGAATATAAAAGAGATTTTAAAGTTGAATCATACTAAAACTGGGCTGTCACAGTACGACGCAAGATGCATCCTTGGCACACAGAAGCAACCAAGAAAAGACTTAAAAGCATAAGACAACTTCCTAAAATACATTGACTGAAAAACTCCAAAATCCTCAAATTCTAGCAGAAAAACTTTCCATCTTCATGTTTCCATTATCAGGTAAGTATCAATTATCAAGGTGAAATAATGAAGCAAAAAAACCTTCAAATGGACAAAAGACGACACCCCCTCAAAGACAAAAAATTCGGAGTACCCAGCCTTGAAAAACTAAATAGCAACATTATTGAAGCAGAACAGAAAATTATGCATGGATATAAACTGTAATCTATAATGACTTTATACAACACAATGTAATGCAAAACCATCTACAATTCCAAGTAGGAAGGAGCTACACGGAGAGAATCACACAAAAAAAGGCGCATATCTTGTTCAAGAAAAAGATTTTTCTTTGGGTAAATATCCGGACCAGTGCATTATGGCTTTGCAGCCTCCTCCAGGGCCTACTCTTTTTATCTAAAGAACACATTCATTCCACTACAAGATAGAAAATTTTTACCTTTCTTGCACCAAAAGGCTTTAAATCTCAAAGAAAGTTTCAAATTTTTCATGCCAGCGCTCCAATTTATGATTTCTAGCCAGACATAAGAATGCAAACAAAGCTTTAAAAAATTCAAAAACAAATAGAAAAACACCCATACACAACTTAGAGTATGCAAAGAAAGCAAAAGTGTCACCTTCTCTGGAATTGGACCGAAGCTCCCCTCATCGTCACCGGCCTGAGCCTTGTCACCGCTTTTTGCGCCTCCACCGCTATCGTACTCATCCATGAGCTTAGATTACTCCCACACGCCGTCGCCGCCGCAGTTCCTCCTCAGTCGCCACCACTCCTCCCCAAGCAGCTAGGAATTTTCATCAACCGGCTCAGTCCTGCTGCCGCCGCCGCCGCCTATGAAGCTGTTGACTTTATTGCTCGGTTGCTCGCCCACGGAGACTTTGTTTCATCCTTCAATTCTTGTGCCACTCAAACCCTAATTCCTCTTCAAGAAAATTAAAAAAATACAAAAAAAATTGCTTTCTCTCTCACACACTTCACACGCTTATCTATCTCTGCCGCGTCTTACAAGCACAACAGCTGCAGCGTAGCCGCAAAAACAATTACGAAACGGAACTGTCAGTGAAAATTTTTTCTTCGAAATCAAAATAATGAAAAAAAAATTAAAAATTATTGATTATTTGATGTGATAAGAAAGGGGGAAAAAGGGAGAGAGACAAAAAAAGAGAAAATAGCAATAAAATTTTGAAATATTAATTAATCGATTGAAAAAATGATGACCAGCGAAGGCGCGATTAAAAATTAGTCGACCTTTCCGACAAAAAAAAAAAAATTAGTCGACCTAAAAAGAGATAGCTAGTCTTTAGGGTTCTTTTTGAATGTCGCAAAACATTAATTTATTCAAATTTTAGGGGAATTTTTTTTGAGAGAATATTCAAAAATAATTTATAATTAGGACGAATTATTTCAAGGGACCTTATATCATGCTACATGGGTATTGTACACTTACGGTTGCATGATCATGCGTGTTACTATTTATACAACGGAAAAAAAATATTGTCACTTATATGCATTTGTTGACTATTTCATAACTATTTGTTTACTGAACTTCACAATTATTTGTTTACTGACTTTCATATATACATCAAATATTTGTTCATTACTGCACAACTATTTGCTCACTGACTTTCATATATATTTACATATATACATATATATATATATATATATCAAATTTTTGTTCATTACTTCACAACTATTTGTTTATTACCAATAACTATTTGTTCACTGACTATTTGTTTATTACTTGTTTACTGACTTTCATATATATATATATATATATATATATATAAATACAACTATTTATTCATTGTCCTTACACACAAAGACACAAAAAACAAACACATATGCATGTGTGCATACTTGAAGGTTAAGTTGAACGAATTTGATCTTGGAGCGTCCAAATACCGCGTGAGATATACGGTTAGAATCTCGACGAGCAGAAGAAGAGATTGGTAGTTGCAGCGCGATGAGATGATGTAAAAATCTTTGTCGGCATGAGGAAGACGATGACGGGCTTCAAGATGAATCAACACCTAGGAGGTTTTCTTGGACATGGTACACATCGTTACGATCAGTGAAGAACGACGAATTTTATGATGGTATTTATTCGGTGTGAGATGACCGGTGAAGCAAAGAATGAAAGAAGAGATAGGTGAGGAGACAGAGAAGAACAAAGACAGAAAAAGGAAAGGGGAGAGAGAAGAAAGATGCGTCTAACGTTTGATGATCTGCTTTTTTTTTTTTCCTAACAGGTGAATGACTATTTAACTCAGCAGAAGCACCTTGTACAAGACTGTCATATAATTTACCTTATTTAGAGCTTCCTAAATTATTCAGCTGGTCTGTTTTTGACCATTGAATTATTTTTTGGTCCTAAAAAGACCACTATTTTTTTAAAATAATATCATGTAAGTTATTTTATTAAAAAATTATTAAATTGTGGTAAAAATATAAATACTTAAAAATTAAGTGGCTTGAATAATTTGTTCTGCTAAGTGGCTTGAATAATTTTTTCTTTTTTATTTTTTATTAATTATTATTCTCCTTTTATTTCTTTCTATTTATTTTTTCCCCTCTTTCTTCGCCACACTACTACTGTCAACAACCATACTCCATGCCTATCATCACTTACGGAACACAACTTTTCATAAACACGCCATTCTCAACTTTATAAGAATCCATTAACATGGCTGCCATCATATGTGTATTATTTTTAACTATCAAAAACCAAATTCTAACCTTTGAATTATTCTTGAATGCAATATTTAAATCTAACTATGATATTCAAATGCAAGAAACTCAAGAAAAACTCGATATTTGGATTGATAAGTCTAATGTTAGCGAATAATACCTTTTAGGTGTTACAATGAAAACAAAAGTAGAAGATGATACTGTAAATCAAATATCGTAGGTAGGATTTGAGTTTGAATAAAAAGGCAGTGTGGAGAAGTAAAGGAGGCGGATATAGTGTGTTTACCAAAAGTGTTGTTTGGAGAGTGGTAATGACAGTGTGGAAAAAAAAAGAAAATAAAAGAATAATAGAACGAAATTAAAAGAGACTGAAGAATAATTAAACACTAAAAAGAGAAAAAAATTTTAAGCTATTTAATTTTGAAGTATTTATGTTTTTAAATCTCATTTGTTGATTTTTCTTAACTAAGATCATTTTGAAACATCATTGGTCTTTTTAGAACCAAAAACAACTTAATGGTCAAAATAAAATTAGGTGAATAGTTTAATGGCCTATTTAATCATTTACTCTTTAAGTATTATAGTTTGTGTTAAATGTGTCAGTGTGTAAAACCGTTGATAACTTATTTTGCTATTTCCACACCACAACATATTTTCAACACCAACTCAAGAGGCATTTGGAGTTGTTTATAAGTTAATTAAACTTATTTAAAATTAAAAAAGATAAAAATTATAAGTTCGATAAATTATGTTCTTAAGTAAGTAAAAGATGATTTATAAGTAAGAAAAAAGAAAAGTAGCAACAAAAGACTTCTCTAACCTTTGAAAAAAATTAGAAAAGTACATCTATTAATTAAAAAGGTACTTATTAGTTATTTTAATTAACACTATTTTATAAAAACACATATTTTAAATATATTCTTACCCAAATAATTATGTACTTGCTTATGAGCATCAAAAGCTTATAAGCAGTTCAAAATAAGCAAATAAAAATGAGCTCTTGCGTCTCAAGTGCTTGATAGGGTAATTAGAAAAGATATCAAATACAAACTTATGTTTTCTCAATGATTTTCTTTTAATTTTACATTTGATTCTATTAGCTCACTAACTCACTATCCTTGGCAATGGCTATTGAAGCATTTGCCAATTTACCTATTGGATTAAAGTTGCTTCTTCAATATCTTAGCTCTCTTTATCAGTTTAAACTTGATAACATCAATTATCTTGTGTGAAGGTCTCACAGAGAGAGTATTTTGGATACTACTAATTTCTTAGATCATGTAATTGGTGTAATTATGTGGCCTTCACTATTTATTAGAGGCTCCAATAGTAATCCTATGGCTAATCGTGAGTATCTTTGTTGGATTGATCGATAAGCATCTCAAACCCTATATTATTGGATCTCTTACACCTCTGGTTATGTCTCAAGTTATGATGTTTAAAATTATTGGCCTATTCTTTACATCCTTAATGTCACACACACAAAAAAACAAAAACACCCATAACAACAACACCCACACACACACACACATATATTTGGCGCTAGCAATGGGGCATTGACCTGACTCACCTCGCTGGAGTACCGCAGGGGATGAAGCGGGGTTTTTGTTAAAAAAACCCTTAAAAAGGGCAGAGCGGAGTCTTTTTTTACTACTCTGGTGTCGTGACGGAGCATGGTTAGGGTCTATTAACCCCGCCCCAGTGTATAAATTTGTTTAGTTTTATATATATATGTTATAAAAATTATGCTGATCAAGAATGCTTTAGTTTAGTGATAAAATTTTTTTATGCCACCTTGCAAACCAAGGTTCGAATCTCTTAAAGTCATTCGTGGAAGTTGTAACTCTTTTTTTCTTTTTTGCCTAACTTATTATATATATATATACACCCTAAAGATCTCTCACTTCCCCCAACCCCAATTCCTATAGCCTACCACCCTTTCCACCTCTATCCCATCACCTCGCTTCATGCCGCCCTACCACTGTGATTGAACAACAATGGCGCACTACGATCTACCAACCACCACGCCACCTACTACCATCGTGATCAACCCCCTCGCCAACATATCAACACCCGCGACAAATAACCATTCTTCCGCCGCCGCTAACCACAACCTCTTTTCCTACACCGTAAGACTATCCCTTTCCCCCACTTCTATTTTTTATTTTTATTTTTTCAATTTTCAATTTATATATTTGGTTCTTTTTTGTTTTTGAGATTTTAGTATGATTGTCGGGATATTTTGTTGTTTGAAGATAAAATATGGTATATATAGGGTTTTTGCATCTTAAAATTTTTCAAAAATTTATTTTCTTTTTTTGGTTTTGATTACAGATTTTAGTATTTTCTTTCTTAGAGTTAGAGTTGAATTTTGGTGTGATTTTGTTCCTCCATTTTTAAGGAGGTTTTAGGTTTTTTTTTTTTTTAATTTTATTTTAAGATTTAAGCTTTTTTTATTTTTTTCATTTTTTGGCAAAAATTTTAGTATTATTTTGTAAAATTCTTATTATTTTTTATTTTCCCAAAAAAATCACCGGTGCTCCGTCGGGGTGGAACGGGGTTCTTTTAATGTGATAGGAGCGGGGTTAGGGGGAGTAGTTTTCCACCAGGTACGGGGTAAAGGGTATGCCAACCCCGCCCCTACCCTGCCTCATTGACAACCCTGTATATATATCAATTAAAGCAACAACTTGATTATATGACAAATGATCCTTCACTATGCAACAATATCTAGATAAATTTGAAGCAATAGTTGATACATTGGCAGTGTTTGATAGACCTCTCAGGGATAAAGATATTGTCATATGTACTCTAAGAGTATTACAAGAGTTAGGGTTGAGCTTATTATAGTTTCAAAACTCTTCACCCTATCATCCTCTCTTATTTTGGATGTGCATACTACTCTAAACACCCAAAGAGTTCTCAACCAACCTAGTGGAGGTAAAGGAAGAGGCAGAGCAAACAACAACAATAATTTTGAAGGTTGGGCATATTTACTAGCAGAGGTGGAGGTAACACTAGTGGCAGAACTTCTTCTTCCAATCAGCAGACTTCTTATTCTTATAATCAAGCCTTTAATGAACCTGTTTACTATCAAATTTGTGGCAAACCTAGCCATTTGGCTATTGAGTATTGGCACAGGTTAAACGCAGTTACTTATGTAGGATCTAAAGGCAACAAACAAGCTTATACTGCTCAGTAAAGCTTATCTTCCACTTTTGACAAGTCATGGATCCTTGACTTTAGATCTAACATGCATGTTACTAGAGACTTTTGACTAGTTTTATTACATATCAACCTTATCGAGGTGCCGACACTATCTCTGTTGGCAATGGCAATTCACTGCCAATTAAGCATATTAACACGAAGTACAATTTCCACTTCTTTTCCCTTGCCTTCCCTTCTTCATGTTCCACGGATACCCACAAACTTACTCTCAATATTTTAACTAGGTAAATATAATAATGCTACTCTTATTTAGTTATTTTCAATACAAACGAAGTCCTTATTTTGGATAATATGACCAACGAAGTCCAGTTCTAGGACCCCTATAAAGGTGGCACGTATCTTGTACCATTTCAGCCTCATTTCTTTGTTCGTGTTTCTATTTCATCCCCTGCAAGCTGTACTGTTGTGATCTCTCCAAATGAACTGTGGCACCGGAGATTTGGTCATTCTCACCTTGGTATTCTATAGACATTGAGTTCTATCTTACATCCATCTCCTTCTTCTCAATGAAATTTCTTTAGACTCACTCATGATTTTTATTTAATATATTTACTTAGCTTAAATATGATATTAACTTTGTTCATATTAGGTTAAATGATATGTCTCTCACTTTTGATTCGAGTTGTCTGGGGATCAATTATCGTTAATTATATGTTGTGATCGGCCTTTGGCCTCTTTTGAAGGTAAAAAAAAAAATATATATAACTTTTAATTAGAAAACACCTTATTTTTTCACATCAATCACACTTCCAACCCCCCCCCCCCCTCCAACCCCCCACATAAATCTCTTGTTTATTTGAGGACGGTTCTATCTTTTTCTTTGGGGAATATAATAAGCATTTCATTAATATGAAAGTCGAGGTTTCACGAAAGAATTGGGATCTGACCCTTCGAGAGACACAGAACTTGGGCCTAATCGTTGACTGAAAATTAGCATGCTACTTTTGAAGAGTGCGACTTTCTGCAAAAGGAGCCTACCACAACGAGCCATGACAACTCAATTCAAAGTTTTTTTAAGAAAATCATATTCTTCAGATATAAATTCCACACACACACACACACACACAACTAAAATATATATATATATATATCTATATCTATATATATGTATATATGTATGTGTATGTGTATGTATATGTATGTACGTGAGAAGGTCATGTATTCAAGTATCATAGTATAAAATCTTAGACCATTCCTTAAAATATTAATCGATTTTAATATGAAATTTCATAATTCTTAACAAAATATTAGAACAGATTCCTTAGCAAAAATCTTGCTCGTCCATGTATGACTTGCTTCTTAATGTCACTGTACAATTCACTTCAATCCGATTCTTGGTTCTTGATTTTCTCGTATCAAGTCAAAACAGTGAATTTGTCAGGATATACATTTCAAGGCAAAGCACTCAAAAAGCAACCCCAATATCATTAGCCCAAACAGGAACTTCCAAAAGGCCCTGTTTTTTGTATGTCCATTCGATTTGGGTCTATTGCAATTGATCGAGCTTTTTAAGAGTGTGAGCTAAACACTGAAATTGGCCCAAGAGACAGGAAAACATCAGTCCGTTCCAAGCTTATAATTATATCTAGGAACTAGCGCTTTATTTAGGCCCTATTTGGATTAGTTTTTTATTTTTGAAAAAAGTATTTTATTTTTTATAATTACCATTTGATTTGACTTTTAAAAAAATTAAAATTCTAAAAAAAGCTCAAATATTACTTTTTTTCCAAAAGTCAGAATTTTTAAAATCTGAAAAAAAAAACACTTCTTCTAAAAGCAGTTAGAAAAAATGCTTCTAAAAAAAAAGACAATCTAGATGAGCTCTATTATTATATTTTTAATGGAAAATGACAAATCTAGTCATGAATCAATTTAAATTCATGAATATATCTTATTTTAAGCAATTGGTACTTACAATACCAAATTAAAAATAACATTATAAGTAATGATTTGACATCTCTTTATAATTCTTGAAATAAACAAAGTCATATATATATATATATATATATATATATATATATATATATATATATATCAAAGTTAAAGCCAAGTAACTATATTTTTTTTTTGTTCCAAAATTTCTATTGCCATTTTTTAATTTCTGATTTGGTAACAAACTTGCCATGTCTGTGTAGGGGCTGAAATACTAAAATAGTAAAATGAATCTGCAACCCACTTGCTATATGTATAGCCAATTATACCCACTTGCTATATTTTCAAAAATACCCAATTTAAACCAAAAAATTTGTTTGACTGTAAAGCGTCTAAAACGCGCAAACTTGGCATATTTGTGATATACTCAATGCACCTTCGTATGCTTGTCATCATCTTTAAATAAATACATGAGTTTTCTTTTCTCAACATCAAAATTTATTATAATTATCTTTATACAATTAAGAATTACACAAGATACTTGATTAAGTTTTGATTCACCAATCACTAATATTGTCTCTCGATGGGCCGAAGTGGTCTTGCTCAATATACGTACAAAAAGGCAAGGCTTTTTCCCTTCAAAACAACCTCTGACAATCAAGTTAATTAAGATTTTTAGAGAAAACAAAGTTTAAGGTATCAGAAATGAGATTTTAAGGCCAGTGTGTGTGACCTTTATTATGGTGCAAATACCTTTTTAAAAGCCAAGGCAAGTGGTCCCAAATGATTTGGATTTTTGACCCTTGTGTTATGTATAACCAAGTTGTTACTATCTTCTTACCAAGTGGATTACTTTATCAGGCAGTTAACCTGATATCCAGCCTCAATAATAATATTAATCAACCACATCTCCTTTGGTTAACCCTTTTAAATTAATCAACCACACTGACAGGCCATATCATGCCGTAAAGCACTTGCCATGCCTCCGATCCTTTGTGACTGACACGTTTTACTAGTGTTGTCATGACTAATTATTTTTGTGAGAGGTCTGAACATTTAATAAGGTAGTCTCCCTTATGAACTATTGAAGGAGGTTCATTTACTTCAATCTTATCAGCCGACTGCAGCCGGTGAACACTTTTCCCAAAGGCACGTACGGCTCGTTTAAATTGACTTTTTTTAAAATTATTTTTTTAATAAATTTTAAAAAATATTTTTTTAAAAAAAATTAAAAATTTTGGATTCTAAAAAAAATATATTTAAGTTTTTTTTAAAGTTTTAATTTTTTAGAAGTCAAATTAAATAGTTATTACAAATTTAATGTAATTTTTTTTTTAAAAAAATAATTTTTTCTGAAAAAAAAAACTAATCTAAACAGACCCATAATTCCATATTATTCGTTCACATCAATATTGTTATGTTAAAAGGTTTGTATTTGTGACAACATTTGAGAAATCATGTGAAACAATGCTAATAGAAATATTTATTTGACCATAATTAATTTAATAAGGAAGGCTGACAACTAAAAGGGGATTGGCATATAGTACTATCAAGAACCTTGAAGAACCCAACTCGCAAAAAAAAAAGAACCTTGAAGAACTCAAACTGGCAACTGCGAAGTTAAGAATCTACACAAGATGCTGCTTTGTGACCCGCGGCTTACAAGTTAAGAATATTGTTGATTGCATCTCTAGATGTCCCAATCAGCATCTCAAGAATCGAAAGCACACTTATACTCTCTCATCACAAATATAATTCGTATATATTCTTTAATTAACTTGGATTAATTGTTCATTAAGGTAAGCAACTACATCATAGAATTATTTAGTCTTAAAACTTTTTTTTCCCCTCAGCTTTTAGCCTTAACAATAATTCAATTTAGTTTTATTTAAAATGTGTTTTTCGTTAAAACAAATAAACAAAAAAAAAAAAAAAAAGAGCTTGTGGAGATTGGTGAGTGGACTTTCTTTATAAGTGCCGAGAAAACGTAAAGAATAATGAAAAGAAAGGACGCAATAGAAGCTCGATATATGTTCGTGCAAGTCCCGTGTCGATTCTTGTTACGGTAATCTCGTTTATGGGATGTGACCTTCACATTATATATATATATATGAGCATTTTGTCCTTGACCAAGAAAAGAAAAGCATTTTGTCGGTGTTCCTAGGTTAGGTCTTGGAGAAGGTGTAATAAAGTCACTTACTATAATAAGTTTTGCGTTAACACATCTAATACTAGACGATAACTCCATAAAAAAATAATTAATATAAGAGAATTCAATCATTTTTATTTTGGTTAAATTATCAACTTTTACCCAAACGAACAAAACATGTAGAGTCAACAAACCCAATGGGGTTGAAATACAAACCAACAAGCATTCTAAGGGGTTGGGCATATTAGCAACCGGCAAGCAATCCTCAGCTTTAGCTTTAGCCATCCAATCAAAAGGCGAGTTGGCTGCCTTACAATGCACTAAAAATTAATACAACAATTTTTGGCGACAATTCTTTTAATATCCTTCACCATGGATCGAGCCCTCCAATGAAGTCAAGCCTAGGAGAACTCTAATCATAGCATCACCTCTTGTAATCCTTTTCTTTGCCTGCCAATTCTATGCATGCAGCCCTAAACAACGTAATAGAAACAATGCTGTTGAAATTAAAGTTTTCCCTTCGGATTTTCAACAAAGGGAGTCAAGAATGGCTAAAAGTATTTCAAAGTTGAAAAGTGGTCCGAGTTTAGAGAAGAACACAAAAAACAATTAGGAGAGAGACCATTTGAGATGGGGATTTTTTTTTTTTGCGGCCCATTCTAGTAGTGAACTAGTTTGAGTACAAAAATGTCTAATCACATTTGTGTTTAATTCTTTGACGAGCACATGAACAAGAAACTATGCAACTTCGACAAAATGACAGGTTTTTTACAAGGCGATGACGGAGGAAATTTGGTGGAATTCGGACACAATTATTTTATTCGAGTTCTTTCCTAATTGTTGGTGGTTCGCTTTGAGGTCTTAGCAAATTATAGAACATTATTTAATTAGCGAAGAATTTTGTCCTTGGTAATCAATTTTTTTTTATAGTGCTTAAAAATACTCATAACTTTAAAGATCATAATATCTCACAGGCCTAAATATACATCTATCCCTATGATTTGTTTAATTAACACACGAATTATATTTCAGTTTTCTGTATTATCTTTGGCTACCTGGAGCTATTATTTTATTTTCCCATAATTATTATTTTATTTTTTTCTCCTCTTTGATCAATTGATAGCTTGGGAGGTGGGGAAGTTTGTTGGCAGCACTCAAATGAGTCTAGCACGAAGGATGAAAAGGGAGAAAAAAGGGGAAAAGGAGAAGAGGTCAGCTTATAAGGATATCTCAAGACAAAATGTGATTCTTTTCCTAATCAAAGGAGCACTAAAAGCAACTTCGACCAGACGCGCAGGGAACTAGTTCTGCGTTTGGAAAGCTTAAAACCTAATAAGAGAGATGTTGATCGTGTTTGTGGTTCAAATTAGCAAGAAAGTTACTTTTTATTTTTAGGGTTAGTTCTAGTAGTTTTAAAATAGGCATGGATAGCATTGTTAGAGGACATATATATGTGCTACACATTTTGAAGATTACAGGGGTCCGTGTCTATTATTTGGATATGTGTGATACACATTTTAAGACCACAAGGGGGTTCTGCTCCTATTTTAAAATTACAAGGAATAACATAAATTTATGATAAACTATATATATGGGTTCGATGCAATTTACCTTTATTATATTCTTGACAGAATTATGCGTATTTTTGAAATTTAACACACCTAAAATATACCAGATATTTTTCAAAATATGCTTTTTTTATATAAATTTTGGTTTTAAGTATGGCCACCATCATGGGGTGTTTTGGGGTGTTGGGGCGGGGGGGGTTGGGGACCTAAAAGAGCGTGAATATACTTTTTTTTTTTATATATATAAATTTTGGTTTTAAGTGGGTTGGCGGGGACTAAATGAGCGTGAGTGGTTAACTTTTGTGGTTGGGCCCGACACAACGGACTCTCTTCAAACGTAAACCGTTATTAAGCAGCTTTAGATTGTTTTATGCGAATTGGTGATGTGGGGATTAATTCATGATTGTTCTTTGAGTGGACACGTGTTGGGGGTAACCTCTTCTACTAAGCAAAACTTTTCCCATCAAGAAGTTAAAAAAGTACTTTCGGTCAGTTCTTGGAGGCACGGAAGTTTGGTGATACGTGTATATGAAAGTGGAAAGCGTAAGACAATGAGAAAAAAGACTCGATATGTAAAAGATGTGAAAGGGATTTGCGAGTTGTTAAAGTAATATGATTGAGGTTACTCTCAAGATGAGATGTACGTTAAAATCTTGTTTTGGGATAGAGTTGGGGAGAAAAAAGAAAATGAAAGCATGTACACACATATAAGTATAGTTTTTTTAATTTTATCATGTCAAGGAAGCAGAGTCGGGAAAATTACATGATCATATTTGGGAAAAATTTCTCCTCATTTTTCATTTTTGAGTTTTATGGGAGGCCAAGACAAGTTAGATACGTAATTATCCTTCTTTAGAGAAAGGTCTCTCTTTTATTCTTTTCCACTAAGACTTAGAGTGGCTATTCATGAATTTTAGAAATGGTTCGACGTTCCATGAGGCTATATAATTCACCACAAAATTGATTATTGAATAAGTGTAAAGCTAAAAGAAAGAGATCAATAGTTGTACTTTAATCTTTTGGAGGAACCTAGATGGATATTTATCATTAATTAAGGAGACATAATGACTATCTATTCTTCTTTTTCAAATGACAAAAAATTCATTTCAATTAGGACCACGTTAAATTCATTTAAAACATCAAAACTTTTTAAAAATCATAGATATCCTAAAACCCTTTGTTACAAAGGCATTATTTTCCCGTGTGGGGAGTACAAAGAAGTTCATAAGCCTCCTATAAAGTTGATTATTGAATGCGTTTAAGCTTAGGAGGAAGAGATCATTGTTGCTACTAAAATCTTTTGGCCAATCCTACATAGATACATATCATTAAGGATATGTAACCCACATTAGTTTTTGGTTCTTTTCTGAAACAACAATTCGATCCATCCCAAAGATACAAATTTTGTAATAAAAGACGCATTCAACGAATGCTAATTAAAGGCTGTTTAATGGCCAAGTAATATTATAATAGAAAGATAAGTTCAAATTTTAGATATGGCTACAACAAATTTTTACGCTATTATACTATTTCACCCGGTACAATATATCTTTGTCAAGTTGTAACTTTTAACACTAATTAGCTTTAAGATGAAATTTCATGATTTTT
The DNA here is from genome assembly GCA_028554755.1 of Cordia subcordata. Lineage (NCBI taxonomy): Eukaryota > Viridiplantae > Streptophyta > Magnoliopsida > Boraginales > Cordiaceae > Cordia > Cordia subcordata. The sequence goes on along the minus strand of JAPTOF010000006.1, from coordinate 12,396,870 downwards.
AAAATGATACTAAAATTGGGTCTTTGCTTTAATTTTGTTCATCGTGTATTTAAAATGTATAACTTATCTCCCTTTCTATACGTTACTCACCATCATTACATCTTCAATTCTGGTACCGTTCCTAGTCCCTTGCAACTATTTTACGTTTCTAATTTAGAATAATGAACTAATAATCTCTTAATCAAAGCGCTACCCCATTTACTTCGAACAATCACAACACGATAGACTAATTGTTTTTCCAGAATTCAATAGAGGCAAAATTTATTTTAGAAATGCTGACCTTTTTTATTTTATTTTTGTGATAATAAGGAAATTTAAGTAAACCTCAAATATAGGAATACGTCCCCAATTAATATATATATTGAAACAATCAAGACTCTTTGTTTAGAACAGGACAAGAAACTAGACTTAATTAATCGGATCATAAAGATTATTGTTTTACTTTTTCTCTTGCTATTATCACTAGGACATCTCCGTATGGATGTGGAGGTAATTTTCTTGTAAGTGCCGGAGAAAAATTAAATGAAGATCATTTGTAACAGAAAAGCCTAAATTTCGGACGAGCTTGACCACACCAAACGATAAGTAGTCCACCATTAATAATTGAGCTCATAAAATAAAGCACAAATTTAAAGTAACCCCAAACATCCGTGCACCAAGAGGTAACTTTAGTATAAAGTACAATTACTTCAAATGCCCTCTTCCTCTACGGAGCCCTTTATATACCCACCACTCTCACGGCCCATGCCAAAGACAAAAATATTCCATCTTCTGTCAAAAAACACACACACAATACACACAAGAAAGAAATTTCTCGAGCACGGGTGTAAATCTTGTTATTTCTGGAGCACGGGTGTAAATCTAGTTATTTGCTGAGTACAGGTATAAATCGAGTTTATCATACAAAAGAAATGGAACCAAATTTACCAATCATAGCGAAAAAATTCTGGCACATGGTGCGTGTGGCGTTGTTCATGTTGAGAAAAGGCATATCAAAGAGCAAACTGCTAGCAGATCTCAACATGATGCTGAAGCGTGGCAAGATTGCTGGCAAAGCAATCCAGAACCTCATGTTCCACCATAGCCACCACTGGGCTTCCTCCGTCGCCTCCGTCGCCAGCCGCCGCTCCCACGATCGCCGCCACTTGTCCTACACCATGCCCCACCTCCACGACTACGAGTTCAGCTGCAGCAACAGCCCTGCCTACCCTAGTTTCCACCTGCCTTTTAACAGTAAGCGCAAGAATTACAACCACCACCACGTGATGTTCTCGCCCGCGGCGGCGTCCACGGCGGAAGATGATCAGTTTATAACTGCAAACGCGCTAATGAAGGCTCTGGAGATGTTGCAGAGCGAGACTGCGTCGCCGGTGAATTTGCCCGGGTTTGGGAGGAGCCCAATGGTGAGGCAGCTGAGGATAACAGACTCGCCTTTCCCGTTAAGGGGTGGTGATGATGAAGAAGATAGCAGCCATGTTGATGAAGCTGCTGAGGAGTTCATAATGAAGTTTTACAAGGATTTGAGAAAGCAAAATACAATTGCTGCGTTTTGAATAAGTTGATATCATAATATATATATTATTATGTGTTTTTTCTTCTGCAAATTCGAAATGTTTCTGCATGCATGTGGCATGTGGGAGGGGAGGTTGATATCTCTTTCAGCTTTATATGGAAGATTTTTAGCCTCGCAAATAAGCAAAACTGTTTGCATGATTATGATGAGCTTATTTTGATATTCTTTCTTGTAATGTTGGAGGGGTTGGATCTAGCAAAATCTTGTTCATGTTGTTCTTTCTGCAAATTAAAAATTTTGTATTTTTTTTTTTACAATTTTTTCGGAGAAAAGGAAAAAAAAATGTTACATATCTTTCGTTGTATTGACTTGATTCCTACAAATAAAAACATCCTGTTCAAGGACAGATTCCAACGAGCTTTTTCATTTCTCAATACTTGTTGTAATTGCTTATTGATCTCTCTTGAACAAAAATAGAAAAAAAAAACTCCATTTCTAAAGTTCTTTTTTTTTTTAAAAAAAATAGTATATGTGTTTATTAAGTTATTACCTTATTTAAAAACTTAAGTTTGTATAAACGATAATGATATATTTATTTATTGTACTAATACATGTTTTCACATGCACGAGTAATTTATTTAATGCCTCCTAACGGATGAATTTGTTTAGTGTTTTCACGTAAATAATTTTATTTTATTTTATTTTTTAAATGGGTGGCTGAGACCTTTCAATTTCTAGGCTATCATATTATGTTAAAGTTATGCAATATTGATATATTCATCTAAAAGTCTAAACTAATAGACAAGATATTAATATATTTATTTATTTCATTAATAGTATTAAATCATGCACTTACGCTACAACGCTACGTGTATGCTTAAATGGATTCAATATTATCGTGCACGTTTAAATAGATAGATAAATAAATGTATATATAAGGTGTTACTTTTTTACCATCTCCAAAAGGAGACTATATGTATGTAACAACGTAACTCAATTAATCATATATAAGTGCACTAAAGAATAAACTGTTTTAATGTGATTCTACTTTGTTAAAGCGCATGCACCTTTTGGAGTACCAAGCAGGTCCCTTCTGTTTAAAGTATCAACCATGCTTGTACATAATTAATGAAATATTCCTTTCTTGTTGATCTTATATTTCAATTAGTGTTTCACAAAGCAACTTCAATTCTTTTTAGGTGGGCCGTCGTCTTCCAAACCTCCTTTTCCATGCTCTCCGATTATATATATATATATATGTGTGTGTGTGTATTATATTTGTATCGTGCGTGTGTTTGTGTTTGTGTATATCGTACGTATGCCCGATGGATTGCAGTAAAAAGCGTTACTATTGATCAAAACTGACCTTGTAGTAACATGACCCCCTTTAGGTCTGTCCAATTTATATTATTGTTTGTATATTAGTAAAATTAACTTATGACTTGTTTCCAAAGATGTCTAGCGGTAAAAGTTAGAGACGGACACGACTCATGACTCAATTTCAAATCTAATCTCGTGCCTTGGATTGAGTGTCCTCAACTTAACTGATACACAATATAGGGAATGTGTTGGGTAATTGAGGTTTGCCCGTTGGTGGTCGGGCTCCGCTGGATGTACCAGTAACTCGACTTTGTCAACTGAATTTCCCTTGTTGTGAAGGAAAAAAAGATTAATTTATGACTTACCTTAAATTATAAATAGTTCTGATTACCAATTTATCGCAAATATTACGTGCACTCACCCCCATTGTGCACCATGGGAGAATCGTGCTCCCCCTTATGCGTGTAAAATATGCTCGAGGTAACAAAAAGAGAAACCATATCTAATCGCTCCTTCTCCTCGCCCCCCCCCCCCCCCTTGTGCATTCTTTCCTACTCCTCCTCTCTCTCTCTCTCTCCTCTCTATATTTTTTGCAAAATAGCCATTTTACACGCACACACGCGCTCACACATACACAGATATATATTGCTTGGATCAAGCTTGTTTATTTCTTTCATTAAAAATTTTATGGACATAAATAAATAATCTATGACCATATAATATAAGAGCTGTAAACATATGATTTATAATAAGTAAGCAGGTTATAAATATCTGATTCACAAGATGTCAATATATATGTCTTCAATGACTCTCCTATTAGTTGACCCTCTTAGATAAAAATTTTGGGTCCATGACTATGTACGTAATCTTTAGAGGATCAACTCTTTAGGGAACTGCTGTAAACTTGTCCCTTGCTATAATAACCAATTGTTTTATTACGTGAAAAAATAAATGTAAAAGGATCATGGCTCGAAATAAAGGTTTTATTGTACATCACGTATTCAGAGAGGCCAACAAGAGTGCAAATTGAATGGCGAACTACTCACTGGCTTTTACAATTGGAGTCCACAAAGTTAATAATGCTCCAGTGCAAATCTAGCATACACTCAGTGTCTACTCAATGGCTGGTGTTTATTTAATTTCGGCTTAGCTTCCTTATTTGAAAAAAAAAAATTGAAAATAATTTTGAGCTACTATTATCAATTAATTTTAGAGTAGAACTTTATGATTTGAGTCAACATCTCAGCAGCTCTTATTTTTGCCTATTTTTCTTCCTTATTATTCATAATCATAAAATTGAAACTCCAAATTACGTGAAAATACATGGTGCTAATTAATATCTTTCGTTTTAATTATTCATAATAACCATCGAATTGAAGCCGGATGGCAATTCAAAATCGCCACACAAGCAAAAACTGTGTCTATATATATATATATATATATATATATATATTGAGTGTGCATGTATGTGTGTATATATACTGTGTGTGTGTATATATATATAATAGTTCAGAAGCAAAAGTTTAGTTAATTGGTTAGGTTAATTAAGTTGTGAAAGTAAATTAAAAGGGGATGAGATAACATTTGTCATCTTTGGAACTTTGCTTTGGACTCTTTTTTGACGTGTTTCACGTGTAAATGTTCCATATAATAGCTTGATAATTGTTTAAATGTGAGAGTGATTTGATTGACAATGTCTAACTTTAATAATTCAATAATTATCTTGAGATTTTTCTCCGCCAATGCTAGTCCACCAACGTAGAACGATCATCTCACCGCCATGAATGATTAATTTTAATTAATATCTGAGAGAACACTTTGCAATAACTGGTAACAAAAAAGAGATTAGAAAATAATTTAAATGGTTAAAATAATTCTTTTAAGATAATGAGAATCAACAATATTATTTGAGAAAGAAAATTTAACTGAATGAGTTCAACCATAAGCAAGGTCGTTCACTGAATCCAATCACCAACAAAACTAAATCATCAACTAGCTAATCTCGTAATGATCTGTTCTACTTATTTTAGTACAATTCACTTCTACACTTTATGTGGTATGACGAATCCAAGTGGTTTGCCAATTGTCTTCAAAACTTTACCTATAACGATAATTTTATATGTCGAGATACTCTTGTTGAAGATTTATCGAGCAGACAAGCCAAATCATTTGCTTAGCTAGGGCAAAGGCTAGGGGTACGGTGGACATTCTCCAATTTGTCTTTAAGTATATCTACAATTCTTATTTATGGGAAATTCTTCTATTAGAAAAACTTATGTCAGTTTATTAGTTTTGAACAAAAATTTATATGTCAACTACAAAAATTCGTAGGTGCATATAAAAAAGTTGTAGTTTAAAAACAAAAGAAAATTTATTTATGAATTTTTGTTCTTGATTTATGAATTTTTTTTTTCAAAAACTATAAAAATCCATAGATAAAAATTTTTGTTCTTAACTTACGAATTTTTGTTAAAATACTACAAATTTTTTAATTAAACTGACATTAGTTTAATTGATGTAAGAGCTTCCCCTTATTCTATCATTAAGATGTCGGACATCCCTCCGACCCTCAGAATAATGGCACGCTACCATTCCTTGGCTGCTTGCCATGGGATGGCACTCGTCCCAAGTGAACGAAGTCGATCTTTCTTTTCCTCCTATCCGGTCTGGTCGAGAAGAGCTCGGGTTATCCCTTGAGGCTATGCTTTTAAACTCAAGGCCTCCTCTTTTCGTCCATTCTTCCCGAAGTGAGTGAATTGTATGTAGAAATTCGTAGGGGTTTATAGTTTAATTGGCTAAAACGTACAGCTTATAACGGTGATTAGTAAATTAATTAATTGTAATTGCCCTAAAATTTATCACAAGCCTCATAAATATTTCAGAAACTATATGTCATTGTCAATCTTGAAAATCATATTGATGAAGACTTTATTATTGAAATCTTAATAATGTTTAAGTTAATATTAGGTGCTAATTAAGCCAGGTGTATGACATGTGGGGTTGCTTAATAACAAAATAAATTGAGTAAAAAGTTGAACTTCAAAAATGAGACAACGCCTGTGCTACAAAAATTACTTTGATGTCATTTTCATTCAGACATTCAAGTTATGAGTTTCTGTGTTACTCATCTATATCATTGACAATTTTTTTTCATCTATGTATTTGGATGCAAATGAAATATTCAAAATCGGAAGCAACTCTAGCTAGCAAGATCTGATAAGGGAAAATTAATATTATATATATAATGATTAAGAAATATCTAAAATAAAGTCCATTTTTCCTAGCATGTCTGATAAGCGATAAGACCAAACGAAACCGGTAAAATCGTTATTCTTGGAACATGCTAGATGTTCAGTGTGGTAACAGGGGTGAATTTAACATTTTTTTTCTCAATGAAATTAAGCTGTACGTTGTAAGAAAAACAAAAAGGAAAATACGGATAAAAGGAATATGTATGCTCAAGATAACATGATTCGTCATGGCTCTAAAATAGGGGAGTCTAGTTGAAACCTTGAGTGGTAAATTATTATAGAATATAGATCCTCTTGTGATTCAATAGGAAGGTCCGGGCCAATGCACTTTCAATAAAGATATGTTATAACGTCAACCCCCACGCCGCGCCCAGAGGGGGGGCGCTTACTTTTAAAAATTATTGGTCAAAAATAATGATTTCTTGAACGGAGAGGGGGTGTATATCTATTTTCAATGACGATCGAAAAAGAAATTTTTATTACTTCTACCTCCTAATTTTTTATAAGGGCATTATGAAAGAGTTTTTGTACTATAAGAATGTCTGGTACACTTCTAAAAGACTATAAAAAGGTCTATAATAATTTACTCGATATAATATAGCATGAAAGATTATTTATAGGTGTCGTAACTTATAACTAATAATAAAGTCTACAAAGAAACTAGTATAATAAGTATATCGAATCGACTATTACTAAAGTATTGTCCAAACTAGTATCATGACATAAGAATTATAATATTGAAAATCCTAATCATATAGTAACTACAGCAGAACCAAAAATATAAAACCTCCATCTATCACTAAGACAAAGTACGGTGACATTTATCTATTAATTGAACCTAACAGAATGAACCGATTCTTCTTTTTCTTGAATTTTGGAAATCGAATCGGACCGAACCAAAGTTTTTAAAAACCGAATGGACCAAACAAAATATATTTCGGTTTATTTGGTTTCATTTGGTTAAAACAACAATTAGACAATAAGATTACCAAAAAAAAAAAAAAAGAAGAAAAGATAAATTGTTGCATGAAAATGCAACAAAACCTAAATCAATCACCCTTGTTTATTAAATATATCATAAACAATATTAATAAAATCATTCGCATAATTTTATATATAAATCCTCATTAAGTTAGTTACAAATTAAATATTCTATTATAATATAAAATGACATATAATATGTATCTAATTAAAATGTTAAATATCTTAATATATAAATCACAATTTGGCTAATTCGTTCTACTTGATCCTTTTCCCTACTAACTTGACCTAATCGAACTGAATAAATTTGGTAACTTCAACTCCATTAACAACTATTTATGAATCCTTTTTTGAGTTACACCCATTATGTCAAGTTTTGGATCGAACTAATTTATTGACACAAATAATTCATGGAAGAAAATTGAATTATTTGGGACTCGTAGAACTGACAAGGCTAGACCAAATTCAATTCGATTTGGTTTAGTTCCGCTTTTGCTCACCTTTAAGACAAAACTCCAAGACTATATTACAAGACATCCATCGATCACTAATCTCAACAGTCAATAGGGTTCTTTTAAAACTCCAATATCAATAGACATTTTCATTTTGTTATAGCCTTATTTTGAGATGTTTATCCTATTGAAATAAGGATACATCTTATAAGATTTAAGACATTTTATCACATACATATAAAAATTCAAAACAAACCACACTTTTTATTTTATAAAAAATAAGCAATTTACTATATCTTATCTTTTACAATTATAGAATACGTAGTACATTTGATAAGATATCTTAAATCCCTAAAAACACTATTATGGCCCGTTTGGTATGATGGAATGATTTGAAAAGAAATGGTCATTCAAGGCAAAAAAGAACTCCAGGCAGAATGGCCATGGAATATTTTTTGTTTTTCTTATATTTGGTTAAAACTATACAAAAGCCAGAATGGAATAACTATTTTATTTGATATATTTGGTAAAATTATTTTAAAACAAAATTAGAATAGTATAAAAATCAATTCAATTAACCAAAATACACTTGTTCTTTAGTTTGGCATAAATTTAGACTTATACATGACAATTATTTTTATACAATATTAACGTAAACTAAAATATTCTTTGTCTTTTGATCAACGATAAATCATAGCATTATTTGTTCAATCAATTTTTTATTTTTATCACCATATTTTAATTTATTTACTAAACCAACATAATTGAGAGAAAAGTTAATCATCCAATAAAATTACCTCTATTTTTGGGTGAAAAAGAGTTAAAAATGAAAAAACAAAAAACATGTGTATTTTTAATTTTTAAATTTTTTACTTTTTGCTTTTTACTTTTAATTTTTAATTTTTTATCTGTTTAATATTGATTGAAGGTTTGTGAGTGTAAATGGGGAATAATAAATTGTTTTTTTGGTTTTATTTTATTTTTTATGACTCCAATTTAAGTTGGAATACTCATTCTTTGGGTTTGGCTAAGGAATGAGTTTTCCTACTTTTTCCTGGAAAGGTTATTTCATGGAAATGTATTTTCCGATTTCAATTAGTTCTACCAAACAGAAGAAAGGAAATAAGAAATTAGAATGACAATTTCATTCCAAACCATTCTTACATACCAAACATACCATTAGTCTCTAACAGAACCAAAAATACAATCCCTAAACTATTCCTCATACCACAATCAAGGAAAAGATTATTTCGATCTTCAGCAGCCAATAGATATAAAACACATAGACTATCATCCAAGCATCTCCTTAAGACAAGTTTATATTTTGGTGGAAGCCTGTTATTTTACGAATATTTTTTCTATTATTTATCATTCCTCATATTTCATGCTCACGATTGTACACAATTTATATTATGTTCCTTCACCATCATGTTCTCCCATACTCTCTTACATTTGTCCACAATATTAATACTATTTGTTCATAATATATATTAATATTATTTGTTCACAATATTAATACTGTTTGGAGTTATGAATAATTTAATTAATACGTTTATTTATAATTTTTATACTTTTTGGTTATAAACTTCATAGTCTTTGTTTATTAATGGTGGACAGTATTTAATGGGTACACAATCTTCAAGATGCATGGTATAACTTAATTCGTAATAAACAAAAATGCCTTTTCTAAGTGGGGATCACTGTGTAGCAAAGTAGAGGTCTATGGCGTAAATATGGAGAACGCTAAAAGTCTAAAACCAATCTGACATTATTTTGAAGTCTTTTAAGTTTTCAGCCTCGCTAAAGCAAAATGGCTCCTCGTAGACAAAAAGTATGTCCCAATTTTTTCATAAATTTTTCGGATTAAAAGGAGACAAAACCAATTATATTTATCAAAATTGAGTATGGATTAGACACAAATACGCTAATTAGTTGGCTACGTATTGTTTGTGTCAATCCTTCAAAAATCAGTACAAGTTAGCATCCTCTAGACTCTTCGTGTAAATTTATTAGAGAAAGACAAACAAATTTGAAATATCTCCAAAATTTTCCTGTTTAAATTGTGTACAGTTTGCTTAGGGTTTAGAAGTACTACTTTACTTGTAACTTTTTCAGAATGTTTTTGTACATAGTCACCTAATGGTTTAATTTGTCAACCATTACATTCATATTTGCATTGCTTTTATTAATAAAAATTTAGGGAGCACTGTTTCTCTTTTACCCTCTAAAAAAACCCACGAAAGTTATTGGACACATGAACTAGCAATACCAGGTAACTTTTGGAGTATGTATTAAGAAATTTCATCCTTCCTAAATTCAAAATCAAATATTGTTTTGATTGTTATCCATTTTGTACTTTTATTTTATGTTGAGTTTTCTCAATTAAATATGTCACGTATTAAAATGAGCATGTTTGAGTGTTACCTTCATATAATACGTAGTAATATGTGTAAATATGTATTACACGTCAACTCGTGGAGGCAGACATAATTCCTCCACGAATAGTGGGGTATTTAGAAGAAAACAAAATTAAAGTGCTTTACTCAATACATTATTGCTCCCACGGTTCTAAAAACAATAAGCTTTATAAGCCTGCTAAGGTGGGGGAAGGTAGAACAGTGAAAGAGGAGACTAGCTAGCTTTTCTAAAAGTAGCATCCTTTTTTACAATAAGCTTTCCCAACAAATTAATAAACTTCCCACCAACTAAATAAAGTGGTCCATGTAACTTCCAATTGTGGTTTTACTTTTGATTTGTGTGTGACATTATGAATGGCTAGGCCTTTGAATATTTGGTGTCTTATCATAGCTATCTAAAGTTAATTAATGTTGTTAAAAAGTACAAATTTCATTTTAAGAACTAACTAATAAATGAGAGTGATTCAAAATTTTATATGTTGAACTAAAATTTGAGATTTATTAATGTCGGAGGAATGCATATTATAATATCCTTTCATGTGTGACTCACAACGATAACGGAGAATTTATAACAAGAATCGAACCAAGCTCAAACAAGCGAAACAAATAGATATAGATCATCTCATGTAGACAATGCAAGAAAATGGGTTGATACCTATCTCTGGTTCTATGTTACTGTCACATTAACTAGCTTAATTATTTCGTTCAAAATGTTTGAATCCTTACATATATAACCATATATATAAACTGTAACACTAGCTCTTTAAAAATTAATGTGGGACGAAGTACCATGAAATTTCCGTACGTTAGAATTTTAAATTACATTCTAATTGGAATGAGACCGTTACAAGTCAGAAGACTGCAATATTGAAATTATCACAAAATGCAATGAACACACTGCAATTAATGGTTTATATCAGTTGCTTGTAGGCTTGTATATGGTGCTGTAATGCTTCAAATAAGTTGCTTGTGGGCTTATACCGATGATGAGTTTAGGTTTAAGAACACGCAATTTTCTCAAGTTAAGATAGAGATGTAGGCTTAATGGCCTACAAATTCTTATTAATAATATTTAGCTGGTTTTAATCATATAAAATAAAGACAGATTGAAACCCGAAGTGCAAAAGAAAGCTAGAAAGCGACTCATAAATCATCAACGGGAGTGTGTGTGTGTGTGTGTGGACTGTGGAGAAGTAGCTAGTGCTCAATTATTAGTAAGTCATATAATTCACAAGTCAAATCTCTCTCTTTCTCCTTGATACGCCAAGAACAACGTACTTTGTAAAATGATTCTTTAGGTTCACATGTCGCATGAACATCAACTTTTGATGAATATTCTGGTATTTGTCATTGTAGAGTGTATATACATCATCTTCACTACTGCGAAAACCCAAAAATTTTGCGACATGTGGCAGCAATGTCATTCAGAAACTAAACTAAAGACAGCGTAACTAGATTTCTTGTCAATTTTCCAAAAGTGTACCTTGGTGGAAAATTTTGACTATTTTGCTTTCGGTATCTTTTATTTATTCTTAGATATTATGTTAGAACCCTTCTAGAGTATGTACGATTACAAATAGTATATTGTATATAAGAGGGGGTAAAGAATGATGCAAGATGAATTGCATGAAAATACGTATGTAGGGTGTGATCTATATTCTTATTGGTACCTTAGGGATATGGGCATTAGGATCGGAATTATAGTTCCGTTCAAATTAGAAGTCTTGTTCTTACAAAGATTATATTTGTCTCTTCTTATGTTCTATAAATATAACTTATTGTAATAGGTTTATTACGAGTGAGAGAATATAATGAGATACGTTGTGAAATAGAGACAGAGAGACAGCTTAGAGAGATAGAGCATAGAGAACGAGATTTGTTCGCTTATAGAAAAATTTTCTTGTCTACCCGTGATAGAGACAAAAGGCCAAACCACGTTAAATATGTTCCCACCTTACATCTTTCTTTGTTTTAATTCTTCGTTCCTACATCCCAGTTTCACAAGAACGTATTTAGATGATATTTCTAATATACGGAGTTGAAAGGGTGGACTACTCTTTACAAGAATGAGAGTGTCATTTAATTCAAATAATCGATTCTAGTTTATCATAAATTTTTCTTAATCTTAAAGAGTGTTACTTAGAAACCAAGATTAGGGCCGCAAGATTGTTAGATGATCAATTGAAACTTTTTTCTATGTGATAAAACAAGCAGATAAAGACTTAAGACATGTTAGCTAGTTTGTGTGGGACATTACCATGCCTGCAGATAAAGAGACTTTTATGTGATCATCTCATATCCACTCATCATCGAGTATATGATCATGAAGATTGTAAATTTAATAAATAAAATTTCAAATAAAGGGGTAACAAAAAAAGCAAAGGCCCTTTCTCGGGAGTTGTTAGGAGATTCATACATCTGGACTCTTTCTTATCTTTGTTATTGAAGTGGATGTGGTACGCATTAAACCTCTTTCACTACTATTTAAATTTAATATTATAATTTTATATATTAGATAGTTTGTGAATCTTGCTCTCTCTCACTCTCTTTATCTTTTTCCCCTTTTCTACTTTACTAAAAGCTGATAGAGAGGCCATTATCTTTTAATAATGTATAACACTGTTGGCTTAAAAAAACAAAAAAATTAAAGGATACGCTCCAATTACACAGGGAAGAACAATAATATCGATAACGAGTGATCAGGTGTGGTGGAATCAGACACCATGATGATGTAAACCAAGGAAGAAAAGGGAACTTAAATTCTTTATGGACAATAAGCCGCATTGTTCGCCTTAGTGGCTCAGATGAGTTTCACGTGAATGTGGGACTCACATTTCACATCTAATACATAAATATTAATCGATCACTGCCATTTTTCAGAAATTTTTGAAGAAGAAAATAGTATTGAAAAGAAGAACCAGAATACAACTGAAATAAAGGGGTGTAGTGAGATGGCAATTGAAACTGTGTTGTGAATATTCTGAAGCTCAAACTTAGCTTACAAGGTGTTTGGCAGTACGTAGTTATAAGCATCTAAATAAGCACTGCCTAGCACCCTCTTAGAACAGTGACAACTTACATTTTCCAAGCATTTGCAAGTGAACTCATAAAAATTTTGCCAATCAACTGATCAACGTTGTTGCTAGATTAGCTAGAATTTACTCTTTATTACAAGCTCCAGTTGCAGCATGTTGAATGTGGCCCGTATTCTTGAGTAACAAGAATAGCAAATTTCCTTGTTAGCATATTACCTTATTCACTTGTTACCTTTTGTAGCACATAATTAATTAGTTGCCTTTTCTGCTTAATAGGTTTAGGAAACATTTGCACTATAAATATGTGGCAATACTCATTATGTTATGTGTGAGAGAGAAACCAAAGTGAGAACCTTGTAGCATTCGTGATCAATAATAGAATTATTCTCTGCTGCCTGTGGATATATGCTTTAAAGCCGGACCACGTAATTCTTGTGTCTGTTATTTCTTCTCGCATTCTTCGTGTTTGCATGTTTTTCCCCAACAAATTGGTATCAGAGCTTAGGTGTTAATCCGCTGCTTGAGGGAAAAAGGAAAAATCAAAACTCATTATGAAACCAAAATTTCTCAAACCAAACGGTGACTAAACAAACAAAGGTCTTTGTTCGACGAGGAGTGCTCCGGTGCTGTCTACGTTGAGCGTTGGTGGCTGGAGTGGAAGCTTGCGTCGGCGGGTCGTGGTTCGTATTTGGGTTTGAAGAACAAGCAAAGAAGATAGAGTTCGCGTGCTCTTGAGGTTGGTTTTGGATATTCAGGTATTTTTTTTTTTTGGGAATTGGTTCAAGTTTGTAAAGCAAGTTTAGGGTTAGTAGGGTTTGGGTCTTTGGGTTTATTTGGATCGGGCCTGGGTAGTGGCCTTGTCCAATTTTAGCTACGTCTTGGGTCTTGGGTCAATTAATTTTTTGTTGGCTTGGGTTCTAGGCCAGAAAAATAATAAATTTCTTTTTTTTTGGGTTTGGCCTTAGTTTAGGCTAAAAGAATAAAAAAAAAAAATTTTTATTTGGGATTAGATTTAGTCCTAAAAAAAAAATATCTGACTAGTTGACTTGTTTGACTGCGTTGATCGGGGTTGACCGAGGTTTGACTTTGATGTTGACCATTGACCAAGGGTTGACTGAGTTCGACCTAAGCCTTACCCCACGTTTTTTGACGTGCTGAGTCCGTTTTTGGGCTCTATTTTTCTAGATTCTACTCCAAAGTACGTGTTTAGGGACGGTGTTGACTTTGACTAATAGGTTTGACTTTGACCAGTGTTGACCAAAGTTGACCAGGGGTGTTCCTAAGGTTTTTCGACGTGCTAAATCCGTTTTTGCAATCCGTTGAGCCAAATTCCATCCCGAAGTGTGAGTTTTGAGTAAACAAAGATGTCTTCCACAGGTGAAAAGTTTGAAATCGAGAAGTTTGACAGGAGAATGAGTTTCAGCCCATGGAGGATCAGATTCAAGGCATTTATGACAATGCAGGGACTTTGGAAAGTCATTGAAGAAGTGATCCCGGAAAAGACGAAACCAGTAGCAAGAGAAGAACTCGAAGCGAAAGCCTTGAGTGCAATACATATGTCCGTGACAAATGAAGTATTGCTAGAGATTACTGAGAAAACGACAGCAGTTGAGGCTTGGAATACTTTGGTGGAATTGTATGCATCTAAATCTCTCACAAATTGCCTCTACTTGAAGAAGCGATTGTGTCATCTTAGGATGAAAGAAAGTACCTCGTTAAAACAACACCTTGATGAGTTTACCTCTTGTTTTATTGCTTTGAAGGATGTGGGTGTTAAAATTGATGACGAAGACCAAGCTATGATCGTATTATGCTCCTTACCGCCTTCATATATGAACTTTGTGGACACTATGTTGTACGGGAGGGATAAAATTACCTTTGAAGATGTGATTACTTCGTTAAAATCGAAGGATCTTCAAATACATATTTCGGGACATAGGGAAGAAGTTCATGGGGAACATTTAGTGAGTAGAGGGAGATCGGAGAATAGAGGGGGATTTTCGAGTAGAAAGAAAAGCAAGTCAAGGTCAAAATCAAAAGCAAGGAAGCTACGCTATTTCGAGTGTGGTGAAAAGGGTCACATTAAGAAAGAATGTCCAAAACTGAAAAAGGGAAAGAAAAAGGTAGAGAATTCAGCTAATGTGGTGGAGAGTGCTGACAGTGATAGAGATAACTCGAGTAGTACCGGGGAAGTTTTGACTGTGAGTAGATCACAGTGGCATAATCAATGGATTCTTGATATTGGTGCAACGCTTCATATGTGTCTTAGGCGCGACTAGTTCTCTTCTTATTCCAAAAGAGAAGGGAAAGTCTTTCTAGGCAATGATCTTTCGTTGAAGATGAAAGGAATGGGTATCGTAAATATCAAGATGTTTGATGGTATTACAAGATCTCTCGAGTGTTGGCATGTACCGGAGCTGAAGAAAAACTTGATTTCTCTTGGGCGTTTGGATTCTCATGGATACAAATTCCGAAGTGAGAATGGTGTCTTAAAGGTGACCAAAGGTGCAATTGTGCTCTTGAAAGGGAACTTGACCGCGGCCTATATGTCCTTCAAGGTATTCTGATTCTGGATGTTACAGCTGTTACATCCGAGGAGAGTGATAATGACATTACGCAGTTGTGGCACAAAAGGTTGGGCCATATGAGCGAGAGGGGACTGACCGAGCTGAGTAAGAGGGATTTGCTTTGTGGATAAAGAACTGGAAAGCTTGAATTCTGCGAGCATTGTGTCTTTGAAAAGCAAACCAGAGTGAAGTTCAGCAAGGGGCAGGAGAACACCGAAGGTACACTTGATTATATTCATTATGATATTTAGGGTCCTAATAAAGTTCCTTCCAAGAAAGGTGCCAGGTATTACATCACTTTCATTGATGCATACTTTCGGATGGTGTGGGTATACTTCTTGAAAACTAAAGATGAGGCATTTCCAACATTTGTCGAGTGGAAGATGTTGATTGAGAAGCAGACTGGTAAACAAATTAAGCGTTTTAGGACTGACAATGGGTTGGAATATTGCAATAAAGAGTTTGATAAGTTCTGTAGGAAACATGGCATTGTGAGACACTGCACATGTGTAGGGACACCACAACAGAATAGAGTTGCAGAACACATGAATAGAACTCTGGTGGAGAGAGCTCGTTGTTTGCTCTCCCAATCTGGTTTGAGTCAAGACTTTTGGGCTGAAGCTGTCAATACGGCATGCTACTTGGTGAATAGGTCTCCATCCAAAGCTATTGAATTGAAATCTCCTTTTGAGTTATGGTCCGGTAAGCCTGCTGACTACTCTCGATTGAGGGTGTTCAGTTGCCCTACATAAGCTCACATGAAAGATGGCAAGTTGGAGCCGAGGGCAAAGAAATGCATATTTCTAGGCTATGCGTCCGAGAGAAAAGGTTACAGGTTGTGGTGCATAGATCCAAAGTCTCCAGGTTTCCTTATTAGCAGGGATGTGATATTCAATGAGTCTGCTTTATTAAACCAAGAAAAGGAGAAAGCGGTAGTTGGTTTAGACCATGGTGTCAAAGAGCAGGTGGAGGTATTTGCTGATGTTCCAAATGTTCCATCTAGCAATAGTAGCAGCCAAATTCAGCCGACTCAACCAACTGAGGTGCATGATCAAAATGTGCCTGAACAATAGAAGTACAGCATTGCCACTGGGCGAGAAAGGAGACAGATTAGAGAGCCTCAAAGGTATGGATACGCTGATCTTGTTGCTTATGTTTTGACTGTTGCCAAAACAATTGAAGGACATGAGCTAAATTCATACAAAGAGGCCATATCTGGGAAAGATTCTACTCAGTGGGTGGGTGCCATGAGTGAGGAGATTGAGTCTTTTCATAAGAATCAAACATGGGAGCTTGTTGAATTGCCTAAGGGACAGCGAGTTGTCGATTGCAAATGGGTTTACAAGAAAAAGGAAGGTACTCAAAGTGTTGACGGTCCTCGATACAAGGCACGGTTGGTGGCAAAAGGCTATACACAAAGTGAGGGTGTTGACTTCAACGAAGTGTTCTCTCCAGTTGTGAAGCATAGTTCCATCGGGGTTTTACTTGCTTTGGTTGCTCTTCATGACTTAGAGCTTGAGCAGCTAGATGTGCATTTTTGCATGGTGATCTTGAAGAGCAAATTTACATGAGTCAACCGGAGGGGTATGTAGTTCCTAGTAAGGAGAACCATATTTGCAAACTGAAAAAGTCCTTGTATGGGTTGAAACAGTCATCTCGACAATGGTATAAGAGATTTGACACATTCATGATAGGTGCTGGATACACAAGGAGTGCCTATGACAGCTGTGTGTATCTCAATAGGCTTCTAAATGGTTCGTTTGTGTACTTGTTGTTGTATGTCGATGATATGCTTATTGCTGCTAAAAGCATGTCTGCAATCGACGAATTAAAGAAGCAGCTAGGTGATGAGTTTGAGATGAAGGATCTTGGAGCAGCGAAGAAGATTCTTGGCATGGAGATTCATAGAGATAGAAACGCTGGGAAGCTGTTCTTGTCTCAACAGTGTTATATTGAGAAGGTGCTGGAGCGTTTCAGGATGCTTAAAGCTAAGCCTGTGAGTGTGCCGCTTGCTGCTCATTTCAAGTTGTTTGCAGATTTATCACCTAAAACCGAGGAGGAGGTAGAGCATATGTCTCATGTTCCATACTCGAGTGCTGTTAGTAGCTTGATGTATGCTATGGTGTGCACTCATCCTGATATTTCACATGCAGTTAGTGTTGTGAGCGGGTATATGGCATCACCTGGGAAAGCACACTGGGAAGCGGTGAAATGGATAATGAGATATTTGCGTGGCACTACGAATGTAGGTTTACTGTTTAGCGAATTGACTGGAGATTGCGCGAGGTTGGTGGGTTATTGTGATTCAAACTTTGCGGGTGACCTTGATAAAAGAAGATCTCTGACGGGTTACGTGTTTACTCTTTTTGGATGTGCTATCAGTTGGAAAGTGACATTACAGTCTACTGTGGCATTGTTGACTACTGAAGCGGAGTACATGGCAATTGCAGAAGCTGTGAAGGAGGTCATGTAGTTATAAGGCCTGGTTCGTGATCTTGGATTGCAGCAAGATACAAGTACAGTCTTTTGTGATAGCCAGAGTGCAATCCATCTGATGAAGAATCAGATGTATCATGAGAGGACTAAACACATTGATATCAGATATCATTTTATCAGATATGTTGTATCACAAGGAATCATATCGGTGCAGAAGATATCTACCCATGAGAATCCAGCAGATATTATGACTAAGGTGGTTCCAGTCAGTAAGTTTAAGCATTGCTTGGACTTGGTTGCTATTTGTGGTGCGGAGCATTAAGCTCTTAGAGGCAGTTGGCTGCAGGGATGATAGTATATTAATTGGAGCGAATACGTGCCAAGGTGGAGATTTGTTGAATGTGGCCCGTATTCTTGGGCAACAAGAATAGCAGATTTCCTTGTTAGCATATTACCTTATTCACTTGTTACCTTTTGTAGCACATAATTAATTAGTTGCTTTTTCTGCTTAATAGGTTTAGGAAACCTTTGCACTATAAATATGTGGCAATACTCATTATGTTATGTGTGTGAGAGAAACCAAAGTGAGAGCCTTGTAGCATTCGTGATCAATAATAGAATTATTCTCTGCTGCCCGTGGACGTAGACTTTAAAGCCGAACCACGTAATTCTTGTGTCCGTTATTTCTTCTCGCATTTTTAGTGTTTACATGTTTTTCCCCAACACAGCAGAAAGTTCAAGTGAAGGTAATAGTTATGCACTTCATACTTTTCCTGACAAAGGAAAACGAAGATTTTAAGTAGCTTTTAAGCGACTTGAAAATATAGTACAACTCTCGGCGTGTAGTTACTAAAAGTTGCTTGCTCAAATGGTGACTTAATTTGTTGTCCAAGCAGAGTGCAGTGGTAGCATTTCCACTAAGTGAATAAGTGGTAGATGTACTTCGGGATTAAAGGTAATTCAAGTGGTTGAAATTATCTTTCTTAAAAATGCTAACCTAGGTTCCAATCCCCTAGAGGACTGACTAGGCATGCTAGGTTTGAAAAAAGGAAGAAAAAAAAAAGGATGCACTTTATGAGACTCAAATAAATTTATAGTGATAAAAATTGTAAAGAGAAAGTACATTTGAACTCTTTAATATGAAGATCAGTCTAGTTGATTTAGATTCCTTGATGACATTGAAGAAATTCAAATTAACGGTGTCAAACTACTTATTAGATCAATTAGACCGTTCATGATCATAATAGGATAGACAGATTTTAATAGCATGAAGCAATATGATCTATTTTACACTTGAGCCTTGTTTGGATTGCCTCCTCCTCCTCTTTCTTCTTCTTCTTTGTGGGTGCAAATATCTTAAGGGGGGGGGGGTGAATTAAGATATTAATACTAATTTTTGTTTTTAAAATTTACAAAAAATTTACAACTCTAACAAGCAATATATCAAACACTATAAAAGCAAGGTAATAAGAATGAAATTAAAAGCAAGGAGAAGAGAGACAAACGATTTTTAGGTGGTTCGGCCAGGCCTACGTCCACCGCCTAAGGAATCTCCCCTTAGAACTTCAAGGATCTCCACTAAAATGCTTCTTCAAAACTTGGTGAAGCACAAACTAAGATTTTTACAACCTCTTTGAAGTCTCACTTCAAAGAACCCAAGAGACTTTCTCTATAGGATTTTCTCACACTTTTACAAACTACAATGGATATATCTCACAATGAATAAAGCTCTCAAAGTGTGAATACTCAAGAATGAAAAGAGATTGGATCTGAAAATTTCCTCAAGAAGAGAAAATAATAAGCTCTTGAAAGCTCAATATATTGCAAGAATGGCTCAAGAAGTATTGAATGATGATAAAAGCTTTTGCACACTTCAATTCATTCATTAGAACTTGTATTTGAATGTGTATTTATAGAGATTTGAGGGTTAGGGATTTGGTAGGTGAAGGAAGATTGAAAATCTCAGCCAGAACGGTAAGAAACGGCTAGTGCATTTATTACAGCCCCCGTTCAGCCGGTCGACCGGCTTGCCCTTCTCCTTCTCTGACTAGGCCGGACGCCTTAGCCGGTCGACCGGCTAGGGGGTCCGGCTTTTTCTTTCACTTTCTGATTAGGCCGGGCTACCACCCAGGTCAGCCGGTCGACCGGCTTGGGGGTCCGGCCACTCCAGAATGTGAAGTAAAGCCAGATTTTTTTAGAAAAACAAGCTCAAGTGTATTTTCACAACTCCAAGTAATTTTGAATAAATATGTAAACGCATGTTGCGAATGAAAACATCCCAAAAACTCATTTTGTCTCAATGTGTGCATTCAAATACTTTTGTGCATATTTTAAAAGTGCAAGACTTGAGAAAAATTTTGCAATGATAAGGAAGAATGTTTTGAGCCAAGTCTATACAGTATATGGGCATTTCACAAGACGAGCAAGAAGAAAAATAAATCCGGTACCCCTTATGTCTTCTCTTCTCCTCCTTATGCCTTCTTATCTTTTCTCTTCTTCAAATGATCCTTTATGCACATCTTCATATTTTCCAAGCTTCATATAATATCTCATTTCACAAGAAGCTGTTTAATCAAATAATGCATATACATATTTTCATCATCAAAATCAATAAAGAATATTTAGCTAACAATCTCCCCCTTTTTGATGATGACAAATAATTTTAAGATTTGAAAAAATACTCCCCCATAATATATGCATTCTTCTAACAAGTGCTTTGATTATTAAATTTGCAAAACATAGCTATATATCACCCAAAGCATAGATGTTCTATATCACCAAAAAAAAAATGCATAAATCACATATCACAATAAATCATCACATCCATCAATAAATATTGTCATCACATTCATCAAATCATACTTCATCAAATCATACTTCTCCCCCTTTGGCATCATCAAAATCAACATAAAGTTAGGAAAGAAATGTATGAAAAGTTAATTTGATAGTCAACTAAACTAGAAATCAACTAAACTGAAAATTGTTTTTAAGTGAAGAAGATGAAAATCAAGGCGTGTCAATTTGGGAAGAAATTTGAAAGAAATCGGTGGAATGTTGAAGATTTGAGATGAGATTGAGTGATATTTGGGTTAGGGTTAAAAAGAATTTGA
Source organism: Cordia subcordata (assembly GCA_028554755.1). NCBI lineage: Eukaryota > Viridiplantae > Streptophyta > Magnoliopsida > Boraginales > Cordiaceae > Cordia > Cordia subcordata. Next base: position 12,375,788 of record JAPTOF010000006.1, on the reverse strand, counting down.
GAGTATGTGATGAAATTGGGGTGAAAACCCCTATTTTTTAACCCTTATCGCGTTCAGTCGGTCGACCGGTTGATCGCGAGGGTCGACCGGCTGGATCAGAGAGCATCTTAAAAATTCTGCTTAGCCGGACACCGAAGGCCTTAGTTGGTCGACCTGCTTGGTCGACCGGCTGGGTCAGAAAGTTCACAAATGTCTTATTTTTCATACCCAAACCATAGAAATACATATATATACCATTTAGCCACATTTTATCATTCCAATTTCTCTCCTAATCTTGCAAAATTGATCCTCATGCAAAGGTTTGGTAAAAATATCAGCAACTTGATGTAAAGTATCAACAAATTCAAGAATTATATCTCCTTTTTGTACATGGTCTCTAATGAAATGGTGTCTAATCTCAATATGCTTAGTTCTTGAATGTTGAATTGGGTTCTTAGTAAGATTAATTGCACTAGTATTATCACAATATATAGGAATATGATCATACTTCAATCCATAATCAAGTAGATTTTGTTTCATCCACAATATTTGTGCCACACAACTACCTGCTGCAATATATTCAACTTCAGTGGTAGAAATTGCAACACTATTTTGTTTCCTACAAGACCAAGATACTAAGGAATGTCCTAGAAATTGGCATGTTCCACTAGTGCTTTTGCGATCTATTTTGCAGCCAGCATAGTCAAGATCGTAAAACTCACATAGATCAAACGAAGTTCCTTTAGCATGCCAAAGTCCTAAATTAATTGTTCCCTTAAGATATCTTATTATTCTTTTACATTGTTAAGTGAATTTCCTTAGGATTGGATTGAAATCTAGCACATAAGCATATTGAGAACATGATATCAGGTCTAGAGGCAGTTAAATATAATAGGCTACCGATCATACCTCTATATTTCTTCTCGTCTACTGATTTACCTTTCTCATCTTTATCTAGCTTAGTTGAAGGACTTATGGGAGTTCCAATCTCCTTTGCATTTTCAAGTCCAAATTTCTTTATGATTTCCTTGGTGTATTTGGCTTGATTTATGAAGACCCCTTCTTTTGCTTGTTTGATTTGAAGTCCGAGTAAGAAGGTTAATTCTCCCATCATGCTCATCTCGAACTCCTTATGCATGCACTTTGAAAAATTCTCACACAAGGAAACATTAGTAGCACCAAAAATTATATCATCTACATAGATTTGGACAAGTAAAATGTCATTGTCTTTTCTTTTGATAAACAGGGTTGAATCAAGTTTTCCTCTTTCGAAATTGTTTTCAACCAAAAATCCACTAAGTCTTTCATACCAAGCTCTAGGAGCTTGCTTTAAGCCATACAAAGCCTTTTCTAGTTTAAAAACATGATTAGGAAAACATGAATCTTCAAAACCAGGGGGTTGTTCAACATAAACTTCTTCTTCAATAAATCCATTTAAAAATGCACTTTTTACATCCATGTGATAAAGTTTAAAGTCCATGTGACATGCAAATGCAAGTAACATACGAATGGATTCAAGTCTAGCTACAGGAGCATAAGTTTCATCATAATCAATTCCTTCTTCCTGATTGTATCCTTGTGCAACTAGTCTAGCCTTATTCCTAGTCACTATTCTAGCTTCATCTAGTTTGTTTCTAAATACCCATTTGGTTCCAATTACCGGTCTATCTTTGGGTCTTTCAACTAGCTTCAAAACTTTATTTCTTTCAAATTGATTGAGTTCTTCTTGCATTGCTATTATCCAATTATCATCTAGTAGAGCTTCTTTTACATTTTTGGGTTCAATATGTGAAATAAATGCATAATGCTCACAAAAAGTGCTAATATTACGCCTAGTTCTTACACCTTCATTTGGATTACCGAGTATAAGATCTTGAGGATGGTTTCTCACAAACTTCCAACTCTTTGGTAGATCTTCATGAGATTCTTTTGTTTCATCATCTTTGGTTGAGCAAGGTTTGATTTCCTCATTTTCTTGAGATCTCCTTTCTTTAAGTTCTTCTTCTTGCTTCGTTTCTTTGTCTTTTGGAGTTGGATCTTCAAGTGTTGTCTTTTCCAAAAGATAACCTACATCATCAATTTCCTTTCTCGGCTCAAATGGGTTAGTCTCATCAAATGTAACATGTATTGATTCTTCTACAACAAGAGTTCTCTTATTATATACCCTATATGCTTTGCTCTTTGTGGAATAACCTAAGAATATTCCTTCATCGGATTTAGAATCAAACTTTCTTAAGTGATCCTTAGTGTTTAGAATAAAACATTTACAACCAAATACTTTGAAGTATGATACTTTAGGTTTTTGCCATACCATAGTTCATATTGAGTTTTGTTTAAAATAGGTCTAATCAATACTCTATTTTGCACATAGCATGCTGTATTTATGGCTTCACTCCAAAAATATGTTGGCAAGTTGTGTTCTTTTAGCATAGTCCTTGCCATTTCTTGTAATGTACGATTCTTCCTCTCTACTACCCCATTTTGTTGAGGAGTACGAGGGGCCGAAAAGTTATGCTCAATGCCATGTTCATCACAAAAGTTCATAAAAGGGGTATTCACATATTCGGTGCCATTATCACTACGGATGCAAGTTATAAAATAGCCTTTCTCATTTTGCACTTTTCTATACAATCTTGCAAATTCATTGAAGGTATCATTTTTATGTGCAAGAAACATGACCCATGTAAATCTAGTGTAATCATCGACTACAACAAATGCATACCTAGATCCTCCTAAGCTTGCTACATCAATGGGTCCAAACAAATCCATATGTAGTAGTTGTAATGCTCTATTTGTTGAAACTTTATTTAGGGATTTGAAGGATGTTTTATGTTGTTTTCCTAGTTGGCAAGCATCACAAATTTTATCTTTTTCAAATTTTAATTTTGGAAGGTCTCTAACTAGATCATGCTTTGATAAATCATTTAATAAGCTCATGCTAGCATGTCCTAGTCTTCTATGCCATAACCAAGTATTATCATGCACAATGATAGACATTTAACATGTTGACATATAAGTTGATCAATTTCAATAATGTAAACATTTTCATTTCTCTTGGCTATAAATAATACATTTTCATTTCCACATTCATAGACAAGACATTTAGAGGATTGAAAAATGACTTTATGACCTTTGTCACATAATTGACTAATGCTAAGTAGATTAAATTTTAGACCTTCTACAAGCAGGACATTATGTATAGCAAGAGAATTTTCATTACCAATGCTTCCTTTTCCAATAATTTTCCCTTTGCTATTGTCCCCAAAGGTGACATTTCCTCCTTTTATCCTTTTTAGTTTGTAAAAAAGTGAAGAGTTCCCCGTCATGTGCTTGGAACAACCACTATCCAAGATCCATCTTATTTTGCTTGAATTGCATACCTACACACATGAAATTCAAACGCAATTCTTTATTTTGGGGTCCCCAACACCTTGGATCCTTGGCGTTAGTTTAATTTTTGTTTTTCACAACCCATTTTAGTCTTTGCCAATATGGAACATGTGATCCTCTATCACGAATTTTCTTGTAATAACAATGAGTGGATACATGTCCTTTCTTTTCACAATAAGTACAAATAACATTTGTCTTTGGCGAAGAGAGGGATGAAGAAGTAGAAGCTTTGACAAAATAGGTTTTGAAATACTTTTGATTTATATTAGGTTTATATCCAATACCACTTTTATCAAAAGACATTTTTTGACTTCCAAGAAGTTTTTCAAAATTTTCTTTCCCATTTGTAAACTTTTGAACAATTCCTTTTAAATCCTCATTTTTCTTTTTTAAGTCTTTAACTTCTTTTTCAATCTTTACAAAATCTTCGGCATATGAATCATTTTCTTTTTCTGAAATGTCTAATTTTTCAATAAGAGAAGCATTTTTCTTTTCTAAAATTTCTTTTTCATTTTGAACAAGTTTCAAACTTTTATGCATTTGCTTGTTTTTTGCCAAAGCTAAGGATAGATCATCATGTAATTTAGCAAATGCTTCTTTTAGTTCATCAAAACTATATTCCTCTTCCTTCTCTTCACTAGATGAATAATAAATAGATAAAGATGGTGAAGATAGTACCTCATCCTCATTGGCCATGAGGCAAAAATTGGCTACCTTATGATGCTCTTCCTCATCTTCTTCGGTTTCGGAGAAGTCCCATGTGGCCTTGAGCGCCTTTCCTTCCTTCTTCTTTGAAAGCCTAGGACAATTTGTTTTTATATGTTCGGCTTGTTGCAATTGAAGCACTTTATTTCATCCTTTGCATCTTTCATCTTTTTGAGCTCTTTACCATCTTTTCCTTTCTTCTTCCAATTTGAGTTGCTTGAAGAGGCCCCCTTTCTCATCTTTCTAAATTTCATAAATTTTTTGAAATTTCGGGCAAGAAGTGCAATCTCCTCATCTTCCGGGTCCTCATCTTCTTCTTCATTGTCACTTGATGAAAATCTTGATGCAACTAGAGCAATGGACTTCTTTGTTTTCCTTTCTTCTTCTTCATGATCTTTTATCTCTAGCTCATGAGTCATGAGTGACCCAATGAGCTCATTGAGCTCCAATGTGTTCAAGTCCTTTTCTTCCTTTATTGCTGTGACTTTTGGTTGCCATGATGATGGCAAGCTCCTTAGTACTTTCCTTACTTTTTCTACATTAGAATAATCTTTACCAAGAGCTTTCAAACCATTAGTAATTTCAACAAATCTAGAAAACATTTGTTCAACATTTTCATTTGGAAGCATTTTGAATAATTCATATTTATGTACAAGCATAGTAATCCTAGATTCTTTTACTTGGCTTGTTCCTTCATAAGTTACTTCTAATTGATCCCAAAGCTCTTTAGCTGAAGTACAACCCATTACTCTAGCAAATTCAGTGACATTCATAGCATTAAATAAATAATGTAAAGCCTTTTCATTTAACTCAAATAATTTTATATCTTCATCATTCTATTCACTTTCAAGTTTAGGTATTCTCCTATTGCCTTCTAATTTTGTAGGTAAGGTAGGCCCATTTTCTATGATTTTCCAAGCTTTATAATCATGTGATTGTATAAACACTTTCATTCTCATTTTCCAAAATGCATAATTAGTTCCATCAAAAGGGGGTGCTTGTTTAATAGAAATTCCCTCCACATTTGCAATAAATTCTACTAGTTGTTAAACTATGATGTAGAACCCTAGCTCTGATACCAATTGTGGGTGCAAATATCTTAAGAAAGGGGGGGTGAATTAAGATATTAATACTAATTTTCCTTTTTGAAATTTACAGAAAATTTATAACTCTAACAAGCAATATATCAAACACTATATAAGCAAGGTAATAAGAATGAAATTAAAAGCAAGGAGAAGAGAGACAAACGATTTTTAGGTGGTTCGGCCAAGCCTACGTCCACCGCCCAAGGAATCTCCCTTAGGACTTCAAGGATCTCCACTAAAATGCTTCTTCAAAACTTGGTGAAGCACAAACCAAGATTTTTACAACCTCTTTGAAGTCTCACTTCAAAGAACCCAAGAGACTTTCTCTATAGGATTTCCTCACACTTTGACAAGCTACAATGGATATATCTCACAATGAATAAAGCTCTCAAAGTGTGAATACTCAAGAATGAAAAGAGATTGGATCTAAAAATTTCCTCAAGAAGAGAAAATAATAAGCTCTTGAAAGCTCAATATATTGCAAGAATGGCTCAAGAAGTATTGAATGATGATAAAAGCTTTTGCACACTTCAATTCATTCATTAGAACTTGTATTTGAATGTGTATTTATAGATATTTGAGGGTTAGGGATTTGGTAGGTGAAGGAAGATTGAAAATCTCGGCCAGAACGATAAGAAACGACTAGTGCATTTATTACAGCCCCCGTTCAGCCGGTCAACCGGCTTGGTCGTCCGGCTTGCCCTTCTCCTTCTCTAACTAGGCCGAACGCCTTAGCCGGTCGACCGGCTAGGGGGTCCGGCTTTTTCTTTCACTTTCTTATTAGGCCGGGCTACCACCCAGGTCAGCCGGTCGACCGGCTTGGGGGTTTGGCCACTCCAGAATGTGAAGTAAAGCCAGATTTTTTTAGAAAAACAAGCTCAAGTGTATTTTCACAACTCCAAGTAATTTTGAATAAATATGTAAACGCATGTTGTGAATGAAAACACCCCAAAAACTCATTTTGTCTCAATGTGTGCATTCAAATACTTTTGTGCATATTTTAAAAGTGCAAGACTTGAGAAAAATTTTGCAATGATAAGGAAGAATGTTTTGAGCTAAGTCTATACAGTATATGGGCATTTCACAAGAAGAGCAAGAAGAAAAAAATAAATCCGGTACCCCTTATGTCTTCTCTTCTCCTCCTTATGCCTTCTTATCTTTTCTCTTCTTCAAATGATCCTTTATGCACATCTTCATATTTTCCAAACTTCATATAATATCTCATTTCACAAGAAGCTGTTTAATCAAATAATGCATATACATATTTTCATCATCAAAATCAATAAAGAATATTTAGCTAACATTCTTCTTCTTCTTCTTCTTCTTCTTTGTTTTTGAAGAAAACATATTTACAGTAAATATTTGACTTATATTTTCCCCAAAAAAAAAGAAAAAACCTTTGAGGAAACACCAATGGAAACAAGCCCTTAGGTTGATCTTGAATAGCTCTGCCTAGTTGTAATCATCTTGAAATGTCTCAACGTTCCTTTTGTCATAAGTACGCTTCTTGAACTAGCCTTCAAAATTAAGATTAGAGTTTGTGAAGCAGTTATTCAAAGCTTAGTCATACGTAAAAGATTAGTGTTAGACGTTGCATGAAATTTACCAAACACTTTTAACACCAAAAAAAAAAAAAAAAGTAGTTCAAAAAATCTTTAATGTGAGTCACTGTATCAAAAGTTAATGAGAATACGTAATTATATATCAACAAGAAATATATGAAATAAATGCCAAAAAATAAGTTCAAAAAATAAATCCACAAAGATTAGCAAAGAATGGCTAAGCTTTTAATTTCCAAGGTATGTTCAGGGCGCAATAACGGTTAAGAATTATGAAAATTTATTTTAAAAATATTTGAGATAAAAAAATTACTGTAATAATTTTAAACTTTATAATTCTCATATGTTAGACTGTCATCGAGTATTATAAAATTTTTCTAACCTGGATTATCCTTTTTGCTTTAGCGATCGCTTCCAGATTTGGATTACTATAAAACAGAGTTCTGGATTATTCTGTTTTATAGTGGATAGAACAACCATCTTTACAAAAGTTTCATAAATCTTGCGCTCAGCTTTTTTTGACCGATTAACAAAGCAACTTGTCGGAACAAAAGAATATGCTAGTTTGCCACAATTAATCCTCTGAAATTGATTATGTATTTCTCGTTTCTTTTCTTCTTGTTGTTTAACGATATCAAGCATAAAACTAAAAAAGCAGATAATTTTTTAGGGTAAAAAATTATGTTTTACATGACACACACGCATATATATATATATATACACACACATATATAAAATAAGATTTAATTTAATCTTATTTGATTTAATTTTTGATTACGAGAAAAATCTAATTGGCGGAATCCATAACCCTTTTCAAGACTATTGCATTAGATAATTCAAAACACTTAACCTAATAGCTCTGATGTCACTCAAATCTACGCATAAGTAGTTTTCTCTCCGGCCTTTACCGCCATGACATCTTGGAGTGTTTGATTTGATTTATTATCGATTGATATCATTGCAAAACTTCCCACAGTCTAAAGCCCAATGATAGGCTAATAATACATGTATAATTTAGCGAACTGACTAAACCGGAGCCATGCCTCCTGGAATATCCAGATGCTAAAACAATGCTTGGAGACAAATTTCAGAGAAGGCAATTTGCAATCTGAACATAATTAATCCTCCATTTATGTGTTTAATTTTCTTTTACACTATACAAGTATACCGTACCTTCAACACCTTCCAAAAAATCATCTTCACTTCCAACTTCACAACCTTTTTCATGCTAATTTACACGTAGCTATATATTAGGAAGCAGTTCAAGTGATCGTGATAACTAATTCCCTTCTCTGATTTGAATTTCATTCTAACGGGGTCGAATTGGGAGTTGGTTTTTTTTTTTTTTAAATAATATTGCTTAATAGTTTTATACCCAAATGACATATTAATTATCAAGACTTGTCATCAACATTGTCCCAAGCAATAGCATTTTGCCTCCTCAAGTTCTTGTAAAACTTCTGAATGAAATTCTCAGCAGCCTCATTCACAGATGTATCTTCATCAACATCCCTTAATGGAAAAGGCGAGTCAGTTATCCTCACCTGCCTCACCATGTAAGGGCGCCTCCCAAACCCTGGCAAAGCCGGCGATGGCGTCTCACTCTGCAGCATCTTGAACGCCTTCACCACCGCGTCCGTGGCCGCCACCTCATCCTCCTCCGGCACAGCCTTGTCGCAGGAGAATTTCCCAGAGTGGCGGCGACGCTGCTGCTGCTGATGATGATGATGATGATGACTCTTTTTGCGCTTGTTGAGGTGAAATGGCAGGTGAAAACTAGGGTAAGCAGGACTGTCAGTGCAGCTGAACTCGTACTCATCAGGGCGGGGCGTGAAGGGCAACTGGTGGCTCCGGTTATCGTCCGGCCTGCGAGACGCGGCTGAGGAACTCGCCCAGTGGTGGAACATGAGGTTTTGTATTGCCTTGCCGGTGACTTTGCCAAGCTTCATCATCATGTTGAGATCTGCTATAATTTTGCTTTCTGATATGCTTTTTCTCAGCATGAATATTGCTGCACGCACCATGTGCCAGAATTTTCTAGCTTTCACTGGCAAATTTGGTTCCATTTTTCAATAATATTTTGGGTTTTGCTGATTTTTTTTTTTTTGGTTTTCTTTTGGGAATAGTTTATGTGATGTTTGTGTGTAATTTTTAGTCGATGGATCTGAAAGGAGGACTAGGCATGAGAGGGGTATATAAAGGCCTCCATGAAGGAAGAGGACATTGAAGTTGTTGCAACTTTTTAAATTAAAGTGATCCATTGGTGCACGGATATTTTGGTTTTATTTTAATCTTTATTTTAAGAGCTCAATTATTAATGGAGGCTGCCATTGGGTTGTGATCAAGTTCATGAGAGGTTAGGCCATTATGTTTGGTATAATTTCCCTAGTTTGGTTTTGAAATTTTCACTTAGATTTTACACAATTGGGAATCTTTGATTTGCGAAATCTTAAACAATAATATTTTTATAATTTTTTTGTAATTTTTTTTTTAAATCATTGTCTACCTACAAGTACCCCACTATAGGTGGTATGTCTGAGCACTTATTTGTATTTCCTAAACAAATACGAGTTATTAATAACCATTTGTCTTAAAAGATAAATGAACCTTAACACTCCGGAATCGAAATCCTGATTGAAAATTTGGACATATATGGCCTATGCACCAAGGCAAACTTGAAGGTGAGATAAATTTGTTTTTGTTAACTATATATTCTGTAATAACTCCTTTCGTGTTTTGTGATTTTCCTGTTAAATTCCCTACCCCCATGAGATTAAACCCAAGACTTCACAACTGGGAGAAGATAGTCAACCATTTGAGGTATCTCTTAATTCCCTTTGTGTTTTTGGAGTTCTTTGGATTGAAGTATTACATTTCAAATTTATTAATCTTCATCTTCAATTTCGTTTTATTTAAACATGTTGATGCTGCTCGTGAAGTAAAAGAACACGATTAATTGCGAATTGCAATTGAAGAGCGTGTGAAGTTTGTGCTTAATTGGTGCATAAACCTTGATTGGCAAAGAAAGAACTTAAAAAAGCTAATCCAATTTTTAATTAGTTCAAATAGACGTAGAAAAACGGCTGATGTGGTAGCATTAAATGACAACCCTAACTTTAACGTATTTATCGCCTAATTAGTGGCACTTATGAACATTTAAAATAAAAACTAATAATTCTTATGAGGGTGTTTGGTTTTTCTTTTTATAAGTTGCTTTTAAGTAATTGATATTTATATGTAATTTTTGATACTTATAAATAAATAACAAATAAATCGAGAAGTATTTGAATAAAATGTATCTATAAGCAATTGGCATATTTGATAGATATATGTTTATAAGTAATAGTGTTTGTCAAAATGACTATAAGGATAACTTTTTTGTGGTTGTAAGGGATATAAATAGAGTGGTATTTAGTCAACTTTATAAGCATTTAAAAGAAAATTGGTAGAATGATATTTCTTTTTTTAGTGCTTATAACTCAACTTTACCTGCTTATAAGTACAATTTATCAACAAGTAAATTTTATTTTTTTTTCTTATAAGTCAATTTAACCAGTTTATAAACACTTCCAAACCCTCTAACTTTTTTTTTTTGTTAATACAAAATGCTTAAAAGCACGGGCGAACACCCTCTTACGTGCTCATGCCTCTAATTTTTTGCTTTCGTACACGTGGTGTTTTAGTACAAAGGTATTATTAAACTTTTTTGCACCCGATATTGACATATAGAGGAGACCAAGTTTTGTCGTTGAAAGGAGTTTGCTTAGCATGGGAGGTTTCCCCACAACGTGCCCTTGATGTTAAACGAAAAGAGAATGAAAATCATGGAACGCTAACGTTAACATACATTATGCCCACGAATAAATAATCTCAATTTGCATAAAAAAATCTTAACTTTGAAGGAAGTACGTTATTGTAGGGCTAACCACAAAGGAGAACACTTGTGATAATTAATTAGCACTCGCCTAAGACAATTCTCCCTTTTGTTCTTTCCCCTTTTTTTCCCCTAATTAATAATAAGAAGATTATATCAATAGATTATATTGGATTCATACTACGTCTACAGACCTTGTAATGTAACATTATATGGTCAAACAGTTCTTGAAAAGAAAGAATGTAGGTTCAAACTTAAGACGTCTCACTCTTTTTTTGATATAAAATAAAGACAAAGCCAGTATCATCCAAAAAATTATGTATATGAGGATAGTTTTTGTTTTCACGTTTTAGGTTAGAAATCCTAATTATATCCGAAACTTGAGATCTCTAACCACACTCGATATGCTATTCCATTATATTATTCTGTCCCGCTCATAGGGGCCTATTTGTTCTCCTTAATTGTCAAGTATTGTTACTTTGAGTTCCTTTGGGGTCTTGATAAAAGAAAAAGAAGAGTTCCCGTAGACCAGGCATAAAATCGAATAATTTCTTCGAATCTCCATCTCCTTATGAGCTATTTTTGCTCTTTTTCCTTTTCTTTATTACCCTGTGAGTATCTTCTTTTTCGCCTTCTGCAACCCGCTCGAGGGAATAATTGACCAAGAAATTGAAATGGAAGTGCAGGAAAACTAGAAAAGGAAAAAAAAGTAACAATAGATATATGTGTAACCTCCCAAAGGCGATGGTTAAGGAGAAATTCACTCTTCATTCAATCACTTTCTTGACCCACAACAAAAAAAAGGAAATAAAAAAAAATGCAACTTATCCTAGCATTGATTAATTATGGGGAAAAAGAAAATTAGATTCCTCCTTTTTAAGTGTTAGACCAAATAGGTCTCCCAATTCTTTTTTTTTTTCCCTAGGTCCCTTGTAAGTTAATGGAAAATTTATACCTTCATAAAATACCCTTTATGCCCTTAATGGGACAAATGACATAACAAAAATCCTTTATTTTTTATTTTTATTTTTTTGCATACTTTGTTCCATACTTTAGTTACTGAAAAATTAAAAAGAAATTAAAATTTTTCCAATGATCATATTACCATTTGAAAAGTTTTAATTTCTTTTTGAAGAGAAAAAAAAATAAAGATTTTTAATTAGTTTTTCATTTTTATTTTATTTTTTAAAAATAATTAAAAATAATCATTAACTAAATATTTTTTAAGTAATTAAAAATAAAAATAGAAAGTATGTTTATACGCTTTGTTGTTTTATTGAAAAATAACAATAAAAACTATATCATATCATATCATTTAACTTTTTAAGGGTATAAATAGTATTTTCTATAAATACTTAACTAATCTGTTAAGTTTTACTGACAGATGGACCTAGAAAGGAAAAAAGAAAAATTGAGTGACTAGTTTGGTCTAATACTTAAAAACAAAGGACCTGAATATCTTTTTTCCATTAAATGTGATATATGGGGTCTCACCAATTCAACCTTCACATTGCGGGTTTTGAGCCAAGTTCGACCAGGAGGGGCCCGATTTAGTTGGGTCCCCAGTAGCTTGTGCAACCGGTCTCAAATTTGTTGGCACCAGACCTGAGCATTTTGACATAGAGCTGCCCTAGCCAGCCAATTAATATTCTTGTTAAAATTCTACCAAGGTACTCTATCGGAACACAACCACCAGAGTCTTAATTAATGGTTTAGCATTTGGATTCCTAGTTCTATCTAGCCACCTCCTTCTTGCAACTATAAATACCAGTGGAGGTAGGGGTTCCCGGTATCACACTCTCTCAAATGCTCATCGAAATTATTAAAATTCTCTCCCTCTTTCAATTTTTTCCAACCCATGCATATAAACTGATTTGAGCATTAGAGAATATTTAGCCAGACCAGCACAACATCAGTGTGGCATGCTAATCCAACCTCTCATCTTATCTTATAGGCCGGGCGATTTGAGTTCGGGCGAGTACTTTAGTTGGTAATTTTGACATTAATTATCAAGTTATTTTTCATTAATCAAGTAATTAACAATTTTGAGCAAGGATTAGAAAACAGAAAAAGGAGAGCTAGCTTTCTAGCCACTAGGGCATGTTCAAGATTGTACGCATGCTGATACTCTAGCTATGTTTGCATGACGAAATCAATAGATACAATTCCTCGAAGAGTAGAAAGGCAACTTTGATTATATATAATTGTGACCAATTCAAAACTCTGCTTTCTGCAATTGTGGCTTTCCACAGCTGTCTGCGACCATGCAATTATAGGACGCTGTAAGTACGAGGGAAATTGTCAAACCTTCGACTTTTGTTAAAAAGCTTCTCAAAGTTAATTCGTGAGTTCCATGCAATGTATAGCATGCTCATATATAAAGCTAACAAAACATGTTTTTGTTGGTTTTACACTCAAATTTCTCTTCCAGCACACCTTGCTTTTGTGTTTCTTACCAAACTTGGAATACTTTTGGGGTTTTATAAGCAAAATATCTACCCATTCTTGACGCCCTTTTGCTTAAAAAACAGAAGACGTTCAATGGCGTCTCATTTACAGTAACTAAGGCTGCATGTGCCATATAAAATTGGCAAATTAAGCCAAGGAAAAAAGGTTAACTTGTGGAAATATGCTTTCCTTACAAGAATCCTTAGATTTTAATCACATCGTGAGGGTTTGTTTATTTGTTATTTTCATTTTTTTAACTTTGAATTAGGTGTCCTCAAAAGAAAAAGCTCGTCCAACAAGCATGGTTCCTGAGATTCAAATTTGTATTTTTCTTTTTACGGAGGTAAAGTCGCTACCACCTCAATCAATAACTTGTTGGATTGATTTTTTTTAAAAGCACTTCTTTTATAATTTTAAGAATATATTTTTTGAAAACATAAAATATTTAGTTTATGAAAAAAGTCAAATTTTCGTTGAAGAGTTTTAGTTTTTTGCCCTCTTTAAAAGCTAAACCATCTACTTAATTTCAAAAAGAAAATTTATTTTTTAAGAATAAAATATTTTTTTCATGAAAAGAAAGAAAGAGTCTGAATTAAACAAGCCTTGAGTGTTGGTCCTCCTTTACGCTGGCATGCATAGATGTCTCCTTTAGGGAGACCAAAGGATTCAAAAGTTGCAATGACTGTGTAAAATTTGAATGCAAGTTGATTAGTATATTCTATGTTTGTCAAATTCATTCATTATATAAATGAAAAAGAAAGGTAGTTTTAAATTTTAATTAATGGAAGAACTCACATTTTTGAAAAAAGAAAGCCATATTTTACACATTGGTAGTGTTAGTTTTAAATTTTAATCATAATCTAACATTTTTTTTTTCAACTCTTGCGTGTCATTTTTTAACTCCTACATCACATTTTCTTTATTTTTCTTTCCATCACCATATCAGAAGAATCCCAAAATATCTTAAATTTATCAGTCCCCCAAAAAATTATTTATTTTTTATAACAGCCCGGCGTGCACGTGTGCTCCATGAAATCAAATATTTTTATTTTCTCAAACCAAGTCCTACTGAAAGAACACCAAAAATGAAATAAAAAAAATCCCCAAACACCAAAAATGAAAGGAAAAAATCCCCAAAATTAATCTTCTTTTTGAATCTAGGATTTTGATTTTGCTATCTTATGGTTGGAAAATATCTCAAATGAAATTCTTAATTTTTAATAATTTTAATTCTTCTCTAAAAAAGTTTTATTTTTGAAAACAAAATACTAAAGAAACATTTCTTGTAAAAAAATTTAATTAAGAATTGATAAAAACAACAATAATAATAGTTAGGATTTTGGTTATGAAATAAAGGGAAGTTATATCAAACACCTTAAGAATTGTACACTTACTGAGCACTGTACACCTTTAATGAACAAAGACCATAAAATTTATAAACAAATAGTATAAAAATTACAAACAAATACGTAAAATTAAATTGTTTACAACTTTTTTTACTATTTATTCATAATTTATTAGTTTATCACTTAACATATATTTGTTCACTGATCTTGTACACACATATACAAAAAACCACATTCCTGCACATAGACCCACATAGTATTAATATTGTGAGCAAATAGTATTAATATTCTAAATAAATAGTATTGATATTTTGAACAAAGGAGAGGAAGCATGACGGTGAAGGAGTATGATATAAATTGCATGAAATAAACACGTGCCAACATTTTTTAAAAGAACACTAATGAATTTAAGAATAGGCATTAAAATTGATAAAGGAAAATTTTTTAAAGAAATGCAACAAATATAGGCGAGTTGAAAGAAAAAACAAAATTTCATGTACGGGACGTTTTGAAGTTTAGATCCTATATTCTACACATATATACATACATACATACATACATATATGCATACAAACATACATATATATATGTATGTATATACACACACACACACCCCAATTTCAGACCTTAAAAATTCTACTTTTCCAATTTATCAAATATAACGCATACTTTCATCAGGGCAATGCTCCAATAATGAGTCGTTAGAGTAATTACTGCATTCTACCTATAGTTCTTTATCTAGTTATTATATCTTTCTACTAGCAATTTCAATATAAAATATGCAAAGACTCTTCGTAATAGTACTTCATCCTCCGTTAGTGATTCGATTTCATGAACAATTTTGAATTATCGATACTTATGTTTAAGGGAATGCTTCTTGTCCAACTGGTGTTAAATTCATTTAGTTCATGCAAAGATATATAATTTTTAAAGACTTAAGGAATTGAAAATGAGAAAAATAAATAAATTTATTGAGCAAATAGAAATTAAACTACAGTGAAAGTCAAGGGGTAAATTACTTAAGTTTATTTAATACTTTTTTGTCCCGTTACGATGCTTATAGATGATGGTGACTGTCTTCTAGGATACAATAATAATATTTCTACAGTAACGGCACTCTAAACGGTAAAAATGGGTGACTCGAAAAAATTTTAAACTATCTCTAAAAGAAATATTAGAATTTAATTTTAGTGAGAATTCAACATTTTTCTGGGTCGTTCATTTCTACAATTTAAAGTGCTTCTAATGTAAACCGTTGCTTCTATTGTAAGCCGTTGAATCTTGGGAAATAATTGCCATCATCTGTAAGCATCGTAGTGGGTTGATAAGCGTATAAGAAAACTGAAATAAATCAGGTCTTGGCTTTCGTTGTAATTTAATTTCTATTTGCTCTATAAGTTCATTCCTTTTTCCCATTTTCAGTTTCCTTAGTTAAGTCTTTAAAAATCATTTATCTTTGCATGAACTACATGAATTTAACACCACTTGGACAATAATGTTAAAATTTTACACAAATATAAAGCTTCAAGAAAGAAACTTTAATCATTTTGTTTCTTTTATCATCTGATCAGTCTTTAATTAACAACTTCAAATGAAATCGTAATTTATGAAACTTTAAACTTGATATAACCAACAAGAAAATTAATTACAGCAAGAATAGAAAATTAATATATAATAACTTCTTACGTCAATTCTAACCTAATTGCATACGCAAATTATATCACGGTCCTACACCATGATGTTTTTATAGGGCATCATGCTCCCTCACATGTTAAAAAAAAAAAAAAAAAGCAAACAACTCATCTCAGACACATTCTCTCTCTCTCTCTCTCTCTCTCTCTCTCTCTCTCTCTCTCTCTCTCTCTCTCTCCTCTCCTTTCTCTCTCTTTGATCTTCTCTCTCCTCATCTTTCTCTGTTATTCTCTTCCTTGCTTCATCATTGGTGACACTATCAGTCATTTCACATTGGATAAATCACCATAAAATTCACTTTTTCCTTGATTGCAACGATGTGCACCATATCCAAGAAAACCTCCAAGGCATTAACCCACCATTAATGCTCTTATCGTCTTCTTCCTCATGCCATCAAAGATTCCGGCATCATCTCGCAGTGCTGCAACCACCAATTTCTTCCTCTTCTTATTGTGATTCTAATCAGACCTCCTACGCGATGTTTGGATCCTCGAAGCTCAAACTACCATGAAAGCCTGCCTTCACCTTCAAGTATGCATACATGCAGATGTTTTTGTGTGTGTATGTGACTGTGTGTATGGGATTTGTATGAACAAATATATGTAAAGTAGTGAACAATTATGTGCTTCATTTTTGTGTGAGGGTGTGAACAACTATATATGGAGCGATGAACAAGTAAATGTAATGTTGTGAACAAATAAATATATATATATATATATATAGGTTTTATATATGTGTGTTTGTGTTGTGTAAGAGTAGTAAATAAATAGATGTGCAATGGTAAACAAATAAATGTGTTTGTATTTGTGAATATCTATAGGTGTAAGAAAGTGATAAACAAATATATGTAGAATGATGAACAAATATATATGAACCAGTGAACAAATAAACGTGTCTGTTTTTGTGCGTTTGTGTGTGTGAGAGTAGTGAACAAACAGTTGTGGGGTAATGAACAAATATTTGTTGCATATATAAAAGTCAGTAAACAAATAGTTGTGGAATAATAAAGAAATATTTGATATATATATATATATATATGTATATAAAAGTCAGTGAACAAATTACTGCGGGGTGGTGAACAATACATATGACGTAAGCATAATAAATTTTCTTTTTTTTTTTAAGTTTTACTGTGATAGCTATGAACAATAGTGCGTATTGTTCACGTGTAATAGGCACACAATGCTCCACAAGAGGACTATGGTGAAAGACCATAGTATAAGGTTCCAATAACATAATATAAACGAGAGAATGCCATTTTCCCCCATGAGTTATACCATAAACTCGAACTCCCCCATAAAGTCTTATTTTTACTTACTTTTCCCAATGATATTAAGTTATACCAAACAATGTCTTATCTTAATTATTCTTTTAGTTTTTGTTTTATGTTTTTAAATTGTTAGTTCATTATAAAAAGTTATACTTTAATTTAAAAAAATTAATTTGATGTATATACACACACACAGATATATGTGAAAGAAGGTTTTATTTAAATTTTTTTAATTTTGTATGATAAATTATTTTTTGTTTTTTATTTAAATAGTTAGTTGATGGAAAATAGAATCCGCCAGCTAAGATTGGAAAAAAATGTTTCAATTTGATATATATATATATATATATATATATTGGAAAGTGAATTTAATTTTTCTCTAATATGTATAGGGCAAATTTTTTGTCATTTTTTTAATTTTATTATTGAATCATTAATTGAATGATTTTATTTTTGAAACATTTTTTTGTAATTTTTTATTTTATTATTGACTCATTAATTGAATGATTTTATTAATTTTTCTCTATTACTTTCCTTTTTCTTTTTTTTTTCTTTTTTGAATTATAAAATTAAAAAAAAGATAAAAATACCTTTAATTAATATCAGACTTTATTTGACAAAATTAAAATCATAGAAAAATATGGATAAAAATAAAATTTAATGGGAGAGTTTGGAAATTATTCTACAACTCATGGGAGAAATGACTTTCTCCCTAATATTAAAAACCTCAAAGTGTCCCCTTGCCTTCTCTTTCTTTTTATTTACATTTTCTTGCAAAAAGGGCCTTAAATATGCACTTTTCTTTGTGAAAATAAATATGCGCTTCAGGAAGATTAATAAATTTAATTTCAACACTTACATTAGTGGAGCACTTGAATCATACAAAAACCGCACCACTCATCACTTTCTCGGTTCTTGACATTTTTGAATCGTACATTTTGGACCATGACACATTTTTTTGTAATTAAGGTTGTGAGTTCTGACTTGGCTTGAATTTTTCTGACAAAACTTGCATGCCTTTTATTTAATAATTCGGAGATATTAATGATTAAAAGAGAATTAATTCAACACCACTTAATTAAAACTTTGACATCCATTTTCAAATTGCTCGTTTCTAAATAAGGTTCAGTCAATATTACGTCTTTAATTAGTGTCAGGGCCTTTTTTGATTTCCAATCCAATTCTGATTACTAATATAGTATGTCACTAAATAGAGTCGGATTAGAGACTAAAAAATGGGTGCTAATCATGGACGGACTCTCGATTGCTAGTTAGGGACTGGAATTTTTGTATCTAAATATAAAGGTGAGAGGTCAAAAACTGAAATTTCAGTCACTAATTAAAGATGGAATTTCGGTCGCTATTATATCACATACACAAACACACATTTTGTAATGATTAAGGGCCTGTTCGGCAAACTTAGCTGTTGGAGTAGCTGATAGCTGATGTATTTTAACTGTTAGCGGATAACTGTTTAACTAGCTAATTAAACAAAATGTGTTCGATAAAAATTAGCTGTTAGATTAACTGATAAATGTTAAATGACGTAAAATGACATTGTTATCATGTTATTATTATTATTGTTATTATGATAATTGTAATTACTAGTACTATTATAGGAATAAGATAATATATTTCACAATTAGATATTTATTTTCATAATCATATTTTAATATTAAAGTATAACTAATTTTTTGATAAAACATTTATATCAATATTACAAAAATTAATTTTAATACATTAAAAATTATTTTGTTAAAAAAATGTACTAATAAAATTTATACTTTTAGTAATGTTGATTATATAGAAATTGAAATTTATTTTTATATTATTTTTATTTATATTTGTGAAAGAAAAGATAAAAATATAGAGAGATATTGGAAAAAGAATAGAAAAATAAAAAATGCAAAAAGGATAGAATTGCCCAAAAAAACATAAAAAGCTAACAGCTACCTGAAACGCTAAAATTTTTAACTTTTGAGAAACGCTAGTTGAAACGCTAAAAGCTATCTAAAAAACTACTTGAAACGCTAGTTTACCGAACAGCAATAATTTAGCAAAATAGTGTTTTGATCAGTCAAAACGCTAAACACTACTTAAAAAGCTGTTGCCGAACACGCACTAAGTAGTTATATGTAAGTATGTTTAATTTGCATATGAGGAACTCAATACGACAATCGTTTTAAGTGCTGATGATACAATTTGTCAACAAGTAGAAAAGCAGCTTTCCCCCCCACCCTCGCCCCCGCTCCCCCCCCCCCCCCGCCCCCTAATTTGTCAAGTAGAAAAAGCTTTCAAGTACTGATGAACTCAATGCAGTGCTTTCTGCAGTGGCTTTTCGCTTCTGTTTGCAACCAATAAGACGTTGTGAGAAGAAAGAGGACTCCATGCCAAATAAAGTCAAACTGGTCGACATTGTAAAAGCCTGCCAAAGTTCATCAAACTTGTTTTCTAGCTCAGATATTTGCTTTTGTGTCGTTACATAAAAACTTATATATCTTTGAAAAACTGTGAATAAAATTTTTAATAAATGAATCTTGATTAATATATCTTTTTCAGGGCACATTATAGAAATATATGGGCTGCAAGTTTGTGTATTTTAAAGGTATTTTTAAGTTAAAAAATTGATTTAATCTCGACTAAGAAATGTAAGTTCATATATGAGGATTGAATTGTGCATTTTAATCTCAACCGAAAGAAAAAAGAAATCCGTTGGTTTTACTAATTTGTCGATTAATTTTTTAGCCGGCTGCTGCCGCCATGAAAATTTTCAAGGGCGGTTTGTTTGTAGAACTTTTTTTTCCATTTTATTGTTTGTGTCTTTTCTTTTGAATTGTCCAAAGGACACAGCCGATTAAACAAGCCTTATTTTTTTCTCATTTTTTGTCTGAATAAATTTGCACTTTTTCTTTTTGTGATGAATAAAAATGCACTTCAAGGAAGAAAAAATTCAACACTCAAGTTAGTGGAGCACTTGAACGAGATAAAGACGGTCCACTCATCTCTTTTCTTGGTTCTTGACATTTTGTATGGTACATTTTGGACCCATCAATACTTTTGACTAGTAAATATTGAATTGTAATATCTCTTATAGCTAATGATCAAGTTTAAACTTATGTCTTTTTATCGTAATTATTTTTTCGTTATTTATTGATTCGAAAATGAATTGAAACACACTTACACTTTAAAATGTATGGCTTTAAAGTATCTAATATGATTCTATTAAAAGTAAATTTCGTGTCATCGTAAAAGCCAGGACTTGGACTTTATTGGCCTGCACCTCTCATAATAAAATTTCCTCTCATAATTAAATTGATAGGATTATTAGTATCTTCTCACTGAGTTAAAATTTGTTCACCAATCATATAGATAAATTGAACATTTGAGTCATTGAATTGCAGGTTTATTAGGAGCTTTTTGATTAAGCAGATAATAAGGGGCGCCGAGCTAGAATTGGAGAATAATTAATCAGTTCTATTGAGAACTCAAGATATCAATGATACTTTAATCTAGGGGTTAATGTAGAGGCCATGAATTTAATTCCTCCCTTCAACAAAGTTTCGTTTATTTTATCCAAACTAATTGTTCTGATTAATTTAATTGTTTTCAAAAGTTTTAGCAAAAAAGAAAAAATGAAGAGAAAAGAACTGTCGTGAGATCCACTAAAGCTTGCAGTTATTATATTGGTCTACCGGTTGTGTAAGCGGATATTATTATGGTTGAGTTTTCATATTTTTAATTTAATATAATTCACTTGCTTGTTGGTGAAAAAGAAAAAAAAGAAATTTATGTCGTATCACTTTTTTATGATTGGCATACCATTATAAGATCAGCATTCACTTGCTAAATAGATCAGAGTTTTGTACAATAACTCAAAAGACTCTTAGTTTTTGAACTTTGTTGTCTCAAGTCCATAACAATTACTGTTCAAACTAATTAGTTGGTAATCGTCACATAATTTGTATGATGTGTAGACTCCACTAATACGTGAGAGCCACGTTCCACTAAGCCAGATGGGCCGACTTGGCCATTCTTTAAAAACACCCTCACAGGTGATATTTTCATCAATCTCGCATTTTTTTATTTTTTTTTTAAGGGTCTATAACGATTCTCCGCTTACCTCTAGCGATAACTCGAATTCCAAAGCTACAAGTCTCAAACGAGAGGTGCAACCATTGAGCTACATCCTCTTGTCTCCATTAGTCTCACATCACCAGGATTGCTTGCTGATTAACCAACACAAGCCATCGCCAGGCCAGATATTTTTTTCACATCTTCGTCATTATCAATCACGTGAGCCTCGACACTGCAATTAAATTTGAAAAGAAAAAACGAAAGAAACAAATTGATCCATCCATGTATCACCACAGTTGCAAACACAAAATTAAGGCTGTTAGCTAGCTGCTCTTACAAAATTAACTTTTCTTCTTTATCACAAGACACTCGTGACAACCTAAACATCATCAACAACAGCATCAGAAAACAATTGTCATATGTAGATTTTTGCTTTTTGTGAACAAGGCATATGTTTGCATGCATGGACAGTGAATATATATAGAAAGCTTCTTTTTTTTTTCTTTTTGGGTTCTGTTAAAGCAATTATTGATAAGGTTTATATGGTTAAAGTTGGCCAACATGTGAAATTGATCGAGCATCATGCATGGTTGCAATATTTTCATGGACAAATTTAATTCTTCATTAATCTTCATTCAGTAATTGCGAAAAGGGGAATAAGAAGTTTGACAATTGGAAAAATATGGTCACGCGGAGCAACTGTTCACCACTATTTTGATTATTAGATATATTTTCTTCATGATTTTGTCGTAAAATATTGTAAGTCTATGCAAGACCACTACTGCTTAAGAGGGAAAGAAAAAGATATATGTCGTCTATAATCCAACTTACTATGTGGTCGCCACTATTTTTAGGGTGACATTTCAAATTAATTATTTGTATGTGAAGTCCACTCCTCTCATCTCAATCAGTTGTGAGTTGTTAGAATATATAATTTTTTCACATAGAAAAATCGGAAAATTTAAGATCACTTTATAAGGTCTTGGACTACTTTTTATATCAATCAATTGGTTTTTATGATAGAGCCCCGGTAATTCTTCACATGGTATCAGAGCCGTGTCTATTTGTAAATTTTTAATTCTCAGTTCTTGATTTGCGAGATTCTTACATTGGCTAGCTCGTTAAGCTTAATCCCATTCTTGGTTCTCATTGGTTCTCGTTCCGAGTTACACGTGAAGGAGAATATTAAAATACACATTCCTTCCACATAAAATAATCCGGAAATCTAAGACCACACAAATATTTCATCTCTTTCTCCTCAATCTAGGAATATGTAATATGTAATATAATAAAAACATTTAATTTACACTGTTTTAGGAGTTAAACTGAGCAATGGGCAGAAACCTAACACAAGAATGAAATCGTCACTGAATCAAGATCAAGAATGAAACATATTTTGCTTGTAAAATCATATATTTTGCTTCAATCTGTTTGTTGTGCAAGCTACGCAATGTTGATTATGTGATGTATATTCTATAATGCCCAGTTGAATATTAGCTTCGTTAAGTATTTGTGATTTAATTTGGAGTAAAATGTATTTTACCCTCTGTATTTTGTAAAAGTTCTAAAATCTCCTGTTATTTAATAACTCGTTAATACCTTCCAATGTATACTGTACAGAATGTTGCTATTATGTCCTAAGTTAGGAAAAATGTTTCCCCATTACCCCAAAAGTTAGCAGCTTTTTGCAATATTCTTTATAAAACATGGAGTGTCAGCAAATTTTGGAACATAGAAATTTTATAAGACTTTGACAAAAACAAGAATAAAATGAATTTTTTATTTATTATAAAAACTCTTATTTTCTACTATTATAAGTTTCTATGTTTTGGGTATGTTGGATAGACTTAGGAGTAGATTTAATTTTTTTGTCAATGAAAACAGAAGCACACACTTCCATACTCATATAAAAACATAATACACCAGTAAAGATGTGCAATAAAAACTTCACATATTTGAGTGAAAGAAACTTAATTTAAACAAAATTCAAAATCCCATTCATTACAAATATCACTACAAATTAAAAATACTGAGAAAGTAATTAGAAATTTCATATAACCAATTTCTTTCGTCTGCCTACTCATGAAAACTCTAGAAAATTCAGGACCATATATATACACACATCAGAGTTAATTAATAGTGACATGGGAGTTTCCGTGGTCCACGAAATGTAATTTTTCTGCTTTTATGAGTAGAGAACAACATCTATAAATACATGCCTTTGTCTAACGTTATTTTTATCGATCATATGCATGCATGAGATTATCATAAGCTTCACAAACTTAAAATAAATAAACAAAAAAAAAATTCCACAAATCAAAGCTTCCATTTTCAATTACAATCATGGCACCACATGGAGAGGCCATGGCACGCTGTAACAACGTGATCAACAAGCCCCCAAAACTCTCAAATGATCAAAGCAGCCTAAAGAGAACAACATCAGACATCTCATTTCAGCTGATCAACAAAGAAGCAGCCATAGAAGATGACAACAATCAGCAGCTTCCACCAATATCCGAGGTGGAAGACGCGAGGTGCGAGTGTTGTGGCATGACAGAGGAGTGCACGCCGGAGTACGTCGACCGGATACGCGAGAAGTACTCCGGCAAGTACGTTTGTGGATTGTGTGGTGAGGCAGTGAAGGAAGAGTTGGAGAAGAATGGTGGCAGGAGAGATGAAGCCCTGAGTGCTCACATGACTGCATGTGTGAGGTTTAACAAGTTTGGTAGGGCTTTTCCGGTTCTTCACCAAGCTCAAGCCATGAGAGAGATCTTGAAGAAGAGCACAAGCCTTAGAGCCATGTCTATTTGTCCCAGAGATAAAAGTGGCCAAAAGATGGGTGGCATTGCTAGAAGCTCCAGTTGCATTCCTGCCATTACCAGGGAGATGAATGACCTAAAAATTTTAAATTAAATTTTGCGTCGTTTTAGGGTAAATGGCTTATTTGGTCCCTTATTTTTCACTCTTTTAACAATAAAGTTCCTTATTTTTAAAATGCAACAATTAGTCTTTATCTTTGCAATTTGTGAGTTGTGATGTTATTAATCCTAAACTTGAAAAATGTCAAAAATTAATGAGATTAGGACTGATGCCACACAAAATGCAAAGATAGGACTGAAAATTGTTATTTTTTGATATTTTTCGAACTTAAGACTAATAGTATCACTAATTGCAAAGATAAGAGACTAAATTTTCGTATTTTAAAAATAAAAATTTAGTTGTCGAAAAAAGTCAAAGATAAAGGATCAAATGGGTCATTTAATCTACCCATCGTTTTATTTCATCCTTCCACCCGTATTTTACGTATATGATAAAAATTCTATCAAATAGAGAAGGATGAATGACGAAGAGGTGATACATAACGATACTAGGAAGCTTTTAACGTTTGGGCGGGTCAGGATCAGCTTTTCGTTTACTCTCTAGGGTTTTTTCAGTTGGTCCAAACTCTTTAATCCGGAGCCCGTAGCTATGCCCATTGATGAAAAGCTTCGCGTCCTTTAACATCTATATTTGAAAATTTCAGGTATCCATTTGATGTTTTGTAATTCTTGAGCCACCATTTAAGGGTTTTACGGAAAATGAAATAATAATATGACTCTTTTTTCTGATCTACTACTTTTATGCGTAATGAATTTGATTTCAGCGCTTGCACATCATTCTTTATAGCTGTTGTTTACCTCAGATTTTAGTTCGATCTTGAGACACTTATCATGTGCTGATTTCTCAACTTTTTGCAGTTTTCCTCAAAATTATGTATTTTACTATGGAAATAGCGAGTTCAACACTTTCTCAAACACCACATATAACAAGAATTTCGTGCACCAGAATACTACATTTTTCTTGTACATTGTATACAGCTGCAGCAGAAATTTTGAGCAAACCACTTTGGCAGATCTTTAATAATAAGCGATCAATGTTTGTCGTTCACAAAAGGATTACAGGCAAATTCCAGGGATGAGAAATTGTTTACAAGTAATAAGCACCCCATGCAATGGATGGGTAGATGAACAGCCTTATCCCACCTGTAACTAAAACTTTATAATGTATTGAAGTTCCTGGAAGGTTTGAACCCTTGGACTGATCATACTGCCAGTAGAAACTTCATAGCAAAGTTTAATTACATGACGTTAAAACGTTATAATGATGCAAGGAGATCAACATCCATGTCTAAACTGCGATAATTACACTACTAATGGTTGATTTTCATTCACTTCTTGGCAGTTGTACCAACTCAGATGCATGGAAATGATCATACAGCATATAAGGAAAAGCAGAAATAAACTTCCACTACAAAGCATGATCAAATGTCATCAAGTTGGGAACAATTCTTCAAAAGTTGTGTCTTAAATAGAAAGCAAACTCAAGTACCCTTCTCCTCAATTAAAAGAGTTACACAAAAGACCAGTTAACAAACATAAAGCAGATACAATGAGCGTTATCTTCTTCGTTAAGAACCTTCCAAGCCACTGCTCTTTCATAGGAAACTGGCCTACCCATGCTTGACAAACAGATGCCACCTTGAAGACATGCAAACCCCTGTGAACGACAAGCAGAAAAATGATGTAAGGTCTTTGCTTACTACCAAGTAAAAATATCTGATTAATAGTGCGCCACAATCTGCCCGGTGGAGTTTCAAGGAAAAAGAACAGGGAACATCTCATTTAGGTAGACATATCCAAAGGGCCCCCAACAAACGTGAATCTACTCCACTACGATGTCACCTACTTCTCCTTCCAAGCGCCATGTTGTATTCATTTGTTAGATATAAGAAATCTTTTTAAAAATTAAAATAAAATAAAATCTCAATAATGCTTCTCATTATAGGTTTTCAAGTCCTAGGCAAAAAACATCCTATCATCACAAAATAATGTTCCAAACAAGGGAGCCTGATATTTCAGGATATAGCCAATATGGAATGAGGCGGCAGCTAGAAGCAATATTTGACAAACATAAAAGGATGAGCAAGGATGTTGGTTAAGAACATTTCATTACGCTATTAATTACTTATTGCTGTACTGTTAGAGATAAATTTTATTAGTATGATAAGACAACTGTTAATAATTGCGAAGTGCACACTTATAGAACTGTAGCTACTTATCTTGAGCACCACTAAGTTCTCTCAGAATTTTTCAACAGCAGAGCAATTTGCAGGAACATTACTCCATCTGCAACTATATATTACAGAAGCTGTGTCTGAAGGCTAATAGGAAATTACTGACCTCCTGCATTATCTGTGGGAACTCAGAACAAAGACTTTTCCTTCCATTATCATCAAATATCTTCTCAAGAGTTATGTCTTGAAGTGCAACCAAAGTTGTCTCAAGCATATCAAGACCAGCCTGATTTGCAAATGTGAAAACTGGCAAAGCCTGCATAATCAAAGTAGTGGTGAAATTTGAAAATATTGTGACCAAGTAACATGGAAATAAGAGATATGACTGGAGATTTAGTTCACGCATCTACAATCATTTTGATTCAATGAAAACATACTTCATTTCTGGAGTGAAACTTTACTAGTAACTATGACAAGCTTAAGAACGAGTATCAAAGAAATAACACAGCATGTAGATGGCATATAACATAATTCTAGCAATTCAACTGCTGCTTCTTGCAGAGAAGTTTGCTCTTTAGCTTAACAAGGAAAAAGTATGAACTGTTTCATTCAAGGGAAAATGCCATGAATTTTCAATTCACGTATGGTTGCTTGAAAGGCCTTCATTCCAGGAACAAATGCTTTTTGTGCATAAAGCTAAACCTACTTAAAGAAGGGGTGAAGAGGTGAACCACAAGATCACTTGCACCGAGTTTGAAATCAAGGACAGTTAATCAACTTGTCCAACAACTGCAATTAGGACTGCTAAGTGGTCAGTGTCCCTTTGCCACTGGAAGTTGCTGAGATCATCTGAATCCAATGATTTTACACCCGAGGCACAAAAGGGGGACTCGCTAGTTTGAAGGGTTGAGAATAGGTTGGCTAACTGATCTGAGTTATGTTATAAAGCCACATTCCAAGAACTGGTCAAAAACAGTCAAAACCCAGGGGAGATATACATCATCATCAGTTGACCAGACAGGTCTGGCCAGTTGACCAATTCAACCTAGGAAAGGATAGGTCTCCAGTTCAATGACCAACCGGGATTTAGGAATATTGTCCAAATCCTACTCAGCTAGCATCAACAAACTGATACCATTAAGTATATCTCTGGACGCCACATCACCATGCCATGCATGAAGAGTTTCTCATTTAGCAATAACAAATGGAGGAAATGTTTTGTTTTTTTTTTTTTTTTGGGGGAAAAGAAGAAATCACAAGAATTGATATTTCACTGTCATTTGTGCAGCTCGAAGCAGACTATTAATTAAAATTGGTTACTCTCTTCTTAAAAAGGAATTGGTTGCTCTATATGCTGCAACATTGCATTACAGCCTCTTGCATTTGCAGAAAAAGCACTGCTTCATCCTCAAAAATTTTAACCGAGTAAATGTTTGTCATGAAAAATAGAGACAAATATTGATATCACAGTGGCATCCCACAGAGAGAGCAGCTAACCTTCAGAGAGCAGCACATTATCGCATCTGAATGGTGCCAGAGATTTTTTAGGAGCAATTCATTTCCTTCAGCATTAGATGTGAGAAGCTCCACACCCAAACAGCACCTATTCAAAATGAAACAAAATTTCACCCTAAGCAGAAGAAAGGTGTAAATGCTCTCCAGCATCCAAGAGTATTTGAGATGCAGATGCTCCCAATTTCTCCCCACCCACCACAAACAGCAAAATTAAAAGGACAAAAAAAAAAAAGATAACAGGTAGAACGACATTCATAACAAAAGATGTAGAGGTAATCAATCTTGTGACATCAATTCCTAAGGAGAAACAATTAGAAGAGAGTTTCAGAAGTAGAGAGAAGTTTCTATATACACTTATCCTGTGAACTAAAGCAAGTTACTCAGGACTTTCAAATGAAAGTGAAACAGGTAAAGCAAACCCAAATCTTTGTCACACACATTAGACAGAACTAGGCATGATTGAACTCTAAAAAGAAAATGTGGCACACCTATAACTTTGGCATATCCATCGAGCTAGTGTGTGTGCTTCAGGAGTCCCAAGTGGTGGTCGAAGACCACCATTGGCACCCAAGTGAGATGGAGAAAGCGCCAGTGCTACCCTCTGAACTGATGATATAATGCTGCGGACATATTGCCGGGCCACTGAAGCAACACTTTCTTGCATGCGGCTTTCAAATGCAAATTCAAATGCAATTGTCATGACGGATCTTGTGTTGCCAGTAGCAACAGCATCAGTCAGCGCTTTACTTCCTGCTGGGCCAGTCTCAAGAGAAGAAGCAAGGTCAAGGGTGCGATTTGGACTGGAGGCTTCCTGTGGAATTTTTTGCAACTTAGAAAAAGTTGACATTCCAGAGGACAGAGAGGGAATATTATATTTACATTCCTACACATATATAATAGAGCTCAGCAACAAAATGTTAACCTTCCTAGAATCAAGAGGAATGATGCGAAATCCTGAAGGCAGGAGGGGTGCATCATCTGCAAAGGAGGCATCAATAGGAGCAAATATGAGTTCAGCACAGGTGCCAACAGCATTTTCATCCATTCCGCTGCATAGCTGCAAAAGTATAGCAATTAAGAACATGCAGTATTACTATAGACAAAAAACAGGCCAGTCCAAGTCCAAAAGGATATATAGGCCAGTACCAGCACATGAATATCCTCCAACTAAATTATCTTTTCACTAAAATCAGAATAATAAAACAGAAAAAAAAAAACAAAACAAAACAACAAAACAAAAAGAAAAAGGAAACAAAACAAACAGAAGTGGAAAAATTAAAAAGAACAGACAGATCTCCAGACAAAGCCAAGACAAATAAGATTAGTAGCTTTCAACATTAGACACACCAAATATACTATTTACACAAGACCATCACCTCATGCACATCACTAATTACACAAAGTACATAAAGAAACAAAACTTACTTGTAAAAGGAACATGTCTCTTGGCATCATATCTTCTGGAGGATGTCCTACACCTTCCAATTTAACAACCTCCAGCAACTAGTAAGCATAAAGAACAAATTCATAGTGCATTTTAAATTGTGAACAATATACAGCTCTGTAATAACATAATGGATTTAGCAAGATTAAGCAACAAGTTTATGGATTATATGCAAACAAGAAATATTACTTGCCTCTTCATGCTCAATGGTGTGAGCCAATGGAAGTATAACTTGTCCTCCGAAATTACAAACTCGGGATCCTGGTAAGCTACAGGGACCAACTTTAACAGCAGCAGCCGAGTAAGCATCAATATTGTTATCAGCCCATTCAGATCTATGCTCACGCAAAAAGCGAAGGAGTATAGCAGGAGGCACATTCTGAACCAGCAGCAGAGAGTGCAACGAAGCAATCAGATTGGAAGAAGAGCAAATTGACAGATAAGCAAGCTTTATTTTGAAATGACAACTGCCAAGCATGTCCTGGTGCTTATTTGGATTGGCTTTTTGAAGAGGTGCCTTTTTTGGTACAACTTTTTCAAAAAAGTGATTCCTTGAGAGGCTCAACTTTTTTAAAAGATTTTCAGCTTTTTCAAAAGTCAATCCAAATACATTGCAAAAATTAAAAAAGAAAGAAATAACCAAATGAAAAGGGCATCGTGACAGTACACAGGAAAATCACAGAAGAAACAGCTAAATTCAGAGGCTTCATAACCAAAAAAAATCAATTTCTATTTATTTGGTCATGTATGCTAAAACATGTCCTTGTAAGCATTTGCACCAGGCAGAAAAAAGAAGACAAAGATGATAATTGATGGCTTTAGGAATAATCAGTTAAATAATTTAAAATTTTGTCAAAAGGGCAGAAACTATATATCCGTAGAAGTCCATTCGAGACTTGTCAAAAAAAAAGTAAAAAGATATATTCAGTAAGCTGACCTGTAGGAGCATTGAAGCTTTGGCACACATGACAGCATTGCTGATTGGTGTATATCCATTTGCGAAGGAAAGGTTTAAACCCATAAGTTTCTCAGGAGAAGAGTTCACAAGGATCGTAACATCATCCATGCCATCATTACCCATCAATGTCCAACCCTCATCAGTAAACCCATTCAGAGCCTCATTAAATCCTCTGTTGAAAGGGGTATAAATGGAGTTACAAATGAATAGAAAAAAAGATCAAGAAAAAATAGCTGCTGTACCTGCACAATCTCTGGCTCAGTGCTCGTAGCGCTGCTGGTCGTCTGCTCCAGTTGGAGACATTAGACTGGGAAACCTCCTGAGCTACCTGCCTGAGTTGGCGTAATGCCTGCAGAAGGTAGCAAAAGTTATCTATAAGTATCACAGCTTTACTGTGCATCTGTTTTGTTGATATGGTGCCAGACTCGCAAAATCATACCGCCATAGTTGCCCTTTGAGCTAGCACAGTTGATGATTCATAGAGTGGGCGTAGAACTTCAGGCACACTCCAGGCCTAGTACACAGTCATGCAGGGATAATTAGTAATGCTATGCACAGACAAGCATGAGAAATATAATGTACTTACCTCCAAATTCATATGATCCACAATGTGGATAATTGAGCCTCCCCCTTCACATGGTCTAACCAGGTAACCACTGGGTAGCATATCTGCTCTAACAAAATTTTGCACAGGTGGCATGCCAGGACCATTCTGAGTATTGCTAAGTGATTTTTCACACACCTGAGCATTTTACGAACATCAGTACTATGATGTATCTGCAAGCAGAGTAGAATGCATAAAAAGCACTTGACAGACTCACATACCACTAAACTACCATCATCCATGACAGAAGTGTAGCGTAATAACCAGAAGTCACGAGCTGGTGCCAAAGTTGTAGGCGCATACAGCTGAAAGGTCGACAAGATTCATAGGTTAATCAAACAATTACGCAGGAAAAAGACCCCAAACTCTCTTAAATAAAATTAGCAATCCTCTACCTGCATGTATAGAAGTTCAATGGTTCCACCATTGGCTGTAGGCAGCACATTTAGAACATCCACAGCCCGGCAGTCGCGATACCACGAGGGCCGATCCTTTAGGATTTCCGCCACCTGAAGAAATACTACCAACCAATTATTTCCATGACTAGGAAGAAAAGACATACAGAACCAACAGAACAGACAAAAAGAAATAAATGAGAAAAAGGAGTTACCCTTGTTGGCTCCAGACCAACCAGGCTGCAGGCACGTGCTGCCACGCCAGTGCAACCATGAGAAATAGCAACGATTCCAATGGAATCCGGACCAGGCTATTTATAGCAACAGAAATCGTTAGAAGAGTTTCTGATAAGAGTTAATAATAATCTAAAATCAAATGAAAGTACATTCCAGAACCACTAATGCAAAAATTCGAAGTTCATAAATTTAATTTAACTTCAGTTCTTGCTAATTATGCAGACACAGATAATAGACATAAGCTTCCACATTATTTCGACTCCCAAAAAATCAGTATCACATGGGGGTAGTATGCTAGTCCTTGTTATTATAGAGAAAAGCTAAATCTTTATGCAGTATCTGAAAGCTACAAACTGCCATAATCTTACTTTTCAATATGTCACTTTCTTAGGAGTAGGCATGAATGACAGCATTACTGTATGATGTATACAAGAATATATCCATCCCTCCTTAATTATTTTCTAATCACCCATTTAAAAAAATAAAATATTATTATTTTGATACCTTCATTCCAGGCATTTGGACCCACTCAACAGCAGTTCCAGTGGCCTTTGAAAGAAACTCTGTTAAAGTCTCTTCTGCAATGGACAAAAGCCTGGAAAGAATACAAAAGCATACAAATTTCCATAAGCCACCTACAAACACAAAAAACAAGGCAATGGCCACAATGCACAATAACCTAGAAAAGGCCCAACATTAATGCCTCAACCCCATTACTAACCCTGCAGGACCAGCATCCCTCGGCGGATGCTGAGGCGTTACGTGGTGTGGACCACTCGTCACCACTGATTCACAGCTCGTATCTTTTGTAGCAAGCCCCGTCTGCAATGAAACAAACACCAGTCTCAGCTGCTTGTAATCACTCAGGAAACGTAATTTAACAAAGCTCCAATTATAAAAACCAAAAGAGAACCATGTGTAGCCATATCTTGGGTCCACAAGCAATTAAATCATAGTAATAACCATAAATACAATAAGAGAGGAGTATTAGGTACCGAGAGATGAAGGGTTGAATAATAAGTTTCTCACATTTTGGTTATGGCGGCGAAAGCAGCTGTTTTCATACACCAGTTGAGACACTTGCTTCTGCAATCTGTCGTTCTCTTCCATCAAGAGTTTGTTCATGGCTGTCAGCTTCCTATTCACGCCCTGAAGCCGCAAGGCCTCCTTCCTCTGTTTCTCTCTGCATCTGCATTTCAACCCAAAAAGAAAATTCAAATAAGAACAAATATTATAATCAGAGAAACACCAATCCAACCAATATAATCTAAAATAGCAAACAACTACTGACCAAAAGTCTATATAATGTGTATGTAGGGGCCAAAAGTTGGGAAAAATTTAAGCATACTTTATACCCAGATAATAATACTTCACTATAAACAACAGAGAGCCAAGAAAACTATAGATTGGAAATGTACAAAGTGGTCAAAACTTACCAAGAATTTGACACACTTTATACAAAAGATCCAAACTTTCCTCCAAGTTAACTACATAGCAAAATGATGTGACCCTTCTCAAGCCTTACACCCAACCCCCCAACAAAAAAAAAAACCAAAAAAAAGGCATAAAACAAGAGTTATCTACAGATTGGTAAAGTAAACCGGGCCAGAACAGAGCAACAGAGCAACAGTCCAACATACTTGATATACAAATATTCAAACTTCACTAGAATTTAACCAAACAGAGCAAAAAAGATTAAACAAAAAAGGCTCCGAACCCTTCTTTAGAGCCACAAAAAGCAAGAGCAATCGGCACGAACCAGCCAATTTAACAAAACACAGCCCAAGAAAACAACAGATTGCTAACAATATACCTCCGATTCTGAAACCAAACTTTGATCTGCTTGGGCTCAATGTTGGAAAGAATCGGGCATTCCCTGATCAGCTGCTGACGGCGCAACGAGCTCGGCTTGGGGCACTCATGGTACAGCCTCTCCAACGCCTCCACCTGCTCCGGCGTGTATCTCACGTACTTGCCATTATCCATTACTCCCTTACCATCCTTGCAGGACGTCGCCATCATCAAAATTCCCACCAAAAATTCACCTCTCTATAGATAAAAATATATCCCTATTTATTTATTTAAATATCTTTTCTAGCAGAAAAGAGCACCGAACTAATTTAATCACGAAAATTCAAGGAAAAAAAAAGATACGAGCAGAAACAAACAAAAGTAGACAGCTAATTCCCGAACCAGAACGGAGTCATCCAGAGCACCAAACACAAGAGAAACGCAAAAAGCTTTTCCACAACTTCCATAAGCCCAACAAAAACCAAAAACAAAAAAAAAAGCTTCAATTTTTCTTCGCTTTTTCTTTCTTTTCCCTTCAGATCACCAAAAGATGGAAGCTTTTTCGTTTCTCCTTCAAATTTTCAAGCCAAATCGAATCATCAAAACCCAACATCATCATTTGTTTCCCCTAGGGTTTCAATTGAACTCAAAAGCTTGAGCACAGATATACAAATACATTCATATATACATACATGTATGGGGGTGGATCTAGGGTTTTTTCATCTTGAGAAAAAGTGAGAAACCTAATTTTGATTGTGATGAAGAGAGAGAAGGAATGGTTTGTGCCTTTTTTCTTTTGTGTGTTGTGATGTCTGTACTGGATTGGTTTGTGTGTTGGATAATTTGGAGGGGTTTTCCTTTTTTTTAGCTTGAGGGGATGCTATGCTACGCTCTACTGGTGTAGCGAGCAGTGAGCAGTATACTTTTTTTTTTTTTTCACACTACTACTACTGTAATACTGTGTGATGAGTAGCTGCTGAAAGATGCTCTTGGGGAATATTTCTGGATGTGACTGTTTTTCTGTACCAAAACGCCCTTACTTGCTTTGTTGGGGAAATGTATCCTTAGGCCTTAGCTATCAAGAGGGTGTTTGGTTTTGCTTATTTATTGTTTGTAAGTATTTAAATAATAAAAAATATATAAAAATATATATTTTTTAAATACTCATAAGTACTAAAATAAGCAAAGCAAAACACCCTACAAATTCATCCAATTTTCATTTATCATCTCAATTTTTATATTACAAACTAGTGCGAAAAATCTCATTTATGTCTTTATTTATTACTAATGATTAGTTTTTATAATTTACGTAAAATAAAATATTAATATATTTTGTAAATTTTAATTTTTGATGATTTTTTGACACTGAATACAAATTTTATATTATTATAAATTCAAATAATCTTTAAAAGAAGAATCAAAATGGAAGAAAATGCATACATGTAAT
Source organism: Cordia subcordata (assembly GCA_028554755.1). Taxonomy (NCBI): domain Eukaryota; kingdom Viridiplantae; phylum Streptophyta; class Magnoliopsida; order Boraginales; family Cordiaceae; genus Cordia; species Cordia subcordata. Next base: position 12,340,922 of record JAPTOF010000006.1, on the reverse strand, counting down.
AGGTTTGTGCCAATTTGAATTCCTTAATGTTTGAAGTTTTAAGCTTGGTAAAATTTGGTTGTGATCTATGAATTTTAATTCAAGAGGCAAATTATTTTTCTAAAGTAATATATTAGCTCATTCTATTATGATAATTTGCAAAAACATAGGAAGAGAAATTAAATTTGATATTCTCAACTAGTTGCAACTTCATTTTCTTACTAATTGTGACATTTTAATTTCAATCAAAATTGAGCAATTAAAGTTTAATCGTTTCGAATTTTCAACCAAAGTTTTAAGAATGCAAAAAACGTAGCTTATTAATGATTCATGATATTTCTTCTTTACTTATTTGGTCAAATAATCATCCTACAAGATTTAATATCATTTTACAAAAAGATTTGCAAAATCCATCCCCATTAATTCGTCTAAATGTTAACAATAAATATGTCTCAACATAAAATTCCTTCTATTATCAAGGGTTTTTCTTACAATCTTCCAATAATGGTCTACAATAACTATACGAAGGGGGGTCTGGCTATTCATCAAACTACTGTTGCGCTTACGGCACCACATGAAAATGGACAAAAATAGCTTTTCCAGTGGACATTAATCATTATTACAGATGATCAAACATGGCACAGAATGTAAATCACAGAAGTAAGTAGGGGCAAAAAAGGTAGACAAAATATGAAATAGAGGCGGCAGAAAAGAGAGAGGCATGGGAACGTCTTGGGGGTGGGACGCAGAGGACAGAATGATGAGGGCTTTACATGCGCCTCGATTCTACTCACTATTTGCCCATACATTATTATTATTTTATAATTAACAACTATATTATATTTTCAAATTTTAAAAAAGAAAACATAAAACTCATTATATTATATAATATGTTATGTTAATGTTTGTATAAGACATCCTATGGTAAAAGTATCATTTATAGCATCTAATATTATACACATAATTTCATAATTATTTATATATACATATATAAAATTTATTATAATTGTATTAATCTATACTACATATAAAAAAACACACCCCCTCATATTGCTTTCGTCAAAAAATTCACTTCATCGTATTATGTCACGTGATATCAATATTTGCTTATAATTTTATTTTATACTAACATTATACCAAAGCAATATCAAATTTGGTCTTACTCTACAAAAATCTTACACATATCATATGAGCTTATTATCTTATCTACAAAATTTATTTACTGTCACATATTAAACAGTTATATCAATAAAAATTTATGGTATAAAATTAACATCAAAATCCGTAGGTAGCACGAAAATAACCGGGCAAGTTGGCTCGATTCGTTTTATAGGCGAAGGACTTGTGAAAATGGTTCGACCAAAAGAAGCCATCCGTATGGGGTTGAGCATAACATACTCACATACATGATATGACAATGACGGAAACAAAAACGTGACATGACATGTAGAGAGAAAAGACACATAGGATGAGATGGGGAGGGGGATGGGGATGGTGGGTGGTGATATCATATTATGTGGTGGGCCCCGCATCTAACGGGTTGGCAGGCAGCAGATTTTTTGTCGTTGGGCGGATGTACTGGTTTCCCACTTTAACTCCATCTACTAGCAAAAAGGGTCGAACTTCAACCCCCTATGGTGAGGCCGTAAGGGTAATCTAATGACTATAAATTATTTTTATTATAATATTATTATTAGTTTTTATTAGATTTTTATTTAATAATAATTGTAATCAGGGACGGCTGTACATTGTCAAGAGTGGTGTCACTTGCACCACTCAACTTTTTTAAAAAATATAAGCGTATATTTTGTTTAAAAATTAACTTTAACCCTGTGAAAAAAACTTATGACCCCATTAATTGATATGCGTCCAAGTAGTGAATTAAGTGATTTTAGAGGATTAGTGATTTTGTTAAGAAATTAGTTGAAACAAAGAAAAATGTCGTGTATCCTTAAGTTTATTTGCTAATCAATTTAGCAATGATTTTGTCAGTTGCAACTGCAAGTATCGAGAGAGCGTTTTTTGCTATGAATATCGCGAGGAACTGATTGAAAATTTGAATAAGAAATGGGTTTATGAATGATTGTTTAGTTACTTTTATTGAAAAGAGTGTATTTGATAACAGTAAAAATGAAATGATTATTTAATACTTTTAAAATATGAGACCCCGTTGACATCAATTGTATCATTTATATTTTGAAAAAATATTCAAGTTGTTTTAAATATAAATTATTTTTATATTGACACCACTACAAAAAATCTTTTGGCTCCGTCCGTGATTGTAATTTTTAGAAATTATGAAGAGGTTCAATTGTCTCGAACAAGCTCTGGACAAGCAGGATGGAGTAATGGTTGTACAACAAAGTGCAAACAAAAATTTGGATTATTTGAAGGCTTTGTGTCTTTGTGCAAATTTACAATTTCTTTTTCCTTATAATTTAGGCACGATAACTATACACTTAAAAGTGTATTTCTCTTGATTCTCTCATGTTACAGAAAGGCCCTTCCAATGCTCTAATACTTAGGTTAGATATAGATTAAAGTGTCTCGTAATATTCTGAACCCAAGTCACGCACCCTTTATTAGCAAACAACCAAACCCTTGGAACATATTATAACTCCGTTGCTGAACAGTTGGCATCAAGGTGCCAAACTTCCCATCAATGCGAGATCTTAGGTAATGATTGGTATGCAGAAATAGGTTGGGAATGAAATGACATTCTTGTTTTCTTTCTAAATTCTATTATTGGTATCAAATAAAGTAATGCTATTCCCACAAATATGGGAATAACTATTCTTGAGTAAACACATGAGGATGAGTCATTCTCATGATCGTGGAAATGAAATTTTTTGTTAAATGACTAAAAATATCATTTTAAAAAATTAAAATTTGGTATTTTATTTCAAAAATAAAAATAAAAATAGAAAATAAAAATAGAAATAGAAAATAAACATTAAAAATAAAATAAACAAGAAAAGCAAAAAATAAATAATAGAAAAAATGAAAATGAAAATAAAAAATAAAATTGAAATATAAAATATAAATTATAAATTAGAACAAAAATAAAATAGAAAATAGAACTAGAAAATAATAAATAATAATTTTAAAATAAAATATAAGAAAAAAAATGGACCTATATTAGTAGGGTGAAAATTTTAATATACAAACTAGAACTTCATTGTATTAATTTTCTTATTAACCACTAACAAGATAAATGAGATGGTTCAAAATGGTGATAGATGAATCAAATATTTAAAATACAAATACATTTCCATTATAACTATTAGCCAAACAAAAAGGAAAATTAATAGACACTACCTGTACAAACGTATTCCATATTTCTCTTAACTTTAAAATAGCAATTACTTATGCTGAGCTAAATATCACACGTTGTTAATTTTAATTATATTACTAACTTGAGTTTTCTAACTTAATCTCTAACATACCTATAAATAGACTAATTGAGTTAATTAACTTCTCATTACTTTTGTGAAAGGCTTTTGCTCTCTTTTGATTTGTGTTTATTAATATAATGTATTATGTAACATTTATATTTACATATTTTGTTTGATTAAAATATTATGGTGAATGGTTGTATAATTTAAGGAGTTGGGCAATTGTATATGTGTGTGTGTTTTCTTTAGATATTTGAATCAGATCCGAATAGGGGGAAATAATATCCAAACTCCTATCAAATATCCAGGAGTTTTATCAGATATCAAATTCGGATAAATTTTTGTAATTTTCTCAATCTATATGGTTTCGATCCGAATTCGGACTTAGATTCGAGACGAATATTCCTGCCCATATGTATTAGGCATGGCTTTGGAAAATCTATCTATATTATTATATAACAAAGTAAACACGACCTACTGCATATTGCGCCATATGTTACATTCCTTTTTTTTTGTGTTTTTTTTTTAACAATACCATTTAACTATTTCTACAATATATTCTACACACTTCTATTTTTGAAAAAAAAATATTGGGATAATACCCTACTAATGCCGATTAAGACATTTATTTCTCTCGGAAACATACATTACAAAACCAATATCTAGCCCCTTAAACTTTTTAAATTTTATGCGTCAAAATCCACCCCTAACTGGGGACTTTCTCTTGATTGAAATGAAGGATCGAGTGAAAGCTTGACAAGAAAAGTTTACCTAATATTGGAAAAGAGTAACTTGAGGGATAGGAAGGCTACTTGCAAATCTTTGAATAAGATAAAAATTTGTTCATATTATTCATGAAAATGGCATATATAATAACATAAGTTAACTAATAATACAATCAACTTCTTTGATTTAATGACAATTTAGGTAGAGCCAAAGATTGAGATAACCTACTTTAATTGTCGATGCACTAGTAGTCGTTATTTATTTGAAAGTTGTTCATTTTTAATCTTGACGCACTTAATGCAACTCCTTCAATGCCTTACATCATATATCCACAGATTTTGGACATTAATTGATGAGAGAAGCTCTTAAATCCCAACCTACCTTGGTAAGTATTTGGGATAGAATCAAATAATGTAATTTTGTGCCTTTATGGGCAAATGCAATTAGTAGATTTATCTCATAATATTATTACTGACCCATTTTTTCTTTCAAACGTGTAACTAAGGGGTGATGGGATACCCGATTACCCAGCCAAAAATTTTTGGGTTTAGAAAATAGAGGAATCAAAGAAATAATCAGGTTTAATTAATTATTTCCCACAAATGGGTTGGAAGTTAGAATAATTTCTAGAATTTGAGGGAAAAAAAAACCGAAATCCAAAGTATATATATATAGTTTCAAGTTTTGACTTGAAGCCTCAAGTCACAGCTAATGAGACGAACTTCCAAATAGTCCACCCGCTTCTATAAAACGATATCGTGCAATGCAAACATAAGCGGTCATATTTGGTCCTCGGGAACCATCACAAGTATGACCAGCTTATATTTGAATGAAAATATTGTGTCGTCTAGCGTAGCTTAAAAAAAAGGTGACACATAGAGACAGCTAATTCTTTTTCAATAAATAAATAAATAAATAAAAAGAATAACCACACTAACCTAGCTTGCTGGCCAAAATTAGAGATATTATTAGCTAACAAATCGGAGATGGAGGACCACAGTCCCAACCTTACATGCATGAATTCTTATTATACTGTATTGATGTTATTTTACGAGATAATGGAACTAGAAATGATCCTCTAATTGATATTTATTGGTAAATTCTTCCTTTAAAGTCAAAGTTAATGAAACGAACTTCTAAATAGCCCACCCACTTTATGGAACATTATCGTGGCAATGTAGACCTAAGTGGTCATATTAGGTCTTTGGGAACCATGGCAAGTATGGCGGCCTATATTTAAACGTAAATATCGTGTTGTCTAGTGAAGTTTAAATGAAGGTGACACTCAAACACAATTCCTTCCATTTCGATAGAAAAGAATAAGTAAACCAATCCACTTACTCGTCAAAACAAAAAATCTTATCAGCCAGACAAACTGGAGATGGAGGACCACAGTGCCGACCTTACATGCATGAATTCTTATTATCCTATCTTGATGTTATTGTGCGAAATAATGGAACTGGAAATGATCCTGGTTAACATGTTTAATTTACTTTAATAAGAAAACATAGTAGTTTAAACTTGTAAATCACTGTAAATTTTTGTTTTTTTGCCTTTATCTATACTTTTTTTTTTTTTTTGGTCGAAATATGAATATCATTGCACAAGGAGAAGGTTACACACTGTCAACCAATCCCAGAAGGGACGAAATCATTCAGCAAAAGGGAGGAAATGGTGGGGGGAATTACAGAAGCCCAATTTCAAGAAAGCCTATCAGCTAGGCCATTTTTTGCGATCCAAGCCTATTGATTCTGGTAAATTGGCTGTTGATTCTTGTAAATTTTACTTTCAATATAAATACCTTGCTTATTTAGCAAAAAAAAGAAAGCCTATCAGCTAGGCCATTTCTTGCAATCCAATCAGCTGGTTGGTTGGCAGACATACGAACGGTATGGAGTTGAGAATCCAATCTCCAAGTGTTGGATTGTCTATACGAGCAGATTATGTTATAAATATTTGATATGGTTGTATTTGAATTTTTTTTTAAAAAAAATTGAGAAATTTCAAATCCCATTTTTTGCTTTCATTCTCAAAATTTTAAAATAATATTTCTTATGGTGAATCAGAGTCGAATTAGAATAAAAGTTATTCATTTAGAATTGTTTCGAAAAAATTAAAATATGTAATTTGGATTTAGGAAATCCCTCATAATAACATCCCAAAAAGGCCAGCGCCACCTACCTTACGAGTAGATCCGGGAGAAGTATTTGGAAAGTGTAATGATATCCACCGTTCAACGTGCTGCTACCATGGCCCCTGTAGCAGGCGCGCATGCCTGATGGCCACGCGTCATCGGATTACATCATGGTACCTATATATGTGCAAGTATGTTATTAATGTTGTATGCATGTGTACATCATTACATGGTTTATGTTCGAATACGACATCGCATACTTGGTACTACATAACATACGGTTGTTGGCGGGAGGGCAAGGATTATGATATTAGGATTTGATGTGTCACTAGTACTTTGGTATTGATATGGGATACCGGTATTTAATATCATTTGAATGGTTCGTGAAATTCAAATGTGTCTATTTGATGACTAATTACGGGTTCTCTTTTCTTTTTGGATTTCACCTTCTTGAAGATCTTTCAGATTCATATAAGAGTCTTATGCGCAAAGAAGTTAACTAGAGGATTTTTTCTCTCACTTTAGTCTAATCTCATCTGGTTTTGCTTACCATTAAAAAAAATTCAAATCTCCCAAAAAGTGCGCAGTGAGAGAGAAAAAACATTTAAAAATATTATCTTTTCTTGAAATTTAAATTTTATAAATGATTGAGATAATATGACCTGCACATAAATGGTTAAAATTTCTTTTGAACATTTAAAAATATTATTTTTTCTTGAAATTTAAATTTTATAAATGATCGAGGTAATATGATAGACACACAAATAATTAGAATTTTCTTTGAATCAATATGAACAATAATTGATACGAGAATAACTCAAATGATTGATACAAGTTGATTTTGAACCTATAACAGGCGCGGGTTTAGTTCAAATTGAAGGATTAATACATGATTTCTCTTGTATTATATAAGAGTAATTTGTTTTTTTCCCCTTTCAAGGGAGCCCAAAAATTGATTAAATATTACATGTAATTAATAAGATTTGATCTCAAAATTACTTATCATTAAAAGTAAAAAATATACCATTAAGTTACTAGATTATGTTAAAGAGTAATTGATACGTAGAAGATTTTAACTTACAAAAAAGAAAATATGATGTGATGCATGATAATTTTTGGGCGGTGAACCGAAATCTGAGTTTGCGGAAACAGATGCGACAGGCATGAGCCGACAGCCAAATCAGTGGGTTCCACACCTCCCCCCACGCACACTCCTTTTTTTTTATATATATATATATTTTTTCCTTTTTGGTCCCCACTTGGTTAAAGTGAATCTTTGTTGAGCTGGATGCCCTGGTGGCAGATATTGTTATTTTCACGCCTGTTCTTTTTTCTAACAGCATAATGTTTTGTTTTTCTTTCTTTCAGAAAAAAATATGTTATATAATTGCAAATCTAATCAACAAACATAAACCAACGCCCATGTTTGAAAAGTTAAGAGAGGATATATTCTGTAATCTTAAAGATAATGTTGCACACCTAATTATTGGGGTAAAACTGAAACACGGAGATATATCCTTGTGTTTTGTACTGCTTCTTAAAAAACAAACTTTACTTGGTTGTTAGGATAAGATTGGACCAGAAAATTTATCTTCGTGTTTCTTGTCGTTACTTAAAAAGTCACATTTTCTTATTTTTTGACATATAAAATAATTTTTAATTAAAATAATTTATCACGAAAACTACATCTGAGAAAAATGTAATTTGATAATTAAGTTTAATGCTTAGAACATTCTTAAGTAAAAGTTATTTTTCTTGACTTGATCATTCCATTAATTCACAAGAGAAATAATGTTATTCCATGTACAACTCACAAGTATCTACTACTTAAGAAGGTCAAGTAAAAGCGCCAAAAAAAAAAAAAGGTAAAAAAGAAAGTAAACTAGCACAATAAATATTGGACTTTGCAATATAATAACCAGTAGAGAAGGTGTGCTATTAACCCTTGAACATGTTACTGTAAAGTTTTAAAAAGTAACTTATAATAGTAACTTGAAGTGATTTTTTTTTGTATTTATAAAACTATACATTTGGAACATGATAAATAAATAATATTACTTACGGCATTTTATACATATGGGCTTATCCCTGTATCTCGTCGCACTCCTACCCCTCATAGGAAATGAAAAGGTCACCTCCGCTTCTTTGTTCGACTTATTTCCTGTAAACTCATCCCTTTTACAATACGAGTGAGACAGGTAACCACAAAATTTATCTCCTTTCTGTTTTTAAATACGAGTGAGCACACATAATGGGTGTATATTTATATAAAGGATATTTTAGTTTATTTTGACGGCCATTATGTAATCTTAATTATATTAAAATTAAAATAGTAATAAGTATATGTAGTTCCTTACATATCATATATAAAGGACTTTGAGAAAGAATTTGCAAAAATTTTGCAATAACTAAAAGGGGATTTAGACTGTCGATCAGTAATTTTAGCCGTAATTTGTGAAGATCTCCACCGATCAGTAATTCCGACCTCGGTTTGTTTACAATTAGTTTGTTTAGAAGTAGATCTTGCTTCCACGTAAAGTAGTAAGTTTTCTAATCTTTATATTCAATTACATATCGAATTACAATATTCAATAATTTTCTAATTACTCAACCATTTTATTGACATTATAGTTATAATACGAGAGAAGATAAAAACATTAGCAAAATGCTTAACATCACTCATTATCAAACCTGAACAAGAAAAGAGACTGAAAACATGGGTAACCATCTAATGAGGTTCCTTGTTGAGTTCGAAGTCAATAAAATGTTAGAAAATACAACTTCGAGTAATCTAACATACTCTTTGATTTTTTCACAAACAAGTAAAGGCTATTCAAATGCCTTCGTACATTGTGCCAACATTCTAATGGGATTTCATCAGGAAATGATTAATTATGTACAAGTGCACATAATATATTCTATACTTTATATCACAATTCCAATGGTCATATTCACCATCAAATAATTACGTGGGTTTATGGAGTAATTCAAGTGATTAAGATTACTCTTTCAAGAATAATGACTTGAGTTTGAATTTCATAAAAAGCAGAGAGAATTGGATCGAGATTAGGATAGAAAAATTTGCAACATCTACACATAATATTCATGTGTTTGTTGCGCATATTTGACATCCCAATCGATGTGAGGTGGATTGAATTAAAAGAGAGAGAGTTAGAAAGAGCTCCTCCACTCCCACACATGCCTCCTAGTTTGAACTTCTGCTCCTCCAAACAAAGGCAAAATTTTACTTGTAATGGTTTCAAACTAAGAAGAAATGAGATGGTGAAGAACTAGTAATGATTTTTTTGACAATGTGAACAATTCAGTTGGTGAAGTGCGACTATCGAATTCTATAATAACATAATCAAAAATTACTAAACCTCTGAATATAACAGAATACTCTTATGTTGGGTTATGGCTCAAAGTCCAAGGCCATACAAATTAGGAAAGAATTTTGATGAGAATTAAAATTCTAGTTATGGTAAGAGTTTTAATTATGGTAGGATTGATAGATGAGGAAATCCTTTGTCTTGGAGGACAAGGAAATCTCCTCTATAAATAGGACTCTTGCATTAGTTGTATAAGGTGTGCCTTAGGAGAGTGCCTTAGGACCACGCCCCATGGGGGGTGTGGGTGAGAGAGAGAGCCTGAGAGTATCGAGAGTGTCTTATATTCGTTCTAGTCCTGTTGAGGATAGAACCATTATAAGAACTCTGTGGGAGAGGGTTTAGACTTTTCTTTCCGTGCAAAAAGTTATCACCTGAGTTGTAACTCCATTATTGTTGAATAGTGGAATTTATCTCAGAGGGGATCGTGGACGTAGGCAAAGGGCCGAACACATTAAAATATTACGTGTTCTTTATGTGTGTTTTTCGTTGTGCTTTGATGTGTGTGTTATGCGTCTGATTTCCCAACAAGTGGTATCAGAGCCAAGTTGGAGGGAGGATGCTGATTTGCACGAAAAACGAAAAAAGAAACGCCAAAGAGGAGTAAAAAATTCGCTGATCTGCTGGTCACGTTTGGCAGCCTTCCCAGTGTCCGATCGACGATCCGTTTGTTGCTATGTTTTTGTCTCGGAGAGGAGAGTAAGCTGCTAAAATTTCGTAACGATCTGTCGGTCGGATTGTGAGATACAATCATGTCAAGTTTTGTGAGTTTGTGGTCAAACAGTCAAACAGAAGGTTTGACCAGCGGGCTGTAGGGGTTTGACCGCATTGACCGAGGGTCTTCTCACCGTTTTCCGACGTCCTGAGTTCGTTTTTGAGGTCCGTTTTGCCAAATTTCTTGATGTATCGTGGGTGAGCCTTGAAATTGGGTAAAATAATGAAGTGGTGATGAAATTCTGCAAAAGTCTTTGAAGCATTGTGCGAGCAAACACATTTAGCCGACTAGTGAACGAACTTCTAGAGAAGAGAAAAGTTTGGATGAGTAGACTAGTTGAGGAAGGTTCGATTCGAGGGAGGAGTCACGCGAAGAGAGTCTACGTAGCTGAACGATCAGAGTTCTGGCCAGATGATTGATAAGGAATGCTACTGTTGGAAGAGAAAACCAAGTCCGAGATACCTTGTGTCGAGGAAGGATGCACACAACCTTGAGAGGTCGAGGTTAGATGGCATGAAGAGGGATGTTGGGGATGACTCCGAAAACCTGCTAAGATGTGTTGGTAGCTGCTGCCGTGAAGAGTGTTGTCGAGCAAGGGCTCCAGCATGAAGACTGTGAAGAGGTTCCAGTTGCGGCAAAGAAGCTTTAGACTTTTCGCCAAGGGAGGAATTTGTTGGGTTATGGCTCAAAGTCCAAGCCCATACAAATTAGGAAAGAATTTTGATGAGAATTAAAATTCTAGTTATGATAAGAGTTTTAATTATGGTAGGATTGATAAATGAGGAAATCCTTTGTCTTGGAGGACAAGGAAATCTCCTCTATAAATAGGACTCTTGCATTAGTTGTATAAGGTGTGCCTTAGGAGAGTGCCTTAGGACCACGCCTCATGGGGGGTGTGGGTGAGAGAGAGAGCCTGAGAGCATCGAGAGTGTCTTATATTCGTTTTAGTCCTGTTGAGGATAGAACCATTATAAGAACTCTGTGGGAGAGGGTTTAGACTTTTCTTTCCGTGCAAAAAGTCATCACCTGAGTTGTAACTCCATTATTGTTGAATAGTGGAATTTATCTCATAGGGGATCGTGAACGTAGGCAGAGGGCCGAACCACGTTTAATAGCGCGTATTCTTTTCTCGTTACTCGTAATTTAATTCCGCTGCGTGAGTGTGTGTTATGCGTCCTGATTTCCCAACATCTTAATATCTGCACTGGTATAGTCATGTTATAATGTAGAGACCCGAGTCTTCCAACACAAAAATGCAACACTATTTAACTCAAAAAATTAATAAAAACAGACAATTGGAGAGGCCCAATATTCCATATTATCCAATGCCAAGTTAGCCAAGGCCCAATAACTATGCGTGTCCTGACTCTGTTCTAACAGCCCAGCCCATGAAACCGGAAAAATGAGAGGAGAAAAAAAAACGAAAAAGAAAAAGAAAAAGAAAAAGAAGAAAATTTCGAAGCGAGAAAAAAGTAGCACAAACGGCGTCGTACTCCTCAACTGCACTCATATAGAGCCCATAGAGTCCTTCGCGTAGTTGACCTCTGCATTTCGAGAGACCGAAAACTCCAAGACTTTTTCAGCAAAGAAGCTCTTCGTGTTCTTCAGGTACGATTATGCTTGACCTTTTTCATTAGGGTTTCAATTCAATCAATGTAGATTTTATGCTTATCAACCTATACATATATATTTATATATATATATATTATAGAATATGTATATACGTATGTGTGTGTGTATATATATACACGTAAAAATTTTTGTGTTTGGTGTGTAAGTTCTATAGAGATTCTACTGTTATTGATCATCTTGAATCTAATGTAAATTGACGATTAAGATCATTGTATGCGATTGTGTTCACTCAGCCTTGCACACATTTGATCATGAAAAATGGCTATATGTTATATATGCACGCACACACACATGTGTGTGTGTTGTGTGTTGTGTGTTGTGTGTGTATGCCATGGTGCATGTAGAAACTAATAAGCATTTTTCTATTGGTGTGGGAGCAACATAAATTTGGCGTTCTGTAATTTTAGTATGCTTTTTTGTACCTAAGAATATGTGGTTTAAGGGCGTATCGTGCCTCTTGTTTGGAGAAAAGCACATTTTGAGAATCACTATACAGAATTCAGGATTTCGGAAAGCTAGGTATAGCAAATTTTGGTCAATTGTAAGTTTTTCCCTCGTTGATAATCGTTCTTACGTAACCAATGCTGCAATGTCGTTTAAGTAGCTCATAGGAATAGCATTGGAGATTCAAATTTTCTGTTCTCTTGAGTTGTTCTTTTTGTGAAATTGTTGTTTGTGCCACAGGAACTCGTGATAGTAGATAAGGTAATGAACTAACATTTGACCGCTACTCGAATGGGCACCAGTGTAATATTCTGTAAGAAATTGCATTAGTATTCGAAAATTGGAACTTCTAATGAACTTGTAGCAGTGCAAGAAAATTGAAGCTTCTGATGAAGCTTGTCTTCTGGAACGGTGTTTTGGATAATGCTTTGTGCTTAACAGTGGTGTTATTTAGTCGAGTAATGAACTTATGATTCTCGTGAATGTTCTTGTGTTTTAATAGTTTGCCCAATGTGTCTTGTCATTCTCCTTGGTTGTTTTGTTGATATCTTTTTCCCTTAGCTTAACATAGTTCGAAGGTCATTGGTCTTTAACTTCCGGTATTGCCATGCTCCAACCTGACATTTTTGTTTATGCGAGTGATAGTAAAAATCTTAGGATATATTTACCTTGTGTTATAAGGACATCCACATTTAAAATTTTGCAGAGAAATTTGCTGAGTGTAATAGTATTTAGTTGATACAATATTGTAAAGCTATCGATATTGTTGCTGTATTCTGAAAGTCTGATATTCTTTTCGCGGAACTTAATAATCTTGCCATACTGATAATACCATTCTCATATGGACTGGGATCATTTCATAATGCATATTCTCTCTTATCGTTAAGTGGGGGAGATCTAGACTACTGATTGCTTTATCCATCATTGATGAAGTGAGGTGGATAGCACTCATAATTTCTGAAAAAGCTATTCTTTTATTCACACTATATGTCAGTGCCACAAAGAATTCAGGTTGCAGGAGATGGGTGAAGTCGTAAAAGGAAGTCTTTTGAATTGAAGGGCCCCTAGGATTTCTTTGTCAGTCTGTTTATGATGGCTATTAGCTAGTATTCCATCGAACTTATGGAAGACCAGAGACTGTAGAAGAGTTCTCTTCAATACCTAGGCTTAAGGTGACCAATTATTTACAGTTGGAATAATGAACTAGCCTCTGTGACTATGATATGTATTAAAAGCCCGAGGATCACTGTGGCAGTATTTTTCCCCATTAGACTATTTTTTATGCCCATGAATTGGCTGCATTAATCTTACTTACAGATTATGTTTAAGTCTGTTGGAACATTTCCTATGGTTATCTAGTCATTATCAGAAGCATGCTTGTGTCTCTGTCGTTGGGATTTTCACATTTTGCAAAGGATCACCGTCAGTCTTGGATAAGCAGAAATGTGGTTACTTTGCATCTTTCTTAGGCCCCCACTCTCTTAATTTTTATTGGTTTGAAATGCAAATGCTATGCTGATTGTTAGTGGAGAATGTTTCCGATTGCGGTAGGTCCCTTTACGTTCATACTTATCCTGTAATTCGGCTGGCCCAGCCAATTTGTATATTGATATGTATGCTATAATACTTTGTTTTCCAAATATTTTGTTCCAGGCCTAACCATGTAACTTCTGGCATAATAGAAAATCGAGCTCACTAAAATATGTCATTTCAATTTCATGATGTGGCACCGCAAATTTTCAGTCGCTTTTTCTTTTCTTTTTATTTTTGTTATTTGGTCTGGTGCTATAGGATTTTACTGGGGATAGAAGGACTTAGATTTCTTCGTAATAGCATCATTGTGGGTTGCATCTATTGAAAAACAGAAATGCCTGGTCAAAAGGTTGAAACTGGTCATCAGGACACAGTTCATGATGTTGTGATGGATTACTATGGTAAGCGTCTTGCAACAGCTTCTTCAGACAATACCATTAAGATCATTGGGGTTACCAACTCTACTTCTCAGCATCTTGCAACTTTAACTGGACACCAAGGACCAGTCTGGCAAGTAGCTTGGGCTCACCCCAAGTTCGGGTCTCTCCTTGCGTCCTGTTCTTATGATGGAAAAGTCATAATTTGGAAAGAAGGGAATCAAAATGAGTGGAGCCAAGCCCACTTTTTTGATGATCACAAAGCTTCTGTCAATTCTATTGCTTGGGCTCCACACGAACTGGGTCTTTGTTTGGCATGCGGATCCTCAGACGGGAATATTTCTATTTATACTGCAAGAGCTGATGGTAGCTGGGAAATATCACGAATTGACCAGGCCCACCCACTTGGTGTTACCTCTGTTTCATGGGCCCCATCTACAGCACCTGGTGCTCTTGTTGGTTCTGGTCTGCTTGATCCTGTTCAGAAACTTGCATCTGGTGGCTGTGACAATACTGTGAAAGTGTGGAAGCTCAGCGATGGCGTCTGGAAGATGGATTGCTTCCCTGCTCTTCAAATGCATACCGATTGGGTGAGGGATGTCTCTTGGGCACCCAACTTGGGGCTTCCCAAGTCCACGATTGCCAGTGCTTCTCAGGATGGGAAAGTAATTATATGGACTGTGGCCAAGGAAGGCGATCAGTGGGAAGGTAAGGTTTTGCATGATTTTGGGGACACTGCTTGGAGGGTCTCGTGGTCCTCAACTGGCAACATCCTCGCTGTTGCGGATGGGAAAAACAATGTAACATTGTGGAAAGAAGCGGTCTATGGAGAGTGGCAGCAGGTGACAACCGTTGAGCCATGAAATTTCATAGATTTCCTATTACCTTTTATACTGTAAAGTCCTTTGAGTTCGGGGTTGTTGACTTTTGACTGATTGCAGCTGAAATAAATTTTACCATCTCTGTCACTTTGACTTTCACAATCTTGTGCTTACATTCAAATTTCATGATCATGGACATGTCTGTTTTAGACTGTTGCTGTTAACTATTTATTCTCGGCGAAAAAATTCGGCAGATATTATAGTTCTTTTCAAATTAATTTCTGTTTATGCTTACTGCTGATTCCAAAATTTGTTTGAGATCCTCCCTTAACCTGCTGAACTTTTTGGACCAAGACGAATGTGCTTGATTGGACACTTTTGCTATTAAATTCTCTATTTGTTTGCTATCACGAATATTCCTTGATGGAGTGGGGGCATAACGTTGGCGCAACTCTTCGCTTTACGCTAGCAGACCTATGGGTCGGGCCAAGACTCTGCACTCTTTCTTTTATGTGGGATGACACCATGGAGAGAAGGGAACGCGTCGAGGCCATGGACAAGACCACTCTAATAAATGCCATACGTTTGCCACTAGCTTACCATTCAAGGACTTAGGTGACACCAGCAAGACCCAGTTAAGTTAGAAACTTAGGGCTTGTTCGGGTTGATTTTTTTTGGGAAAAAAAAACTTTTTCCCCCCCCTAAAAAGAGTACATTTGTTTTATAACAATTATTTGGTCTCACGTTTAGAAAGCCAAAAGTCTGAAAAAGTACAAATACTATCTTTTTTTAAATGTCAGAAATTTTAACTTATCAAAAAGCATTTTTTTTTTTGCAAAAAATTTTTAATTCTTTTTTTTTAAAAGTCCATCCAAATAAGCCCTTAGTGTAGCAGCTGCTTCCCTTCGCTACAGTCTCATGACCTAAACTTTGTTGCCTTTTCGCGTGCGAAGCGAATGGGCACTACGCCATGAGTCGGTTTCGGGGCTATTTCACGGGGTTTATAATCCATGCGCTACTCTTGGTATCACCAAGAAGTTGGGTCATGTTCAGTTATGACCTTCATGTGTTACTGGACGTTTACATTATTATCCATCTCTTGCAAAGCCAGAAAATCCTGGAAAACATTATGACAAGTTTACAACCAAAAATTTGGGCGGAAAAAAATTAAAGACGAAAGATGATATCATCAACAGAAAGCATCAGCTACAAGAGAGAGAGAGAAAATTAATCTATGGGCTTTTCTTTTTATTTGGGAATACGATAACGGCCCGCCTGGTTCATCACCCAAAGCCTTCACGAGCCCACTAATCTATATGCCCAGACGAAAACTTTTGTAAGATGGACCTTCAATCTGTCTAGATCTTGTCCATACCATTGGCCCAATATCTTTATGGGCTGAGGCCCATTTTTGGCCCATACTAAATTATGGGTATATCTAAAAATCACCTCCGTGAGAGATGCTTTAATCTGAATTTAGTCTATGGTGAATGCTAGTATCTAATAAAAATCTTCGGCAGATAATTTTAAAGATATTGATGTCTTGCACACAAGTTTTACACTATTGTATATATTGCATACAGGCAGGTGGTTCATTTTGTTGTTTAGTCTATCTTTACAAATTTTCCAATTGGTCATTTTCACTTATTACACAAGAATAATTGATGTACTAAATCCCGTTAATAGTAAAACTTTTGAGATGTGAGTGAATACGAGTTTACATTTTGAGTTCAAATAATTTGGAAGTTCATTTTTTTTTTGGGTTAGTTCCAATGCTGACACTTAATTAACTCAAATCATATTTCTTTCAGATAGAGTTATGTGTTTTGAGATTTGACACCTTTAATTTAAGATAGAGTTTTTTTCAAAAATTATCCTCATTAAAAAATGGTAAATGTAAGATTAAACCAATATGATATTGGATGTACCTCAGAATCTGTGGCCAAAAGTGGAGGTAAGAGCAGTTCCATTCACCTCTAAATGTCAAGAAGCCTTCCAGAAAACAAACATGGCTAAGATGCAAGTTGGGAGTAACGTGTGGAAAACCTCTTTGAATGCTCAAGCGCTTTTACAGAAATTATAGCAAATCAAGTCAAGGGGGCTTCTATTTCTCCTCCACCAAAAACCTAAAAACTCAATCTTTAAAATGTGAATGCGAGTGATAAGACTCTCTATTTATCTCACACGATGAGCGGTACATAAAATTTTCAATCCATGCAATGGCAATTAAACATCTCGAGACTCACAATCATCTTAAGAATGATATGGATCGTAATTGACAAAAAAGCCTATAAACAAAACACTTCTTATATACCTTGGTAAGACAAACAAGTTGTATGCCATAAGAAATATATGTTCTCTTTCTCATTTGTATATATATCAACTTCCAAAATTAAACCATTCTATTGTTTGTTGGAACTAATTAATTCTATCGGAGCAGCAAAATATGGTGAAATCATAAGAGTGGACATAACATGGAAAGAAACAACTGGCATGAAGTGAGGAAACATTGAGTGCAACAATTGAGCAGTTCATGCAACCTAAGCTATGAAGCTTGCCTTCGCCCAAAGCCAAACACCAAAGAAGCACGTGCAATGCTTGACATGCACGTGATTTTCCTACACGTGCAATCATGTTTTGTGTGTACATGCACGTGTGGCCTTAATTATTCCTTGATTGATTGGGGGGACAATGTTGGGATGCTTTACTATTTCACAGGATTTATAAGCTACGCAACTCTCCATGTTAACAAGAAGTTGGGTCATTTTCAGTTATGACCTTAATGAGTTACTGGGTCTTCATTTTATTATTCCACTAATGCATGGAAAACCAGAAATCCTTATAACTATATAAGAAGTTTACAACCTAAATTTTGGGTGGAGAAAACTACAGAAGAAAGATAATATCACTTGAATTCAGCTAGATTAATTGACATGATTATCACCCAGGCGAAGCAAATTAAGGAGACTTGGGAAGGACAACAAATTATTAGGGCCTCTAGGCATGGGAAGAGGATTGAGATTGAATGGTTTAAACCAACTAGCGGATGGAAACTTAATTAATATGGATGGGTGTGCTAAGCGTAACCCAAGACTAGCGGGCGTTAGTGAGATCTTCTACGATAGGCTGATTGGCTAAAGGACATTCTTATTAATTTGGGGATAACTTCTAATGGTAAAGTAGATCTTGCTCCAGATGGAAAGGGTTACATATGGCAGAATTGTTGAATATGGACTTCTTCGTTGTTGAGACACACTTTTCCATTATGTTTAATTTTCATACCCTATTGCAATCCTTTTCGTCCTATCCTAGAAGACTATAAGAGAAATTTAACTAGTAGATCTGACTATAAGATGAGCCACATCTATCAAGAAGTTAACGCTTGTGCAAATTGGTTGGCTAGCTACAACATTAATCAGTCGATTGATCTATCAATCGTTAACGAAACCTCGGGTCCGCTTATAGAGTTTTTGACGTATGATAAAAGATAGTTACTTCCACTAAGAATATTTTAGTTTAATTGGACTTGGTCTTCCTTAGAAGAGAGAGAGAGAGAGAGAGAGAGAGAGAGAGAGAGAGAGAGAGAGAGAGAGAGAGAGAGAGAGAGAGATAATATCATTAATAGAAAGCATCAATTAGACAACCACAAGACGAAAAGAAAATTAATCTATGGGCTTTTCTTGTTAGTCCTGGTTCATCACCCGAAGCCCTATAGGCCCACTGATCCATTTGGTCCCACCTGCGACTTCGATAATATGGACCTTTAATCCATCCAGCTCTTATCCATGACGCCACTGGCCTGCTATATTTACGGGCCGAGGCCCATACGAAAATATGGTAGATTCCAAAATCACCTCTGCAAGAAATGCTTTAATCTGAATTTAGTCGATGGTGAATGCTAGTGTCTAATGAATAATCTTCGGCAGATAATTTTAGACAAATATTTGAGGTCTTGCATATGGGTTTGACACTTTCTATACACGGCATACAGGCAGGTGGTTCATTTTAGTTGTAAGTTTATCTTTACAATTTGTTCCATCGGTCATTTTCACTTATTACACAAAAATAATTTATGTACCAAACCAGGTGGTTAGTTAATAGTAAAATGTTTGAGGTGTGAGCGAGTACGCATTTACGTTTTGAGTTCAAATAAGTTCGGAAGATGATTTTTTAGGATAAGTTTCAAACGGACACTTGACTAACTTAAATCATATCTCTTTCAAATAAAGTGATGTGTCTCGAGATTTGACACCCTTAATTTAAGAGGGAGAACTTTCCCACAGACTGTCCTTATTGAGGTGGTAAATATACAACTAAGCTGCTGCCGGATACTTCAGAATCTGCGTGCAAAAGTGGAGCTAAGAGCAGTTACATTCAGCCTGGATGATGCTTGCTGTTACTTGACATAAAAATAATTAATGTATTAAACCTCGAGTACTTAGGTTAATAGTAAAATGTTTGAGTTACATCTTGAGTTCAATTAAGTCTAGAAGTTGATTTTTTATTGTTAATTTTGTTACTGACACTTGATTAACTTAAATTGTGTTTCTTTTGAATAGAGTCATATGTCTCGAGATTTGACACCTTTAATTTAAGTCAGAGGATTTTTCTGGAGACTATTCTCATTGAAGTGTGGTAAATATACAACTAAGCTGCTAATGTATACTTCAGAATCTGTGTGCAAAAGTGGAGCCAAGAGCAGTTACATCCAGCTCTAAAATGTCAAGAAGCCTTCTAGTCGTTCTATTGACTCGTGCGCTTGGACTTATTATAGGCCTTGGCTTGCTGCAGCTGCGCTCTTCAAGCGCGCATTGGCTCTTTTAATCTACCCCTACAATTAAGTTAAGCACCTCCTTATAAGTTAGAATTATGCATCCAAATATCATGAATGCGTTATGATAAAGCAATGTAGTGGATATACGAAGAAATTTTTACCAAAAAATATAATACGTACAAAATAAAATGATTATGATTCAGGTGAGAACCAGTTGAGAAAAGGTAATTCATGTCGCATGGGTCCAATGAATAGAGATCCAGCAAAACAAAAGAGAACTGGATGTATGTGTAGCATTAGCCAAAGACTTTTTGAGGGTTAAGTCAAAAAGTATTCGAAAAGAGAGTTTATTATGGAAGGAGAAAGATAGAAACAGTTTCTTAATTAGAAACTATTTCTTTGTACGAAAAGTCTTACCTCGAACTTAGCACAACAGTGATATTTATAGGATTCTTGGTGATGTCACGTGATAAGTGTAAAAAGTGGTAAGAGATTGAGTGATAACGTCAGGTTACCATTAACACCCAATTAGACGGAGTCATGTGTTAAATACTCTTATGATTTTAATTATGACATTTCATAACAAACAAATATGACACTTCAAGTGAGACGCAAGTTGGGAGTAAGAGGGGAAAAGCCTCTTAGAATGCTCAAACACCTTTAGAGAAATTATAGCAAATCAATCAAGGGGGCTTCCCTCCTTCCTCCACCACCAAAGACCTAAACACTCGATCTTTAAAATTGGAATGTGTCTAATTACACTCTATTTATCTCACACAATGAACGGTGCACAACATTTTTGATCCTTGCAAGTGGCAATTAAACCTCTCGAGACA
The DNA here is from genome assembly GCA_028554755.1 of Cordia subcordata. NCBI lineage: Eukaryota > Viridiplantae > Streptophyta > Magnoliopsida > Boraginales > Cordiaceae > Cordia > Cordia subcordata. The sequence continues at coordinate 12,320,170 of JAPTOF010000006.1, read as the reverse complement.
TACAATCGTCTCAAGAATGATAAGGGTTGTAATTGATAAAAAAAAAAAGGTCTATAAATACAACACCTTATATTTTAGTAAGCCAAACAAGTTATGCCATAAGAAATATGTGTAAACTCTTCCTCATGTTTATATATATCAACTTCCAAAATAAAACCATTCTTTTATATTGTTTCTTGCAATTAATTTTAATGGAGGAGCAAAATGTGGTGAAATGATAGGAGTGGACATAACATGGTAAGAAACAACTGGCATTTGGTGGCTTGAAGTGAGGAAACAGTGACTGCAATAATTGAGCAGTTCATGCAACTTGCAGAGATGAAACTCGTACGTTATAAGCTTTATATGAAGCTTGCCTTCACTCGAAGCCAAACGCCAAACAATGAAGCACGTGCGATGCTTGACATGCACGTGATTTCCCTACACGTGCGACCACGTTGTGTGTACATCATGCACGTGTGGGAAGCATCAAAGAAAAGACCTTAGCAAGACTTGAAACCCCAAATGTGGAATTTTAATTTTTCCAGCAATTACCTATAATGCCTTGAATTTTGACTACCACATTGATTGGTCTTTAAGAACTCAACATCATATCTGCTTACTTTTGTTTATTTGTCTTTCTTTCTTTTCCTTTTCTCTTTTTTTTTTCCTTTTCTCTTTTTTTTTTTTTTTTTCAAAATGGTTCGTGTTGGATGAGGGGCTGGGTGGAAGATGAAATACGAGAAATTTATTGTACGTAAATAAAATCATACTCAAATTATTTTAAAATTATAAATTCGACCACAGAACAACATTTCAAGGCCAAATTAGTTGAGGTCCAAATATTAGACATAAGGAAATTAGTGGACATGAGTTTGATGTTGTTGATCAGACCTACTGACAAGTTAGTGAATCTGCTTCATGAATTAGCTCTCTATGACCTTGGATTGAAGATCTGAGGTGTAGCTTTAACAAAATTCTGGCTTTCTTGTGAAAAACATATACCACAAGGTTAGTAATACAAACTTATGTTTTCATATATCAATTAAATTATTTTCAAATGAGAAGATTAATCTCTTTACAAGACACATATATAATACAATGAACTGAAAACCAGTTCATCTATCCCAAGAAATCAAAAGTTAATCCTACAAAATCGAATTTATTGAGTTTCAACAACGTTAGGTAAAGGATCTTTTCTTTACTATATATAATAGGTGGTAGAAAGGGATGTGGTTATTTATTATACCCTTCCCTTTATGGTAAGAAAAATCATGACCCAAGTAGCAGACCAGAAGTTATGGAGCTCCATTGTGATATTTTGTCGAAATGTAATGGTTTTCTCTTTTATTGTTTTTAATTTACTGTCGTTGTTAATGATGAAATTATTACACATGAATAATGTTGATTGACTAGCCAATTTTAGCATATACCAACAGATCAGTGAACATCACTTGGATCAAGCACCGATACCAATGATGACTTAACAATGGCGACAAAGTGTTTTGCCTATCTTGCTAATTCGTATATGATTATCATTGGTTGGACTCGTTTCAAAATTTTTTAAAAAATAATTATATATAATATTACACATATAAATTTAAATTAAAAACGTTTAATTATAATGAACTAATACCTAGCTAATTTCTTTACTCAACCTTTGGGAGCAGACCTACTAGCTCTTGTATAATATTGATTATTCTTGCAAAAAAGCGAAACCCTCGCCCCCAGGGCCCCCACCCCCCGGCCCAACAGGATGGTGGAGAGGTAAACCACGGTGACTCAACGGCCCCTTAGATGGGAGGCCTAGTGCCTGAATCTTGCCGCCCAAATGAAATGAACTCCCGTGCGGGCATAATAATATTGATTATTGAACATATATAAAGCCTCTCACATGGTGGCTGACTGTATCGCCTCACCTCTGTCACGTGCTAACTTGGCCCCCCAGGAACAATGCGAAAAGAGTGCATACAACACAAAATTATTAAATTAAGAAGAAGATACTTTAAAGAATATCTTGCATCTCTCCTCTTTTAATTACTTTATTAGGTTTAGTACAGAATAAGTTAGTAGAAGGTAAAAAGAAAATTAATGCATGATTAGTAATAGTAATTAAACAAGTTTTATCCAGTTGTTAACAGCAGTTGGCATGGGGATTTGTGAAGATCACTTTGATTGAAAAATGTTATTATTAGAATATGCCTCAAACTTATTTGGCAAAATGCGTGATAACTTTTCAAATGACAAAAGGAATTTGTTGGTAAAACTTGACTACTAATTGGAAATCTTTAATAAGAGTTATGTCTTGATGATGCATCAAATAAATCAGACGCACACTTTAAAGTAGCATGCATGACTAGACTTAGTGCTCGATCATTTCAATTGGTTTTTCTAAAATTATTTTTTTAATAACTTTTGGAAATATATAAATTTTTTAAATTTTTTTAAATTTTTTTAAAAGTTAAGCTAAATAGTTGTTGTCCAAATGATGTAAGCAGGCCCTTAGCTTGAACCTGGATATACTCCAGAGATCTTATCTACTTTGATTAACTAAGTAATTGCTATTGGAGCAATATGCATGATATTTCATGCATATAAGATAAAATCAGGCCATGCATGTAAGTAATGTTACATTGCCAAAGTGAGATAACCATCTTTTGTCAACACAAAAACAAAAGGAGAAGGGAAAAAAAAAAGAATATTAGCCTTGAGTATCAAATGATAACTACATAAGAAAGCACTTATGCTATTTTATAAAACGTAAGATAAAAAATAAGATCATGAATAAATGATAATACTGATACACCATTTCTTCTTTTTTTTTTTCCAAAAAAAAAGAAGGTAGAATAAGAATATTAAATTGATAAGTCATACAGAAGATTAATTAATGTATATTTGAATAACATAAAACATTTACCAGGAAAAAAGAAATATCATGATAGCAAATTGGGTCATTGATATCAACCTTCATGCTAATATTGCAAATTATACAAAGCAATTAAGATAAAAGTGAAATCCTTGTACCTCACTACTGTATCTTTGATTAAGTTGAGATAGCTGTATACTATGCATGCATTAACGTGAATATTTAAGGAATATAATTGCGTGTAATTAAAGGGTGAAATTGCTAATAATGCAATTAAAAAAACTGCGAAATATACATAGGGGGAAGCAACATAAAATAAACAAAAAATAAGGGGGCCAAAAACAACTTCCGAGGCCAAAATAATAAGAGATAAAAAAAGAGAAAGAGACAGAGAAAGCAGAGGAATCTGGCTGAAAAACTTGGTCACAAATGGTGGTGTCATGGCGACAAAAACTGCTGTCTCGATTCTTAAGCAAAGTAGTTCGACTTTTTTTAATCTACTAAAATTTTGGATAAATAATTTATTTAGTCCTTTAATTTTACTCTTTTTTAAAATGTGATAATTTAACATCTTATTTTTGTAATTTGTGGCAGTGATGGCGTTAATCCCAGACTGAAAGAATGTCAAGAAATCACTTGTGTTTTAAACATATAAAAACTTAGGTTGCATTTAGTTTGCCTGTTTTTTATTTTTATTTTTTGAAAGTAATTTTTATTTTTTGTTTTCTAAAATTTAGAAAATATGATTGGTTAATAAAAGTGTTTTTTCTTTTTGATATTTATTTTCAAAACTGCCATATTGTTTTCTAAATTTTTTAGAAATATTTTCAAAATTGTCACCTTTTTTTTTAAATTTTTTTGATTTATTTACAAAACTGCCATGTTTTCTGTTTTTATTTTCTGAAAATAATTTTTATTTTTTTCTAAAATTTAGAAAATATGATTGGTTAACAAAATTATTTTTTCTTTTTTATATTTATTTACAAAACTATCATTTTATTTTATAAATTTTTTAGAAATATTTACAAAATTACCACCTTATTTTCTAAATTTTTTTGATTTATTTACAAAATTACCACCTTATTTTCTAAATCTTTTAGAGTTATTTACAAAATTGCCAAACACTTTTTTGATGTTTTCTGTTTTCCTAAAAAACTATTTTTGTTTTTTAAAAAAGAAAACAAAAATAGTTAACTAAATAAATTTTCTATCCTAATTTTCATTTTCCATGAAAATGAAAATAGAAAACAAGCAAACCAAATGCACCATTAATTCTCAAAAAGTCAAAGATAAGAAATCAAACAGGTCCTTACCCTAAAATTTATCTCTTTTATTTGCATGCCTTTGGTTTCAAATGTATGAGTTTTTTGGTTTTTTCAGAGATTCAATTTTTTCTTTTAAATTTAATCCAAACATTTATTGTAAAAATGATATGTTATTGTAGGAAAAAAAAATACTTTTCTATAAACGAAAGTTAATCCAAATAGGCCTTCTCGTGTTTAATGTAAATCGTTTGAAGTAAGTTTCTTTTTGGGGGGGGGGGGGGGGAAGCTTTTTACTTCAGTGACCTCCCTTTCACGTAAATAATATCTTTTCCTTTTGTTGTGGGGAGGGGGTGGGGGTGGGCGTGGGCGTGGGGTTGGGGGTAAAAAATGACTTACATTATTAATCGTAAATATTTACAGCTCATTAATTAAGTTATGTCCATGCATGCCCTTTGACAAATACAGATTGGATATTGATTATATTAATTGCACATGACAATTCTGATCTCTGACGTCCATTTTTTGGCTTTTTTGGTGATGAAATTGACCCCTCTATACTAAAAAAAAACAGTAAAATTTAGTTATATTTGACAACTATGAGCCTATCAATATATCTAATTACTTACGGATTAGAATTCTTTCATGTCAGCAATTCTCTCATATTGATATAAAAAAATCATCCCGACCATTGAAATTTGATTGATATGATCTAGACTATTGATAACATTTAAATTCCAAAAAAAGTGAGAAATAGGAGAAAGAATTTTTTTTTTATAAAAAAATAGGTGGTTGATATGTTTTTATCTTCCCATAAATGGTCAGGGTTCCCTTTATATCAATATAAGAGAATTGATAATATGAAAAAAATTTTACTTTCTTTTTTTTTTGCGCGGCTATTATTTACAATACTTGCAACTGTAAAATCCTGGTTTGACTTTTTTGGTATTGATGAAATCTATTCCAGATTTAGACAATATTACAACAATATTCTAGTAATCTAATATAAAATCTCAAATTTCACTTTATGACGCGAGCTAAATAAATGTCCAAATTTACTTTATGAAACGAGCCAATTAAATAATTGTCCAAAATTTAAAGAAAGATTAGCCCTTGAACAAATGAGACGAGAAGGCCATTAATGCAAAGGCAGATGGACGTTTTGACTATCTAACTTGAAATATGTTTCTTTCGAAGGTGACAATTCATTATTTATTTTATATATACACATAAATTTATATTTATATATAAGTTTTTGTTTTTAAATATATAAGAGATGTTACATTAACACTTGATTATTTTTTTCCGTCAATTTCTCCATCATCTAGTATATTATTATCGTAAGATGAGTCTATTTATTTGTTCTCGATCTCTCTTACACACACATATACAGATAATACACGTGTTAAAATTATTTTCCTAAAACCAATCTCATCATTTATTTTTCCTTCTTTTTTATGTTTATTTGCTCTGTCTCCTGCATACACACGGACACATCTCTATATATAGAATATACGTGAAATATATTATCACGCAAAGCATGAAATACGAAAATACTAATATATATTCAAAAAGCTAGGAGCTTCTAATGTGAGTACGAAGGACTTCTCAAAAGATTTCATCATCATCAAGAAAAAAAAGTAATCTAGACAATAATAAATAAATAAATAAATTAGAAACTAAATTTGTTGAGATTTGCAAATGAACCCCTTATTTCATTCATCAAAAACCCCTCCCTTCACTTTCAGCTGGACACTTGAAGCTCACTCAAGATCCAACACCTCCCTTTTCTCTCTCTCTTAGATTCTTAAAGTACCCAACCGTTACATACATTTTTACACACAAACCTTAACATACACAAACTCACTACAAATTAAACTCTTTTTTTGTAATGGAAGCTTCATTGGAGTTATTCATCGGAAGCTATTTTGCTCCGGGCCCTGACCCAGCCCGAGACCAATTTTCACCAATGGACACTAACAATAATTCTTCACATAATAACAACGTTAACCATTTTACGGTCGATGATTTGCTCGATTTTTCCAAGGAAGATGAGGAGGCCATGACGGATGCTTTTCTCGAGAGCCTCGCCGGCAATTCCTCCGACGAGTCCACTGTCACCGCCGTCGACGGCTGCAACTCTTCCGTCTCGGGCGTTGACGCCACCCTACAGTTTAATGGTAACATCAGCTGCCGTAGCTCCACCGACGTCCAATTCTCCGGCTCCGAACTCTGCGTTCCGGTAAATATTTTTCTCGTAATAGTGTCACGTTCCAAACCCAGAACTTTGGACATGCAAGTGTAGTTTAGTAACTCAAAAAATTAATTATTTTAATGCTCAAATTTACGTGAAGAGAATACAATTGAGTAATTAATTAAGAATATAATATCAAGATTTTTAATCGAGGAATATGTTTATTTACATTTTCAATTTTTTTGAAATACTTTTGTGTGTGTGTTTTTTTTCTTTTGGTGAGCAGTATGATGACTTGGCGGAGTTAGAATGGCTGTCAAATTTCGTGGAGGAATCATTCTCGAGTGATGACTTGCAGTTCATCCCCGCCGCAAAGCCACCGTCAACTACCACTTCCGCCGCCGCAATTGATGTCTCCTCCTCAATTTCCACCAAGAAAGGCGAGAATTCACCACCCATTTTCCCCTCGGACGTTTCCGTCCCTGGCAAAGCCCGCAGCAAGCGCTCACGAGCCGCCCCTTGCGACTGGTCCTCCCGCCTCCTCCTCCTTTCCCCCCCCACGTCCTCGTCGGAAAACACCGACCCGACGCCAATTAGCCCGGTTGTGAGTATTACCAACAATCTTAAGCGGGCCAAGAGAAGGGAGAGCGCCGAGACACCGGGCCGGAAATGTTTGCACTGCGCGTCGGAGAAGACCCCACAATGGCGGGCCGGGCCTCTGGGGCCAAAGACGTTATGCAATGCATGTGGAGTACGGTACAAGTCGGGCCGGCTTGTGCCCGAATACCGGCCCGCTGCGAGCCCGACATTCATTTCCTGGAAGCATTCCAATTCACACAGGAAGGTGTTGGAGCTCCGGAGACAAAAGGAGCTCCAGAGGCAGCAAGTAGCAGCAGAAGAGTTGCTGAGTCAAAATTCGATTTTCTGCTCATCGAACGGTGGTGGTGATTACTTGACTCATCATCAGCAGCAAGTGGATGGTCCTGATTTCAGGCACATGATCTAGTGTGTGCCCCTGTAGGAAAATAGCATGCACCCGAATTTTATTAAGATTAAAGTAACTTTAGCAAGCCACCAATTTTCTTCCACTGAGCTAATTCAATATGGTTTAGGGTTAAGGAAGAAAAAGAAATGAGTATCTTAGAGATTAATTATATTTTTCGAAGCAAAAGGGAGAGAGAAAGTGGTAAATTCAATTGTAGAATTATTGTAACGTCATTTTGTATTGCCAAGTTCATTGGAACTTTTCTTTTTTGTTGGTTTAAACTTTTTTACGCTTTTTGCTTAAGCAAAAGTTAAAGAGGGGAGTGAGATTTTAATTTGCTTGTTCACACAGTAAAGTATGTGGAAATGTGTGCAATCATGCAAAAGGGTGCAACACTTTTGTGAAAGCCATGGGCCAACAATGGAAGGTTGGTGCACCATTTGCACTTATCTTCCAAGTATGGGAATTTGCACATGAAGTGTTCATGGACTCAACTAGAGCAATGCTCCTTTGATTTTAGTCCTTAGCCTTGGTTTCCCAAGTTTATATCATATTCACAAATTAAGGGTTGTCATGTGCAAGGTTAAGAAATTGATTCGACTTAGACCTTGTTTGTCTATTTTTTTTTCATGTTTATAACTACTGAATACTAAAAAGTTATTCTCAGTAACTCTTCTTGTCCAGTGCTCATAAATAACTAAAAAGTACAGCAAAACAGGTTCTTAATTGGAAAATATTTGTGAAATAATACTCAAAACAAAGTACCATTGACACCAAAATTATTCCAATGTGTCATGTATAGAAAGAAATGAAGTTAACTTTTACGTATCTAATTTAAAGTACGATAAACTTTGAGAAAAGGGCCAAGAAATAGACATTGGAGATTATTTTATCTTGTTAGACCTCTAAAAATATTTGGTTAATTCAAAGCAAAAGAGAGTAGTGTGCTCATTGTTTTGTTTTAGAATTACAAAGGCCATGTTCACCTTTTTTCAATGAATCACTTTGAACGTGACTCTTGAATATTATTGAGCGGGAATGGAGAAAAGCAAAGGATTTTAACTTTAGCATGTGGAAACATATGGACAAAATTCTTTAGCTTTTTGTTCCCCGGCTATATTGGTTCTTACAAAAAATTAAATTCAAACGTCAATGATAATGTGCATATCTTATCAAAAATACTTTTTTCCTTTTTTTGTAAGGGTTCATTTGGATTGACTTTTTTTAAAAATATTTTTTTAACAACTTTTGAAAATTAGTTTTTTTTAGAAGCTAAAAATTTTGGCTTATAAAAAAAGTTGTATTTGAGATTTGTTCAAATTTTTAGTTTTTTTAAAAAACAAATCAAATAGTTATTGTAAATTTAATATAACTATTTTAAGAAAAAAGTACTTTTCTTGAAAAAAAAAACAATTCAAATAGGCCCTAAGAATGAATGGTGTTATGAGATTTATCTAACAGAATAAGAGTGGTTTTTGAGAAATTATTTTTCTATTATTATAAATTATTTTTTCTTAAAAATACTATTTTATATTTTTGAAAGTCTAATGTTACATTCAAAATAATTAAAAGTTGAATTCTTAAAATATAAAATCAAACAATTAAACTACTTTTATATAGTAGCATGTTTATCTAAATTTATGATACTAAAATACTCTACAACCTAACCAATGAAATTTCATAGTTAGGTCAAACGGATACTTTATTTAGTATATTAATCAACAATTAGGCACATTAAAATGCTCATAGTAAATCGTAAACAAAACAAAACATGATGTAGATTTCAGTGTCTGATTGACTTAATTATAACATGATTTGTTAATTAAGGAGGAGGTTACAAACATCGTATAATGTACGAAATACTTGCATGGAAGTGCGTTTTTAGCATCAATGGCGGAAATGATCAAGGAAGCAATTAGTCAGCCAATAGCAATTAAGGAATCATTAGTTAGTTAATTAGTTTTATTTAATTCCTTTCTTTTTTTATAGTTAAGTCTTGGATTACTTTGCTTAATATGAAAATGTTGTGGCAGCCTAGGTTATATGGCGCGTATTGGATTAAAAAAAAAAAAGCTAAAACGGAGACCGTAACATTGGGAAGATTTAAACAAATGTCTACCCAAGCCTAGACATATGTTCTACCACGGGGTCCACTCCCGTATGCCACTCTTTTTTTTTAATTTATTTATTTAAAGAAAACTTTTATAGTTGAATAATATAACATCAAAAATTAATATTCAGACCTTTTATATAGAAGGTAATTAAGTAACAATATCATTAGACTACAAAGCTAGTACCCCATAAGCCACTAAATCTAGTTGTTGGGGAAAAATGTGGTATTAAACAAGATGAAAATAAACGAGAAATTCAAGACACAATTTTATGCGATTCGGTCTAAGTCTATTTTACAGGCAAAAGGAAAATTTTATTAAGCAAATGTCAATAATGAATACAAGATGGACTTTCGCTCTAGTTTTATTTTAAATTTTATTAAGCAAATGTCAATAATAAATACAAGATGAATTTTCGCCCTAGCTCTATTTATCAAACACAGAAACAACATAATATAACAGCAACAATTAATGACAGAAATACAAATAAGCAAAACTAGAAAAAAAAGGTAAGATAAAAAATAAGGCAGGTCTTCCCATATTATTTAGATACTATTAGAATACGAGTCAAATTTTATAAATCTCCATCTTGGACCGAATTTACTCTCTATCAATCAACTAAAATTATTCTCTCCAGCAATTTATCTGGAGTATAAGTTATTTTTCATATTTTATGACCTTTTCATATTCTTTTAATATTCTAAAACAAAGTATGATAACCCCTTCAATGCAAATACAGTGAAGTATATTATATTTTAGAAAGAAGAAAGCGATTATGAAAAAATTCTAATAACATAGGAAGTCAATGTAATTTAGTCAAACCGCAATGGTTCAATCTACTTTATCTTGTATATAATTTATTTTAGTCATTATACTACAATAAGGTTTGCATATGATAGTATCAAGCACTATATCATCATTTATTTTTTTATTATGAGACGACATTGCATAAAATTCAAGACTAAGGGGTTTCTCTTTTTGCAGTAAAAACAAATTTATTATATTGTGTTCATTAACAATAAAATCAGACTGATCTGGCATTGTGATGAGATACGAAAGTACCCATTTAGTTTCAATCTTGATATACAGAATATAAACGTCTTCAGCCAGAAGTGGAGGTTGTATTATTTTTTAACTTTTAGGATACGAAATTGTAATGAATTGATAATGTAGACTGAGGGGATATAAATATTTATTTTCAGTGACTATGGTAAAATTACGAGAAAATTTTTATACCATAATAGCCTGATACACTCTTAGAAAACCAAGATCTTTAACTGTTTATCCTTTTAATTTCTGTTATTATTTTCTTCACTTGGGCAAATAAATTTCAAAAGAAAATAACGTGCAAGAATATTTTAGCGTATGCTTGCAAGCTGCAAGTTGCAACGGGTTTAGCTCTCATTCAATGATGGAGCATGCACAAATATGCAAGCTTAATTTTGTACAACCAACCCCAATCCACCAATCACACATGGTACTTGAAAGTACATTGCATGTACATATAGAAACGTCATTTTAAGCATTATATGCGTAGGGTCTTGCTGAATGGGGTGGGGTTGTGCGCGTGTCACGCCCACGAGTCCATACCTCTAAGTCGCAACTAGTTGAGCTTGTGTTGTAGTCATAACAAATAATTATTTAAGTATTCAAATTAATTGACTTAAAATGATCAATTTAAATTATTAGTTATACCCGCACCATTCACTCCAATTTCGCTTGTGAGCTTAGGTTTTGGTCTCAGAAACGTAACATACTAACACCATTTACTCCAATTTCACTCGTGGACTTCAGATCTGGGCACGAAAACGTGACAGTGTGTGTTGTGTGCGTGAGATGAGGGAGGAGGTAGAAGACATGCATGTGGAGGTGGAAGAAGCAGCACATGCAGGAAGTGACATGCATGACTGTTTTCTGCAGGTTGTGGATAATAATGTATCCAATTCCAAAAGTCTCTCTCAGTATGGCTTGGTGTCCATGACTAGGGATCTTTCCCATGTTATTTGATTACAGTTTGCAATTATTCTTGTCTCCCTCTTCAACACCTCTTTTAATCCTTTTCCACATTAGACTTTTTTTTTGGCCGACCTTAGTGAAATTAATTGATCTTTGTGACTTAAAAAAAAAATACAAATCTGAGATATTTTTGAAGTCCGTCAGAGTAATTTGGGCCTTCACCAACATATAAATCTGTATGTTACAAGTGGACTAGTGGTGTATTTATCATTTAAAGTACAATTAAATAGGTTTCGAAATTAATTTTAAGTAGTATTGTCAATTATTATTGACTTTAATTTTTTATTATCTTTTCTTCGGAAAATCAAATTGGTTGTCAAGTCACTTACTTTGGAGGACGGCGCATTGATTGAACTGATCACTCCAATGGAAGTTTGTTATTCATTGTCGTTAGTTAAATCCTGTAGTTCCAATTTCTTCGAAATGTGGAATGGTTTGGTGAAGTTCCTCTTTCGGTATAGTGATGAGGCTTCAACCATTACAAGGAAAGGATTTATAAGAACAAGGTGAAGGCTTAATATTACTAGATTTGACATTAGAATATACAAGTGTATATAATGAAATGTCACTTGAAAATTAAAATATTACTATAATTTCCGAGTATTTGGGTGTATGTAATACATGAAAAGTGTAACAATGCCTTGAAAACTTTCTTATTATGAACAGGGAAAAATAATGAAAAATGGATAAGATGTGAATTTAATTATATCATATAAACTAAAAATTGCGTCAAAGTGAAAAGTAGACCAGACATTGGAGTACTTAAATAAATATACATGGCTAAAACAAAAAGGTAAAACTCATTGTTTTATGAGCCTCGTTGGCAGTAGACCGATGGTTTTCCAAAATCGTCACCTATTTGAGCAAAAAGTTAGATTTTAGCGCAGTTTACTTTGCTGAACAGTTAACAGAAAAACTGTCGTCTATTCGGGAGATTTTTATAGTGACATAAGGTTCATTTGGATTAATTTTTTTCAAAAATATATTTTTAATAGTTTTTGAAAAATAATTTTTTTAAAAAGTTAAAAATTTTAAATTTTAAAAAAAATTATATTTGGACCTTTTTTAAAGTTTTAATTTTTTTAGAAACTAAATCAAATAGTTATTATAAATTTAATGTAACTTTTTTAGAAAAAAAAAAAAATCCAAACAGACGCATATACATGTGCGCCAAAAGGAGAGATGGGCAAAGGAGCCCCATTGAATTACAAGTCAAAGAATTTTTACATTTGGACCAGAAATTAAATTTTTAACAAAATGCAACATGAATGAAGAATAATATTACGAGGGAGCTATACTATCACACTCCATCACGTGGACTTTTGTGGCCACAAGATAATTAATGGAATTAGGTTCTTGCTGGATACAATAGGTATATTTGCCCAACTCGCAAATACTCATCAAAGGTAAAAATCAACACCCCAAACATTTCTAAAATTCTAATCTTCTGGAATGGAATACATGAAAGTGATCATTGCGTCTGATATATTCTGCATTTTACTATTTACTAGCTTAGCCTACTTGAAATTCAAAAAGCATGCGATGCTTTATACCTAATGCTGACAATATATACATTTGAAACACGATTTGTCTTTTTAAACGACTGTTGTAATGCGAGACTTATGTGAATCTCCACGAATGTATGGGTCGTGCCCCTTTCGCTATTTGATAATACACAACCCGGCCAATATATTTATATATAGATATATATTATGTAAGTATAACTATACTAGAAGAGAAGAGAGATCTCCATGTTTGAAACAACTCCACATTAAGTAGGCACATGCATGGATAGGCAATAGCCCAACTGGAGTATAGTTTCATAGGGTTCAGATTCTCTTTGACCAATTTCTTGATCTTTCTATAACATAAAACTGATAGTTGGGAACAACTAATTCCATAGGCACTTTCCCTAAGTTCATCTTGAAAAGTTTCTTTCTTCATTTTTTTTTACAGCTGGCATCTTTTTGATTTGGGCTCATTAGCAAGTTGTGACTACTTAATGGTTTTTTTTAAAAATAAATAAATAAATAAGGTTAAGAAAGATTTTGGGTGATGACGTCAGAGGAGTCTTATCAGCCACGATGATCCATTGATTATTTTGAAAGGTGTCTCCCAAAAAAAAAAAGTTATTTGATATTTCTGAGACTATTTTGCTTGTTATGTATGTTTGAAGATTAGATATATATATCTTTCAGTTAATCAACTAAGTAAAATAACTTTTTAAATTGGGGTGAAGATTGTGGCATTTGAGCATGAAATATAACTTTTGACAGATAAATAAACAAAAAGACATGAAAATGTCTTGCTTACTAAAATATCTAACACCATCCAAGAGATTCTTAGATTTGAGATATTAGCATATACTAGCTGATGTCGTCAAGGAAATCGGAATAAACAGGTTGTTTTAAAATATTTCGAGGGTATTTTTAGTTTGAAAATCAATTACCACTTCAAGAAAAAATTAAATATATAAGTGTTATATATATTATGTTTTCTGACTCTTATTGAAAAGAAAATATATTAAGTATTAAATTACCTTTCCTATCATTTTAGATGAAATTCTTCTGGGGAGTGACTGAGTTTTGAAATTAGATTCAGAAAAATTACATGTAAGATGAATATTCATCTAAGCGGCCCAAGTTGATTTTCTAGTCCAGCCCAGGCTCAGGCCCACAACTGTGTAATTGAAGTTGTCTGGGCCATTTGCCCACATCTGTTCTGTGACATTCATGGGCTATACTGTTCATTGGGGTACATTAGAGATTTCACATTGTTGACTCCATAGATTCTTGTTGCTTGCTATATTTGGTGGAGGGTTTTGATTTTCGAGTACTAAATTCAAAATTACGGCTACAAGACAGGCACTGGCAACTTGACTTTGAAAGCCTTTTGAAGAGTGGAAGGCATACAGAAAAGTTCGTTTATTAAATCGAGACAAACAAGGTCTTATCTTTATTTGAATTTAAATTATAATGCATGGTATCTTTATTTCTTAGCTCCACCAACTCTTAGTGAAAGATAGGAGGAAAAAACATTTTCAAAAATGGTGATTGTGTAAATGCATTACTCCTTTTAAACCCAAAATAGGGATGAGAATGGCACCGTATCCCATCTTGCCCTAAACGAGTACCACAAAGGCTGAGTGGCGAGATATAGGGATTTACTGACGCTGCCTCATCTCGTCCCTATGTATATGTATATTTATATACTTTTATTATTATAAGTATTCTATTAATTAAAGATTCTTTTAGCTTAGCGGCGTCACTCTAAAGACCAAGGTTGAAATATTTATATGTTACCAAGACAGAAGAATTTTTACAAGTTTTAACTTGGTTTTAAAAAGCCCCTGCTCTATCCCATTACCAAAGTTGACCAAAAATGGAAGAAATAAAAATATTATTATTTAGTGAATATTCATTAAGTGTGAAAATTGCAGTGTAAACAAGTGTTAAAGGCGTAATAGGGGATTACATGACAAATATAAGCATTATCTCTTATGATAATGTTATACTTTTTGGCGACATGATAATGTCATACTTGTAGATAGACATTATCTTTTATAATGATGTCATAATTGCATTATCCTTGTTAACAATGATGTCATTGCTTATGTTAGCGTTATCCATTTTCGTGTTAGCACCTATGTAATTAGCAGCTTATTACATCAAACCCAAGCCCCCTTGTATGGGTTGCTTGAGTGCTTCAGCGCATCTTTCTCGTTTCAATCAAGGCTTTCCTTGAGTTTTCAATAAGGGGCTAAAAATCGATGCTAACGCGTATCCATCTACAGTGCTTGTGTAGCCAAAGAGCTTATGAAAATCTATATCTAGGGGGCAACACCTAGTTATTTGTAAGTCATTTTTCAAGACTTAATATCATACATTTTCCCTCTCTACTTTTCTTATATTTCTCCCTATATTATTTTCGTAGTTATTTTATAACACATTACTAGCATGAGTCTTGGCCAAGCAGTAATAAAGCAGCTCAAATGTTGTGTTGGTTTGACAAAAATATTATAAAATACTACTAATCTTTTCTTTCTAGTTGTACTTTGTTTGTACTTTACATATAAATATGGAAAATATCGCCAATCATGAATTTGTTGTTCTTGATATTTCTAGAAGAAATTATATGGCTTGGAATCTTGACATTGAAATCCATCTTGGTAGAAATAATCTTGGGAAAATTATTAAAAGAGGAAATAGTGCATCCTTGTAGGATCGCGTAAAAGCAATGATTTTCCTTCGACATCATATTCACGAAGGATTGAAAACTGAATACCTTACAGTAAAAAATCACCTTATCCTTTGGAAAAATCTTAATGAAAGATAATCACCAAAAGATGGTAATTCTATCAAAGGCTTGTTATGATTGGATGCACCAAGTTACAAGATTTTAAATCTGATGGTGATTATAACTCTATTTTGTTCAAAATAAGTTCTCAATTGAAACTTTGCGAAGAAATTGTAACTGAACAAGATATGTTAAAGAAGACATACTCTATATTTCATGCCTCGAATGTGCTCCTGCAGTAGTAGTATTGAGAACCTGGATTTACAAAACATTCTGAGTTGATATCATGTCTTCTTGTTGTTGAACAAACTAATGAGCTTTTGGTAAATAATCACTAATTATGTCCAACTAGCTCAGTACCATTCCCAGAAGTGAATGGAGTTGTATTTCCAAAAGTAAATGCAACATTTGTTGACGGAAATCAATATAGTCGAGGTCATGAACAAGGTTGTGGTCATGGCTGTGGAAGGAATATGACCTGGTCGCCTAATGATCCAAATGACATCAAGAAAGGAAACTATGACCACTAAAAGTGGAACAATCATGGCAAAGAAAAGACTACTGGGAACAAGTCATCCCAAGTGAATGACAATGTTTGTTATCGATGTGGTGACACCAACCATTGGTCGCGTACCTAGCATACCTGTCATACACCAAGGTGTTATCGATATGGTGACACCAGCCATTGGTCGCGTGCCTGGCATACCTGTCATACACCAAGGCATTTGGTTGATTTATATCAAGAATTGATTAAAGGAAAAGTCAAGCGCACCAAGATGAATTTTGTTGATCATGATGAATCTATTGCTATTACACATCTCGGTGTCAGTGATTTCTTTACAGAACCTTGTGAAAAAATAGATCACTTAATTGGAGATGGATATGTCCAAATAAATTAGTGTATTTCTCTTTCTTTTTAGTTACTATCTTTTGTACGGAAAGTTTTAATATGTATTAATATGAAAATCCTTCCTTTTGGATTATGATTATTAAATTAATAGCATATAAGATCTAAAAATCTTATTGTTTATCTATTAGATATTGAATGGATACAATATATGTTTGGCTAATAGTGTAACCACACACACTATACTACGTGATAAAATTTATTTTGTTAGTCTGTCACTAGTCCGAGCTAATGTACTCACTATTTTTGGTTCAACCAACCTTATTGAAGGCTTTAGAAAAGCTAATATTCTATTACCTAGTGGTACAAAATTAGATATTGCTGATGCACCATTTTCTAGCAAATCTTAAAAAAAATTCACTAAGTTTTAAATATATTTGGTGAAATGGATATCATATTGAGATTACAAGTGAAAATAACAAAGAACATCTTTGTATTGCTTCTTTCAAATCATGCCAGAAGCATGTATTAGGAAAACTTTTTGCTTTATCATTTGGATTATATCAAACAATTATACAAGCAATTGAGTCATATGTTGTGCAAAAGCAAAAGGATTATGATCCTAGAATGTTCATGCTTTGGCATGATAGGCTTGGTCATCTAGGGGCAACAATGATGAATTGAGTAATTGAGAACATACTTGGTCCTTCTCTAAGGAACCAGAAGATTCCATTACCAAGTGATTATTCATGTATTGCTTGTTTTCAAGGAAAGTTAATTGTAAGACTATCTTCAATTAAAGTTGCTCTAGAATCCCCACAATTTCTAAAAAGTATTCAAGGGAATATTTGTGGACTTATTCACCTAACTTATGGTCCATTCTATTATTTTATGGTCTTAATAGACGCATCAACTAGATAGTCACATATCTGTCTACTGTCAACTAGAAATTTTGCATTTACTAATTACTTGCTTTAATTATTTGACTAAGGGCTCAGTTTCCTGATTTTCCTATCAAAACTATTTGATTTAATAATGTCAGTGAATTTTCATCAATAGCATTTGATTCTTATTGCTTGTCTGTTGGAATTATTGCTGAACATCATGTTCCTCATGTGCATGCTGTTGCCTAAACAATGAATCCGGGGAGGGGGGTTGAATTGGATTAATGGCACAAATAAAGACTAAAAACTCTTTTCATATATTTCAAGCAATCATACATACATGGTATAAAAAATAATACTTGAAATGTAAGAGGTTAAGGGATAAAAGATCAGATGCAGTGATTTAGAGTGGTTCGAACTCTTGAAGGCCTAGTCAACTATCTAAGGTCTTCCCTTAGAGTTTTGGCAGCTCCCCTAATGAATCAACTTCTTTCTTAGTACATTATAGAAGTATAAAACAATGTTCACAACCCTTACTTCACCAGGACCATAAGTGTTCTCCCAACACTTGAGGATTTCAAATCTTTCACTTTTGATAGAATGTTTTGCACAAACTATACTATCCAAGAGCAAAGCACTCACCCAATAAAATAGTAAGAGTTTTGGTTTACATGACTTCTTAAGAGTAAGATTACAAGAGGTATTTAAACCTTCCTATATTGCTCTAAGTAGATAGGCAATTTATGAGCTTTAGTAACTTGATCAATAAATACTAATGATGTGCAATCAATGAAGATGACAATAAATGAGATAAATAAGGAAGAGAGAAAGTTTTCAATGCTAGTATATTGCAAAAAGTGTTTTGATCAAGTTATGTCCTGAGTTGCGAGGTGAAAGTTGTATTTATAATGCCAAAAAACTGAAAATCCTAATGGTCATATTTTAAAAAGCCTAACTGACTGTACTGGTTGACCCCCTAACTCAACCAGAAAACCAATAAGCTAAAGAGCCTAGTTGGTCGATTCCACCGGTCGACCATTTGGCTCAGCTGGTAGATAGAAATTGCTTTCTGTTTGAGCCAGTTGACAGAGCCGAGTGACTGGCTGTCTCAGCCGGTAGCTACAAAAAAAGCTGAAAAGCTGTTACTTACTTTTACAAAAACATAACCTTTTATACCTAATGTATAGTAGCACATTTTTTCTGCTGATTTATCAGTTCAAAAGGATACCAAATACTCATAAGATCATAACACAATTAATGCTATACCAACCAAGCATGCAAAATATTAAATGCTATGTTAAAACTTCTACTCGACTCAAGATTTTCAGATTTTTTGGGAAAAAAAAGCTTTTCCAAGTAAGGATAATATCCTATAGGTTTATGTCATATACAAAAATACTTATATACCTATAATGCAAAGCTTATACCCAAGTTAGAAGTACTTTTACTACAGATTTCTTGAAGATATAAGCATATAGACATATATACAATCATATATATACAAAAATGTGTCATATACCAATGCAATATTTAATGCTATTATACGTGCAACTCTATAATGCATAGATGTGGACCAAGAAACTCAATTTTCTATAGGAAAAGACATCTTATGCATATATACTCATATGTTCTCTTAAAAAGATAATGATATGATGTATGAGCATATACTAGATATGAAACATATACTATATTAAGGAGAAAAGATGATCTAAAATAAAAATCTAAGAAGTATAAACAAAGTCAATGAGTATGCATGTAATGTAAGAATTTATTAAGCTCATAGTGTTACCTATGTACTAAAATCAATTTAACAAACTAAGAAAGAAGAAGATATACTAATACAACAATAAATGCATCTAAACCATGCCAGAAATGCGGTAGACCGATCGGAGCAAAGGACACTGTATGCCAAACGAGGAGAACACAAGGGTAAGATATTGAAAGTATAAATCCTGAAGATTCTAAGGCATTAAAAAGCACGAAAGATATAGTAGAACCAATCAATGTTAGTGAATGCATATTCCCTGAACAGACTGAGGTACCCAGAAATAAAGAAATATCAATGAATTATGTGATTACTAGAAAGATAATGATTCGAGATAAAGTTATTATGAATGATATCTTTGCTTTCATGATAGCACTTAAGATAAATGATGTGGATCCTGAGCCATAAAGTGTGGAAGAATGTTGACAAAGAAATGATTGGCCAAAATAGGAAGATGCTATGCAAGCAAAGTTGAGCTCATTAGAAAAATGCAAGGTATTTGGACTTGTTGGCTGTTGGATATAAATGGGTGTTTGTGCGCAAGCGAAATGTTACAAATGAAATTGTGAGATATAAAGCATGGCTAGTAACCCAAGGCTTCTCACAGAGACCTAACATTGATTATGAGGAAACATATTTGCTAGTTGCAGATGCAATTACATTTTGATTTTTTATTGACTTAGCAGCTTCAGAAGATCTAAATATATGTCTAACATATGTTGTCACAACATATTTATATAAATCACTTGATAGTAAGACATATATCAAAATCCCTGAAGAACATCATTTCCTTGAAGCAAATAAAACAAAACCCAGTCATTTATTTTCAATCAAATTACGACCATTCTTAGGTGGATTGAAATAATTTGGACGAATGTGGTATATTCGTCTAAGTGAATATTTGACGAAAATAAGATATTAATTATTCTATCTGTCCATGTATTTTCACAAAGAAATTGAACATAGGATTTGCAATTATTTGCAGTATATGATGATCTAAATCTTGTGGGGACTCTAGAAGAGCTCACTAGTACTGCAGCCTACTTGAAAAAGGAATTTGAAATGAAGCATCTAGGACAAATAAAATTATGTCTTAGACCTCAAATTGAGCATCTCGTTGGAGATTTTTCTCTATCAATGAACATTATCTCTTATGATAATGCCACATTCATAGATAAGCATTATCCTTTATGATGATGTTATTACTGTATCATCTTTGTCAACAATGATGTCATCACTATTTGTGCATTAATGTTTGTGTAATTAAAAGCTTACAAAAATCTATATATAGAGGTAATCCCTAATTATTTGTAATTCATTTTTGAAGAATTAATATCATACATTTTCTCTCTTTACTTGTGTATATTTCTCTATACTATTTTGGTAGTTATTTTATAACAAGAAAACGGAAGAAAGAAGAAAAGGAAAAAAAAAAAAGAAGAAAAGAGAAAAAAAAAGAAGAAAAGAAAAGCAATCTGAGGTCATTTTGGTCACTGTAGTAAACTCCAAATTTTCAAAATTTTTTCATTTGAGACCTTAACTTTTGAATAACCAAACCAAAGTTTACAAAAAAAGTCTATACATTTTAATTAGGGTTTTGGTTTTTAATTTGGCGCTCTACCCGCAAATCATTTTTTTGCTGCCTACCTACAAAAAGGCTGCATAAACGAAATTTCTGCATAAAACTAGCCCATCATACAAATTTTTAATTCAGGTAATTTTGCTATGGGCGCTTATATACACACATACACATATTTTTCCTGCAAATTTCAATATGATTTTCCATTTTGAGCTGATTTAGCTATAATTTTGCATAGTTTAAACCCTTTAGCAGTTCATATATACTATTTTGCATCATTCTTGTGTGTTAATCTCATAAAAGTTTAGCTTACTAAATGCGCATATCATGTGTTTGTTTTTGTGTTTGTATTTACTGCTTTGGATATGTGAACTTTGAGTTAATGTTTACCCAAATTGGATTGATGAACAACATAATTATTGATTATTTTGCTTGTAAATTGTTATACGAGTTGATTGTTGATGTTGAGTATGTGATGGCTAATTTGCAGAGACTGTAAAGAGAAATGAGTACAGTAGAACACAGGACTCCGAAAACCGGAAGGCAATCACTGTTCTTCCAAGATTTAGCGACACCCGTTTCGTCTAGGAGGACTGGAGGGAAGTTCTCGACCCCGGGTCAGGCAGCTGCGGTGTCGGCTCTATGGCGTGAGAATTTTGCTAATTCTGATCTGCCACCACCACCGGTCTTCACCCTTGAAGACCGGTCTGATTTTTCTCCGGAGGCTGGGATTCTGGACTACCCAGCATCCCCAGGAGTTGGTTCAGATCCGAGGACCCCAGGGAGGACCTTGAGCAGGGAGTTCTCGACGCCTAAGAGTAACTCTGAGGCGAGTACTTCGTATGCTCTGATGGGTAAGCAGCAGCAGAATCAGCGAAGCCCCTTGGCAAGTTCGAGTTGGTGGTCGCCCACAAAGAGTGGTGGTGGTGGTAGCGCCGAGCAAGACGATAAGGGGAAGGGTTCACCTGTTGAAGGTGTGGTTCAGCCTGGTGCTTTGATAACGTTACCACCGCAAAGGGAAGTTGTGAGACCGGAGATGAAGAAGAATGCTGTACCTGTGGGAAACCTTGACGAAGAGGAATGGGTCACTGTCTATGGGTATGCTTTCCCTCTTCCTATCAGTATAATCTTCATAATGTTTGTTTCAATTCATTATATTTGTCTCACTAGCGTATCACCTGTTTCTCTGCTGGTGGAATTATGTGTTTATTCTAGACTCTGATGAGGCAACACCAATTGTAAAAGAGATGATCATTTGTCATTCATTTATTTTCTCTAATTTTTTAATGCATCTGACTTTCTGACTTGTCATTTGCTTGTGTTTATATTATGATTGCTTATCGAAATTCTTTTTCATGAAACATTAAGTAATGTGTTCTATTTACTTCATTACCTTTATATTCTCATCTTAAATGAAGCTTGCATAGTTAAATTATGAAAGCCAAAACTGGTAGCAGATGAAGATATATCAACATTAACAAGTCTAGGTTGATGAGAGTTCAAAAACAATATGGAGGTGAACTATTCTAAAAACTTATTTGGAAGAAGGTGGGGGTAATCGAGTGGACACGAGAATGATAATCAAGGTACACATAATTTTCAATTTTAAAGAAATCTGATTAAGGACATGCTCTTGAGACAAGGAAAGCCAACCTAGGCTGTCGACTAGGTGGAGGCATTCTCAAGATGAGCAAATAGAAAGAAAAATAAAGCTTTTAATGCAATATGTTTAGGCGCTTTCTTATTTGCTAGGCTTTTGGTAAAGGTTCCTTTACTCGTCTCTCCCTCTTCGTCGACCTTTCACTGGTCTTCCCATCTGCAAGAGATTCACTTTTAAAAGATGTATGACATAAGTCAAGACTCAAGAGAGGCCAACTATATATGTCCTGGAGTTCTTTGACATGATCTATATAAGAATGCTGTCCACTTTTCACCAGTCTTCCCTTCTGCAAGAGATTCACTTTTAAGAGATATATTACATAAATTGAGAGAGACTAACTATATAGGTCCTGAAGTTCTTTGACATGAGCTTATATAAGAATATTGTTGCTTGATTAGATGTACAGTTGTGTGTATACAAGATATATGTAATGAGCATCAGTCATTTGTTTTGGGTTTACTTTCTCACTTTCTTTTCTTGAAATTTGGCCCTTTGAAGTTTGAATTGGTAAGATCAGTCTGGATCAATGTGTCTCTACATAAAAATTTCTAATTTTGTTAGATTTCTGATGTCTTTTTAATCATTTGCTGTGTTCAGGCTACTTACTTCTATTCTTGCAAATTTGACTCCAGATTTTCTCCAGTAGACACTAATTTAGTTTTGCGGGAGTTTGAAAAATATGGGGTCATTCTGAAACATGTGCCGGGTCCGGGAGCAGCTAACTGGATGCACATTCTGTATCAGGTATTCTTCTGTTTCTGCAGCTTATTCCAAGTCAATTGCACAATTTATATTTTCCTCATTGCCTGGTGTAATTTTTTTCATGGACTGAGTATGCTACATGTTAGTAACAAAATTACTAGTTAATTTTCTATTTGGCTATATAGGGACGAAGGCATTCTTTCAGAGATTTTTTGTGTTGGTTGCTTCTGTTGATTAATTTTCCCAATGAATTGCTTATTTGCCTCCTCCTGGTTACTTCTTACTGATTGAACTGGAAACTTTGTTTTTCTTGTTTCACTCTGAAAAGTAGAAGGGAGTGAATTTGCATGGGGGGGGGGGTGGGGTTTTCAATAGGAAAGATACCAGATCCATTGAGGCACAATGATGATTGTTTGACTTGATGTCATGTCTTGTTCCTCTAAATGTTGTTTATCTGTTCAAGTTGAGAATTTCCATGTTATTTAATTTATAGATAATTCTTGTTTCACCAATCTTAATATTTAGTTATTTGTGGTCTCATTGCACTATAATTGTAGATCATGACTTTGTTGTAAATAGAAAATTCAGATCATCACTCCACCCTCTTGGACTTGTGGAAAATAGAGAAAGTTATTCACATCTTCCCATGATTTATATAGCAATATGTCATGTTAAATGTTCCATCAAGCAATGTATCTGGTGTCAAATCTGTGATTGTATTAACTTCCTTCTGTCTATATGTCAAATTATGAATTGAGGTGGGATTTATTTATGACCTCTCCCATGGATGAAGTTTGCTATTTGCAATATTCTTCAAGTTTATATATATAGTTGAAGTTAACTTCTTGCTGCAGAATCGTGCTGATGCCCAAAAAGCTCTCAGCAAAAATGGAATGCAATTAAACGGAGTCCTAATAATTGGGGTGAAGCCAGTTGATCCTGCACAACGTCAGGCTCTGAATGAGAGGCTCAACAATCAAGGCTTTATGCCTCTCCCTCCAGCACCCTCAGCTAGAACTCTCGACTCAAATGCATTTAGAGCCACCCCTCGCCCATACTATCTCCAGAATGGCAGTAGCAGTACTCAACAATCTGGTGGCACCGTTGCCTCACCGGCTAAATCTGTAGTGTCCAAAATTATGGACTTGATGTTTGGTGTTTAGTTTAAAACTCTCAGCTTGCTTTGGATTTGTTATGTACTTCTTAAATTTTCTGGATTGTTTTACGGCACAGAAATGGTGTAAAACGCCCCATGGCAAACGCCATGGAAATATGAAACGCGTTGAGGTCCAAATTCTTTTTAGTTATCCGATCTGGGTTGTAACTGAAGTGGCACTCCGAGTGTAAAATTGAAACATCTACTATTGCTTTCTCATTTGGTTGTATAAATATCAAAAGCAGGATATAGTATACAGATATCATATAATTCCTGATTATCATTAACTTATTTTCTACTCGTAGGTGGTGGAAAATTGCTTGTCTCCATTTTTCTGATATGGTGGAAGGTGTCTCTTTTTATTGAATCCAGCTGCATACTTGCAGATGGCAAAGAAGTCCTTGGGGATTTGGATCTCTTCATATGGTGCATTGTGATAATGTCAACCGAGATCAATAATAGTGAAGTAACGATATAATTATTTAATCGAATGACTAAAAAAGAGTTACATAATTGCATTACAAATTCACTATAGTCACCCTTGTACCTTAAATACACGAACCCATCTCAAAGAATTGATGGATTTTACCTCCTAACCATTAGAGATAAATGAGTCAAAGAATATTGAAATATGATAAGTGCTTAGGGTTATCGATGATCACTGTATGATGAGGGCTCGTTTGATTTGATTTTTTTAATAGAAAAATATTTTTTTTTTTTGAAAAGTCACATATTCTTTCTTACTAAATATTTGGATTGAATTTCAAAAGAAGCTAAAATTCTAATGAATTTTTTTACAAGTAAAAAATTTTAGCTTTCAACTTTTTTTCCAATAATTTTAGAAAAAAATACTTTAAAAAAAACTAATCAAAATGATCCCTTTACCCATACGTTCTCCATGCACTTGCGGCTGTCTAACTTTTTCCTTCTGATGAATACGCGCGCTTATCTAAATTAAATAAGTCTGATCTACCTAAAACTTCGCATTAGCATCACCATTTTGGCTTTTACTTACAGGCCTTGTGCATTTCAAGCAGCTATGATTTTCAGCTAGAGAGAGAGTCTGCCATTAGCATCACCATTTTGGCTTTTACCTACAGGCCGTTGGCATTTAAAGCAGCTATTATTATCTAGAGAGAGGCTATTTAGATTGGTTTTTTTCATAAAAAAAAATTTTTTTCTTAAAAAAATACGTAATTTTAAATATGTATTTTGATCAAATTTAAAAAGAAAATTAATATTTTAAAAAAATAATTTTAACTTTTTTTCAAAATATAAAATTTTGAACTTATAAAAACATACTTTTTTTTCAAAAAATTAAAAAAAAATCTATTTTAGTAAAAGACAATCCACACCAACTCTGAATGATGTTTCAATTCTATAACAGAACAATGCGACAGCAATGGAACCTTTGCCCCCCAAACGAGAAAGAGCCAAGAATGCAGAAAATGCAATTTCCCGAGGACAATTTATGTATAAGCAAATGTAACCAACAAACAACTGAAATTCAAAGAGTAGTTCAAATGATTGAAATTACTTATTTCAAACGTAATGACTCAACAAGCGGTAAGATAGGACGTAATTACCGTAGAGAGCCATTGATCCGTTGGATAAGAATTTGTAAATCAAACTCAATTTTAAGCATTGTGGTACTTCTCTTAATAGCTTCAAGTAAACCTTCATAGAGAATTCTAACATTGGCGGCGCCTCCCTTTGAAGGAAAAAAGAAAAAAGTAATGACTCGAGTTTAAATTTATAAAATCAAAGTCGAATTAAGTTAGGGGATTAAAAAAAGAAAAAGCTAACAAACAACCAAAACCAATATAGTAAAAAAAACCACATGCATCATTCCCATTGTGTTCACTCACGTGCATTCTCCTTGACCCCTTGACCCCTCCCATATTCCGCCACGTGTCAACTTTCATTATTCTCTTTGACCCCTTGACCCCTCCCATATTTCGCCACGTATCAACTTTCATTACACACCAATACCATTTCATTTTGAGAGACATAAAACGAGAAAATTTTTAACGTTACTCCCAGAACATTTGACAATTCCTCCCTATAAAACGCAGCAAATAAAAAGAAAAGAGCACACATCTACAGAAAAGAAAAAAAAAAAAAACTTAGGTGATGATCAACAACAACAGCATGAAAGATGCGATAGAGGCGAGCATTCAGCTGCCGGAGACGAAGGTGGTGGCGGAGGAGAGTGGCGGAATGGTGTCGGCCATGGCGGACCCGAGAGCTAACGTGAAAACTGATGTTTTTTACGTGGCTCTGAGACTCTTGTGTGTTGTAACATCAGTGACGGCACTGTCACTAATGGTTACTGCAAAACAAGCCTCGACCATTTCCATCTACGGGTTTAGCCTCCCCGTTTACTCCAAATGGTCCTTCTCCGACTCGTTCGTGTAAGACAAAATATTAGAGTTACCACTTCGTCTAAAAGTTTAAACTTGTAAAAAGGATATTAATTTATTTATTTATTATGTTAATATGATATTCTTGTCTCGACGCAAGACTATACTTCTACGAAAATATTCAGCGATTATTATCATGATACCTTTCATGTTCTTGAAAATTTTCATCTGTCATTTTTTTTTTCTTTTAACATTTCATTCGGGTTCCATTCCATCACACTACCTAATCAAAAGAGTGGGTGATGATGAAATTAATTGTTTGTTTTTTTTTATTTGTTTTCTTCCGGGGGTATAAGTTATTTTTTTTAGATCAACGCCCTCTTCATGATAAGTGCATGTCGAGGAAAATATCGATTTTCTTTTTCATCGTTGACACTAACATGTATTTAAATTCATATTTTTGTGACTAGTAAGTTAGTTCATTGAGGTGTTACATCGCAGAGAGAGATATAAGTTTAAATCTTGAGAAACGTGTGCACTTGTAGGTAGAATTTTTTCACTGTTTTTGACTCGATTGAGATTAATATCAAATCTAATATGACTTAGAATACCTTAAGTCAAAGCAAATTTGTTTAGTAAAGTCATATGTGTACAAATATATTTGAAATAATATGTTTTTAGTCTAGTCATATTTTTATGACTGACATGGTTTCATACTCATATATTTATGGTTCAGCGTAAAATTTGTATTTAATTTATTGTTTAGATTCGCTATTAATATGATACGGGCTTAAGCATTTTGCTAGTAGTTTGGCTTGGACCGTTATGGCATTCATATGATTTGAATGAACACTTATAGCTTGAACATGAAATGAAATTGATGAAGTAATTTAAGGAAAAACGCAAGAAACTGAAGTATAATTAAGTGGGTTTTGGATGAATATAAGTTGGTTGAGTAACTTCATGAATTCTTATGTCGTGGTGGTCAGGTATTTAGTTGGAGTTTCAGCAGCGGTTGCAGTCCATTCCGTGCTACAACTGCTTATCAGTGCTTCAAAGCTGCTGCGGAAGTCCTTAATTATTCATTCCAGGAGTCATGCATGGCTTATTTTTGCTGCGGATCAGGTAATAATGAAGAATTGAATGTATATATTTACTGTATTTCGGTTTTTCCCATAATATCGTACATTAGTGGGAGACATGATAGGTGAGCGGCAGAGTTTTAGCAATAAGTTAGGTTGATTATTTTGGGTCGATAAATTTAAAAATTCAAGTAGTTATTCTTAAACTTATAATGGTACTGTCTCCAGTGCCACGTCTGCTTACCAAGTCTATATGCAATTACTCGTGCGGGATGATTTTCGTTCTAGCTAGTACGTAATCATTGAAAGTTTCTTCGTCTTGCAGATTTTCGCATTTGCGTTGATGAGTGCTGGATCAGCAGCATCGGGTATGACAAATCTCAACCGCACAGGGATAAGACATTCATCTCTCCCCAATTTCTGCAAGCCATTGCACAGCTTCTGCGATCGTGTTGCGATTTCCATAGCCTTCACCTTCTTTACATGCTTCTTGATTGCCACATTGGTGGTTCTTGATGTAATTTGGCTGTCCAAGTACTAGACATTTCTTCTTACTATCACTTATGAAATAAGCAACTTAAACTGGTTAATTATCTTTCTAGCAGCCCAATTTTAGATCGAAATTGAATCTTACATAGGCTCTGATCTTTATTTTAACTTGAAAAGATCTTTTTTTTCTTATTCTAAACCCTTGATTGGATCTGCGTATGTTTGGTAGAGCGAATAATCTTTTCCTTTGAGAATAATCAAAAAGAAATGTGAAATGTTCAATTTGAGCATGAAAATATGAAATGCAGTGATGTATGCAACTGAACCATCCTAACAAATTGGTAAACTTGAGTTTTGTTGCACTCGCCATCTATTTTCATTGTTTAACGTGAAAAAACCGGCCACAATGATAGCTCGATATTAGAGAGCAATTTAAGTAATTGAAATTATTTTTTTAAAAATAATGTTTTGGGTTTGAATTTCATTGGATATGGTGTTGCCAGTTTGGGATTTGGGGGTGAGAGATTAATAAAAAAGAAAAAGAAAAAAATTCAATGATAGCTCAAAAGAGAAAAAAGAAAGTCTAGCTTTCTGGACGTGTTAAAAGAGTTTAGGCACTCAGCACAATGTATCATATTAATTATTATGATATTAATAATTATTTTCAGTAATATTGAATAATATATAGATATTTGTACTGAACAATAGAGGAAAAAAGATTGTTGATTAACATAAAAGTCAATTAGTTTTATGTCATGAATAAACCATTTAACAAATGACTCATTGATTATCTCATCAAGAAACTATATGAATGTTAATATATTAACAGTTTAATTTCTATTTAGTATCAAAGTTGAAATTGGTATAATCACGTTGTCTAATTAAATCAACTAAATAATCAAAACCTAATGGCTCTTTTTTTTTAAATCTTGATATTAATGTTTCTCGATAGTTTTAATTCAATTTTGAGGGACAAAATAAAAAAAAGAAAATTTTTATTTCCTACTTTCCAATCAACCCTACATTTGACCAAACCTACATTATCACCAAAATTTTGTTAATTTTGAAATCAAACTAATGTTTGGGTTGACTATAAAAGATTTGAAATTTTATTTTTGTAAGCCAAAAGATTAATTTTTGAAAAAAAAGTTCTTTTTAGGAGTCATATAACAAAAATTTTAAGAACAAGTATATTCTTAGTGCTCTTTTTTTTCATGAAAAAAGTATTTTTTTTAATAAAAAATATTTTTCTAAAAAATAAGTATTAAAAATGACTCTTTTTCTACTTTTTAAAAACTAAAAATTTTTCAATAGTTGTTTCAAAGTCACATAGAATACGTTTATTTTAAAGGCAACCTAACGGAACTCTTAGTGGAGACTAATAATCTTGGTTCAAGAGGAGTTTCTTTTTTTTTTTTTTTAATATTTTTTAAAATTTTTGAGTCATTCCAGTAAATAAAATCTAACTTTCACCAAAAGAGAAAATGATTATTAGCGGCCCGCTTTCACATAAAAATCGTGTTGGGCTGGTCGCAACTTCTTGCGAAAGAACTCCAGAAAAGCCACAGATGGGTTCTGCATTGTCGCCATATCTCTTCAGCTCCTACTCATCTACATATTCATATTCATATATGTCTATATAGATACACATATACATAGATAGTAACAATCTTCTACAGAAAAGAGTTGTTCAAATTCAACAGAAAGCAAAAAAGAAATGAAAAAAAAAACAGCTTCAATGAGCTGCTTATTCAGGACCAAAAATCAAAACCCTTTACAGCAAAAATGTGAAGAAAACAATCAATTCAAGAAAACCCTTTAGAAATTTTCATGGCTTCTAGTAGCGTTTCTTCAATTCCCACGTCTTCATTCTTGCCCTCATTGCCACTTTTCTATCCAATACCCCCAAAACACAAACCATTTTTCATCAAAATCTCAGCCCGTTTTCAAAATTCTGAAAAGCCCCAAAAAAACCGATATTTTGGAAAATTTACCGATTCTGAACCCGGAAATGATTCAGAATTTCGGAAAACCCAACTGGGTAATCTTCTAAAACTGTCAATAACACTAACTGTAATCTCAGCTTCATTGCCACAGCCAGTTTTGGCTGCAAAAGTCTCCCAAAAGAAGCGTTCAAGCAAAAAGACTGAGGCTTTAACTCCTCAGGAGTTGAAATCTTGGTCACAGGGGCTTCCTGTTGTGACCACTAGATTGCCTTATACTGAAATATTGGATTTGAAAAGAGAGGGAAAGCTTAAACATGTGATTAAGGAGGCTAGTGGCTCGTTAAGGCAGCGGCCGGAGGTGGTTTTAGGTGTTCTAGATGATTCCAGAGTGGTTAGGATAGTGTTACCATCGATAGAAAGTGACCCGAGGTTTTGGGAGGAATGGGATGAGCTGAAAGTTGATGGGGTTTGTGTGAATGCTTATAGTCCACCCGTGAAAAAGCCTGAGATACCAACCCCTTATTTGGGGTTCTTGTCGAAGATTCCGGGTTGGATGTTTTCGTTTGTAAAGCCTAAGCCAATGTCGAAAAGGGCGTTGGAGTTGAAGAGGGCGAGGGAGGAGTTGAAGAGGAGTCAGAATGAGGAGTTGAGGAAGATGAGGGAAGATAGGGAGAATATGGAGAGAGCGATGCGAATGCAGAAGAAAATGGAAGAGAGGAGGAAGAGGAAGGAGATGAAGAAGGCAAAGTATGAAGAGTCAATGCGCCAGGCGCTTAGGAATTCAGAGAGTATGGCGAGGATGTGGGGGAGGTTAGCAAGTGATTCCAATGTCGCGACGGCTCTTGGGTTGGTTTTCTTTTACATATTTTATAGGACAGTTGTTTTGAGCTATAGAAGGCAGAAGAAGGACTATGAGGATAGGTTAAAGATAGAGAAAGCTGAGGCTGAGGAGAAGAAGAAAATAAGGGAGCTTGAAAGGCGATTGGCAGGGCTTGAGGGCGAAGATGATATTGAGGAGGAAGGTGGAAAAGGTGAAGAAAATCCTTATATGAAGATGGCAAAGGAATTCATGAAATCTGGTGCACGTGTTAGAAGGGTGCGCAGTAAGAAGCTCCCCCAATATCTGGAAACAGACGTGGATGTGAAGTTTGAAGATGTTGCAGGACTTGGGAAGATCCGGGAAGAGCTTGAAGAGATCGTTAAGTTTTTTACCCACGGGGAGATCTACCGTCGGAGAGGAGTCAGAATACCGGGTCAGGCTCTTTACTTTGTTCACTATTATTCTTGCTCATTTTCACCCTTCAATGTGGCAACTCTGCTGCATATATCTCGATATCATGGAAATATATGTTATCTATGAATTATGTCCTCAAAGTAGAGCAACCAATCATAACTAGGACCATGGTACTTTACATCTATCAAGTTTAGCTATGCGTTTCAACCATCAGAAACGAATGCTGAAACCTTCGCATGGGAAAAGTATTTCAGTATGTTCCCCATTGATTTCAACTCTCAATGTCTTATGATAGTTGACGCTTTTTATCTACTACCACTGTTTTACATCTGAGCATTTTATGCAACTCCTTGGCCTATTAACTCTCCAGGTTGGTTTCACTGCCTACGGCAGTAGTATAACTTCGGTCAAGTATTTTATACTGTCTTTCTTCCTTTTCATTAGATAGTCATTCTATTATTGATTTTCCCAAGTCTGACACTGACAAATTGCTGTCTCACTACGCTTTCAGGGGGGATTCTTCTATGTGGTCCCCCTGGGGTGGGGAAAACTTTATTAGCGAAAGCAGTGGCTGGTGAAGCTGGTGTGAACTTCTTCTCCATCTCTGCGTCTCAGTTTGTCGAAATATATGTTGGTGTTGGGGCTTCTCGTGTTCGCGCACTCTATCAAGAAGCAAAAGAAAACGTGAGTTTTCCTTTTAACTTTTTTCCATTTCACTTATATTGTTTAACATGTTGTTATTTTTGGTGGCAGTATCACTTACATCTATTTATTTTTAGATTATTTGAATAAATATTTCAAAAGATGTAGTATTGATGTTGGTGACGAGTATCTCATTGTTTTCTTTTGTTAACTTTTTTAATCTGCACCTTTCTTTCTGTTTTTCCTTTTACCCTTCTTCTCTCCCCTATCCATAAAGAATTATATTATGACATCTAAGCACAATTATGTGGGTAATTGTAGGCTCCATCTGTCGTCTTCATTGATGAGCTGGATGCTGTTGGGAGGGAACGTGGTTTGATTAGGGGTTCTGGTGGACAAGAACGTGACGCTACATTAAATCAGGTTTGTTTTAAAAAAATTATTTCATATTACTTTTATTTATATTTGCTAACTTTTCTGTCAGACAGTGATTCAATATACTTATGATGCTTCAGCTTCTTGTATGTCTGGATGGATTTGAAGGCAGAGGTGATGTG
Source organism: Cordia subcordata (assembly GCA_028554755.1). NCBI lineage: Eukaryota > Viridiplantae > Streptophyta > Magnoliopsida > Boraginales > Cordiaceae > Cordia > Cordia subcordata. Next base: position 12,287,555 of record JAPTOF010000006.1, on the reverse strand, counting down.
ATTACTATTGCTTCCACAAATAGACCTGACATTCTGGATCCAGCACTTGTCAGACCAGGACGCTTTGATCGGAAAATATACATACCTAAGCCTGGACTTATTGGTCGCATTGAAATCCTCAAGGTTGTGATTTGTCCATGCGTAAATGCGTAAATTTGTGCATATAGTTGGAGAGAGACATTTCAATAAATTTGTTTTCTTTGTTATCTTGTCTCAAGTCCTTGCTTATGTTGTGGATGTATATGTCCCTGGTTATAGGTCCATGCTCGTAAGAAACCAGTGGCATCAGATGTCGACTATATGGCTGTTGCAAGTATTACTGATGGAATGGTAGGTGCTGAGCTGGCCAACATTGTTGAGGTTGCTGCTCTTAATATGATGCGTGATGGGAGAACTGAGGTATCTTCTTATAAAATTTGGACCTGAGACCTAATCAACAGGGGGATATTCCATTTCAATTATATTGGACTTTGCTGTAGGTTCCTAATTTTGAAACCAAAATTTAGTTGTTGATGATGGAAGTGTGATATCTAACTAATATCTTATCTTAGAAGAAAATAATTGGTCAGAAAAGTTACTTGAACCGATGAATTTGTACATTTTATAGCAGTGGTGTGAGTTTCAATACATTTGTTAAAGAAAACTATTGTCTGACATTAACAAATGATAATTTCCTAGACCACCGTATAAGATATTGGGCTACTCCACCTAATGCCAATTGGTTTTAGAATGGAGCTCATGTTTCTTAACAATATTAAAATAGATGACTTTTTCTTTGAACTCATGTTTCTTAACAATATTAAAATAGATGACTTTTTCTTTTTTTGTCTGTCTTTTGTATTTCATAAATATCTATAAATGAAATTGAAGCAAATCTACTTTGTCAATTTGTAATCAAAGTAACCTTACACTACTTTTCTTTCCCATCCTTTCTTCACTTCTCCAATACCCTCGTTCCTCGGGGAAAAAAAGGAATCCCTTTTGTCTTGTTCGGCAATAAGGAATCTTCCTTCCCCCGCCTAAGAGCTTCATAGTACCTGAAGTGTTTGACTCGTATTTACAAGAAAAAGGTTCCAGTAAAGGTAGGAAAAAGAAGTTTTGCTTAAAGTGCCTTACCTAGAGAAGACAAAACTTCATTGGAGTATTGGCATATTGGAACGTCAGTAACCTTTTTCCCAAAACTTTGCTGTTCTAGTCTTTCTTAAAATAATTTCTTTCTAGATATATGTAGTAATGAAATCTGATTTCTCATAATTTTTGTACGTTTTAAAGTTGGGCTTGTAATTCTTCTCCTTAGAGATTCATTTCTTTGAAATTGGACTTGCAGCATAGTTTCTTTTGTCTTTTCTTCCTGTTCACACATAATAACTTGAACTGAACGCGTTTGATTATATGACACCATGATTTTCCATTTCGGTACCTTGTTTGGGACAAATTCCACTTTGTTACTTGGCTGTGTAAGTTATTCATCATAAAACTTTTATGCCATTCTTCAGATCACTACTGATGATTTGTTGCAAGCTGCACAAATAGAAGAGAGGGGCATGCTTGATAGAAAAGAAAGGAGTCCTGCCATGTGGAGACAAGTTGCTATTAATGAAGCAGCGATGGCTGTAGTTGGTGTCAACTTCCCTGATCTTAAGAATATTGAGTTTGTATGATCCATACACACTTCTCTGTATCTTAGCATGAGGACACTTGTTCCTTCTTGGTGCTGCTTAAACTAATCCAATTTTTGTTCTTTGTTTTGGTTGTCATTTGCAAAAGTATCACTTGGTTTGTTTGCTATGTTAATTTGCAAAATCTAATTTGTTGCTTTGAGTTTAACCTTGTTTATGTACTGTTTCATATGCTGTGGTACATAATATTTCTTTTCTATATCAATACCCACAATGAACACACCGGTACTAAAATGTATACAAGCATATCATTTTCGTGCTTAGGACTTTTGCTTGCTGCTAGATGGCTATGAGGGGTTCTATCTTTCCAATTCTACTTTTGTTAAAGCACTGAAGTTTCCTCTTTGAATTGGAATACTTCTCTGCATTATCTTGGATATATAGTTATCAGAATAGAAACACTTACATTTAATACACATTGATATTTAGGAGTGTATGTCAAGTTCTTATATTTAGATGAACCAAAAAGCTGAAGAATTCAAGTTCAAGTCTTAGGATAAATGTCATGAAATCTCCCTCAGTATGAAGCCCATTCTTTATTGCAAAGCATGATTGTCCATATGATTAATTTGTAGAAAATTCCGGGGGGTGCCCTGAATTTGTTAATGTAATTATGAAGCTGCATTAGAGGGGCTTGAAAGTCAACTGGTCATTAGTGGCGCTTCTGAGATTTTTGATCCATAAAGTTTCTGCATGATAGATAGTTTACTGGAAATATGTGACATTAAAAATCTTACACTCACTACTGTTTGCTCTGCCTGGATTGGTTTAGTTCTGGAAGTTTTAGCTTCAAAGCATATTTCTCCCTCTTAGCCTAAATGCATCTTCATAGTTGTTCTCCTCATTGAAACTCCTAAATTTTCCTTTTTACATCCATGCTGTTGTTTATATGCAAATCAGTTGAACTTGTATATCTGTGATAGGTGCTTTACCTTTATCCATATATCATGGCCCTGTCTTGAAATTTTCTCTCCATTCTATATGGTGTAAGTTTTAACGACTTCAAGATTGCTAATTGTGTATTACTTTAAGTAGATAACAATAGCCCCAAGAGCTGGACGGGAATTGGGTTATGTCCGGATGAAGATGGATTATGTCAAATTCACAAAACGAATGCTGAGGTCTGATCCATTTTCAGCTTAAAATTAGTTATTTATTTTCATTTTGTCTCTTAAATGTACAGTCATGAGCCTTTAGCTGAACCTTGTAGCTTTTTAATTTTAAACAAGCTACAAAAAACCAAAACCTTAAGGGAACGAATCCCTCAAAATTTCTTTCTTTTTTTGGTCATAACCTTTAAAATTCAAGGGTTATAGGTTTTACTGCAAGCCCTTTCTCTTTTGGGAGGAAAAAAAAGTGGAAGTATATGTGTATGATTCACTAAATGGTTCATGGTCTTAAGCTATTCTTTCTTCATATCTTTGCTGCATAGCTGCTTTTGCTGAGCATACAAATAACATTACCATCTCACTTCCTCCCTGTCATGTGCCTTTCTTGTCTTGTACTTACATTACATGTGGTTTCTAAATGTCATATAGTCGGCAGTCCGTCTTGGATCACATTACTGTGCAACTGGCACCACGGGCAGCTGATGAGCTATGGCATGGAAAGGGTCAGGTAACAGAAAAACTCAGATTGTATTTGTTCCATGCACATGTATTCTCTTCTGCTTGTGATAAGCACAAAACTCCCTCATGCAACTTTTAATAATCTGTTTTATGTAATAGTCACTGATGCAAAGATATGTTCAGTTAAGTACAATATGGGCAGAAGCTGCAGATAATGCTAGATCAGCTGCACGAACTTTGGTTTTTGGTGGGCTTTCTGAGAAGCATTATGGTTTGAATAACTTCTGGGTCACGGATCGAATTAATGTAAGAACTCACTGCATTCTTTCTACTTCTAAGTCTAAAGAAGTTTGGATCTTAGTTTCAATTGAAAAGATCCTTGTTTAGATGGAACTCCTTCAGAATGATGTTAATGCAGCATTTTATGAATTCTTAATTTGTCATTTGTTCTCTCTTTATTATATATATATATCTTAAAATCCCTCAGCACAAGTTGCATTGGATAAAGATTTTTCATTAACAAAGGGATGAAGGACTTGAGTTATTAGACATCTAAAATTAGAAAATATTGTCTTACAAGTTCACCATCTTAGTGCCATTCTACTTGCTACTTGCCCATAAAGAAGCCAGATTTTGGTTTGTGCTTTCTTGAATGTGGATGTGACTACCTCACTTTTGACATCTATAGATTAAACCGTAATTTTTCAGGATACTGATTCAGAAGCCTTGAAGATCCTAAATATTTGCTATGAACGTGCAAAAAAGGTATTTAGTTTCCACATGAACTTTTTACTTGATATAACTTGCAGGAATTAGCTCTATTATTTAGAAAGATGAGTTTCTTGATTGATCGAGAGACTGTATTTCCTACAGATCCTTGAGCGAAACCGGAAACTAATGGATGCTGTTGTCGATGATCTTGTTGAGAAGAAAAGTCTGACCAAACAAGAATTTCTTGACTTGGTTAATTTGCATGGATCGCTTGAACCGATGCCCCCCAGTATTCTTGATATCCGCTCTGCCAAGCGTGCAGAGTTCCAGGAGTTGATAGCAGTGCAGAAGGAAGCTGCTATCAGGGGAAGTACGTGACCTCTTGCTATGGCTGGCCCATCAGGTGATCAAATCATGACACCTCCAATTTCTGCTGTTATGTTTTAGTGTTTGAGGTGTTAGTCATGTATAATGCAACAAATTAATGCTTAAAGTGATATTTTTAGACAAAATGCCCAAAATGATAATTTTTAGAACTATTTTAATCCTCAGGATCAACAGGAGGGACTAATAGCTGAAACAGTGAAAAATAATGAACAAAAGAGCAAGATTTGGACTTTATGACGGAATATTTATATAATCATCAAGGTTCCATAGTTCTTCCATCTTGTCACGCCTCCAACCCCACGCCCCCGTGCCCATGCGAGCGAGACTGGTGTTGTAAGAATAACAAATAACTATTGTTCTTCCTTTCAGGTTTGAAGATGATATCCTCTGCCGGTTCCATTGCCCGAGATCCTTTCCAGTATCGAAGATGGTGCAGCGTGTTGCCTGCCTTGTCCAAATCAACCGCTTTTGGAGAAATCAGGCGAACCCTTATGCGTAACAGAAGTTCTGAGTCGATAGTTGTACCATTAGATAGGAAAACCATCAGATGCCTGAAGAAGATGCAGGTTCAGTCCTACATGAACAGCTGAGTGTTGCTATAGTGTCTAACAATACCAGCACAGGAACTTTTGTCATCCTTGTAATGCATTCTGGAATATTAGTTTAGTTTTTTTTTTTTTTTTTGCTGGAAGAATATTAGTTTAGTTAATAGGTCATACACATTCGTTTTTGTGTCTGGATTTCTAGTTGTAGCGATAATCTGCTACAAATGTTGGGTTAAGGTTGCTGTAAGATCAATTTATGCAAACATCTCGTGCTATAATGGGCGTTCACGTGTCGTGTCATTAGAGGTAGAAGAAATTTGTTGCTCAGAAATTGAAATTCTTTTCAGAAATTTATTCATCATCTATCCTTTTCTCGTTTACACAAAAAGTGATATACTCGTTTCTTGTTTTGAATTTTTTTATTTCTTTGGTTAAAAGACCAAAAAATTACTAAATGATAAGGTCATGAGGGGTGCAGTCACAAATCTACCATGAAAATAAGAAATAATTTATGAGCTATTAATTTATAGTAGTTTACCTATTTTTTGATCATCAAAGTATAGGCAGTTTGACATTTGTTTTTGAGTCAAATGAAACTGTCAGGTCAATCCAAAACGAAAATGAAGGTGTTAAGCAACTGAACGAGGACTTGCTTGGATTGATTCTTTTTTATGAAAAAGATTTTTTTTTTTGGAAAGAACACACTTTACACTTTTTTTGTAACGAGTATTTGAATTAAAGTTTAAAAATAATTTAAACGTAAAAAAAAAAGTTTAAGTTCAGTTTTAGTCAAAACTTTTAGCTTAAAAGATGAAAAAAACTTTGTTTCAAGAGTTTTAAAAAGAATACTTTTTAAAAAGACAAATTCAAACGAATCCTTAAATTTGCTCATAGAGTTATAAGATCAAGAATCTTCAGCTTTTTATTAGTAAATAGATTTATAATAAAATTATGTGGATAGTTGATTATGAAAGTATGGCCACTCATTTGGCAACTTCTGACTTTTAACTGACTTGGAGCTTATTTGAATTGGTTTTTCTTTTCTCCAAAGAAAAACACCTTTTATGGGGAAAAAAAAATCCTTTATGCCGTATAAATTTTTGGCTTTACTTTAAAAGAAAAAGTTGAAACTTTGAAAAAAAAAATTTAACTTTTTCAGAAGTAACAAATCTTAGCTTTTCAGAATTTTTCTTGAAAAAAATATTAAAAAAAATACTTTAAAGGAAGTCTTTGGAACCTTTTGCTTTGGAAAAATTACTTACGACCAAGTCAAACAAGTAGAAGTTGCATATCTCTCTCTTTTTAACTGTCACAAACTGTCACGTTCACCACGTCCATTGTCATCACCCCCTCTATATAAACTACCTCTTCATTAGCAACCCATTCTCACTTATTTCTTCTTCAAAGCACACATTCTTTTGCATACCATCAAAATCACTAACCATCTTGGAAAAAAAAAGTGAAAAAAATTGAAGTGCATGATGAAGAACATGGCATCTTTCTTAGCTTTCTGGGGTACTTTAACCATTCTAGCCATTGCTTTTGCCACTCCTGTAGTATCTGCCAAAGAATTCAAAGTTGGAGATGCTCAAGGTTGGCATCAGCCTAGCGCAAACGAGACGGAAATGTACAATCAGTGGATCTCAAGGAAGAAACTTCATGTTGGAGATTCAGTTCGTAAGTTCCTGATTATACCCTTTTCTTTTTTTTGCTCGGTAAGTAAGTCATTTCATTCCAAAAGGAAAAACGCTCAAGGCGTCACAAGTTTGATACACTTATAATAGTGTACTCTGTGTATTTCTCTTGTCTCTTTTTCTGTCTAAAGTTTGATGCATTTTCAAGTTCTTCTTGTAAGTTCTCGATGACCTTTTCTATTTTCTCTTAGTTTAGTTAGTCTCATTCCGAAAGGAAAAACATTCAGGGGCGTCAGAAGTTTGATACACTTGTAAGTAGTATACTCTGTGTAGTCCTTTTGTCACTTTTGTAAGTTCTTGATTATACCCTTTTCCCTTTTTGTTTGATAAGTAAGTCAGTTTCATTCTAAGGAAGAAACGTTCAGGGTGTCAACTTTGAGACACTTATAAGTAGCGTACTTTCTGTAGAGCTCTTGTCACTTTCTCTGTTTGAAGTTTGATACATTCTCAAGTTCTGACCAAACTTTGCGTTCAAATCTGGGTAAATTTTGATTCTTTCTATTGATTCAAGGCTTTGAATACAAGAATGATTCGGTTCTTGTGGTGGACAAATGGGGATACTATCACTGCAATACGAGCAATCCTACTTCAGTTTTTGATGATGGGAATACTACCATTACGCTTGACAATCCGGGTCCAATCTACTTCATAAGTGGTGATCCTGAACACTGCAAAGATGGCCAGAGACTGTTGATCGATGTGATACCTCTGCATCTAACCATTGCTAGCCCGCCTCAACCTTACTCGGCTGCAAGTCCTGGGCCATCGCCATTTTCCACTTCAGGATCATCAGCCTACATTGCAATGGCTTCAGTGATCGGGGTTACTTTTGCGACTCTCCTATCTGTAGTAGGGCTTTTGGCATAGTCTTTTTCTGTCCTGTTAGGTCTTTGCTAGAAATTGTAGGCTTTTCGAAGCATTAGGTATCAGAATTTTTTTGCATTCAAGGATTTGGTTTGTGATTTATTCAAAGATTAGATTATTTAGTTGACATTGCTATGATGAGGATATTGAATTTGATTCAAGCTTTCTATTTCTTGCTGAATCTCTATGATTATCTTCAGTAAATTACTTAATTTGGTAACAGGACATGCGACTACGTTTTTCTATCACTGCAACACATGATGCAGAAAGATTGAATGTGGCAAACATCTTAAAAAGATTTATGCCTGTCACAATTTAATGTGCAATCTTTCCATAACTTTATCAGCTAGATTGTTTTACACAATGCATAAACTTAGCACGCTCTAATCAGTAGACAGATCAAGCAAATACCTCGTGTTTATGTCTTAGACAACTTCATTCTTCATAAAACAGTAATGTAACACAAAATAGAATATTGCAACCACAAATGACCAAGCAGTCTTGACAAGGACAGATGATAAACTTAGCTATTGTTTGTGTTTGTTGAAGATGAAAGATTAATAGCCACTTAACAGGAATTCAGTATGCATGATATCCTTGAGAGATGGCGCTGCCAATGTCAGAATTACTGGAATCAGACAGTGTCTCCAGTCTCATTTGGAATTGTTCCCAAAGTAAATCATATCTCTCTTTATCTGTTATCATCTCGTGCTGGTTGGTTTCAGCTCTTGTGGCCTCCTCCAACTTCATTCCTGTTTTCTGATTTTCATTCTCAACATCAGGATCCAGGGCCACTTGTTCAGCAGCTTCCTGCTTTGTCATTTCTGTGCCGTCATCAGGATCCATGGCTACTTGTTCGGCAGCTTCCTGCTTTTCCATTTCTATGCCGTCAGAAGGTTCATCTCTTTCTTGAATCTCCTGCTTTGCCATCTGCCTCCTCTTAGCTTTCTCTTTCCTGTACTTGGTCTTCTCAAGCCAGTGTCTTACTGAGATAAACCCTAGACCAAGAAAAACCAATGCTTCAATTCCAGCAAAGATGAAAAGAACAGCATCATGAGTCCAATCTGCCCGGTGATCATGTGGCATGATCACCCATGTGCCAGCAACATAAGCTATTGCCATAGATGAAACAGCAATCCACATGATCTTATGGGTGATAAACAAGAGTTTCATCAATGGTTTCCTTCGAAAGGGAGTGATGCTGACTAAAATGTTGACAATGCTGAGTGATGTGAACAATGCAATATGATTGCATATAGCAAACATTTTGAAGGCAGTTGCTCTTCCCACCGTTGATTTTCCTTTTAACGGACCTTCCTGAAACACACATCCAGGAGGAGTCATGCCAGCACTGAATGTAACTGTAGCAATTAAAAAGGCTACCAATATAATCGTGTTTCTGGCATTTAATAGCCCCTCCTTTTGAGTCTCGTGTTGCTGCTTTTTGCGCCTTTCATACATCATAGTCAGCTTCTCCAGATGCTCTTGGCTCTGATGCTTGTACTCATCCAACTTATTGGGGGAACTTTCCATTGTCTTTGAATTGGAGTAGGGAAAACCTTGCTTGTCATGTCGATTGATGGATGATTGCTTCTTGGCAGCTGAAGCATCGGTTTTCTCCTCAGTAGTTGAAGGGACAGGTTTACCGTCCTTGCTTGGTTCAATTCTTGGATTTGGTAGTTCAATGCCCTTTCTGCCACCAGCTTTCTCCACCTTGTCCCTGAGAGCCTGGATTGTTGGATTACTTTCGAGTTGATCTAGCATGTCAAGCACGGTATGCCTTCTGCAGTTCTGGTGGTTTATCTCAACTGTGAATTCATCAAGGATGTACTCTGCTAGCTGCAAATTGCAATAAATTTAAGTAGATAGTGCATTTAATTCATACAGTCACCTGCAACAATAATACATATGCAATACACAATTCATGGGCTAAAACATAAAGACTTATTTTGAGATTTTGTGCATGGACTAGCTCTCTTGCTATCAATGTATGAAACTGAACCGGCTGACCCAGGGGCATGTGAGCCAGTGAGGGGCAGAGAGATCGAGAGAGACTTACATCAAGGTGTTTTCCGGAGATTGCCAGATGCAGGATAGTGTTACCATAGTTATCTGGAACAGTCATGACTCTGCTATCCCTGAAAATACTAGCAAAGCACTAGAACGCATGTTTATTAACAAATCTAACGAGGAGATGAAACAATGTCTCCCCGGATTTCGCGACATGAGATAAAGATGTTGGAGCAATTATCCAGAATTGATCGAGGATGTCAATGTTGCCATTCATTGCTGCAATGTGTGAAGGCGTGTATCCATCGAGATTACTTTGCCAAGCGAGCTTTGGTTTAAGCTTTAGAAGCATAGTTGCTATCCCCAGTTGATTATTGTGACAAGCATAGTGTAGGCCTGTCCATCCATTTTTGTCAACCTTTTCAGCAAAATTCTGATTAACTTCTAGTATTCTCCCAACAATATCTGCAGCATAACATATTATAATATAATTGATTAATTTGGTTCTTACAGGGGGCAATTTGTCTGCAGACAAATCTGATCAAAGTATATATAAGTTGCAGAGATTTATTTACTTACCGTTTCAATTAAATATGTTGAGGATTATGTAACGCCCCATCCCACATCGGTTATTTGTGAGATTTGTGTGCACTTTATAATGACTTAGGTTCACTACTACTATCATTACCAGCTTAAGCATTTTGGGCCTGTAATGGCTCAGGCCCAACTACTAATTTCATTTACTTAAATTTTGGGATTTTGTTTCCCACTTAAGTTGGTTTTATCCCTATGAAAATTTAAAACGAGTTAAACTTTGTGTTTTATTCAAAAGAAAAAGGTATAGTCAGATAAGGGGGAGAGAAGTTATATGAGGATAGGATTCTTTTTTTTTGGAAAAAAAAAAATTCACTAGAACATATAAGTTGGACTCTGAAAAAAAAATTAAGACGTACATATTCGTTCTGGTAGGACCACCAAAGGATAAAGGAGCAAATACAGAAGATACAAGTTTTACACAGGAAGGTGGTGTTCGTATTTACGATTGTAATTCTTGGAGTTTTGTCTGCATCATTGAATATTACCTTTTGCTTTGCTTGTGAGAAAGGTAAATACGAAAACCTTATTCGCTGTGATTATTCAGTATATTTCTTGGCTTACGTATTAAGGAAAATTCTTTTAAAAATATTCTTTGAGGGGAAAAAAATCTAATTTTCGTTTTTAATTAAATCTTATATTTGTTTCTTGAAGTTGGTGTGTAAACCTATGTGCATCTGTAGTTGAGTAGTAATTAATCCTTTAAATATATATATATATATATATATATATTGGACTTGCTTTCAAAAAAAAATCTGCGTCTGCTGCATTCGAAAAAAAAAAATTCTGCGTCTGCTGTTTCAAAAAAAAAAAAAAAAAATTCTGCATCTGCTATTTCAAAAAAAAATTCTGCATCTGCTGTTACAAAAAAAAATTCTGCATTCCAAAAAAAATTTTTTTCCGCCTCTGCTGCTCGACGTTCACTGAACGTCTGATTTCAAAAAAAAAAAATTTTTGCAGCTGATTTTGAAGGAAAAAAAAAAAAAGAAAACATCACATGCAGTGATTTTGCCCAAGTTTGCATATGATTGAATGGTCAAAGTTTATGACCTACATGGGATTTTGTTTTTTTCTTTAAATTAAATAAAATATTTTTCTTGTTTATTCTGGTTTTTTTTTGTTTTTATATTCATATTGTTTATTATTTAACTTATTATTTATTATTATTTTCTCTTTAATGCTTATGGTGGATAATCAATAACTATATATATTCTTTTCCTTTTACCTTATATCAATAAATTGTTCATATGTCATTTGTATAAAGAAGTTGATGGTTATGGTGTAAAAGAAAAAGACTAATTATTTATTCTAAGTTATAACGGTTCTTTAAGAGAAAAATAATATCTACTAATTTAATTGTTTGATTGATGGCACTTAAGTGATAAATGTGTTTTCTGATAAACCTTTGCACTTTATGAGTAGCTCTTTTATGCCATCACTATTCAAGCCGTGTCTTCGTTAACCCTCGGTGGTGGGGCTCATACACCACTCTTTGTGTAGTGCACTACGTTTTCATTGGGACTCCCACTTGCTTTTGGTGGTATGTGCGACAACAAACCACTCTTTGATTTGTGCTACCAGGATTGTAGCCTCGGCCCTAACATGATAAGAATCTTATTTGTCTTTGATTTTGTTGGCATGACTGAGAAATAAAGTTCAAAGGTATTAGTTCTTAGTAAGTTTATTTTCTTGTAATGAATGAGTATGTGTAAATTTATGAAGTCGCGTTTGTGGTTTTTCTTAATCTTGCGAGGTTGAGTACTTACTGAGATTCCTTATCTCACTATACCTTTTTTCTTTTTATAAATTTTTTTCTTGTAACAGCAGATGCAGAATTTTTTTTTGAAATAGCAGATGCAGAATTTTTTTTTTTTCGAATGCAGCAGATGCAGATTTTTTTGAAACAATGACAGAAATTTTTTTGAATGCACGTGACAGATTTTTTTTGAAAGCAAGTCCAATATATATATATATATATATATATTTAAAGGATTAATTACTACTCTACTACAGATGCACATAGGTTTACACACCAACTTCAAGAAACAAATATAAGATTTAATTAAAAACAAAAATTAGATTTTTTCCCCTCAAAGAATATTTTTAAAAGAATTTTCCTTAATACGTAAGCCAAAAAATATACTGAATAATCACAGCGAAATAAGGTTTTCGTACTTACCTTTCTCACAAGCAAAGCAAAAGGTAATATTCAATGATGCAGACAAAACTCCAAGAATTACAGTCCTAAATACGAACACCACCTTCCTGTGTAAAACTTGTATCTTCTGTATTTGCTCCTTTATCCTTTGGTGGTCCTACCAGAACGAATATGTACGTCTTAATTTTTTTTTCAGAGTCCAACTTATATGTTCTAGTGAATTTTTTTTTTTCCAAAAAAAAAGAATCCTATCCTCATATAACTTCTCTCCCCCTTATCTGACTATACCTTTTTCTTTTGAATAAAACACAAAGTTTAACTCGTTTTAAATTTTCATAGGGATAAAACCAACTTAAGTGGGAAACAAAATCCCAAAATTTAAGTAAATGAAATTAGTGAGGCGTTACACTTTCCACCTCTAAAGAAAAGTTTCGTCCTCGAAACTACATACCTTGCTCTTTAAAGAGATTGGGATACTTCTCCCGAGCCTCAGTCTCAACTAGCCATATTGCTTCTCTTTCTGTTTGGCCTCGGTACCGAACTTTGACATACGGAATGGTTTTTTTTCTAAGCACTTGCTCCTTATGATCTACAATTTCTACTGGTTCTTCTTCATAAGACAAGTCGTTTTTTAGTTTTATATCATCGTGACGAATAACATGACTTTCATCTGGAACATACTTTCTCATTTGTGAAACATGGAACACGTTATGCACACCAGCAAAGGAGGGTGGCATAGCTAATCGATAGGCAACCTCACCAACACGCCCTAAAACCTCAAATGGTCCAATGAATCGAGGATTTAGCTTTCCACGGTTTCCAAATCGGGTTACCCCTTGTTGGAGACACTTTTATGAAAGCATGCTCCCTACTTGAAACTCTAATTGCTTTCTCTTTAGATCACCCAACTTTTTGTCGATCTTGAGCTTCTTTAATGTGAGAACGGATTAGTTTAACCTTATCTTCCATTTCCTCGATCAGTTGAGGTCCCAAAACTTTTCTCTCGCCTAAATCCCAGTATAGGGGTGTGCGACACTTCCTACCATATAGAGCCCCGAATGGAGCCATTTTGATGCTTGTTTGATAACTATTATTGTAAGCAAACTCCACCAAAGTGACATACTCGTCCCAATTTCCTCCAAAATCCAATGCGCAAGCTCGTAGTATATCTTCAAGAATTTGAATGGTTCTCTCACTTTGACCGTCAGTCTGTGGATGATAAGCAGAACTCATCATTAAGCTAGTACCCAGAGCCTTGTGAAGGCTTGCCCAAAACTTTGAAGTAAACCTCGTGTCTCGATCAGATACGATCTCTCTAGGAACCCCATGCAATCGCACAATCTCTCGTATATACATCTCAGCTAGTTTTTCTAATGAAGTCCCTAGTCGAAATGGTAAAAGTGAGCTGACTTGGTCAACCTATCCACAATAACCCATATGGCATCATTCTTGTCACGAGTCCTTGGCAACCCTGTCACAAAGTCCATTGCTATACTCTCCCACTTCCACTCAGGAATGTCTAGTGGTTGTAACGGTCCTGATGGCTTTTGATGTTCTATCTTAATTCGTTGACATGTAAGACACTTAGCCACGTATTCCCCTACATCTCTTTTGATGTTATGCCACCAAAAGTGATCTTTCAAATCACGGTACATCTTCGTTCCTCCTGGATGTATTGTGAAGTATGAGGCATGGGCCTCATTTAAAATTTCTTTCTTAATCTCAGGGTCATCAGGGACACATAATCTTTTATTGAACCTCAAGGTCCCGTCCTCATGTTCCTGCAGATAAGATGTTTGCCCATTCTTTAATTGGGCACGGATTTTCTCCAAGTATAAATCTTGCCTTTGAGCTGACCGGATCTTATCAAACAGTGTCGGCTGAATAATGATATGTGCTAAAATAGTTGACCCTCTTTTTGTACATACTTCAATTTGTAGCTTCTCAAATTCCAAAAGAAGTTCCTCTTGCGAGGTTAGTAGTGCAGCCATACTTCCTGTGGGTTTCCTGCTAAGTGCATCTGCCACCCTTTTGGCTGTTCCCGGGTGATAGTGAATTTTCAGGTCATAGTCATTCATCAACTCAAGCCATCTACGTTGCCTCAAGTTCAGTTCTTTTTGTGTGAAGAGATATTTCAAACTTTTATGATCTGTATATATTTCACAAGTCACCCCATACAGATAGTGCCTCCAAATTTTTAATGCAAACACCACGGCAGCTAATTCCAAGTCGTGAGTTGGATAATTCTTTTCATAGTTCTTTAACTGTCGTGAGGCATATGCGATGACCCTTCCATTTTGCATAAGCACACACCCCAACCCATTATGAGAAGCATCGGTATAGACAAAGAAACCCTCACCCACTAGGTAATGTAAGTACAGGTGCCGATACCAGTCTCTGCTTCAACTCTTGAAAAGCTTCCTCACACTTTGTTGTCCACTCGAACTTCACACCCTTCTGTATAAGGCGTGTCATTGGGATGGCAATCTTAGAAAACCCTTCCACGAACTTTCGATAGTAACCTGCTAATCCCAAAAAGCTACGAACTTCAGTCACGGACTTAGGTGTTGGCCAACTAGTTCTGACCTCAATCTTTTGTGGGTCCACGGATACCCCATTTTCTGAGATAACATGGCCTAGAAAAGTCACTTTTGTTAACCAAAACTCACACTTTTTCAACTTTGCATAGAGTTGTTTTTCCCTAAGTGTTTGTAACACAGCTCGCAAGTGGGACTCATGCTCTATAGAATTTTTCGAGTATACAAGAATGTCATCAATGAATACCACCACAAACTTGTCCAAGAAAGGCTTAAAGACTCTATTCATTAGATCCATAAATGCTGCTGGAGCATTTGTCAATCCAAAGGACATTACAAGAAACTCATAGTGGCCATACCTCGTTCTAAAAGCTGTTTTTGGAATGTCTTCACTTTAATCCTTAGTTGATGATACCCGATCTCGATCAATCTTCGAGAATATTGTTGCCCTTGCAACTGATCAAATAAGTCATCAATTCTTGGCAATGGATACCGATTCTTAACTGTTACCTTGTTTAGTTCTCGATAATCGATGCATAGCCGCATACTTCCATCTTTCTTTTTAACAAAAAGCACTGGAGCTCCCCAAGGTGATACACTCGGGCGCATTAGCCCTTTGTCTAATAATTCTTGCAATTGCACATTAAGTTCTTTCAACTTAGCAGGTGCCATCCGATACGGTGCTTTAGATATAGGTGTAGTTCCTGGTGTGAGATCAATTTTAAACTCAATTTCTCGATTTGGAGGAAGACCAGGAATTTCATCTGGAAATACATCGGGGAACTCCCGAACAATGGAAATATCCTCCACCTTTTGCTCATCACCTTTAATCTCTATGATACTTGCCAAAAATGCTATACATCCCTTTTTCACCAATTTTTGAGCTTTGAGAGATGATATAATCTGGAGTGGTTGGGAAGTTCTACATATGAATTCAAATTTCTCCTCCCCCGGCATACAAAAGACAACCCTCTTACCAAAACAATCAATATGACCATGATACGCAGCTAACCAATCCATGCCGAGAATTACATCAAAGTCTTGTAAATCTAGCTCGATTAGATTAGCTGACAATTCCCGTTTTCCAATATGAATTACACAGTTATGATAAATCGTAGTTGCCTTCATAGACTTCCCTATGGGGGTTTCAACACATATTTCATACTTTAATTGCTCAGGCATAAGATTCATTGATGCAGCAAAGGAAGGTGACACAAAAGAGAAATTGGAACCAGAATCAAATAACACATGAGCAAGGGCAGACATGATAGGGATAATACCTGTTACCACATCTTCTGTTGCCTGAGTATCACTACGAGTAAGGGCGAAGAGGCGTGCACGGTTTGGTTGCTTCTTTCCATCATCATTCGCCCTCAAATTATCTCTTTTCATCTCAGGACAATCTTTAATACGATGTTCCTTATTTCCACATTTGAAACACGCTCCAGTAATCCAACGGCAGTTTTCTATTTTATGAGACCCTCCACATTTGGTGCACTTACCTTCATTTTTGTTAGCCTCAGATCCATGTGTCCTCTTATTATTTCCTCTGTTGTTACCTTGTGATGGGCTAACTCCACTTTTTCTCTTGCTCGAAAAAGTTCTCTGCTGTTGCATTAATTTCAAATCCCTCTCAGTTAAAGTCGTAGCTGCTAATACCTCCTTTAAGGTCTTGTGCAAATGAGGAGCCACAATGCTCCGAATGTTCAAATTTAAGCCCAACTCAAACTTTCTGGCCTTCTCATAATCATTAGGAACCATGTAGGGTGCAAAACGAGCCAATCCAATAAATCTCCGATAGTACTCCTCCACAGTCAAATCTTTTTGTCTCAAGTTTGTGAATTCGGCTACCTTCATATTGCGGTAGGCTACTGGATAATATTCAGTCTCGAACATCTCACGGAACTGCTTCCATCCCACGAGTTCCTCACCCATTTCTTCACGCTGCAAGTTCCACCAATCTAAGGCCACCCCTTGTAGCTTGAACGTTGCAAATCAGACTTTTTGACCATCTCTCAAGCCTAGAGTGAGAAATAACCCCTCCATTGTGGTCAACCATTTATTAGCTTCTTGTGCCTCTTCTTCACCAGTAAATGACGGCGGTTGCATATTTAGGAATCTCTCCAACGCTTTTTGATCATTGTTCTCCTCATTAGATGTATTACGTGCTTTTTGTATCATGCGGCGGAGAAGAGCATCAGCAATCCCGTCAAAGTCAGCCTCCTCAGCAACGTCTTCGTCAATCTCATGTTGCCTTGCAAGTTCAGCTAATGGAACATTCTCATCGTCGATTTCTCGAGATAGAGCATTACTCGAGCTTGCAACAGACTTCTTCCTAGGGGCCATATTCGTCCTATAACATCACAAGTTTTAAAACACAATTAACTTAATAATATAATAACAATCCTTATATGACACAGACTTAACCTACCCATGAACCCATCCTAGGTCCAAGTCTGATCATAACCTAGGCTCTGATACCACTTTGTCACGACCCAAAAGAAAAACATCATAATAAGTCTCTAGAGCCATGACTGCCACGCACCTAAAAAGGAATACCCTTTTCCAGTCCGCAAGGCAATAAGCACAATAACCAAACCCACCTTATTAAGTCAACAAATTCAGAGCATCTATAATCCCAAAAATAACTCCACAATTCAAATCTCTGAAATGTTACGAAGTAAGGAAATCTCCAAAGTTCACTATCCAATAGTAGCAAAATCAAAAAGAGAAAGTGTTCGAAATACGAAATAAAACATATGGACCTAGATGATGCACTTGTTTCCTTATTCCAGAATCCTAAGAACTTTATGAATAAGGTGGTCTTCTAGCCCCGGCAAGGTAAACTACTACTCCACATCTGCAACCACATAGTTTCAAAACACAAAGGAAAATATCATAGTAAGATAAGGAATCTCAGCAAGTACTCAACCTCGCAAGATTAAGAAAAACCACAAACGCGACTTCATAAATTTACACATACTCATTCATTACAAGAAAATAAACTTACTAAGAACTAATACCTTTGAACTTTATTTCTCAGTCATGCTAACAAAATCAAAGACAGATAAGATTCTTATCATGTTAGGGCCGATGCTACAAACCTGGTAGCACAAATCAAAGAGTGGTTTGTTGTCGCACATACCACCAAAAGCAAGTGGGAGTCTCAATGAAAACGTAGTGCACTACACAAAGAGTGGTGTATGAGCCCCACCACCGAAGGTTAACGAAGACACGGCCTGAATAGTGATGGCATAAAAGAGCTACTCATAAAGTGCAAAGGTTTATCAGAAAACACATTTATCACTTAAGTGCCATCAATCAAATAATTAAATTAGTAGATATTATTTTTCTCTTAAAGAACCGTTATAACTTAGAATAAATAATTAGTCTTTTTCTTTTATACCATAACCATCAACTTCTGTAAACAAATGACATATTAAAAATTTATTTATATAAGTTAAAATTAAAATAATATATATATTTATTTATTATCCACCATAAGAATTAAATATAAAATAATAATAAATAATAAGTTAAATAATAAACAATATGAATATAAAAACAAAAAAAAACCAGAATAAACAAGAAAAATATTTTATTTAATTTAAAGAAAAAAACAAAATCCCATGTAGGTCATAAACTTTGACCATTCAATCATATGCAAACTTGGGCAAAATCACTGCATGTGATGTTTTCTTTTTTTTTTTCCTTCAAAATCAGCTGCAAAAATTTTTTTTTTTTGAAATCAGACGTTCAGTGAACGTCGAGCAGCAGAGGCGGAAAAATTTTTTTTTTGGAAACAGCAGATGCAGAATTTTTTTTTTGAAGCAGCAGATGCAGAATTTTTTTGAAATAGCAGACGCAGAATTTTTTTTTCGAATGCAGCAGATGCAGAATTTTTTTTTTTGTAACAGCAGATGCAGAACTTTTTTTTGAAATAGCAGATGCAGAATTTTTTTTTTTTTCAAATGCAGCAGGTGCAGAAATTTTTTTTGAAACAGCAGATGCAGAAATTTTTTTTTTTGAAACAGCAGACGCAGAATTTTTTTTTTTCGAATGCAGCAGACGCAGATTTTTTTTTGAAAGCAAGTCCAATATATATATATATATTTTTAAAGGATTAATTACTACTCTACTACAGATGCACATAGGTTTACACACCAACTTCAAGAAACAAATATAAGATTTAATTAAAAACGAAAATTAGATTTTTTTCCCCTCAAAGAATATTTTTAAAAGAATTTTCCTTAATACGTAAGCCAAGAAATATCTTGAATAATCACAATAAATAAGGTTTTTGTACTTACCTTTCTCACAAGCAAAGCAAAAGGTAATATTCAATGATGCAGACAAAACTCCAAGAATTACAGTCCTAAATACGAACACCACCTTCCTGTGTAAAACTTGTATCTTCTGTATTTGCTCATTTATCCTTTGGTGGTCCTACCAGAACGAATATGTACGTCTTAATTTTTTTTTCAGAGTCCAACTTATATGTTCTAGTGAATTTTTTTTTTCCAAAAAAAAAAAATCGTATCCTCATATAACTTCTCTCCCTCTTATCTGACTATACCTTTTTCTTTTGAATAAAACACAAAGTTTAACTCGTTTTAAATTTTCATAGGGATAAAACCAACTTAAGTGGGAAACAAAATCCCAAAATTTAAGTAAATGAAATTAGTGAGGCGTTACACTCCTGTAATGGCCTAGGCCCAACTACTGGCCTGCCACCACACTTGAGCCTAACCAACTGGCCCAAAATGCTTAAGTCGATAATGACAGTAGTAGTGAACCTAAGTCATTATAAAGTGCACACAAATCTCACAAATAACTGATGTGGGATGGGGCGTTACAAACTCTCCCGCTTAAAGACGCGACGTCCTCGTCGCAGCCCAAACACAATATGTAACCATAGCCTAACCCCGAGCGTAGAATGCGCGAGCCGCTCGATACCACTGTAATGGCCTGTGCCCAACCATCGGCTGCCACCACACTTGAGCCTAACCAACTGGCCCAAAATGCTTAAGCCGGTAATGACAGTAGTAGTGAACCTAATTCATTATATAGTGCACACAAATCTCACAAATAACCGATGTGAGATTGGGCGTTACAGATTATTAAGTTAATTCTCAGGAACCAGAATTGTGTGCATGATGATCTACTGAAAAAGTGATCAACCTGTCGAACTTTCAGATAGAATGAAAGAGCTGGCACAGTCAAGCAAGTTCAAGGTAGGATGAAAGAGCTGGCACAGTCAAGTAAGTTCATGATGTAACTAAAATGTTGGCAACGAAGTGGGGTAGCGACGCAATTTGCCAACCCTACTCAGCACCTGGTAGAAAAATTTTCGCGGCTACTCATATCCTATACCTCATGATATCGGAGTTGACCCCTAACACCAGGGATGAAAGAAACCTTGACTCACTCATATGGGGCCTCTGGTAAACAAGGTCAATAGAATAGGGTAATGTGATAAAATTGGATTAAAACCCCTGCTTATAAATAATAAATTAATAAATCTTAACACAAAAATATAGTAAAGGGTTATTACAAAAATTTAAACTTTTGTCTTCAAAGTCGCATGACAAATTTTAACTACTAAATTAGGAAATTTTTTCATCAATATATATACATATACATACATACATATATATATATATATATATATATATATATATATATATATATACACATAAATATATGTGCGTGTATGAACACACAAATATACCGGGGTGGGGGTGGGCAGGGCAGGGTTGATAAACCCTATCCTTACTCGCCCTTGTACCGAGGTAACGGTCAAGACCCTATCCCTCCCTCAACAGGACAGGAGATTTTTGCCAAAAACCTTGCCCCAACCCCTGCGGCTCTTGCAAAACGGAGCCTGGTGGGGTTCTTGCTTAGCAAAAGCTTAGGAAAAAAAAAAAAAAAGAGGAAAATTTACCTGCATGACCATTTGATGCAGCAAGGTGAAGAGAAGTTTATTCATCTCCATCTTCTTCCAGTTCCAGCAACCAGGGGCTTGTCAAAAGGAGATGGACTATATTAAGATGTCCATTACTGCAAGCCAAGTGCATAACATTCTGGTTATAACAGTTGAGCTTAGAAGCAACCCATGGATCGATGTCTAAAAGAACCAATAAGACCCTTTCATGCCCCCTGCGACAAGCATCATGCATGGGTGTGTCCAAGTTGCCGTTCTCCGCTGCCACCATTTCAGGGCGGATCGAAACAATTTTCTTCACCAACTCCACATGTCCAAGCCTTGAAGCAAGGTGCAATGCTGTGTCTGAGTTCTTGTAAGTCGTTTGTTCAAGCAAACTCTTATCTTTCCTCACTAAGTTTAGGAAAGTAGCGGAATCATTATTCACAATGGCCATGAATAGCTGAGGATCCATTGGCTCAGTACTCTTTGGTTATTAACAAGCTCATTATAGCAGAGCTAGGAACTTATAGCTAGTCAAGCGAACATCCATACATACCTTTCTTAGAAGACTGTACAAAGATCCTTAATAGCAGGATCGATTTTACACTGAGACATGTATACAGAAAAGTTAATAAATGTGCTGATTGGTTGGCAAATTAGGATCTCGGCAAGTCGCTTAGTTGTTGGGACATCGCCGTTGTCCCTTGTCCGCTTCAAGTTCTCTGGAGAAAGATAGAAAGGGGACATTTTCTGAAAATTTGACTACACATTTGATCTAAGCCTTCCGAAAAGAAAGGAAAAAAATCAAAATTATAGTAAAACACAAAGGTCCTTTTTTTTTAATTTCTTTGGTACAAGAAAATCAAAATTACTAATGACGAGGTGATGACATGCGCACTCCACAAATTTAAAACAAAAAATAAAGAATAATTTATGAGTTATTAAATTATAGGATAGTTGACCTACTCTTCGATAATATGATCATGTAGTATTCTATAGATTAACGTCGATGGTGGTATAATTGTATATTCAGTCAACATTTGTTGTTGAATGCATATGGCCAAGGATCTCAATAATGTTGCACGTACAATTTAAAAATAACAATATTATTTTTCTTGGAACAATTGAGGGATGCTTGTGCAACCCTTAAAGATTTAGGGTGCATTGGATTTC
The DNA here is from genome assembly GCA_028554755.1 of Cordia subcordata. Lineage (NCBI taxonomy): Eukaryota > Viridiplantae > Streptophyta > Magnoliopsida > Boraginales > Cordiaceae > Cordia > Cordia subcordata. The sequence goes on along the minus strand of JAPTOF010000006.1, from coordinate 12,265,709 downwards.
CTTTTTTTATAATTTTGTTTTTAAAAAATAAACTACTATTACTTTTTTGGAACAATTGAGGGATGTTTGCGCAACCCCTGAAGATTTAGACTGTGTTTAGATTAATTTTTTTCACCAAAAAAAATATTTAAAATATATATATATATATATTTCAATAAACATTTGAATTGGATTTCAAAAATAGGTGAAAATTTTAAGGAAATTTAATTCTAATTCAAAGGTCAAAAGTTTTAATTTCTAAGAAAATACTTTTCTAGAAAAGATTTATAAAAAATACCGTAAAAAAAAATTCACATTAGCTCTTGGAATAACTTGTAGGTGAACAGAAGATTCTGAATCCTCTAATGACCTATTTCATTGGTCCTTTCTCATTTCTCGGCCACTTCGAACAATTTTTTTTTGTTGCAAGAAAAATTCAACTCGCAAAATTTGATCATCGAAACAATCAACGGAGTCCGACCACCAACTGCCAAACATTGGGCGCATAGCACATCTCCTATACTAAGCACCAGTTTAGTCAAAATAGTCGAAAGTAGGGGACTAGATTAAAACCCAAATCACGAGTCGTGTCCATTTCTAATTTTTGTTGTTAGAACATTCCCGGAGCAGGGCCGGAACTAGAAATTTTTTTTTGAGGGGAACCGAGACTTATATACGTATTTGAATGAAAACCATCATCAAGATTAATTAAAAAACAAGTCTTCCCGTCTTCTAATGTGAAAGAGAACATATTATATAAATACTATTAGATTTTTTAAACATAAACAAATATAAAAGAAATACTATTTAACAAAATAATATAAAATTATATAAGAAAAAGTTTACTAATTTAAGCTCATCTCTCCTTTATGAATTTTTCTAGCCAAAACAAATAATAAATAATATACGAAAAAACTCCCTGAATAAATAAATTCTTTGTGAATAAGCTATCTAAAATTTATCAATTTCGTCAATTTATCTTGCAAAAAAATTATCCTAAGTACCTCACTAACAGAATAAATAAACTAAGGATTATTGAACTAAATTCGATAAAATTAATTATATATTACGAAAAATAATCATTAAAATATAATATTGTAGAAAAATGTATACGAAAAAATTATTAGGAAAATAATTTCAAACAAAAGAAAAGAAGAGAAAAATCAAGAGGGAAGGGGAAGCGATGAGAAGAATTTTCAAAAATTTTATATGCATAAATATATATATTTCAACGCTTGGAAGGGCCAGTGGGTTCCGCCCGTCCCGGAGGACTACTTCCAAGAAATTTGATCTCGTCTTCCCTGGAATTTCTTTCCAGTTCACCGATTTCGCCAGTTGATATCATTGGAGTATGCATGAAATTTTCAATTTTTCGAAACCCCATAGAACTTTCCTTTAAAAAAAAAAAAAAAAGAAAAGAAAAAGCCATAGAATAGAAAATTGATGAACCCAATAGTCTATGGTCACTATGCATGGAATCACTACAACATATTTTAAGGCTTCCATATTTTTCTTACGATATCGTCGTTCATCAACGTCGCATCATGGAAAGTAAGAGGAAGATGCATTATCGGCAACTGCTATAGGCCAGGCAGGTGCAAACAACCGCCAATATTTAACGCTGATTTTGATTCCGTGCTTTACATAGGTTTTTATAAATTCTTAAATTGTATTTTTTTTTAATTTTTAAAATTTAGGTGAATTTTATTTTTAATTTCCTTTTTATAATATAGGTTGTTTTTTAAAAAAAAAATAGCATAAAATATTGTGATTCCAAAATGATACTCTTTTAGTTCAAATATTTGTAGTTGGATTGTAATACAAAATATACTTGAGCACAACAAGTTTTAAATCAGACCCATTAAAATAAAAGAAAAGTTGTAAATAGATATTTTATTTTGATGAAATACTACAAATAAAATTTGGATTTGAGACAAAAATTTCCCTTCTCAAACTTAAAAAAATTATATCTCAAAATAGATTTGAGACGAAAATTTTCTATCCCAAAAAATCCTCGTTTTAAATTTTAAAACAGAAAATTTCATTTCTAATTGAGACGAATTTTTTTTTTTTTGTCTCAAATCGACATGGAAAATTTCCTTTCAAATTTTTCATCCCAAATTCATCAATTTCTAGGAATAAGATATCATTGCGTCAAAAAGACTATAATACCGACATGACATCCATAGGAACTTCATATTGGTTGAAAGAATCCCCAAACACTTGGCTGATCGACATCTTCTAAAATTTATATTTTGATGACATGGTATCATTTCAACAATGAAGTATAACTTTATATAATACTACAAATTTTAATATTACATTGCAGTTAGTAATTCCTGTCAAGAATGCTAAGGTTCGAAAATAAAAAATAATTGGTTAATATGAGAAGTGACCCAAAACTTTATAAGGGGTCTTAAATTTTCTGATTTTTTATTTGCAAGGTATATTTTATCACCTCTTTGTGTATGACCTGAACCAAAAACCAAGAATAGGATTGAGCTTAAATGAGCAAAATTAGGAACCGGCAAACTAAGAATAACCAAGAGCTCACACGAGTAAAACAACCAGGGATAAGTAACACGTGCAACATGAGAAGTTGGGTCAAAATCTACCCAACTCTTATAAAGTGGTCTTAGATTTTCTAATTTTTCAACGTGCAAGAGATATTTCAATAATTCCTTTTAAAATATCTAAGACGTTACTTTCACTCTCATGTTTTGGAACTTAAAAATGAAATAAGTAGTTCAAATGCACTATACGAATGTTATTCTTGAACCATCCCGTGATTGCTACATAAACTTTTTATTCATTTGTTTTCTCCCTTGTATTTTTACATAGACTTCTAAAATTATATATTTCGTATCGTTTTAAAAAAATTGTTTCCTCAAAAATTTTAAGTTTCTGGCTTTTTGAAAAAGATGCTCGATTAAAAGTTTTTATTTTTTTTTAAAGTCAATTTAAATATTTTTGTAAACACTTTCTTTCAAAAAAAATATTTTTATGAATAAAAAAAAAGAAAAAAAAATCCGAACGGAGTCTTAATCATCCAATTTCACTAGGGGGAACATCCAAAAGCAGATGATTTGTAATAAGTACTCATAATTCAATCAAAAGGGAAGAGATCCCATCTAACTACGGATTTCAGCTAATAGTATTTGCCACATTAGCTTTTCTATAGATTTTACAGAAGCATGAGCTATAAGCCTGTTCCGTCTCCTTAATCTCATGAATAATTAGGGTCATACGCAGTTTATAATCTCTAAAATCGTATTAAATTTTAGTTTCTTAAATATTTTAGAATTAATATCGTACCATGAGAAGAAATCTCCATCCAAACCATTCTGAATTTTTGACACAATTTGATATGAATATTTTAATAATCTTCAATGAAATGTTTGATAGATTACTCATATGGTAACAAAATTTCAAATGATAAAATAAAATAAAATTAAAAAAGAAATGAAGCTTAACCTTAACTGATGAAAATAATGATACAATGAGTTAATCATCATTACAGTCGAAACGTAAACAACAAAAGAAATAAGAATAAGGTGAACAGAAATAAGAACACAAAATTAACAATTACTCTAGCATTTTTTTTTTTTTAACAAAGAAAATGCAATAAATATGTTACAAAAAAGTGTGCAAAGTAAAGGTTTCATACAAGCATCAAACTGTTGCAATGGCATGGTAAAAATGTGTAAAACATTTCAGAGAGTGAGGGGAAGAGGGGGCAGCCCTCGGCCCAATCATTCAATTCGCTCCAATAGATAGGCATGGCTTTGTAGTCAAAGCAACTTCGTCACTTTCGTGTACCCATCGGACGACAGCCCTTTCGGGGGTTCCTTAAGGATCGATTCACTCTACGTAGATTGACTGAACGCAGAAAACCTTCCACTGGCAGGCGATCGTGTTTTTCACAGGATTTTTCGTTACTCATGTCAGCATTCTCACTTCTGATATCTCTAGGTTTTGTCACCAAAAACCTTCCCCGATTGACAGAACGTTCCGCCACTGACACTTGAAAAAGCAGCTTTCAAGGTCTCGTCGCTTCATTTAGCATCAAAATATAGGGATATTGAATACCATTCAAGCTTTGCATTTCTTGCTCAGTCTGTATGAGTATCTTCAGTAGCTTACTTGATTTCATAACAGGACATGCAACTATGTTTCAGTAGAAAGACCGAATGTCCACGAACATCTTAAAAAGATAGATGCCTGTCATAACCATGTGTGCAATCTTTCCATCACTTTATCAGCGAGATTGTTTTACACAATTCATAAACTTAGCATGCTCTAATCAGGAGACAGATCAAGCAAATTCGTCGTGCTTATGTCTTAGACAAATTCTTTGTTCATGGAACAGTAATGTAACACGAAATAGAATGTTGCAACCAGAAATAAGCAAGCAGTCTTGACAAGGGACAAATGATGAACTTAGCCATTGTTCGCGTAATCGTGTTTGTTGAAGACGAAAGATTAATCACCCTTAACCAAAATTCAGTGTGTATGATATCCTTGAGAGAGGGCGCTGTCAAGGTTAGAATTACTGGAAGAATCAGACGGTGTCCCCTGCTTTAACATCTGCTTCCTCTTAGCTTTCTCTTTCCTGTACTTGGAACTCGTTTGAATTAAATTTGTTTTAAAGAGTTTTTTTAATAACTTTTGGAAAATAGTTTTTTTTTAGAAACTAAAAATTCTGGCTTCTAAAAACAGTTGTATTTGAGCTTTTTTCAGAGTTTTAGTTTTTTCAAAAACCAAATCAAGCAGTTATCGCAAAAGTAATATAACTTTTTTAAGAAAAAAATATTTTTTCCTGAAAAAAAAAAATCAATCCAAACAAGCCCTTGATCTTCTCAAACCAGTGCCTCACTGAGACAAATCCTAGACCAAAAAAAACTAATATCAGGTGTAAACTTGAAAAAAGATACCGCTACCATGCTCCTATTTCTAGTTGTTGATTAAAAGAAGCATTTTTTCCCAGCATTATTGTGAAAAAGGGCCACTTTTCAAATTGTTTTAAAAATGGACTCTTTTAGAGTTTTAAAATCGGAAAACGAATTTTGAAAATCTATGTTTCGGATATTCAAAATCCGATAATTTTTTAATTTTCAAAGTGGAAAAGCTTTTGGGAATCCATGTTTAGATTTTCAAAGTCCAAACCGACTTTCAAAAATCCATTCTCGACCATTTTAAACCCGCCCTTCTCCTTTCTTCCCCACTCCACCCCTCACGAAAATTTTCTCCCTCCGCCCAACCCTCTCTTGCAAAACCAGCCCTCAAGCCTAGGAATTTGTCCTTTTCTGTAGCTTTTAAAGTTTTTATGTTAATTTTCAGTTATGTTTTATGCTTTTTTAAGTTATGTTTCATTCGTTATAATAATCTTATATTGTTGTATAGTGTTGTTAAGATGATGTAATTTTGATATGTTATATTCTTGTTTTCGTTATTTTGTCATAAGTTGTTTAAATATGTTATTTTTTTGTGTTGTTAATTGTGGCTTTTATAATTGATAGGAATTTAGGATTTAAGGAAATTTGTTTAGTTTCTTTAATTAATATAAATTTATTGATTTTTGGATTTTAAGAAATTTATGTAGCTTATGACTAATAGTAATTTTGTATTTACAAAATTATGTAGTTTTTTATTAGTATGAATTTATTGACTTTTAGGAATTTAAGAAATGTATGTCCTTTTCATTATTAACAAGGATTTAGGAAATTAAGAAATTTATTTAGTTTTATTAAATAATATGGATATATAGATTTTTATTATAATAAATGTATGTAGTTTTATGATTAATAGTAATTTCGAATTTATTGATTTTCAAGATTTTAAGAAAGTAGTTTCCTTTTAATGATTAATATGGATTTAGGAAATTAAAAAAGTATTTAGTTTTATTAAATAATATGAATTTATTGAATTTTAGTATTTTAAGAAATTTATGTAGTTTTTATGATTAATTATTTAGGATTTTAAGAAATCTGTATACTTGTTTTATTTATATGAATCTATTGATTTTTATAAGTTGAAGGAATTTATATTATTGCAATGATTAATAGAGATTTAGGAATTTTAAGAAATTTATTTAGTTTTATTAGATAATATGAATTTATTGTTTTTTTTTAAAGATTTTAAGAAATGTATGTAGTTTAATGATTAATAGTAATTTCGAACTTTTTGATTTTTTTGAATGCCTTTCTTCTGCATGTTTTGGCCTACCGGACGCAGGTGCCGGTTGACCCGCAAAGTTGATTGGCAGGTGTTGGCTGGGACACTAGTCAACCAATTTGTCTGAGAGTTGTTTTTGGGGCCTAACGAGGGTTTCAATCAACTAATAATTTCAACGAGTCCAAGATTATTGGTACTAATTGAGGTACCCACGATTTTTGTTTGAACTCCTTTCATATGACCAAAAAAATTTATCATCGACAACATTTGGGGCTGAGACATATAAATTTTTCTCGATTGAGTACCCATATAAAAAGCCATTATTAACCTCTAATTGTCAAAACGGCCAATCATCGGAAATCACAAAAAAAGGCCCACCCTTATGTAGTATGTTTAACAATACAAGAATAGGTCTCAAAATAATCTAGTATAAGTTATTATAAGACAACCTTTATCTACCAATCGAGTTTTATAACACCCAATTGACAGCTGAGAAATGTAAACTTCCTTAGTCAAGCGCCCATATAAAAATGTACTATTAATGTCCAATTATCGAAGCAGCCAATCATTGTAATCTATACGAGAAAGAACTACACTTCTTGTAATATGTTTGGGGACAAGAAAACAGGTTTCAAAATAATCCACACCAGGTCTTCTCTCTTTTTTCTCGTATGGATTTTCATGGCTATCCTTCGACTGTTTTTTCGAATTTCTTCTTCTTCAAGTCCTTTTCTCATTCTCCTCCTTCCTTTCAAGTGTTTGTTTTAGATTTTTTTGATTGTTGTAATTTTTAGCTCTGCATCAGCGTCATCATCGTCGTCATAATCATCTTTTAAACTCTGAATACACTCTTGCTTTGTGGTTTAAGAGCCTGTTTGGCTAAGCTTGTCTGGGATTTATAAGTTGTAAATATAAGAGTGTTTTTTTTTCCAAATATTTATAAATAGTAATATGAGAAGGTGTTTTTTTTTTAAATGCTTATAAGTAGCAAAATTAGTTGAGCCAAACAGGCTTTAAACGTACTATAACAATTTACTTATTTTTTTCTCCTTACATTTAAGGATTTTGATTCTTTTATTTATTTAAGTAATCTTATTTCCATTTCACTCTATTACTTTCCTAATTTTAATAGAATAAAACTTTCCCAATTTTTATTTCAGGGACTCTCCAACACGTTATTTTATTTTAATATCTCCTTATTTTAATTAAACACATCAATTTAATTTTTACAATATTTTATTTTTTTCATATTGTAAACATTGATTTTACTATTGATTATCAATCATTAGTTATTTAATTATTTCCGATGTTTTAGGTTAGGGATTGGAAAAGAGACGAGATAAGAGCCCCATCGTTTGCAGGAAAATCAGAAATGAGTAGGGGATCTTTAAATTTTAAGGAATAGCCATGAAAATACACGCGAATATATTTCTTTTTCACTTAACAATATAATGGTGGTCCTTTGGGTTGTATACCCATGCCACTAAACCGATGTCTAAAATTTAAAAATAAAATTACTTATAATATTATAATTAATAATATTATAATATTATAAAAAGTAATTTTATAAATATAAACTTTAATAATACAACGTGTAATATATAATAGTTAAATCTCGACTGACACTTTTAGGTTCTTGCAAGTGGTGGTTTAAAATTTAGACTTCAAACAATAGAATTAAAAGATAGCTCGACTAATTGAGATTATTCTCTCTTAACGTGAAAATTTGGATTCAATCCCATGGAGTGAGAGTTTCGTATTAAAAAAAAAAAAAAAAGTTTAGACTTCAAAAAGAAAGGAAAGGCTGGCTTTTGAATCAGACACAGGTGTAGATCTAGAACCTATGAGCTTCTTGAGGTGGGATTACGAAAAGCTTGGAATAACATAATTTCTAACCAAGGAAAAAAAACATTGGCTCACCCAACACTCTCGAATCATCTCAAATTTCCTAAAGTGGATAATTCTGGACCCATATTCACGCAACATTCTTCTTTCTTTTTTCTTTCCCCCCTTCCTCTTGTGGTATCTTCTTCCTTTTGGTCGCTTGTTATTATATTAAGATAAACTCCTCCTCAACACATATATCTTCTAATAAAGATCAATAAATGAGATATGTTGTAATCTTATTATTGTATAGGATTGTATCTCTTTGGATTAATCTTATTTTCATCTGTACATGTATTTATATCACTAATTTTTTGAATACAATTATTGAGCTTTTTCATCTATTCCTAAGTTTTGTTATAGTATTTAGAGCAATTTAACTTTAACGAGTCTTCAATCCTACATTTTTTTTTCTTCTCTTTCTCCTTTCGCTCATTTTTTTTCCTTCTCTTTCTTCTTTCTCTCATAATGGCGACTGATAAGAGCAATGACTCTTCTAACTCATCCTCTACTGTCTCCTCTTCACAAATTATCACGTCTCCTCTTCACAAATTATCACCCAAAATGAAATAGTTCAATCAAACACCTTGATAACAATAAATGTCGCCAACCACCTTCCCCTAAAGCTCACCACTACCAATTGATAACAATAAATGTCGCCAACCAACTTCCCCTAAAGCTCACCACTACCAATTATTACTCCTAGCGCACACAGTTTGATGCCTTACTTTATGGATATGATCTCTTTGGCTATGTTGATGGCTCAAAACCATGTCCTTTAGAAACCATTACTGAAAATGGACAAACAATTTCCAACTCAGCTTATGTCTTTTGGATGCACCAAGATAAATTACTTCTTCTTGGCATTATTTATTAATACAATAAATTAATAAACCAATATCCTCTCTACAAGCTTAAACTTTTAGATTATGTGATAATTCTAAGATGGAATCAGAACCTGGAAGCCAAACGGCACAGGTTCGATCCTTACCGCCACCCATTTAATTAAATTGTCCACGTGCAAGTTCTAAACAAATCAAACTGCACGTGAGGGGGCGTATTAATATAATAAATTAATAAACCAATATCCTCTCTACAAGCTTAAACTTTTAGATGGGGTGGTAATTTTAAGATATGAGAACTGATTAGGATCTTTTTAAGAGAGATTTTAATTGTTTATATATATATGTTTGTATATATATATATATATATATTATCATTTTAGTCATAAATAATAAAAACCCAAAACAAAATAAATTCTTTAAAATGTTTTTTTTCTCCTCCCATTATCTATATTTTTTTAAGGATTTAAATTTGCTGAACAATTGAAATTATATAATATGCACATAAATGGTTAAAATTTCTCTCTCTATAAAATAAGAAAATTAATGATATGAGAGGATCATCTATCACATCTATACATGCCAAATCTTTTAAAATTTGAGACGTATTGACCGCATTTTAAAATTTATAATTGATACCTTATAATACCCCATCTCACATTGGCCCAATTGTGGTGACAAGTCAGTAGCTAAGCTTGATACTTACATACCTAACATGAGTTGTTCATTGTCAAAACCTTCAATGGCCCACTTGGGGTGGAAGACTAGTAGTTGAATCTAAGTCGTTACGTACTAATGATGATGCCTAAGAGGGTGAAATGTTATATAACTAACATGAGCTACTCATTGTCAAAACCTTCAATGACCCACTTGGGGTGGTAGATTATTAGTTCGTCATGAATCATTTTATACGTAACATGAGCTACTCATTATCAAAACCTTCAATGGCAATGCCTAATCAGGTTCGAATCTAGTCCATTGCCCTGGGTTGAGTGCCTTCGACTTACTTGGTGCATAGAATAGGGGATGTATTATGCATTTGAGGTTTCCAGTTAATGGTCAGACTCCGCCAACTAGATTTTCCTTGTTACAAAAAAAAAAAGAAGCCTAATAGGGTAAAACATTATATACCTAACATGAACTAATCATTACCAAGACCTTCAATGGTCCACTTGTAATAATAAACTAGTAGTTGAGCCTGAGTTGTTAAATACTTAACATGAGCTACTCATTATCAAAACCTTCAATGGCAATGTCGAAAAAGATGAAACATTACATACCTAACATGAGCTACATATTGTCAAAATCTTTAATGGCCCACTTGTGTGGTAGAATAGTAGTTATCTAAATGTTTCACACTTAACATAAGTTACTCATTATCAAAACCTTTAATGGTAATGCCTAATATCATACTTAACATAAGCTACTCATTATCAAAATCTTCAATAGCAATGCCTCATAGGGTGAATATTTCAGTTATTAATCAAAAATTGAAGTTAAATCCAAGCAAAATTCAAAATTTTATTTGATTCAATTTCACTTAGTAAACATAAACTAATTCAACTTTCAAGTTAGATATTAGAATTCAGCTAGTAACCAGGAAAGCAAAATATCAAAACATCATTGTTTTTATAATATAGTTATTTTGGTTATCTCTGTGTAACAAGAAGGGAATAAAATAGCATTTAATATCTTGATTATTTGACATTCTTTTTAGGTTATATTTTTACAAATGTTGTACAATTCAATTATTTTAAATAATAACTGAAATCAAACAAAATAATTCTAAATTTCAATTAATCAAGTCTCTACTACTAAATATTGCTTAAGTAAAATTCAAGAAGTAATTCAAGTGATTTTCAGAAAATGATAATTTGATCCGAGATACCATAAGAGACCAAAGGTTGAATTAGAGGTGAATCTTTTTCTTTGGAGTCAAAGTGAAATTTCCATTCATTGGAAAAATAACCGACAAGGTTAGCTAAATTGGTGGGCATAAATTGGCTTTTAAGGGGAATATTAGACAGATTCTTAATATTTTCATTCGCCACCCAATTGCATGGCCTATTAGGATCCCTAGGAATGTTATTAAAATTAATGCAAGAGCCCACATAGTGTCTTGTGATCAATAACAACTAAGTGTGGAAGGATCATAGATGAACATCCAAAATTTTCTTTAAAGCACGTGTATAAAGAAGCTAATAATTGTATAGATTGGATGGCAAACTTGATTTGTAACTGACAGTTGGAATACACTTTGTTGAGGTGCCACCTTACCATCTCAAGAATCTACTAGGGAATGACATGAAAGGAGTTTTCTTTCCACAATAAGTATCTATGTAATCTAGCTTAGTCCCCACAGAAAAAAAAAAACAAAAAATTGATACAAGCGCAGTTGATGCAATTGCTTTCGGAATGATTTTCTTAATATTCTCCATGATCACATGGGCTAAAGAGATAGTTCAAGTAATTAAGACTATCTTCCTCAAGTGTAAGTTCCTGAATTCAATCCCATAAAGGTAGGTGTTTAACGACGACAACAATCAAAAAAAGAAAAAAGCGCTATTTAGTGGATATTCGCTCCAAGGTGGAGTTTTAAAAAAGAGGGAAAATATTGGCCAAGTGAACATCCTAACCACAGAAGCGGCAAATTATAAGGTGCACCTTCAATAAAGTGCACCTTTATCTATGTGGTCCTCAAGGTATGTTAGCACACATGCCTATATATATGCATATTAAAAAGAAAAAAAAGCCACTTATCTCTTTAAATCTCAGTCTCTGTATTTTCTTTCTATCTACATCTCTCTTATCTCTCTCTATAAGTCTCTATTCTTTCTCTCTTTGTACGTCTCTTTTCTTCTCTCTTTCTCTTTTTTCTACTTTCTCTTTTCTCTGTTTTGACAGTAGATTTGTGTTAATGTTATTTTCTTGATAGCGCTAATAGGTGAATGGTTTGATATTATTAACAATTAATTGGATTGATATCGAGAAATGATGGTGAATGCAATTGATTAATAGGTTGCATCGTTGTAACAATTGTTTTGAAGGATTGGTATTTATTCAATAGTTTATTACTGTTTGGTTAATTTTGTATAACTGTTTATTCCGTAACCTATTATTGTCTGATCAATATTTTATAACTGTTTGTTCAGTAGCCTATTATTATTTGTTCAGTATTCTATAATTGTTTATTCAGTAAACAATTATTATTTATTTAGTGTTCCATATTTGTTTGTTTAGTATTCTATAACTGTTTGTTTAGTAGTCTGTAACCTATTATTGTTTGTTTAGTATTCTATAACTGTTTGTTCAGTAGTTTGTAATCTATTATTGCTTGTTCAATATTGTATAACTGTTTGTTCAGTAGATTATTATTATTTGTTCAGTAGTAATAGCATGTTATTATTTGTTCGGTATTTTATAAGAGTTTGTTCTATAGATTATTATTGTTTATTCAATAGTATATTATTTATCAAAATATCTATTTATAATTGAAATTGGTTGCATTTACCTTTAACATATCAGTAGAAACACATAAGCATATACATAAATTCAATTCTATTTTTGCTTCGATTTCTTAACATGTTGTTGGTTCGGATTCGATGTTTTTAAATCCTTTAGACGTTGTTACTTCCAATTCGATGTTTTCAAATCTTTTGAATGTTGTTGCTTCTATCATTTTATTAAATTTAATCTACGATTTTGATTTATAGTATTTATTTAGTTATTGAAAAAATTGAATTAAACTAGTATAATTAGGATTTGGGAGATTTGAATTTGAATTAAAGATGTTACAATAGAGTAGAAAATTATAAGTAAAAAAAAATACTTGTATAACGTGTAAAATATATAATGTGCAACTGCACGTCGTAATATACACCTACGGGCTTAGTATAAGCTTCCACAGTAGGCCGTCAGCCCAGAGATCACCAACCAGCCAACCATACAATTGAAATTGAAATAAATAATAATTCTCTAAATAATTCTGGAATCTTCTCACTCACCAAATCCTCTCTCCCACACCTTATCTTCTGAAAACCCTAACCAACCACCCCATTCTTTGCATTCAACCATCTACACTCTTCACTTTCAACACCCTCCTTATCTTCTCTGTTTAGAGCTTCACTTTTCTCCTCCATTTTTATTCTCCTCAAGCTAAACAGTAAGTTTTTTTTTCTCTTTCCTTTTAATTTAATTTAGAGACACTTTTACTTCATCAGTTCAATTGCGCTAATTCACCTTTTCCTTTAGTTTTTGTTTTGTTCTTGTTATATCAATGTAGTATAGCGTTTCATCTTTTGTTTTTTGGTTTTGTTCTAGTTGTATCAATGAAGGTAGTATAACATTTAATATTTTGTTCGTAATTGGATGTCAAGTTTGAATTTTTTTTTCTCGTGAAATGGGCCTTCTTTTTGAGGATTGATAATTTGTGGTAGTATTTTTGACGTAAATTTCTACTGTCATGATAATCGAAGGGATTGAATGAATCGAATCGAAGAAAAACTCTAAAAGAATCAATAGTTTAACTTAAAAAGGTATAACTGGATACTCAATTTGGCCAGAAGTAACGCCATGTTCTCCAACATCGGATATCTTCGGAAAACTCAAAGATTGGAACTTCTTTTCTTTTGAAAAGTAGAACTCGAAAATGCAAAAAATTAGAAGAGAAGATTAGTTTTGTGGCATTTTACTCATTAGTTCCAAAAGCATGACATTTTGGTTGTTTTTTTCAAAAAAAATGGGGCATTTAACTCACTCTCTCAGCTTGGGAGTGTATGTTATCAGTTCATTTAGGTGGGAGAATATGTTATCAGTTCATTTAGGTGGACATGAAATGTTTAGTAAACTTGCCTGTTGAAGCTAGAACACGCTTGCTTGAAGTTAAATGTTTCTTATTTTCAATTGCTTGTATATATTCTTTCATATGTAGTCTAACTATCTTCATGGAGGGTTTTCATTATAATGTGGTTCTTAATGGATTTGTTGCAGAATTATGGCATCAACTTTCACTGCCGTGTCTTCTGTTGGCTCTGTTGCTTCAACCAGCAGCCGTGCAACAGATAAGAAATTCAGAAATTCTTCAGAGGCTTTATCTTCTTTCTCTTCGATATCTTCAACTTCTTTGGGAGGCAGGAGTGGAAATGTGGTTCTGCGGAAAAGATGTAACCCAAAAGTCCAGGCTATGGCCAAGGACTTGTACTTCAACAAGGATGGTTCAGCTGTTAAGAAATTGCAGGTAAATTTTTAATAAGAATGTTTGTGATTATGAGTTCCAAGCCCCTTTCATAGAAAGGGGAAAAAGCCTTTGATTTGTCTGACTTTATTTCTATGTGTCCTCTGCAGGCTGGTGTTAACAAACTTGCAGATCTTGTTGGTGTCACTCTGGGTCCAAAAGGAAGAAATGTGGTTCTGGAGAGCAAGTATGGGTCTCCAAAAATTGTTAATGATGGTGTTACTGTAGCTAGAGAGGTATAAGTCCTATTAAGTGTTGGTGATTTCCTGCTAATGTTTATGTAGAGATGATATGGAGATGTGATTGTTTATGTAGTTTCAAGCTTGTATTATGAATTAAGGTGTGAAGGTTTGTTACTCTGGAGTCTGATCCAATTTCTAAATATTTGGTATAGGTTGAACTAGAGGACCCTGTTGAGAATATTGGAGCCAAGTTGGTACGACAAGCTGCTTCAAAGACAAATGATTTGGCTGGGGATGGAACAACAACTTCTGTTGTCTTAGCACAAGGTCTGATTGCCGAAGGTGTAAAGGTACGTGATAGAAATCTTACTTACCTTTGGTTTTCTCGAAAATCCTGGAAGTATGCAACCATTAGTTCTCGAGTCCAGAAGGTGCGATTGCTAACTTAAACCTTGAACTACTCAGGTGGTAGCAGCTGGTGCAAATCCTATTCAGATTACACGGGGCATTGAGAAGACAGCGAAAGCATTGGTTACTGAGCTTCGATCAATGTCAAAAGATGTACGAAAGATAGTTTCCTGTTTTTGTCTGTATATGTGTATGTTGTTGTTTATTCAATTGCTAGTGGTGACATTGGTTCTAAATGAAAATTTGATATTGTTCTATGAATCTATGTTGAAATGCCCTATGGTTATATTTTACAGGTAGAAGACAGTGAGCTGGCAGATGTAGCTGCAGTTAGTGCAGGAAACAACTACGAAATAGGAAATATGATTGCAGAAGCCATGATGAAAGTGGGCAGGAAAGGTGTGGTGACTCTTGAGGAAGGGCGAAGTTCTGAGAATAATTTGGTTGTTGTGGAAGGCATGCAATTTGATCGAGGCTATATTTCCCCTTATTTTGTGACAGACAGTGAGAAGATGGCTGTTGAATATGAGAACTGCAAGGTTCCTGGCTCTTTCACTCAGTTGTAGTATCTTAAAGGGAAAATCTCTTTTTGTTCTTGAATGTGCTGTATCTTTGGTTATGGCCTGGGCTAACTTTTGGCTTTTGATGTTACCTTTGCAGCTGCTTCTAGTTGACAAAAAGATTACGAATGCAAGGGATTTAGTCAATGTGTTGGAAGAAGCCATCAGGGGTGGATACCCAATTTTGATAATCGCAGAAGACATTGAGCAGGAAGCTCTTGCCACCCTTGTTGTTAATAAGCTCAGAGGAGCACTGAAGATTGCTGCACTTAAAGCACCTGGATTTGGAGAGCGCAAGAGCCAGTACCTCGATGACATTGCTGTCCTTACTGGCGGTCAGTCTTTGTCTAGTAATTTTTTTTTTTTTTTAATTTTGTGAAGTCTTTTTAATTAGAGCTCACAAGATCTGTATATTGTGATTCAGGTACTGTAATTCGGGACGAAATTGGCTTGACCCTTGACAAGGCAGGAGGTGAGGTATTGGGCCATGCTGCCAAAGTTGTGCTTTCCAAGGAGAGAACAACCATTGTTGGTGATGGCAGCACTCAGGAAGCAGTGGATAAACGTGTTGAGCAGATTAGAAACCTTGTTGAGGTACAGCTCAGCTGATATTACACTTCTTTCTCCTGTTTACGACAGGGAGCACCTCCCTAACATTTAAAATTGTGTGACCTTCATGCAGGCAGCTGAACAGGACTACGAAAAGGAAAAACTTAATGAAAGAATTGCAAAACTCTCAGGTGGTGTTGCTGTCATCCAGGTGATTACTTAATGGCTCCGTGATCTTTTTGCCTGTAATATTTAGTTATTCATTCTTCTCCGATATTAAAATTGAGCTATTGTGCAGGTTGGAGCACAAACTGAAACAGAACTCAAGGAGAAAAAATTGAGAGTAGAGGATGCACTTAATGCTACAATGGTATCTTTGATGGGTTTTCTACTTGGTTTATGAGGCACTTCTAGCTTTTTCCTTTGAAAGGCGGTGAATTGACTAAATGGAAATGTTTTGCTCACTTCAGGCAGCTGTTGAGGAAGGCATTGTAGTTGGTGGTGGATGCACCTTGTTGCGCCTTTCACAGAAGGTTGATGCCATTAAAGAGACTCTAGAAAATGATGAGCAAAAGGTGATGCAAGTATAATACTTTTGTATTGCCATAATCAACATTATAGAGATAGTGTCTGATTATATATTGCTTCTTGTTGTTGAATGGTTATGGTTGCAGGTTGGCGCTGATATAGTTAAGAGGGCATTGAGCTACCCAATGAAGTTAATTGCGAAGAATGCTGGTGTGAATGGAAGTGTTGTGATAGAGAAGGTTTGGCTGAATGACATGGCTATATGCCAAATTGAATAATACGATTCACTAAACAGAACATGTTGAAGCAGATTGACTAAATTGTTGGCATTTTCTTTTCAGGTGTTGTCTAATGATGACTTCAGGTACGGCTACAATGCTGCAACTGGAAAATTTGAGGATCTAATGACTGCTGGTATAATTGATCCGACAAAGGTAAACTTTTAACATCTCCAACCTCGCTTTGAAATGCGGAATAAGGTTAGCATTTTGGTATTCATCCTAATGAATCTGCAATTTAGTAATATTTGGTTACAGTGCATCATTGTGTCTCTATAGATGATAAACTAAACTAATGTTCTTACAACAGCAGTGATGAAAATTTTGAAATCTCAAGCTTATAAGTTGCATCCATGTTCAGTTTGCGTCTTACAGTTCCAGTTGTGCTAGTGTTGCACAGTGATTACGTATAGATTTGATTTCTATCCAGGCCTACTAATATAAGCTATGCTTAGGTTGTGAGATGTTGCCTGGAGCATGCAGCTTCGGTTGCAAAAACCTTCCTGACATCAGATGCTGTGGTGGTTGAAATTAAGGAGCCTGAACCATTGCCTGCCGCGAACCCCATGGATAATTCAGGCACCTACCGTTAATAACACCCCTCATTGACCATGAGTTCAACTGTTGGCCTTGATTAACTAATGCTTTACAATTATTCGTTGCCAGGTTATGGTTATTAGTTCAGCATACTGCACGGTCTTTTAGGCGAAAGATTGACGACTCTTGGTCTGTTTTCTGTTACCGGAGCTAGATGGAGGACATGCGCAAGGCAGAAGCAGAATTGTAGGATTAATTTCAGAATTAGTCTAGTTGGCCAACGGATGTATTCAGCAGAAGAGTTGTGTGCTTAACAGTAATGCACAATGGAGAGAGAATTTTGTTCTTCAATCTGCTTAAGACTTTGCACCTGGTCTTTCTTTTAACGTATTGAATTACCATAGATTGCTGCGTCATGATACGTGTTATGAGCGAAGCACAATACATATGGAGCTTTCAAGTATAACGGAGACAAAAAGACAAAAGAGTCATACAATTGTTTTCCCACGTTCACTTATTTTTACTTGAGCCATAAGACAAGAAAGACGAGTAAAATTGAAAATTTTAAGAGGAAAGTTTTGGATTGATTCTAATCCTGGTTTTGCGCTCCAAAGTCGGCAACTCGATTCTCTCTCCAAGCTCATCAGATGCCGAGAGATCTCCACCCCAGTTGATGAAGAGGACGCCGGTGAAGTTGGAGTGGCCAAAGTGCGCAGCTCCTCCATCGCAACTGCCGGCGTAGTTGGAGTGGCCAAAGTGCTCAGCTCCTCCATCGCAGCTGCCCGAGCCCGCTGCGGCTTGAACATACTGCAGCGGCGAGTATATTGATACCTGATTGAACATAAGCTTGTATGCAAGCTGGAAAGATATTGATGAGAGCATGATATAACATATTCCCTTACTGACATATTAAACTACCAATTACTTGTCACCGTTAAATAGCGTTCATAATTGTGTAATGGTACATATCTGCGAGAACAAGCTAAACAATGGATCAGAAAACAAATATAAAGTGAAAACAAACGTTGATTTGTTTTAGGCATTTAGCAGGTCAAAGCAGCAAAATTCAACAAAAACTCCGTGGACTTAAATCACTGAACTATCTCTCGATAGAAACTAGACTCTCATGGCTGTCAACGCCGGGGCTGGGTCAACCCCAGCGGGGTCAACACTAGGGCTGTCAATGTCGGAGGTATCAATGTCGATAACTCCACTATTAAAGATATTTCGTGATCATGCGAGATATTTTATTATATATTACTTTTTTTTGTACAAAGTAAATCAATTAGGGCATGATATACGTAATTATCATTGATTGTAATTAATTGTAATCAGTTTATTTTTTATAGTTAAGCTCCTATAAAAGAAAATCACAAGTGTACGTATAACTCATTCATAAAAATACACAATACACATGCTTCTCTATAGCTTTCTTCGCTTTCAGAATCATGTTTCTCGACATCCACCACAACGCCATAAAGGTTGGATTCATTAATTCCTCGGGTGCCAAGTGCACATGAGGTGAGCGTTCCACTAGACCTTTCCATGAAGATTAGAATTTACCAATAGTGTTGTGAACGAGGAAGCTTTCGTGCGTTTTGGGGGAGCGATTGTGCTTAGGGTGCACGTCAATAAAATTAGGGGATTTGGTAAAATAATACCAAGTTTTATAAACGTACTTGAATCGCAACAATGGCTTCACTGACGACTTCACGTAGTTGTTCTATAACACCATACGCCAAACTCTTATTCATCATCGCCCTTTTTTTTTTTCCCCCCCTTCCCTTTTCGATCCTTAATACTGGTAAATTTGTTTAAGCTTTTCGTATCCTCTTCTGGCTGCGTTATGTTTGATGTTTATATCTGAGGGCTAGCTATTTTGAATTTCCAAATAAGCCCCTCAAGTTCCCTTAACTCTTTTGGATTAATTTTTTTAAAATGTTATTTTTATAACTTTGGAAAAGTTTCTTTTCTTTCTTTTTTTTTTTTAAGTTGAAATTCCCATCTCGTAGAGAAAAATTGCATTTGAGTTTTTTTGTGTTTTAAATTTTTTTTTTTGGGGAACACCAATCCAAATTCTTGTTACAGAAAAGATTTGATTTTCTAGAAACAAGAAAGTGTTTTATCATTAACAAAGAAAAAAAAAAGAAAAAATCTGAACAAACATTTAATGTATTGGGGAATTATGGAATATATATGTTTGTGGTAGATTGGTAGTAAAAGTCAGACTTGTAGAGAGGAAGCAACGTACTCCTCCAATCTCAACATTTGTCTGCATGAATTAAGAGAGACGATCAAGCACCTTACATGGCTTAAGAAAGCGTTTGTCAGTGCTTATTTGGGGCTTATAAGCAGCAAATAGTAAAAAAATACGTGAGATGATGCTTTTTTTATGTGCTTATATTTGGTATATATAGGTTGCACGGGAGGACCTTGCGGAGAATATTGGAGCCAAGTTGGTAGGTCACGTGAACTCTTATAAGGTGAATAATTAACAATTTTACATCTAACATATATCTCTGAATAATTTTTTCATGAGATAAAAATCTCCAAAATGTGTCAAATTAAAAGATTATGATAATATTTGGTTTCAAATATGTCTTTACAACGGTACTGACAGTTTTGTGGCACAATCCTTCCATGATACAACGTTGATACCTTTTGTGATAGTAGCACTCCAAGAGCAAAAGTCTACAAACTTTTCAGTGATGAACCCTTTCTTATACAGGTGATAAACACTGATGTAGCCAAGTGGCGAATGTGATAAACATCTATAGTCTATATGCTACTTTTGCTCTAGAATTTGCTAGTAGAGGTGATTTCTATTGTGTTATGCATTGCCTTGAAGAATCGCTATTTATAGGTTTTGGAGGAAATCAAGCCATTATTTCTATATCGATGAAAAACACTCAAAGGGTCTCAAAACCCTTCAAATTAAATAGTGAAGAAACTCAAAAGTTGCCACATTTGTGTATGAAATTAGTATTCAAAGAATCTATAACCCCCATTAATTAAATGAGTTAGTAGGAAAACTAAAAGATCTTTAGAGATAATTTGTCATTCACCTTGTAATTTTCCAACAATAGATAAATAGATTATATAGATATAGATCTAAATTTAAAATGAATATCTCATGTTATAAAATTGTAAAATAAAATCATTCAAACTAATAAAATTCAAATTACTTTGTATATCACTATTTATAAAAGTGTAAAATTTTGACTTATCGTCTCTTACCTTAGTTTATGTGTCATTTAGAGAACTCCAAACTCACTTAAGTTTAATTTTATATAATAGTATAGATGCAAATGCAAATTTTTTTATTAAATATTTCTTGATACTAACTAAATTGATTATTTTTTGAAAGTATTAGGAATTGCTTTGGATCTTTCTTAATCATTAAGACTAACTTAAAAAAGAAACAATGGAGACTTGTAGGATAATTTCTTATTTGTTAATATTGAAGCATAATTAGTACAAAAAAAAAATCCCACAAAAATTAAAATTTGATAATGTGGCATAACTCTTTTACTAGTCTATTTAAAAAAATTCTAGAGATGCACCTTTTTGTGTATTTTTTATTTTGACTAAACATTCTATATATGTGATATTCTCACATTCATACACTTATGATAATTTGAGAATTCTCCTATATTTTATTTAATAAATCTTCAAAATTATAGAGGATAATTAAGTTACATCTTTTTATTCAGTTATTAGTAAATATTTAACAATGGAAATTAAATTGATGGCTTTCTAAAAATATAAGAATTGATTTTGATCTTTTGAAACTATGAGACTAACTTTAAAAAAAAGAATAAAAAAGAAGAAAAAGAGTGGAGACTTGTGACATAATTTTTGTAATTTGTTAGTATTAAATAATGATTATTTTATAACAAACTTAGTCAAGATAGAAACCACAAAAATTAAAATTTGTTGATTTGATACTATTAGAACACTAAAATTCATGACATGTGGCATGTTCTAATACAATCTCAAAGATAAGGTCCAACTTTATACTATTATATATATATATATATTTATTTATTTATATTATATAATAGATAATAGATTTATAAGTATGGTTTCAATTGGTAGGGGTAAAGATCTAATTTTATCTTGATTGCCCACCTCTTAACCTTGATGACCAATACCGTGTAAGGTTTTTTTTTTTTTTCAATTTATAGTGTGAGGATAGTACCTAGAGTTTACCTTGACAATAGGTAAAGGATAAGATAGGGACAATAGTTTTTTCACTAGATGCAGAGTAAGAAATAGTAAACGACGCACTTACTGCTCCTCATTTGCTAACGCTACTGATGATGGAAAACTGAACAAGAACAATAACCAAAATCTTGTCAAAAACAAAGGGAACTTCAGTATCACCATCATCCAACAAAACCGCCAAGGTTATGAGCATAGCATCAGCAACAAAGTACTCTTGCAAATTGGCTTGAGAGACTGCCAAAGTGGCAGTGATTGAGGAATGAAAAACACGCCAATGCAAAAATAAGTTCAATAAGACTTATTAATCTAGATAGGGACTGCATTTTAATTTAATTATTTTTAAATATTTTTTTATGCAAATTACGGATGTACTGCCTTGTAAATGAACAGAACATAATATAAAGAGACATCTCGACACGCGCTAAACACATCCTAGAGCTGATATAGTCAAACTTTTAGAACCCATTGGTTGACAGAATCAATATGAAAATCTAGTCTTCTAGGACAGAAAAGTGATAGTCATCAAATCTTGCTTGAGGAGCCTTTTTAAGTGCATCTTATCAAGAAATATTAGGGGCCTATTTCACAATATTCTTAAAATAGTCTGTCGGTTTTTGAAAACAAAAGAGAAACAAATGACTCGTTTTAGTTATTTCCTTTTGTGATTATTTTCATAAAATTGCTCTGAGAAATATATGTAACTAATTACAAGAAAGTAAGAACAGTTTTTATATAATTTTATGTGTTCTTGTTTCTAAAACTGAGAGGAATGGACCCTGACCCGATCCATCATAATGAGAGCAAGGGCAAAGCTCGACTTGAAGAGGACATCTTGATATTCCAAACACTATTTTGGCTTTCATTACTAGTCAAACATTTTTCTTTTCTTTTTTTTCTTCTTTTTTGAAATAGAGGTCTAAACGAGTTGAAAGTTAATGGTTCTCTGGTAGGTCTTCCCTCTTCTATTTTCATCTAGAAGAATCCTGTTTAGGAACGTCAGCAACTATCCAAAATCCAATAAACTTACTAATCCCGTGATTTGCTAACGAGTCTGCACAAATATTAGCTTTCATATAAACAATATTTTTCATTTTCTTAAAAACGGCCAAACATAAAGCATCCTAAAATTAAATATTTTTCAGAAAAATATTTTCCGAGAACCAAACGGAGCCTTATGCAATAACTCTCACTCTCCATGAAAATCTTTCGAGAAACTGCAATGCATTATCCCAGTTATTGTGCAATCTATCATATCATGAAATAAGCAAAATTATTTCTTTACGCACAAGTGAAATGACTACATATTGGTATCGTGTGTATGCATCATGTTGAAAATTTTGTTCTCGTTCTTTTTTAACTCTAGCGCTTTTTTGTAATTCTCTACCCCATTTTAAAATTGTTTGCTTGCTAAACTCTTCTTCTTTAAGTTGAATAATTAAACAAACAACCTTCGAAAGGGAATGATGCTGACTCAAAATGGTGACATTGCTGAGTGATGTGAACAATTCAATATGACTGCATATAGCAAACATCTTGAAGGCAGTTGCTCTTCCCACCGTTGATTTTTCCTTTTGACGGACCTTCCTGAAACACGCCTCCAGGAGGAGTCATGCCAGCACTGAATGTAACTGTAGCAATTAAAATGGCTACCAATATAATCGTGTTTCTGGCATTTAATGGCCCCTCCTTTTGAGTCTCGTGTTGCTGCTCTTTGCGCCTTTCGTACATCATAGTCAGCTTCTCCAGATGCTCTTGGCTCTGATGGTTGTACTAACCCAACTTATAAGGGGAATTTTCCATTGTCTTTGAGCTGGAGCGAGGAAAACCTCGGTCATCGTGCTGATTAATGGTTGATTGTTTCTTGGCAGCAGAAGCATCGGTTTCCTTCTCAGTAATTAACGCGGCAGGTTCCCTTGTTTACCTTGTCCCTGAGAGCCTGAATTATTGGATTACTTTCGAGTTGATCTCGGATGTCAAGCGCAGTATGCCCTCTACAGTTCTGGTCATTTATCTCAATTGTGATTTCATCAATCATGTACTCTGCCAGCTGCAATAAATTTAAGTAGATAGTGCATTTAATTCATACAGTCACCTTCTGAAACAACAATCAACATATACAATACACAATCATGGAATAAAACATAAGACTTCTATGAACACTTTCAGATTTTGCCTACGGACTCGCTCTCTTGCTACCAGTGTATGAAACTAAATCGGTTGACACGGGGGTGTGTGAGGGGCGGGAGGGAGATACAGAGAGAGAGAGACTTACACTAAAGTATTTTTCCAAGATTGCCAGATGTATGATAGTGTTACCATAGTGGTCTGGCTGGGTCAGGAGTCTGTTATCCCTGGAAATATTCGCACAGTACTGGAATGCAGGTTCATTAACAAATCTAACAAGGAGATGGAATATTGTTTCCCTACCTTTTGTGACACAAAAGAAAGATGGTGGAACAATTATCCAGAATTGGTCAAGGATGTAAGCCTCGCCCCTTCATTGCTGCAATGTGTAAAGGTGTGTATGCATCGCAGTTATTTTGCAAAGCGGGCTTTGGTTTCGGCTTTTAGAAGCATATTCGTTACCTTCAGTTCATTCGAGTGACAAGCATAATGTAGAGCTGTCCATCCATTTTTGTCAACCTTTTCAGCAAAATTCTCGTTAACTTCTGGTAATTCTCCTAACAATATCTGCAGCAAAACATATTATAATTAATGGTTCTTAAGGGGAGCAATATATCTGCAGAGGCAATCTGATCAAAGTATATATAGGTTGTAGAATTTTTCTTTTTTACTTATTTATTGTTTCAGTTAAATATGTTAAGGATTATTAAGTTCATTCTCAAAAACCAAAACCGTGTGCATGATGATCTTCTGAGAAAGTGATCAACCTGTTGAGCTTTAGATAGAATGAAAGAGCTGGCACAGTCAAGCTATTTTTTACCTCTATGACCAGGTTTCATACACTTTCTATTTGAGTTACAAGTTACTACCTTATTTAAAAACTTAAACTTACTCGAAATCAGAATTGGATACTGTATCCGGATACCCGAAACATACTCGATTTCTAGAAATCAGGTTTCGGGATGTGGGTACCCGAAAGTCAATCCCAATCCCCGCCCAGACCTTAACGGGTACTAGAAATCATTCTGTTCTCGTCAAAATACCTGCATGACCATTTAATGCAGCAACGTGAAGAGAAATGTGTTCATCTCCATCTTCTTCCAATTCCAGCAACCTGGGTCTTGTCAAAAGAAGATTGACTATATTAAGAAGCCCGTTACTGCAAGCCAGATGCTACACATTCTGGTTTTTAGAGTTGAGCTTAAAAGCAAGAAAAACACTTTGATGCCCCGCGCGACAAGCACCACGAAATGGAGTCTCCGAGTTGCTATTTTCCGCTGCCACCATCTCAGGGCACATCGAAGCAATTTCCCTCACCAATTCCATATGTCCAAGCCTTGAAGCAATGTGCAATGCTGCGTCTGAGTTGTTGTGATTCGTTTGTTCAAGCAAACTCTTATCTTTCCATACTAAATTTGAAAAAGTAGAAAAGTCATTATTTACAATGGCCATGGATAGCTGGGAATCCATTGGCTCTGAACTCTAAAGTCAGGAAACACCATTTTAACACACAGTTTCAATGGTCGTTTAATTACAAGTTCATCATAGCGGAGAGATCTAAATTTTTTACTATCATATCGGGGTAGAGAAGGTTTTTTTATTTTTTTTTATAAATAGTATTTTAAATTGTTAGAATCATAAGTATAATGATATGATATTTTAGGCCATATATAGCTTAGAACCTAGTAGTAGATTTTCTAAGTTAATTTTAGTGTTGGAATTTATTCTTCTCATATGGAAAAATCATAAAATTTGAGATCACCTTATAAGGTCTTATGCTATTCTTTACATTGATTAATTAATTTTTTATATGGAACCACAGTGAGTCTTAACATATATCAGAGTAGAACTGGATCTTTGGCCCAATTTCTTGTGTTATCCACGTGTAACACATCTTTGGTTGTTTCACTCATATAAGTTCTTGGTTCTTTGCTCATGTAAGCTCTTCTCTGGTACTTTGTCCTTGTGTGACTCATTTTTGGTTATTGCTCATGTAAGCTTTTAGTTTGGTTCTTTGGTTCTTGTCGCGGGTTTCTTTTAACTTGCATGACCTCAATCTTATTTTCAAGCTTCTTGGTTTAGCTCGTCTACTATATTTGATTGTTGTTATATAAGCTCTTAGTTTGGTGTGTGACCTGTCTTTTTCTGTTGCTCACATAAACTCTTGGTTTAGTTATTTGATTCTTGTCGTGAAATTCTTGGTTTATGCTTCGCTCATGTAAACTCCTCGTTTGGTTATCTAGCTCTTGTTGCGAGATTCTTGGTTTAACTTATCCAGTGGTTCTTAACATTTAGTTTGAGGTTGTTTTGAATGATTTTGTGCATTATTTTATTTATTGCCAAAAAGCCTATCCATTATCCTTTTTTCATTCACATACCAAAATAATATTATACTTTTGCAAATTGTTATATCTATATCCGCTTATACTAAAGCCATAAAAAAGAGTAAATGCATTTTTTTTTTTTTTGCAGAGTTAATTTTTTTTTTTTTTTTTGGCGGAGGAGAGTAAAGAGTAAATGCATTTTGGTGTCTTATGTTTTGTTGAAGTCATATAAAACCCCCAAAGTCTCAAAACTCATTAACCTTTTTCAATACTATAAAGAATGTTGCACAAAGTCTCTAATTTTGAAAGTGATTGTGTAACATTATTTAAAATGTAGGGATATTTGCAACATTCTTTATGATGTAAGATGTTTTTAATGAGTTTCAAAACCAGAAAAGGTTTTATATGACTTTGGTTTTTTGTAATGAAAATAACACCATAGATTGACACGTCAATTCTCTAAATAGCGCAGAGCATTGGAAATATATTAATTTTCCTAAATATTGATAATGTTTCTGACATAATACAATGCATTGTACTAATATCAGGTATAAAGGGCGGGGGGGGGGGGGTCTACCAAACGAACAATCGGTTTGAACGAACAATCCTTTAATTTATAAAAATTACACTTTTTACCCCGCTTACAGAAAAAGTAAAGTCAAATCACGTAATTGCCCTAACACATATATCCATACGAGAACCCCTCCCTATATTTTTTCCCTATATATACACACACATGACATTTATTTGATTTAACATCAGCATCTTATCATGGCAGAGCTATCTTTTCGATTAGGCAGGCCTTACGCAATTTTCCAATTTACCATTCTTGCACGTTATTTGCATAAGATAAATGTAGTGTGTGTGTCTGTGTTTATATGTATGTATTAGAATTTAATTTAAATATTAGAATTTATTTATTCTTTTATTTATTTTTATATAATATGGCGAGAAAAGCACAGTTAACTTATATATTTTGACAAAATATATAAATATTTTAATTTATTTTTTGCTCTATGTCTAAAATTCGTTTTTTATTTAATATATTTTTTTAAGGGAGGAATACAATTTCGTTGTGTTGATATATACATACATACAGATATACATATACATACATACATATATATATATGTGTGTGTGTTACACTTGGTAATTGTTTGTGTTATATAATAATAAAAAAATTTGTAATTAATGCACCTAACCCTAATTTGCGATGTGAAATGTGAAAGTCTTTGGGCAAATGGATTTAGAAGCGGCGGGCACAAATATCAGAGGGAGGCCAGGCGGGAGGCTAATAATAATAAATGCATAGCTGAATGAGCTTGTACAATCTGTTGTTCCCTTCCCCTTGCCTCACCCAACTCGAGTCTCCCATCTCCCCTCTCCCCCCTAACTCTTCCAAGAAACGCTTCCTTTAAACGAGGTAACCACCCCAGCGACTGTGTCTAATCGATCGATTCGATTTTCATCAGAAAATCTCTCTCATAAATCATGAATCCATCTTCAACACCACCATCACCACCACTTGCACTTGCACCAAACCATTCATCTTTCCCTTCCTTTCTTCCCTCCCACCCCCAACTTGAAACCCGGACGAGTGTCTCTTCTTCCTTGACAAGCTTTATATTTGCTACACCACCCTTACCTCCGTTGCCCCCATCATCTCACAATTGCAGTTTAAGAGTGTGTTCGTGATATCTACATTATCGCCAAAGGTCCACCCTTGCTTTTGTTGCCACGCGTGTAAACAATAACATGTAAGTTTCAGCATGCTTTGATCTCAGTCTCTTTATTTTTGTGTGATTTTTGTGTTTTTTCTCTGGTGAGCAGTACATGTATGCTTTAGATCTCGGCCTTTTTGTGTTATTTTTTTAATTTTTTTCTTTGGAGAGCAGTACATGCATGCTTGGATCTCAGCCTCTTTTTTTTTGTGTGATTTTTGCATTTTTTGTTTGAATAGCAATACTTCCATGATTAGAGTAAAATACATGTATGCTTAGATTTCTGCCTTTTTTTGTGGTATTTTTTTAAATTTTTTTCTTTGGAGAGCAATACATGCATGCTTGGATCTCGGCCTTCTTTTTTGTGTGATTTTTGCCTTTTTTGTTTGTATAGCAATACTTGCATGACTAGAGTAAAATACATGCATGCATTTTTTGTTTGCGTTTTTTATTTGTATAGAAATTTATGTAAAAATTTCTGAAAACTTATTGATCGTTCCAAAGAATGACCCGTATGGTTTTTATTTTTCAAAAGGACCCGTAAGGTTCAAAAGAACAACCCATATGGTTTCGGGTTATATGGTCACGGATAACTGGTAAAAAAAACTTCCAAGCTTAGTAAAACAATGTAAATATAAAAATGTGTAATTTAATTGGGTCTTGAATATAATATTACGGGTTTTAGGAAAAAAATTTAGATAAGAAAAGATGATCTAGTAGTGACCAACAATAGTATATATAGATACATGAACAACTGTAACGATATTAATATATGAAGTAACATGTTACAAAGCCTGTTTGGCTAAGTTTATAAGTTGATCAGACAATAAGTCAAAAAACTAAAATGATTAAAAAGAAATCATCTTTCATTACATTTGGTTGTCCCTTGATTGTAAGAATTCATGTTCAACTGCATTCTTATGTCACTTCTTCGCTTGGCTGTGACTTTTATTGTGCACCATAATAAATAGAAGAACTAATTAATTTTGAACCTACCTTCCGGCTAACTATATTGTTGTCCCTTAATATGAAAATTTTGTTTTGGTTATGTTTCATTTGTATTTCTGTTTTTATTTTGTGTTGCAGGAATTCCGGAAGCAATTCTAGGAGAAAGACGAGTGCTGCTTCTTGTGTTGGTCGATCGAACCCTAATACTAAGGTGCAGTACACTGAGTATATGTTCCCTAATTTCATCTCATTTCGTATAATTTATTTCTCATTCTGCATTTGTTTTTGATGATAATATGTCCAATTTCGTCGATAGTTGAGAACGGACGAGATTGAAAACCTTAGAGTAGAGCTTAATGAACTCAAGAATGATGTTAGGCTATTAGTTGGTTTGTTTATGGATGCTTCTGGAGGGGCCAGGCCCCCTGCTGGTTTGCATGTACTTAAGGAAGTAGGAGCCAATGAAGGGAAAAGAGCAATGCACAGTTCAGAGTTCTCGGTCTATGATGGGCTTGGGTTGAAAGATCTGACGGGGGATGACACTGGATCAATATCAATCACGTCCCCAGCAGACAACACTATTGCAGCGAGAGTGAAGTCTTTGCTTGCTTCGAAGCGCAAGAAAGGTGAATGTTCCAGTAAAAGGAAGCTTGACGTGGGTCCTGTACTTAGTGTTGTTGCCATTAGTAGTGACAACACTAATGTCACCCCTCCCCTAGTGTCTACACTTACTATTGAGCAGGCTAGAAAGTTCATGCATGATGACCATGGACTTGCTGGTTTTTATTCTCCCTTGAGAGAGACTCTAGGTGATGTGTTGAATTTGATATACCATTTATCTAAATTTTTTATTGGCAAAATAAAATAGGTAAATCATCTTATGTGTTGCAAGGAAGTTGTTGTGGACACGGGCTACATGGGATTGACGAGAGCCCATATTTCTGAACTCCTTCCTGGCTTTTTCATTTCATCCCCAGTTAGTTTTTTCAGTTTTACTGTGTTTATTTATATTCATAAGTGTAGTTAAAGTTTATGGATAGAATATTTGTTAATCAACTTCACTTTTGAAAGATTGTGGACTGATACGTTTCCCAACTTTGCATAGATGCTCACACCGACAATTCCCGAATGGTTAAGTGGTATCTCCCTACACAGTTCTCTATGAGTATTACTACGTTGGGTTTGATGTTATTAAAAATAATTAAATTTCCTTTAGTTTGAAACACATGTTGCCTTTGTTTCTATTAATGCTATTATCAAAATTTTGATACATTGCAGCAACAAATTATTCAAGGCGTCAAAGGAGTGCCTGTTAAGAGTGAAACACTACAAAAGCATTTATGGGAATCTCATCTCTTCACCAGGAAGTTAGTGGATTGCCAACAGGTCGATATTTGTGCAAATGAAAAAAGATTAAGGTTTCTTTTTTTTTTTTTTAAGTTGCATGTATTTAATACAATATTACATTTTTCTCAGATGTTCATCCCAGCAAACTTTATGAATGCGCACTGGTTTCTTGTTATTGTTGATTTTCATCTGCAAGAGGTTTCATATGCGACAGTCAGAAAAATGAAGACTACCGGGATGACATCAACGCAGATGTGAAAAAGCTAGTAAGAACTTGGTGATTTTTTTTTTTTTTGAGATTTTGTTCTTTTCATTACACGTATTCTGCTTAAAACCGCAAAATTAAATTATACAGGTTATACACTTGGATAAATTTTTTAAGCACGTGGAGGGGCCGGACTACAAAAATATGAGGCCAGTCTATGACTTTCCAGTGACTGGTCCTCCATGGGTACCGGATCAGCTAGGGGTTGTTGATTGTGGAGTTTACTGCTGCACCATGATGAAGAATGCTGGATCTCTAGGCGCTTTTTCATCAATGTCTTCCATCACCTATCGGGAAGATTTAGCCCTAGAAATGTGGCGCCATTGGGGTAATCTTGCCAACCCGGCTATCCGGTATTATGGAGATGATCAGTGAAAGAAAGATTTATGGTTGGTTTATGTATAATGATTTGGTTTGGTCGTTTTTTGGACAATGTTTTTATGGTGGTTGTTTTCAAGTTATCTTCTTTCAACTCATGGACAATGTTTTTAAATTTTATGTTATGGACAATAGTTTTTTTTTTTTTTAAGTTATGTATAATGATTTGGTTTGGTCATTTTCTGGACAATGTTTTTATGGTGGTTGTTTTCAAGTTATCTTCTTTCAGGTCATAGACAATGTTTTTTGATTTTATGTTATGGACAATGGTTTTTTTTTTTAAGTTATAGCCGATGTTGTTTACATGGAAAAATATACAAAACGAATTTAAGTCAGATTTGGATTCCATTTGGCTTATTATAAACTTCTCTCCATGTTGGTGAATGAAAGGAGCACTCAGTCTTTGGCATATCATATTCCGCGCTTTGTGAATTATCTTTTGCACAACTTTGTTCCCTGAGTTCATTCACGAGACATTTGATGTGCACTGCTAGCCTATTGTACTTTGGGCGTTGTTTACTTTGCTTAAGATATTTCTTTACAAATATTATATAGTCTCAGTTTGGCTCTGCTTTTTGTATACCACAAAGTGTTGCTCATGCATGCAATGCTCTTTCGGATCTCATAATTGATAATAGTTATTTGTCTAGTTTTTATTCCATTTAGTACTTATTGAAATTGAATTTGAATTATTACGTATCCATAGCTTAATCTAGTGTTTGGATTGGATTTCTTTCCTCTTCGGTGGACTGCCTAATTTGTAAAGAAGTAAGAATTTTGTTTTCTTTTCGTGCTACTCTTTTTGTTTCTTGATACGTGCACTACTAACTTGCTAACTTGTCTAGGTAAAACCCAAATAGAAAAAAAAAAAAAACATAGTTGTTGGAACATTTCACTTTATTTTTTGGGTTACAAAGTTCATCTCTTCAAATATTAAAATAATCAAACGTGATGGATTGTCCTTGATCACTATTTAAGAAATAAATAAGAAAATTAATGTAAAAGAATATGTAATAACACAACAAGACATTTTACTACAAATTTCTGCAAAGATAAGGTCTAAGAGTAGACATGACACTCAAAATAACACTATAAAAGAATATGCCGAAAATGACGTGCCCTGGATTTTTCACTCAAAATAACACTATAAAAGAATATGCCGAAAATGACGTGCCCTGGATTTTTTCTTAGCATTTCCTTTTCGGAAGATTCAGGATTGGTTTTTTTTTTCCCTTTCCCTCTCATAAGGTACCTTCTTTTTCTTAAAAAAGTATATATCTTTTACATAAGTAAGTTCACTTAGATATCAAAAAAGTTGAGTAACTAAAAAAAAAAGAAATCATTTTTTTTAACTTTTTTTAAAATTAAAAAAGTTGAGCTTTTAAAAGAATTTTTTTTGCAAAGATATTAGGAAAAATTATATTTCAAAAAAATAAAATAATCCAAATAAATCCTTAGTCTGCCGTGACAGCCCATTAGAATATGGCACTTAAGAAGAAATAAAAAAGGAAAAAGAAAGGTAGGGGAAAAATATGATTTTAAGGGAAAAAAAAAACAATTCAATCATAATATGGAAAACATAGAAAACAAAAAACTTACTTCCATTAATATATTAAAAATCTAAATAACCATACAGCATAAAATAAAGTACAATGCATAAAATGAAAAAGTACCATATTATCATTATATTTCAATGCAAGTAAATATAAAAAAGCCAACCTAAACAAACCACCACTAGAGACACCTTCAAGTGGTCAAACTCCATCATCATCACCGGTCTACTTCTTTGCATCGGTACTACTTCATCCTCAACATCAACATGGTAGGGGTGGGAAGGATGAAGAGTAAACCTAGTTTCTTTTACGGTTACTACCATTGGTACAAACCACTTGAAGTAATCACACGTGCTACAATTGTAAAAAAGCTTGCCAAAAGAGGCCTTCTTCTGATCAGATACGATGCGAACCTCCGCCCATCAGTTACAATGGCACCTTCGATTGCAATGTCGTATGTCCAAGTATTCGTAGTCTCCGGCACGAGTAGCGCTATTAGTTGACATTCTATATAACAAAAAACATAATAAAATATTATGGAGATGTTTTTGTTGGTTGAGAGAAAAAGTACAATAAGCATAAAGAGAGAGAGAAAGAAGCTCCAGATGATATGTTGAATAGGAGAAGAGGATGTTTATGCGTGTGTGAGTGGAGAGGAGTGGAAGAAAAATACAACAATAAGCATAAAGAGAGAGATAGAGAGAAGCTCTAGCCCTAGATGATGATATGTATGTATATGTCCTTGAATATGAGAGATGATTGGGAGGGGTGATGACCGATGATGTATGTATGCGTGTGTGTGTGAGAGTCGAGTGGAGTGGAGAGAAAGAAAGCAACAGTAAAATAATTACGGGAGAAGAGAAGAGAGAGAGATAGAAAGGAAGGGAAAAAAATGAAAAAAGATATGATGGGATGGTGACAAGACAAGACATAATGACATTTTTGAAATTGGGGGGATGGAAGGGAGAGAGAGGGGAGGAGCATGGCGCAATGGGGGTATACGATTAGTATTAAGATTAATAATAATAATAATAATAATTAAGTAAATACCCAAAATTAATTAATAATTAAAATTTAAAAATACTTATAATTAATATTAAATATACTTAATATATATTAAGGGATAACTAATTAATTTTAAATAAATGTTTAATTCTGATTATACATACTTATTTCATAACAAGTCTTTACTTTATGTACCCTATATATGAAATGTGTTATTCTGGAAATGGAATGAAGAACTAGATGATGCATATTCGTTTTGAGATTCGAATATGTTCCCCATGACACTGCTGCTTCCAGCATATTGACTAACCACGCCTCCAAAATTGTAATACATATTTTCATAAGCAAATCGGTTTGTCGATAAAATCGGTATTGCACTATTCTCATAAGCAACCCTGTTCCGGACCCTTGGACAAGTATTGGATTGATGCCCCGGCAACCTACAACAATTGATGGCACATTAAGCAAACAAGAATGAAAATAAAAACGATATAAGTAATTGATAAAATGTACATTCACTTACCCACATCTCGAACAATGCCTTGGTCCACATCTTGAATCCGGATTCCTTGTGGATCTCATTCTTGGAATTCTAGGATTAGTGACATCAAACTGAGGATTATGCGATGGGCCAGCTTGATCTTGCGAATTATTCGGCTGCATCTAGCACATTTCTTGTGCACGGGAGATCAAATTTACAATTCCACTCTTCATCTCTCTATAACAATCGTTCATTTGCTTCCCATAAAATAACATTTCTGAGGCCAATCCCATCAACTATGTGTGTCGTGCGACCTCGACATCATCGGTTGAACAATCCGACAAATTCTTCTCACGAAGTTCTTTACTGATATCTGACGTTTAGTGATTGTTTATGCACGAAGCCGGAAACGCCTCATATCTTTCGCATTTCAGGACATATATCATATGTGAACAGGGTATTCCATTCGATTCGAACATTAAACAACTGCACCTCATTTCCACTGCATCTCGATGGAGTGTGACATCTCGTAATACGTTGGGATGCTTCTTATCAGCAATAATGTATGTCACTGATCCGTCACCATTAACATTAATCTGAATGTGCCATAACAAGGATTGCAACTTTATTTGCTTTTAGACTCAAAGAAGACTGACCTCGTGAAAATTGAAGCCGCATGACTCTCCAAATCCTTCAATTCGGTTGTCAAAACTGAAGCTGTGTAATTACTTTTTACTTCTTCCTCAATAACATTAACTCTAATACGCTCCAACGCCTTATGGTACTCCTTCACAAAGTGAATTAATTTTCTATCAGTGCCCAAATATCTGTTAAGAAACGCGTTCATCCCCTCACAGCGTTGTGTGCTCTTTACCCACCCAAAAAAATGTCCATGAAGGTATGACTCTGCCCACATTTGTCTCTTTGGGTACACTTGCTGAATCCATTTGTTATTTTGAATCTCGTACTGGGCTACCATTTGCTGCCACGACTCCTCAAATTCATTTATAGAACAATTTAGTGACATGTAATGGTTGAAGATTCCATTGAAATTGTTGATTTTCACGTTGGTACTTGCATTACGCTGAAGGTGCCACTTGCACAACCTATGTCGGACGTCCGGTAGCACTTGGTTAATTGCAGCGTGCATGGATTTGTCTCCATCTGTTACAACTGATCCTGGTAAATCCTACGCTGTGATACCCACCTGCTTCGTTTGTAAATAAATCCATCATTTTAGTGGAACTTATCCCAGAACGAAACATGACTCGAGTTTGATCCATCCGAGATTCATCTATTCGCCGGTGTGAACGAAGAAGTGGCACGCCGAATGCTGGAACTAATTCGTGATTGTGTTGGCTTACAAATTTCTTCACCACGTAGCATGATTGGCTATTGTCAAGTTTTATCCGCATCATGGCCTTGCAACCACATTTCATCAATGGCTTGTGCTGTTTTTTCCTGTCTCTCAAATCTGTAAATTCTTTCCTCCGTGAACTAGCACATGAACACGTAAATATTTTGCTCACAATTTGCTCATTGTGTTTTTTAACCGTACACCTTCGGATACCAAACCCATGTACTCGAGCATACAAATTGTAGAATCTGTATGCCTCATCTTCATCGATAAAAGTATGACTGAGGATCTCTTCATCGCTCATATGTTGTAAAGCCTCGATTTGCCCCTCATCACTAGGCAAAGATGCAACGTTGTTTTCATCGACTTCTTCTACATGTGCGTCTTCATCACTTACTGACACGTTCATATCAAAATCCATTATCTATAGACCATATAATAAGATATTTAACATATTGGTGTGCATTAGATTAAAATAGTTGTATTTGTAACGATACAAATAATAATAACTAATAATATTTTTCTTGCTCTTTAATTAGTAATAATATTTAAAAATTAATAATAATAATAGCATTACTATTATTAATAATATTACAACTAATTTTTTTAAATAATAATATTCTTATATTGCTTTTAGTATTATTATTAATATTACTACATAAATAATACTCTTATTACATAACAAAAATTAAATACGTAATCAAATAATACCTGGACTTTCTGGCATCCCAAAACGTGTTTAAAACATTATTGTCTTCATATAAAATTGTATCTATATTTGTAATTGTAAAGTTTTGTTGTTAAAATTTTACAAAATTTACTACCTTTTGTAACATCAGATGCTTGGCACGCACGTTTTTAACCCATCGTCACATTCCATTAATTCATTCTTGATACGTGCACCATGGTTAACTCAACATCACATCACCATCAATTGCTGACATCGCCCTCTTATGCCTATGAGGAAGAAAAACAAGGAGGGTAGTTTTGTCTCCTCTTTGGGGCTAAATAATAATTATGCACAGTTTGTTTTTATACCATTTTGCCCCATTGCACATGTGGCACACTAGGAATGGGTCGTTCTGGACGACCAATTCATTTTGTAGATTTTTTCGGTATAAAGTTGTAAAAAGATACAGCTACCATGCTCCTATTTCTAGTTGTTGGCTAAAAGAGGCATTTTTTTCCCAGCATTGTTGTGAAAAAGGGCCGCTTTTTAAATTGTTTTAAAAATGGACTCTTTTAGAGTTTTAAAATCGGAAAACAGATTTTGAAAATATATGTTTCAGATTTTCAAAATCCGATAATTTTTTAACTTTCAAAGTTGAAAAACTTTTGGAAATCCGTGCTTAGATTTTCAAAATCCTAACCGACTTTCAAAAATCCATTCTCGACCATTTTAAACCCACCCTTCTCGTTTCTTCCCCACCCCACCCCTCACGAAAATTTTCTCCCTCGCCCCAACCCTTTCTTGCAAAACTAGCCCTCAAGCCGAGGAATTTGTCCTTTTTTGTTGCTTTTTAAGTTTTATGTTAATTTTTAGTTATGTTTTTTGGTTTTTAAAGTTATGTTTCATTCGTTATAATAATTTTATATTGTTGTATAGTGTTGTTCAAATGATTTAATTTTGATAAGTTATATTCTTGTTTTCGTTATTTTGTTATAAGTTTTTTAAATATGTTATTTTTTTGTGTTGTTAATTGTGGCTTTTATAATTAATAGGAATTTAGGATTTAAGGAAATTTGTGTAGTTTCTTTAATTAATATAAATTTATTGATTTTTGGATTTTAAGAAATTTATGTAGCTGATGACTAATAGTAATTTTGGATTTACAAAATTATGTAGTTTTTTATCAGTATGAATTTATTGACTTTTAGGAATTTAAGAAATGTATGTCCTTTTAATTATTAATAAGGATTTAAGAAATTAAGAAATTTATTTTGTTTTCTTAAATAATATGAATATATAGATTTTTATTATAATAAATGTATGTAGTTTTATGATTAATAGTAATTTCGAATTTATTGATTTTCAAGATTTTAAGAAAGTTATGTCCTTTTAATGATTAATATTGGATTTAGGAAATTAAAAAATTATTTAGTTTTACTAAATAATACGAATTTATTGAATTTTAGTATTTTAAGAAATTTATGTAGTTTTTATGATTAATTATTTAGGATTTTAAGAAATCTGTATACTTGTTTTATTTATATGAATCTATTGATTTTTATAAATTGAAGGAATTTATATTATTGTAATGATTAATAGAGATTTAGGAATTTTAAGAAATT
This sequence comes from Cordia subcordata, assembly GCA_028554755.1. Lineage (NCBI taxonomy): Eukaryota > Viridiplantae > Streptophyta > Magnoliopsida > Boraginales > Cordiaceae > Cordia > Cordia subcordata. The sequence continues at coordinate 12,228,533 of JAPTOF010000006.1, read as the reverse complement.
TATTTAGTTTTATTAGATAATATGAATTTATTGATTTTTAAGATTTTTAGAAATGTATGTAGTTTTATGATTAATAGTAATTTCGAACTTTTTGATTCTTTTGAATGCCTATTTTCTACATGTTTTGGCCTACCAGATGCACGTGCCAATTGACCCGCAAAGTTGATTGGTAGGTCTTGATTGGGACTCAAGTCAACCGATTTGTCCAAAGACTTGTTTTTCGGGCCTAACGAGGGTTTCAGTTGACTGGTAATGTCAACGAATTCATGATTATTGGTACTAACTGAGGTACCCACGATTATTATTTGAATTCCTTTCATATGATTGGAAAATTTATTCGACAAAATCTAGGGCCGAGACATGTAAACTTTTCTTAACTAAGTGCCCATATAAAAAGGCATTATTAAAGTTCAATTGTCAAAACGGCCAATTATCGGAAATCACAAGAAAGACACACTCTTATTGTAGTACGTTTTACAATACAAGAATAGGTCTCAAAATAATCCTGTCCAAGTTATTGTAAGCCAACTTTTATCTACCAATCAAGTTTTATAACATCCAATTGGCAGCTGAGAAATGTAAACTTCCTTAGTCAAGCGCCCATATAAAAATGTACTATTAATGTCCAATTATCGAAGCAGCCAATCATTGTAATCTGTATACGAAAGAACCACACTTTTTATAATTATGTTTGGGGACAAGAAAACAGGTTTCAAAATAATCCACACCTGGTCTTCTCACTTTTTTCTCGTCTGGATTTTCATGGCTGTCCTTCGACTGTTTTTTCGAATATCTTCTTCTTCAAGTCCTTTTCTCGTTCTCCTCGTTCCTTGAAAGTGTTTGTTTTAGAGTTTTTTTGATGCCTCCACACCATAGTTTTTAGGCCAGACTGATGTAATTTTTAGCTCTACGTCAGCATCATCATCGTGGTCATAATCATCTTTTAAAGTCTCAATACACTCTTGCTTTGGGGTTTAAGAGCCTGTTTGGCTAAACTTGTCTCGGATTTATAGGTTGTAAATATGAGACGGTATAATTTTTTTTTTAAATGTAACCAACCCTAACAATTTACTTTTTTTTTCTCCTTACATCTAAGGATTTTGATTCTTCTCTTTATTTAAGTAATCCTATTTCCATTTCACTCTAGTACTTTCCTACTTTTTAATAGAATAAAACTTTCCCAATTTTTATTTCATGGACTGTCCAACACGTTATTTTAATATCTCCCTATTTTAATTAAACACATCAATTTAACTTTTACAATATTTTATTTTTCATATCGTAAACATTGATTTTACTATTTATTATTAATCATTCGTTATTTAATTATTTCCGATGTTATTAGATTAGGGATTGGGAATGAAATGAGACAAGAGGCCCAACATTTGGAGGAAAATCAGAAATTAGTAGGGGATCTTTAAATTTTAGGGAATAGCCATGAAAATACACACGAATGTATTTCTTTTTCCCTTAACAATATAACGGTGGTCGTCTGGGTTGTATACACATGCCACTAAACCGGTGTCTAAAATTTGAAAATAAATTTACTTATAATATTATAATTAATAATATTATAAAAAGTAATTTTATAAATATAAACTTTAACAATATAAGATGTAATTTACAATAGTTAAATCTCTACTGATACTTTAAAATTCTTGCAAGTGGTATGGTTAAATCTCCACTGACACTTTGAAGTTCTTGTAAGTAGTGGTTTAAAATTTAGACTTCAAACAATAGAATCAAAAGATAGCTTAACAAGTTGTGACTATCCTCCCTCAACGTGAAGATTTGGGTTCAATCTCGTGAGGGCGGGGGTTTCATATCAAAAAAAAAATTAAGACTTCAAAAAGAAAAGAGAGTTAATGAGTTAAATAATCACTTTTTAAAATTTATATACCAAAATAGCAATGTTTTAAAACTAATGAGTAAAATAACCAACTTCTCAACTTAGTGTCTTGAAGACACTAAGTTGAGTTTAACTATATTGACATGGCATTAGTTGATGTGGCACTTTATTCCGCATAGACTTTGTGTCTTCAAGGTACAAAGTTCAATATTATTATTATTATTATTTTTGGAGCTTTTAAATACTTTTTATTTTATTTTATTCTTTTTAGTATTTTTTATTTCAATTTTTTGAAAAAGGAAAAAAGAATTTAAACAAAAAATCGAAAGGACAATAAAAATTGAAATTAATTTTTTAAAAGGATAGAAAATTGAAATAAAAAAGTATTGAAAAGGGAAAGAGTTAAATAAAAAAATATGAGTTAATACAAATTTTAAATTTCTTAATTTTTATTTTTATTTTTTAATTCATAAATTTTATTTTTAATTTTTTTGATTAAATATTATTAAAATTACAACATTAGTGTGTTAGAAAGAAAAATAAAGAACAATTTTGTGTCTTCAAGACACTAAGTTCAAAAAATTTAATCATTTGTCTACGTGACAAAAATTGCTACATGTGTTATGTCATATTAGCATTACTTATTTAAACTCTGTGTCTTGAAGACACAAAGTTGACTAAGGTGGTCATTTATCTTATTTGTTTGAAAAATTAGTTATTTTGGTATAAATTTTATAAATTGTAGCTAGTTTGATCATTATCTCAAGAAAAGAAAGGCTGGCTTATGCATCAGACACAGGTGCAGTTCCAGAACATACGGGCGCTTCTTGAGGTGGGATTACGAAAAGCTTGGAATAACATAATTTCTAACCAAGAAAAAAAAAACCTTGGCTCACCCAACACTCTCGAATCATCTCAAATTTCCTAAAGTGAATAATTGTAGACCCATATTCACGTCACATTCTTCTTTCTTTTTTCTTTCTCCCCTTCCTCTTGTGGTCGCTTTGTTATTAGAATTGACTACGATTTTTTTAAGAGAGATTTTAATTATTTATGTATATATTATATCATTTTAGTCGTAAATAATAAAAATCCAAAACAAAGTAAATTCTTTAAAATATTTTTTTGTCCTCTCATTATCTATCTTTTTTAAGGATTTAAATTTGATGAACAATTGAGATTACGTAATATGCACATAAATGGTTAAAATTTCTCTCTCTATAAAATAAGAAAATTAATGATATGAGAGGATCATGTATCACGTCTATAAGTGGCAAATCTTTTAATATTTGATACATATTGACCGCATTTTAAAAAATATAATTGATATCTTATAATATCCTATCTCACATTGGTTCTTTGTGAGACTTCTGTACACTTTATACCGGCTTAAGTTCACTATTGTCATCATAGTTAAGCAATTTGCACTAGTTGATTAGGTTTACTTGTAATAGCAAGCAAGTAGTTGAGTTTGAGTCGTTACAAGTAGTATTAGAGCAAGCTCTGGGCATAGTGCTTAAGGATTTTAAGCTAATTAATTAGGCTTACTTATGGTAGCATGACAATAATGGGGCTTAGGTCATTACATTCCTAACATTAGCTGCTCATTGTCAAAACTTTCAGTGGCCCACTTGTGGTGACAAGCCAGTAGCTATGCTTCATGCTTACATACCTAACATAGTTGTTCATTGTTAAAACCTTAAATGGCCCACTTGGGATGGAAGACTAGTAGTTGACCGTAAGTCATTACATGCCAATGACGATGCCTAAGAGGGTGAAATGTTATATACCTAACATGAGCTGCTCATTGTCAAAACTTTCAATGACCTACTTGGGGTGGTAAACTATTAGTTGTTCATGGATCATTGTATACCTAACTTGAGCTACTCATTATCAAAACCTTCAATGGCAATGCCTAATCAAGTTCGAATACAGTCCATTGCCCTGAATTGAATGCCCTCCACTTATTTGGTGCATAGTATAGGAGACGTGCTGTGTACCCAGGGTTTGCCAGTTGGTGGTCGGGCTTTGCCGGGTGTACTAGTAGTCGGGCTTCACCAACTGGATTTCTTTCGTCACAAAAAAAAAATGCCTAATAGGGTGAAACATTATATACCTAACATGAACTAGTCATTGTCAAGACCTTCAATGGCTCACTTGTAATAATAGACTAGTAGTTGAGCCTGAGTTGTTAAATACTTAACATAAGTTACTCATTATCAAAACCTTCAATGGCAATGCCGAATAGGATGAAACATTACATACCTAACATGAGCTACTTATTGTCAAAACCTTTAATAGCCCACTTGTGTGGTAGAATAGTAGTTATCTAAATGTTTCACACTTAACATGAGTTACTCATTATCAAAACCTTTAATGGGAATGCCTAATACCATACTTAACACAAGCTACTCATTGTCAAAATCTTCAATAGCAATGCCTAATAGGGTGAATATTTCAATTATTAATCGAAAATTGAAGTTAAATCCAATCAAAATTCAAATTTTATTTGATTCGATTTCACCTAGTAAACATAAACTAATTCAACTTTCAAGTATATTAGAATTCAGTTAATAACTAGGAAAGCAAAATATCAAAACATCATCGTTTTGATAATATAGTTATTTTAGTTATCTTTGTATAACAAAATGGGAATGAAAATAGCATTTAATATCTTGATTATTTGACATTCTTTTTAGGTTATATTTTTACAAATTGTTGTACAATTCAATTATTTTAAATAATAATTGAAATCAAACAAAATAATTATAAATTTCAATTAATCAAGTCTCTACTACTAAATATTGCTTAAGTAAAATTCAAGAAGTAATTCAAGTGATTTTCAGAAAATGATAATTTGATCTAAGATCCCATAAGAAACTACAGGTTGAATTAGAGGTGGATCTTTTTTTTTTTTTGGGAGGGGGGAAGGGGGGGTCAAAGTGAAACTTCCATTCATCAGAAAAATAACCGACAAGGTTAGCTAATTTGGTGGGGCTAAATTGGCTTTTAAAGGGAATATTAGATACATTCTTAATATTTTCATTCGCCACCCAATTTTATGGCCTATTAAGAGTCCTAGGAATGTTATTAAAATTAATGCAAGAGCCCACATAATGTCCAATGACCAATAACAACTAAGTGTGAAGGATCATAAATGCGCATCCAAAATTTTCTTTAAAGCATGTGTAGAAAGAAGTTAATAGATGTGTAGATTTGATGACAAACTTTGGCTTGCAATCGGCAGTTGAAGTACACTTTGTTGAGGTGCCACCTCACCATCTCAAGAATCTGCTAGGAGATGATACGAGAAGAGTTTTCTTTCCACGATTAGTATTTATGTAATCTGGCTTAGTCTCCACAGAAAAACAAAAACAAAAAGTAAAAAGTTGATGCAAGTGGTTTCAGAATGATTTGTTTAATATCCTCCACGATCACACGGGCTAAAGTGATAGCTCAAGTAATTAAGACTATCTCTCCCAAGCGTAAGGTTCTGAATTCAATCACATAGGAATAGAAGTTTAACAACGGCAACAATAGGGGTGTATAAGAAATCGTAAAAATCACGAAAACCGATTTGGCTAAATCGAATCGACCATAATCATCGGTTTTTAAAAGTAATTTAGTCGGTTACGATTTTAATATTGAATAACCGCCATTAAACCGAACAGCCCAAATATATTAATATTAATATTAATATATACATATATATATCACATATATATACGTGTCTGTATATATATATGTGTGTGTGTGTATGTATATATGTATGTATGTGTGTATATAAATATATGGTTTTACTTAGCAAATGAAACGTTGTGATGATGACTTTGGTTCAAGGCTCTAATAATGAGGATGATGATAAAGGAGGAGAAACGGAGATGGTGATGAGAACTTGAGAAGTACTGAAGTGAACAAATTAATTAAATTGTGTTATTAGAATTTCGTTAATAAGTCAAACGTTGTATTTCGCTTTATTTGCGTATGAGTGTTCTTTTCTCAATTTTATTTTTCCCATCATTTGCATTTCTAGATCGGGATGTAGTTCAATTATCAATTTCTCTATTCGTAGTCAGCTGAATTGAGTGACATTGAGTTTTAGATGTTTTTCAAAATAGATTAGTGGATGAAATTGCCCAAAATTTCATCTTCAAGCCCCCCAAAATTTTATTTTAAAACTGCCCAAAAAAACCACCTAAACCGCATTAATCGAAGCCGTTGGTTTTTTAATTAATTTGATAGTTGTTGTGAAATGGACATTCACAACTTGCAAAATTCATTTTTGCTAATAAGTCAACAATTGATGCTATAATTGCTTAGGAATTTGTTATAGCATGCAAAGTTTGAAATTTTGGAGATATGCATATCCTCCCATTTAGTGCATTGTCTTCTCAATTTTTGCTATAAAAGGAGATGGGATGGTAGAAGGTTGGAATGAAGAAAGAAAGATAGAAATAGTATATACAAGAAGTAGTAGAGAAAAGAAGATAGAAACAAGAGTGATATTATATTGTAATAGCAAAGATTTTATTATCCAAGTTAGTTTTATACCACATTATATTTAAGTTATTTTACAACACGTTATCAGCACGATTCTCTGCCGATGAGGAGTCCTGCAAATTATTAAAAGGTGCACGATCCTGCAAAAATTTCGGTAACGGTTCTTATTTTATTTTTGGTATTACATCATATTTATAGTATAAAGTTTCTTTTTACTATCCTATTTATTTTACATTGCATTTATTCTAGAAATAAAATTTATGCATTTATTCTAGAAATAAAATTTATGTTATATTATTTCTTTTAGAATAGATTATTACAATATTTCATCCTTAAAATAATAATGATAAAATAAAATAATAAAAAATACCCTAATTTTTCGGAAGACCTAATTACCGTGACTTTTGAGGACGTGATAACCTTGACTTTTGGACATGTGATTATGATGACTTAATTTAAAAATAAAAAATAAAAAAATGATGATGACCTCTAAGGACATCAACACTAATATAGTTATGTAACGATTAACTGTAATAATTATACAACATGTTATTGGCATCTTATATTATATTATGTCATGCTTATAAGTTTTATATGCCATATTTGTAACTATGCCTACATGCTTATATTTATTGATTTACAAGTTACGTTAGATAAATATATTATTATTTCACTTACTAATTTATTTTTGAAATATGCTAGATTTATAATGTCAAATCTCACGAAGCTTGAGTTTATGGCCCTTGATATTTCTGAAAACAATTATTTATCATGGATCCTAGATGCCGAAATACATCTCAATGCCAAGGATCTTGGAGAAACAATTAAAAAAGGAAATAACGCATCCTTACAGGATCGCGCTAAAGCATTAATATTCCTTCGTCATCATCTCCATGAAGGGCTTAAAGCTGAATATCTTACAGTAAAGGATCCACAAATCCTTTGGCAAAATTTGAAGGAAAGATTTGATCATCATAAAACAGTGATCCTTCCTAAAACTCACTACGAGTGGATTCACCTGCGATTGCAGGATTTTAAAACTATAAGCGAGTATAACTCCGCGGTATTTAGAATTACTTCACAATTGAAATTATGCGGAGAAAAGATCACTGATGAAAACATGTTAGAGAAAACATTCTCTACTTTCCACGCATCTAATATGCTCTTACAACAACAATATAGAGAGCGTGGTTTCAAAAAATATTCTGAGCTAATCTCATGTCTTCTAGTTGCTGAGCAAAATAATGAGCTCTTGATAAAAAAAACCATCAAACATGACCAACTAGCTCAGAACCATTTCCTAAAATAAGTGAAATTGCATCTCCTGAGGTGAATGCTACATCATCAAATAATTATGGTCATGGATATGGTCGTTGTCGTGGACGTGGACGTGGTCGTGGTCGTGGTCGTAGTCGTGGCCGTGGTTATAGACATGGTAATGATTATAATTCTCACAAGTCAAGTAGACCACATTTCAAAAGACAAGAAAACCACGACAAAGAAAATTATCCACGACATAAATCTTTCCAACGTACTGAAAGTACTTGCTATAGATGTGGCATAAAAGGGCATTGGCATCAAACATGTCGTACTGCTAAACATCTCGTAAATCTTTACCAAGCTTCGTTGAAAGAAAAAGGAAAAAGTGTGGAGACAAATTTTGTTGAACAGAATACTCAAATGAACTACACGCACCTTGATTGCTCTGACTTCTTTGAAGATGCCACTGAAAATATCGAGCAATTGATTGGTGATGGAAATATCCATCTGAATTAATATTTATGTAAAAGTAGAATGTTTCTATTATGTTGAATTGTCCGTCACTTTAATGCTTAATTTTAGCTTGAATGTAATATCTATCTTTTATAAATGAATGTCATGTTTTTACTAATATTTTTCTATTTCCTTTATTATTATTGTGAAGAAATATGGATTTGCATCATGTCAATGATGGAGAAATATGTTTGGCTGATAGTGCTACAACACATACTATTCTCAAGAATAAGAAGTATTTCTCCCTGTTGAAATTTCGATGCAAATGTTAATACAATAGCTGGTTCTGCAAAATTAATTGAAGGCTCTGGTAGAGCTTGTGTTTTGTTTCCTGAAGGAACAAAGATGATAATAAGCGATGCTTTATACTCAAGTAGATCACAAAGAAATCTACTCAGTTTTAAAGATATAAGAGAAAATGGTTATCATATTGAAACCATGAAGGAAGGCAATAAAGAATATCTTTATATCACATCGCTTATATCTGGCAAAAAGCACATATTAGAAAAATTGCCAGCATTATCTTCTCAACTATATTGTATTTATATAAATCATATGGAATCACATGCTGTGATAAACCAGAAGATAATTGATCCAAAGAGTTTTACTCTTTGGCATGATCGCCTTGGACATCCATGCGCAATAATGATGAGACGAATTATTGAAAATTCACAAGGGCACTCATTAAAGAGTCAAAAAGTATTCTCATCAAATGAATTTTCATGTGCTGCTTGTGCCCAAGGGAAATTGATTATAAGGCCATCCCCAACTAAAATTGATACTGAAAATCCTACATTTCTAGAACGAATTCAAGGGGACATATGTGGGCCTATTTTTCCGATGTGGACCATTTCGATACTTTATGGTATTAATAGATGCCTCCACACGTTGGTCACATGTCTCCTTATTATCCACTCGAAATATGGCATTTGCAAGACTCCTTGCACAAATAATCCGCCTACGTGCACAATTTCCAGATTATACGATTAAGAAAATTCGTCTTGATAATGTAGGAGAATTTACATCCCAATCTTTTAATGATTATTGTACATCAATTGGGATTATAGTTGAGCATCCTGTGGCTCATACACATACTCAAAATGGTTTAGCAGAATCTTTTATTAAACGTCTACAGCTAATCGCTAGACCACTGCTTATGAGAACTAAGTTGCCTAGTTCTGCTGGGGACATGCCATATTGCATGCCGCAAAGATCGTTCGAATAAGACCAACTGCTTATCATAAATATTCCCCTTTACAATTGGTTTCTGGTCAAGAACCAAATATATCCCATTTAAAAATATTTGGTTGTGCAGTATATGTTCCAATTGCTCCACCACAACGCACAAAAATTGGACCACAAAGAAGACTGGGAATATATGTTGGTTTTGAATCTCCATCAATTATTAAATATCTTGAACCCTTAACTGGAGATCTTTTACAAAGACATTTTGCTGATTGTCATTGATTTAAACAAAGATTCCCAAAGATTAGGGGGAGAAAGACAAAAGCTGGAAAAGCTAGAAATTACATAGAATGCATCATCTATGACTCATTTTGATTCTCGCACAAATCTATCTGAACAAGAAGTTCAGAAAATTATTTATCTACAAAGGATTGCTCATCAATTGTCAGATGCATTCACTGATACAAAGAGAGTGACCAAGTCACACGTTCCAGCTCGAAATGTTCCTGCTAGAATTGATATTTCAGAAGAGCAATCTAATACTTTAGCAAATGAGTCTACTGTTCGTCAAAAACGTGGTAGACCAGTTGGCTCCAAAGATAAAAATCCTCGAAAAAGAAGGGAGCTGAGTAAGCAAGTTGGCATTTTTGAGGTTCTTAATGATCCTGTAGATGTCGCAAAAATTGTTGGAAAGGCAACACCAGTAAAGAATCAGGTACCTGAGTGTGAGAAAAATAGCGACAATATTGAAACTGAAGAAATCTCAATTAATTATATTACTACAGGAAAAAGATGGAACCGAAATGAAATTGTTAGTGATGAAAAATTTTCATATGCAGTAGCTACTGAATTAATAATAGAAAGCGAGGATTGTGAACCAAAGTCCGTTCAAGAATGTCGACATAGAAATGATTGGTCTAAATGGAAAGACGCAATGGAGGCTGAATTAAAATCTCTTACAAAGCGTAAAGTTTTTGGACCTATCATCCAAACGCCTCAAAATGTAAGGCCTGTCGGCTACAAGTGGGTATTCGTGCGAAAACGAAATGAAAATAATGAAATTGTCAGATATAAAGCACGACTTGTAGCACAAGGTTTTTCACAAAGGCCTGGAATTGATTATGAGGAGACATATTCTCCTGTGGTGAACGTAATCACATTCAGATATTTAATCAGCCTAGCAATTTGTGAGGGACTTCATATGCACCTCATGGATGTAGTGACATCATATTTGTATGGGTCACTTAATAGTGATATTTATATGAAAGTCCCTGAATGACTAAATATGCCTGAAGCATATAGATCAAAACCTCGGGAGATGTACTCCATTAAATTGCAAAGATCCTTATATGGATTGAAACAATCTGGACGAATGTGGTACAATCATCTAAGTACATATCTCCTAAAAGAAGGATATGTTAATAGTCCCACAAGCCCATGTGTTTTTATCAAGAGATCAGGAAAAGGATTTGTTATTATTGCTTTATATGTTGATGATTTAAACATCATAGGGACTATTGAAGAGCTTAAAGCAACAGTTGCATATTTATGTAAAGAATTTGAGATGAAAGATCTAGGCAAAACTAAATTTTGTCTCGGCCTACAGATTGAGCATTTGTCAGGTGGAATTTTAGTCCACCAAAAGACTTATACTGAAAAAATTTTGAAGAGATTTAATATGGACAAAGCTCATCCATTGAGTACCCCAATGGTTGTCCGATTTCTTGATATCAAAAAGGACCCTTTTCGTCCTCGAGAAGATAACGAAGAAATGCTTGGCTCTGAAGTACCATATCTTAGTGCAATTGGTGCCTTGATGTATCTTGCTAACAATACACGTCCAGATATTGCATTCTCTGTAAATCTATTAGCAAGATTTAGTGCTACACCAACACGAAGACATTGGGCCGGTATTAAACATGTACTTCGTTATCTTCGTGGAACAATTGATATGGGCTTATTATATTCAAAGCATACACATCCTGCATTAATAGGGTATGCAAATGTTGGGTATTTATCTGACCCGTATAAAGGACGATCCCAAACTGGATATCTCTTCACATATGGTGGTACAACTATTTCCTGGCGCTCAACGAAATAAACTATTGCCACCACTTCCTCAAATCATGCTGAAATACTTGCATTACATGAGGCGAGCCGAGAACGTGTATGGTTGAGATCTTTAACTCAACATATTGAAGATGAATGCAACATTTCAACTAGCAAAAGGGGACCAACCATACTGTATGAAGATAATGCTGCTTGTATTGCTCAAGTAAAAGGAGGCTACATCAAGGGTGACAGAACTAAGCATATTTCACCAAAATTCTTCTTTACACATGAACTCCAAAAGAAAGGAGAGATTGATGTTTGTCAAATTTGCTCAAGTGAGAATTTAGCAGACTTGTTTACAAATGCGTTACCTGCAACAACATTAGAGAAGATGCTACATAAGATCGGCATACGACGACTCAGAGATTGCTTCTGATTGCCTTCATGAGGGGGAGAATTATACACGCTGTACTCTTTTTTCCTTCGCCTAGGTTTTGTCCCATTGGGTTTTTCTGGCAAGGTTTTTAATGAGGCAGCATGAAGCGTATAACAAGGATGTTGTACTCTTTTCCTTCACGAGGTTTTTTTTCCCACTGGGTTTTTCTGAGTATGGTTTTAAGAGGCATATTCTTGTGATGAATGTCCAAGGGAGAGTGTTGTGAAATGGACATTCACAACTTGCAAAATTCACTTTTGCTAATAAGTCAACAATTGATGCTATAATTGCTTAGGAATTTGTTATAGCATGCAAAGTTTGAAATTTTGGAGATATGCATATCTTCCCATTTAATGCATTGTCTTCTCAATTTTTGCTATAAAAGGAGATGGGATGGTAGAAGCTTGGGATGAAGAAAGAAAGATAGAAATAGTATATACAAGAAGTAGTAGAGAAAAGAAGATAGAAACAAGAGTGATATTATATTGTAATAGCAAAGATTTTATTATTCAAGTTATTTTTATACTACATTATATTTAAGTTATTTTACAACAATAGTTTTGATTTTATAAAAAGATAAACAACATATATCGGTTGGCTTAAAAATTTCGTACAAAAACTGCACCAAACCACCCGCGTACACACCAAGGCAACAACCAAAAAAAGAAAAAAAAAGCACTATCTAATGGATATTCGGCCCAGGAGAAGGTGGAATTAAAAAAAAAAAAAGGGAAAATATTGGCCAAGTGAACATCCTAACTACAGTAGGCCGTCAACACGGAGATCACCAAACAGCCATACAATTGAAATTGAAATAAATAAAAATTCTCTAAATAATTCTAGAATCTTCTCACTCACCAAATCCTCTCTCCCACGCCTTGTATTCTTAAACCCTAACCAACCACCCCCTTCTTTGCATTCAACCATCTACACTCGTCACTCTCAACACCCTCCTCATCTTCTCTGTTTAGAGCTTCACTTTTCTCCTCCATTTTTACTCTCCTCAAGGTAAACAGTAATTTTTTTTTTTTCCTTTTAAGTCAATTTTGAGACACTTTACTTCATCAGGTCAATTGCGCTAATTCACCTTTTCCTTTAGTTTTTGTTTTGTTCTTATTATGTCAATGTAGCATAGCGTTTCATCTTTTGTGTTTTTATTTTGTTCTTGTTGTATCAATGAAGGTAGTATAACATTTAATATTTTGTTCGTAATTGGATTGCAAGTTTGAATTTTTTTTCCTCGTGAAATGGGCCTTCTTTTTCAGGATTGATAATTTGTGGTAGTATTTTTGACGTAAATTTCTACTGTCATGATAATCGAAGGGATTGAATGAATCGAATCGAAGAAAAACTCTAAAAGAATCAATAGTTTAACTTAAAAAGGTCTAACTGGATACTCAATTTGGCCAGAAGTAACGCCCTGTTCTCCAACATCGGATATCTTCAGAATTAGTTATTGGAGTTATCAACTTGTCTAAAAACATAAGGTGGTAACTCTAATATGGTATAGAGCCCAGGGCACAGGTTTGAGTCTCAGCCACCCACTTAAAAATATTAGATTGTCCACGTGTACAAGCTTTAAACAAATCTTTTAGATGAGGTGGTAGCTCTTATATTAGTGCTGGGGGCTTGTGTAATAACTGGTCGATAGTTAATCTTCGACTGCCTTGTTTTTCCCAGCTTGTGTATGTCATGTTAAGCGTGGGAGAGAGAATGAGTGAAATGCCCCATTTTTTTTTTTTAAAAAAAAAAACCAAAATGTCATGATTTTGAAACTAATGAGTAAAATGCCACAAAATGCATCTTGGAGTTTTGAAAACTCGTAGATTGGAACTTTTTTCTTTTGAAAAGCAGAACTTGAAGGTGCAAAAAATTAGAAGAGATATTCGAGCTTTCAAAACTTGAAAATTAGTTTTGTGGCATTTTACTCATTAGTTTCAAAAGCATGACATTCTTTGTTGTTTTTTTCAAAAAAAATGGGGCATTTAACTCATTCTCTCAGCTTGGGAGTGTATGTTATCAGTTCATTTAGGTGGACATGAAATGTTTAGTAAACTTGCCTGTTGAAGCTGGAACACGTTTGCTTGAAGTTAAATGTTTCTTATTTTCAATTGCTTGTATGTATTCTTTCATACGTAGTCTAACTATCTTCATGGAGGGTTTTCATCATAATGTGGTTCCTAATGGATTTGTTGCAGAATTATGGCATCAACTTTCACTGCCGTGTCTTCTGTTGGCTCTGTTGGTTCAACCAGCAGCCGTGCAACAGATAAGAAATTCAGAAATTCTTCAGAGGCTTTATCTTCTTTCACTTCGATATCTTCAACTTCTTTGGGAGGCAGGAGAGGAAATGTGGTTCTGCAGAAAAGATGTAGCCCAAAAGTCCAGGCTATGGCCAAGGACTTATACTTCAACAAGGATGGTTCAGCTGTTAAGAAATTGCAGGTAAATTTTTAATAAGAATGTTTGTGATTATGAGTTCCAAGCCCCTTTCATAGAAAGGGGAAAAAGCCTTTGATTTGTCTGACTTTATTTCTTTGTGTCCTCTGCAGGCTGGTGTTAACAAACTTGCAGATCTTGTTGGTGTCACTCTGGGTCCAAAAGGAAGAAATGTGGTTCTGGAGAGCAAGTATGGGTCTCCAAAAATTGTTAATGATGGTGTTACTGTAGCTAAAGAGGTATAAGTCCTATTAAGTGGTGGTGATTTCCTGCTAATGTTTATGTACAGATGATATAGAGATGTGATTGTTTATGTAATTTCAAGCTTGTAATACGAATTAAGATGCGAAAGTTTGTTACTCTGAAGTCTGATCCAATTTCTAAATATTTGGTATAGGTTGAACTAGAGGACCCTGTTGAGAATATTGGAGCCAAGTTGGTACGACAAGCTGCTTCAAAGACAAATGATTTGGCTGGGGATGGAACAACAACATCTGTTGTCTTAGCACAAGGTCTGATTGCTGAAGGTGTAAAGGTTCGTGATAGAAATCTTGCTTTCCTTTGGTTTTCTCAAAAATCCCAGAAGAATGCAGCCATTAGTTCTCGAGTCGAGAAGGTGTGATTGCTGACTTAAACCTTAAACTACTCAGGTGGTTGCAGCTGGTGCAAATCCTATTCAGATTACACGCGGCATTGAGAAGACAGCAAAAGCATTGGTTACTGAGCTTCGATCAATGTCAAAAGATGTAAGAAAGATAGTTTCCTGTTTTTGTGAGTATATGTGTATGTTGTTGCTTATTCCATTGCTAGTGGTGACATTGGTTGTAAATGAAAATTTATTTTGTTCTATGAATCTATGTCGAAATGCCCTATGGTTATATTTTATAGGTAGAAGACAGCGAGCTGGCAGATGTAGCTGCAGTTAGTGCAGGAAACAACTACGAAATAGGAAATATGATTGCGGAAGCCATGATGAAAGTGGGCAGGAAAGGTGTGGTGACTCTTGAGGAAGGGCGAAGTTCTGAGAATAATTTGGTTGTTGTGGAAGGCATGCAATTTGATCGAGGCTATATTTCCCCTTATTTTGTGACGGACAGTGAGAAAATGGCGGTTGAATATGAGAACTGCAAGGTACCTGGCTCTTTCACTCAGTTGTAGTATCTTAAAGGGAAAATCTCTTTTAGTTCTTGAATGTGCTGTATCTTTGGTTATAGCCTGGGCTAACTTTTGCCTTTTGATGTTACCTTCGCAGCTGCTTCTAGTTGACAAAAAGATTACGAATGCAAGGGATTTAGTCAATGTGTTGGAAGAAGCCATCAGGGGTGGATACCCAATTTTGATAATCGCAGAAGACATTGAGCAGGAAGCTCTTGCCACCCTTGTTGTTAATAAGCTCAGAGGAGCACTGAAGATTGCTGCACTTAAAGCACCTGGATTTGGAGAGCGCAAGAGCCAGTACCTCGATGACATTGCTGTCCTCACCGGCGGTCTGTCTTTGTCTAGTCATTTTTTTAAAAAAAATTTTGTGAAGTCTTTTTAATTAGAGCTCACAAGATCAGTATATTGTGATTCAGGTACTGTAATTCGGGACGAAATTGGCTTAACCCTTGACAAGGCAGGAGGTGAGGTATTGGGGCATGCTGCCAAAGTTGTACTTACCAAGGAGAGAACAACCATTGTTGGTGATGGCAGCACTCAGGAAGCAGTGGATAAACGAGTTGAGCAGATCAGAAACCTCGTTGAGGTACAGCTCAGCTGATATTACACTTCTTTCTCCTGTTTACGACAGGGAGCACCTCCCTAACATTTAAAATTGTGGGACCTTCGTGCAGGCAGCTGAACAGGACTACGAAAAGGAAAAACTTAATGAAAGAATTGCAAAACTCTCAGGTGGTGTTGCTGTTGTCCAGGTGATTACTTAATGGCTCCGTGATCTTTTTTCCTGTAATATTTAGTTATTCATTCTTCTCCGATAAAATTGAGCTATTGTGCAGGTTGGAGCACAAACTGAAACAGAACTCAAGGAGAAAAAATTGAGAGTAGAGGATGCACTTAATGCTACAATGGTATCTTTGATGGGTTTTCTACTTGGTTTATGAGGCACTTCTAGCTTTTTCCTTTGAAAGGCGGTGAATTGACTAAATGGAAATGTTTTGCTCACTTCAGGCAGCTGTTGAGGAAGGCATTGTAGTTGGTGGTGGATGCACCTTGTTGCGCCTTTCACAGAAGGTTGATGCCATTAAAGAGACTCTAGAAAACGATGAGCAAAAGGTGATGCAAGTATAATACTTTTGTATTGCCATAATCAACATTATAGAGATAGTATCTGATTATATATTGCTTCTTGTTGTTGAATGGTTATGGTTGCAGGTTGGCGCTGATATAGTTAAGAGGGCATTGAGCTACCCAATGAAGTTAATTGCGAAGAATGCTGGTGTGAATGGAAGTGTTGTGATAGAGAAGGTTTGGCTGAATGACATGGCTATATGCCAAATTGAATAAATACGATTCACTAAACAGAACATGTTGAAGCAGATTGACTAAATTGTTGGCATTTTCTTTTCAGGTGTTGTCCAATGATGACTTCAGGTACGGCTACAATGCTGCAACTGGAAAATTTGAGGATCTAATGACTGCTGGTATAATTGATCCGACGAAGGTAAACTTTTAACATGTCCAACCTCGCTTTGAAGTACGGAATAAAGTTAGCATTTTGGTATTCATCCTAATGAATCTGCAATTTAGTAATATTTGGTTACAGTGCATCATTGTGTCTCTATAGATGATAAACTAAACTATGTTCTTACAACAGCAGTGATGAAAATTTTGAAATCTCAAGCTTATAAGTTGTGTTTGCGTCTTACAGTTCTAGTTGTGCTAGTGTTGCACAGTGATTATGTATAGATTTGATTACTATCCAGGCCTACTAATATATACGCTATGCTCAGGTTGTGAGATGTTGCCTGGAGCATGCAGCTTCGGTTGCAAAAACCTTCCTGACATCAGATGCTGTGGTGGTGGAAATTAAGGAGCCTGAACCATTGCCTGCCGTGAACCCCATGGATAATTCGGGTACCTACCGTTAATAACACCCCTCATTGACCATGAGTTCAACTGTTAGCCTTGATTAACTAATGCTTTACAATTATTCGTTGCCAGGTTATGGTTATTAGTTCAGCATACTGCACGGTCTTTTAGGCGACAGATTGACAACTCTTGGTCTGTTTGCTGTTACTGGAGCTAGATGGAGGACATGCGCAGGGCGCAAGCAGAATTGTAGGATTAATTTCAGAATTAGTCTAGTTGGCCAACGGATGTATTGAACAGAAGAGATTTGTGCTTAACAGTAATGCACAATGGAGAGAGAATTTTGTTGTTCAATCTGCATAAGACTTTGCACTTGGTCTTTCTTTTAAAGTATTGAATTACCATAGATTTGCGGCGTCATGATATGTGTTATGAGTGAAGCACAATACATATGGAGCTTTCAAGGATAACGGAGACAAAAAGACGAAAGTTTCATACAATTGATTTCCAACATTCACTTATTTTTACTTGAGCCATAAGACAAGAAAGACGAGTAAAATTGAAAATTTTAAGAGGAAAGTTTTAGATTGATTATAATCTTGGTTTTGCTATCTATGAAGGTCAAGACATCATTTCTTCGTGGTTTTGGTTGAGAGAAAATTTCCTCGTTGCGGAGCCGCCAATCAACCACCGAGTCAACTATTGCCTGCTAGGCCTTTGACCCGGACGAGTCAAAGCTCCCCTCCACTGGCAACTCGATTATCTCTCCAAGCTCATCAGATGCCGAGAGACCTCCATACCAGTTGATGAAGAGGAGGATGGCGAAGTTGGAGTGGCCAAAGGGCTCAGCTCCTCCATCGCAGCTGCCTGAGCCTGCTGCGGCTTGAACATCCGGCAGCGGCAGCGAAGCCGGGCGCAGCAGCGAGTCGACAAGGTGTGGAAATTTGATAACTGATTGAACATAAGCTTGTATGCAAGCTGGAAAGATATTAATGAGGGCATGATATAACGTATTTCCTTAGAGACGTATTACACTACCAATTACTTGTCACCGTTAAATAGCGTTCATAATTGTGTAACGGTACATATCCGCGAGAACAATCTAAACAATGGATCAGAAAACAAATATAAAGCGAAAAACGAACGTTGATTTGTTTTAGGCATTTAGCAGTTCAAAGTAGCAAAATTCAACAAAAACTCCGTGTACTTAAATCACTGAACTATCTCTCACTTGATAGAAATTAGACTCTCATGCGGACTTTTTTTTTTTACCCAAAAATTAAAATGTTATGCAAAACTAACCTCGTTCGTAAAGTATTTTGAAAAATAATCCAACCTGGTTTCAAAAACGAGTGGCACGCAATCCCAGAGCACGAAACGCATTCCGGGAACGCAGCTGCGCTCCAGGAGTGCGCCCGCATTCCTGAAATGCGTTCCACGCTTCCGGAACCTTTCTTCTGGGTCTCCCTGCACCCCTTCCCCAGATCTAATTTGATTGCGAGGACGAGAAAATATTCTTAGCAGGGTATTCTGGGAGTACGTTTGCAGTATCCGGAATATATTCGCTGCCACAAATCACGCTTTAGTCACTTCACGTCATAGGAAATTTCAAAAAACACACTCCCAGTATGCGTTTTTTGCCTATATAAATTCCAATCCATTCCTCCACCGGATCATTCAATCCGTTACCCATCACAATAACTTTCCACCAAATAAACTTTCTACCAAATTCATTCAATTTGTTAGTATAAGTTTCTACCAAAGCACCTAAAAGAATGAATTCAACTGATATTACTGTTCTTTTATACTATGGCGGTCACACAATAATGACCGATTATGGTCTTGATTATAGACGTCCAAATATACCATGCAAAATCAAAATTCATCTAATATACAACTTACGATGAATTTGTTTCTCGTGTAATTAGAAAACTAGGGTTGCGTCCGAGCATCGATAGGGTTAACTTACGTTATCGTGACCCTAGATGGGATGCTACATTGCAGCAGATATATTATTATCCAAGTGCAATAATTGATGATGAAGATATGTGGGAGATGTATGGCACAGCTCACTGTGAATGGAACCGCTGTGTGGCACACGTAATAGTGAACGTTCAGTCCGTTCAGTCTGACGACGTGTATGTGCGGCAAATAATGCTCGACGTCTTGTACCAGTCTAATATGCCGAACCTAAATGATGCACCATCATATGTAGAAGATAAACATATCAATATTGCAACAACAGCGGCGGAGTTTGCTACTTTTTCTATTTCCCCGCAACCACATTCCACTTTTGAAGTCGGAGGACCCTCTCATCATGGCGGTGGCACGGAGGAGAGATGTGATGTCGCACCAAATACTGTTTTGTCAGAGACAGACAAAGAAAACAAAGACGGTGAATTAAACGATCAAAAAGAAGATGCAGTCTCAGAAGCAAGTTTGAACTACCAAATTGAGAACGTGATAGAAGGACCGGATGTCGATGCAGAGGCGGAGGTAGATGAGGAGGAAGCAGTGGAGTTCCATACTGCTAGAAATGCGGCCGCGTTCCATAAATGCGTCCAACACATTTTAAGAACAAAATTGGGTTATTTTTCAAAACCCTTTTATAAATGGGATTAATTTTGCATAACATTTTAAATTTTGGGTTAAAAAAAAATTCACTCTCATGGCTGTCAATGCCGGGCCAGTCAATGTCAATTACTACACCACAACGCCATAAAGGTTGGACTCATTAATTTCTCGGGTGTCAATGTGCACATGAGGTGAGCGTTCCTCTAGACCTTTCCACGAAGATTGGAGTTTACCAATAGTGTTGTGAACGAGGAAGCTTTCGTGCATTTTGGCAAAATAATACCAAGGTTACCAATAGTGCTGTGTTTAAGGTGCATGTTGATAAAATTAGGGGATTTGGTAAAATAATACCAAATTTTACAAACGCACTTGAATCGTAACAATGACTTCACTGGCAACTTTACAGAGTACTTGCTCTATAACATCATCCGCCAAACTCTTCTTCATCATCGCCTTTTTTTTTCTTTCCTTCTTCCTTCCCTTTTCGATCCTTAATACTGTATATCGGGTTCAGCTTTTCGTATCCTCTTCTGGCTGCGTTTCGTTTGGTATTTATATCTGAGGGTTAGCTGTTTTGAATTTCCAAATAAGCCCCTCAAGTTCCTTTAACTCGTTTGGATTGATTTTTTTTATTTTATAACTTTGGAAAAGTTTCTTTTCTTTCTTTCTTTTTTTTTTTAAGTTGAAATTTCCATTTTGTAGAGAAAAATTGAATTTGAGTTTTTTTTTTGAACACCAATCCAAATTCTTGTTACAAAAAAGATTTGATTTTCTGGAAACAAAAAAGTGTTTTATCATTAACAAAGAAGATAAAAAAGAAAAAATCTAAACAAACATTTAATATATTAGGGAATTTTGGAATATATATATTTGTGGTAGATTGGTAGTAAGAGTAAGACTTGTAGAGAAGAAGCAACGTACTCCTCCCATCTCAACTTTTGTCTGCATGAATTAAGAGAGACGATCAAGCACCTTACATGGCTTAAGAGAGTGTTTAGTAGTGGTTATTTGGGGCATATAAGTAGCAAACAGCAAAAAACATGTGAGAGAATATTTTTTTCTATGTGCTTATATTTGGTATATATAGGTTGAATTGGAGGACCCTATGGAGAATATTGAAGTCAAGTTGGTAGGTCAAGTGAACTCTTATAAGGTGCATAATCTACAATTTTACATCTAATATATATCTCTTTATATTTTCTTATGGGAACAAATCTTCAAAAGTTGTCAAATTAAAAGATTATGATAATACTTGGTTTCAAATTTTCTCATATTACCTCTCATGGTACCAAATCTTTTGAACTTTTAAATATTTTATTTATTGCAAATTGATAATGACACATTTAAGGTTACACCATTTGGATTGTTCTAAGGCCTCCAAACCTTCTCTAAGGTGCATACAATTTTACATAGATGATGATGATGATGATTATTATTGTTGTTGTTGTTGCTATTGTCATTGTAGTTGTAGATATAGATACATACATAGTTGCTGGTAATGTAATTGCAAAAATGTAATATAGAAATTTAAAACTGATATTAAGTAAATAAACTGAACAATATGGAAAATACATAACCTAAAAAACTAAAATATAAACTAAAGAAAATTAAATAATATATCAAAGAAAACTGAACAAAAGAGACTCGAGTAAACTCAATTTCCTTAAATACTTCATGTCTCTGCAGCAGTTTGACAGTTTTAAGACGCAATCCTCCGATGATACAACGTTTAAACCTTTTGTGATAGTAGCACTCCAAAATCAAAAGTCTACAAACTTTTCAGTGGTGAACCCATTCTTATACATGTGATGAACACTGATACAACCAAGTAGTGAACATTATAAACATCTATGGTCTCTATGCTACTTATGCTCTACAATTTGTCAGTAAAGGTGATTTCTATTATGTTATGCATTGCCTCGAAGAATCACTATATATAGATTTTGGAGAAAATCAAGCCATTATTTCTATATCCATGAAAAGAGTCTCAAAACCCTTTAAATTAAGTTCATTTCAAAATAGTGGAGAAACTCAAAAGTTTCTACATTTGCATAGGAAATCATGATTCAAATAATCTATAACCCCCATTAATTAAATGAGTTAGTAGGAAAACCAAAAGATCTCTAGAAATAATTTGTCATTTACCTTGTAATTTTCTAACAATAGATTGATAGATTATATAGATATAAATCTAAATTTAAAATAAATATATCATGTTATAAAATTGTAAAATAAAATCATTCAAACTGATAAAATTCAAATTACTTTGTATATCACTATTTATTAAAGTGTAAAATTTTGACTTATCCTCTCTTACCTTAGTTTATGTGTCATTTAGAGATTTCCAAACTCACTTAAGTTTAATTTTATATAATAGTATAGATGCAAATGCAGATTCTTTATTAAATATTTCTTGATACTGACTAAATTAGTTATTTTTTGAAAATATTAGGAACAGATTTAGATCTTTCTTAATAATTAGGACTAACTTCAAAAAGAAAAAAAGAAATAATGGACACTTGTAGGATAATTTCTTATTTGTTAATATTGAAGCATAATTAGTAAAAAAAATCCCACAAAAATTAAATTTGATAATGTGGCATAACTTTATTACTATTATATGTAAATATATAGATTTTTTATATTTTCTATTTAAAAAATTCTAGAGATGTACTTTTTGTGTATTTTTTATTTTGACTAAACATTTTGTATATGTGATATTCTCACATTCATGCACTTATGATAATTTGAGAATCCTTCTATATTTTATTTAATAAATGTTTGAAATTATAGAAGATAATTAAGTTACATCTTTTTATTCAGTTATCAGTAAATATTTAACAATTAAAATTAAATTGATAGCTTTTTAAAAAGATAAAAATTGGTTTCAACCTTTTGAAACTATGAGACTAACTTGAAAAAAAAAAGTAAAAAAGAAGAAAAAGAGTGGAGAATTGCGACATAATTTTTGTAATTTATTAGTATTAAATAATAATTATTTTATAAAATACTTAGTCAAGATAGAAACCACAAAAATTAAAATTTGTTGATTTGATACTATTAAAAAACCTCAAAATCATGACATGTGGTATCTTCTAATACAACCTCAAGGATGAGGTTCAGTTTTATACTATTATAATAATAATAATAATAATAATAATAATAATAGATTAATAAGTATGGTTTCAATGGTTAGGGGTAAAGATCTAATTTTATCTTGATTGCCCACCCCTTAACCTTGAGCAATACCATATAGGGTTTTCTTTTCCCAATCTATAGTGTGAGGATAGTATTTAGAGTTTATCTCGACAGTAGACACAGGATAAGATGGGGATAAAAAATTTTTCACTAGATGCAAAGTAGGAGTTAGTAAACCCTGAGCTTGCTGCTCCTCATTTGCTAACACTACTAATGATGGAAAACAGAGCTAGAACAATAACCAAAATCTTGTAAAAAAAAAAAAAGGGAACTTCAATATCACCATCATCCAACAAAACCGCCAAGGTTACGAACATAGCATCAGCAACAAAATACTCTTGCAAATTGGCTTGAGAGACTGCCAAAGTGGCAGTGATTGAGGAATCAAAAACACGCCAATGCAAAAATAAGTTCAATAAGACTTATTAATTTAGATGGAGACTGCATTTTAATTTAATTATTTTGAAATATTTTTTTACGCAAATTACTAATGTACTGTCTTGTAAATGAACCGAACATGATATAAAGAGACATCTTGACACGCACTAAACACATCCTAGAGCTGATATAATCAAACTTTTGGAACCCATTGGTTGATAGGACCAATATGAAAATCTAGTCTTCTAGAACAGAAAAGTGATAGTCATCAAATCTTGCTTGAGGAGCCTTTTTAAGTGCATCTTATATCAAGAAATATTAGGGGCCTATTTCACCATTTTTTTTAAATAGTTTGTTGGTTTTTGAAAACAAAAGAGAAACAAATGACTTGTTCAACTCTTTGTTGTTTCTTGTTGTGATTATTTTCACAAAATTGCTCTGAGAAATATACACGTAACTAATCACAAGAAAGTGAGAACAGTTTTTATATAATTTTATGTGTTCTTATTTCTGAAACTGATAGGAATGGACCCTGACCCAATCCATCATAATGAGAGCAAGGGCAAAGCTCGACTTGAAGAGGACATCTAGATATTCCAAACACAATTTTGGCTTTCATTGCTAGTCAAATATTTTTCTTTTCTTTTTTTTTTTTTTGAAATGGAGGCCTAAGCGGATTGAAAGTTAATCCTTCTCGGGTAGGTCTTCCCTCTTCTATCTTCAACCAGAAGAATCCTGTTTAGGAATGTCAACAACGATCCAAAATTCAATAAACTTACTAATCCAGTGATTTGCGAACCGATCTAAACAAGTATTAGCTTTCATATAAACAATATTTTTCATTTTCTTAAATGACCAAACATAAAGAATGCTAAAATTAAATATTTTTCAGAAAAATATTTTCCGAGAACCAAACCGAGCCTTATGCAATAACTCTCACTTTCCATGAAAATCTTTCGAGAAACTGTAATGCATTATCCCAGTTACTGTGCAATCCATCATATCTTGAAATAAGCAAAATTATTTCTTTACGCACAAGTGGAATGATAAGTTCTAAATAAGTATTTAATTTATATGTTAGATGCACTTGATTTTGGAATAGAATGCTTTTTAATCTATGTTTTTAATGTAATTTTGCATAAATGTGCTTAGGAAAAGGAGCTGGACGCATTACATTTGGATATTGAAGCTGTTGGGACAAGTTTGTAGCGGTCAAAGTTGACGTCGTCAAGTGAAAAAATGCCGTTTGATTGCTACGCTGGTTTTGACTGGGTTGACCAAGATTGAAGATATTTTTGTGGGCTTTTGGAAGGAATTAGATTAAATATTAGCAGGCTTTTTATTTTGTTGGACTTATTTCAGGCTTTTACCTTTTTATTCTTTTTGAGCCAAGTTTCCTTATCCAAAAAGGAAAATAGGTTAGGGTTTTTATTATATAAATACCTCTTATTTGCACTTGAGAGGTAGACAGCTTTTAGCAGACAACAGTAAAATTTTCACTTTATTCTTTGGCAATTCATGGACAAGCTGTTCAAATTTTCTTTTCTAGCCGAGGATAATCAAGATTACGGTTCATTAAATTCGTGAGATCTAAGTGTTTTTATTCCTTTCATTATATTTCGGTATTTTCGTATTTACTGCTTTAATAATCAATATTAATCTACGATTATTTAATTTTGCGCGCGATTATTTAATTGCATGACAATAGGTAGCCAGTTAGATTAATCAAATTAATCTAAACATAGTGGTAACCAGGTTTTCTGTGTAATTACGCAATCTAAATGAGCAATTACCGTGAAAGTATTGACTTTTAGAATTAGGTCTTTCTAGATTTTTATTGCTGCCGTTAGATAGATCCTGCGGGCATCTCCGGGAATTAGAACATCTAATAAGTAAGGGGATTACGGCCGGGAATTAGAACATCTAATAGGTAAAGGGATTACGGGAAAAATCGCAGTGATTTAAACCGTTATCAACTCTGTAAGGAAAGATGAGATTATTAGGCCAAACCAATAATTATAACTGATTTATCGAAATAGTTGAAAGTATTTTTGCATCTATGATCTGATTTGTTGACCGAAATTGCGATTGTTCCTCAAGCTAGATTTAAGTCTCACTGATTTTTTGTTTTTCCAGCCTTGCATTAATTTAGAATTGCATATTTTAGTCATTATTATTTTTATTTACGTTTTTTTATTTTCTGATCAGATTGTGTGCTCACGCAGCGCGACCAGTGCTCTAGACAGATTTCTTAATTTTACTGATTTCGTATTTAATTCCCCCCTTTTTTGTTGCAACTTAGTTGAGTAATCTACTTTGTATAATTAGAATAAAATAACCTCCCAATCCCTGTGGACTCAACCCTTTTTTCACTACGTACACAAATTAAATTTGTAAGGTAAGAATTGAAATATTATTTTTTATGGTTTCGATGCCCATCATGAAATGACTACTTTTTGCTATAATGTGCATTAGGCATGGTGAGAGTATGCATCATGTTGAAATTTTTGTTCTCATTCTTTTTAACTCGAGCGCTTTTTTGTAATTCTCTACCCCATTTTAAAATTGTTTGCTTGCTAAACTTTTCTTCTTTAAGTTGAATAATTAAACAAACTTCTAATCATGTTCAAAATCATGTTGATGTTTAATCAATCAAAATCTTTATGTATATAATTGAATCCATTAAAAGGCGCAACGCATTTATTAAACGTGATGAGTTGGAGCTCATAATAATGGGTCGCTATCTATTAGTTCAGAATTATCATATTTACGAAGTGTCCTGATGAAAGTTACACGTTTACTACGTGGGACAAGTACTGCTTCTTTTACTGATAAGGAGAATGTAATTTGTAGGGTTCGACCATCAAAAGATTAAAAATTTAATTATTAATTAGTAAATTTTTAAATTGAGAATTTTATTTTAAAAATGAGAATTCAGAAAGTTAGTAATTTAAGTGGTTGAGATTAATGAATTCAAAAAGTTCAATAATCAAAGTTCAAATTTAACGAGGAGCACTAGAGCAGGTAGTTGAGTCTAAGTTTGAATTTTATGATGGGTGCTAGGGTAGGAATAAGTTGGGGCCGGGTGGGGGGGGGGGGGTTTAAAGTAAAAAAAAATCACTCCAAGAATGTAATAAATGAATTTGGAATTGAACCTTTTAGTAATATATATATATATATATATATATATATATATATAAGATTTGAATTTAGAACACGTATTTTAATGTTTTTTTTTATTTTAACCAATTGAGTTATGTCCTAGAGCGATATCAGACAAGAACATCAATTAAGTCTTAGATGGAAAAACCTCTGTCTCTCCCAAACTAAGGTATTCGACGTTGCGTAAGCCACTTATATTACCAATTTTGCTGGGGAGAAAAGACTACAAGCCCCTGTATCTTGACAAATGAATTTGGAATTGAACTTTTTAGTAATGTAAAAAAAAAGATTTGAATTCAGAACATGTATTTTAATGTTTTTTGTTTTTAAATTTTAATCAACTAAGAGCAAGTTTGGCATTTAGTTGAGGAATTTAGTTTTATGAAAAGGCCTTTTCAAAACAAATTTTTAGTCAAATGGACTTTTGGGGAAAACAAAACCGTGTTTGGTTATTTTTATGTGAAATAAACTTTTACCAAGTAAGATGGTGTTTGATTTTACATTTGAAAATAACTGTTGGTTGCATAAATTAATGAAATGGATATTTTGAATTAATATTGTTTGCTTTCAATAACATACTATTTTATTCATATTTCTATTTGTTTGAAAAAACTCTCTAAAAATTTATAGTTATAATTCAAAATATTAAAACAAAAATAAAATATATTAGCAAAAATAAAACTATAGATCATTGCAATTTGATGAGAAGTGAATAACGCCGAATTAAACAAAACAGAGGTAGAAAAAAGTGGGGTGGCTATTTGGCATAATAAAAAATTAAAGAAGATATTTTTGTCCAAAAAATATATTAAAACACCATTAGCAAAAAAAATTAACAGAAAAGTTAAAAATAGCCTCAAAACTAAATTAACTTTTAATTAAAACCAACTTTTAGAATGTAAAACCAAATATTTTTATTTTTTTTAAACAAACTTTTAAATTTTAAAAGTTAATTTAACTCTCTGAAACAAAAAGCCAAACTACCTCTAAAACATGTACTGAAACAATACCAGACAAGAACATTAATTAAGTCACGTAAATTGGATGAGAAAATTGTCTCTCCAAACTAAGGTAGGAAATTTTTTATTTTTACCTTGTTTTTAAAATTTTATTGCAAAAATACCCTTATTTTGAAAAGGTTTTCAAAAATACTCTTTTTGGTAAGTCACCTCCCTACCGTTCACGGATACCAAAATTTGAAAAAATTAAAAAAAATAAACGATAACAATTTTAACGAAAACGGTAAGTCACTTACCGAAAATGGGGTAAGTCACATGCATTAAATGTGAAAATGTAGACAAAAAAAGTAGACAAAAAAAGCAAAGCCACATGCATTAAATGTAAACAAGCCTTTTAGCCCAAAAAAACAAACTCATTTAATGCATTATACAACCCCCTGCGTCCCTCCCCCCCCCCCGTCCCCACGCCCCACTCTCGAAACCTCAAACTCAACACGGTAAGTCACTTACCGTTTTCGTTAAAAATACGGTAGTTGACTTACCGTTTTCGATAAAAATACACCAAATTTTTAAAAAAAAAATTTTAAATTACCTTTTTTTAATTTTTTTTTTAAATTTCAGAATTTGGAAACTTTTTCAAAATAAGGATATTTTTGCGATAAATTTTAAAAAATACAGTAAAAATAAAAAATTTCCACTAAGGTACTCGACGTTGCGTAAGCAACTTATGTAACAAATTTTGGTGGGCAGAAAAGACAACAAGCCTGTGTCCTGACAACTCAATCTTACCAACTTTCCTCGTGTCACTCTGCCATTATAGCTGGGGAATATGTGGCCTGCATGCAAATACCACTATTCTTTACTTATCACATCAATTCAAGTATGACTCGTGCAATAAAAAAAAAAGAGTAATTTATATAAATTTTTATAATTTATAGAATGATCATATAAATATATTTTATAAAATTTTATCGTCGATAAGTTTTCTTTTTTATAATAATCATGTTTTTTATTCAAGGTCTGGAGTATTTAAATAAAATAATTAAATTAAAAAAGTAAAATAAAAAAGAAGATATGATTTAGATTATGTGATTGAATAGAGTTTTTAAATTAAAAAAATAAAATTAAGAATAAGAGGGTATGATTTAGATTAGGAAAAAATTTTCAATGAATGTAAGAGAATGAATTCAATCTTTTTTAGTGAAAAAAATTATAGAACGATGATATAAAAAAGACATATAATCTTTTTTTATATAATACAGAAATGTTAAAAATATCACATTAATCAAATACTTCTATATCTTTTAATTGTTTAAACTTGAACCTAAATCTTGGCAAATCATCGAAAGGTACTAAATTTAAGTCTTGTCACTATATTTTTATTTATCACATGCATAGTTTATATCTCGTCTGTATGTGAAGAAATATGTTAAAAATATCAACCTAATCAAACACGTATTATATAATCGCTTAAACTTATTAGTTAAATGGTTACTTACAATCCAATTTTGTTTCTAAAGCTTTGGCAAACAACTATTTATGCCGGAGCTCTGGCTGAAATTTTGACCAACTTGCTAATAATAAAAAGGAAAATCGTATTGGGAAAGATAACTGATCATATATATAATAGGTAATTAGGATGAAATAATCTAGCAAGTTGTAAAAATGGCCAAAATAAAAAATAACTAGAATCAGCTTTTTGTAAAAAGTGCTCACAAGCACCCAAAATAAACACAACCAAATCACCCTCTAACTATTTAGATTGGTTTTTTAATGAAAAAATATATTTTTTTCCTAAAAAGGTATTTTTTTAAATAAGTATTTGAATTGAATTTTAAAAAAAATTAAAACTCTAAAAAAGCTCAATTTTTCAACTTTTTTCATAAACCAAAAAGTATGTTAAAAATATGTTAAAAAAGGTTACTTTTTTCATAAGCTAAAAAGTATGTTAAAAACATGTGAAGAAGTATGTTAAAAATATCAACCTAATCAAACACTTATTATATAATCGCTTAAACTTATAAGTTAAATGGTTACTTACAATCCAATTTTGTTTCTAAAGCTTTGGCAAACAACTATTTATGCCGGAGCTCTGGCTGAAATTTTGACCAACTTGCTAATAATAAAAAGGAAAATCGTATTGGGAAAGATAACTGATCATATATATAATAGGTAATTAGGATGAAATAATCTAGCAACTTGTAAAAATGGCCAAAGTAAAAAATAACTAGAATCAGCTTTTTGTAAAAAGTGCTCACAAGCACCCAAAATAAACACAGCCAAATCACCCTCTAACTATTTAGATTGGTTTTTTAATGAAAAAATATTTTTTTTTCCTAAAAAGGTATTTTTTTAAATAAGTATTTGAATTGAATTTTTAAAAAAAATTAAAACTCTAAAAAAGCTCAATTTTTCAACTTTTTTCATAAACCAAAAAGTATGTTAAAAATATGTTAAAAAAGGTTACTTTTTTCATAAGCTAAAAAGTATGTTAAAAACATGTGAAGAAGTATGTTAAAAATATCAACCTAATCAAACACTTATTATATAATCGCTTAAACTTATAAGTTAAATGGTTACTTACAATCCAATTTTGTTTCTAAAGCTTTGGCAAACAACTATTTATGCCGGAGCTCTTGCTGAAATTATTTTTTTGCCAAAAGAACATTATGAACAAGTTGCTAATAATAAAAAGGAAAATCCTATTGGGAAAGATAACTGATCATATATATAATAGGTAATTAGGATGAAATAATCTAGCAACTTGTAAAAATGGTCAAAATAAAAAATAACTAAAATCAGCTCTCTTTGTAAAAAGTGCTCACAAGCACCCAAAATAAACACGGCCAAATCACCCTCTAACTATTTAGATTGGTTTTTTAATGAAAAAATATATTTTTTCCTAAAAAGTATATTTTTTAATATTATTTGAATTGAATTTAAAAAAATTAAAACTCTAAAAAATCTCAATTTTTCAACTTTTTTCATAAGCTAAAAATTTGAATTTCTAAAAATGTTAATCTAAACGAGCCCTAAGTACATAAAGTAATTTTAATATGATGAAGCACTAAAAAGTAACAACAAATTCAATTGGCGTACCTGAATTTTTTTCCCTCACGGACTCCCTATCAGGGATTCAGGGAGTAGCTCAAATGGCTGAGACTACTTATCCAGGAATGATGTTCTGAGTTCGAACCCCATGGAGAATGGGGGGTTGGGTTGGGGGTGGGAGTTTCAAAAAAGAAAAAAAAAAAAAGAGAGAGAGAGAAACCCACCCCTAAGCCAATCCCTCGTCACCGGAGGGATTTGAACCGAGATCATCAATCTTGAGTGTGGATGAGATAGTCTTGACCATTTGAACTACATTGATCCCAGGTAAGCTCATTGATCTCTCGCACCATATTTCCTACCTTTCCTACATTTTCCTTCATGGTGAGAAGTGGTTGATTAATCTCAGTACAAATTAAATTGCCTTTGATGTTTTGAAATTATCAATTTGCAGACTCAGAAAGCATTAACAAGGTAGAAGCCATATTCAAGGCATCAGTTATAATCCAGAGTGTTCGTGGTCCAACGCTAACTAAGTTATTATGAATTAAATGTTTTCAGAGAAATTGCATTCTAATATTGAGATTATTGTATAGTAGCCATTGTTATAGCTGAAATATTGTCGCAGAGAGATAATAGAAGTAAACTGATAATACAATTATTTGATATCCACAATCAATTATTCAAAATTGTTTTTATGAAAACTATATTATGACTTTATTAATGTTATCTTTCTCGTTATGTTAAGACGATATGAAAAAGTTTTTGTTTCTTACATGGATGATTAAATCAATGAAGTGCCTCAGTTCCAAATCCAACATTTCATGTGCGCCTAGCCATATGTTTTGTTACAACCTTGTGGCATTACGGTCAAAATCAAGGGCTTGTTTAAATTCGGTAGAGGGAAAATAATAAAAGAAAAGAAAAAATTTAATCATAAAGAAAATAAAAAGGAAGGATTAAATCTTATTTGAATTGGGTAAAACTACTCTTGCAAAGTGCGTAAAGGGTTCTCTTTTTTATTTAGATTTAAAAAGGAAGCGAAAAAAGGGGGAAAGTTTACTAATCCATCATATTAAAAGCTTGCTACTAGTTTTGCAAGAAAAACGTGGTTAAAGTAATCATTAAACAACCAATTAAAAAAATCATATCCTCTTCTTTTTTGGCTGCAGAAAGAAGTAAAAAAGTAACCTACTAACAAGAAAATTTAATAATGTTTAACCGACACCACTTTGGATGGATATCCAAATTCAGCAATTATATTAATTATATGATTTTTTTAGTGTGTGCAATATTACACTAATTAAAATTAATTAAACGATTTTAGTATATGAAAATTTATCATTTTTAATCATTGTAGCATTAGACATAACCTAATTAAGGAATCAATGGGTACTTAATTACAAACATTGCATTTGATGGCGATTAATTAAGAGTTGATTAGTAGTTTACTGTTGGAATTTCGGATACAATCTTTTTGATATCCTCTTTTTTTTTTTTTTTGGCAAAGTAAGCAAGATCATGTATATTGATATTCACAAAAGTCAAACAGAAGTTTTATAAACAGGAGGGGAACAATATCCTCAACAGTGCACAAAAAGCTAAAAGTCAAAGCCTAAGTATATCAACACCAATTCTCCAAGCTCTACAGATACGCTTGTTGAAAATGTTGTTATGAAATTACTAAATCTATACACTTTCATTTAACATCAAAAGAAATATTCTTCCAAAGGCAGTCTTCACTTCGAGTTTCACTCTTGAAAATTCTACTATTCCTTTCAATCCAAATATGGTAAATAGTGGCTTCAAAACAAAGTTTAATAACAAAAGATTTCAGTGTATTGGCCCTATATATGTTGCTGATCCAGAAGGAGACGCCATCCCATTCAGTAATCCAATGGGGGCCACGAGCAAGCTTCATGCCTCGCTTCCAAATGCGACGAGTAAAGTAACATTCAAAAAACTAACGACTCCAAATTTTAGTATATTGCCTGTAGAACACGCACATTAAATCAATGTGAATTTCCCAGCTAATCAAGTGCATTTTGGGAGGCAGTCTTCCAGCCAAGTAACAACGACTTATTAACCCTTTTCCCATAAACCCCCAATTTAAATCAAGTGTAAGTTCAAAATATAGAATCACATAATAACTTGATTTTGATAATTAAATGGAGGATTTATTGACCTAATTATTGATAACCACCAAGCAGACAACTTGTTAAGGATTGAGTGGACAAAGGTATTTCACTGTGATCAGATCACTAGTAAGTAATAAACCATCAAAATCAGCTGTTTGATCGATGCATATATGATGAGACAGCCTACTGGCTAGTTAATTGGATATAATGCTTTTTATATAGCTGTTCTCCAATTCTTTCTTATTTAATAATTAATTTCTTTTCTTGACTAGAGAAAAAATCCATAGAATTAGTTTGATTCCTATTGGCTGTTGGGTTTGCCCCTTCTGGATATACATACCGAATGGTCCCATTTCAGGCTCTAGATATCCAGAAGAAGTGGTTGAAATGTCATTATAGCAAGTGAATATCACTGGCTTCTATTGTAAGGCATGGAAGAAACCTGAGGTCCCATGTTAAAACTAGTTCGTGTTAGATAATCAAATAATTTGAAGTCTCGTATAGTATTTTTGAATTTATTATTTATTTTTACGAGATGATTGTATTCATCAAAGATACATTTGTTTAATAGAAAAGACAGTCATGCATCAAAGTCAAGGCGTAAAATAAGAAAAGTTACGTTGTATATCAGAGTTAAGGTCTCAAACAAGAACGAGTTGAAACGTTAATGGACTAAACTTAGATCAAGAATTGACCATGATTAAAAGAAATGAAATCTTGTCCTAAAACTAATTAATGATCTTTGAAGTATAATCCAATTCTTATATACTAGTCTTAAGATTATTCTTTCTAGTCACTAATACATTGCTAAATAGAGATGACTTTTGTTTTTTCTTTCTAGGTCGTCTCTGTTTAGCGATCGATTTTTTTTCATCGCTTATTTTCATTACTAATCAACAGTTTTTAAGTAATAGGCGTATTACGTTCTCCATCACACGAAGGTAGAGTGAGACTTGTTAGGCCAAGTTAGGGGGACTACGCTGTGTTACTATTCTGGAAAATAGGTTGCACATTAATTCGCAAAACCAACTTTCTTTAATATCAAGTGATGTGAACCAAAGGATGGTTCAGCTACCCATTGAAGCCAGCATTTAAAAACCCCATCTGCATAAAAAGGCAATGGTGACCTCTCAAAGATTTTAAAGCTTAAGCACGTGGTTTTCAGGTCTCAATAAGGGCTTTTAATTTGTTGTAATTGCACAACGTATCCATTTAATGCCCATTGAATGGTTTGGAAGGAGTTATTTTCTTTTTCTTCAACAAAAGGAGAAAAGGAAATGGCCATGTATATGCTTTACTCATGCAATCAAACGTGGAGATGCATATCATGTACTTCTTTCACCTAAACTTGTGAAATTGATGAAGAGTACCTATTCCACCCGTCTCACAATATCAATCATTTTAGAGAATTTTTTTTTATTTCAAAATATTTGTCACTTTGAAAAGTTCAAAGAAGTAATAATTTTCTTTTTCTAGATTTATCCTTATTTTATTGTCAACTAAATCTCATTAATATCAAGTAAGACAAAAAAAAGAGAAGGGTAATTTTGTCAAGTTATTGCAAATTTATCCAAAAATAAGACTATTAATTAGTTTTATTGATTTGAGTGTAAAAATATTAATAAAATGAGATGAAGGGAGTATTTGTCAAGATTTTAGAAAATTATGCAACTTGTATGAATTAAATGTTTGCCACAAGAAAAGAAAATACAGACTTGTGGGGCACAAGTCTTGATTTTAAACCGATTCGCTTTTTCAGTGAGAACGAGTAATTAAGTTACCATGAATTATTTATATGTATAATTCAACATCATTGAATATAATAATAGGGTATGCAAATCACTATTAGAAATATTGATTTTGAACCGATTCGCCTTTTTGTGTTTGCATATTATAACTTGACGAACAGGTTAACATATTCAGCTGTAACATCGTAATGTTGCGGTAAGGATATTGCATCAATCTCCTTTTCCCTAAATTCTCTCCCCATTAATGGCATTTGATAGTTAAAGCCCTTTTGGTTAGTGGAATCGAGGATAATTTTATTGTTACAAGCTACATATATATCGATTCACATAATGAAATTAAACACCCATGGTCTGGAAATGATATACTCTGGGTTAATTTTTCCAATAAAATCAACATTCTGATATAATAGTTAGAATAATTTCTTTAATTATAATTAAATGTTTCTTAAATATTATAATGTTACAAAATAATCAAATTCTCGATTTTCATAGGAGATGTGTTGTCACATTGTCATAAACTATATTCGAGGCTCCTTCACTTCTCGAATTCTTAATTCATCACATTCATAGGTTCAAACCCTCAATTTCATATTATAAAAAATTAAGTCCCTAAAACTATGTTTTTCCATTAGCAGAATACATTCGCATTGCTATAGAGTTGGCCTAACTAAAATTGAAAAGCCAGCTTAGCATATAATTAAGCAAAGGAAAGCAGCTACTACCAAAAGAAAACTGCAAAAGGTGTCATAAGTATTACATTTATATTTGATTGTATTCTAACACACGAAATGTTTAATAAAATTTTTATCAATGATAATCACACACCTAATATTGTAATTACTAGCATGATGATTTATATTATTAGGGTGTCGAGATGTTATAAATTTTGCCTTTTAATTTTTTATAATATTGACTAATATCATGTTTGGGAGGGAAAATATTTTATTTTCACAATATGCAATTACCTAAGAACTCGAAATCAAAAATGCTTGAAGTTAAAGTGGGAAATTAACTATTCTTAAATGGGAGAGTTAATAATAGTGAACTGTTTAGGAAATTAACTATTCATTTGGCAGTAACGTTAATTAGTGACTGTTCAAATTATTGTACAATCGGATAGAGACGAATGAAAGAATCAAGAAGGTTGACTAATGATTATTTGGAAAAAAAAAAAAAAAAACCAAAGGTGCATAATAAGAACATGTCGTTTTCAAACATTTTGATAATTCTTTCTCTGTCACACACTTCAGTTCGTTGCCAGCGTTTTGGATTATGACTATTGATTGAAACTTTAAAGGAGCTTCTACATATTCTTCAAAAGCTTTATATGATTATTTATATTTCTATGTCGTATGCATCATGTTTCTTTGTCTCTAACGTATGTAAAGATAATGACATATACAAGCTTCTTTCAGACAAATACCAAAAATAAAAATAAAAATAAAAAGGAAGAAAAAGGGAAAAAACAAGGTAATTTTAGGAGTTAAGCTTAGCCTGATTGAACTAAGTACTGAATTTTAATGGACTGACTCAAATTTAGATAAAAAAACACAATAAAATAATTAATTAAATAAACAAATCATAAGGGAGCAATGTATATTTTATTCTATCGGAACAACAAAACTCTAGAACTCCTTAGTTAACCAAATAGAATAATTTTGTTAGTCTTTTTCCTTTCATTTGTTAATGGTCATTGATTTCTCTAGTTTGGTTGGTAAGAATCGTCGTATTAGAATTGTTCAGAAACAAAGAAAGTACTACAAAGAAAAAGGATTTGAGCCTTCCTCGACAAGCACTTTTCCAAAAACAATTGGCGAGGACAAAATGTTAAAAAAAATCTAACTTTCGTAATTTTTTTATGGAAAGAAAATATTTAATGTTTTGTCTAATATATAAACTGTTTTGTTCTACGATAAGATCACGACCAAAAAAAGAAAAAGAAAAAGAAAAGAAAGAAAAGTCCCATGATAAGATATTGATACTCTTATTTTATTCTAACCCCTTTGAGGTGTCTCCAACGAGCATATTTTTACTTGCAATTAGTGAGGAGCGGCCAGTTAACGTACAACACGTCATGAAAAAATAATTAATTAAAATACGTTTTTTTCTCTTATATTTTATTAAAGTCGTATAAAATTTTGTATTTTAAATTTATAAATACCCTTTATGCTACGAACAGTATTGTACCAAAGAAAATATTTATAAGTTTGACAAAATAACCGGAGATAAAAACGCAAAAAAAAAAAAAAAAAGCCAACCTAATGTTAATAGGTGCCAGCACTTTGCAGGATAATTGTGCACAATTATTGGTGATCACTAGGGCCATTGGTATCTCTTAAAATCATTGAAAGTTTGCAAAGCGATGACTCAATATATCTAGCAAGCTCATTTAGAACTGGCCCTCAAGAAAAAAGCACACAATAAAAAGTCTGTTTAATATTCAATAAATCCGTCAAGATCAACAAGTTGCACGTTCAAAAACTTGAAACGCGATTTCAAAACAGGCAGCTGATGAGAGCAAAGCAATCTGCTTCAACCACCAACGAGTACCAAAAGATTTTTGACTGTCGACCAAGATTTTGTAGGTGATAATGCAAAACTTATAAGCTAAAAGATTCCCTGCTACTCGTACGAGGTGTGCACTGATAAAAAATACTCTAATACTTAAATCAGTGACGTATCTTTGATTGTCTTTGAGAATTTAAGCAATAACAATATGTATATATTAACCAAAATAAAAGTGCTCTGAAGTATTTATAAGTGATTCTGTTTTTAAGTCGAGAAATATTTTATAGTCAATATTTATCTACAATCAATCAGGCCAACGTTATATGTTACGACAAAAAATATACATAAAAATATTTTATAGTCAATAATCGATCCAGGCAGGTTGACAGTAACTCCAAGTGTCTCTTCATGACAGTACGCTAAGAAAGTAATGGTTTCCGGTGACATAGTAGCAATTTCGCTTTGGAAGGCAGGCCTTGTTCAATGCACGAAAGCTTGAAAGAAATAGATTTAAATTTTCTGTAATGTAGCTTCTTACGATATACATAAAACAAAGTCAAAATACATTAACCAATTATTAATCATGTAATCACAGAAATAATGAAATGTTTAGAATAAGAATGGAGAGGGACATTATCATCACATCATCCACTCAAATTTTATTCTATTCTACCTTAATAAGTTTTTTTGCAAACAAGAAGCAACCTAAAGGAACAAGATTGTTCTCTTCACCTGCTTATGTTTATTTTTATTTTTTTTGCCCATCAAGGACACGCAGGAGTCTCAATCATTTTTCTAACCATAGTTTTCATTCAAATACGTTATAATAAATTCTTATTCCCGTCGCGGTTATGCTTCACTAGAAAACTAAAAATAATGATGAAAATTTAAAATAATGGTACCTGGGCATATAAAATTAATCTATATAAAACTGAAAAAAAATGCCAGATATTAGATTTAGGATACTGCAAAAATAGTGTGTAACACTCATATTAACAGTGTCATTACATACCTTACATATACTGGGACATAAAGTTCGAAAAAAAAAATGTATTGACATAAAAAACTTCGTGAGACACAATGTTATGATAAAAATTTAACGATAATGAAAGCTTTTTATCATTATATTTCTATCATAACGTTATATGTTATGTAACATTATGATACATTATGATAAAAATTCAACGGTAATAAAAGTTTTTATGATTTTCTTTTCGTAACGTTATATGTTACGACAAAGATCCGAACTCGCTTCACATGACTATCCGTGCAAAGGCCAAATCAGAGTGGCATCATACTGTCTCCGGCCAAGCCCTGATTAAAGAAATTGCCGTAAAAGTCGCCGTCCGACACCCACCACGTCGGAAAGAGCCACCCATCAACCGAGTCAACTAATGCCAGCTCACCATTTGACCCGGACGAGTCAAAACTCCCCTCCAGACTTGGCAACTCGATTATCTCTCCAAGCTCATCAGACGCCGAGGAAATCTCCACACCTGTTGACGACGAAGAAGAAGACGACGAAGTCGAAGTGGCAGTCAAAGAGCTGAGCTCCTCCATGGCGGCTGCCTTAGCCGCCGCGGCCTGAACATCCCGCGGCAGCAGCGACGCCGGTCGCGGCAGCGAGTCGACCAAGTGCGGGAAATTGAGGACGGCAGAGCTTCCCTTAATGTGCAGCGCCGCCACGTCGTGTGCTCTGGCCGCCATTTCAGGGGTGGGGTAAGTGCCGAGCCAGATGCGCGATTTCTTTCGCGGCTCGCGTATTTCAGACACCCACTTGCCCCAACTCCGCTTACGCACTCCTCGGTATACTGGGTGCTTGTTGTCACGGCCACTCTCTCTTGGCCTTTTCAAGCTCTTCTTCCCCACTTCTTCCTCCTTCTCCTGCTCGGCGGAGTCCTCCGCCGAGTTCTGCGTGGCCGGGGTTAACTCCGGCCACGACAATGATGAGGAGGAGGAAGAAGACGGAGATGAAGAAGACTGGGCACAGCTGCTTTCAGCTGTTGCCATTGCTGTTGAACCACCAATGATGCTGTAACTTAAAATGAAGTAATAGTAATGCTCAGCTGATATGTGAGTAGAGAGAGAAAAAGAAGATGTGTAAATGCAAGCAGAAAATGTGAGTAAATGGTGGGATTTGAAGGGGGAGAACAAGAAAGAAAAAGAGGAGCAAGAAGAGGACAAAAATGAAGTACCCGTTGGGTACAGATAAAGACTCGAACACAGTGTCAGTATAGTGACTATTGACCTACCATATACAGCAATGTAGATGTTTGGTATTGATCGACTAAATATACTTGACGTGTACGATTTTTGGGTTTCTATATAAATTTGACATAATAAGTTTATATAAATAATTTTTAGATATTATATTAATTAGTAACTTGAGTTATACAAGTTATGGGACAGATTGTAATGTTTTAGAAATTTAAAAATATCTATATATATTATAAAAGAAGACTTATGTTATATTAATCAATATCACTTCTCGTTAGATCATGTAATTTCTTTTGTCTGAAATAATTTCTTCACCAAAATAATTACCTAATTCAACGAATCCAATGATCTATATATTATGTAAAGAATAATGTATACATTCTAATTGATGTTGCATGTCCATGCCTTTTTCATCTATGTACATGCATTTTTCTAATTTTATTTTCCGACTAAAATGTTATATGCAATTAGTTACTAGAGATCTCTTATTAAAAAATATAATTAATATTGGAAATCTATCCGCTATTAAGTTTTATAAATTATTTTATTTTTTGCATTAATTATAAAAATATAATTGAATATCAATAATAAATAAAGATATTAAGAATATTTATTTCCCGGTGCATCATATTGATTATACTCTAGTTATTTTAATAATATAATATACAAATATAGCCAAAAAAAATAACTATACCACCGAAATGTAGACAAGGGATATAATCAGCACTAATGATTGTGGTATCAAAGTTTGAACTTTGTACCTGTCACGCTCCTACCTGTGTGACCATAACAGACGGAAAACTCTTCCATCAATTTAAATTAATATCAATTTGTTGTAATTTTTAAACAAAAATTTATAGGTTAAGAATAAAAAATTATAGGTGAAAATAAAAAATCTGTAAGTCAACAAGAAAAATTTACCTATGAATTTTTGTGATTTTCGAACAAAAATTCATAGGTCAAGGATAAAAATTTATAGGTAAAAGTTTTTGTTCTTCTCTTACAAATTTTTCGTATTCATTTACGAATTTTTATTCTTGATCTATGAATTTTTGTTCAAAAATTACAAATTTTTTTAATTAAACCGACATCAATTTAACTAATGAAAGAATTTTCCTTACATAAATACCATAAAGTTTTGCATAATTAGTTTTATAGTTTTTTTATTTCCACAAGATACCTAATTAATTTGGCGTATATACACCCGTTCTTCTATTTGTTTTACCCTCTTTTTCTAATTTATTTTCTTGTATCGATCTTTTTCATGCAAGTAATTTGTCCCTAGTGCTTTATCTTTGCTTAGAGATCCTTGTTTAGAATAAGTTTTAAGAAGATTTTCTTTTGTTTTTTTTTAAGTATGTGGTAGGGACGTAAAACATGAAAAGAGAAATAGAAGGTTTTTAGATTTCCAAAATTTAAGACGTAAAAATGAAATTTTCTTTTACTTCATCGGAGGATTGAAAACAATTTTTGAAAAAAGGACGTGTATAACTGGTGGAATGGAGAAATAGGAAGAAGAAAATATTTATCTCCTTTCATTTCTCGTTCGTCTTATTCTCCCTTTAATCAAAGAAAAAATCTTTTACATATCACATCTCATGTATATTATTAGATAAAATTTTGCACGTACACAGAATTAATAGAGAAAAACACTCTCAAGAATAAATAATATGGTTAAAATCTTATAACCAATCCCACTCAATAAAACAAAACTTAATTTGATACAAAAGAAATATATTTCTCCCTCGGCTTTCATTTCTCCACTTTTAGGGCTCGTATAGATTACTTTTTTTCAAAATCACTTTTTTAACTGCTTCTAAAAAAAATATTTTGTTTTGATAAGCTAAAGATTATGACTTTTAAAAAATAATAATAGAGTTTTTTAAAAAAGTTTCAAATTTTTTAAAAGATAAACTAAATAATTATTTGTAAAAGGATTGTACCTTTTTTTATTAAAAAAAAACTCTGAAAAAGATCAAATCAAACAAGTCCTTAATTATTAAATAATCAATTTTTTCTATCAACTTTCAGTTTTCCACTACTTTTAATTATTATATATGAATTGAGGTACAACTATTAAATTATGGTCGTAACATTGTCTGCTATATTGAGAAGGTTGAAAGTCACTCGTGGGTGTGGGTCCAGTAGGAGCTAAAAAATAATATCAAGACTTCATCTCCAGCAACCACGTATCTTTCATTCATTTATGCGGTATGCCCGTTACAGCCTTATGGGGGCTAATTTCTATTTCGTCTATTCCATATAGAATTTGCTTGGATTAGTCTTTCCTCATGAATTTTTTTTTTCAAAAAAAAAAAGATATCTCTTCTACAATAAGTGTTTGAATTAGATTTCAAGAGAAACTAAAACTCTGAAAAAAAAAATCTCATTTGCAATTTTTTCCAAAAGTTAAAATTTCTAAATTCTCAAAAAAAATATTTTTTTTCAAAGGTAAAAAAATACTTTTGAAAAAACCAATCCAAATGACCCATTAATCAATGGGCCCAATATGCTTAAATCCTGTAATGACAGTAATAATAAACTTAGGCCATTATAAATGGAAAAGAAATCGTTACAACAGACATCTCGAAGTATAACTTGTACAAAATTTTTGTTTGAGTTTCAATATTTTGTCAATTGTATAGAATTTTTGTGGTTTTAAATTTGTAAATACCCTCCTATGCTGTAAAAACTATTTCTAATATCCCTCTATGATATAAAGAATGTTATACAATCACTCCAAAAAAATAGGAGTTTTGTGTAACACTTTTGCCAACAGATGGAATATTAGGAAGTTTTATACAATTTTAATAAATATAGAGGGTAAAATACATTTATGATCAAGAAGTATCTTAACAGAAAAATAACTGAGTTTGGAGACAAATAACAAATTTTTTTCTTTTTGTTGATGAGATCAGAGTACATCTCCTATGAATGAAAGTGATGATAAGACAAAGGTGAAGTAAATAAAGCAAGTAGAGTTGATTGTGTAATCTCGACGGCTCTAGTTTTGGTTGCCTTTATTTTTGGTAAATAAAAGGCTTAAATTTTCTGGTTCTAAACCATCACTTGCCTCCTATCCTTTTCTCCCAATTTTAAGAGGAAAAAAGTGACTTCAAATAAAGTTAATCATCCTTCCATTTAGTTTATCCTCATTAGAAGATAAATTCAAACACAGAAAGATATTATTTACCCTTCTCTATCCTTTTCATACCACCCCTATATTACCAAATCAAATGTAGGGTTCAACAAACTCATATTACAATAAAAGGTTCTTAAATCAATCTATCTACACAAGATAACTCTTTCTATCTTCCTCGATTAAGTTTCAGGCAAAGAAACGGATCTATTGCCACAGTCTATACGCAAAAAGCCTATGATCAACTTCATCCCATAGAGCAAGGACATACTTTAATTAGCCGTGCCCCCTAGCTCGTGTGGAGAGTTTGCATTGCATTATAAAATAGAGAATCTAAGAAGCAAGCTAGAACACCTCCATTCTTGAAAATGTTTAAATCCGTAATAATAATTGCGAAAGTCAAAGTAAACTCGAGACATTATAAAATTAATATAAATCTTAAACAAAATTAATGTGAAACGAGAGCTCACATAATAATAGTAGTTTTAACGGTAATATAGGTAGGATTAACAAACAAAATTATAAACCTATGTTCGTTCAAACACCCGCTCGTTGCTGCTCCTTCGACCGAATAAGACGACCAGACCCTATCTTATCTAAAAACCTAGTCAATACCTATTATTCTCCGGAGAAGATGAGCTGTAAACAGCAACTTTTTATGTCTCCAATTTTTAAAAGCCGTAGTAAAAGGTAAAAATTGTACCTAAAAAAGGACACTACTGCTACGGAAACTTTGAACGCTGCAGCTGTGAGTGATTCTACGTGCTGAGATTGCAGGAAATTCCTGCTGCTAGTCGCTTTTGTGTCTACACAAGCCGTGTGCCGCCGTTGTTTCGTCTTCTCTCATACTGTGGATGTGGACAAACGCACCGGGCTTGCAATAGTGTGACACGTATTCATTTTTTTTTTTGTAAGATTTATCCAATTTGTCCCTATGGATACCCAGAGGCAAAATGCTTCAGAACGATCAGGACGTTTCCCCAATCATTTTGTGACTTAGCTATAAAATATTCCGTGTTAATATTTTATTTCCTTTTCAAATGACTATATTAGCCCTTACCAAATCTGACTAAACAAAGTTATTGCAGGGTGACTTCCAATGTCCATAGCTTAATAATTGTGCCCGTCACTTCATGTCAACTCGACCAGTATTAAAGACATGATGGTGTATATATGATTCGACCCAAATATATGATTCGACCCAAAAGAATGGTGCATATATGTGATATACACACATTTAAATATGTATGCTGTATTAAAAAAAATTTTATTAATCAAATAAATTATAAATTTAAAATTGGTGTAACTCAATCAAAATAATTTATTTACAACTATTTAACGGAGGCGTAAGTTTATAAATTACTGTGAATATTTTTAAATTGACACAAACAAACAAGAATGATGTAAGCTTGAATTTTATACTTTCTTTGAAGGAATCAAAAAAATTTCCAATTTTGTTTATAAAAGAAATTTTAATACTAATCACACTTAAATCTAATTATGTTACACATTGGATTAATTCTAATTGTATTTTATAAAACTTTACAACTTAATTATAATAATAATGATAATTTTTAATAAC
Source organism: Cordia subcordata (assembly GCA_028554755.1). Taxonomy (NCBI): domain Eukaryota; kingdom Viridiplantae; phylum Streptophyta; class Magnoliopsida; order Boraginales; family Cordiaceae; genus Cordia; species Cordia subcordata. The sequence goes on along the minus strand of JAPTOF010000006.1, from coordinate 12,184,621 downwards.
AATGATAATAAAACTAATAAATAATATTAAAATAATAAAAATTTTCATTTATTTAGATATTAATAATAATAATAATCATAGTGATATTAGAAATAATATTAATTATACTGCTACTATTACTACTATAAATAGTGGCACTAAACTAACAATCATAAGCTACAATACTATTAGTATTAATACTAATAATCATGATGATGATGATAATAATAATTATAATAATAGTGATACTAATAAAAATTATAAATTGTACCACTGCTATTACTAGCGCTAATATTTCTACTATGAGTAGTACTACTAATACTATAACAAATAATAATACTACTAGTAATATAGCAACAAAAACAACAACACCAACAATAATAATAATAACAATAAGAATAATATTTATTGTAATAACACTAGAAAAAATATATATGATATTAAAATAATAAAGTTATCCATTTATTATTTGATATTATTAAGCTAAATTGAATCTAATCATATAACTTAACTATTTAATCTATCACCTAATTGCATTCAATTTAATTAATTTTAATTTATTTTTAGTTGCTTTTAGAATATTTACCATAATCATGTTTCACCTAGTTGACTTAGGCTCTGTTCAGCAACAGTGTTTTAAGTAGTGTTTAGTGTATTGACTAAGTCAAAACACTACTTACTTTCATTTTGGTTGTTCAGTAAAACAGTATTTTAAATACTATTTTTATTCTAAATAGTGTTTGAAGTAGTGTTTGAGAAAAACTAATATTATTAATGTTTCAAAATAGAGTTTAGTGTTTTACCTTTTTTTGGCAATATTATTCTCTCTCTAACATTTTTTTGGTAATTGTACCCTCTATCCAATTTCGTTTATATTTTTACATTTTCTTTTACGAATAAAAATACAAAATAACACAAAAATTAACTTGAAATTCTATCCATATCAAAATATATTAAAAAGTATAGGTCTTATTTGTCCATTCATTATTTTTTTAAAAATATAAATCTTCAATCAATTAAAATATTTCTATAATAAAAAATATTTATTTATGATATTAATAAAATTAATTTTAAACAAAGTAATTTTATTATGCTTTATCAATAAAATATTATTTTAAGAAAAATATATTTAATTATAAAATAAATTATCTTAATTATTTTTTTATTTTTTTATTTTTATTTTTATTATTATTATTATTATTATTATCATCATCATCACAACAATAATAACCCGATACTTATGTCTTTTTTGTTATTTTGCATTCACCAGCTAATCCAACAGCTAATTTTATCGAACACATCTAAAACAATCTGCTAGTAAAACACCTATCCGCTAACCGCTAAAACATAACAACTATTCACTATCCAAACCGTTATCTGCTACTCAATCAACTATCCGCTACCTAATCTGCTAATTGCACAGAACATGTCCTTAATGACTTTATTAGCGCAATTCATTGAATTTAAGTGATTTTAATATCTTAATTTTTAACATATAGTCCCATATCACTTATTCTACTTTTAGCAATATTAAAAACTAATTATTACTAAGCAATAACTTAATTCCCTTGTCTCTAGCAAAATTATACTAACTTGGCTCACACCTCCCCCCATGAGAATTATAGAAAGAAATTACACTGTGTAATTACACCAATTCATATATTTCCCAAAAGAATTGAATAGTGTAATTGGGAAGGTCTAATTACACATAATTAACCTTTGACCAAGTAATTATTGGGTTCAACAAACACGCCTAACTATGCATTTACTCCCAATTACAAGGTGGCTAATTGATTTTGATCTTATTACTAATTTAAATCTCTAAATTATCACCTAATCATAGTTATCTTAATTGATTTTAGTCATGTTATCTAATTAAAAACTTAATCGATCAGGGGAGGGGTGTGCTTACCCTTACTCTGCACCTGTTAATAAAATTCTCGCCTCTACTCTTATTATATATCTGTATCGATGTAAACTCCTACACTACTATCCCTGCCCGTGTTGGACGGAAAAAACCCTTCCTTACCCCTACGGAGTATCGGTCAACAAGGTCAATGACACTAAAATATTTTTAAAAAGTATTAATACATAAGAGTGTACTAAAAATAAGTTATCTTTTACAATTAAATCAAAGAAATTTTAATAATATAAAATTTATATTAAATATATTAAAAGTACATTAAAAATATATACAAAATCATATAATATTTATATTAAAAACTATATAAGAACATATTAGAGTAACAAACATATATATTGAGTAACAAATATACACTAACCCTAATTCTTATCCCATTTTTGATTTAAAAGCCAAAAAATTCTTAGCCCATCTTCCTAGTTCCTTACCAATGCCACCCACTACCCTCCTTCACCCGTCCATTCTACCGCCACACCTCGTTTTCTCTCTCGTAGAAGATCATCCTTTTCCACCACGAAGTAGGCCACCTTAGCAACCAACAACTCATTACCCCCCTGTCAGTCACTTGTAGTTTTGCCGCCCTTCACGCCATCTCCAGCGAGTAGCCCTCTTCGCACCTATCGGCCATGACCACCTTTCCCTCGTCCCTCCACTTAGCGAGATGACTCTCTCTAACCCCTCGATCAATTTCTTAATTTATTTTTGTGTTACTTTTGTTTTTTTTTGATAGATTTTAATTGTCAAGAATTTTTTTTTCGTGATGTTAGAATCTAGTGGTTGATTGGTGGGTTGGGGTTGATAATTTTGAAAATTTTGGTTTTTTCCAAAATTTTAATGTGTTTGTTTTGATTTTTCAGTTCTTTCTCTATTTTTTAAAGTTTTTTTGTTCCTCTTTTTCTCTATTCTAGTGTTCCTTTTTTTTTTTTTTCCTTTGGAATTTTTAGTTTCATTTTTCTTTTTTTTTTATTTGATTTGAATTGAATTTTTCATATTGTTGTTAGTAATTTTTTGTGTTGGTGGAAATTTGACGCTACTTGGGAATGACAAAACTTGTAGATTTAGGCTTTCTCCATTTTTTTTTCCAATATTTTAATTTTTTCTATGATGTTAGCTTTTTCCTCTTTTATTTTTTTTTGTTTCTGTTTTCTTATTTAGTTTTTTGTTGAGCGTTTTAGTTTTTTCATTTTTTTAAAATCAAATTAAGTGGTTACTGGGTTTACTGAAAATAATTGAGCGCGGTATGTTAACGAGAAAGCAATTTAAATCTCAAGTTCATATCATATTATATATTTGAACATGAATTAAAAATTTTTATAGCAACAAATTAAACTATTGAGCAAGAAAAATAAAGAAACCAACCTGGAAAGCGAAAGAGGCGAATATGAGAGTCTCTCTCTCGAGGTAAATAATTTATTTGATCATCTATTTTTGAATCTTTTAATAATAAAATTCCTTAGTTTTGGAACGTAACAATTCAATTCTTTATCTTTGTAATTTATAATGCTATTAATTCTAAACTCAAGAAAATCAAGAAATTTTAATGAAGTTAGAACTAATGTTGTCACAAATTACAAATTTAAAGAACTGACAATATTATAAATTACAAAGATAAGAAAATAATGTAGTCATAAATTATAAAAATAAAGAATTAAAAAAAAGTTTTTTTTTTGATTTTTTTATTTTTTAAATTTCAAACTAACAACATTGCTAATTACAAATATAAGGGACTTATCAAAAAGGTAAAAAATAAGATACCAAATAAATAATTTATCCTTTCTAGTAACTAGAACAGTTTGTAAGTATACAATTTTATACTTACAAACCAAGCTTATAAGTCAGTCAACGTAATTCTAAGCGCTCATATAAGAATATGAATCTCCTCACAAATGTCATGTTTCTTAATGGTTGATGTCACAAGTGTCTAATTTAAAGACATGAATTTTAGCGATCAACTTTTTGATGATCATTTCTTTTAATTGATTGTTATAATTAGAAGATCATTCTATTCATTGGTCATGTGAAAATCTTTCCTTTTAGAAAACCATGGTGAAAAAAAATTGATTTGTTTCGTGACCCAGATTGAAAATTTATGCATTTTTTTTTTAATAGAAAGTTGGTCTTTTTAATTGTTGGAATATCTAAGTTCCTTTTTTCAATTGAGACCCAAATGCAAAAAGATTTGAGTAGTCAAAAATATATTGCGATTATATTTGAATGTAAACGTGTATTTAGACCCTTTAAAACATTGGGCTAACTCACTAAATCCGAAATAAATGGTCTAAAATATATTTCGTCCTTTTTTCCCCCTCTTTCTAGGTCTTATATTCATTTTGAAAATGAAAATATTGTGGTGTACAATATGTTCCTCATTTGCCAATATATTTACTATTATTCAGAGAAAAATATAGGTCTTGAGTTTATTTTATCTATTTTTCTTTTATCATTACAATATATTAAATGAACAAATTCATATTAGACATGTCCAAGAGCAGTTTCATTCTTTGTTTTTTGTTTCCCGAAGCAATGAATCGAAAAGAAGTGGAAGAGATATACATCGGTTGAGCCGAGTCTAGGGAGAGATACTGTTAAACATAAATGATTACTCGATGTTGATGTTTTTGGACTCCCTAAAATTACTTTAGCCCATTCAAAGTTGACCAACTGATTTGGGCCAAATGCACAACAAAATTATACTCTTTTTTTTTTTTTGGGTCAAAGACGATAATGTGACAGAAAATTAAGATTTGGAACACAATTTTTAATTGAAATATAATATGATAGGATACTTGTTAGATCACAAATATTTCCTTCTTCCCTCTACGCAAGAGGAGTTAAGTTGGGTTATGGTCCAAGTTTGAGATGGGCCTGTTATTATCAGCCCGATTCAGTTTAATCTTGTCCACTTTTATGATCCCAACACTATAATAGTGACGTGCGATAAAGATACAAGTGTTGCAAAGTCTGCTTTTTATATTCGTTAACGATTATAGAAAGATTATTTTACGTCAATTGAATTCTCTGCGTCAAATTTATAGTGTGTTTTAGTTATTAAAAATAGTTAATTTATTAAATATGAAGTGACTTAGGACTTGTTTGGATTGACTTTTTTTTTTTTATGAAAATTACTTTTTTTTCCTCTCAAAGAAGCACATCTTTTTTATAATAAGCATTTGAATTAAATTTTTTTTTAAAGTTCAAACTCTAAAGAAAACTTAATTTTAGTTTTTTTTTCAAAAGCTAAAAATTTTAACTTTTCAAAAAATACTTTTTCAAAAATTTTAAAAAAATATTTTTGAAAAAAGTCAACCTAAGTAAGCCCTTAGGATGATTGAATATCGAGTCTTCTCTTTCAAAAAGTAGCATTCGATTTTTTCTTCTCAATTTATCTTGAGAAATATAAAGGATATAATGATATGAACTTGAGAAACTTGACTTGCTAAATGAGTTTGTTGACCTAATTTTGTTCCCTTTTAAAAATGGAAACGAGGTAAGCCTAAGCTTATCAAAGGATTTTCAGGTGGGAAAGGGGTTCGCCTTCGGACTAACCCTTTTGAAAAAAAATATATATGAAGTACTCGTCAGTTGTCCAATACTTGCAAGTGGTTGGCCAGACTGTAATCTTCTCTGCCCATGCTGCATAATTCTTCACGCCAAAAATTCTGAATATTATGATAGTATAATATTGACATTTTGTCTCATTTACCTTTTCGCTGAACTATCATAAGTTTTCCAAGACTAGAACAATGACTATTTTCAAGTAAAAAAAAAAAAATCACAAATCCACCCAAAAGCGTCTAGTCGGATAGATGTGTAGATTAGTTAGTTAACTTGGACGACTTAATAACCGATTGGGTATTGGATCTTTGAGGAGAATTTCAGACCACTTGTTATACTTTTAGAAAAGGATAACAGGGGTGAGACTTCATTTAGGAAGATAATCACATAGTTGACTTCAGACTTTCCTTTAAAAAAGAGACAGAAAGAGTTGAATAGAATGGAAATTGATGTGCTAGCTCTAAAGTCTTTGCTCGAACTTATATCCTCTTATTATAAATATTATCTAATCCTAGTTTGACTTAGAGCAAGTGTTTCTATAATTCAAATTTAGAGTAGATGTCTCGTCATCGAAACCAAATTGCTAACAACATCATGGGTCAACAACCATGAGAATGACAAGGTGAGGTCAAAGTGATGAGGATTTAATTTCTTTCCTAAAATTTTAGGTCAAAACTAACTAAAACATTTTTGTTACATAATAGAAGTAATCATGGTTGGTTGGTTGGTTGTTACGGAAAGTGCAAGAGAAATGGTTTTGTTGCAGGACAGCATCATGCGCTTGGACTTGCAACAACTGCAATATGTCTCCTAAAAACATGGCCCATGAGCTTTGCATTCTTTTAAGAAATTAAGGTAGGAGAAGATTACTTGCCTATTCATGACCCAGAAAAAAAAAAGTGTAATTTAGCTTGAGGGTTTAGAAATAAATGCTAATTTTACATTTCTGTCCTCAGACATGCTATTTTACATTCCTGTCCTCCACATGCCCCACCTTGCTAGTGTTCCTATGTTGCTAATTGTTGAAAATGATCGCGCATTTATTCTAGCATCTCATATTTCGGGATGATTATTAGGGGTTCACTATTTTCTCGTATTATTTACAAATTTTTAGTGCGAAGAAAAATAAGGAAAATCGGCCGTCAAAGTAACTCTTAGCAAACTATGAGGAAGAAAGAAAAAAAAAAAAATAGGTCGTCAAACTTTCTAAAGGGTTATTTTATTAAGCTTGTTTTACTTGAATCAAACTTATAGAAGACTTGTTAAAACAGAAAGGTAGATTGGATAATAGGTTATGAAAAACTCGCTAGAAGTCAGTTATCAAAGGGTTTTCTAATCCAAACAAAGTACAAGAGCAAACACATCTTTAGTGTGAATATTTAGAGTAAGTTACTGTGTCTGACAAAGTATGAAGACAAAAATATTCTCAGCATAACTATTTAGAATAAGCTATTCTAATCTTGTTCTATATGTTATTTATAAGCTTAGGTCGATAAAAATAGAATAAGATCAAGAGCCTAATATATCGGTGGAATAAAGCATTGACATGAGCGTGTCAACCGAATAACCTTGAACCTAATTTTCTAGGGTGATGACAATCGCGGGTACAAATATCTTGAGGGCCGCATCGGGTCGGGTTTAGCCCTAATCCCTTGTGCTCTTGGTCGGGTCGGGTCCCCATATCATATCAGTTCCCCTTAAGGACAATAATGTAATTTCATTATCGCGTTAGTGCGTATAAATACTTTTTCGCGCACGAACTCTAAAAAAAACCTGGTATGTTTACGAAAATGGAAGTCTCAGAAAACGACTACCTCGGCATCGACGAAGCGTATCGGCCGCTGCCTCCTCTCTACTTAGCTTTCATGTTGATTTGGTTGCTCTCAGCTTTCTCTTGGACCTTCAACACTTACAAGAACCGCCATTTTCAGGTCCAATTATTGTTAGAAACCCATCATTAATTTCTTCTCGACTTAATTTATGATTTAATTTAATTTTGCTTTTTCACATGTTATTCTTGTGTTGATTTTGATTTTTTGCTTTTTTTTTTGGGTTTCTTTTTTCGTACTAGAGCAGACGAGTAAATTGCAGTGGGCGCTTACTTGTGTTCCCTCCATTAAAGTCTTACAGCTCACCTTATCTTTCCTCTTCTGGTATGTTTTAATCTTCATGAACAATTCACATTGTTGTTATTCTTGTTAAAATATCAATTTGGTACTTTTATTATTGGGGTAAACTGTAAAAAACTTTTCATGTTTTTTTCGAAATTATACGTTAAAAGCAAAGTACTATAGCGCTTGTTTGGATTGGCTTTTTTTTTTTTCTCAGCATTTAAAAAACAGTTTTTTTTTAGAAGCTAAAAATTGTGGGTTGTATTTGAGCTTTAGATTCAACTTTTTGGAAACCAAATTAATTAGTTATTGTAAAAGTAATATAATTTTTTTCAGGAGAAAAAGTGTCTTTTCCTTAAAAAAAAAATGTATCTTTTTCTGGAAAAAAAGCCAATTTAGCAGGCCCATGGTCTAATTGTAATAATGAGTGACACTGTGTAAATCCTGTAAGCGTTCCTAGATTAGTGTGTTATTAGATTGGTGTGCTGTTACAGGGTTTTATGTGTAACTTAAGTAAAAGATAGGGGCTTTTTCCAATTTAAGATTTTGTTATGGGTTTATTTTTCTACATTTTTTACAGTTACATGAATGAATTTCACTAATCGGGTGAGGAAATTAGTATCGGACAGCACGGAATAGAAGTCGAATTATTTATAGTTAATGGTTCAGCTAACAGTTTCGTGTTTTACTGATGGTGAAGCCTCTACATGTCTAAATCCTGTCAAATGATCTATTATCGAAATAATATTTTGCAAGAATTTTATTATGAAAAAATTGCTTCAAAAATAGTAATGCGACTGAAAAGAAGTCACACGTGAATTTTAATTTGGGACATTTGTTGGAGATGTAAGTATAAGAAAAAGAGTACACACAATGGCAGTAATTGTGGGCATGTTTAGCAATTAGCAGTATGGACTATAATACATCTGTTACAGGGTATTTGGATTGTTCTGTATTTGCATCAAATATTTTCTGAATTTGAACAGGTATTCGTGTTTTAATCTTCACATATGCTCGCTGTGGATGTCGTTTGGGGTCTATGTTACCGGAATACTGTTTCAGACTGCTACCTTCGTGTCATTTCTTCTTCTGTCACATGGATACTGTATCACATGTGAACAGCTTTCACTTCGGGAACGTCGAACTACAGCCGTGCTTGGGTGTGTCTTTTACTTGACTCTTGTTGGTTACAGGGCTTCTGTACCGTACTTTTCAGTAAGATCTTTGACTGGTTTTGGTACAATGTTTTGAATTTGCAGTATATTTATCGATTGCTAGAGAGAGAAAGAATGGTACTCACGGACATTAACTTTTTCCAATGCAGGTGCTCCTCCTGATTAATTATTTAATCTTATTCTATAGTATATTCCACCATGTTTCCCAGAATTTGGTACTTCTGAGGGAACAGCTGAGTTTTGTGGGCGATGAAGATGCTGATTCAATGCATGATGCAGTCTATACAAAATACATCATGTTTAAGTATGCATTTTGTTTATTTCTTCCTCAGATTCCCCCTAGGATTTCTATTGCAGTTATGCTTCAATAAAAGGATGACACTTTCTCTAATCAAATTTATCATGGTTTTGATTTTTACACTATCCAGGAAATTCCAAGGTGCTGTACAAATTTTGGCAGTTGCAGAACTTGCAGTATGATATTCTTGATCTTAACTATTGTAGTTATTACCTAGAGTCATCAGAAGATAGAAGCTTGAACTAAATACATGTTGCTTCTCAGATTTTCATAAACATGGACAATTCTTTTGATAACTACTGGCTTCGGTTGTTGCTGCGAGAATGGGCACAGTTTGGCATCTTTCTATACATTGGGTATGTAGATATTGAGGCTATTTTCCATCAGAAGATTCATTTTTCTGGTCTTGCAATCTAACATAACTTTGTTCCTCTCTATTGCAGATGGACTTTCAGGTCACAGGACCTAGCACCACGTTTCTCTATTATGTCCACTCTAAAGCATAAAGGGGAGCGATCACTGCCTCCAATCTATAGTATTGTGAGTCCTAATGAAATATCTTGAGCGAGATAGTTTTAGTCAATTGTTGGGCAATATTTGGCTTATGAACATTCCCTTCATTCCTTCTATTAATCTCACGTATATGTATGTCACCAGCAAAAATGAGGTATTAGGGTCCCAATTTTCTTTCAATAGTAACTACTATCTCATTTTCATTTCAAAACGAGAGGCATGGCTAAACGTAAATCATTCATTGGTGACTACAGATCTTGATTTGTATTTGTGATGTCTAGACAGGTGAAAGTTGTACATTGTCGTCATGAACTTGGTGGGAATGCTGAAGAGCTTCAAATACTATTATCTAGCAGCTGACTTGCCAGACAAAGTTATTTTTCTTGCAATTAACAAGTTACTGCTTTGGTTTTGGGTTAAGAAGTCGTCTCTTTTTCAAGATTTCGAGCAAATCCATATTTGTCTTTAGGATATATTATGTAAAACCCCTTAAAGCATTAACCCACATCCCAATACAGTTCTTCGGCAGTCCATAAAGTTGTTCTGATACATGCATAAGCTGGTGATTCCAGAAGGGTTCAAATTTAGGCTCAGAAAGTTCCTTGAGAAGTAATGGTTCTCTTTCACCAATGGTGAAGTAATATTTGCTAAACTGTAACAAGAATTCATTCTATTGCAGGAAATGGATGCTGCAACTTTCAAAGGGTTTAGATGTCATTCGTGGCATATTGGGGTGGTGAGTAATACAATTTAAGACAATAGTTTTTCATACATTTTTATCTGATACAGTTTCTCCTTGTTACTCTCTGATGACTGCTAGTTTATCTCAGTAAATTTCCTTTACACAGCTGAAGTTTTATAGATGATATCAATATTTGCTGCCTAGGTCTATTTGCTCATATATAGATTATGATGTTTCAGCCAACTTCTTCCCGAGATGGAAGCTCAGACGACGCAGTTGTGGTTGTAATTCAACATCCGATGCATATAAGCTGACTTCTTTCAGCTTTATCTGCTGCTTCGTCTATCATGGGCGTTGTCAAATTCATTTTGGTAGACAGCCTCAGCAAATAGCCAGCTTTAGAGGGAACTACTTTTGTATCACCTACTCCATACCATATTAGCAGTAAGATGGATCAGTTAAAAAGGCTTTGGCGCCAAATTTGTACCTTCTCTTTTTGTAGATTTCGTATAGTGTTCTGTTGATACATGAAAAAGAAAAGGAAAAAAAAGAAAAGAGTCTTAAAAGTGTAAATTTGATACATTTCAGGCTGATAGCTGCAACTTAATGTTATGTATATGTTTTCAAGTATAATTGGAACTTTGTACAGTTTGTCTAATGATATTGTCTTCCTAGGCAGGTTTACTTTTGTGGCTCTCCAGAAAAATAGTGAAAGAAATGTTCTGTTTTTAAACTCAAATAATTCAATGATAATTTAATAATACCGAAATCATATTTCTAAAAAATGAATTTCGGATCATCCATCATGGAAGAGAAAATGAATGAGTTGACAGAAGCTTTTGGAGCCTTTTTTTTTTCTCTCTCTCTCTCTCTCTCTCCTTAAAAAGCTTAAATATCTAGTCACACTAGACTCGCGGAAAGACTTAAGAGTACAAGGTGAATTACATTTATAGTCTTTAATTTTTGTGCAGATTAATTGGTGAATTATAACCTTAATCCACACTAGAGAATTCATGTTTTGAGCGAGTTGCTGAGAGAATTATTGGTTCTCATTGAGAAGGACAAGAAGGGGAAAATTTATCCTCAGTCATAATTAGTTAGTTCTCTTTTTCGATTTAACTTACCTTGGAAAAAGAAAAGTCACCTATGTAATAAAATCTTGCTAAAAACAAACATATTTTAAAATATGAGCATCAACCGCGAAAAAAATAATTTTGATATATGACAGGAAAAAAATGAAAGATTATCACCAACAAATTGTGTCTAAATATGTCTTTTAAATATGAATTGTCTTGAGATTATTTGAAGCCTTAAAGGTTGGGGTGAGAGAAACCGATCCGAATTGAGTTCAGTTTATTTTGTTCAGTTATTTAGTCTGTTTAGTTCGGTTCGGTTATTTTTTTTAAAAAAAATTGAATTTATTCAAGTTCGATTCGATTAATGTGAAAAAAAATCAAATAAACCAAAATGACTGAATTTTTGTAAAATAACTATAAAAGAACAAGTATGTAGAGATAAAAATTGAATTCTCTTTGAATCTTTTACTACCTTAGTACATTTGCTTCACTCGACTTCTCCTATTTATAGGTAAAAATTGAGACAAAGCATTAAATGCGAGGTGACTAAGACAACTTCATTTTTCAACGTTGCATCCCATTTTATCAAATGTTGCATGGCTTTGTCAGAAGCAGTATTGATCATGCATTTTGTTTTCAACGTATGCATGCTATTTTTGAATAGACATTTCACAACATGAATAATTATTTATATTTTACATCCAAAATTTACGTTTCTAAATCTCTGTAGTTATATGTAAATGTAAATTATTAACTTATGAGTCATGACATATAATATGTTTGAGTCCTGCGAATCGGTTGTCTGAAATATTGTGTGAAATCAGTGTTTGTTTCACATTCATAGTATTGAAGAGTTTGAAATCTGTGTTCCAATTTTTTTTTTTTTTTTCCTTTGATCGCAAATCTGTATTTGATTGAGTTCCAAAATCAGCGTGTGTCCCGGAGCAAACAGCCAAGTCATTACCCGTTGAAGAAATTTAATGTTCTTGTTCATTATATGATTTTTTAATCTATTATTACTCGAAATCTTGGAAAAAGAAGTGTTTGGTTCCAATTTATATCAACCCGAAAGAGCTTAGTAATTATTTTATGTATTTTGTTTTAAATGTTGTTGGATACTTTTTGATTTACTTCTTTATAGATTGGACGAGAACTTCTAAGTTGTTAGATTTATTTTTATATGGATTAATTTGAACTTTTTAATGTGTAACAATCTTGATTAGGAATTGGATATTTAGTTATGCTTCATTATATATTGTTTCAGATATATTTTAATGAAAGAGGGTAATTGGTTTAGATTTTATTGAACTTTCATGCAACAATTCATCCCTATTTTATTTTTTTTAAATTTTATTCTTCAATGTCAGTTTCAACCAAACCAAATAGACCGAAGTATATTTTGGTCTTAGCCTATTTGTTTCTTAGAGAACTTGATTTGGTTCAGTTTTCAAAAAGGTAAAAGAAACCGATTTGGTTTTGCTTGGACTATTTGGTTCGATTAATAGAATACTCACTCTTATTAAAAACGAAGAATTGTTTATCTATCATAGAAAAGAAAATCAATAAATTAGTAGAAGCTTTTAGGGCTCATTTCAATTGGCTTTTTTTGCAAACACTTTTTTTATAACTTTTGAAAAAAGTACTTTTTTGAAAATTTGAAAATTCTAACTTTTGAAAAAAAAATTATTTAAGATTTTCTCTGAGTGTTAATTTCTTTGAAAACCAAGCCAAATAGTTATTACGAAAAAAAGTACCTTTTTCATATAAATTTTTTTTTTTAGAAAAATAATCCAAAACAGGCCCTTAGAGCATTTCTGTTCCTTCTCAATATGCTTAAATATCTAGGGCCTGTTTGGATTGTTTTTTTTTTTTTTTATAGAAAAAGTACTTTTTTTTTCCTTAAAAAGTTACATTACATTTGTAATAACTATTTGATTTGGCTTTCAAAAAAGTTAAAACTCTAAAAAAAACTCAAATACAACTTTTTTTTAGAAGCCAGAATTTTCAGCTTCTCAAAAAAAGTTATTTTTCAAAAACTGTTAAAAAAACACTTTTAAAAAAGCCAATCCAAACGAGCCCCTGGTCGCATGGGGACTCACAGAAAGACTAGGGCAAAAAGTGAATCATATTTATAAGGAAACCAATTTTTGTGTAGTTTTTTTTGGTTAAAAAAAATCATAAATAGCGAAGAAACATAAAACAAGCATTAACCAACCCCCATAGGATGTAGGTCTTTTACAAGCAAATCCAGGAGAGGGGTTGGGATATTTCCTATCCAGTTACAATCCAAAGTGTCTAAGAGTGAGTTCCTTACAACCCAATCAGCCGATTTGTTTGCCATTCTCCACACGAACAGAAATTGCACACTCGTAATCCTAACATCAATAATTTTTGAATCTTTAATAGTCGGGGCTAATTTTCAAAAAGAGGAGCGTCCATTCAAATCGATTGCCTTAGAGATGACTTCGGCATCATTCTCAATAACGATGCTGGAAAGATTTATTAAACTTTTTGCGAACAAATAAGAAGAGCAAATAGCAAAAGCTTCAGCTTCCTTAGCACTCTCGCACCAAAACTTCCTAGCAGCTCCATGGAAAAGGACACCTTGACTGTCTCTAAAGATAAGCGCATAGGAACCTTTATCAGGTTTCTTAAAAGAGGCATCCACACTGATTTTAAGGAAGCCCACAAGGGGAAGGGTCCATGCTTGGTGAGAAGGATGCGTCTCCTGTCAAGTATAGATCGAGGGATTTTCATCCCCAGCATTAGCATTCCAGAATTCATCAAATTATAACGTAGCTGCTCCCACTGCTCTATCAAGACTTAAAAACCTTTTTCTCAATGATCACACGATTTTTTGTTTCCTTCCAATGTTTCCGAGACAAAAATGCCATTTTAGTTTCCGCCTCTTTCTTCTCATAACCAGCTTCAGAACATTTATCCAACATCTTCACATCCTAAAGATCAAATCTTCTTGCATCATCCTTCTAAATACACAAGTGAAACCAAGATGCACACCAGAAATGAGATACCAGAAGGCAAAGAAGAAACATGTGCTTGATTAATTCCACCTCAGAATTGCAAATGGAGCAGATTGTGTTGGCAGTCATTTTCCTCTGCATCGATTTTCTTGAGCGGGAAGAGCATTAAAGCAAGCTTTCCAAATAAAAATCTTAATTTTTTGGTGGGACAATTGACCCCCAGAATTTTATTCCAGAAATTTAATGCAAGTTGGAGGGAAGATGCAAATCTGAGATATTTGCTCTTGTACGCCTAGGCGCATAGGCGCTGAAAATCAGAGAGGATTTGTTAAGATTAATACTTTGGCCAGATGCAAAACAATACTTGTAAAGGATATCTTTAATCGCATTTGCTTCTCACATATTTGCATGAAGGACGAAGTGCAAGTCATCAGCGACTATGAAGCACTGACACTTCAAAGTGTAACGTATCGCGTATTGGACGGGTGCCGGACACCGACACACTCACGACACGTGTCTGGTAAAATTTTTTTTTTTAATTTCCGACACGTAAATGGACGCGCACGGGTTTTTTTTTTGTAATTTTTAAAATTATTTGGGCGCTAATGCAAATCCAAAAATAATTTTAAAAAAAAATCAATTTAACTTACTTATGCTGCTTTTCGTCTTTTCCAGAGAAGTCATCTTCTCACTTCTCCAAATTCCTTCAGCAAAAAAGACTCAGCCCTCGACCAGAAAAAAAATAAATAAATAACTTACCTCCAATATTCCTGCACTGGGTAGGATTGAAAAATTATGTTATTGTGTGTGTTATTGTATGTTTGATTGAAAAATTATTAGGGTTTTTCAGGTCTATTGTTGTTGAACATGAATTATAAGAACTGGTGATTTTTTTCCTTTTCTTTTCATGCATGAATTACAAAAATTGGTGGTTTCTTTTTGTGTCATATTTTGGGGGATGACTGAAGCCTATGAAGCAAATTGATTTGTCATGAAAAAAATGATATTTATGCAATATATTCATGATAAAAATGATGTTTATGCAATATATTCATGATAAAAATAATATTTATGCAATATATATAAAATTTAAATATTTTTTATTAAACGTATCGTATCCTCGTTTTTTGAAAAAAGACGTATCGACGTGTCGCATTGTGTCGCGTATCATGTCGGCGTATCGTGTCCGTGCTTCTTAAATTAGCGAAGAGCAAATGGGTAATGGGTGGACATTCTGGTGTAATTTTAACCCCCTTAATTAGATCATGCTGCAGATTCTTATTAAAGAGACTTGGGAGAGCTTGGGTAAGGATAAAGAAGAGGAACGGAAATAATGGATCACCTTGTCTAATACCCCGACTTGACCTAAATGGCTCAAGCTGCTTTCCATGAAGGAAAATTAGGTACCCCACCGGTGAAATACAATCTTTCATCCATTTAATCCGAGTATTGTAGAAACCCATGTTGCAAAGGACTTCAAACTGAAAATCCCATTCAACTTTATCACAGGCCTTTTGCATGTCAATTTTGAGCACTGCTACATGATTTTTGGCATTTTGTTTCCGTTTCCTCATCCGATGAGCCATTTCTTGAGCCACCATAAGATTATCCTGAATCAAACAATTTGGGATGAAAGCCGATTGTGTAGGTTCAACAATATGTTCCATCCAAGGCTTAAGCCGATTAGCTAACACCTTTGGAGAATTGTAACCTTAGTCAATGCTTGGGAATTCGTGCGTTGAGCGAGTTTCCAAGAGAATCATTGGTTCTTGTTGAGAGTTAATTTTCTTTTTCGACTTAAAAAAAAAAGGTCAAATGTGTAATAAAAATCTTGCTAAACAAAAATATATTCTACAATATGAGCATCAACTACGCAAAAGAAATATTTTGATCTATGACAGGAAAAAAAAATGAGAGATTTGTCACCAACAAATTGTGGCTATATATGTCTTAAAATATAAATTCTGTTGAAAATATTTGGTGTTTTTGATAATTAAATGCAACATGTTGAACTAATAGCTCCCAAGAGAATGATTGGGCCAATCAAAAAAGTTCGATACAGGCCCAAATCCAGGTGTTCAAAGACGTCCATGAGCCAGTAAATCTTAAACAACTTTGGCCCAAAACCCCTTGTTGGGCTTGTAGAGCTTGAAGTGAAGTCCGGCAATGTGAAAGCAAACAGTGAAGCTTTTTGTAGCAATACCAAATAGAAAGATTCACAAATGAGCGCTGGTAAGCTCTTCACTCTTTCTTAATTTCTTCATTAGGGTTTTATATGTGTGTGTGCGCGTGTGCGTGTTTTTGTGTGTGTATTGTATATGTGTAATTGATAACAGTTTGTTGCATACTTATCATTTTTAGATGGATGAATAAAAATTTTGCTGGAGGATGCTAAAATTATTATGGTTTTCTTTATTTGTTTGTTGAAGAATTCAATAGGTTTTGATAGATTGTTGTAGGCAAATAGAAGTAATAAATAATGTTTATGAAGTTAGTTATCATCGTAGTTTGATATACATGTGGTTTATAAGTTGATGTTGTGGGATTAAGTTACAACTCGGGATTACTATTTTGGGCAAGTGTATTTCATGCCCTTTTTGTTGGATTGGTTTTTACAAAAGCATTTTTTTCTATAACTTCTGGGACAAAAAGAAGTGTTAATCTTTAAGAAGTTAAAATTTTTGGCATCTAAAGAAAGTTGAAATTGAGGTTTTTTTTTTTTTTCCTTTTTTTGTCCGAGTTTCAGCTCTTTTTGAAATCCAATCCGCAAACTTATTTCAAAAAAGATATGTTTTTTTTTTAGCAAAACAGTGTTTTTCCATGAAGAGGTGTGCAGCTTTACTCTGCTAGTACTTGATCTCTTTAGCAAGAAGTAAATGCAATTGTGGGATATTCATCTCACCAAGTTCTGCATTGTGATTCCTCCTAAGAGTGGAAGATTGTTTTTGTTTTTGTATTCCGAAGAAGTAAAATCATTTGGTGCATGTTTCACTAGGATGAATCTGTTTGCTGTCATGTTGATTTGCCTTCTTGTTTGTAATTACAATGCAGGGGGGCAGTTTGGCGGAAATAGGGGATTGAGACCCGTCCCACCAGAAAAAGGAGTGTTCCCCTTGGACCATATGCACTTGTGTGATCTGGTAACGTTCTTTTAAAAATGCTATATATTGATTGATTTAAGCATTGAATTTATTTTAGTTTATAAAATTATCATCATAGTTGTACGTGTCCATATCCAACCTTAGTTTTGGTTAATGCCAATGGATTGATTGACTTGTTTCAGGAGAAGAAAGAGTATCTCAATTGTCTTAAATCTTCTGGCCATAAATCTGAGAAATGCAGACATTTGTCGAAGAAATACTTGGAATGCCGTATGGAAAAGTATGCTTTCTGGCTTTTGCTAAATCATGTTCACATTGTTTCTTTTATCTTGCGAAGGACCAATATGAAGTAATCATCTTCCAGCTCTCCCCAACTTCAACAATGATTATCATATTTCGGTGTATTTGCTGGACCCATTTCACATGAGTAACTAGAAAAACAAGCCTATGAACGAAAATTTAGTTGTCTAAAGAACGTCTCTGTTTCTGCGTTGGTCATGCTACTGATCAAATATTGTTTGAATATCATGCTGGATTTTTACCTTCAAATATGCTATTCTTACACTGAAGGCACTATTTTCCTCCAAGTTTTTTTATATCTCTAGCTGATTTAACAGCTGCTTGGTGAAGCTTGACCTAAAATCACAAATGAGTTATAGCTGCTTATTTTTGTACAAGCTGCAAGAATCTCTTGGAGTTGTCATGTATGAAATTAGCTATATTTCGAACATGGAATACCTTCCATGTCTATGTCTATCTGTAAGTTTTATTGCCCATATTTCTTGAAGGAATCACTTTTCAGTGAGTAACAATTAAAATTGACCTTGATTCGGGTTCCTAAAGACTGCCAATCCCCCTCGCCTCCTTTTTAACCCTACTTCTTCCTCAAGTTGCCATTCTTATTCGTCTTCTGGAAGGGGTTGGGTCACATGATCACCTTTTACCGATTTCTCCAATTGATAAGAAAAAAGATGTCATAGCATAATCAGGTGGACTTTGTAAAACTTAGTTCATTTTTACACCCTTCAGTGATTAGTTATATCAAAGTCGTGCATGTATCAGCTGACAGCATGTGGTCTACTTGAAAGCAGCTGAAAGGAACTGGCTTACTATTGTTACTACTTAACAGTGGAAACATACTACTGCCAAGTGATGACAGTGAAGTGTTAGAATGTGACCATGAATAAGTTTAATATAGCATTGCCTGTATCCGATCTTGATACCGTATTGTTTTCTCCCGTTTATGTATGCTAATGTCGCCTGAATGGTGTCCGTTAAAGATTTTGGGTGTGTAAAATAAGTCTTTTTGTTGAGAATTTGCAGGAACTTGATGGCAAAGCAGGATATGTCAGAGCTGGGTTTTGGAAAGGGATCCGAGGCTGAAGCTTCACCACAGCAGAGCAAACTGGAGAACAGATAACCTTTTCTTTTTTCTTTTCTTTTTCTTCGTCAAGAGAATAGATAATTGTGGAGAAAAGTCTGGAAACACATATGATTTAATTTGTCAAATTATTTCATTTGGTTGTATCATTCTTTTGCAGGACACTAATTAGAAACAATAATGAAAACAACAAACATCATAGCATTCTCTTCTTTTAATTCTCTTCTCTTAGTCAAACGAGTAAGCATTGCCTATTAGCATTTGCATTTGACTCGTTTTTCCTCTCGATAAGAATGAGTAGTGTCGTTGGTTTTACATGGCTAACTTTATTTTGTGGAATATGAGCCATTTAATGTAGTTCGGTTTAGAAAATTTTAAAATAATATTTTACTCATTTAAAGATCAAATTGTATGTGAGAAAGATATAAATTTTACATATCGGTGGAGTCCAGGTTTTATTAAACCGGACGAATCCGGTTATCGTACATTTGACAAATCCGCATTGGACTTGTAATCTACGCTCCTCTCCTTGATCCAAGTCAGAGTATGACAAAGGTGCGTTGGATATGATGATCTGAAATGGATATGCATCTCTGACAGAAATTTTTTTTTATACCCTTATTTTAAATTTTTATCGCAGAAATTTCTTACTTTTTGAATTTGTTTCAGAAATTTCATTGATATTAATCAATTACTTAATATTGATAATTTCAAATGCGACGAGAAGAGCATAAAAAGAACTCCAATTTTGTAATAATGTTGTAAAAGGTAATTGTATCTCTGAGGCTATTGACGACTTTAGATAAATAAAAACAAAATTTAAGTTTTTAGATTGATGTGGTTTGATATTAAAATTAGATAAATACAAGGTTATTATTTTCACTTCAGCCACTATTTATTTAAAAAGACATGTTTTAAAATGCAAGTGCCAACAGAAACGAATTTCTTTTCTGTTGGGGTGAATATATAAAGACAAATAGATAAATAAATACGATATTATTACAATAGTTTAAACTTTAAATAACGTAATTCTATATATAAAGCAAAAGAACTTCAACAAAATGGAACCCATAATAATTAAAAGACGATTAACTAGTATGTTATTTTTGCAATTTGTGATGCCGTTAGTTATCAAATCAAAGAATAACAAAAAGTTAACAATTTGGGTATGTATAAAAAGTCAGTACGTGCAATCCTTTCTATTTTAAACTAATTGATCTGACAGTATATTCCTAAATCATTAATTCAGGTGTGTGTCACATCAAGTGTCCAAATTATTAACGTTTTGACTATCTTTTCTCTAACGACTTTATAAAATACAAAAATAAGGAATTTATTTAGGACTAAATAGATCATTAACCCTTTTTGTTTTTATCAAAAATTAATTATTGTGTTTAGTTCTATACACGCGAGATCTCGTTAAAATTGAATTGGGCTACTAAAAACAAGAATATGAAAAACAAACAACTGTATCGTTGCTGGGGTGGGTGGGAGTAACGATGCAACATCGTAAGACGAGTTGATAAAAAGGTTGGTATGGGACAGCATGTGTAAGCAAGTAGTAGTTATTTTTATCCCCTTTGCGGGGAAATTTTTTTTTTTTTTTGGCCACTTTGTTTTTGCCTACTCGATGGCTTCGCTTCAACTACTTTTTATATACTTGTCCACCATCACCATTTTCTTCTCCTTTCCACCTCCTCTCTCCCACCATAACAATGGTTTCTCACTCTTTGATTCTTCAACCTTCAAGATTCCACAGCTTGTAAGTCCCTCTTTCTCCACTTGTAGTAAAGAAAAACTATTATGCTATGCATATCAAGTGATCTTGATTATGATATAAGTAATGGGGTGTGCAATTTATTGCTAATATTGTTGTTCTTTTCTTTCATTTTATTGGTTACTTTGCATCCATTTAATGTTTTGGGTATGATAATATATCAGTAATGGAATTTTTTTTACTGTGTGAAGAACTGATATAGAGATACAAGAATCATAGTTTTCAGATGTTTAAGTTGTAAATATAATGAGTTGTGTTTCCTTACTGTAAGATTCCAAGATGTGGATTAGGACCAAATTTATCTGACTTTTCTTGGTAGCAATGCGTATAGAAAGGGTTCGTGCACCTGGTTGTCCTTTTTAGTGGAAGTTTTTAGTCCGAGCTACCCTTTATAGTATGCTTCAAGATTTGGATTCTATAGGAGTTCATGTTCTTGATGATCCTCTAAACGAGTTGAGAAAGCTCCTGGGTGATGATATTAGAAGGTCTCGTCAACAACGATGATCAGTTTCTAGTCCCGCTGTTGCCTCCCCAAAAAGAAAAAGAAAAAAGATTTGGATTCTGTTTTTCTAGAGAAAGAGGGTTCCAATATAGTGGTGTGTTTTCTGGGCATTTCAGGATCTCAGGACAGGATTTAATAAGATATGGTAATTCACTAACATTTGAGGATATTCTTTGTGGAGCTTTTAATTTGTCTTCTGAAAATCTATCCAAAAGCTAGCATAGTAGGCACAGTAAGCAGCAGCGACAATGCTCCAAGTTCCAGTGATTGGGAATTTCATTAATGATACTTTTCACTATTTTATTGCAGAAAAGCATTTCGAGCTGAGGATAGAGTAAATTGTAGTCCTAATTCACCATACTCGTCACAGATAAGTGTGAAAGAGCAATGGAAGTATGGCCTCACAGAAAGTATACTCTTTCGAGGAATTTTGGTTATGTGTTCATCCACAAGCAGGAAGGGTTCACCAAGATGGACTACTCCTGCAGCATTCTCCTCCATGGTATCGAATGCTGACTCCGCTGAAAGGATATCTCTGGATGAGCCATCTGTGGCTAAAGGTCATTCTGGTGAAATGGACTTTACTCGGGTGAATTGTCTTGTCTGGGTAGTACATGAATCTGCTACTAGCTTTTCTAATGCAATACAGGCCCTTGAATTTGTTCGAATTGGCCCAGAGCTTGCAATGGCCTGGGTAGGAGTTGATGTGCATGCCTGGCATAAACAACTTGCATACCAGGTATATGCTAACCATAAAAATATCTACTTTGCTTGCTGGGGCACACAGGATAGTTGTTGTATTAATAGAAACATCGACTTCCTATTCACTAGTCTTGATATTATGTCAGAATTTAAAAATACTTGACTCACATAGTATAGTCTGTCTCCAACAATTTGCTCTTGAACTTTGATTATTTGCTAGCAGGAAACTATACCGTTGAGTCATTGCAGTTCTCTTTCTTTCCCTTGATATCTGTTTTGCATTGCGTTGTTTGACAGGTAGCTGCTTATTCTATGCTTAAAGCAGCAATAGAAGTGGAGTTATTTCTCTCTCATAACCGCTGCATCAGCTCTTCTTCTGTTCAGGATATGTAAGTTTGATGGATAGTCCTGGAAACTTGAATTCTTTCTGTTTTTCTTTCCTTTTACTCTCTATTTCTATAAGTAAACTAGCTGTTTTAGATGACGCAATATAATACAGTAACGTCAAGGGGCGTAAGGCTCAGCAGGCTCGGGAAAGAGGCCATTGAACTACCTACTATTTGTTCTAGTCTTTTGTGGAAGTACATTGATCTAATCAGACTGAAGACTAAATTTCCAATTCTCTAAGAAATCACGCATATTCCTCGAGATTGTATCTTTCTTATGCTTGATGACTTGTTGAAGGACCCTCTTAGGTCTATTACGTAATTTCTGTAGACAATACTGTTCCTTTAAGCCCATACATAGTAGATGACAGCTGATGAAGCAGCAAATCACTTAAATATTTTGCTGAAGGAATTCCAGTAAAACTTGTTATGAATTAGTATGAGTTGAATGTGCTTGCATAAAGAAATTGAGTAACATAATTCATGAGTTTATAGGTGTACCAGGGTAAGTTCATAACTGATTGCAGTAGGCAGAACCTGAAACTCTGATTGCATTGTTGAAGTTCTTAGAGTTGTTTAAGAAATATGCTCTGTCAATATCTGTAGTAGTTAATCCTATTATTAATATATGGAGAGCTCCTATTGAATTTTTTTCAGTTTATTTCTTATCTGGCATCAGCTTGTCCCCAAAGATAAACTTTCTTGAGGAGCGTATAAATAGTCAGCTGAACACAAGGAATCCAAAATTGGTACAGTGGTTTAAAATGGTGGAACTGCCACGAATAGCAGCATTCTTCATTCCATTATTCAAGAAATGGTCTTTGGATTATGCTGGAAGGTTCGTTTATGGCATCCTCACTAACTATTTAAACGTTCTTTAACTAGTCTTTGCTAATCTCACCCCTTCTCCTGGAAAGATGAGAAATTACACTCAGGGTATTCATTCACTTTTCTTGATAAATGCCATATTTGCTGGAAGTTAGGAAAAGTCTAAGAACATAATTAATTCAGTGGTGTTGCAGGAATTATTCTGGCTATTAGTTGTTGTGCTGCAATAAAGAAGTTAGGTCCTGGGCGGATTTCTTCTTCTCCATTATTTTCAGATTCTGTTGAAGATGCAATGAGAGAGCTCATGAGCTTAGCATGTGGGCTCGTCTCAATTGAGAAACTATATGAATTGGCAACTGAGGCAGGGTTCGAAGAGGAGTTTTTATGGTATTTTGGCGGCAAGGTTCTCCCTAGTGAGAACATAGAAAATCTAGAATTTTGGGTTGGATTGGTTCAGGAGAAACTATCTGCAGCATTTGATAGAGAAAGTGTATTTGCTGACAAGCACACATTTCACGACAAGGTTGGCGCCCACTACTTATTAACTTTCTTCAAATGCCTAATAGGCCAAATAAGACCTCTTTGATTAGAATTCTCCTCACTTGCATAAGTGTCTTAAAAGGAAAAGGTTTATTAACTTAAATTTTTATTTTTTTGAAGAAAATTTCAATGAGATTTTGTCTAGCTTGGCTAGGACATAGATCTCACAGTGTGTTCTTGACCTCACTCCATCAGTATTTTGTGCACACCTGAACATGATTACCTATTCTAAAACTAATGTGTTCTGTTTCTTTCACGTATTTGATACTAGAAAGTTTTGTCTACGCTTGGACTTTTTGCATATCTGGGAAGAGAAACAAGATTATTTTTGTCAAGAATGAGCATAAAGGATCTTGATGACCAAACTAAAGATTTCCTTGGGTAAGGTGTCTCCTCTTCTGGTCTTACTATAGGTCCTTCATCCTGTAGCCTACATATTGGTATTAATAATAGCTGTGTTCTTCATTCCAGTTACTTAGAGTGTGGTAGCCTTTTAATATATCCTGAGCTTTCAACCTTATCCAAGTATCAGCTCTTCATGGAGGTTAGTTTTTAATAAATTGATTCCATGATATGAAAATATTAACTATCTGACGTCTTAAACATGTAAATACAGGTTGTAACTGATGAAATTGGGTGGCTAGACTTTTATGCTGCATTTAATGGCATATTCTGTCAAGACAGAAAAAAATCAAAACAGCACGCAATTCAAGCAGAAAAGGAGATAATTTTGTATACCGCTTTTACAGTATGCTATGATGTTATCTCAGGGTTTGCCCACTACAGCAATTCAAAGCAACAACCCTTTAGCACAAATTTGTTGGACTTCTTGCTTCAAAGGTAACAATCAGTGATTATTTTTATTCTAGCAGTGGGAGCTTTTCAGCGTGTATGTTGATTTTCTACCATGTTGTCTAGTCAGAACTTACTTTCTACGTGTTTGGAGGACTTCTGGGCTGCTTATGGTAGAACAGGGTGCGTTGGAGTTGTTGGATAATTCTTTATGGTTTTACTCATTATATTGATGCCTTGGAGGAGGGTCACATGATGGATATTGTATTAATCTCTTCAGCAGTGTATGGCGGAACCATCTTCACCTGAGTGCAGCCATTGAACCGGCACAGCCAGGGATACTGCATGATGAAAAAGTAGAATTGGTGGACAGCACAGAAAGAGGCGGAACATCTTTACCTGTTCATGGCACTGCACATTCATCTCTGGTGCTTGAAGCACAGAAAAAGCAAATTGACTTAATAAAAAGGGGGAAGCATCAACATGAATCTAAAATCCACGAGGTATATCCAGTTGAAGACTTCAGACCATATTCATGTCTTCTGCCAATTTCGTCACACGAGATGAAATATGATACAAAAAGATGTCCTCTGCTGCAAGTTTGAAGCAAGGAAAATATATTTGTAAAACATAAACTGTCAATATGATAATAATAGTGCAGCAGCTTACAAAGTTTTACCTTTTCGTGTTCTTTTTTTCAAAAATAAGTTACTGAATCTAACAATAAACTTACCCTGAATCAGCCATAATCTTTCTGAGGCACCTTTTATATCACTCAGGTTGATTGCAGCTCGTCTATTCCCCTCCTGTACTTGATTGTCTTCAACGATCTTTTTGTCCTTGTAATTCTAGGCTGCCAGTTCAGTTAGTGCAAATTCAGTGAACCTAGGAGAGACGGGCCATACTCCTGCATCAAAGCCATCCCACGAATCTTTACTTAAAAGGTCAACTCAAAAGCTGGTATCTGCTAGCAAGGTAAGTTTAGCAACTCCTTATATTTTGGTTGGTTTCTGGATATGCTTGAGTGATGATATTTGCAAACTGGAACCATATTGTAGGCTATTTGGATTGGTACTCAATTACTATTTTTTGACATCTCCGAGACTCTGAGAATTCTCAAAAAGCGCATTCATGGCTGGAAAATCACAAAGAGGGAGAAGAAGAAAATGGAAACAACACTTGCTGATATTGCCATATTAGTCCCAATAACAATTCTCATGTTACTTCCAGTAAGTCTCAGATCTGACTTCTGGCACTTAGATTCTACTTTTGCTTGTAGTGTTCCTGGTTTCCTGATTTCCACTGGATCCCTTAGTAAGGATATGACCAACGCAAAAGACATTTTCTTTACCCCCTACCCCTAATCCAATCCCCGTCTCCCATGGATCTATACCCAGTACCTCACTCCTTAGGGAAGTAGCATCAACCACTTGAGCTATTGCAACATCCCAACAAATGCGAAAGACGTGATAATGACTTGTATTTGATTATTTGGCACGCAAATAAATCAGAAAGGCGGATTCTTTTCTCACGTTATTGACTGCAGAATTTCAATTTCCTTTACTGATATTAGTCAAAGCAAAATCCGGTGCACCCATCTTTCATTTCAAAAGGAAAGCGAAATTGGTCAGAAACTGCAGCATATCTTCTATGATAGACCACAGAGAGGGCCATATATGTGCTTAAATTACTAGAACTCTAGTGTAACGCATTCATATTCACTGCTTAAAGCAGCAGAAATTTTTGGTCAGTTACCTGAATTACAAGTGTGTATCAAGCTTATATACTAATGATGATTTTCTCCGGTTTGGTCATCGCCAGCTTACCACGATAGGGCATGCAGCCATGCTAGCTGCAATAAAGAAGTACATGCCATACTTGGTAAGCCATGCAACCCTGCTCTTTCATATGTTACGTATTGTACCTAAACAATTAGATTCTTCATAATTTGACTGGTACACTTCTTGTAATGTGGATTAGATTCCGTCTCCCTATTCTTCCGAGAGGCTCAATTCAGTGAAACAACTGAAGAGAATGAAGATGATGGAAGTTCAACCTCCAATCAATGCCGTGAATGTTTCCAGTACAGTTGTCTAAATAGTCCCCTTTCACCAATTAGTGTTGGGCTATAACTCATTTGTAATTGCCTGGGCAAGCTGCTCTCTCTATGTTGCTGAGTGACCAAGTTCTTTTTGCTGAATAAGAATGAACAAGTTGACACGCACATACAGGACGCAAGCGCATCACACGCTAACAAGGATGATATCAAGGCGATTCTAAATTCAGGCTTGCCCTTTGTTCAAGCTGAAAATATTTGAACTTCCGTGAACCTGTTCCTGTACTCTGTAAATTTTATGATTCATCTATAGCAGACATGGTTTTGAATAAATGACACTGATGAAGAGAAAATTTGGGCCTTGACAGCAATGTTACAAACAAGAAACAAAATGGCAAAAAAGTATTATTAAGCAGTGGCAGTAACCACGTCCAAGTCATCTGATTCATCAACAATCATCTCATCTCTAAATAAGAGTTTAAGGTACGGAAGCACCCTTGGTAATACAGGCAGATCAGCTAAGTTAATGCTCATCAAATCAAAAGCAATGCATGTTTTATGCATGTGAGTTTCATCAAAAACTGGAATCTTAGGGTATCTTTGGCTGAAGTGAGTAAGGATGATTCGATATGCACCAGCGGAGTCCCCTACTTCAACAGCTTCCTTTGTTGTGCTGTGATTTCTTGCTATAGCCTCCTCCACCATTGCATCTTCAAATGTAGCCTGCAGTTAGTAAGCAGAAAAATATTGTCAGAAGCTCTCTTCTGAGCAACACAAAAACGAAATTAGCTGAGGTTGAGATGTATCCCTCATTTTTCTTGGGTTGAGGGGGGTGACACTAGAAGAGACTAGATCTATATTCACAGTGCTCTCATTTCAAATGAGCCATATGATTCAAGGGGAAGCAATTTGAAATCATAGATGACTAGCTGGTAAAACTAATAGATAAATATCCCTCGTCCCAGTATATCCATCGAGTATTCTCCTAATCACGGACTTGTAGCTTTCTGCTAAATAACTTCATAAGTTAACGTCAACTTATAAAAGCAAAAATCTACTTCTTATCCATCATGACCTTTCTGCTTTCACTTCCATCCCCAGCTTCCATCTACTGCCATGAGTAACAGTCATGCCCTTAGCTGGTCTTTCCAAAATATTAATGTACCACTATGTAACAAATCATACGCTTAGGTTATGATCCTAAGAAATTACTGTGACACATGTAATAGATCATATCCTTAGGTGGTGAGATCCTAAAATAGTAATGTCAAGTTCAACCTTTAACAAATAATTTAATTCCAGCATATAAAATCATGTAAGATGCAAACTTGCCTCATGTATGAGAACTGTTGCCCCACGAGAAGCCTTGACTAGTTCTGGACAAGGCCTGGTGTCTCCAGAGTAGACAATCTTCCACCCTGGTATGGTTTTTCCAAGACTGTTGATTCTATCAGCAGCCTTCAATGTGACACCAAATGCCTGTGGACAATGGATTACAGGGAAACTTGTCAATGATTCTAATCCAGCTTCATTAAGTACCTTCTTTAAATTCTTTAGGATAGGAAAGGCCACAGCACTGTCAACAGGACTGCTCGGCCTCTTCCAGTAGCTCTGCATACGGCTTCCTTTAGCAAATAGTGTGGAATCAATATTTTGATCCACTTGTGCAACTTTGTTTCCATTCTTATTCTCTGGAGGTGAAGTACCCTCACTTGACTCAAAAGCCTCCAATGAAGCTTCAGTAGTATGCCTGCAATCAAGGAATTGCATGTCTAAATCCTCAAGTCTTTGGTATGCGTCTAGGAATCTCTTGAGCTGCCTAGGGCCAACAACAATCACAGGCTCATGAGGCACTCCCTTCAGCAAATCACGTCTGAGAGCAAGTATTCTAGCGAGACCTGTATGATGATCAGCATGAATATGCGAAATCCATATACATCTCAAACTTTTCACTGCATCATCTGCTCCCTCAAGACCAAACCTGTCCAAAAGTTGAAATAAAAAACGACACATATTAAGAAGATGAGCAAAGAAATGAAGATGCTTAAAGGGACAAGAGATATATATATAGGTTACGTTACCTTCTCTTGAGCTGTCCCAGGGTTCCCTCACCACAATCAAAGAGTACACTTCCTCTGGAGAAAAGGTTAATGAAAATAGAACTAACATTTCGGTACTTTGAAGGCTGAGATGAACCAGTCCCGAGAAGAACAATCTCCATATCTTCCCTTGCTATGCCTTCCAAACAACAAGGAAGAGAATTTTCACGCAACCATGGCTCTTCAACCACAACTTGGTTACCTTGTGCAGGCGCCGCCTTTGCTCCAATTGCTCCTGAGTCTAATCTGCAGATCTGGGCAACTTGTTGAGAAGCATCTACAATTTCTGGTATCTCTGATAGTAACTGATTGATGATTTTTGAGGAAGACATCAGGCTCGGGATAGAAGATTTGTCTAGTCCAAGTTGTGCATATGGACGTAAATGGAACTGCAATATAAACAATATTTCCCTGGGTTAAAATACTACATGAGAGCAAATGAAAACAATATTCTTTGGAAGGGTATTTTGACCAGATACATCTACATGCAAACCATACCTAAACCCTACAACCTTTTGCATGTTCACAAGGTTGCCAGATGGAACTTCACTGATAAAGGGAGTTATTAATTACAATTGTGATTGAATAGAACTATTTGACATTTTAATCTTGAAGCTCTATCCTAATAATTGCAGCAATGTAACTATATTGAGAAGACGAAGAGATTATCATATTAAACAATGCCCTCGCTATCAAATTCCACAGAAATAATAGGCATTTTTCATACCTTAAGGAGATTTTCAGCAAATATGCTTTCAGAAGACTCTGCCACAAAATCCTGACAGTAGAAAACCAAGAAATGTGCTCAATTGCTTATGATCTTGATTAAAATGAATTATACACCCAGGAACCCAAAGTAAGTGAACAAATGTAGTCCAGATTAATTTGTAACATACCACAGGTGATGCTTTCGAGCCTAAGGGCTGGAACTGCTGGTGCTGCAAAGACCAAAATCCAGGAGCAGGGAAGAATTGAGGACACAGGTAGTTAAGTCTTGCTGCAATTCTTGCACTGGATTTGAGGATAGGAATCTCAATATTCCTCCTGAAACATCACAAGAACCAGGGAATCTTAATTATCACATGAAAGGAGCAACTAAAGAAAATCACATAATAAGAATAAGTCCAAGAAACTAACATTTCATGTCCTGCCATGACATGCTGTGCCCCACCAAACCTCGACATCCACTTCGTATACTCTTCTGTCTTTGTGACATATGCAGGACTTAGGTGAACTATACAATTTACAGTTTTGGAATGCTCCTTGTGGTTGCCAGAAGAGTTTGAATAATACTCTGAAAGAGATTGTTTACATGATAACTCTTGCAAATGAGATAATGTTGGGCAGTCCACAAGAAGCACAATTGGACCAGGAACCGAAGGACCCAGAACGTCACTTGGATGAACCTGAACAATGCCAGCGAAAACCACCAATGAAGAACATGAGAAGATGCACCATATAATAAGTAAATGTAATTTATCTAAAATCTACCATAATATCTTGGCGATCTGATTTCACAGAATTCCCGAGCTGCAACTCCCGATACTTTGGCCCACGTTTCAATCCAAGAGCCACAGCCTTTTTAGGATCAAATTTCCCTTGAATTTCAGGCAGTTCACAAATATAGACTACAGAAAAATCGCCTGGCTTTGATGCAGACCCTGTATTTGGGTCTGAACTTCGTGGTGATAACCGACCTGATGAACTATTATTTGCCCCATCCAGATCATATGAAGCACTCAGCTCAGAAGCTTCCGAACTACTTGGTCGCAACAGAATAGCTGAGATTTTGACAACTTCATCATTAATGAGAACAAGAGGATCATCAAATTTCTCATGAGGTGGGCTGGCAATCCCATTAGAACTAGGTGCTGGCCCAAAGCTATGCGTATGAACCATGGCAGAATTTGGGATGAAGGATTTCATTGCATCAACTAAATATTTGAGATCTGAAGGACCCCATACATTGACCTTCAAATTCAAAAAAGTATAGTATTAATGTATATCCTGACAACATCCTCATCAATTATCATCCATAAGAATGTCATCAAGTTCTACCATGAAGGCACTAGACATTATTTATTTTTTATGACATCTTTTCATTTTTTTTTTAATCTCTTTGATAAATGAAAAGTTATCAGGCACTTACAGACATTCCTTCATCCCCCATTCCAGCCAAAGTCAATAATAGGCCTGCAAGAAACAATAAGGAGTATTAACTACAATTTAGAGTGAGGTCTTCATATCAAGACTGCATCAGCAATTTATTATCATTAACACAGCTCCATATATGGATTATCACCGCGAGATTAAATTTAGGAATTCATGAAATTATCTTAATCCAAAATTAATTGCAGGATTTACAACAAACCTGGAAGCCCTCCTGCAGTTTCTGAGCTGACTCGTGAGAGAAATACATGATCAATCTGAAAGAAGAAAACTCTTTTTCAAGCAGAAGATGGCATCACAAAAGAAGTGAAGGAAATTTGATGGTTGGATTTACAAGACAACTTGTGTATATGACATACCTTTGACAATTTAATTTTATGTTCAGTGCAGAACCGCTGCAATCCCTAAGGCAAGAAATACATATTAGGGAAAAATATCTAGAAATGTACTGAAGTTCTCCCAGATACCCATATCAATTTTTCTATTTTAAACATATCAAAGGTGTTTCCTAAGCATAATTCTCCATCACATACAAAAACTTATTCATCAGAGGTTAACCTTATGAAATGAGCCTAGGTACATTCATATCCACCTTTCTATTCATGAGAAGTGTTGGACAACAGTGAGATAAGAAGCTAATAATTAGCTATTCAATTCTTTGTCATCCAACTAGGGGAGAAGAGTTTACCCTTAATACAAGATAAAAACCAATGCAAAATTAGGCATTCCAAGCATAATTATTTCCTCAAGATAAGAGATTCAGGCCAAATGCCCCTGTCAAGCGACTCAGGGTAAGAAAAATAGGACTCCTTAAAAGTAGCTTCCCAGTTTTAAAGGAATCATTCAGAATGAGGGCACCTGTAGCACGTCGCATTTTAATGACAAGAGAACCCTACTTATGTGCAGGCAACTTAAAAATAGAATTCAGCATTCCAGGACAAACACTACAAAACTCATAATAAAGAGAAGTCTATTTATTTCGGAATTTTCAGTGCCAAAGTCACTGAATGGTTAAGTCGCCAACCCATGGATTATGTAGAGTACTTTATCTGCCAGGTTATGGGCAGCATTTTACTAGAGGTTTCTAATCTACCCTTGTGTGGTTCCTGATGAAGCATATATGTGCAGGGTGGGTGCAGGGCAAACAATTCTAAAGGAGATGCCCCATTCCCCCTTATCTGGAAAAACCAATGCTTTGGTCAAAGATTCCGACAAGGAAAACAATTCCTTTTGCTAATTTATTTACTTCCAACTCTGATAAAGAAAAATATTTTCTTTCTACTGCCAAAATCATGAGTGACAGAGTAATAAAACTTAAAGTGAAAAATTAACTCAACTGAAAACACTTAAATAATGCTTACTTCACCAGCATTAAATATAAATCTCTGCTTGTCAAAAAAGAGCAGAACAGATGGTGATGTATCTTGAGTGTCCATTCCGGTCCCCAATATCTGCAGTATACATAAATCAATTGTCCTTTTACAGAATTCGCATAAAGTTAGAACTTCAGCTTCCATATTCTTCAAAGATATGGTTCACATATAAGCATCTCTATACATTTTCCAACAAAATGGCCAAAATTCGAATATCGGGAACTCCTAAAGACTCGGTAACACATTGCATTTGCTTGCACAGAACTGTCTCCTGATACACTCACCAGGTTTCCTTTTTGGGAAATAAATAGTCCAACCATTTTTCAAATGAAAACATCATTAGGATTAGAGAGAAAAATATGAGCATAGCTTTCTGCACTGATAGATTAATCATATACAAAAAACTAAATGAACCCATTAATGCAAAAACCAAAAGAGTTTACCTATGGCAACACCAAAGAACCAAGCTTTAAGGCTCGTTCAGCTTTTCTGGAAACCAAACCAAATATTTATTGCAAAAATAATGTGCTTTTTACAGGAAAAAGAGTAATCTTTTTCGTGAGAAAAGCCAATCCAAACAAGTCCTTTACACGTACATAAGAAATCGTGTACACAACCCAAATGCAGAAAAAGAAGTAATCTTTATAGCAAACAAGCTCTAAATAACCACAATCAAACAGCAAAAAAAAAAAAAAAAAGATCTTGACTACATAAACAATAAAAATAAAAATCCAATTTTCTCTTACCTGTACATAAGAAATAGTATTTACAGGATTGAGTTTGCGCACTTTAAGCTGAAGGGTCTTCTTAGGCCTATCACTATTATCTCTCCCTTCAGCCCTTTTCCTATTAAACCCAACAGACTCATTAACATTAGCATTAGCTTCTTCCATTTTTAAGCCCCCTTTTTCTTTTAAATAACTCTTGCTTCTTCTAAAAGAATGGTAATTGTTAGTGCTATTATTATTATTGTTGTTGTTGTTTTTTGGTCTTTTGGAATATGAAGATAAGGCAGATAAGAGAAAAGGGGTTTTGTGGCGTTTGAGGAAGAGTGAGAGTGAAGATGATGAAGAAGAAGAAGAAGAAGAAGAAGAAGAAGAAAGGTTTGGTTTTGGGTGAAGTCTAAGAGGAGAGAAAAAGAGAGGTGTCGTGGTGGTGGTGGTGGTGAACAGGAGGCGAAGGTTTGTGATATGAGGCATTTGTTAATCTTGTGTAGTGCTATGTACAAGGTTTGTGTTGGGGGTGTTCCACATGAAAAGGGTTCAAGGGGGGTGCAAAGATTTCTTGCAAAAAACCTCCGCCCATTGGCCTTTTTTTTTTTTTTTTCTTCTTTTTCGAAAAAAAAAACTTGATATATTTATTATATTAAAAAAGAAAAGATTATAATGGATTACACATTACCACTTCAGGTTACATCATTAGTGAGAAGAGTAAATGACTTAATTTGTTTCTTTTTTTTTGATTCTTTTAGTAATCAAGTTCTTTATTTTTAAAATGTTATAATTCAGTTCTTTGTCTTGCGATTAATGATGTCATTAGTTCAGAGTTCAAAGAATTTTAAAAAGTTAATATTGTCAAACTCCTTATTTTTACAATTTTTGACTCATTAGTGCTTTTTTTTTTAGTTTGTGACATCATTAGTCCTAATACCATTACTTTTTTATATTTTTTAAGTTTAGGACTAACGATATTACAAATGTAAATACAAGAAATTGAATTATCATTTTCTAAAGACAAGGGACTTAGTACAAAATAAAAGAGCAAACAAATCATTTACAATTGGTAAAAAAAAAATTGCTTGGTACATTACATTGTCCAATTAGGGGATAATATTTTCGGGAGTGGCAATAGAGTAGGCACCCTGCCCGCAAAGGAGTCCTAAACTTGCTACCCACGTACTACTTTGGTCTCGAGTTATTGGATAAAAATTAAATATAAATCACTAATAAACATACGATGGACCAATTTTGAAATCACTAATAAACATATGAACTTGGAACTTGGAAGTTGTAAGTAGATTGACAATATTGTATGTTTCCAATTATTAAGAATGGGATATAATGATAGGGAGAATTAAGAGGGCGTTTGGCGGTATTTATAAGTATATAAAAAAAAAATCTTCTCACTAACTTTTGTTTTAGGTGTTTACAAGCGCTTAAATTGACAAGTTCTTTGACAAAATCCCATTGAAGAGCTGGGGTAGCTCAGTCGGAAGTTCAACCCCTCCTTCTAGGCTCCTACTTAAATATTTTCTTCTTCTACTGGGCTTTTGTAGGAAGAGCCTTGTCACTTTTATTACGGGCCTTTGCTATATCTATTTGAGCTATGGCCCAACTTGAAAAGCCCGTTGATTAACTTTCTTCTTTTTGTTTTTTAATCCCTTTTTCGGGGTCAAAAAGATACTTCATTAAATAAAACCAACATGTACAAGTTTAACCTACACAAGAGCTGGAGAGGTTTGATAATGAAAAAGCTATACAATTGTACAGGAATATTGGAAATCGAAGATAAAATTACAAGGTTTACCAAGGAAATTTGCAGTATTATTTGTCAAGTGTTAAATATAAAAAGATACGAACTTGAGGTAAAACAATAAGTAAATTTCAATTATCCTAAACAATATGACGTATTTGCTATTTCATTGCACAAGTGCATGTTATATCTCTTTGGCGTCTAGTCCAAAAAGATTGGTGATACGTGTTAATTTAATGCAAATATTGGAAAGCCAATCTACCGATAAATCTAAGGCTTCAGATTGAATTAAAGTACTGGACTTTTGTCTATATATTTTGAATATGGGAAAATTTTACTAATAGCCTCCAATGTTTACTCATATTCTAAATTAGTCGTAGAACTAATTTAAAAGTAATATAACTAATCTCTATTGTCTACAAAAAGTAACACCAGTAATCTGTATACTTAGTGGAAAATGGCTATCATACATTGAAATAATTAGATATCCTTATAAACCAGAAAATAACTTGTCTAAACTTAAAAATTTCAAAATTTCCTTTTCTTTTCCTCAAAATATTAAAACGTATTACCCAACTTTTATGGTATAGCTAAATTAAGAAAATGAGAATATTATTTTACCAACATTTCACTTGATCTAATTCTTGACTAATTTGATAACTTCCTGAACCCCTGTGGTAAAACCACATCTGAATAGCCAAATGTTTTTCACTCTAGATAAGATACATTCACAACCACATGTGGCATTTTCCAAAGAAAAAAAACATGTATGAAATATCCAATTTCATATATTAAAACTATCTCAAAATTGCACTTTTTGCTTTTTGAATATACCAAAAGAATGGGAACACTCCATTTGAACTCCCATGCCTTAGCTTCTTTCTCATCCTCACACAACTTCAAGAACACCACAATTACATCCATTTCTATCAAATCATTCAAAGGGTCTAAGCATCTCAGCTTCTTCCACAGCAAAATCAAAGCTGTTGGGACAATCCCAGAGAAGAAAGACTCAGAGACTACCATAGCACCAGAAGAGCCACCTGCAGTCAATTTTGCATTTGTTAATGTGAGTTTAGTTGTTAAGTTACATTATAAGTTAGTAACATTACATAGAGATCGAAAACGCTATAGAATCAATTATTACCACTAGTGGAGTGTACCCTTGATTTTCGTTTCATTTTTGTGATGCCCCGAAACACCAGTCTTACTTGCAAGTCAAGAATTCTGGGCTCGAATCGCAATACTGCGGTGTTCTAAGCTTGGGGCATGATAATTTTTGAGTATCTTATCTTGTGAGTGTGTTGCCTCAGTCTGTTTTGCTACCTGATGGAACACCGGACGTGCAATTGCGGAAAGCTTGTGGTGGCCAGAAATTAAGAGACATAATGTTGGATGCTAATGTTGAGCTATATGGACCATACGTAAGCATATATCCTCTCACAAACTAGAATAAGGAATAAAATTATAGAATAGGTATTGTGTATAATCGGAATTTCATATCCCGAACTGTCTGAGTGTAGATTCATTTTTGGTTCAAAAATTGAAGAGAATATTCTCTAACAGGGGCAATTTTACTCTTGTTTAACTTAATATTAATGCTGACTACATCTCTACTGATGTTGCAGGGTAGACCTCTACTTAATTGTGGCGGAGGAGGGACCTGCGCCACTTGCATGGTTGAGGTATTTTTAGTCCACTTCAACTTTACTTTTAAGTACTTTTTAATGTTTGTCTCAGTAAAGCTGAAAAATAAATGGTGTTATGCTGGCCTGCAAATCAAAGCCACGGAAGGTGATCAAAGTTATTGCATAGTGAAATATCCAACTTGCATTATATATCCACAAATAATAAGAGTTGTATGCTTAAATGTACTAAATGGTATGCAACATCAAACTTGCCAATCTATTACGGGAAAGCAAAGAACGACGCGATCACAACCAGAGGGAGGAATTCCTCCTTGTGTCCTTTTCAACCAACAAAAGCAAACTCCTTTACAACTCGCCCAATTTATAAAATCTAATTGTTGAAAAAGGTCATGGTTTTTCAACCAGTTTACATAAAAGTTAACTTCCCTAAAAATATATCTCACTTTAAGTCTAAGCTTTCCTTTTAGGCTCATTTTGCAATCCTTCGGTCTAAAGTGGTAACCTAGTAACAAAGAATTGTCGAATTTTTTCGATTTCTAACTACAAAATACCAGTTCTATGCGCTAAGCTTAATCCTTCCTAGAGAGCCATTAGTTCTACCCTGTTATTTGAAGCCACTCCCAAATTCATGGTGGAAGCTGCTTGGACATCCCCATGGTCATTCTTTTTAGTTAGTAATTCCTCTTACATTTGCAATTACTAATTTTCCTTTAGAACATCGATCAATATTCAATCTACCATCACTGTTGAGTTCATTCCACCCAATGTCCTACTTTTTTCTCCTTTTTCTTTTATGGTCCCTATGGAAAGAAAAATGTCATTTTTATATCTTTTGGTGATTTTATTATCACGTGTAAATATTATTGTTGCAATAATTACTCATTAAAGATTTATCCCCGTTAATGTTTGGTGTTATATTGTCAGATCATTGAAGGAAAAGAACTCCTAAGCCCACGCACGGACAAAGAGAAGGAAAAACTCAAACGGGTACATGCCATTGCTAGTATAAAATTCAAGTTCTACTATTTTGTTATGAAAATTTCTAGGGACCAAAGCCTTTTCAATTAAAAAATGAGTGAAATGTTGTGCCAATTTAAACCAATGCTAAGGTCATGACATCTATTTTACCGTTGCAGCATCCAAGAAATTGGAGACTTGCTTGTCAAACAACTGTGGGTAAACCAGATTCAAGAGGCCTGGTTTGTTGCCCCTTTAGCTTTCCTTTTCCTTTCGTTCTATTTTTAGTACCTGTTATTAAGTTATATTTTAGTGTTTGTACTCTGTGATGCATAAGATACCACTAAGTATAGTAAAGTAGCAATTATACTGTAATAGGTGTATATAAAGGGAATATGATAAATAAGACCAACTATGAAATAAAGTATAATTGTGACACACAGGTCGTTGAGTTCAAATCGAATGGATGCCTTGGTGATCGCATAAGTAATCAATGAATATATAAACTACTACGTGGGATATAAATACAATTTGCAGGTTAACATGCGTTTTTAAAGATTGAACCGTGATATAAAAAAAAAAAAAGTAAGTCAATGCTAGTATCAGTATTCAACATGCTTTAGAAGATGCCATGATGCCAGCAAGAGACAAATTACAGTCTGCCAAATTGCGGAATACTTTTTAGAAGGAAAATAGGAGCAGTGACTAAAGAGTAAAGACTCGTCTAGATATTAACTTTAAAAGTTTTGTGTCTGAGTACTTGCAGAAGAAAACAGTATATTTCTCTTCCTATAATTTGCATAATGGGATTAATTGCAAAATCGTTTTATCTTCATAAGCAATGTCAAAATAGTCAATATATCATTGCTAATTGAGATGTAATTAGCAAAAATTTAATCTCTTTGGTGCAGGTCGTCATTCAACAACTGCCAGAGTGGAAAGGGCATGAATGGAATTATGGGAAAGAACCACCTCCGGAGGAATCTTGAAATCTTTTCTTGGTTTTCATTTTTCAGTTTTTCACATTCATATAGATCATATGATAAGACTGTTTTGCCCCTTGACTTCCATAATATATTACTGTTCTATTAAAACTCTCCTCCATTTGTGTTGATTGTTTTACTTGTACTCAAATGTACTTTTGCTGGAAGAGAAAAAGTCATAGGCTTATAGGCTAGTGGGGAAAATTAACCTCTGGGCTTCAGCCTCCATTAATCGAATACGAGTAAGAGTCAGTGTCAGAAGCAACTCAAAAATCGATTCAATTTTAGTCTCCTATTCGGCAGACCATTTCTTCTACCAGAAATCTATCAAATTGGTTGTTTGGCTTCGCTAGGTATTGCTAGTCGAATTTCAACAATTCAATTTTTCTCATATCGAAAAAACGACTCAACTATAATAACTTGTTTGACTCTATTGGTATTGCGGATTTAAAATTTGAGACTTTAATTGTAAATTTATGGTCTACCTAACGGGTATCATTTATTATTAGACCTCAGTGGTCCAGGACAAAAAGAAGCCCAGAGAAGTAGAGATTAGAAATTATAGACTAGACAAAAAATGAAATCAAGAGTGGGTGCAAATTTACCAACATTATCAATGATCAATCTTTGCAAAAAGCAACATTACAGCAGAAAACAATGGATATACAGCTTCAAACCAAAAGGGGAAAAAAAAAGCAAAAAGAAAGAAAAGCATATACTATATGCTTTTTCCTTCTTTTATTAAAAGAAGCAAAGGCAAATTCTGGACACAAAACAATTGTTGCATACAATTCAAACAAATTTAGACTGCACTAGAGAGAGGGGCATGCTCATGGTGCATGTAAGCATTGCTGTAGACGACACCAGCCAAGCCACCACCAATGAGTGGTCCAACCCAGTAAACCCAGTTGTCTGTGAAGTCTCCGCTGACCACAGCCGGGCCGAAGGAGCGGGCCGGGTTCATCGATCCGCCGGAGAACGGGCCGGCAGCCAAGATGTTGGCACCAACAATGAAACCAATGGCAATGGGGGCAATTGTGCCCAGTGAGCCCTTCTTGGGGTCTGCAGCTGTGGCATACACAGTGTACACCAAGGCAAAGGTGATGATGATTTCCATCACAACTCCTTGAACGGCTCCAACACCGGCTGCAAGAGTGTGAGTTGGAACAGCCTGGCAAATAATCCATGAAATTTCGGATTAGATTTTCTGTTCAATTATTTTCATCTAAAAGTTTAAATTTATAAAAATAATATTAATGTATTTATTTTTTGTATAAATACGCTCATCGATCAAATTTAAATTTGGAAAAAAGATTTTAGTATATTTATTTATTGTATTAAGACGCCCCACTCGCAAGTTGTATAGACACTATTCGACATCGAGTCACTCCAGACTTGGAGTTCGGGAAGTATTTTAAGCAGTTGAGACTACTTACCAAGCCACCGGTGACGACCACGAGGAGGTAGCATGCGAGAATGGAACCCAAGAGTTGAGCAATCCAATAGATGAGGCCAGTGAGGATGGTGATTTGGCCACCAACAGCCAAGCCGAAAGTGACGGCCGGGTTTACATGACCACCTGAGATGTTGGCTCCGACGGCCACCGCAACAAACAATGCAAATCCATGGCAAACTGCTATAGCTACAAGACCAGCTGGGTCAAGGGCTGCATCTGATGTCAGCTTGTCTGCAGAATTAGAAGCAGAGATGGAGAGACAAATTAGAAAACTTTTAAGTTGAATGCATCGATAAGTTATTTACAGTGCTTATAATAAGCACTTAAATAAATAAGTAATCTCCGACGTCTTCTAAGTAAAGGTATGCCAAAGTTATATATAACAATATTATATGATGTACTTGCGCAAAGTACTAACATAAATGCAAGTACAGTGCATTAAAAGCCTGAATGGGAACATAAAAACATTCTGCATGCATGCAAATGTTTCCAAACAAGCCACACACACACGTGTGTGTGTGTGCGTGTGAAATAAGAAGAGTGGAGGAATATTAACTGAAAGCAATGGCTGAGCCAACTCCAGCAAAGACGAAGAGCAAAGTGGAGATGAATTCGGCAAGATAGGCTTTCAAAGAGCCTGCGCTGCAAGAATCATCAAAGCTTCCGAAAGCAATGGCAGGCATTTTCACAAGAGAAGCTTAAATTAAGAACGCTTGATGATGAGGAGAGAAAATTATATAAACTGATTGTTTAGAGGTGACAAATAGAGCCCATCCTTGTCACATATATATACTCGAATAAGCAAATATAATATTGAGCTTATTGATTAAGTTCATGAGTTGTTCCCTGTAGCTTCTTATCCTATTTTGCCTTGTTCCAAGGTAATTTAACAGTAAGCTAATTCAAAAATAGATTCAGTTATCAATTAGTTGTTTGTTGAGGTGATAATGGTCTTACCTCGTAAAAGTACAATAAAAGTTCAAATATAAAAAAACGCACATACTAGGAAGACTTTTTCTTTATTGTTTCCAACTTGA
Source organism: Cordia subcordata (assembly GCA_028554755.1). Taxonomy (NCBI): domain Eukaryota; kingdom Viridiplantae; phylum Streptophyta; class Magnoliopsida; order Boraginales; family Cordiaceae; genus Cordia; species Cordia subcordata. The sequence continues at coordinate 12,144,070 of JAPTOF010000006.1, read as the reverse complement.
TAAGAATTAATCTCAAATTCATCATAACTTGGAATATCCTAACTTAGTCTTGGTTTGAATCAACCCATAAATTAATTTCTTCATATAAGTCCTGGTAAGATTTATACTTCTTTTTTAATACGAGGGAAACCCAATTAACGATACTTGATCACAAAATATTTGGCAAACTCCAACCATTAATTGGTAACCCTAAATGATGCTAAGATTTATACTTGAGTGACCTAGATGATATATTTTTACTAAACATGTTATATATATCTCAAAATTTAACACTTGGATAGTGAATTACGAAAAAACATAATTAAAAAAATAAAAGGCTATAATGTAACAAGTCTATGTCCACGTCTGTACCTATCCAATCAAATTCAAAATTTCTCTTGGCAATCCAGGCTGGCAATGACGTGCTTTGATCGAAACATCCAGAAGTTCATCAAGAAACACATCCATGTGAGCCCCATCGACAAAGGGGATAGGGAGGGGTTGTAAATTGTAATGCGTGTGTGGGGGGTCCCACGTGAAAAATATAATGAGTAAAGACAAAGGAATAATGTGATGAAGGCATGAGTAGCGTTGGGCCACACATACTGCAAACCCACCAATTTGCAATTATGAGTTGGTTTCAATTGATTCCATTTTTATAAATTAAAAAAAAAACATATTTTCTTTATCATAAGTATTTTGTTTGTTAAGAAAAGAAGCTAAATTTTTTTAGATGATGAGGGAAATTCAACTAGTGGAACTGACCACTAATTGAAAAATTCTGAGTGTAGTATCTTGCCTCAAGATCATCGCACTAATTCAATCAAGTCACATCCCTCAATAAGAGTGGACAAGGTATGAACTCATGTTATGAGCTATATCCATCTTCTACTCTTATTATTGGGGTAACCTTTGAAGAAAAAGAAAAGACTAATACTTTGGAACAAGTTCAAATTTATCTTTCTTTAGAAGTTAGAAATTTTGACTTTTCAAAAAAAATACTTTTTTAATAAAAAAAGATTTTTTTTAAAGAAAAAATCAATCCAGACAAACCTTATGCAGATGTGAGCTTTGTGTTTGTGGATTTGTTCAAAGCATTTGAAATGTGTGGACAGGATTTAAATTGGGTTAATCCATCTTATTACAAAAAAAAAAAAAAAGAACTGTGCAAGCTTTGTGTTTGTGGGTTTGTTCAAAGTATTTGAAATGTGTGGATAGGATTTAAAATTGGTAAGACATCTTATTGTTTGTTTATGCTTAATTATTGTAGTTATTTAACAAATTAATAGTGGGTTAACCATAGCCAGATGGATAACAATGGGCGTGAGAGGAATCTTAAGAAGTTTTTCATTTTTTTTATTTTGGCATAACTTGTTTGATTTGAAATTGTTTTTTTAATTCTTTTTTTCTATAGAAATGGAGAGAAATTTTGATTGCATACTTTTGATCTCCCAATTTTCAAATGGTTTTGTTCGTTAAAAGTGATGTGGATATCCCTTTTGTGATTCTTTTGTCCTCTAAGATAAGATTGTTGTTTTGTGGAATATTGCATAGTGAAAGGTCCATTTCAACAACTCACTATAGTATCATATTTTTGTTTATTCTCTATTTTCCTTTGGGTTGGTACATCATAGGAGGTTGTAATATATATATATATATATATATATTATCCTGATTTAATAAAGAAATTTGTTGATAAAAAGAAACTAGCTAAGTAAAACCTTTAAAGAGTGACATACATTTTATATATCAATGCATATTTAAGTATATATAACTTTCAACTTATAACAAAACATTTTTACTTATATAATTTTAATTCTATATCACTATAAGAAGTGGCTGACATGAAACAATCCTAATTCATGATTCAAGTGCACAGTTTTTGAGTACTAATTTTTCTAATTTTTGTGCAACAAAATTGCAAGTTGGGAGCCAATTTAGTGGGGCTCTTTTAAAGATTGCTTGCTCAACTTGATTTAGAGCCCATTTGGGTTGTTTTCTTTTTCATTAAGAAATACTTTGTTGGTAAAATAGACACACACATCTTTGCAATAAATATTTGAGTTGAATTTTAGAAAAGTTGAAACTCTCACTATATTTTCTAAAGAAATTCAGTTTTTCTAGAATTTAGAAACTTAAACTTTTCAAAAAATACTTTTTTTTTCAGTTTTCTTTTTTTAAAAACCAATTTAAACGAGTCCTTTAGTGGTGAGCCTTTAAGGAGTCTGGGTGGAGCCAAGCTTGTGTCTATATTTTAGGCTGGGTTCAATCAAATTTGAGCTTGAGTCACTATAGGCTCAACTGGATTTAAGCTCAAATAAGACAAAATCTGTATTTGTATATTATATCAAGTGGAGTTCATGCCTTATCAATTAATGTCGTATGTCCTATTTTTTGAAGTCCTTTTTACACATTGACTCCATCCTTCTATTATGCAAAACTATTTTTTAATATACTATCTTTTCCCACATAAACCCTTTTCTAATTTTATTTTCTAGTTAGATTAATTTTACGATTTTATGTATGGATGCTAGTAATTGCTCATGTATAAAGTATTGTGTAATTACTTTTAAGCTAATTATGGGAAGAATTGAGTTATTTTAGGCTCAATACTTCAGATTTGAAGCACTGAAGCACACGATGCTTATGGAAATGAATCAGTTCCGAACCTTTTGACAAATGAATCAGTTTCTTTGATCAAGATCACTTGACTACAGAAATATACCCAAAGAAAAAAAAAAGAAAAAAGAAAAAAGAAAAAAGAAAAAGAGAAATGCTAGATATTACATTTTTTTGACTCATTTCTCACATTTAACGTAGACATGTACCTAATGGCATACTAATTTAACAATTTTTTCCCTTTCTTTCTTTTACTTTGGGATCATATTTGTAGACTTTTGAAATCTACAATTATCATCGTGCACTTTTTACCCACGTGATCCCTTTCTAAGTAGATATTGGCAACCTAAAGTGTTGGCAAAAGGAGCCAATTGAAAGTAAACGAACAAAATATATTTTTAAGTTTCCCACCAAGGTGGGGTCTCAACCAATCTACGAAAAATTCATTTATTTACTACAATACCAACTAAGTATATGCGTTGGAAGTGATAGATAAATTTTAAAAATGACAAAAAAAAAAATTGGTTAGAGCGAGCTATATATGGTGATGTAATTGTATAATTGCGCGATAAGGCTGCTTTAGAAGTATTTCTTTCTTGTATGACTATTCGTTTCCTCTAACGTTGTGACGCATTGCTGGGACCAACATCAAAATCCAAATCTTTCCCATCGGATTCTGGATCTTATGGATATCATAGTACTCCATTCTTGAGAATGACTGATAACAGCTTCTTCTTATACTTCTTTTTCTTCTTTTTTTAGCTTTTATCGTTATGTATAGATAGAGATGAAAACTTCTGCAGTTTCTTCATTCTGGACTTGCAAATAAGTCAAAAAAAATGTTGCTTACTCGCGATTTATTGATTTATTTTTTTTGACTACTGGTGATTACTTGTTTTACTTTTCATTAGACAAATAATTTTAATATTTTTTAAATAGATGACGATGAGATCAACTGGATTGGCGAATGTGGCTGGTAGGTAATTGGGTGGGTTTGGTTTGCCTGATTTCTGTTTTCATTTTCATGGAAAATAAAAATTAGGATAAAAACTTATTTGGTTAATCGCTTTAGTTTTCATTTTTGGAAAATAGAAAATAGTTTTTTAGGAAAACTAAAAAATATCAAAACAGTGTTTTCTCTAAAAATAAGGTGACAATTTTATAAATAATTCTAAAAAATTTTAAAAACAAGATAGCAATTTTGCAAATAACTCTAAAGATTTTAAAAGAAACGGCAATTTTGTAAATAATTTTAAAAGATTTAGAAAATAAGGTGACAGTTTTGTCAATATATCTAAAAAATTTAGAAAACAATATAGCAATTTTGTAAAGATATAAAAAAAATTAGAAAAGTGGCAATTTTGTAAATATTTTCAAAAAATTTAGAAAACAAGGTGATAATTTTGTAAATAAGCATAAAAAAAACACTTTTGTTAACCAAATATATTCTCCAAATTTTAGGAAACAGAAAATGAAAATTGTTTTAAGGAAATGAAAATAAAAAATAAAAACTAAAAAATGAAAATAAAAAACAGACAAACCAAACGCAAATGTTCTGTGTTGTTTTTGATTCTCAACTACTCAATCCTTAGGGGCTTTTTAGTTTTTCCATAGAGTAATTATTTTATTCTTTTTCTTGTTCATCCTCCTAGACTTATTCAACAAACTAATATGTTTACTTCTCAATCTCTAAGGAACTGACGTAGGACAAATCACCTAACAACGATGGATCCTCTATCTTCTTAATTCATCAGTTGCTTAAAACTTTGAACTTTTCTGCTTTGCTGGAATCTAAAGTTATTTTTGGATTATCTACGTTGACAAATTTACACCCGAAAAAGAAAGATATACAAAATTAATGTAAGAGAAATTTAATGCGTTTGAGGTGAAAATATCATTGTCTTAAAAGTTAGATAGAGTAGTTAAATAGCGATTTGCTTTTATAAAAGGCATCAAGACCTCAAATTCATATTTTTGCCTCTTATCATATATGTAACTTGTACTTGATTAAAACTTATAGCATATATTGGATATGCTTTTGTGTTATGTGATCTTGTAAGCTTGGATAGGTTGCTATGTATATTAAAGTGGAAAGAGAAAAGAATCGAAAGAACTTTAGCACTTTGAGATCATCTCTTAATTATCTTGCTTGATTAATTTGTAGCATGTATTGGATATGCTTTTGTATTACGTGATTTTGTAAGCTCGTATAAATTGGTACGCAAATTATGTGAAAAGGGGGGAAAAAAAATGGAATAACTTTAGCCCTTTGAAATTTTCTTTTTTCTTAAAAAAAAATAATTCTAACGAAAGATTTAGTGGTCAACTGGTATATTTTTCACATTTAGTGCGAGTAGTTCAGGGATCAATTCAACTAAATACATGTTATAATTGGCCTTTGACCTCAAATAAAAAAAAAAAATTCCAATGAGTGGAGTCCACGTGTGTATAACATTAGCCTACAGCATCGGACGTTTGGCTAGCTTATCTGGAAGCTGTAGAGTCAAAAGTCAGACGATTATCCACATTGGATTGCCATCGCAAGCTTAGTTGGCAAGGTCATCAAAACACGACGTAGCTACTAGAATATTCTAATATCAGATATTTGTCTCTACCTCCTAATTTATGGTTGAAATAGTATAAATTAGACTCAAACTATAAATCTGAAAGGGTGTTAGACTTTGTTTTATCAGTCAGGCAATTTTGCTTATTTTGTGAGCCAATTCAGTGAGTCGAGGGTGGGAAGAATCCCTTCATCTGAGCTAGAAATATCAAAAAATAAAAATAAAAATTATATATTTGGTAAATTTTGCGTACAAGTAAATTAAATTGACCTAAAAGCAAAGAAATTAAAAAAGGAAGCACTGTCCCTACTCTTTTTTTTTTTTTAATCAGCTTAAAAACAATCATGTTTGGCCAAGTCCTTAAAAAGGATAAGAAAAGTAGCACAACATTTATTAATAAAATTTCTTTTTTAGTCAATTTTGTAAATATACTATTCATAAACACTTATTTACCAAACAAATCAATAACTTATAAATACATTTTTAGTCAAATACTTATTTACTTATATATAAGCATAAAGTTACTTATATCAATTATTTGTAAGCAACTCCAAATAAGCAAAACCCAAAAAACCTTGATGCTTATAATTCATATCGGGTTAGCCATTGTAGAGATGATTCTACAGTTGGGATTTAGGTTTTGAGGTCTAAACCCCTTCTTACGTGAAGTCACTGAACTTTATCTAGCTGAGAGGGGGGGGGGTAGGTAAACTATTGGTATGTAGGTATTTTTTGGTGCATTTATGTGTCCTTCATGGCTTGTTACCCCTCCTTTTATAGTTCCTTTCCCGTCCCTATTATGACAAGACTATTATTAAGCTTCCGGAACCCTGGTAGAGCGATTTAGCCATAGAGGGATGTAGCTTCTACAATTACACAATCACGAGCTTCGCGCCCATAATTACCTTAAACCTATTTTTGCTGGGCCCCCATAATCCATTAGGTCTAACCTCACAGTCTGGGCCTTGTAAGGTTTTATAGGCCCAAACGGGTTAATACCATACAACCATATGCAGTGGGATACTACATCTAAAATATTTACTGAAACTATACCCCACAATTTCTTATAACATGTAGACATTCGAATTTAAAATGAAGATTATGAGCCTAGAACTTCATGATCCGTTATGACTAATATAAAACAAAATAAAATGAAAAGATAATTAAAGAGAAGGCTTGTGCCTAATTAGGATTATTTTTTTCTTTTTCTTTCTCTCTTTTTTTTTTCCCTTTCTTTGATGAATCTAATGGAAGGATATGCATAAGGTTCTATCTTATGACTCAACTTTTGGCCCAAGGCGGATCGGATTTTGATTAACACACACACACACACACTCATATGTATATATATATATATATATATATATATGCATATGTATATGTATATATATGTTATGAATAAAAAATAAATGAATATTTTGAAAATTGTACGAGAGCAATAAAGAATACGAGCTTAGTTCCTGATTTAACAAGTAATACGGTGGTAACAGGCCTAAGGGATTGGCCTGAATGGGCTTACACGCTAGAGCCCACAAAGAATAAACACACACACAAGTGACCCAAAGCCAACACATCAACAATCTGAAGCCCAAAAAGAAAAAGCAATGAAAAGGAAAAGTAGGCCAAACAACCAAGCAAAGGCCCAAAGCCACAACAACTAACTAAAACAAGGCATGGATGAACAAAACAGTAAAGCAATCTACATGGCAACCATCGTTGCTCATCCAAAATCATCAGCAAAAATGATAACTACTAATCGACAAACAACCGGAAACATCATAATCATGGTGAAATTTTCATTGTTAATGAGTAGATGGTGATCGTGTATTCACTTGTTTAAACAAATGTGAAGTGGAGTTCAAAGTTGGAAGCGGATTTGAATAAAATGAGTTAATCTAACAAGATAATATTTAATATAATAATATTAGAAGTCTCCAGCTATTCTATGCAACCCCATGTTGAGTTACGTACTTTGAATATTTGGACAAGAGATGTGTTTGTCTGAAATGTTATATTGGCACCTGGTTGATAAAAATGACATTTGTATAAATGGGTATCTTTCTCCTACCTGGTGGTTTGGACAAGTTTGAGCACTTGAATTCCCTTCCATTTAATTCTGCACTTCTTATATTTTAATATTTAGTCATGTTATATCGAAGAGAGATTTTTATATTTTTTCTCATTCTCTATTCTTACATTTTTGTAGTGTTGCAACACAAAAGAGTGACCGTTTTATTTTGGGAGATGTGTGCTATTAATCATTAGCACCATCAAGACAGTAAAAAGCTTAAGAACATTGTATGCTTTGCATTCATTAGATATTGTAAGTTTATTTTTAATTGTTTTCTCTTCATTAGATACTGTAAGTTTATTTTAATTGTTTTCTTAAATTTATTTTTTTAAGTCATCAGAGTCTTTTTGTACAAATTATGTTATGCCAAGTTCTAATTTTTCTAATAAAAATTAGCAGCCGAAAGAGGACCTGTAAAAAAAAATAAAAGACAAGAAAACCCAAGCGATAAAAACAACAAGCTTAAGGGGAAAAAAAGAAGAAAAGATAAAAGAAAGAGATGTGTACAAAAAATAGAGAAAGAAAAAGAAACAAAAAGAATGCTATCAGCGAATGGTTAGAGCACTCGAAGGCCAAACATAGTTGGCGAAACAACTCTAACAAGAAGGAAGATGAGAGAAGCCTCTCGAGGGAAAGAGAATTTCGTTTGTATTGAGATCAAGTTAGAGGGCAAATATTACTATGTACCCAATTATGGCGCACCTCTTGTGTATCCTCCTTAAAGGACAATAAAAGGGAAGATGAATGTATCAACGAAAAAATGTGTATTTATTGTCTTCTCTTTCTAACTATACCTCGATTCTTAAAAAGGAAAAAACAAATTTGATCGCTCTTTCTTTCTCTTGTAACAGCAGTGGTGGTGTTGGCTGATTGTTGCAGCAACATTAGTAGAGAGGTTGTTGTTGCATAGATATATATGTGTGGGGAAGATTTAAAGACAAAAATTGATGAAGGTGAAAGGAGATGATGATGATGAGCATATCATTAAAAAGTCAAGCATATTTTGAAGAGCAGTGAATAGTTATTTATCAATTATAAATCTATAATGTAAAATTTTTTAACACATATTATAATAGTGCGGAATAATTAATTTTATGAATATATTGCATAAAAATGATAAACAATTAAAACTTCGAAGGCATAATAAAAAAGCCGTGAGTACGCTACAGTTACACAAGTTGTGCGGTGCAAGGTAATAGTTGAAGTGATCATGTCCACATTATGGGCAAAAATTGCAACGGTAGAAAACTAGAAATGATTTGCACCTCGCTCCTAAATTTTAGCTAAACGTGTACGTCATTTTTATTGACTGACGATTTGCAATTAAAATTCTTTGTTGGGTCACTTAAGAAATATTAAAAAATTAAGGGGCTCAAATTGCAAATCTCCATTGATATATAAACCACCCCACTCAAAGCACACACTGCGACCCCAAAAGATTGTTAAAAAGTTGAAGAGGCTCAAATTGCAAATTCTCCATTGTATATCACTCCACTGCACGCACACACTCAGTGTGTGTTTCGGGTAACATTTCGAGCACACGAAAATGCTTTCACCGAAAAAGAGAACGCACGAGATGGGCACGACGAAGACGATGCTGGAGAGGGTCCTCTCCGCACGCAGGGGTGCCCTAGTTAGCGACGACGGCGTCGGCGACGACGAAGGCGGCGGCGACGAATCGAAGACGCGGAAGCACATGCCCGTCGCAATGCGGCTCGCCAATTACCTGACCCGGACTGGTTACATCTGGCCGTTGCTCCTGATCGGCCTTGTAATCGTTGTCGTCACCTCGTTCGTGGTCCACACGCGCGACTTGGTCTGCATCTCGGCTTCTTCCTCCGACCACATCTCGCGGTTGCGCTTCTTCGGCTTCGACGGACTCGAATCTGATTTCGGATCTCTCGGCGTCCCTTGGTGTAAGTGTATATATACATTCACACATACACATATATACACACACACCCTTATATATATATATACATTCACACATACACATATATACACACACACCCTTATATATATATATATGTATACATTTTTGTTGATTGGTGAGATTTAGGGATTGTTGAGATCTGGACTGAGTATTATTAAAATTTGGTGTCAATATCCGTGTGTGATTCAGCATGAATCACGTGTTTTACTAAGCATTTGATTTATTGGATTTTTATCTTAATGTAACGATGCTGAGCTAAAATGTGAATTTTAACAGGTTATATGTGTGTATGTGTATGTATATCTATGTTCGTGTTACTTTTCATCTGTTGTGTCTTGTACCTCTGATTGTAGTTTCAATATTGAACTAATGACGTTGAGCCAAAATATAATTTAAATTCACACGGACGCATTCAATCATGTTTCTGTTACTTTTTTCATGTCGAATGAATTCAAATTACTTGTTTTACTAAGAATTTAAATTTATCAAGGTGTAACGATGTTGAGCTAAAATATAAACTTGAATTTGTAAATTTATATATACACACATCCACGTGTTAGTTCTTCGTGTGCAATGAGTGTGAGTTTCTTGATTTACTAAGAAATTAAGTTCAAGTTCAATCTTAAATTATGATGTTGAGCTAAAACATGCATTTGAATATTCTGTACATATATGTGAATGTAAATATGTTTGTATATGAGCAAACTTTCTGATGCTCCTATAAATAAGTCAGTTTGCCTTGTTTCAATTTACGTACTTGACGAGGAATCGGTGATAAGTTGAGAATACTAGTTATACATTTATATATTTCGGATGCAAGTGATTAGATGCAATTGTAGGTTAGCATTTCAATTTTTATTAAATACTAGTTACATTTTAGGAATCATTAATTACTTTTGTTTATGGGTTGGTACTTTGTGTGCCCAATAGCAATAACATCTGAGTTTAAAGTATTACCTTCAATCATGTTGGATATGTTTAAAAACTAATTTGAATAGTACCTTCACGTTTAATAATTCTTGGAATGTCTGATATTTTTATTTGTCAAAGTATAGGAGAAGTCTAAGTTTAATACATTTGTTTAATGATTCAATCTTCTCTAGGGTTGTTTCTTTCAATTTTTGTGCTCTTGTCTTCCTGGTTTCTTGTCTGAAAATTTTAAATATTCCTGTGTATCTCTCCTAAGTGTAGAAAGATGAAATTTTTTGTCTATACTCATTTAACTGTTATACTTGTCAAAAGGCAGATCGAAACATGGAAAATCTGTTGAATGGACAAATAAGGATTTACTTAAAGCTCTTGAGGAGTTTGTGCCAATATATGAAACAAGACCTATCAAGAACAACATGTATGGCATGGGTTTTGACCACAGCTTCGGCCTTTGGTTCATTGCTAGGTGGCTGAAGCCAGATTTGATGATTGAGAGTGGTGCTTTTAAGGGGCACTCTACTTGGGTTTTGAGGCAGGCAATGCCAGATACACCAATATTATCTCTTTCACCTCGTCATCCTGCAAAGTACCTTGCAAAGGGGCCTGCTTATGTTGATGGAAATTGCACATATTTTGCTGGAAAGGATTTTGTGGATTTTGGTAGTGTTGACTGGGGAAGTGTGATGAAGAAGCATGGAATCCAAGATCTTAGTCGGGTTCTTGTGTTCTTTGATGACCATCAAAATGAACTGAAAAGGTAATTACAAATTTTCCATTTTTCTCCACTCCTTAAAATAGAAGTTTCACATTGCAAATCAGCAATTGCCTCTTAAATTTTAAACAAGATTTTCTGTTTTACTCATAGTCATTATTCTTTTCTGGACTGACTCAATATGTAGGTTAAAGCAAGCACTAAAAGCGGGATTCAGGCATCTTGTGTTTGAGGACAACTATGATACTGGGACAGGAGATCATTATTCCTTAAGGCAGATATGTGATCAATTCTACATAAGAGGTGAGCCTCTCTTTTACCATTTGGACATTCTGCATAGCTAGAAGCTCAAATTTCCAATTTTCTGAAATATAATGAGGTTTTTGTTGTACCGCATTCTGTCTTCACTCAGGTGGTGGGCACAGCTGTTTCGAAGAAAGCGATGAAGCCAGAATAAGAGCAAGACGGAACAAATTCTGGGACAAGGCTGTGGATGTAAAAGAACTATGTGGGCCGGGAGAAGCCTGGTGGGGAGTTAGAGGGCAGATGCGTGACAACTTCAACCACAGCAATAAGGCAATCTCTTATGCGGAACATTTTGAGAACAGCAGATTTGTCGAGTCAGTGTTGGAAGTTTACTGGGAACTCCCTCCTGTTGCTGGTCCTTCACTTACTCATCAGACAAGATATGATCCAGCGCGTGCTCAAAGTCCTATCGTTGAAGATGGAAGATATAAATTATTCCGGAGGCTTGGCCTAGCTGAACTCGAGCCATCAGTATTTAACGGGTACACACAGATGGTATATGTTCAAATATCTGAACAAGAATCATAGCAAAGTCCAAATATGGTGCAAAAAATGCTTTTTTTAAAATTGGCACACAACATATTTGCACGAGAATTTTAGCTTCCGTCCTGAGGCTGCAACTTGACTCCGGGTTGCTACTACGTGTAACCTTGAGTCTGTCAGCATAATGAGCTCTTCTTTACTCATAGCTTGTTTGTGTTCATTAGAGATTACTTTTCTCTACTCTTGTAGGCTTTGCATCTTTCTTCTGTAGCCATCTCTTTAATGTTCTGTAAGTTATTGTTGCGTTAATACTAATCAATGTATTTTTTATGGAAGCCATTTTGTAGTGTCTTGAATTTCCTTATCCGTTGGCACGCTAGGGTAAAGGGTCATGCTTGTGAATCATGTTCTTTGTACTATATTTGATTTAGTGAATGCACACAATGAATGATGTCTTTTCTGAAATTGAAAAGAGTCAAAAACCCATCTGGGGTTGTGGATAAAATGTACAATCCTCGGCTTGGATGATACGGTTTAGTTTATATGATTCGTACAGTTTTTAACGAAAGGGCTATTGGAGGAAGGGTTTGTTCATAAAGTTATGATGTTATAGGCGAGATTTAACCGTTGGAAATTATTTAGTTAAATGATATGGTAGGTTAAAAATTCACAATTTCAGAATCCATACGTGAAGGAATCATTTGGATTATTTTTTTTAAAAGTCTTTTTTTTTTTCAAAAATTTTGAAAAAAGTGTTTTTTCAAGAAGTTGAAATTGAGTGTTATTTTTTTAAAATTTAATTTAAATACTTTTTTTTTTATAAGAAATGTGTTTTTTTAAAAAAAATATTTTTCTATGAAAAGAAGCGAATTCAATCAGCAGAACAACCATCACCAAACATGGATTGGTCAGTGCAAGGATGGCCATGCAGTTCTGGAATGGTAAAGCCCCATAGAGCAACACCAGTTGGACTGCACGATTAATAAGGTTCCGAAGCTGATAAGCTATTTATGATCCATGAGAAGAACTAAACATGAAAATAATGTTTGATTACAGAGAAATGGGAAAGAATTAAGGAAAATGAGTACCTTTCTCATTATATTATAATATTAAAATGTTACAAATAGATTTGTTCCCTTTTTAACAAGCGATATAATATTATTCATGGAGGAACATAGGGGCGTTCATTAATCGAGGAAATTTGATTACCGAATTAAATTTTTGGGTAAGGAGAAATGAAGTTTGGGGAATTGGAGAATTGGGGAAAAAAGATTGGGTTTGGAGAAAAGTTTCGGACAAACGGGTTGAGGATCGGAATGAATTTTGATTTTTGGGGAAAACCCAATTATTGATTTTTCTTTAATTTTTTTATTACATATATAATTATATAATTTAGTTATATGTTATAATATAATATATCTTAATATATATATTTTTTAATCTTTATACTTAATTTCTTATTGGGGCCTCCTCTTACCTTCTTACTTTCTACTTTTCATTTCAGGCCACTATGGCTGTACTCCTCTCTCTCTCAGTCGATCTCTAGCATTTGGCAAAACAAAAGAACACAATTATGATTTATGTTTTGTTATGTATTTTTATTTACATTTTAAATTTTTAATTTTTCAATATAGGTTGTGTTAAAATTAATTTCGCATATTTTTTCCAAAAAAAAAAAAAGGAATTGTCCAATCTCTAGTAATTTTTCCCATTTCTCATTTCTCTAAATTATGTTCTCTATTAGTAAATTGTGACAAAGAATAGAATAAAATCTCATCTCTAAAATTATTTTCCAAAAAAAAAAATATTATCAATTGGGGTGAAAATTCCCAATAAACACCCCTAGATGAATATGCATCAAGTTTGAGAATCTAGTATGCTGGAATCGTGGAATCTCAGAGTTTAGGACTAATATGGATTTTGTTTTTCAAAAAGCATTTCCTCTGCAATTTTTTTTTTAAATTAAAATTTCTGACTTCTATAAAAATTTGAAATTGGTTCTTTTAGGATTCAACTTTTGGCCGATCTATGTCTTTACAGGATAAATAAAGACTTGCAAAAACGAAAAGTCGATATGTCCGAGTGGTTAAGGAGACAGACTCGAAATCTGTTGGGCTTTGCCTGCGCAGGTTCGAATCCTGCTGTCGACGTTTCTTTTTGAAAATTGTCCCTTTCTCTCTTTACAACACAGCCGCCATTTCAAAGGTAAAACGGTCCATTTCGAAGATAGATATTATACACTACAAATAATATATTCATTCATTTTATCATATTTAATTGACATCACAGCAAAGAATATTTAACTAATTAAGTGCTTTGTAAAAAAAGTTATATTTATTGACAGTCTTAATAATATTTTTTGGGAGAGCTATTGTGGCTTTGCTATGGAGTCTGGAGAGCTTTATAAGAACAAAACTTGGCTATAAGCGCCAAAAGACAAAGATATTTGTTTCTTGCTCCTCTTCCACTGCATTGTCGTTAGTTTGTTCCTTTGGGTCCCTGTAGATTGCGTACAATATCATCTTCGTGACTCCAAATATGAACCCTTAAGTGGTCGGTGCTTGTTTATCAAGATGATAAAGATATGTTAAATGTATGATCAGTACGATGAATTTATTGCCACAAAACAAAATCACAATAGATTACAATGTGTAAATAGATTACATAAACACTATCTATCTAATAATAAAATGGTGGTACTTACAACTATGTAATAGTCTCTTGTCAAAAGGTCGTGAATGAACCAAAAGATCGCACAGAGCGTCAAGTAGAGTGAAACAGAAAACGGTATCAACTCTATGCTCTTTGTTTTAATAACTCTCCACTGCAAGTGAAATATAGATGTTAATTATATTTAGTAAGGGATCTTTAGTGGTACATCACTCATGGGATATATTTATGTTCACAATTATATATACCACGATAATAAGAGTCATGGTAAAGGTGAAGACAGAAAAGATGGATACTCGATGGCTGCCTTTTGGCAGTAAGTACGTTAACAGGATGATTAGTGCAAGCGCCCCGAAGTTAAGCTGGATCATTAGTTTTGCTGTATGCATCTGTAAATAGCCAAATTATATATTAAAAAAAAACTAGTTAAGGTGCATGGCCAATGCGAGAGTATTTCAAAAAAAGAAAAAGGAAAAAAAAAAAAAACTTGACCTCTAAGTATAAATGGAAAAGAAAAAGAGATAGTGCACAACGTTGGTTTTTTTTTGGTTTAATATATCATGAAAATGATGATATATGCGGTTGCTATTGCTACTCCTAAACTACTGATGATAATAAGATGTAGGGTGTTTTTCTTCAGAAAAAACGTAGTACAAATTTAACATAGCATTAAAGAGCGCAATCAAATACTATGTTGACTGAAATTTCAATCGATTTTTTCTTGTACATCGTATAACATTTAAAAAAAAAAGAAAAGACATGTTTAGCTAAAGTTCGAAAACGAGATTAATTCATAAAAGAAGATGAGTAATACAAGATCTAGCTCCATCAGTTAGTGGGTGGGTCACCAATAGCTGCAAGGGACGTAGGCAACGATTGAATATTTGAAATATATTCGGCAATCGTGTGAGCACCTCTCCTCACGGATTGTTATGAAGCACGGGTCACCACCTTGGTGTCATCGAGCTTCTTCACTTTCTGCTAGACCAGTAGCTCCATGATTTTTCCATGGATTTCCAAACACAGAAAATGCTACTTAATATGACCTTGACAATTGAAAAGGTACTTTTACTTTGTTAAGCTTGTCACTTGCTTGAATACTAATCCTCTAAACTTCGTGGACTTGTACATGAATACCTATGATTTTGGATGCATTATGAGGGGTCGATACACCATTCACGTACCATCATGCAATTATTTAACCCCTTCTTATAATGCAGTCAAACCTCACATACTGAAACAGGATATGCCTATTCACAAGCCTAAGTGAACAAAATAATATTTTCAATTCTCCAAACTCATTCAAGTATATATAAAACTAACTATTATTTGTTTATCGGACTAGGGGACCAAAATACAAATTCAAGCTTAACTAAATAAAATACATCTCCGCTATTATTTGTTTATTGGACTAGGGGCCCAGAATACAAATTCAAGCTTAACTAAACAAAATACACAAAAAAATTAGTCAAGTGATAAAATATAAATAAAACTAAATATTAAATACACAAAAATCCTCAATAGTTCAGACACAATCATGGTGATTGATTAATCTGTTCAAAGATTAATCTGTTCAAAGATTATGGCACTTCCGAAGCTTCTTTCATATTTTTTCATTTTTATGACAAGAGAAATTTAGTTGGCGGAATTCGATCATCGATACATTTGACGGAGTCTGACCACTAACTAATAACCTTTAGGTGCACATTACGTCTCTTATTCTGTATATCAGTTAAGTCGATGGTACTCAACCCAGGAGAGAGAACTAGATTCGAACTTGGGTCACAACTTGCATTCGTCTTCAACTCTTACTATTGGAACATCTTGGGGAACTTTCCTTCATATTTCTTTTATCTTTAGCTCTTTGTTTAGCCTTAACATCTTGCACTTATTATGTCGGAATATATATTTTTGCACATAGAAAAATTACTATTTTTTTAAACTTAATTAGCAAAAATTTGTGTTATGTCAAAAGATACAGAACCAACCACCGATGTCACAAAAAAATCGCTGACCACAGTCAAAAAATTAGCCGTTAATGGAATGTTTGGCATGGCTCTCCTATCTTTGTCCGTGGGGTTTTCTCGCCGGAGCTTCGTCGACGGCGTCCGCAAGCCACTGTATCAAGGCTTTGTTTCTACGTTTGTTGTGTTATTTGGGCCTTTGATTAGGCCTCTTTTGGTGTTTGTGTTTTGGGCCTTCGCCCTCCTTGTGTGTTTTTTGTTGGCCAATTTGGGCCGCCTGTGCTTGGGCCTTTTCAGGTCCCATTTGTATATTTTTCTAGCGTTTAATGAAATCAGTTTTTGACCAATTTTTTTTTTTTTAATTTTAAAACTAATAGTATCACTAATTATAAAAATAATTTTCATTTTGAAAAAAGACTTCACCAGGAAATAGAAAACAGAAAGGAAGAAGAAAAAAAACATCGTCACCATAAACCTTGGCCACTCAAAGTTGCTAGTTGTTACTTCAGCATCACTTCACTTCTCATGGCCTTCACTTCACACTCAAACCTTAACTTCCTCGCACCACCAACAGCCACCACCACCAACACCACCACAAAACGCCTCAGCTACATTCCGGTACGCTGCGGTCCACGTGGACCACGAAGCCAGCGTGGGCCACTCCTCAAGGGCCGCATCCTAAGCACAGAAGCAATCCACGCCATCCAAGCCCTGAAACGGGCCCACAGAACAACCACCCACGACCCGGCAGCCCTCGACGTCCACGTCAGCAAGACCCTCTCCCGCCTAATCAAGTCCGACCTCATCGCCGCCTTCAACGAGCTCGTCCGGCAAGACCATCTCGAGTTGGCTGTCAAAGTATTCTCAGCCGTCCGATCAGAATACCAGCAACCGGAGCTCAAACTCTACGCTGACTTGGTCAACGGGTTGAGCAGGAAAGGCTTGACCGAGGAGATTGACTGCTTGGTTAGTGAGATGGTGGAGAAGGAGGGTGTGATACAGTGTGATGATAAGGGTTTGATTAGGTTGTTGAAGGGTTTGATTGAGGCTGAGAGAAAGGAATCAACGGTCAAGATTTATGGGTTGATGAGGGAGAGTGGGTGGGGGTCCACTTTTGAGGTGGATGATTATGTTGGTAAAGTTTTGAGTAAAGGGTTGAGGAGAATGGGTGAAGAAAGCTTGGCTGATGAGATTGATATGGAGTTGAGCAAATTCTCTAGGGGTGTTTTGGAAAAGTAAGGTTTTAGAAAAATTTTGTAGCCATATTTTTTTTTTCGAATATTTATCTGGTTACAATGTAACAAAATAATTCATACCATATAGAGTGGACTCACTTCAATTAAACTTTGCTTTGATCAACGAAAATCTAAGTACTAACTAAAAGTTCATGATTTTGAGTGTTTAGTGTAATGTATAGATTCTTCTAGCCAAATTACTACAGCAAAGTAGCTTAGGTGGTGACAGATGTGGGATTTTTTTTTTTTTTTGTTGGTTTTAAATCTGTATCACATTTCAATCGAACAGTTATTTATTTGCTTAATTATTTTTTGTTCAGGCAGATAAGAAGCTTCATTAAAGAAATAGAGAATTAGAAATTATGTTCGCCAATTCAATCCGGATTATGATTCTCTTATATATGCAATTCTCTCGTATTGAAACGAGGAAAATCCAGACCATTTGTGGACCTGTAAATACATATCAGTGAAATTTGCTGCAATTGAGAATGGCCTGGATTTACTTCCCATAGTTTCACAATCAAGCTGGCGGCATTGTGTTCAAGGTATCATGTTCAAGGTCTTGTTAATCTATCTCCTCTGCTTTATTTCACTTCACTTTTAGTTCTCTGTGTAACACGAATATTTTTACATGACTAACTATGGGCTCGTTTAGATTGCTTTTTTTTAAACACGAGGATCCACTCTATAACTATCGCGCCCACTCAATCAAGGCTTTAGATCAGATCCTTTAATCTAGGCTTCACAAAATCTAAAGGCTACGATCTACTCGAGTCCACTCCAAGTGCCTGCACCCGCGACACATCGGATCAGAACCCACCTCTGTTGATTGTCTCCTTCACCCGCTTGGACCGATCCACAGAGGCAAAAGACTCAATGCTCCGATCAAGCCTTATCTCGCGATCCAAAGCTCTAATCAATGCGTCGTCAATGGCGCAGCCATCTTCGGCTAACGGCTAAGCACCAGCAACGCTCAACAGTGGCTGCTCCGCCGTCACCCACGAAGACCCATTGTCCTCCTCCTCTCGCTGGTGGCCTTTCCAGCCTCTTTCTCGCGCTATACCTTACGAGTTGCTCTTCCTCCACCGGCGCTAACTTTGACTTCGTCTTACCATTAAGCCACCACAAAAAGGCTCCTTGACTTGCGGGGAGTCTTTTGGCGTGGTTGTTCTCTTACGAACTCTTCCCCCTGGTGAGATCGCAGCAATGGCAGTCAACTCAAGAACTTTTTTTTTAATTCTGTTTGATGACGTTAGCAATGACGTCACATCCATACAAGCCTAGTTGATGTCAACCCTAAGCCTTTGCTAACATTTAGAGGGTGTTTGGATTGACTTATAAAAAAGCTACTTAAAGCACTTTTAGCTTTAAGTAGCTTTTTTTTATTGTCAACTTTAAGTAGTTATGCGTTTGAATAAAAGTTATAGTTATGAAAATAAGTATTTACATCTTTGATTAAAGTGGGTTGAAAAGTAAGTTATATAGTTAAAATAACTATTAAGGACATTAAAATATAATTTAAAAAGGTAAGTATAAGATAAAAGAGAAAAGATATTTTAGTAATAAAAATAAAAAGGTAAGGATAAGATAGTAAATGATTTGGTCAAACTTGCTTTTTTTCAACGTGCTTAAAGTCATAAAAAGCAAAAGTTGGGGTTGGGGAGCTTTTTATTTTCTACTTAAAGCTACTTAAAAAAAGCACATTTTTAATTAAAACAAACACTTCTATTAGCTTAAATTAGGCTTTAAGTAAGTTTGACCAGAAAAAAAGCCAAACCAAACACCCTCTTAGAACTTTAGACAATGCTTTTTCCTAGATTTTCGTGCAAATAACGTGCAAACAACATCTTCCCTCCAACCTAGTTCTCGATACCACTTGTTAGGAAATTAGGACATACAACTTGCACACACGCAACGTAATTAGCACGGATAACGAGAAAAGGAACACACACAATTTAGCGTTGTTCAGCTATCTACCTACATCCACGAGGACCTCTACTATATGAAATAATATTACAAACCCAAGTGACTTTTTGCGCGGACATAAAAGCCTAAAACCTTCCTCACGGTGTTTACAATGCCTCTCTCCTTACTAGGATTAGGATAAATGTAAGACATGTATGAAAAAACTATTGCTAAAGTCCTATTTATAGGAGACAATTTCTTGTTCTCTAAGACAAGGTTTCCTTTTATATCAATCATGTTATAACTAGGACTCCCACCTATTTTCAATGTGCATTTGCACTCTGCACTCGAGCCACAACCCAACACTTTCCAAACTCCATTTCGTGCAACTTAAACTAAGAACTTCATGCAAGCAAGAATGACAATTCGCACGGCTGCACAAGTCGCATTTGCTTATGGCATTCTTGACATCTATTTCAGCTTCTCCTTTAAGCATGCAACCCATTTCCAAAAATTCCTCTCTATTCATTTTCGTTTGTTTACTGTTTATCTTTGTTCAAGCAACATTACGCCATTCTTTGTTCACTTGGTGCCACTGTAAGAGAACTGCTCTTCCTCTCTTGAAATCTTGTTTTGGCCCACTGCTCATATTCATGGATTAATTATTTAAACTCATCGTAAGCTCATAACGTTATGAATTAATCCCGTTTTGGAACTTTAGCTAAACATGCCTCTTTTTTATTTTCTAGGCCTACTTTTTATATGATATACAAGAAAAGATCGACTGAAGGATTCCAGTCAATACACTCTTTGGTTGCACTCTTTAGTGCCATGCTATATTTGTACTGTGCTTTCCTGAAGAAAAACGCCATCCATCTCATAACTGTCAGCAGTTTAAGAGCAGCAATAGCAACTGTATATCTCACCATTTTCATGATATATGCAACAAAAAAATCCAACATTGTGCATTGTCTTTTTTTCTTTTCCATTTATACTCAGTGGTCAAGTTTATTTTTTTCCTTCTTTTTCTTTTTTTTGAAATTCTCTCGCACTGGCTATGTAGTTTAACTAGTTTCTTTTTGTAAGGGCAAATATATTAAGAGGGAGGGGGTGAATTAAGATATTAGACGATTTTCGCAATTGAAAATTTATCTAATAAATTACACACTTTCACTTAAGCAATATATCAAACACTAATCAATCAAAAATGGCAAGTAAAGTAAAGTATATATAAGGAAGAGAATGACAAACGATTTTTAGGTGGTTCAGCCTTGCCTACATCTACTGACCAAGGTAGCTCCCTTTAGGACTTCAATCAACTCCACCATAGTGGTTCTTCAAGGCTTGGTAAAGCACAAACCAAGTGTTACAACTCTTTGAACCCAATTTCAAAGAACCTAAGAGACACTCTCTATAGGATGTCTCCATACCTTTTCAATCTTAATATATATATCTCACAAGATTTTCTAGCTCAAAGAGTGTGTATGTATCAAAAATTTGAAGGAATAGGTGATAAAGATGATATAACTTCTCACAAGTAGATATAAAAATTTAAAACTCTTAAATGCTCAAAGATATCACTATAATAGCTCAATAAATTTCAGCAATGAAAGATGAAGAAAGAGTTTGCAAGCTTGGATTGATGCATTTTGATGTTTGGAAGGTGTATTTAAAGAGTATTTTGAGTTAGGGCTTTGGTAGGTAGAAAAAGAAGTAAAAAATGGTAATAAACAGCTAATGCATTTGTTATAGCAACACACGGCCGGTCGACCAGCTAGGTCACTGGCTTGCCCTTTGCCTTTTTGCCTTGGCCAGACGTCTCAGCCGGTCCACCGGCTAGGGGGTCTGGCTAAGCCCTCAACATTCTAGTTGGGCCGAACAACCCCCATGGCCAAGGGGTCCGGTTGGACCAAAAGCTGGAAACAAAACCAAAGTAAGCCTAAAATGATTTAAATCAATTCTAACTCATTTTTACAACACCAGATCAACTCCAAACATGTTTTAAATGATCAATTTAAGCTAAAAATCATTCTAAGACATGTGTCTGAAGAATTTTTATGCATTTCATGTAATCAAATCAAGTTTTGAATTTGTAAATCAATGATCAAGAGATTTTAAAAATGAAGATGAAACGCTTGAGCTATTAATCACGAATCTAAGGCTATTCACAAGGGAGCATTACATTTGTTATCCTTTATGACACCTTACTTCTCATCTTTTTCTTCTTCATGCTTGAGCGTTAATCTTTGATAAATGAATCTTTCATGTAGACAATGCTCAAAACTAAGCATATTCTCCTGTCTTCCAAGCACATATATAATGATATTCATTTTGAAACTCACAAGATGCTTTTTAGTAAATTAATCATAATTTCTATCATCAAAATAAATATAATAATGAGTATTTAGCCAACACTTTTTTTTTTCAGAAAAATAATTCGCTATTTACAGATCTATATAGCAAAACTAATAATCTTATTTAACTTTGAAGTGCTTGAGCTAATCATTCTCTTAGCATACTTACTGCCAAAAGGTAGCCTTCGAATACCCATCATTGGATAGATCTATGCTATCTTTTCTATCTCCACCTTCACTATACCTCTTAGTATGATATATAAACACACACACACACACATACATACATATATATATGTGTGCAACATGAGTGATGTATCACTAAAGAACCCTTACTAGATATAATCAGCCTCTATATTTCACTTGCAGAAGAGGTTATTAATACAAATAGCATAGAGTTGATACCGTTTTACTTGTCACTCTACCTGATGCTTTGTGCAATCTTTTGGTTCTTCTATGGCCTTTTGATGAGGGACTATTATATAGATATAAGTACCACCATTTTATGATCTCCTGTGTTTCTTATTATTTTATTTTGTGACAATAAATTCATCATCTTGATCATATATTTAAAACATCTTAGTCATCTTGATAAACAGACACTGAACGTTTTGGGGTTAATATTTGAAATCACAAGGATGATATTGTATGCAATCTATAGGGGCCCAATGAAACAAGCTCACACATATGAAGTTAAGCTACAAGACCTAAAAACAATAGTGATAGACTTGTCAGCAACTGAGAAACAACTGAACATGGAGACAACTAACAAGCCAGCTATAGACGACAATACAGTGAAGGAGGAGCAATAAAATGGTGCTGCTGAAGTCCTAATTGAGCCAAGTGTAGCTAACATGTAATAGCGTAAGATAACATTGGAAATTAAGTGCGCATTTAATCCTACGTATCATGTATACATAAATTGCTAATTATATTATTATTCTTTTACGAGATTAATTAAAATATATTTGTAAATGAAAGATTTGTACATAAGCGAAAATGTCTAATTACAAAATGTAGGCAATGCTTTGTCGAATGACCGAGGACATAATTGCACAGCCTTAGGGGAACAGTGTACAAGTGCTTGGTTTTGATCATCAATTGGAATTAATACAAAATAGAAAAATTATAATGTTTGAGAAATGCCACGTAATTCCCAATTCAACCATTATGGTTGTACCCAAAGATTTTAATGTATCATAATAAAAGAAGCAAAATAAAAAAATATTTGAAAAGAACAATTAGACCTTCTTTGATAACGTGAAAGCAATAATTTAATGATTGAAAAAATGTTACTATTTAACTATTATAATGTATAGATTGATATGATGGAGAGTTACATCAAAAAAATTAAGATTGAATGTTAAGAAAAATATAGAACATAAAGGAAATCGAAGCACACATACCAATCCCAAAAGTTATAATGGATGATAAAAAAGAAATAATCACAATATAAAAAAATAAAAAATAAATGTAAGAAGCAATAAAAATATTGTATTGTACATAATGTATGTACATATAGAATTAATTAATTACAAAGGACCAAAAAAGTTAGTATCTTTCTATTTACTATTTCAATAAAAGTTAAACAAAAAAGAAAGAAACAAAGCTAATACCTTTTTTTTTTCTTCGCTTGCCATATCTACAATGTAAAACTAGTACATTTGTTTGGTCGTCTTTATTGAATATGATCTTTGAGTTTTGTGATAAGCATGAATTAAAAATTTAGTTAAGAACATAATAACATTTGAATATCATTAGCAAGTTATAGTTTGACTTTGAAAATTTTTGACAATTAAAAGAAAAAAATAATTGAAATCCTCACAATCATGTGTATCAAAATTTTTTTTCATGGGGTACAAAGCCTAATTACAATACGACAAGCCTAGGGAAGGTGATTCCTCTTATATCATCTCCTGGATGCTCCTTAATTGCTTGGGTGGTTCCTCAATAATATAGTTTCCTTACGATAATTGTAAACTATAGTTGGCCATATAATCCATGCTCTTGTTGCTCTGTTTATACACGTGTATCGGTGTATGTCTTTGATGATTCAACATAATCATCTTACATTCCTTTACCATTGGCTATATAACATTATTTGGGCATATGCTACCTTTCAACCAAAGAGTAAGAAGCCTAGAATTAGACTCAACGTCTATCTTAGTGACAGCTCACCGCTTTACCAAGATAAGGCCCTCAAGCAGCACCCTTAGCTCTGGAATATCATTTGATGCGCACCTCCCAAGTTCTCTACATGACCCACAATCCAAAGACATTGCTCATTGTTGAATAATCTGCCCGCAGCTGCCAACCCTGAATTGCCCTTTGAACATTTATCAATATTGAGCTTAAGGCCTTTATTAAGAGGAGCTGAATTGATGTGCTCCCAGTTCTTCCACAAAGGGATTACTTCAACATTTGTATCTCTCATGCCTCATGGACCTTTCTCACATAACGCCATATAAACACCCTTTTTCCTTTAGGTGTAGCATTTCGTCAGTTCCCAAATATTGTCTCGTTCCTCTATCTCCACATCCACCAAAAGATAATTGATGTGTTGGTTTTATGTGTGTATTTGCATTGAATTTTTATATCTATTTAGAGGTGTTTTTGAGTTTATTAGATAGCTTTAGTGTAGTGCTTATACTCTATTTATGCATATAAGAATATAAGTGTATATAGTGAGTTTCAAGGCTAAATGCTACATTAAATGTTTATTTTGTGTCTTAGGTGACTTATAGGGTGAAACTAGAGCTTGCATAATGATGGGTGATGAAGATAGAAGATACACGGGTCGTGAGGTGAAAGCTGGAAGCAAAGAAGATGGAGATTTGAAGTAATTTGCCTGAAGACTACCGGCTGATTGGTAGGGTCAGTCGGCAAATCTAAAGAACAAGCAGTTGTAGCGGTCGAGCCTACCAGCTGATCGGTAAGGCTAGTCAATTATTCCAGAGATCAGAGAAAAGAACCGGTCGACCCCTTTATTACCTGCTAGCCGGTAAGGTCGACTGGTAGCATCGATTTTGGCTATAAATAGGGCCAGTTTTTTAGCATTTATTATCATTCATTCACACACCCTTCATACCCACTTCTTATACACTAAACCCTAACTCTCACTTATCTCACACATACACTTCCATTCCCACAAACACCTTGGAATCAAGTATCTAAGAGGATCAAACATAAGGATTTGGGTATTAGCTCTTGGATTATAAGGCGTGGTTCTGGATAAAAAGGTATCTATTAATCTATGTATGATTACAGCTATGTAAGGTGATTTATTCTTGTATTATAGATTGATTATTGCATTATTATTATGGGTACTTGATGGATTTTTGTATATATACTTTGTGCTTAGGGTTTTAATGGCAATTTTACATATATGTTTATGTGCATGCCTATTTTGTTATTAACTATTTCTAAATCATTGTATAAGCATGTCTATGTGTTTGTGAGGTGATTACATGAAGTAGGTAATGCTTATCTACATATCTATGTGTATGTTTACATGTTTAATAGCAAGAATAACTTCTATTGCATACATATCGGATGCTATTGCTTCAGTTGGTGTAATCTAAGCATGTCTATGTGTTTAGTAGTAGAATATATTAGAACATTCTCGAATGCCAAGCCCTAGATGTGTATGCCTTTACGCTTTCAACGTTGTATCTACTATTGTGATGGACGATCGATGGAGATTAATTAATGGCTTGCTTAGGTTGAGTCTCCTTTGGCTTTAAACCTAGCCAATAGGTTTCAGGATAGGTTAGTCGGCCTTAGCGGACTAGTCTTGGATTTAAACCTAGCCAACAGTTTAGATACTGGGGTATGATCGATCTAAGTCACCTAGAACCCTAACTAACTAACCCTAATGCCTAGGTCATAAGGACCGTGCCGTAACTCTGGGTAGACGTGCCTAGTCTTAGCGTTCCATTGGGAGGTTAATTAGAGGTCTAGATAAGAGCACCCTAAACAATTCATTAAGCAATCCTAATAAGAACGTGGTAATCACCTATTTGCAAGTCGTGATCAGCATAATCCCCCATTTTCAATGTTTGACTCTCCTTAGGTCGCTTGATTCCCCCATCACACACACCCTTTTATTTTCCTTGCCTTTAGATAGATTTACTTTAACAGGTTCCTTTTTTAAACCAAAAACCTAAAAAATATTGTAGTTTAGGGCCCAACATGCAACTCTTTAGGATACACTTAGCTTAAGACACTACACATATTTAGCCTTCCCATGGATTCAACCCCGCACTTGCACGCACTGTACTACACGTGACCTGGGCGCTAGCGGGTCTTTAGGCTTGTGCTCACTTAGAGACGATCAATAATGACAAAGGTAGAGCTCCATTCCTTATCTTGAATGTTACTTCACAACTACTCCCTCTATGCTTAATTCCTAAAGACCTTATGCCCACCACCCCTTTGAACCTGCTTCCAGATATCTCTCACCATCCTTTTGAACCTGTACTACACGTGACCTGCGCGCTAGCGGGTCTTTAGGCTTGTGCTCACTTAGAGACGATCAATAATGACAAAGGTAGAGCTCCATTCCTTATCTTGAATGTTACTTCACAACCACTCCCTCTATGCTTAATTCCTAAAGACCTTATGCCCACCATCCCTTTGAACCTGCTTCCAGATATCTCTCACCATCCCAATTCTCAAAAAACATAGTCCTCCGTCTCAGCATAGTACCTATGTCTAATTCATAGATCATCCTCTTCAATCCCTTGCACGAATAGGTTCACCTTACAAGGTAACGTTCTATGGACAAGTTTCCACATGAAGCTGAGACACCTTTAGGGACATTTGACTTTCTAGAGTGTGTGTCAACAAAAGCCAGCATCCTCATCCCCTTCCTTCAATATGGCAACTGCAGAGGCCACAATGAAGTTCCCTCTCCCCTCTCCAGCCCATGCCAAAGTATCATCATATATTTCATCCTAGATGCACCATTTTACAAAAGTTGTTTTAGTCATTGTTTTATCGCTCGAAGGATCTTAGTATTCTAAATCTATCAAATTATGTGTCATGTTATGCATGTTTTAGATCACTAGTATTTTGCATAATGATAGAAAGCTGAAATCTTGGAAAAGAGTGTGTTGCTTTTATTATCTTTTGTGTAACTAGTTTTTCTGATAATCCATAAATCAATGAATTAGAAATACCTTTCTCCATAAAGGCCAAGGGACTTTCTACATGTACATTATAACACATGTTCTTTTGCAGGAAATGCTATTACCGTATCTTCCTCATCTCTGTCCATCATTAATGAAAAGATTCCTTGGCCCATTCTCAATGGATAATTCTTCAAGTTCTGAAGCAAATGACAATTTATTTCCCCTTTTTCTAGGCTAATCAACAACTTTAATAGAACGCATGATTTAATACAAGTATTCTATTAGAATCAATAGAGACTAGCTAGTCGGGTCGTGGGTAGTGGGAATTTTTTCCTCTTGTTTGCAAAAAATGGCTGGTAGTGACTTGTTTGTAGTTGTGGGTTTGAGGTTGAAGGATCCAGAGAGAAGGCAACAAGTATTACGGTTGGAATTCAACCAAATAATGCAACCTTAGCACACAACTTTCTGAATTTGTAGTTTAGAATGATTACACAAATATAAGAAGTCTTTCATTTTTCATATTCAGTTGGCATAGTTAAGCATCCTCTATATGATCTTACTTTCATTGCTATGGATACAATCACTATTGTCTTTTAACACTCTACTATGGAGCTCCCTCATTCAGATGTTCGAGATTCAGTAAGCTAATTTCTGCAATGCAAACATTCTATTTGACCGAAAATCTTACAGTGGAACAATAGTTCTCCATATTTTGGAAGGGAATAGAGAAGCTATATCATGCTTAAGCTAAATAGTGCAACATCAATATATTGTGGACCTTCTAGTGAACAAAGATCATAAAATAGTTACCAAATAGTTTAACACGTATATTTCTTATACTTATTTATGAACAAATAGTATAAAAATTATGAACACATACGTTAATTAAATTATTCACAAATTTTTTAATATTTGTTTACTACTCAACATATTTTGTTAACCACTCTTTCACACATAGACACATGTAAAAATCCATTCATGCATATAGTCCACATCCACATACACATACGAAAAGACACACAAACACACATAGACAGACTCATAAACATATATATATATATATATATATATATATATGCAATCATGCACTCATAGACATACATATAGACACATGCATACAAACGTATCAGTGTGTAGTTGTGTGTGTGAAAGAATGTGTGTTTGTGAGTGTTCATGTGTAAATCTATGTATGTGTGCGTAAATGTGTAATTGTGTGTATTTGTGTGAGTATGTGTTTATATGTGTGATTGTGTGTTTGTGCTTGAGAGAAGCATGGTGCTTAGGATGCACCATATAATTTGCGAATGGAATAATGTCATTAGAAAGCAATCTCAGGCTCTATTTGGCTTAACTGTGAGATGTTAGTTATTGAGTTGTAGAGCTTTAATAGTAGAGTTCTGAGTAAAAATACTATTGAAAAAAAATCATTGATTGTTTGGCCTGTTATATTAGAACTTGAGCTTTTCAATTGTTTTCAGAGTATTATTCAATGTCATATAGTGGTATTTTTTTAAAAAGAAGAAGAAAAATAATTTTTGACATAGTGTGAAAATAGCTTTTCCCAAGTTGACCTAAAAAGGAAAAAAACCTTTCACAAAAAGCTCCAATTTGGAGTTTTTGGTTTTCCGCTTTTTTTTTTTTAACTTTGACTTTTATGTAAAAGCTCTTTTATAATGTGTTTGAAACAAATGAATTCCATAAAATTTTGTGAAATTTATTTGCAAATCCTATTTTTTTGTATTTGGTAGCACTTTTTTAAAATATGTAATTCATTTGGAATTCCAAAATTTGCAAATCTTGGATTTGCTCAAACTTTAGTCAAATCGTAATTCAAGAGATGAAATTTGTAATTCCATGAAAGACAAATCCCCGAAAGATCTTATAAAGACAAAAATGTCCCCATAATTATTTATATAATATTGTACTACTATGTTTAAGCTACAGCCTTCATTGTTTGTCATTGTCTTGTAAATTCAACTATTACTCATTTGAGCATTTCCTTGAATGGTAGTTGTCTTATAAAATAATTTTTATTATCTCTGTTCCATGAAAATTATAATAACAAAAAATATTATGACAAAAGGTTATTTTAATAATATATATATATATATGTATGTATGTATGTATTAATTCTAATTTCACGTGTTCCAAACACAATTTGAATTTATAAATGAAAAAATTAACTTAAAACAATTTTATAGATCCAAACAAAAAAATTCATTTGAAAATGTAATTCCTCATGAAAATCATTTCATTTCATTTGCAAAAGAAATGAATACCATATCACAAGTGCTTCCAAACATTATGTCAAAAATAAACTAAACGGGTCAGTTTCAATTTTTAAACTCATGGAAAGTACGTTCAAGTGTTTAAAAATTGAGCCAAACAGATTCTTAATCAATATTTATTGTTGATGATGTGAAATTCATTATAGTAGAATTATATTATATCTACGCTAAGACTTATGGGTCAATTGTGAAGGAACAATTTTTATAATGGGAAAATATAAATTTAAAACAACTTATGATCCAAAGCAAGTCGTTGCCAACAATTCCATCCATACGTTCGAAACCAATTAAAAGTGGGAAAAACAAGAAAAGGAAAAGGAAAGCCTTAACAAATGGCAGTGCAATTGATTAAGAAATCAAAAAGATTCCCTGATAAAGCATTTTTTCATCCCCACTTTTTATTGAGTGCATTCATTGTTTTCCGCAACTTCCAATATCATATTCAAGCATCGAGGCGTCTATCATTTGACTATATGTTTTATGTTATGTTATTTGTCATATTTTGTTATTCTAAACGTGTCTATAGCTATCTGGGCTGTTTACAACTTTACATTGACTTTTAGAAAAAGTTATTTTTTAAAAACTAAAATCTTGTTACTTAAAAAATTAAATTTGAATTTTTTTTAGAATTTTAATTTTTTGAACACTCAAAATAATTACAAATTTATAAAAAATATATCTTTTTTAAAATAGAGTACTTTTTTTTTTTTTTGTGATAGTGGTCCCTCTCTGGGTGTGGACTCGGAGGAAGAGTGATTGCGACTTGGATAGAGCTAATAGTATCACCATCGTGAAGTTGGTGAACTTTTTATTTTGATGGATTTATAATAAGTAGCTAGCTTAAGCAACAACTAATTATTATAAAAAAGAAAAGATAATATTTATTTATTTATTATTTTACTACTTTGCTGTGGCCAACAGATTATGAGCTTTGCAGCGATAAAACATGATTAGATGGTTCCGTGCAACTTTTAACATTAGTGTCTCCTGGCTGATAAAGATGGGTGATTGTAAACTAAGGTCTCAAAAACAATTAAAATTTTAACTTTTAGAAAAAAAATTCAATTTCGATTTTTCTTCATAAAGTTTCAATTTATTTTTAAAAGTTAGTTTCAAATATTTTATTGCAAAAAAATATATTCTTTATGAAAATTATTTTTTATAAGAAAACCAATGCATAGGGTCCTAAACCTGTCTTTCTGAAAGTTTAGCAGGAAATGCCTAGGAAAATTTTTCGGGTCTTTGATCAATTCTAAATGTTCCCCAACAACCAACAAAAAGAACAGTCTTATATTATTATTCTCACATTAGTTATACAAATTTTAACAAAATCGCTCATTTCTTCGAAATCATTTCTCCTCCAATTCTATGCATGTTAGACCTTGTTAGTATGGCTCGTCGTTTGAAGATTAATCTAAAGGAAAGACAGGGCAGAATTTAAATAGTTCACTAAAAACGCTTTTTAAAAAATTATATGGTATACAATTAGGACAAATAAGTCTTCTTCAAATAAATATTTAGCCACTTATGAACCTTTCGAACACGCAACTTTTTACGCCAATATTTTTTTTATCGGCGCGAGTAAACAATTTTGTAGAAGCCGACAGCAACCTCCAAGCAATGATCGAGAGAGTTGGTAACTCAATCTCAATGCTTGTCCCTTTCACCAAGCTATCAATTTCTCGTCTCAGAGGCGCTGTGGTCTGTGTGAGAAGAAAACCAAATGCAATTAATGTAACAATATTTTGTGAAGTCTTATATGTCCGCCCCGTGTGCCGTTTGGAACTTAAATTTTATTGATTTCGGCAAAAGTAGTAGCCGTTCTACAATTTAATTATCGCCACATGAAAATAAGGGTTGATCCAGATTGGTCTTTTTAAAAGTATTTTTCCAATAACTTTTTAAAAAAGTTTTTTTTTAATATTGAATTTTAGCTTTTTTTTTTCAGTGTTTCAACCTTGTTTTTTTTTAATTATTGAATCTTAGAGTAAATTATATATTAACCCTCTATACCTTGATTTATGTTCACTATACTCCTTTATAGTATCAAAACTGGCTTAATATTTCTCTGTATGTGCACCATACCTCCATATAGTATCAAAACTAACTAAATACCCCCTGAAGTTTAAAAGTGTGCAAAAAACTACCTACCATCTATTTTTAGAAGTGTGCAAAACTAACAAAAAATGGACAGTAGGGTGTGTTTTGCACACTTTTAAAAACTTTAGGAGGATAATTAGTTAGTTTTGATTTTACAGGAGGGTATGGTGTATATAAATCAGAGTATAGAGGGTAATTAGCTGGTTTTAATACTATAGGGAGTATGATGCATATAGGTCAGAATACAAGAGAGTAATATGCAATTTACTCATATAGTTATTAAAAAAAATAGGCAAAAAATATATATTTTCATTAAAAAAAGAAAAAGCTATCCAAGCGGATTCTAAATCTCGTTATGTTCAAAAGTGAATTCTTTAAATTTCAAGACAAACTAATTAATAACTCAGTCCATTTTTGTTTTAGTTAATGATCTTGGTTTTCAAAATTTACAGGATTCGCATTTGAACTGTAACGAAGACGATAGCAGTTGTTGATCCCATGCATATTTATGATCTTTTTAAGCTTTTTCTCAGCAATTAATTAAAAGTTCCTTGATTTTCCAGCAATTATAGCTGTTATATTAACTTCTTTTAGATCAGCTCTTTTATTAATTCCACACTTTCATTTAAAGTTATTTACTGATTTTCATCAACTTGGATGTGGCAGATAGTTTCTTTTATATGCCAACTTATCCGAATTAACTTGAATGCGGCTGATTTTTCTTTTCTTTTTTTAAGTTAGATTATCCCGAAATTATATTGAATTTGAGACTAATTCTCATCGGCTCAGAGAGTTTGATCTTTGTAATCAGTACATTATAAGTTTTTGTCCTTAAAGTTTGTTTTCATTAAATAATAATCTTTATGATAGAGAGTTCATGACAAGTGAGTTGGATTTGTCCTAAGCATTAAAATTTTCAATGGCGTTAACTATCAAGAAACGAAAACAAATTATTCCCGAGGATCAATAACTAAATTACAGTATAATTACTCCTATTGATAGCAATAATAAATAAAAGAAAGAAAAGAAAGCAAGTGAAGATTAAAGTTCAAAAAAGATTTCCAAAAATAAAATTTAGGACTTCATTGGATTGCATATATTGTATTTTACTGCTAGAAAAACGACCATTCATGTGTCTTTGACGGATATTTATAAAACATTCTAAGCAATCTATCACATAATTAACTGTCGCCAGTTACATCCTCTATATATCGACTCTATCCCACAATCAGTGCTAAACCTAACATGGATTTTGATAGTTGACAATTACTTTGGCTCCATTCTTACGTCTCATTGGATTTATCATGACTTTTACAGACATAAAACGCCATTAACCCTCTATTTCTAGGAAGCGACCTTCATATTTTTCTTTTCTTTTTACATTTGTGCGTGTTAAAATTTGTAATTAATGTGATTACATGTTTTCACAAAAACACCCCCTTTTTTTAGTTAATGGTGTCAAGATAATTACAGAAAGAAAAAGAGACAACCGTCTCGTCTTCAGAAAAGTAAAGGGGTAACGTGGTAAATTTGAAAAAAATTAGAGTAATTAGTTAATTAGATAATTAAGTATAGGGGTTAAGGTGCCACATTAGGAAATGCATAGGGAGATAATATGTTAAGTTTTAAAATGAAGATAGTAATCAACTAGTAATTAGATAAATCACATTAGAATAATGTAAAATACAACCTTATTGCACCTACGTATAAAATTGTTGTAGTGTAAAAAATTCTTACACTATTTCATTGATCTTAGTCAACCATGAAAACATATATATTCTCAGTCTTATAAAAAATTATGGCCGAAATTAGAATCTTAAAAATGTGGCAGAAAAAAAGAATTAAAACTATTGGTTCTCTCACATTACGCATGTGGTCATGCCCATGGGGATTGGGACCATAAAGGAGGAAAAATTTTCATTTTTATGATCTTTATTGTCCACGAAATGGCTGCTTTTTCAGCTCTCAAAATGTCTGTCAACACTTTACTAGCTAGTTTTCAACTGGAAATTTTTTAGCTATTTCTTTCTTTCCCTTATCTTTATATTTCGTTTTCCTTTATACATATGAATAAGAAAGTATTGATACATATTTTATTTGTAAGTTTAAGTAGAAAGAAGAGTAATAAATTAAGGTATCGTATTACATTTTATATATGAATATCTAGTTGATGAAAAATTCTGAATATCTCTATTTAATTAGGGAGACAATATTCTTCGAAAGGCCGAATGAATTCTTTGTTGAAGCTATTGATTATATATTTTATAAGGAATTTGTGTGAGGCTAGCTATATATGATCCAATCATCACTTGGAAGCAGAATTTGGCTATATATCAAGCACACATTATAACTGAATCTAACCCTAACCCTAACCCTAACCTAGCTATAAAATATTACCACCTCAAATCAAGAAAATAAGCTCCACAAACATTTGTTTTTTGGCCTGAAAACACTCCCCACCAGCTTTTTCTGCCCCCACTTTGTAATAAAGCTAAAGCAATGGAATTAAAAGAACAATATACAAATGCAAAACGGACAAAGACGAAAGAAATAAAAAGCTTCTGATCAACCCCACAAGTAGGAAATACTACTTTGTTGATAAAGACATTGTTTTCTTCAACCCTCTAATTGTGAGAGAAAGCCAACACTGCCATGAAAGCTAGCTTCAAGAAAAAGCTCTAGTCTTGGAGCTCACATACAAGGAAAGAGATAACAAAGTGAAGAGCAAAAAAGCTGAAATAAGAGAGAGAAAAATGATCTCTTAATAGTTTTTTGTTATGTTTGAGCCTTTGCTTGAGTGATTAGTTGAGTTGTTGGCTTCTCTATATATGCGTAAAACAAATGATGGCATCAGGAAACCCTAACTGGTGGAGCATGAATGGCATGCATCCCCAACCTCAGCAGCTTTCTTCTACTAATTACTTGTCTCCTGCTTCTTCTCATTCTCATCAGTATCTATTTGGATCTTCTCCAATTTCTTCTGAAGCCTTGGGTGATCACCCAAACCAAGACTTTCCAAGATCATGGAGCCAACTACTTATGTAAATCTCTCTCTCTCGCCCCGTGTCATATGTATACAGTCGATCTCATGCAGCCCTGCCCAGAACCTTATATGATGAACTCGAAGATAGTAACTTTCTGATGCGGGAGGAATGATGTTCCAACACTCTCTTCGATATAGAATTTAATGAAGTTTTGAGCATACTGTACTTGGCTGGGCTTTGTGTTAATATTTGCCTATATTTGTATTAGTCTTTTGCACAGATCTTAAACCGGTTAATCTTCAGCAGATTTTGTAAAAGCTAAGAAGAGTCATGAATCTGGAGATGTTTTCGATAATTCCTAGTTTTTCATTTCTATTTTTGCTTTGTCTATGAGCCTTTGATGTGGGGTTTTGCTTTTGATGGTAGGTGTGGATTGCCAAGTGATCATCACCAGGATAGGTCAGGCAACAGTGGCCATTGCCAATACAATTGGTTCCAGAATGGGGAAGATCATGACCACGGTTTAAATACTCAAGCTTCAAGGATTCCATTAATGGCGGCTGTGAAGCAAGAGATCGTTGCTCAAGGTAGCAGCAGCAGCCGCCCACTGTACGGACATGTAAATGAGGTTCAACAACGTCAAGCTTCGCCTAGACCTAATTTTAGGCCCCCTCATCATCATCAGGTCAACCAGCTGGTTTCATCCCCTAGCTCCTGCATCACAAGCCTTAGCAATAATCTACTCAACTTCTCTAGTAGTAGTAAAGCAGAAGTGAGGAGTACTCAACATTCAGATCATTCAACTGAGGTGATTTCAAATCGCTCCAATTTGTTCTTGTCTAGAACGGTTAGAATTATCCTCTCATCTAAAAGCTTAAGTTTGTTGAGACAATATTGTTATATTAACACGCTCCATGTAGGAAGGGTTTGTTTTAGTTGATTAGCCTTACACTTAGACAATTTTAATTTTTTAAATGAGTAGCTATGAGTTACGAATCCATGACTTGGACTCTGATACCATGTTAAGATTAACACTTCATCTAAAAGCTTAAACTTGTAGAGACAGTATTGGTATATTAACAAGAACATCTATATAATTTAAGTGTTTGAGACTATATATTTCGTTATGAATAATAACCTAGGTTCAAATTTCACTAGATGTAGAAGTTCGTGTTAAAAAAAGAAATAAAAACATTTACATCTACTACTTCTACTACTACTAGTAGTACTGTATATATAGTAGGTATTTCTCCTTTTTCTTCCACAAATATTTACTATCTTCATTTTCCCCCTGTTTTAGCTTCCATTGATGCTAAAAACTTGATTCTCTCTTGACACTGTTTCGAGGGTATATATCTAATTATTTTCGAGATTTTTTTGCTTATTTTCTGGCTTTCATGTGTGTTCCTTCTTTGATTTTTGCTCCTCTTTTTCCTCCTTTGCAGAAGGGTAACAGCTCAAGCACCGGAGGATTGGCTAAGAAGCCTAGGGTTCAACAATCTTCAACCCAACCAGCTTTAAAGGTAGGAACCTTTAGCAAAAATTTGAGTCTTCGAACAAGAGTAATATTTAATTTTACCCCTTCAATTTTCTCGATACTTTTTCTTTTTGTATTTTCGTAAAGTAAGAAGTTTTGTATAGAAAGTCAAATCACTTACTATATATTACATATAACTAAGAACTAATAAAGGATGATATGTAACAATTCTCTTTACCGATAACAAACTGAAAAAAGTTTGTCAATGCACTACTTATTAACCTAATGAAAATATTTAAGCAGGTGAGGAAGGAGAAGTTAGGCGACAGGATAAGCGCTCTTCACCAACTTGTTTCCCCATTCGGAAAGGTAAAATTCTGCAAACAGATTCGTAGTTTTTATTATAAGTCAAATGCCCATGCTTATGACAGCAGTGTTCACTGAATACAAGGAATGATGCCATTTGGGCATCATCAAAATTTGAAGTATAAAACCCCAAGGGGTTGGTCTAGTGGTGCGGACCTGGAAATAAGCTTTGCGAGGTCCCAGGTTCGATTCTCGCTGCTAGCATTTTTTGGGGCTACCCACCTGGCTTTGCCAGTCTTACCCTTGTGGGGTGGTTCATGTACCCGAAGGTTTTTCAACTAGTGGTCGGGCTCCGCTCAGTTGGCTTCCTCCGTTATCAAAAAAAAAAAAAAAAAATTAAGTATAAGATCAGAACTGATTTCAAGAAGATTAAATTAAACCAAATTATTCTCCTTTTTCCTTCACTTTACCCCCACATTTGTGCCTCGTCTGATAAAAAGAAAAATGACTTGGGGTGTTGTGATGCTTCTCTCTTTTTGCAGACTGACACGGCGTCCGTTTTGTCAGAAGCCATTGGGTATATTAGATTCCTTCTGGGTCAAATTGAGGTGCTGTCTCATCTATATTATTACTACTTATATTTTTATACTCTCTGCAACCAAGTAAAGAAAATCAGTAAAAAAGCAATGTGTACCTAAAGTTCAAATGCTTCATGCGCGCTGAACATGTCCCAGAGCTGTTATTCTCCCACAAAGTTATTTTAAGGGTTTGACCTTCCGGTTGACGGATAGTTCGTCCCCCACATAAAGTAGATCTTTTGTGGATATAGTGCAATAATCAAAGTTCAACTATTAGTTTAGCACCGCAAGTAAACTTAATCAACTGATTAAAAATGACTAAACATCTAAGAAATTGCAAATTAATGTGGAAAGGGACACTAGAGACTCCCCTTAAACACGTGACGACTCCAGACAACATGAACTTATCCAGAGTCTACTATGATACAGCTTAAAATGCTTTAATCCCGTGATAATAATAGTAATAAAATATAAATTTTAACAGAACTCAACATAAGACAAGAATTACATATAGTCTCCATCTTAGTTAACCCGCACTATCCAGCCCTGGATGGAAGCGATTTCAAATTTGAAGCCACAGAAATTGACTTGTCCATTTCTTTTTGCACCTCAAAATGCAGGCGCTTAGCTCTCCGCACTTGGGCGGCGCTGTATCAAAGAGCATGGGTCACCAACATTCTGTAAGTGCTAATTAATAAATATGCGCATTTCACATTCCCTATGCAAGACCAAGATTTCCTTGTCTCTCTATATCTCTCTCTCTCTTGCACGTGTTTGTGGTCAATTACAATCGATAAGTGGACAATCTGAGGATTACTTGTTCTCCAGGTTCAAGAAAGGAATTGTTTATTTTCTCAAGAGTCCAGTCAGGTATGCTTTATTGGGATCCATCACTTTTTATAGGAGCATTAATCTTTTGCAGTTTGCAAAGTTATGTAACAGTAAAAATGGGGTTTACTCAACTTTATGATCATTAATAACTTGATCATGTCAACAAAGCAAGATTCCATTTAAAGCTAATCAATTGTATACTAAAGTTTTCTCTTCCTTTTCTTCTTGTAATCTTCCATGTAGTTCCTCGACAGCAGTTGCTTGAAAAGAAGTGAAGCCCCTAAGCAGGTATATTAATTTCTAAAAGCAACAGTACTATCATAATTACTAAAAGATTGTCTTGTCACAATTTCACCAACTCATATATGAAACCCCATGATTTTTATA
Source organism: Cordia subcordata (assembly GCA_028554755.1). Lineage (NCBI taxonomy): Eukaryota > Viridiplantae > Streptophyta > Magnoliopsida > Boraginales > Cordiaceae > Cordia > Cordia subcordata. The sequence goes on along the minus strand of JAPTOF010000006.1, from coordinate 12,106,262 downwards.
CTACAAAATTTTATACGTATTTTTTTATTACGTTTGAAATAAATATAGAAGAGTAAAAATAATAATTCTTATCTTAGTCACAATTTTAAGTATAATATATTCGTCACGTTTCCAACTATAATAATGTTATTTGAAGCTTTTATATTTCAACTTTACGATAACTAACATAAATTTGAAAAATTACATTTATTACATCTCAAAATATAAAAAATTTTGAATTTCGTTTGACACTGCCTATTTTAACTATGTTTCCAAATGTAATTAATATCAACTCTATTTCCAAATATGACAAGCATTTGTCGCACTTCAAATAGTGGTATCAATTTTTAGTTATATTGAAACCTTTACACTTAGGTCAAGCTGTAACTAGTTCATTCGGTTACATTTTTAAATATAACTAAAAATTTAAATATGTATAACTAGTGGCTTCATTTCTTGTAGTGTTAATGATTATCGATCGTTACGTTTGTATATTAGGATGGTGGCCAGACTTCTCCCAGGGACTTAAGGAGTAGAGGGCTGTGCTTAGTTCCAATCTCCTGCACTCAACGTATGGGAAGTGATCACAGCGGAGCCGATTACTGGTCGCCTGCTCTTGGTGGAGGGTTTTAGAAACATTCATGGAGGCATTTATCAAGCATGGTGTGGCTGAGATAACATCACGAGCAGTCATTCTCCAGATTACAATATATGGCTGACTGCTTCTGATGCTATTGTGTATTCTAATTAAAGGCAAAGCAACAATGTACAATTGTGATTCTTCTTATTTGATGTATTTGATCATAATACAGAATGTAAGCTTGTTTTTAGTTTATGTATGTGCACCTCTAGCATTTCCTTTAAAAAAATTGATTTTCGTGACCAAAGTAAAGGAAACTTTGCCTATATATAGACAGAGAGAGAAAGAAAGAGAGATAAATGCTAGACACTTTCTCTTTTACATTTCGCTAGTATTGTATATCCAACATAAATTGTGGGGCCATCTTACCTATTTGATTTAATTTGGTTTAATTTACTTTGTTTTATCACTCTGTACATACTATTAAGCATAATAAATAATTAAATCAATATCCTCTTTATAAGCTTAAATTTTTAGATGGTATTAGAGCTTAACAGCCACATTGCATAGGGTCGATCCTTATGTCACCCATTTAAAAAATATTAAATTGTCTACGTGTAAGTTTTAACAAATTGTGCTACACATGATGGGGTGTGTTAAGCATAATAAATAATTAAACCAATATCTTTAACTTTTATATGAGGTGGTAACTCAACACACATGATACCTTATCGCTTTTTTGCTTTTTTCACTTCATATATAGGTATCATAAATGACTATTGCCACAAAGTTCCAATAATTAAGTTTAAAGAAAGACTTTTCCTCAAAATACCATCAAATTTTTGGTTGGCGAAATAATATGCGTTTTGGTTTTTCCCCAACGGGATCTAAATTATCAAGACCAACTCTAAACAGGTTCACTCATTGGTTTCCTTCAAAAATTTACAATAACGAAATTTCGCAGCATTATTACTCTCTGCATGTAATACATACTTACACACGTATTTAACATACTTCTCTTGTTATATTATTGCATTGAATTATGAAGGACTACACATTATACAACGATGTATCCACAAGGAAAAATAAAGAGAGAAGAGAAATTTTCGTTCTATATATAATCAAAATTTGACAATCACAGAGCACATGAACTGAATATTACAACTGTGCTAAATTAAACGTCGAGCCAAATCTAGGTTAACCTAAATTCTCAGTGGTTAGAAAATTGCCTTTTTTCTTTTTTAATTATCAAAGGTAAATTTATCAACGAACTAAAAAAGAGTACAAATAGATCAGTCAACCCCAACCAAGTATTGGTCCTTCAACAATAAATAGAGAAGAGGGGAGGGGTTATTTCTACCCAATCACATGCCAATATGCCTGAAAAGAGGTTCTGAACTACTTAATCTGTGAGTCTATATTAACCGTCGTCCTACCAATACACTAAAATTTAATGGGATTAATTCTAGTCGCGACCATTCTAATACCCTCTTTTGTGATAATGACATTTTTTTTTTCTTTTTGGGTGTGGGGGGATTGGGGGGTGTTGCGTGGGGGTGGGGTGGTGGGGTAGGATAATTAGGTGGTAGCCCAATGGTTTTTATTTTCTTCACGTTGTGAAGGATTCCACATTTGTGATGACGTGTAGACTACATATCATATATGCAAATTGATTATAAGAAATTCAACCTTGTTTTGTCCCTACTGCTCACTTTTGGATACCTCTCTTATTCCACTTGTTTTCCACTCACAAAAGTATTACAATTGAAAATATGTTAAGAGTCAATTATAGTAGCATATAAAAATGTCCACTACAACTAAAACCTGTGGTTTGGATATGAGTCAACGCCATCATCCATTCATCATGTATACTATAATAATATCAAAGGAGAAAACGAAATTGAAGTATCAAAAGATGTGTTGTCTTCTTGCTTTACAAAAATACATCATTTTGCAAAGTGAGATAGGGATATATAGAAACTTGTATGGGAAGCTGGCTGCTGAAGGGTAACTAAATTATAGAGAGTTGAGTAGAGGTGTGCAAAATGGAAACTCAGCTGGGCAAATTATGTGGAAGGCTAGCTGTAAGTTTTTTGCAATGGTGGCACTAGTCATCATCAATGCATACTTATTATAATTTGGTCAATTGCAGTGGACCAATTATGGTAAATCATAAGTTTATGTTACTCGTTATAGTTTTAAAATAAGACACCTATTTTAGGGTATATGTGATAAGACACCTATTTTAGGGTATATGTGATACACATTTGAACACCGCTGGAAGGTCTAGTGCTTATTTTTGGGGGATGTGTGCTATAATATTTTTTAAGACCATAGGAGGGACCTGCGCCTATATTAAAAGTACAAACAAAAAACATGTACTTATGATAAATCATAAGAGGTGAGGAGAGTTCAATGCAATTTATCCATATAATTTTTGCACACTAGGCTGTCAAAAGGGTTTAGTTCTGTAGAGAGGATAGTGAAGTTAATGATCGGTTTTGCGCTTGATTTGGTGGCAGTGTAGTGATCTTATTGGTTATTGGAGGTAGGACAATGACATATTTGAATTACCTTATAAGGTTACGAAGGAAGGCAAATTTAATGTGGTATTCTAAAATTGTTTTAGTTTGGAACGTATCACCTTATAACATGTATTTTCTCTCCAAAACATACTCTGCCAGGGGGAAGGGAAATGAATGTGGAAGGTTGATTGAACTTAAGCTCTATTTGTTATAAGCTTATTATAAGATGTTTTTTATGTCAAAAATGATGGTTTATTTTAAATTTTTATAAGATACTTGTGATAAAATATTTTATTTATAGTTTTGAATTTTTGTAAGTTCCTTGTGACAAGATGTTCTTATAAATTTTTTTTTAAAAAAAATAAATATTTCCTCATTCACATCAATAAAATAAACATCTTATAATAAGCTTATTCCAAACACAATCTACACATTAATTTCAATTCTAAGATTATTCTAATTAAAACAAAATAACGAAAAGCAGATCCACATGGTGCGACATTACGTCATTCCTTGTATTTTCCTCTCATGTAAGACAGTATAATATATTTTTCCTTTACATTTTCCCCTGTAGGTTGACTAAGATTGGGCCTATTTGATACTCCTCTGTGGACTACCATAAAAGCAAGAGTAATACAAATTGGAGATCACATCGCTAAAAGGACCCAAGATGTACATTTATTTCCTCTTTTTGTGTTACGCGATGTGTGACTGAACAAATGTAGGTTTCTTTTTGGACTATTAACATGGATTTGGAGTTGTATATTAGTTTCAAATCCATGATATAAATATATCTAACATGATATATTTCAAAATGATAAGTGTTGTTGAAAAGATAGAGAAAGTGTTTTCTCATCGTGTTAAAGTGTGATGTACATCTCTATATATAATAGAAGATACACAAACTAACAAACTAAAGAGAAATTACAGGAGCGGAAAGTTCCATAAAATATTACAACAATATGAATTTGAAAAATTTTAAAAGTTCGGACTCTTACGAGTTATTAGTTGATGAGTTGATGCCATGTAGCTCAGCCCCAGTGGAGCACAAGACTCCACCCTGTGCAAGAAAAAAGATGAGGTCAGAGTGTAATGTAGTATATATAAGATGTATGGCTTACCTCTTTTGGTGTTTTCATGTTGTTTACGTAAAGCTCACCTTCTCCTTCCTGGATAACTGTGGACTCTTGATTGTTTATCCCTTACCCATCGTAAGGGTGAAGGTCAAGAGTGGTTCGATGTGCATGAGACTCGTTATGTGATATCCTGAGAGTTCCAAGCTCACCATAATTCCCATATTGTCTAATCGGGTCAATTTTCCTGCAGCCCGGGTCAGGGCCCATCGCGGGTCAGGTTAGGTCGGGTATGGGCTTACCACAAACCATTTTATTCTCGCATCCATTCCATTTTTAATTTATCTCTTACTCCTGCTCCTATTGGATACTCATATAAATCATAAAATAGCGTTTGAGGACTTTGAATTCAATTTTTTTATCCATGTAAAATTATTTCGTAATTTGCTTATTTAAGATGTTCACTAAATAATGAAATGTCTCTATTTATTTCATTCATAATTTTTTTTATAATGAGATAATTTAATTTTTAAAAAATAAAAAATAAATTATCATTAGTGTTGAAAAGTTGTTATTATATTTCATCCATGCAAGAACGGTAAAAATTGATCACTAACCACAAATGAAAATATAAAATACTCATCTCTCACATATCACACGAATACTGTACTAACCATAATTATTCAACGGATACAACAAAACTGGCGTTAATACTTAGTACTGTACCGGATTCCAAAATCTTTAAACACCCATTTTCCCAAAAGTAATATATATATATATATATATATATATATATATATCTATGTGTGTATATAAATAAGAAATAAAATTATGATGCCATAAAAATTATTTACCAATCAGTGTCGGGATAGGTAGGCCATCCGATATATATAAGAATCATTAGAATCATTCTGTGAAATAAAGACAAAAATAGATGATTGCATCACTTCAATACCAAGGAAAAAATTCATTAACCTCAAATCTGTCATATCAAATTCATTCATCATCGGTTTTTGAAACTCATTTAACATGTCTCTATCATTACCAATATAAATAAGATCATCCACATATAATTAAGCACAAAATAAGCATCTTTTTATTATCTCCAATTAACATGAAGTGTGTGCTCTAAGGACATTTTATAAAACCTCCCTTAGCAAAGTAAGTATATACGGCTGTACCAAGTTCTTGGTGCGTTGTTTCAGTCCATATAATGTTTTCTTTAGCCTGTATACCTTAGTCTAAAAGCTTGGATATACTGTAGAAAGGCTCATAAATTTTATTCATTGAGATCTCTTTATATATTGGATACATGAGACAACTTTTACAAAAACAAAGAAAACATGAACTCCAATACTACATAAAATTAGCACCAACTAAACCACTAAGCAATTATTAAACTAAAAACTTGGCACTAGGCACACTACTCAATTATTATCCTCAGAATTAAGTTGACACTATTGAGAAGTGCTTCATTATTAACAATAATTTTAAAATTATTAAAGACTTTGTCAATTATTAAAATAGACATCTAACAACCTTTGGGAACTCACACTTTCGATGAGCCACCCCCAACAACTAAGAAGAATCCATGGAGAGAATACAAAAGGACAAAATTTTGATCACATTAATTTTGTTCGCTTTGGTCATTAGTTGACAGGTTTGATCAAGTGGTCACCAAAATATATGACAGAAACACAGGATTTGTTTGGATTAATTTTTTTTTCTAGAAGAACTTTTTCTTTATAATTTTTAAGAGTGTTTTAAACATGAGGATGGCATTACATTTTTTGGTAAGAAAAATAGATTGCTTATATTCTTTCTAAATTTTTTATTGTTAACGAGTTTAACATGCCAATATATATACTAAAGACGGAACATCATTACCTAACGCTTAATATTTTTCTAGGCATATTATCTGGGCAAGAGAATATTGTGGATCACATCCTTTTCTCTTCTTTTTGGCCAATTTACTAAGCTCTGCTCAAAATATAATATTAGCTTTGCATCATTTTATTGGTATGTTATTGTATATATAGGATATAGAGGTGGTATCCAACTCGCAAAACATTACAATACTTTGTTACACTACTGTTGTTGGCGATCGACATCAAATGGCCACTGATCATGGAAAATCCAGGACCGCGCTGCTTGTTATTGACATGCAGGTACTGCAATTTCATCTTCACACACACTCACACACATATATATTACTTGGTAGGGCAATTAATATCTTCAATGTCAGTAAATTTGTCCAAAGTGGAAGGCATCCTCCCTTGCCAGGCGATGAAGAACATTTTCCATTGATTAGGAGTTGACAAGGAGTTGTAAAAAGTTACTGACGTGGAAGAGATTAATTTCTCTACCACATCAATATATATCCGTGATTTGCATTTATATGTGCACATTTATGTACTCAAGACACTTGTAATATATATATAATTATATATATGTATGTATGTGTACTTTTCTTTCAGAAAGATTTCATATTACCAGGTTCTGCCACACACCTCAAGGCTGGTCAGGCGATTGTTCCGAATGTTATCAGGGCTGTTGAGGTTGCCAGAGCCCGTGGCATGCCGATGTTTGGGTATACTACATTTACACTTCAATCTTTTGTTCATTCTTTTCTATTCCTGATTAATTCCTTAATGCTATCTTTGAACGTAGTTAGATCTTTCATAACGTCATATTAATGGTGATACGCTTATGCTGAAATAGTCCAAATCGTTAAATATAGAGGTCTAAATAACTTTACCACCAGTTTGATGATATTTGTGCTTCAATTGAATTGTGTGAAAATTGGTCAACTTAGGTCGTCCGTGAGCATGACTCATTGGGAAGAGATGTGGAATTGTTTCGCAAACACTGGTATGGTGCTGGCCAACCAAAACCAGTAGCTAAGGGTAGTGCAGGTGCAGAACTGGTGGATGGACTTGTAATCAATGAGGAAGACTATAAGCTGGTGAAGACACGGTTCAGCGCATTTTTTGACACGAATCTTCGGTCATATCTTCAAGCCCTTGGTGTTAATAGTTTGGTTATAACTGGTAAAGTTATGTTTCAAGTCTTTTTCTTTTTTCTTTTTTAACGCACTACCGATGAAGCTCAAATACTCCTCTGGAGTCGCGTATCGTGTATCGGACATACGCTGAATACGCTCAAACCCGTGTCTAGAAATTTATTTATTTATTTTTTTACTTTTCTGACACATCCCGAACACGCCAAGATACAGGCACATCTTGGAGACACGTACTATCTAGATTTTAGAAGCTCTGAAAGCAAAAAAAAAAGGGAAAAAAAAAGTTTCAAACCTAGGAGCTTGATAATCGGCACTCGGCAACACTGCAACAAGCAATGTTGAAGCACCTCTTCAAACTTGGGATGGCACAAACTTTGGCATATATATACATATTCTTCGTCTTCCTACCTTCTTTCTCTTAATCGACTGTGTATATGTTTTGTGTTTGGGGGGTTTACAATCTGAAGGGAAAGAAGGAAAGGGGAAAGTAGCAGTTGGTGGGGGTGATTTGATAAATATTTTTTTTTTGGTCTTCTCTTTTCTCTTTTTTGCATTTTGATCCCCAGAATACCATTTTGCGGGAACTTATATCATGCACCTGCAGGTGCACAGTGCAACGTGTACCTGCGACTGTAAATATATTAAACAAACAACTTATCAATATTGAATAAAGATAATCTGTGAATTTTATTGAACAAACAGCTTATGAATACTGAACAAATAGTTTTTTTTATTTTGAACAAATATTTGTGATTATTTTCATGTATAGATGTTTGTTAATTTTACATTTGTCAACAGATATTGTGATGATTTGTGAATTTTTCTGGACAAACAGCTTATGAATACTGAACAAATAGTCTTTTTATTCTAAAAAAATATCTATGATTATTTTCATGTATAGATGTTTGTTAATTTTATATTTGTCAACAGATATTGTGATGATCTATGAATCTTACCGAACAAACAATTTATAAATACTGAACAAATATCTGTGACTGTTTCTATGTATAGATGTTTATGTGAATTTTACTGGATAAATAGTTTATAAATACTGAATAAACATCTGTAACTGTTTTCATATATAGATGTTTCTGCGAATTTTTTTTGGACAAATGGTTTGTGAATACTGAACCAATAGTTTGGTACACTATACTTTGTGCTTTTGCAGGTGCATAATATAATTTGCACCATTTTGCTCATGAATAGACTCCAATGCATTTAATAACATAAGCACATATAATTTATTTGTTATAACATGTAACACTTTAACCACATAAAATCCTTTTAATAACATAAGCACATATAATTTATTTGTTATATTGTTCATTATAACAAATAAAATAAGTGCAGTGAGGCACTTGTGTATCTTGACTTAATTGTTTTAAAATAAGTTCCTTTTTTATAAAATCAAAATGTTCTTATTAACATGTTATTTTTATGACATTTAATCTTTTATGACCAAAATTATAGGTGTTAGGTTATTTAATATTGTTTATTCTTTTTATCATGATAAAAATGATATTTGTACATCATATATATAAATTTAAATATATTTTATTTAACGTATTCGAGCGTATCGTATCTTAATTTCTTTGAAAAAAGACATATCGACGTGTCGTATCGTGACGTATCACGTATCCATGTACTGTGTTCATGCTTCTTAGTGCCCCACCCTTGGTCATCAATCATTCCCGTGCGATTTTAGTTTTAACCACTTGAATTATATTACTCGACAATCCCCAAGTCTAGTTCCACTACTTTACATAAGCTTTCTGTTTCTTTGTTGTTAATCCATTGCCTTGATAATTCCAGGTGTTCAAACTCCAAATTGCATCCGGCAGACTGCCTTTGATGCGGTATCACTGGACTATGAATCAGTCACTGTTATTTTTTATGCCACTGCTGCTGTCACACCTGATATTCACAACGGTAATGAGCATCTCAATCTAATAACAATTAATACAACTAAAATTAAATCAAATTAATCATACTTTTAGTGTGTTTAGAATGATCTTATTGTAAAATACTAATCCTATTGAAATAAGGTCTGATAAGATATAATACATCTCATCACATGCATTTTATGAAATAGTTGTAAAAAAAATAAAATAATAATAAATTATTTATTTCTTGTAAGATAAAAAATATGATTTGGTTCGAGTTTTCAAAGATACATGTAATAAAATATCTTAATATCTTCCCATTTCAATAAAATAAACGTCTTAAAATAAAATCATTTCAAACACACAGATTTATCCGACTACATATATAAAGTTACGTTGGTCGTATGAATCAGGCGACAGTATTTACTTCTGTTAATGTTTCCTTTGTCAAGTGTGTATGCATGCTTTGACCAAAAAAAGAAACAAGAAAACTGTATGCATGCCGAGTGTCTCATCTTAATTGTTTTATGAATAAAAATTTTGAATCTGTCTCTATTTATATTTATTTTTGGAAAATGCTGGTTACTTTCTGTGTTTTGTATAATTAGTTGATTATGCACCTATATTTTAAAACTCATCACATTTTACCTTTACATTTTCCATCTAAATTAACTTGTTATGCATGATAAGCATCTTTTTTTGCATCTATGGTTATTAAACTTGAATGTGTTATGTTGTCTATTTTGTTAAAAATATATAAACTTTTAGCTAACAATAACTAAATAATAACAGAAAAAAGAGGTGATCAGTGATCTTTTAAAAAATACAGGAGAATAATGGATAAATTTTGAAAATACAAGAAAAAATAATCACTAATTAGCTAATTATAAAAACTACAAGAGATCAGTAACGAATATTTTGCCCTTAATTTTTTCCGTATTTGGACAGAAGACCATATGTACGTTTCCCGTATTCTTTGCCTTTCAAATATGTAAAACAATCTCGACAAAATGATATATTTTCTTCCCATCTTTTGTGCATCTTAGTTATATATATATATATATATATATATATATATATATATATATATATATATATTCTTGGGCGTCTTCCATCAACCACTAAATGTGATATCAAGAATCATATATATTGAACCGAAGAGCTAATTTGATCTTATAATTAGTTAATGTTTTGCTTGTTTTTATGATTGAAAATTATGTCTTCTATGCTGATACTGTCATGTACTTTATCTTTTAATTTATCATGCCAGCCAATACATTGGACATGAAAAACATTGGAGTGGCCACCCCAACTTTAGAAGAATGGTGCAAATGTAGCAATTGATGTGTATTGTGGAAGCTTTCAGGATTCAGGACCAGCTTCTCAGTCCGTTTTGTGCAAGCTTGGCTATGTAGGGATCCTCTGATAGTGTATCCCGAATCATCTTAAAATTAGTAATTTCAAAACTTGTACTTTGTACGGATTAATTTTTAATTAAGTTTTTTAATTGTTATTCTAATTCAAGAAAACCGCCTAATGAAGAATTTTTAATTTATATTATAATCTTTATTTATCTAATTTAGATTATTAATATATATATATATATGTGTGTGTGTATGTAGTACTATGTATGTATATATGATAATAAGACAACCATAAGAATTATATAACAAACAATGTTGGGGTAGGTAGGCGATCCGATATAAGAATCAACCAGTGTGATATATGAAGTTTGATATAAGTTTGATATTATTAATTTATATAAGTATTTTATAGGCTTAATTAATTTTTAAATATCACGTTAGTTGTTTGAGTGGTGTCTGGGAAGCTTGCTTTTATTCTTTCAATCAAGAGTGCCAAAGAAATTTTGCTGAATTGGATTATTATTTTTTTTAATCAAGAGTGCAAGAAAAGTTTTGCTAAATTGGATTATGACAATTTTTTTCAATGAGAAAGTTATTGCATAATATGACAAGTAGCGGTAGAAATATTTTATTGTGCAAGTCACTTATGCGATGCTTCAGCAATTCCGAAGAAACTAATAAATTTGAAATTCAGGCTATAGTTTTATCATATAGTATAAATATATATGTATAAAAGATTACTATATTTCCCGTTATTATTCAATCTATACTATAATATAAAATAAACCACCACATGCTTTATGTTGCTTGCAGTCAAAAAATCACTTTACTATATTATGCCATGTGATAATAACATATTCTTTTTTTGGATCGTTCAATAGCATTAGGCATGTATAATATCAAATCTGTTCTTCCTTCGCAAATCCATTTAAATGTATGACACGATTTTTTATTTTATTGACAAAATCCATTTACTGCATTCTTTTACAATAGCTTACAACTATCAATTACTTCTGATTTTTAACAAACCTTAATTTTTAATCCTAAAATCTAAAACATATAATTATTTGAAATGATTAATATTTATAAAAATTTATGTAAAAAAAATTTAATACCAAATCTCGTACATCATACAAGTAAAATGTTAGTTCTATATCATCAAACTATTGGTTGAGGTGATAGCAACGTCGTCCCCAAAAAAAGGAGAACAAGATTGAATATTAAAAAACGTACTTTTTGAAAATATTTTTTTTAATTGTTATAAGTCCGGTAAAAATTATTTTCAAGTCCAACATGAGGTGCCGCCCCAAGCAAATGATAGTTCTATAAATATTTGCTGCGGATTGTTCAAACGTTTTGTTTGGCAGCAAGACAAACCGACACATATTTCATCACCTATAACATATAGCGGCAGTGGCAAAGTCAAAGCAAGACTACCGCTGGCACTTTACTCTCTCTTGCTCGAAAATGGCCACCGCTGATGATGGAAAATGGAGCACCACCGCGCTTCTTGTCATAGACATGCAGGTGCTTGTCTCTGTTACCTAACTGATCCCTTATCTTTTAGCTTCATTATCTTTATAACCCGCGACGTCAGTTTCTTATCTTTGCAATTTGGGACGTCGGATAAATATCTGAGGCCATTATTTCTTGTTAAGTTGAGCACTAACGACGTCACAAATTGCAAAGATAAAGATAAGTATTGAATTATCATGTAGTATCAAAGATAAAGATAAGTATTAAATTGTCATATTTAATGAGTCATTTATCCTATAAGTGTGTGTTCTGTACGAAGATAATTAGATGAATGGTGTACTTTTTTGTTTCAGAAAGATTTCATACTACCAGGTCCTCCTACATACGTGAAGGGTGGTCAGGCAATTGTTGACGATGTTATCAAGGCTGTTGAGGTTGCTAGAACCCGTGGCATACCAATTATTTGGGTACTTTACATCATTCTTCTTGATTACTTTCCACTTTTTTACTATCTTGATAGACTCTGTTTGCTTTAATTATACTGTAAACATTGTTTAACTTACTTCCCTATTCCTGTAATCTTAATTATTTAGCCCCTATATAACCTTTAACTGTTTGATTATACACTTCTCTTTTTGTTCTTTTTACTTTTTTTTTTTCTTTTTTGGATTAGTGGGGTTGGATATTTCTGGCCAATATTGGGGCTTTAATCCTTGTCCTTATTGAACTTGAACATGGTTATTTTTAAATTGGAAAAAATGGAATATCATCTTAGTCTTATTGGAGAGCAAATTTGCTACTGAATTTTCTCTCGTTGAGCTCTCACAGTAGTGATAAGAAACATGGACTCGGGTCCTAAGACCAATTGGTTTTTAGGTGGATTAGTTTATGATCATATATGCTTTGTCTTTGTTTTCTTTATTTTCCCAAGTTAGGACAATTTGATTCTATTAGGAGGATAAATGATAATTCAAGAACTGTGCCGTAGGTTGTTCGTGAGCATGACCCGTTAGGAAGAGATGTGGAGTTATTTCGCAGGCACTGGTACGTCGCTGGCGGAGCAAAACCAACAGCCAAGGGCAGTGTGGGTGCAGAACTGGTGGATGGACTTGTAATCAAGGAGGGGGATTATAAGTTGGTGAAAACACGGTTCAGTGCGTTTTTTAACACGCATCTTCATTCATATCTTCAGGCTCTTGGCATCAATAGTTTGGTTTTAACTGGTAGTTTAATTTTCAGTTCAGAGATATAATGTTTGTAGTCCAATTTTGCCACATTATTATAAAATAATCATAATAATTCTTTGTTTCTTGTCCATTATATCGGCTGTCTTCAGGTGTTCAAACTCCAAATTGCATCCGGCAGACTGTCTTTGATGCGGTAGCACTGGACTACCAATCTGTAACCGTTATTTTTGATGCCACTGCAGCAGCCACACCTGATATACACATTGGTATGCAATCTAACACTATCAGGGATTTAAATTTGTGTATTTTTTCTTTTTCTGATACTTCACACCAGAATATAATTTACATGGCTAGAAATCAGTTCCATTACTGAATATACATTGATGGCACAACCTCTTGAATTAGAAGCTGCAACTACTGGGTTCTGGTTTTGTTTTCATATCTTGATGGACGATTATGTATTAAACCCCACCCCTTGTTAGCATTTTGTCTATCTTGAGCAAATTTGTCTAATTGTTGGCATTTTAGCCTCTCTTAACCGTGTAATGTTGCCTATTTGGTGCAAAAGATATTATCTTTTTTCCTTTTTCCCATTCCTCAAAATTGAATCTTTTCCAAATGAGAAAAGTGGTCCTTAGTCTTTAAAATCTTCCAGATTGGCCCTATACTCATTAGTGAGTTTTTTTGTATTACAATCTTCAGTGAACATGACTACTTGAAAGGGATTACTAAATTATATGTAGACTTCGGGTGATGTTTATCTCCAAACATCTCCTTTTCCCACATGAGTGGTCACCTAACAGTTCCCGGTATGAATGCCAAGCATGGGGTTTGTTTGTTCTGTTTTCTATATTTCTTCTAAGACGAGAAGAAAAGATTTGCTCGTAGTATTTAGCTTCCGCAACCATTTCTGTTTTAATTGGCCTGTTCAGCACAAAGAAAAGATTGCTTGCATCGACTGGATCAAGAATTATTGTGTAATTCATTTTGTTATACCAGAAGAGATGGGAACCAGAATTTCATGTTCTTATCAATTACAATACAATGTGTCTTTTTCTTGTAGCACTAACATAATTAATTTGAAAGGCCGCACTTATATATTGGTGACTCTTCTTTTTCATTTTCATTGATCTGTATCAAGAATCAAAAATTGAAAGTACAGTGAGACAATGAAACCGGCATATGTCGAGTCTATTTACGTATATGATGCTTATATTGAAGCCATAAATACAGTTTTTTATCTACTGAAGTAAAATTTCTTGCAAGGTTTAGTTTTGAAGAGTCTGATATCGTCATCCAATACATACCATTATGCCTTCCCTGTATTCTTTATTTTCATGCAACAAGCTCAACCAATGTTGTACATACTTTTCATCTTATAAATACATTGTTTGTCATTTGCGATCACTTTTTTTCTCTTTTCTTTGCTTGGTTAATGTTCAACTTCATTTATAATTTTACCCGAGGAAAATTATTAGACCAGTATATAGACACCTACCATTAGCCGAAAATATTAGCTTGTGAATCATGTGATATTAAATTCTTGATTTAAAGAGCTTATTATTATCTTATAAGCTGGCTGTTGTCTTTGTGTGTTTCATGATTCAAATTTATACATCCCTTATACTGACTAACACATAGTTTCTTTCCTGTGCCAGCCAATATATATGACATGAATAACATTGGAGTCGCTACACCAACATTAGAAGAATGGTGTAAATTGAGAAACTGATGTTCGTGTAAAGTAAATCGTAAGAAATCTGGCCAGCCGCTCTTTTCTGTTTTACTGAAGCTTTCAGGCTCTTACTACACTCATTTCGCCACATTAGGCCCTGGATAGGAGTCTAGGACCTTATCGATCAATCCTCGAACTCATGCAAGCTTTGCATCCTCGTAGCATTTTTGGTGCTTCGGAAGATACCACATTATCTGTACGATATCTCTTGCACTACCCGTTCCGATAGGTTTCTAAAGTAAAACTTCTTTGGTTTTTGGTAAACTGATCCAGATAAACTCGTGGAATGCCTCCCGAAGCTGCTGCTTTGCTTATGATAATATATGTAGGAGTTTTAGAAGGTTGGGTTGATATGTAAAACAAGAAAAATACAGGTACTAGTATTGTTTTTCCTTTTTCTTTATAAATAAAATGGTATCTCATTTGCCGCTTGACATTTTATGGTATGGTTATGATCTTTTGTTAAAACTAGTACTTTCATACCCCGTACTTTGCATGGGCTTATTTAGTTTTTGTGTGTTTTTTTAGTTGTTTAAATATTTATAGATGTAATTTTTTATTGATTTTAGGTTTTCGTGTATTTTTTTTTATTTTTAAATATCCATAAAAATTAATTCTAGTACTTTTTTATTCTTATTTTTATTTTTTTAATTAGGATATGATGCATAAACTCATTAAAAAAAATATAGGTGATGCATAAATATAATTAAATGTGTTCTAGCTCTATTGCAATGATGAGATTAGGAAGTGGTACATAAATGTAATTAAACACTAAAATATATAGATTTATAATAATATTAAAAATAGAATTTATGATTACTTGGCAAATAGATAGGTGTTGATGTGGTATCTTTCTTTGAGTTCATTTGGATATATATATATAGATTCGGAAGTTTGGTTTGGTTTTGGAGATTTTTAATTGCAAACCGATCCACACTAAACCAGACTCATCCTTATTCTGGGTGGTAATGCAACCCATTTCTCTAATACGGCCCGAGACTTTTGCAGTCATGGAGAAGAAAGGGCCCAAAAACAATAGTCCCAGCAAAAGAAATTACAAACACTTGGGTCAAACCAATATGAAAAACCCCAAAAAAAAAAAAAAAAGGCAGCAAAAAGGCTGGATTTTTTTGTGGGGGGGGGGGGGGTTGTGGAAGGCATATTATTTCAAAAAAAGAAAAAAAAATGGAAACTTCATTAGAGCATAAAAACAGTGACCTATTCTAGGAAGTACGAAATTATCAATTAAACTAGAATTTATTTTTTTTTTCTTTTCAATCAGAAAAGTCTCTTAAATTTATATTATTATTTTATTTAAAAACTTTAAACTTGGAGTAACTGCCCGGTGTATGAAAAACTGAAAGCTCATTTTCGGCGAACAAAATGGACTTTGAACAATCTACAAACAGCCTTAATTACAGTTTTGGTGCTGCTGGTTGTCTTGATTTTGGTCTTCTTTTGCAAATTCCAAATTAAGAGAGAAAATGTGAGAGGAAAACAACAGAAAAAAAGGGTGTAAAACAAATGGCTAGCCTATAATTTTGCATAACTAGTATATGAACTTATTATCGAGTTCTATAAGTTACTTATTGTATCAATTAATTTTGAAAAATCTAATTTGACAATAATTCATGTTATTATGTCGTCAAAAACATTATTTACTTGTCTATTTTTTATAGATCAATTTATATTTATAGACCAAGACTATAAATAAATCAGAAGAAAATATATGTTGAATATTTAATTTGTTTATTATTCATGCATAACAGATAACAAACTTTTATTTTTTAGTCAAAGTCTTTTTTTTTTGTGTTCACTTGAATGGATATGTGCAACATGTGGCAACTACTGAAAAATTTATAAAAAAATGTGATGAAAGATTTATAAAAAAAAATGTCACACTAAAAATTCAATGCCTTTGATTTTTTTAGTGGTGGAAGCTACAAAGCAGCAGTGGCTTTTATTTGCAGGGGATGCGAAAGAGCCCTACTTTTTGGCCAAGCAGACCTTAATTCGTTTGCCATCCTGCTCTTCAAGCATAGGCTTTAGCACGCAATTCGAAATACTTGTCTCTCTCTTTCCACATGGACAAAGTTAGCATTATCGTGGCGAGCGATGCAGAAATTGTCACGTTCTCAAACTCAGATATCCAGATTCACGAGTAAGATTGGTTCTAAATACTATTTTGCCATATTGTCAAGTCCAAACTTTTTGACTCACGAGCAAAATTAGATACCATTCTATCACGCTTTTGACCCAAGTCTCAAACTTATGAGCGAGACTAGCTTTTCAAACCATTTTGTCATTCCTCCAAGTCCAAACCTCAAGCCTGTGAGCCAAATTGGTGTGAGCATAACAAATAACTATATGAACTTTTAAATCAATTAGTCTAAAATGATAAACTCTTAGTCGTTATTTATTATACCTGTAGCATCAATATTGTTCACAAACTTGAAGTCTAAGTTCAAGGACACGACAGATGTAGTTAGTGAAGTAATATCCACCAGGATGTATTTTACAAGAAACTCAAGTTTCCGATTTCGATACATTAGTAGAATTGCAAATCGATCATAACATTGGCTGGGGGAAACTAAAAATTTCGAAATGCTTTGTTATAAAATTGGGTGGCTAATGTTACTTTTCATTTTTTAACAGTTACAGGGCCATGCATACCATCAAAAAAGCCCTTTTTCCTACTTGTGGGCTGAGTCATAGTCCACTACACGTCGTTAATGGCTGAGAATTCAAATCAAAAAGAAAAAAAAAAAAAAAAAAAAGGAAAAAAAATAGAAAAAAAATTTGAAAATCCTCAGGGCCAGGTACTCATCACGCAGTCAGTATGCACTGATTTTGTTGTACATGGGGATTAGGCGCCGCAAGCGTAACTGAGCAAAGAAAGAAAGAAAGAAAGAAAGAAAGAAAGAAGAGCTTACATATTCACTCACTTCAATCATGTTCCTGAATCTATGGATCCACACACCACACCCATACCCATCTCGAAATCTTATTTCTATCACTCCACGCTAAGATTGATGTACTGATGTGATGGATCATTACTCCAATTTCTGCTGCTTTTTATCCCCGTGAATCGTTCAACGATTACAATTCTCTTTTAGTTATCGTTGTTACGAATGATTACGAAGTCAAAATTTTAATCATTCATGTCATTAATGAATCGATTTTAACTATGTATTTTAAATGCCTATTAGATTGTAACTATTTGTTCTATGAGTTAGTACCCGAGAAAGTCAGAATATTTTTCTTTTATATTGTACTTGAATTTTTTAACACTTAAGTATGGCGCTCCCACACAAACACATGGTTTAAACATTCACGGATTATTACTATTTAGTCTCAATATTCCATCTAATTGTAACACTGTGCATTAAAAATAAAGAATTGATATTAATAGTAAAAATGGAATATAAAAATTTGAAGAAATAAGTTATGGAGTTCCACGTTTCAAACGTTAAATGAAGAGTTGGGACACTAAAAGCAGCGTCGTTTTAGGACAGTAGAAGCCAACTCTCTGATGTACCTTTTTTTTTTTTTTTTCTCTCTCTCTCCTCCTCTCTTTTTGGTTTTGGGAGAAAACTGATGAGGATTTCATTTATAAGAGTGAAATGTTTGGTGCTGAATTTGACACGGAGACTTTCGTTCTCCACAGACCTGCGAAGAGTCGAGTCTTATGTTCTCCGCCGTGACTAATTTTGCTTGAGAAACTTTGTAATGGAATCTCCAAATGACAGGCTCATTTGGTTCGTATTTAGAGCTCGTTTGAATTGGTTTTTTTCAAAAATATTTTTTTTAATAGCTTTTGAAAAATATCTTTTTTTAAAAAACTAAAATTTTGACTTTTAAAAAAAAACTATATTTGAACTTTTTTGAAAATCAAATCAAATAGTTATTACAAATTTAATTTAATTTTAAAAAAAAGTATTTTTAAAAAAAAAAAACCAATCCAAACAAGCTTTTAGACTTAAAAACTGATCTAGGAAAATAGATTTAGTATCCAGTACGACGATGATATACACAATATATAATGCCTGTGCTTTTCAATTGTACTGTCCATGGAATTACTTGGCACTCATACAAATCCATTTTCCTGAGTTGTCATTCTCCATATCTCACACATGATGTGCAAGTGCAACACAACTCATGGTATCAAGTTTCTTTGCAAGAATCCGAGATGGCGCCACCATTATATACGTATAGTGACACGTGTTTTCAATAATAATGATAATTTTCTTCATATCCTCTATCAAAGGCATTTTGTTAATCATGCGAGCGTTATTTTTGTGAAATTTCTTATATTTTCCTAAAACCATTTCGATTCTCTTGTTTAGTTATAACTTAAAGTCATGGTGGAAAATTGCATTATAATGAAAATTAATGTGCGAATCCATGTGATGGACCGAGTGCTATATGTTTCTTTATTTATGCTGTGTGATTTAAATAATTTTATGGTTAGAGATTAATCAATTTTATTCGGAAAAGTATTTGTCAACTTATTGCTATATAGAAAAATTAAAATTAAGAATTTGCCATTTATCTTTTGAATGTTATTTTATCAATTTGCCAATGGTAAAAAAAATTAAGATTAACTATAAAGAAAAAAAACAAAATAAAAAAATGAGAATCAAGCATGAGGTGTCGGGTGACACTAATCTGTCTCTAAATGGAATTTAGTTTAATGATAGGAACCATTCGTCACCAAATTGTTTGTTACTAAATATGGTTTGTTCAACATTCCTAAATAGTTTCGCGATTCTATTGGTTTTGTTACTTGTAGTTATAGCTCTTATAAAATATGGCAATTTTTTTCTTTTTTGATCAATAAATATAATAAACGTTTCTTCGGTAAATTTTTTGCCCACTTATTTGTTAAAGCTGGTTTAGGCTAATAGTAAACTGTGTTAATTTAATTTCACAAGCAAGTCAAAGTCAACATTTTCATGAGACTAGGGGCAACTCAAGTGATTGAGACTACTTATTTTAAAAATGATAACTTAGGTCCAAATTTCGTAAAAAAATTGAGTTGGGATTGGGGGGCTTGGGGAAAAAAAAATAACATGTAGTAAAAAGTTATATAGCCACATAATAACTACAAAGATTTTATCCAAAGAGTGGAGACAAGTGGAAGCCTATCAAGAAATATTGTTGATTGTGACATTTTTTTGGGGGAAGATCGTGACTTTTATCTTAAACCTTGGCATAGGCAAAAAAGGGGATCCATTTCTTTGACCAATAATTCAAATCATATTAAAGAGGCATTGAACTAAAGGAGTTCTTGTGATAAAGTAGGGTATTGCAAACGATTCATTCACATTTTGAATTTAAATTGATAAAATAATAACTTTTTAGGATCCATTTTCATTAAAGTTTATTTTTGATTGATTTGTACTATATATCAGTTTATTTGAATTTAGTTATTTGAATGCTTATAAGCACTCAAAATAAAAGTAATTCCCACTATTTTTTTTTTTATTTTTATAAAAGATACTTATAGATATTGGCAAACACCTCCATTTTATACGAGATGGTATGGTTTAGACTTGTCAATACTAAATATTTGATGTTCAATGTTATATTGTGAAACCTTAAAAAAGAAAGAAAAAAAATGCTGTGAGGCTGACTGGTGTCTTGTTTGTCAACGTGTAAAGAAAAAATGCTGTGAGGCTCGTTGGTGTCTTGTTTGTCAATGTGAAAGAACAAATGCTGCGAGGCTGGCCGGTGTCTTGTTTGTCAATGTGTATTGCTTGAACGCGCTTTATATTAATGCTTCACGTCACTGTAGAGAAAATGTGAAAAACCCCACCCCACTTGAGAACTCATATGCCTAACACGACAATTTTGACTCTTTAAGGAGTCTAAAACTTCGACCCAAAAACAGAGAGACACTAGACCAACTTCCTAAACTTTCCTATTTTCCCAAGAAAGTACCTCGTACATTTGTATATATATTTATTATTTATACATGTACGACATATATATATATATACACATATATAATTATAATATTATATAAACCAAATTACATAATATTCCCTTGAACTCTAACATATGTGCACCATACCTTCTATAGTATCAAAACTAATTGATTACCTCCTCAAGTTTCTTAAAAATGCGCAGCTCATTCCCCCCCTCCCCCCGGTGGCCTAATTTTCACAGAAATTGCATAACACGTGTTGGTTTTGTTTTTTTTAGTGCAAATTTGATATTAAAACTTATGAGTAAATTGCATATTACCCTCCAAACTCTGACCTATGTATGTCATACCACCATAGTCACTGGCGAATGTATATGGTTATTTGGGGGGTCAATTGACCCCTCTTATTTCTAGGAAATCAATGTATAAGGCAAACTTTTGTTAAAATTGGCCCATTTAAAAATTTTAATTGGCCCCTCTTAATTGAGAAAATAAGTAAGGATTATTACAAAAATTTATTTGATGGAGAGATTTTGAAAAACAAATTCCTTTAATTTCTTCATGTCAAAAGACACCTAATATTCAAGAATGAATTATTAATCTTAGTTCTCTTGAGACTAATCTAGCATTAAAAAATTAATATTGAGTTGCTTGTTAAGTATTCATCTCGTTTTTTTTAAAAAAAAATTAATTTGTTAATTTAATATTGACCCCGGTTAAAAAAATTTCTAGATCCACCATTGCCCATAGTATCAAAATTAGCTAATTACCCCCTCAAGTGTTTTAAAAGTATGCAAACTCGCCATATTTTAATGCCTTCGTTAAAAACTTAACGTTTTTCAAGAAAATACCATTTTACCCCTAAATATAATTAGACAGATAAAAAGCATTTTGATAAAAATAACTTTTGCTTAGGTTTGAATTTTATAAATATTTGAAATGATATTATTATATACATGTAAATAGCTGAAATATTGGACAAGAGAGGATCTAAATCTACATATCTCTTTGAAATTAAACCATCATTAAATGTTAGAGTTAATGAAGTGATCATTTGAAATGATATTCATGTTGGGGAATTAAGGTTGAGCTTTTGTACGTTGTGCAATATATATATATAGACCCAATTTCAATTTGTAAAAGAAATAAAAACTAGTCTTGTGCTGGTGTGTTACTTGTTCTCTATGTAAGAGGTCTGAAATTAATTTTTGTTGTAGATATTATTTGACTACAGAAGCCTTCCTCAAATAAAAAAAGGAATAAAAAGAAAGTAGTAGACTGAATTGCTAAAGTCATGAACCCTGTTACCTTCCAATTTGGTTAGGTGAAGACTTTAAGGATGATTGTTTTGTAGATTACGTTCCGTTGCTATCAATAATTATTTTCATTGACCAAACAAGACATTCAATTCCGGTCTAGGATAATCTCCAAGAACTTTCACAAAAGTGGACATATTTGACTGCAATTGTTAAGAGTATTGCATATTATTTTTTTGTACTCTGATTTATGTGCAGCATACTTCTTTATAATATCAAAATTAACTAATTATTCTTTTGTACTCTAACATATGTGTACTATATCCCCTGTAATATTAAAACTAACTAATTATTCCTCTAAAGTTTTTAAAAGTATACAAAACATCTCTTGCTGTTCATTTTTAAAAGTGTGCAAAACTAACAAAAATGGATGGCAAGAGGGTGTTTTGTACACTTTTAAAATTTTAGGGGATAATTAGCTAGTTTTGATACTATATGAGATATAGTACATATAGGTCAAAGTACATAAAAGTATTTAGCTAGTTTTGATACTACAAGAGGTATAATGTACATAGGTCACGCTACAGGTAATATGCAATTTACTCCAATTATTAATTAATTGTTCTGCTTAATGAGTGTAACATTAATGTGTTCATTAATGTTAAATTAATATTTTTATTGATATAAAAATTTATCATTTTTAATTATTCAAATATTAAATTTACCACTTTTAATGATTAACATTCCTAATTGGATTAGAAGCCGAAACAGCATACACAGGAAATGTAGATTAATGCGATATTAATTCAGTTGATTCAAGAGTCATTATCAAAAGTCCTTAACATAAACATGATGAGTTTGGTTAATTAGGTGGATGAATCAGTCAGTGGGAGGAGATAAATGAGTTGAAGAATCTATTTTCATACCATTTTTATTTATTTTTTATTTTTTTCTGTTCAAGGGAAGCCAAAAGCCAATTACATATTACATGCAGTTAACGAGAATCGATTCCAGGACCATTCACTACTAAAAGTGAGAGACATACCACTACTGATACTATTATTTCTGAATATTATTGCCACCATTTTGAAGACTTAGAAGCTTTGCTTATGAGTTAATCAAACTTATTTGTAAGAAAAAGATATTTCGTGTTTGGTAAATTTCATTTATATATAAGTAAGTAAAAGTGACTTACTAATGAGGAAAAAAAACACACTTACTTCTTCTTTTCCTTTTTATATAAATAACTAATAAGTTTGACCAAATAAAATACTCTCCTAACTCTTGAAAATATAAGAAAAGCAAAGCCTTTATTAATAAAAGGTCTTTTTTACTCATTTCAACAAACATTATTGCTTATAAATGCCAATTTACTAAACAAGTAATAGCTTATAAACATATTTTTACCAAATATCTATTTACTTAATTATAAACACTAAAAATAACTTATAAACATTAATTACTTATAAATAACTAAAAATAAGCAAACCCAATCGCAGCCCTAGCTAGTCCAAACTTCAAATGTCATAATGCACCATAATTATACAATAACTTGAACATGAATTTCCAGTATTTGTCACGCCCCAACCCTGGATCCGGATCCTCTCCGAGTAGAGTTGTCTCCGAGTGACTAGGAGGTGAATTCTAGTTCCTTATATTTAAATAGGAAAATCTTGGCCATTCAATTAAAAATATAATTAGTGCATTTAAAGAAATAATTAATGTTTCCTTTTTTATATTTTTCTTGATCATAATCTAACCAAAATCTGTCGAGACATTCACTTTTCCTTTTTTATTTTTTTCCTAAATACAATATAATCAAAATATAGCCTTTTTTCCCTTTCTGTATCTTGAAGCAGCTTGCCTGAGGTCTTGAATGAATCCTGAATATCCTTCTTCTCTCCTCTTACCAACTCATTCTCTATTTCGTATTTCTCTACTTTCCTTTCGCTTCCGTGTTTTGTATTTCTCTGTTTCGACAAACTTCTCAAACACCCATGGTCACAAATCATGCATGCTCTATTTCGTATTATCCTTTTGGTTTTTTTTTTTTATAGCTTTAACTTTTATACAAAGCTCTTATAGAATCAAGTTAAACTAGTCAATTTTAATTTTTGAACTCACAAAAAATACTAATGAGTATCCAAAAATTGAGCCAAACATACTTGCAGTGTCTTAATTGCACGACTAACTCAATGGGCTGATCAGCCAGAAGGTTATTTACCTGAACGGAAAATGCATAACTAGCATCAATTCCAATGTCTATAAATATTGACTTTTGCTTCACAGAACAATGGGAGCTGCTGGAAGGTGAGCCTCCTTTCTCTGCTTGAAGGCGAAGACTTGAAGAATGTATGAATGTATTGGGCCATGCTTTCTCTTGTGAATTTTTCTTTTTTTTTTTTTATAAATCATAATGGGATGTGCCAAGACAACAAATAATAGAAAGCATATGACAAAAAAAAAATCATATAAACAAAGTACAAGAAGGGTAACTTCGTTTTACTTACCATATAATAAATTATAAATTATATTGGAGTGGAGTATTTCATGATATACTGATTTCGACTTATAATCAACGTGAGAGTATAGTGTTGTCTAATAAATACATCACGATATTATCAAAGAACTATAGGAATTCTCCCAAACACTTCAGTGAGTAGTTTCTCTTCAGGAACTCACTATATGAATGTCAATTGTTAATTGCTTTCACTCTTTCTTTCACTCATTCGAACTTAAGAAGAATCACTTTCCAGCAATGCATTCGGACTTAAGAAGAATAATTGGGCAAAGTTCTTTGTATGCTGACAGTGTGATGCTCACGGTGGACAAAATTCTTTGGTACGCTCTAAGTTCATTTAAGAAAATTTTAATCAATGTATAAATTTTATTTTGACTTTTGCTCTAATTAATTAAAATAGTTAGGATTACTTAAGAGAAATTAAAAATGGGCTTTTCAGCTTGACAAGAAATGCACATGCACAATGATGAAGCCTTATAGAGAATTGGAACATGAATTTCTCGTGCAAATTTTTAGATGGAAAATATTAATTCAACCAATATTGTCCAATTGTCAATTATTTAGTACTAAAAGATACAATTTGATAATTTAGTAACTAAGTTATCCCAAGAGCCATAGTCAAAAGAGCATAAGAAGAATTAACTCTTTGTATATCTATACATACATGTTATAGTTCTATATCATTGTGAAATATCTACATTCCATTAGCATGCCAAGATCACAAAAAGGTCAAACCAAAAGTGTTCTTCTACAAACTACAAAGAAATCTTTGGCAAACAAAATTTTACAAAGAGAGGAGAATCGATGGAAAAAACTATTTCCTTTGCCATGTTTTTTTTTAGAGAGGAGAATCGATGAAAAAAGAGAAGATGACGTAATTTTATAACGTGTAAGAAATATGCCATATTTTGATTATATTGTGTTTAGGAAAAAAATAAAAAAGGAAAAGTGAATGTCTTGACAGATTTTGGTTAGATTATGATTAGAAAAAATATAAAAAAGGAAACATTAATTATTTTTTTAAATGCATTAATTATATTTTTAATTGAATGGCCAAGATTTTCCTATTTAAATCTAAGGGACTAGAATTTACCTCCTAGTTACACGGAGACAACTCTATTCAGGGAGGATCCGAATCCCCCAACCCTGGCTTAAAACTCAGGCCTACAAACAAGATTAAAATTTAATGTCACAAGTGAGATAAATGGTATATTCTTAATTAAGTAATAAATAGTTAGATGTCAGATCAATTAGTCCGATGCAATTAATCTAAATTATCATAAGACTCACATCAATCACTTATACTACAAGCCACTCGCATGATACTTCTTTTTCCTTTTTTATTTTAGAAAAGATTATGCCAAAATTGAATACTAAATCTAAAAGTCAGAACTCTTTTGCAACCATCACGTAACAAGGACGTGAGAGCATTCACATAATAATTCTTCTACCACTACGGAATATTACATGAACTACATATACATACATATATACATACATGCATATATATATATATACATGTATATATCATTTTAAAAGAAAACCTGAATTTCTCGTTACAAACAAAGTCGAAATTTATGGAAAATTAAAAACCATTAACTATACAATGAATGTTACCAGATGATGACTTTAGGAATTGAACTTTCTTTTTTAGCAGTGTGTGCACATGATGACTTATAATAAGGTAAAGTGAGGTGACAGGCTAGCCTTAGGGCCACGAACCGTCCCTACATACTACTTAAAAGTAGAACCTCTCACAACGTATCCAACCACACTTGCAACACTGTTCGTGTTGGACCCCCCCCCCCCCAGCTTTTTCCTTTTGCGACAATATATCATGTAATTGGTGACTTTGGTCCTTATAATTTTCCATTTTCTACAATTGATTCTCGTTGCTTTGAAACGTTTAAATCAATTCTTAATATTTGTTAAAGTTAGTCAAACTAGTTGCTTCCGTTTAAAAAAGTTACATATTTTAAAAGATTTTGCAGAGTATTTGAAGGATAAATTCAAAAAATTGATATAAAATTTATACAAAATTTCATTTTCATTCCTAATGTTTAGTACAAACTTCAAAGGGTGTTTGACCGTGCTTATTTGGTGTTTATAATAAGCAATTTAATTAAAAAGCTCCTCCTACTATTTTTTTTTTATTTTAAGTGCTTCTAAGTAATCAAACGCAGCCAAACACACTCTCATTTTAGTCCCATTCTTTTAGTTCCAAATGTTTCCAAAAAGTTCAAATTTCATTCCTAATCTTTACTAGCAAAACTCATTTTAATGCTCCTCCTTAGGGAAAATTTTACAAATGTCTTCATTATTTACAGAAAGTATCAATTTAATCCCCTATTATTTTAAAAGTAATCTACTTGGTCCTTAATGTATTAAAAAAATGCCATTTTGATCTCTGTTATTTCAAAATTAACTAATTTGATTCCCAATATTTGCAAAAGATGACCTAATTAAACCCCAATTTAGCTCTAAAAATGGAATGAAAATTGACACTTTTTACAGACATTAAAGACTGATGAGTTACTTTTAAAATAATATGGACCAAATTAAATTTTTTTGGCAAACATTAAGGACTAAGTGAGTAATTTTTTAATCAATAGCGACTAAACTGATTTTTTTTTCCATAAACAACAAGACTATTTGTCAAATTATCAGTTAAATATATAAGGCTGGGGACTAAATTAGCACATTTTTAAAAATAATAAAAATTAATTTAAATATTTAAAATAACAAAAATTAACTTGAAAAAAATAAAAGTGATGGGAAACTATTTGCATAATTCTCCATCTCTTTTTCCTAAAGTTGTCGCTTCCTTAAGTTCCACCCCCCCCCCCCCAAGCTTTCTGCTTATAAGAAACGGCAGACATTATGCTTTTTCTGAATATCCACTGTAAGATTTATTGACTTTGCGAAACACATCTCTCTCTCGCCCCCCCCCCCCTCTCTCTCTCTCTCTCTCTCTCTGTCTCTGTGTGTGTTTTGTGTGTGTGTTTGCGTGCATGGTACATTAATGCAGAAGGAGATGGAGATCTATCCAGATCGTCAAAGCAAATCCATGGAGGATCATGAGCAGCAGCAACATCCTCCTAAAAGATCAAAGGGCGGCCTCATCACCATGCCATTCATCATAGGTATGCAATCTATATGTTCTAAAACCAAAAAGGAGAAAAGAAAAGTTCATGCCATTTCTTGAAGCATTCATTTTGAAGGACACCCGTTGAAAATGGATTTATTGCACTTCATTACTTCATAAGCCCTTCTCATTTTACTGCATTTTGCTTAAGCCCCAGTTAAGCACTTTTACATGAGCTGCTGCTGAGTTTTTTTTTTTTTTTGGCTTCTTTGGTGCAGCAAATGAGGCATTTGAGAAGGTGGCAACCTATGGACTGCTACCAAACATGATACTCTATCTGATAAGAGATTACAACATTGGAGTTGCAAAAGGTACCAATATAATGTTCTTGTGGTCTGCAGCGACAAATTTCATGCCAATTGTTGGGGCCTTTCTTGCTGATTCATATCTGGGTCGTTTCCTCACCATTGGCCTTGGCTCCATTTGCAGCCTCCTGGTAGTATAATCTTCTACCCACTTGATTATTTTTACTCTTTTTTCTAAGTTAAGTGATTATTTAATAAGCACTCAAAGGTTGGCCATGATGTTTTGCACCCCTTTTTCTAGTTTTGTTTAATGGGATTTGACGGTTGCATTGCATGTGCTCTTCACCAGATTATCTGCAAATGTTTCTAGATTAAGTCATCATCTTATGCTTCAAGATTTCTTCACATGCAGTTTGGAATTGAAATAATGCTGTCGCAAAAAATCTGCTTTAGTACCATCAATGGCCTTTTGAAGTACTTTCTTGGCTACTATTATTCCTTTAGGTCTGTCGTTGTTAAGCTTAGAGCTTGTTTGGCTTTGCTTATTTGAATGTAAATTTAAGCCAGTGATAATACATTTGGTAAATAAGTACTTATAAATAATGGTATTAGTTAAAATAACTTAAAAAGGTTTCTTCTTTAATTAGTACTAGGATATGAAAGTTTTTTTTATCTAGTCTTACTAAGTTGCTTATAATTTTAGGTTAAAAAGCAAGAATTACTAAATATTTAATATTTTTTTCTTAATTTGTAAGTCAATTTGAACAACTTATAAGTAAAATCGAGCCTTGTCCAGACTCGAGAACGGTCCACGCAGCTAATATTATATAATTAGAACTCTTGCAACAACCAACATAATGGTGGTGTGACTTTATCCAAGTCACAATCAGCTGAGAAAGATCTACAATCATGCACATTGGAAAAGTGCCTGTGCCCCCACAATTGTCATCAACTTTTTTGAAGACTCACCAACAGATTTTTCCTTTTTTTCCTTATTAATCGTTTCTTTTTGCTTTTCCACCTTGTTGTTTGCTTTGTTGGATGAAAAAAGTAAGCTTATTATTACCAGAGCTGGAAAAGCTTCCTTGATGTGATGAGCTCTTCATGACGTTAGTCAGAGAATCAGGAGTAGGTTTAATTTGTCTCCTCAGTTCCTCCAATGAACCCCCCCCCCCCCCCAAAAAAAAATAAAGGTTCCATCTTGTTCCATGGCAAAATGGAAATGGACCAGCTTGATTATTAGCTTCAAAGGGTGTGTGGATTAACTTATTAAAAAGTTGTTTAAAACACTTCTAACTTTAAGCGATTTTTTTATTATTAATTTTAAGTAATTATGTATTTAAATAAAAATTATAGTTATAAAAATAAATATTTACATATTTGATTAAAGTAGATTGAAAGGTAAGTTATATGGTTAAAATAATTATTAAGGATATTTAAATAAAATTTAGAAAGTATAAGATAAAAGAGTAAAGATATTTTAGTAATAAGAAAAAAAGGTAAGGATAAGATAGTAAATGGTTTGGTCAAATTTGTTTTTTTTTTTTTTTTTCAGAGTGTTTAAAGTCATAAAAAGTAAAAGTTGAGGTTGAGAGTTTTTTATTTTCTACTTAAAATCACTTTAAAAAATATTTTTTTAATTAAAACAAACTTTTTTATTAGTTTAAATTAGACTTTAAGCAGTTTTGACCCAAAAAAAAAAAAAAAAAGCCCAAATCAAACACCCTCTTATGGTAACAAAATGCTGTTTCGAGAATATTAAGGTAGATGCATTATGATAACAACAATGATACAGTTGAAAATGGAGAAAGTGAGGTGGCCATGACAGGACGTGAGAGCATCGCTTGAGATGGTTTAAATATGTTACGAGAAAACCGAATTGTGAATATAAGGTGAGTATTGAAAAGATAAAAGGTGATCTTAACGCGAGTTAGATAGAAGTACTTAATTGACGTCTCATGAATATAAACTTTACAAAACTGATTTGCAATTTTCCTATTAAGATTGAAACATTGTGCTCCAGCCCTATATGCACATTGATGGTGTGGAGAAGCTGATTAATGTTCAATTCCCTCAAGCTAAAGCGTTTCAGTAAATAGTCCAATTGAATCCAGATCGGGGTTTAGCATTTTTCCAGATATTAACAAAATCACCTCAATGCTTATAGGGGATGATCCTCCTTTGGTTGACTGCAATGATTCCAGAAGCAAGGCCTCCGCCTTGCAATCCACTAGCCGGCCAGCCTTGTAAATCCGCCACCACAGGGCAATACTTCATGTTGATTCTTTCGTATGCCCTGATGTCGATTGGTGCTGGTGGTATAAGACCTTGTTCCTTAGCATTTGGTGCAGATCAGTTGGATAACAAAAAGAATCCCAAGAATCAGAGGATATTGGAGAGCTTCTTTGGCTGGTATTATGCTTCAGCTGCTGTTGCAGTGCTGATCTCCTTGACGGTTATAGTTTACATTCAAGATCACTTGGGCTGGAGAGTTGGCTTTGGAGTTCCAGCTGCTCTCATGTTCCTCTCGGTCCTGTTGTTCTTTGCTGCCTCTAGATGCTATGTCAAAGGGAAAGCCAGCAACAGCTTGTTTACTGGCTTTGTTCAAGTGATTGTGGTTGCTTTTAAGAATCGAAAACTCACATACCCCGCTCAGAGCTTGAGTAGTTATCATCACAGCAAGGACTCTGAATATGTAGTGCCAACAGACAAACTAAGGTATGAATTCTTCATCATCTTTATCACGCTTTTGGCATTGCCATTGAGGTTTATTTGCTCGCTTTGTGATTCTAATTCAATTCTATGCAATTTTTGAGGTTCTTGAATAAAGCCTGCATAATTAGAAATCCAGAAGACGTAACAGCACATGGAGTTGCTGTGAACCGGTGGAATCTTTGCACGGTACAGCAAGTTGAAGAGCTGAAAGCACTAATAAAAGTGATCCCAATTTGGTCTACTGGGGTCATGGTGTCAATAAACCTTAGCCAAAGTTCATTTCCAGTGCTACAAGCCAACTCAATGGACAGGCATGTCACTTCAAGCTTCCAAATTCCAGCAGGCTCCTTTGGGATGTTTGTGATAATAACTTTAGCCATTTGGGTTTTGCTCTATGATCGTTTCATCCTCCCGCTGGCTTCAAACCTCAAAGGGAGGCCAGCCCGTCTTGGTGTAAAAGAACGAATGGGGATTGGAATATTCTTCTCTTGCATGGCCATGGTCGTTTCAGGAGTGGTAGAGCACACCCGACGAAGAAAGGCAATCGCGCAAGGATTTCTAAACAATCCCCAGGCACTGGTGCAAATGTCTGCAATGTGGCTGATACCACAGCATTGCCTGAATGGACTAGCCGAGGCTTTCAACGCGATAGGTCAGACGGAGTTTTACTACTCTGAGTTCCCTAAAAGCATGTCTAGCATTGCGTCCTCTCTTTTCGGGCTAGGCATGGCTGTGGCAAACCTGTTGGCAAGTCTTATACTGAGCATTGTGGACAATCTCACCAAAGGAGAAGGGAAAGATAGTTGGGTTTCGAACAACATCAACAGGGGACATTATGACAATTACTATTGGTTGCTTGCTGTCATGACTGTCATCAATTTGATCTATTTTATTGCTTGCAGTTGGGTTTATGGACCTTGTGTTTATGATCATCAAAAGGTCATTAAGGGTGGAGTTGAAGAGAGTAATTTAGAGGAGAAGTGTTCAAGACCAGGGACACCTCTTAGAGTATTGTCAGCTTGACCAAGTTTTTCATGCACTACTAAAAAATTTTTTATGCAGTACTAAAAAATGCTCTGCTATTTCTTGTTATACTAGTGTATAGTATATATTCGATTGTATTATCTGTGTGAATTATTATTTGATGAAAAAGTAATGTTTGGTGTTTTTTTTTTTTTTAGCAGTTTATTGTACCCAGTTGGGTTTATGATTTCTGTTTTCGGAAGTTTACTAAAATTAATGTAAAGAACCATATTAGGTTTTATTCTGTGTAGATTGACTTTATGGATGCGTCACTCACTTTTGTCAACACCAGTGTATAGTAGATATTCAGTTGTATTTTATTAGTTAAAATTTTTTCCGACAAAAAATAACGCTCACCTTTGCACGTCTATGTATGTCAACCATGCTTTCGTTGAGAGTTGAACTCAAGACCTCCCGCTTACTAAACGGATGCTCTAACCAACTGAGCTACGAAAGCCATACGATGTGTCTTGTATTAGAATTTTGAAAGGGAAAAGAGTGGGTTCATCTAATGGAGAAATTACTGGCTTGGTTAAAATGAAGTTCTGGAAAAGGAGGTCTGGTTTGGAAGTGTTTTAAGAAAAGAAAATTTGTTTTTAAAAACAAAAAGAAAACCATAAAAACTTTGCATGAGTTTTTTTTATAATTTTTTTTGGAAACTATTTTCAAAAATATATTTTAAAAACAAAAGATTGAAAACATATTTTTATTATTTTCTTGTATTTTTAAACTTTTGTTCTCAAAAGAGCAAATTTTACTTTTAGTTTCTTTTTCTTTTTCATCTTTTTCTTTTCACATCTCACATTCTCACCACCATCCCACCCCCTCCACTCAACTTACCCCTATCCCTCGCTGGGTACCCCCAACTTCTTAGCTATACCTAACCCACCCTCTCAATTCCAACAAAAAACACACACACATATATGTATATACACACATACATATATATACAAAAGTATATGTCTATTAGGAGGAGAAAACAAATAAAATATAAAGAGAGAGAAAAAGAAGAGTGTAATGACCTTTTCAATTCTTTAAAATGAAATAAATTTATGTTCTACAACAAACAAATTTTTTGTTCTTTTATTTCTGAAAATTGTTTCGAAAATTTATTTCAAAAAGTTTCTCTATAAAATAAAATAATAACAATACTTCCAAATAGCCATTCTCCTACTTTTTTTCTCAAATTATCATTAGTTGGTTTTAAGAGCAGGATTTTCCTTGGCTTGTTATTTTAGCAAGAAAATTTGGTGTTTCCCTATCTCCGACCCAACTTTTGCTCTCAATGCTTTAAATGGATTTTTTTTTAACATTGTTTTTATAACGAGGTTAAAAAATAGAGCAATTTTGAATCAAATTGCAAAACTAGGTTGAACTCATTCTCAGGATTCGTTCGTCCAAGCCCAATGATCATCTCTGGCTAAAAAGTTAATGGGTAGTTATTAACAAAATGTCAGAATTCGTCTACGAAAACTGAGAATTCGTAACAAATTCTGGGAATTCAGCTACATTAGCTACAACAAATTCCCTGGGAATTCGTCCTGCGTGATTCTCTTGACACTCAATCATTTCAAGGTCAATTCAGGGAATCTTTGACGGAACCCTAACAAATTCTTGGAATTTAGAATGAATTCTCAGAATTCGTGAATGAATTTTAGAAATGAGTTAAGCCTAGTTTTGCAAATAAACTATAAACTACGCTATTTTTGAACCCCATTATAAAAACAACTCTAAAAAAAAAGTCCTATTTTAAATTCAAACCATTATTCTTTGAAAGTAAAATATATCAGACTTCTCTGTAGTCTACTATAAATGCACAACAGCTATTGTAATGTTAAAAGTCTCACAACAAGCTCCTGTGATAAGTCTAAGTTCCACACGCACTCCCCTACCGTCTACACTTTTAATTGTGTTAAAATTTACATAAGAAAAAGACATTAATAACCATATATACCTTATTCGTTCAATATTCTTTCGCATGAGGTTTAACGGAGAATCATGGTGCAGGCTTGGCTTTCAAACCTGTTAGCAGTTGACCATGTTTCCACGAGTTCTATGGGGTTAACGATACATTCAAGACATATACTTTGATTTGTTAAATGCTTCTTCCTTTCCTCAACAGGCTGAAAAATCTATGACCATGAATGTATCTTTGGAGAACAACCAGATATTTATATCTTTCATCGCGTTATAAGTATTAATTAATTAATTTTAACGGTAATGATCACTTTCTATTGAGCAGAGGACTCAAAATATTGAACCAGTTACCAATCACGGGTTAGGTTCGTCTAGGATTGATTTTTTTTTTAAAAAAAAATGTTTTTTTTCAAGTTTTCAAAAAATTAAAATTTTTATTTTTGGGAATGTTAAAATTAAGTTTTCTTAAATTTCCATTTGTTTTAAAGGTCCAATTCAATTGTTTATTAAAAAAATTTTCTTTTGAAAAAAAAATTGAAACAGTAGAATAAAGTTATTAATATCTTTTTCATTATAAACTTTAACATCGTTAGAGGAGTTCAGATGGTAAAGAAGTGCACGTGAAATTTTCACTTACCACAAGGAATTGTTGTGGACTTTTAACACCACAGCCGATGAGTACACTATAAGGAAATTTGGTGTATTTTATCCTTTTTTAAAAAAGTAATTTCAATCGGTTGAAGTTTTTACTTATCTTGGTATTATTTAAAGATTAATAGTAAATAAAGACAAAGAACTAATCTCTTTCTTATTTTATTACTTTGGTGAAGAATCAAATTTTGAGATCTATGTTACTGTTTTCCTGTGAAAAAAGAGGCGCGCCTTCTATTTGAA
Source organism: Cordia subcordata (assembly GCA_028554755.1). Lineage (NCBI taxonomy): Eukaryota > Viridiplantae > Streptophyta > Magnoliopsida > Boraginales > Cordiaceae > Cordia > Cordia subcordata. The sequence continues at coordinate 12,071,793 of JAPTOF010000006.1, read as the reverse complement.
AAAACTTGTGTCGTTTCACTCAATATAAATTTAGTAGAAACTGACTCACAGCAGAAGACAAAACAGGTTGTACGAAGATGATGTCACAATTGAGGAACAATTATTCAACGATATCTAGTTTCACGTGGAACACAAAATGTATGTCGAGAATAATTGTAGGAGTAATTTAATAAGATTATCTTGTAACGTGAACGACACATAGAGGAGACGGTTTTCCTCTTTCTGGAACCTCACAATGATGTACATGATTTCTGCATTCTAATAGATCTCAGTCAGTGAAAAAGAAAACAAAAGAAAAGGAAAAAAGAAATAACTGTCTCCCCAAAATATTCCAATAATAAGTCAGAAACTAGATTCGGTCCAAGCTTCCGATTCGAAGTTGAGTATCTTGATTTATTTGGTGGTTGAATTGTCGAGCCAATCCTTCCACCATGAATTAACAATAGGTGGTCAGACCCTCTCAAGTGCGACTCTACTAATTAAATTTCTATCGTATTAAAAAAAAAAAAAGTGACCGTGAATTAGATAAAGGAAAAAGAATATGTAATATTGAGACACAACATGTGCCATGAGACCTTTGCCCTTTCCTTTACATGTCATGTCGTGACCCAATAGACTAATATATGTTTCACGTCATATCTGGTCATGGATTGTTTGACCAAAAGTCGTGAGTGATTCATGGACTCATCACGTTTCTTCTTGCTTGCTTTTCTGCCCATGCGTTACAGATCTTACCCCCTTTATGAATCATGATGGTTTCTTTACGCCACAATAGCTTTTTACACAGCGCAGCCCATGTTAAAAACTGTGTATTTGGAATGGCAGCTCAGTCCCAGAGCATGTTATGGGCAAGTCATGATAAAGTTGTTATCGTGTAACTTGAAAATCTCCTTATTCCCTTGAGTATTACTTTGAACCACATCGGTCAACACATTAACCATTGATCCGGACAAAGATTCACATTTAGATAGAGCTCTCACTTTTTTCAGATCTGTCTTAGAAAGCTAAAGTTCCTACGATGCAGAAGCATGTCATAACAAGAAAAATGAGTTTGAGTAGTTAGAGGTGCTTCTCATTTACCATTAAGCAAATATGTATAGAGATCAGGAATTTTAACTCATATTATCTTGTTAATTTACAAAGAAACATCTAGATTTCCAAGAGCCTCTTTAGCAATGCTTATTTGGGTGCTTATAAGCACTAAGCACCCAAAATAAAAGCCCCCCGTCCTTGCCTTTTATAAAAAGTACTTATAAGCTCCCAAAATAAGCACTGCCAAACAGACACTAAATATGAAAAGCATGCAACTTTTGATATCAAAACATGCTTTCTCATATCTGCTCTTGAGCTAGAAGATTTGTAAGAGCTCTATCCTAGAAATGGTGCAAAGCAATGGTTGACCCTAAGCGTCCATATATTTAGACTTATTTCATTTCATCACTACCTATAAAGAAGGTTTATCGATAAGATGCTGGAAAGAGGACTAACTATTGGCTCTCAAAACTCAATCTATCTCCTGTCGCACTTGTTATGTAGCGATCGTCTTACAGCTCGTCAGCCGCTAGCTTTTTCTTCAGATCTTTCTTGTTAACCTGAAATCGGAAGTAGAAGTCTCAGTTGAGCTTCGTGTGATAATCCTCGAGGGATGGTTCAAAAATGGTGGCAAATATCCCTGGGGCTGTTGGGGGCAGGGAGGTGGTCGGAAGTAGGAACGTTAGGTAAATACCTTTCCCATAGCATTACGCGGCAACGAGTCCCACAAGAACAAACGGGTGGGAAGCTGGAAAGTGGAGATGGGTTAGCCGATAATCAATTCACAACAGCATCTTTGAATAACATTTGTGAAAAGCGAAAACAACTGAAAAAGAAAACCGACAGCTTTTTCTCCTCATTTTCACCAATTCGTAAAGGGTTTGGAGAAAATGATTTTCCTCCACTAGGTGAGAGCACAGCTAGACCAGTCAAGGAAGAGTTGGAAAGTAAATACTGGTAAAGTACCTTGTATGGCGCAAGTTTTTCTTTAGCCCAGGATGTTAGTTCTTCCAAGCTTAGAGCAGGTTTCGATTCTTCCTCCTGCTTCCTCTTAATCTCTGCCTCGGGAACAACTATCACGCATACGGCTTCTCCGTAGGCTTTGTCAGGTAATCCCAGCACACAACATTCAGATATAGCTGGATGCTACACAAAAGAATGTTCGATAATTGCAACATATTGCGATCAGAGAATTTCTTCTTCTGATTAGATTTTTCCATACAAGAATATGAGGCAATTAGATCCATGTCTTTCTAGAAGTTAAAGAAGCACGAACCTCTAGCAAAACAGCTTCAATTTCTAATGCTGATAACTTGTACCCACCAACTTTCATAATATCCGCATTTGTACCTGAAAAATAAAATCTGATTTTAAAGTACTCCGTCAATAATTCATTAGTGGATCACCAATTTCCTTCTTCAACAGAAATGCTAGATATTAGCATCACATATTATGATAACAGAATTAGAGAAGTGCAAAAGAAAACCCTCATTATGTCTTAACATGTCTTTCAGGCACATAATTCAATCATTGGACGCATTTAAAGACAACTTGCAAGTGACAGAAAGATGTTTGGAAAAAGGGTTGGTAATGCTAACATTAGTATGTAAACTGTCATTACATGATCCAATAGAAGCCTGAAGTGGCAAACAAGCCCAAAAAATCTCTAACGGAAGTTGCTAACACCCCCCCCCCCCCCGGGGCAGGCCAAACCACCCACAAAAGAAAAGAAAGGAAAAAAGAAAAGAGAAAAGAAAGAGAAGATGTTGTAGGAACTCCTTAACTTACAGATGTTCCAAGATTTTCCTAGGTCAATTATTCATGTTATAACCAGAAAACAAAAGATCTTTCATGTAAAGGCAAAACGCATTAACCAAAATTTCAGACTTACGTCCCAAAATGATGTAGTAACCATCTTCATCCACAGTAGCAGCATCTCCAGTTTTGAAGAACCCATCATCACCGAATGACTCCTCAGTCACCTAGGAGGTAGTCATAAAAATTCAAGGATATGAGGAATGTTAAGTACAACGTAACAAAGAAAACTTACGTGAACTAGTGCCAGCCTTAGATATTATCGTAATTTCAGGTTATTTAAAAAATCATTAGAAAAACTTGAGAAGTTGCAGGCAGAAAAATCGGCATAGATAAACCCAGAACAGAGGGATTATCAATAATATCAGCAAGTACCTGGGGTAACTTCCAATATTCTTTGAATAATGAAGGACTTCTGATGCAGAGCTCTCCGACCTTGTCATCACCGTTTGTGTCTTCAACAAGAATCTTGGCCTATCAAATTTTAAGGAATTCTTCAAAGTTAAAAGGATATAAAGTACATATAACATGCCGTTTCCATATTTCTGGCAAAACATTGAAAAAAAGTTGTTGATATTTTCTTCTAACACAAAAAGCATGAACAAAAAGAACAGAAACTTAACACATATGACTAAGCTTTTACAAAACCTGTATTCAATTTTAAGAAGAATATACTTTTGGATGATATCCCAACAACACTTTGTTCACCAGGGTGGTGTGCATATGCATGCACTCAAAAGTTTCTCACATAGAGAAGAGTTCAGCAAATGCTAAAATGTTATAAGTGGAGCCTCTCACCTCTACACCAGGAAATGGCTTGCCTACAGTACCTCCTTTTCGGACTCCTTTCAAGGGATTGGAAATTGCCATCACAAACTAAGAAGACCAATTGTCAAATAAATAGAATTGTAAATCCTCATTACATAAAACAGAAAGCTTACATAGGACTCTTACATAGATCAGTAACCATACCTCAGTCATGCCATATCGCTCCAGTAGGCGATGTCCGGTGATGGCTTCCCATTGCTGCATGACTGGAAGAGGAAGTGCAGAGGAGCCACACATCTGGAAACAGGAAAAGGTTGATATTGATAGCAAACAACATAAGATCATACTGTAATTCTGTTATGCTGTTCAAATGCATAGTTCTTACAAAAATAGTTAGTATGAGAGCTAGTTACCATAAGACGCAATTGGCTTGCTGAAGAACTGGAAACAGCTTGTAGTTCTGAATCCATTGCTTCATAACCTTGTATTAACCGTGTATAAATTGTTGGAACCTATTGGAAACAAAAGCAGAATAAATATACAAAGAGGTAGATGTACAAGAACTCCTGAAGATAAGCACTGTGTCAGGGTATACGAATAATAGTCTACTTGACAGTATTAGACATCATAGCATCAGAAGTCCCCAAGCCAACTATAAAGTGAAGTAGCATAAGATATCAAAACATGAACAGCCAACAAGAATCAACTATATCCATTTGGGGCACCAGAAAGACTCTCTTGTTGTATATATATCATGACCTGAAGAAAAAGAAAAAGCAGACATCATATGCACCACCCAACTTATGTTCTTCACCACTGTACAATCCTCATCTACGTTCCAAAGACGTGCTGTCAATGCTTTGAATTCATTAGTGAGATGACTTTGAAATAGAGAGTCGACTTACTCCCGTGAAGACAGTTACTGCATTGTCAGCTTTTTTCCCATCCTTTGGATATGACTCGCGCCATCTTTGCCATACTCCTCTTACACTAAATTTAGGAATGAACTCGACCTCCAAAGCACAAAACACTTTTTCTATTATTTGAGATAATCAGAATAACTTATTATGAAGCTTAATTTAGATTCTGAGATCAATTCGACAGATATTAAAACGTGTTTGAAGGCCTTACCTTGGAACCAGCATAGAGAGGGGCTAGTAAAGCATTGAAAAGCCCATGCACATGTATGGTAAAAGTTAAGGATCAATATTACAACAGAACTTCTATTTGATATAAATATATACCTGTATTGGTATATTAGGATTAAAAATATTTGCTATGTACAAGTGAAAGATTTACTCAAGCAGTAAAGATGAAAGTAGCAAAATACAAGTAACTGGCATTTGTGGATATGATGCAGTGGCAAGCAGTGCAAAAATTGATCACTGGATGTATACTCCCACGCATTTGATAATATCTGAACCTGAAATCAAGCCAAAAAATAGCTAGTTGTTGCCAATGTAAAATGAAAATTCTCAGTATAGAGAAAGACACAGATTGAGTGTATAGCAGTCTGTAATTGATTGTGCCTTCTAACATTTAACTCTTAAACCAAGAGTCAAAATCACGCATACAATATCTATACAAGGAGAGGTATTAAGCTCATATACTCCTGGTCAACAATTACCTGGCATACTTGGACTTCTAATAAATCAACCAAGTTGAGGTATTACAAGAAGTATTTCTAGACCAACAAACAATTTCTTCTATAATGTGACATGAGGAAGGAAAATATTACTGATTAATAGAGAGGTATTTCATAGACTTGATCCTGAATCAAATATCTTGGGATAGCTAAGAGTTGCTCCTGAACACGCAGGAACCTGACTGCGGTGGCAGCTATCCCCTACCCAGGATAAGCCATTTTTGCTGTGACCCCACGGACATATATAACCAAGTATATTATGGAATTCAGCAAACAAAAGTTCATTTCCGGCAACCTTACTTCTTTGTCTGGAAACCTCACATAAAGTAAAACTTGTCATTCGCTCAACCCAAAGAAAGACCAAGCTTATAATTTCTGCAACACAGTTCAAATAAGTGAGCTAAATAAATGACTGACTACAACCAAACTTTTCTCCTCTTAGAAGTTTTGAATTTGTAGCCCAGTCTCAAAATCAAATAACAACCTAATCAAGTTTCCAATGTTAAATTCCATTACAAATCAGTTATTCGTAAGGAAACGTCTTAAAACAAGCAAGTATAGTGCAATGTCCCCCATTGGTTTATAGGGTAATATTTGAGTGGCTTATAAGTGGGTGGGATGGGTACAATTAATAACTTGGTTGACCATTTTGAGCCAATTGATTTGAGAGTCCAAGTAGTTATTTATTATACTTATAACACATGTCTTGCTCACAGGCTTGGGGGTCTAGGCTTAGGGTTGTGACAGAATGGTAGTTAGAACCAGTATACGGTGGAAGCCACCTCTTAAGTCCGTAAGAGTTAATGGTATTTAGAACCAGCATACGGTGGAAGCCACCTCTTAAGTCCGTAAGAGTTAATGGTATTTAGAACCAGCATACGGTGGAAGCCACCTCTTAAGTCCGTAAGAGTCACCTCTAGAGTCTGTAAGAGTCACCTCTAGAGTCCTACACCTCTTCGTCCTATGTGGTTTTGTAATCGTGTGCCCACGTCAGGTCCTTAACCAGGGGGCCTCACTTTGGTTCATGCAATAACTTAGGTTGACCATTCTGGCTAGTTGATTTGAGGGTCCAAATAATTATTTGTTATGCCTACAACATTAGTCTCGCTCACAAGCTTGGGGTTCTAGGCTCGGGTGTGTGACGACGAGTGTGCTAATTCTTAACAAGGTTTGCTTTTAATGGATAACAGTAGCACATATGAAAAGATAATTCCAATATACAAACCCAGAAAACAAAATGTGAAAAATGCGATTCAGACATATACCTGAGCTAATATACTTTTTTGTGTATGAACAACTCCTTTTGGTTTACCCGTTGTACCGCTGGTGTACAATATCAATGCTGGGTCCTCATCTGATTCAAACGTGTATGGGCAAGAAAAAGAAAATGTTTCTGATTTCCATGCACTGCAGATAAAACTGAACACAAAGACCAAATTAGAGAGATCCATAATAACCTTTCATGATATTGGATATCTTGATTTCCTGAAGATTTCCATCACCATCCATATCGTTGTACTTGGTTGATTCTGAATTTAAGCTGGCAACAGGAGGAATAAGAGAAAATTGAGCAGCTGTTTTAGCTGCAATAGTTTTCATAAGTTCTTGATGATCTTCGGTACTCAAAATCACAGAGATTTCCTATAAATCAAAATTAGATAACAATATTTAGCAAAAAGGATAATTGGGAGACAATTAATGACTTCTCAATGTTGTGCATTGGCTGCACTGAACTGAATAAACAAAGCCAGAACAAACTAAGCAAGGTGAAGTGCTAGAGGGATCTGATGTAAACATGATCCAATTAACTAAGGTCACAGGATGACGGGAATACTGGAAGAGTAGAAATATTGTAAAAAAACTGAGGACAAGTGCAAACTAGAGCAAGCAAGAAATTCTTAGTCAATTTCGATGCATCTTGCACTCATTAAAAGTGAAAAACATGTGCTAAAGAAAGAGTCTTCTTCCCCTTTTCTTTCATACCTATGAGCTGTGGGGAGAAAGAACGGAGTTACAATAGACCTTAGTTAATAGTAAAGTATAGGAGAAAGGGGTGCTGGAGCAAACCGAATCATTCATCACATGTAGTAGCTCAGCTTCTGGGTAGCTCAGAGCAAGAGGAACTGCCACACCCCCACTGGACCAAGTTCCAAGAATTCCAGCAACAAACTCTGCACAAGGTTTGGCTACGATTCCCACTCTAGCTCCAGCAAGATGCTTATTACCTTGGAGTCCATCAACCTACAAGAAGATTGCTTTCTGCAACCATCAGACATAGGAATAGTACAAATCCACCTGATCTTAAAGAACAAAAGACATGTACTTAAAATTATATACAAGAGACAACTTAAGACCTGAAATATTCAGAAAGCTAAGTATTCAGCACTACAAGAAAGTTAGGGAGTGAGGATGAGAATGAGAGGGAAGAATTGAGACTATAGAGTGAGATTAACAAATAATTCCCTATCAAATGAAAAATCAGCATCTTTCCTTCTACTTATCAGGAAAAATTTTGAAATTGCAAATACAACACGTATCTTTGCAACTCTTGGATAATAAAAATATGACTCACAGTTTTTAAGTGTCCATTCCGTAGTACACTAGAAACCTGGCAAGCAGACAACAGTAATTGATTGTAGGTGTAGCTTTTGTCATCAGCTAGTATGGCAATACTCTCTCTGGAGACGGATCCTTTATCAGCAATTGCTCTAACTAACTCCATGAATGAATTGCTATCTGAAGCTGTAATATGAAACAGAAAAGCAGAATCTTGAGCATCTACCACATAACTACAATATAGTGTTAAAACCAATAGGGTCAAATACAAAGACGAAGTAAAATTTCATCACCACAAATCTCAAAACCAAGGAATGATGTAAAATAAAAGCATGTGGATGTGTAAGTCTATTTATAAACACGTAATAGTTATGAAAGTGAGTATTCAATAGTCAATTTACTTGGCATTTTGACGGAGCAAGTGTCCTTCTCATAATTAAATTCCAAGTAAAGCTTTATTTATTAGAAAATAAACTGAAACACTTAATCTTGCACATAGAAAAATTACTAGAATAATTGTTCATTGCTACATAAAATGTATCGCTAAAGCATAATCTTTTTAAGAGCGAAGTATTATTGACAAAAATACTTTGAGATCTTCACATTCAAAGATTGCCTGAAATACAAAGACACGAGCATATATAGCTAAAACAGTAGAGACATGCTATCTAAGTTATTTATGCACAATCAAAGCAATGATGTGTAAGAAACAACAATTTTCATAAAATGATGTGTAATAAACAACAATTTTCATAATCATACAAGTAGTAGCTCATATTTCTCTTTAAATAAATGTAATATTTATTCTGAACAAAGCCATACACATTCTGCACTTTGCATATAGTTGCTGTACTAATCCGAAGCATAGTGGCCAAGGACAATAATAGAAGAACATGCCACTCTCATGTATGCAAAGAGTTTGCAAAGGAAGTTCATCGGCATTACCTTTCCATTTCTATAAACATGGAACTCTTTTCTTTTAAAATACCTACCAAATTTTTTTGCAGCTCCACTCAGGCATTGATATATAAAATCCTTTCACGATATGTTATCATAAGCTTTCCTTGTGTTGTGAGAAAATGTTGGCTAAAGCATAAGAAACATGCCTGAAAAATGTTAGACTCCTTTCTGTGCATACATGTGTACTTATTTTTCAACACTTGCTCTGTGCAATAGGCCATTTCCTATATATACAAAAGGTCTTTCAGTTTTCTACACATCAGCATTTATGGGCTTGTCAACTAGGTCCTAGAAGAAAAAGACTTTGGACAACATCTGCTCTCTAAATTGGACCAGGCACCAATAATGCCTCTGAAGCCTAAGGAGCTTGGTAGATAATATGGCATACGAGATGAACAAACCTCATGATTGTAAACTATATACTGGCATCTTATTTCTCAGAGCTCCATATTCCTTGGCCATTGGCTAATTGAATTCTATTGGAACATATTATATGTACTCAAATAAATGTTCTGTGTATTGCAAGAACCTACATGAAAAGCAATATTAGATTTTTTTTTTTTTTTTGGGGGGAAATCCAGTCCCAAAATCTGAATAAGGACACCTAACTTATAGTGCTAAGCAATTCAATACTTTACGTTGAAATAAAAGTTTCCTTCTCAAAAATAAATGAACAATTTCCAATCCACAACATAACAATAGATAAGTGAGCAAAAACCGTGCAAAATTTTAGTCAAATTATGCAATTCTTCAATCTGATTTTCAAATAAACAACCATCACAGCCAAAAATTAACCTATAACTACCTCAATAGCACAAAACTGATCCAAATAATCAATCTGAAGAACCTCTAAATTGCTATTACATCATGATCATTTCATGATCATAATTGAAATGATCAACAATTTTAATTTCATCATCAAACTTACACAATCATCATATACAGTATGTATACATGTACCGACACCAACACACACATATCACACAGAATAGACATATATAATATGTACTATGTGTGCATTGTCTGTCTGCGTGTAAATATATCTATAGATATATTATGTGTATATCTGCATACAGCTGACCATTCAGACAGTGAATTTCAAGAATTCATTTAAATTGCCTATACAGTATATTCATTACATTCCAATTCAATTCTGAAATCACAAATTCTCAAAAATATCAAGAGATTAAATTATTTTCATCAACTAACACTTAAAATCATCATCATATACACATCGAGCATATGTGTGTATACATATATCATAATTATGTATTTGTATATGTCCCGGTCCACTGAGAGCCGAACTGAATCCTTCAAACTGCCTACTACAACAAGATCACCTCTTTCGAGTTCCAAAAGCCCAAATTCTTAAAATCATCAACAAGCTCTAATCAAATCATCGAACTTATAGAATCATCACATACACCACGCAGATATGTGTGTATGTGCTTGTATCGTGTCTCAGTGTGTGTCTACGCGTCTATATAACTGAGAGCTCAAAATTGAATCCTTCAAATTGCTTACTACAACGTGATCACTTCATTCGATAGCACAGATTCTTAAATTCATCAGCAAACTCTAATCATCAAGTCATCGAACTCAGAAAGTACATATAAAACGTACATATATCCTTCAATTTGCTTACTGCGACATGATCACTTCATTTGCTTTAAATTTCGATAGCGCAGTTTCTTAAAATCATCAACAAACTCTAATCAAATCATCGAACATCATATATACATAAAGTGATAGCTGAAAAAATCGCAAAAAAAAAAAAAAAGAAATGCGAAGAAAGCTTACCGGAAGAGAAATGGCGGAGGCGAGAGAGGAGACGCGAAGAGGAGCAGAGAGGAGGGAGAGTGAGCAAATGGCGATTGAGACAATTAAATGAGCAGCTCAGCTTCGTGTACGCAAACATATTTATGATATATTTATATATATCGTTATCAGCTACACTATTTAATTTTTTTTTTTCCCCTTTAAAAGACGTGTGTAATATTAATGGCGAGGCAGGCAAAATTGGTTGAGATGAGAGCCGGGGACAACGTGTTGTGTTTGATAATATTTACACACGTCTTTATTGCATTTCGAATTGTTGCTATTCAATGAGAAAAGATGAGAGCAGTTGGGGTGTTGTAAATGCTGCTGAGAAGCAATGGAAAATGAGCGGGCTGGCTTCTCTTTTAATTGCTCACACACTAAGCTAAGCGTTAATCAAGCTTAATATGAGCATCTATCTATCTATCTATCTATATATATATATATATATATATATGTGTGTGTGTGTGTGTGTGTGGTGAGGGTACGAGTGCCTTGTGTAAAAAGATATAAGTACCCTTCGCGTTTAACGAGCATGAGAAATTTTAGATATGAAATGGAAATGATTAACGGTTTATGTCATTTTATATTTATTTTTATGATACAAGTATGGTTTCATTTGATTTTTTGTCGTAAATACGACGGATGGTAAAGTATTAATATATTAGCATTAGAGAAAGTAGTGAATGTAATTCAATTATACAATTCAATGTGTATAAGGGGTATACATGGTTTAATTAAATTGATCAGACTAATGCAAATCAATTTGAAACTTTGAGCTAATAATTCGATTTGATCTGGACTAGGTTTGTCTGACGTTGTTTTTCCAAATAAATCAAATTGTGCTACAGTATATCAGCATCTTTAAACGTAGTGTCTGAGATGGAGTTGCCTTCTATTCTTATATTCAATGAATATTTAATGGCCTGTTTCGCATCCTTCGCTATGAAAGAGAGTCGTTTTTCTCCTCCATGTCGTGAAATGAGTGATGCTTCTCAATACAAAAACTAGGCATTGGATTCAGAATGAAAGACCTTCCCTATGATTCTCTCATACAAGAAAGAAAGATTGCAATTTTATACAAAACTAACGCTGTTTTTGTTATATGCTTGTCTAAAATTTTAATCTGAAATGCATATAAAATTATATACATTTCAAATTTTAAGATTTTAGATGAGTATACAACAAACACACAACACATCTTTCGGTTTACACTCGCTCGAGCCACCATTATTACAGATAGATAATCACTTTAAATTCTTCACTATAAACAAAGACAAGAAGAAGAAGAAGATTGGAACTTTCCACTTAAGCTTTCGGAAGTTCCTAGGAAGCTTCGGGAGTTGCCTGTCAAGAATACTACCTTATGCCCTTTTTCCTTCACTTGTCTCAAGCGCAAACACAGACAAGCCTGTCTTACCTTCGTCATAGCAGAATGGAAATACGAACTTAAAGATGGACATACTGTTATAACGTTGTAAGGAATGAATTGTCTAAATATAACAAGCTTCTTTGTAAGTTTCAACTTTTAAACCAAATGTTCACAAAATGGTTTCTATAGTTAGCACAAGATTCTAATGTTTCTGAAAGTTATGAAAGTATTAGTGAGAGTGGAAACAAGTCCAGACAAAAATAGTTATTTTCATGCTTACAACGCGAGTCTTGTTCTATTTTATGGCACTAGAATGTTAAAAAGGGAAGTCAAACAATCTAAGACCACCACAATGACATTTCTCAAGGCAGAAGCGTCAAGTACCGTGACCAAATTCAAACCTGCAACTGTCTTGGATCACACTAAACGTTCACAAATAGAAAGCGCCTCATGTTGTCATAGTCAATAGTACCTGTGGAAACATTATAAGTTGAAATAGTTGCGGCAAATGTGACAACTGATTAAGATTCATTCCACCATCTGGATACAATATAAGTAATATCTGGCTGGGGGCAATTTGCCGATGGAGCGAATATCACTATAAGTATTTGTATTCAACAGAAACAAGTGGAACAAGACACAGGCAGCTTAAATTATCAGACTTCCTTGTTTGTTACAAGCAAAATACATAACACCATACATATCACCAAAGAGAACTAACGTTCGAAATCGATCATGTACAATGACAAACTTGATGGCTATAAGGTGATGTAGGAAAAGCATATGCACTTATCATAAATACCAAGTCAAACCACCAAGAATTTGCTGATTCTTGTACCTGATGATTAGTTGGCCATCCATGATACATTTCTATATTTTAAGATGAGGCTCAAACCATGCTGGAGGAGGTAGTAATTCGTAAATGTCTCATTAGCGAAGCCATCTTCTCCACCAATATGTAGAAGTTTTTGGAGATGGAGGTGGTGTGAGGATATCGAGCATGGTCTGTTTCTCCTTTGGGGTTAATGGTACTCCTCTAACCAGATTCAAAGCCATTATATGCACGTTTGTCTTTTGCCTATGCTTTTTGTAAGCCCATATACCTCCAGCAGCACCTGCAACTAAAAGCTGTTTCAAACATTTAATCATGTAATAGAACTGCTGCTGTCTTGAGAAATTGAGAAGGTAAGGAAAGAATAGTATAGCACAGACGAGCATCTATTAACTTACCGGAGATAGCCACAAGGCGGCAGTCTGCATATCAAACTTTGGTGTATAAAGCACTGTCTCACCAAAATCCTCCTCAAGTTTTTTGTAAATATCCTTATCACTTTTTCCAGACCGAATTTCATCTCGAATTAACTGAATAGTAATGCAAAGCAACTTCAGCATGCAGACTAATATTTCATACATAGAGAAGAAGAGAACACGCCCAGATACCTTATGAACAAAAGGTGATCAAGCATTTTGCAGTCTTTAGAAAACCCCTCTAATTGCTTCAGGAGTTGAACAATAATATAGAAGCCATAATCAGGCAAGTACTCAAGTCAATTTTGTAGCTAGACTTCTACAACAACAAAAAGCAAAACATTTTTGGGATTCTGAACAACCTGAGCTCAGAAAGAACATTTTTAATGCTCTTAAAGATGCCAAAACCAAAAACTAAGAAACCTCCTTTTAGTTCCAACACCACACAAAGACAATCTAGTTCTGATTACTAACCATCTTACACGGCCAACCTAAATTAACAAATATACTATGCTCAAAGTCCCATAATTCCAGCAGTGCTATACCCAAGATCCAATAAGGGATTCAAACATTCACATATACTTTATATTTAACACATAAGACAATAAAATGTAGCTCAAGCCAACAGAACAGCAAATTCTTGGCTAAACCCAGCATACAATCAGCGGGCGAGTGAGGTACATGAATCACGAGGAGTGTGAGCCAAACCACATGCGCCTCTTGCCCAACTGTGAACACTAGGCTTGGTCATTTGAAGTGTATCTTAATTCTACTTATGAGCCGTTCAAACATTCATGTGCTCTGTAAACTAAATACATTGATCATAAAAAGATCACTCAAGCTAACAGAACAAAAGAATCTTGAGCCCGAGGCACAAAAAATACGCTGCAAAATGCGAGCCAGGCACAGGGGCCAGACAAGGCGCCTAATTCGCCCATCCGCAAAACACGGGTTTAAGCATTTTGAGAAAACCTTAATTCAACATATAAGTTGAGAGAAAGTAAAAAGACCTTTCTGAGGAGAATGGCAATGTCAGCTTGAGATTCTTCAATAGATTGACTACCACATTCAGTGCACCTAACATTGTGGCTAATACTTCTTGCCCTCGCTTCCACTAGCCTCTCCTTCTTCACCACCTCGTCCTCGCTCTCCATTTTTTTCCTTTTTATCTGTTATTATAATCACAAACCCAGAAAACAAAAAGAAAAGAATTCATCAGAAAGTGTGTTTTCAGCATAGTTTTCTCACCTGGGCATTTTGTCAAACACTTAAAAAATCCCATTTTCAGATGAACATTATTTCATATGTTAATGATAATTCAAATGATGAAATTTGCTGAATTTTATCACAATGTATAATAGAAAACCAAAAAAAAAAAAAAAAGAGAGAAGTAGAAATGCACGTACGCGTAATACAGATTGGATTGTGGAGAATGGAAAATTTGCATTACAGAAGAGCTTGTGATGTGTTGAGAACAAAGGATGCAAAGAAATTTGTTTCTGGATGCAATTACGTCCATCATAGAAAAAGATTTTTGGATTAAATTTATTGTGGACTTAAGGCCCAACAAAGAGACGAGATACTTTTATCTATTGGGCCCCCAAAAATCTATTTCTTTTCTTTCTTTTCTTTTTTATTTATTTATTTATTCCCTTTTTATACTAAAACAGAAAAATATTATAGCATTGTCCAGATAACTATGGGCATTGGTAGCATCTATCTATTTATATTATATATTAGTCAACATTACCCGTGCACATGCACGGGCCCAATAAAATATTAAATTTTATTATTAATAAAATGTCAAATAAATTTATATAATAAAAACCGTACTTTATAAGTAATATTGTTTATAAACTTTCCAGTTATAGTCACAATTTTCAAATAAATTGCAAGAAATATTTTAAAATTTAACCTAATGAAAGTTACTTTACATCGATCAATCAAATTTGTTAAATAATCAGTATTAAATTATTTTTACACTTTGACTCATCTTTGGACACTGGAATGCTTTTTTGCAAGTTCAAAAGTTACTAAATTTATTTAGGCTTAGTTTGGTCTAACTATGACATTTCAACTGCTGAGTTATAGAGCTTTCAATAATAGAGCTTTGAATAAAAATACTATTGAATAAAAATAGTTGATTATTTGGCCTTATATTTTAAAAGTTGAGTTTTCAGTTGTTTTGAAGTTACTACTGTAGTTTAAAAAATATTAAATAGTATTTTTGAGAAAAAATTAAAAAAAAATATTTTCGGACATGAAATAAAAATAGCTTCATAAAAACCTTTTTCAAAAAGCTCTAATTTGGAGGACTACTTGTCTCAAATGTTTTTGATAAAGTTCTAGCTTTACTCAGGTTTGCCTATCATGGTTGAATTAGACAACTACATTGAAGGACTCTTTCTAGGGAATATATTTCATTGTAATGGATGATGTATGAAAGAGAGATTTGGATCATTTTCAAGCAAAGTTCTGAGTAATTAGGAGATACATTTTTGTCCCTTAAATTCAAATATTGCCCCTCCATTTTCTTTTAGTTAATAATAGACATATAAAAGAAACACTAAAAGTCCTATATTATTTGCCACGAAAAATTCACTTCAGTGTGTTATGTCGGAGCAACATTTGCTACTATGTACATTTGTAGTACCAAATTTAGCCTTACTTTACAAAATAGATTTAACATATATGACAGGATCTTCTTATTTTACTCATAAAATTCACTTATTATCATTTTTTTGTGAGTTTTTTCCTTGATCATGGAATAAATACAAGTACATGCGTATGAATGTACAAAAAGTGAGGAGCCCCCATTTATTATCATTTTTCTACAATGTTTTACAATTGTTAATCACTTGCAATTTTTAAATTTTCATTTAACTTTTAACCCTAAATCTAAAGCACACAATTATTCTATAAAAGTCAATACCATAAAATTAATATTGAAACCTTTGCCAACGTATGTAAATATTATAAGAATACAAAAGGTATGCTATTTTGTGAGATCTGTTATGAGATATGAAAGTTGTAATATAAATGAGCGTAAAATTATAATACGAAATCACGTAATATGGAAAGACATGACAAGATACGCATGATCTTTAATGATAAGGTTATACGTGCACAATCATCATCCTCGATTGCAAGATTGTGACATTGCATGTGTTATCTTCACCTACTTCTACGTTACTGCTTGTGTCGTTTTTGCCCAGTTCTACGTCATTGTTTGTGCAATCAACAGTTTGTTATGCCAGAGCATATACAACATTTGTATCAGCCCATGTGCAGTGCATCTTCGATACTAACAATCATTAGCTCATGACAGACTACAAATAGGGGAAATTTTTTAATTTTACCTTACTTTTAAAAAAACTTTCGCAAAAATATCTTTGTTTTGAAAAGCATTTCAAAAATACCCGTTTCAGAACGGTAGGTGACTTACCGTTCTCTCACGTGTCAGAGTATATCTCGAGAAAACGGTAAGTGACTTACCATCTGCCACACTATCAGGAGAACGGTAAGTCACTTATCGTTATTCTCCAATGAACGGTAAGTGACTTACCGTTCATTTGTCCATTTATTCTTCTTGACCGGTAAGTCACTTACGGAATATTTATGACTTGAACGCCTATTTAATCCCCGCTTTTTCATTCCCGGAAGACCCAACACCAAATATCCAAATATCTTATAACCCATATATAATCCGCCTAGTATCCTTAATTTTCAAATCGCCCAAAATCTTTCCAATTATCTTCCACACATACAAACTTGTATACTATTCATTTAATATTTTAGTCAGTAAGAAAATATAAATACAGTATCTGTTCTTTTATATTATAGCGGAGAAAAAATAATGGCCCATACAGTATCGAATAAACTACGAAGCCTGATCGTAAGGTCAAAATAACACATGAAACATCATACAATGAATTTGTTTATAGTGTCTATGAAAAGCTTAATTTGCATTATGGCATCGACAGGGTGGAGCTATTGCATCGTTTTCAATCGGGGGTCATACAGTTACTGTATCCATATTTTAGCGAGGCGGCAATCAGCAACGATAATGATTTGATGGACGTGTTTCGAATAGCGTGTAATGATAATAACATGAATAATGCTCATGTTATTGTGGAAGTAAAGGCTGACGACGCGTACAATCCGCAACAAAGCAGTGATTTCTAGTGCAGTTCTGTTGTTCCCGACTTGAATGCCGAACCATCACATTACGTTGCTGGGAGTGACATAGCGGGGCCATCTCATAATGTGAGGGTGGACTTGAACATGGACACATTTCCGTCTGAACCTGACGAAGAAGATGAGGACATGGCTCTGAACGAGAACGATGCATGGTACGACAATGATGACATCTTCAATGGTAATGAAAACACTGCGAACGTTAATGAGGAATGTGAGGGACCGTCAGCTGGTATGGGGGGACCTTCGTGTGCCGTACCGATGCACAATGTACATGAAACTGCTCAACTTCATACCGTTAGTCAAGAATACTATATGGATAGTATGGAGAAGCACAAAACGCAAATATTTTGAGATGAGAAGGAATTGGCCAAAGGAATGATTTTCCCGTCAAAGAAGGAGGTGATTCGGGCAGTTCAGATGTACTTGATAAAGGTACAACGTGAATACAAAGTCAAGAGGTCTGAACCAGATTTATGGGTTGTTTGTTGCGTAAATGCTTCCAACCTTAGAAATCCATGTAGGTGGGAATTGCGGGCAATTCGAAAATCCACACATCGCAAGTTTGAAATAACAAAGTATTAGGGTGTGCATAATTGTTTCGGTGATAGGAGAAGGGCCGACCATAAAAATGTTACCGCTGCACTGGTTGGTTATACGGTTATGCACTTCGTAAAACACAAGCTTGATTTCAATGTGGGTTTTATACGCGCACACATTATGGACACCTTTCACGTGAACATTTCATATGGAAAGGAATGGCGTGGCCGAAATAAGGCCATTGAAATGGTGTACGGCGATTGGGATGAATCGTACCAGTTACTTCCGCGATTTTTTAGAGCTGTCAAGGCAACTAACCCAGGGACAATTGTAACATACAAGTTCGTCCAAGGGTCGACGTAAGGAACCAAAATTTTTTATTATGTGTTTTGGGCGTTTGCACCATGCATTGCAGCGTGAAAATATTGTCGTCCAGTGCTTTCTCTCGACGGTACTCACCTGCGCGGGCAATATAAGGGCCATCTTCTAACAGCATTGACAGCTGATGTGAACGGTCAGATTTTACTGTTGGCGTTTGCAGTTGTCGATGCAGAGACAACAGAAAGCTGGCCATGGTTCCTTTAACTGGTACGTTGGCATTTTCTGCATTACATGGATGAGATTTGTATAGTGTCTGATAGACATGCAGGAATTTTTTCTGCCGTGAATCGTATCTCAGCTGATGGGCAATTGTGGGTAAAGCATCGGATATGCTTGAGACACCTCAAAAGTAATGTTATGAAACAGTTCCATAACCAATATATAAAGGACTTATGTTGGAGAGCTGGTAAGGAAAATCAAGTTCGCAAATATGAAGAAGTGATGCCAAAAATTTTGGAAGTTGACCCAACACCAAGCGGGGCTGGTAAACGGGCATACGACTATCTCACCAACATAAACCGGGTGATGTGGACGCTGTGTGCTGATGGAGGTTCGAGGTGGGGTATGATGACTGCAAACAACGTGGAGTGTTTCAATGGTGTCTTTGTTGGGGCGAGGTATTTGCCTATTACAGCTTTAGTGTCGCACACTTTCACAAAGTGTGCTGAATACTTCTACAACCGGTCTATACATGCAAGGCACTTGGCAGGACAAGAATTTGTCATCCCTGTTAGAGTTAGAGAATTTTTTGACAAGTGGGAGGCAAAGTCACACCTTCATAAAGTGTTCAACTTTCACTACGAAACTGGTACAGCATAGGTCAGTCGCTTGCCAGAATCATTTACTGACAGACGTCCTGTACAAGTGGTCAGATTTAATGAGAAGACATGTACCTGCGGTAAGTGGACAGCCTACCATTTACCAAGTTCACATGCACAGGCAGTTGCACGCTATTTGAATGTAACGTTAGTCAACATTTTCCCACTTGAATATAAAGTCTTTCAACCTCTGGGACACGTTGATTATTGGCCAGATGCACCTGATTGGCAATTGCAACCCAATCAAGCCAGATTGCAGCACAGAAGTAGAGGACCCGCAGGGGGTAGGCGCATCCTTAATGAGATGGATCACTCGGACCAAGTTGATAAACGAAGGTGTTCAAATTGCAATCAAAGTGGTCACAACGTTGCTAGGTACCCTCAAAATCAAACTAGCATCACACAACAATAGTTCTAATATTGTTTGATAGGAATGTATCATATTATAATCACTATATGCAATGTTTAAAGTATTGAATGGCTTTAGTGTTGAATGTGGGCCGGGATGTAATGTTTGATGTAATGTAAGTGGGTTGCTTTAATGTTTGTGCAGTTTTGTCACACACAAAATTATTAAACTGAAATGTAATGCAAGTAAAACTTGTTTGTTAAAGGTAACCAATTCATATATATACATAAAAAAATAAATTACAAAAAATAATAAATGACAAAAAAAAATTAATAAAAAACCAAAGCTAATGTGTCCCACACCCCGAAGGATTTCCCTTCTTCGCGTGAGGCGGCTGAACTCGTTGGGGCTGCGAGGTAGCCGGGCACTTCCTAGCTCACTGTGGTGGTAAATCCTCAACCGTGGACTGCTGATCCCCACCCTGTTCGCCACCACCCTGATCCGCACCTTGCTTATCCTGTGATGGGGCAAGATAGTCTTCAACCCGTAATGAAGAGGTGGACGGGTCAATCGATACTGGTGATGGCATGGTCATCTGCGTCGGCTCGTACACAAATGGAGATGACATGGGTGGACGCGATGGGGCGGCTAGTGTCGATGTAAACAAATGGATGCCCTGAGTAGATGGGGTATACTGCATGTAAGACGATCCAATCGGCTCCGGCTAGCCCCACTATGGGGCTGAGACCACTGTATGGGAGGTGGTGGATATGACTAGTAACCCCAATGGTAGGTTGGTGGGGGCTACTGCGGTGGGGTATGTGCCCATGGGTATACCGGGAATGGGGGGTGCTGTATAGGTGTTTGGGCAGGCTGCGAATAGTACAACGGGGTGGGCTAGGATGGCGTATGGGTCCATGGGTACGTCGGAGGCGGCTGAGACCACTGAGTCAACATCGATGGCTAGGTCAATGTATCTGGTATGTCAAAATACAAGGGCGTTGCCACAATATCGGCGTGCCTAGTCTGTTCCAGGGCACGTTGCATCTGGGACACAACATGATCCATCTCCGGCCAGAAACGTTCCTGTGCCAACGTTCCCTGGTTATAATGCTGTGATGCGCGTCGCATGTGATGAAATGCACGGCCCAATGTCGAAGCCTGCAAAACATATTTAGTGAAAGGGATTGACTTCATATAATACAACATTAACAAATATGTTATGAAGTATGCCAATAACCAATGTGGTACACTTACCATAAAATGCTTGTCTTGTGCTGTCGCCATATATCCCGCACGACGAGTCACCCAAGACGGATTCCCAATCCGAATGATAGAACGGCGTCAGTACCATTGCATGTACTGCTCCAGGTGCACCGGATCTGGCCTATCCTCCAAGACACTGTTCACTATAACTGCCTGTACATTGCCCTAATACCCATACAAAGGCTCCACGTCCGCTGGCTTTAACACCTCCTTACCTTTCAAATGTGACTGTGACACGAACAGTTCTGGGGAGTCTGGGATCGGCTGATGTATCCCAAACTGGCGCAACACACGATCGACTCGATACCACTCAACCAATCCACCGCATAGCAGGGGGACCTTCGTCCTCCACTAGTCTGACCCCTCCGTACAGTAATCCGGCAAATCCCCGATAATGTCCTTATACGGCTACCAAATAAACTGCAAAGTAAAGGTGCATAGATACTTCGGGTTAATACTGTTTCGTTAACATTGAAATAAAAAGTTAACATATGGTCTAACATCGTAGTAAAGTATTAGACCCCATTAGCCGTGTCTAGAAAAGACTTTTCCATGAGGTACAACGCCCCACGTGGCGCATTCAGTAAGTTCCATCCGATCTCGGCAAAGTGCATCCTGCTCAGGATGTCCTGGGGCCTGGACTCAACGAGTGTGGGCCGGAAGCACTCGAACCTTTCCCATACTCACCACTGCAGATAAATATCACAGTTACGTTAATACAGTTACGAAATCATATGATATTTACAAACAAGGTTTAATTTACTTATGCCAAATACCTGTATAAGGGTGAACCCGCCACACAGGTATGTCCTATCAGAAAAAACAAAGGCATCCATCCCTCTGTACAGATGTGCAAGCACTGCAGCACCCCAGTTTAATCTCTTCACGGCCTCAATGTCCCGTAGAAAAAGCAGCCAATTCATGTTCCCCCAACTGCCACTGGCATCGGCAAAGAGATTAGAAACTATGTAGCCGAACATCCATAAACGGGCACGTCGCACTGCGGCTGGACCATCGGGCTTCTGCTGGTAAGTCATCTCATACAACCTCTTAACCTCGAACAGCCTGATCTTTCCAGTTTTTACCTCAATATGTGATTCACCCATCGTAATGCCACAAAGATCAAGGAAAAGCCCAACCCACTCACCATACACCCGCCTCGTGGTATTTAAGTGTGGGATGGGATCACCAAACACGAGTAACCCCCATAAAACGGCCACATCCTATAATGTGATAGTGTCCTCTTCGATAGACAAATGAAACGTGTGTGTCTCTGTCCGCCACCTCTCAACGACGATTGTCAATAAGGCGTGGTCGAGTTCATGCCAACCTACTTTATAACACCCATAAAACCCTGCACGCAGTAACTCTTCTTGAACTAACGGGTGCATAGGGGTCTGGAACAAGTACCCATCGCCTCGCTGGGTGCGTAACTCCTTTGACGCAGTGTCCCTCGTCAAAATCTGCGTCTTGTGGTGGGCATAATATACCAAAAGAGATGCATCCTGGGGTCTAAGGCGGACATCCATGCTGTATCCTACGATCAAACAATTATCATGCGTAAATAATATTAAATTACATAATATCTTAAAATTTTGTATAAAGTTCTTATTTAATTCCATATTAACTTATATTACTTTTCTATTCAAATAAACTACATTCAAATCTTAATAAAACACACCATCCTCCTGTTAAATTGTAATCAACTATATTAACTTTTTATTCAAATGAACTTTGTTAAATTCCTAAAAATTATAAGAAATTCCTAAGGAAATTTATTGTATTTATTATTTAATAAATTATTTTGCACTTCGTATTAAATTATATTATTTTTCTATTCAAATAAACCATATTCTTGTTCCTAATAAATTGTACAATTTTCCTAATAAATTACAAACAATTATATTAACTTTCTAATCAAATAAATTTTATTAAATTCCTAGTATATTTTAAGCAATCCCTAAGGAAATTTCTTAGGAATTATTTTCCAATAAATTATATTAATTTTCTATTAAATTATATTACGTTTCTAACCAACTAAACAACATTCTCGCTCCTAATAAATTACACCATATTCCTAATAAATTACAATCAATCACACTATATTCCTACTAAATTTGCATAAGTTTTAAATGTCAAATGAGCAATTTCGATTCTATGAAATTTCTAAAATTCATAACTTTTTCTAAAATATTTCTAAATACTATAAATCTCTAGCAAACAAAAAAGTCATACATTACAAAATTACGTTTAATACGGTTATTCATGTGCATGTCAAAAATATATATACATATGCATGTAAAATAAACACACACACATATACATACATACATACACACACACACACACACACACATATATATATATATATATGCAACTAAAATAAATACATATATATTAAAACACATATAATTATGCATAAATAGTTATAGACATATTAATGTCTCATGTACATACACTATACATACATACATGCTATATACATTACACATGTGCATATGATCGCATATTAACAATACGTATATACAAGTAAAAATGAATATATAACAAATAAAAAAGCAAGATTTTAGAAAACTTACAAGTAAAGGCACTTTCCTACGCGTGGGGCCAAACTTTTTTGCAAAAAAAAAAAAAAGGGCTGGGGGGTATTTTTTGGCTCAAAAATACTGCTGCAAGCGCCGGGGGGGGAGGGGGTTTCAGCACAGGTCGGGAAAAATGGGGAGGGGAAGGGGGGTATTTAAAGCCAACAGAAATGGTAGGTCACCTACCGTTCGGTAGGTAACTTACCGAAAATCTTAATTACAGCAGCTTTTTTTTTTTTTTGAATTTTGTCAATCCCGGGAAACGCGATTTTGGTAAGTCACCTATCATTTTGGTAGGTGACTTATCGAAATGGGCATTTTTGAAATACTTTTCAAAACAAGGGTATTTTTGCGAAAAATTTTTAAAAGTAGGGTAAAATTAAAAAATTTCCACAAATGGGGGGCAAATCTAGGCCAATATGTTACTCAATTCAAAAAATAAATATAATTCATATTTTCTTGTTTTCTTCATATTTTTCCATATAATATATTTTATAATACGTTATCAACGCGAGTTTTAATCAAATTGTAAAGCAAAAAGTGGCTTAATCATTTTGTGTTGGTTTGTCAAGAACATTAATAGGTACAATTAATTCGTTCCTTTAATCTACTTTGTTTGTATTTCATACATTGAAATGGAAAATATTGCCACCCATGAATTTACTGTTCTTGGTATCTCAAAAAAATTATCTTTCTTGGATTCTTGATGCTAAAAACTTTCTTGATGTAAAAATCTTAGAGAGATTATTAATGAAGGAAATAGTGCATCCTTGTAGGATAGCACAAAAGCAATAATTTTCCTGCAACATCATATCCACAAAAGATTGAAAACCAAATATCTCACGAGTAAAAATCCCCTTATCTTATGGAAAAATCTTAAGGAAAGACATGATCACTAGAAAACAATCATTTTGCCAAAAGTTCATTATGATTTAATGCACTTGAAGTTGCAAGACTTCAACCTGTTATTGATTATAACTCAACTTTGTTCAAAATAAGTTCTCAACCAAAACTTTACAAAGAAACTATCACTGAACAAATCAGAGGTATAATTGCGAACACATTTGAAATCTTACAATTCAACTGCATCAAATTGTAACGAGTCTTTAGCAGAATCGCCGTTTTATGGTAATCATATCCACTTTTAAGATTTTTCCAAAAGGTAAGAAAATTTTTAACCGTAAAATATTTGATTTTCAATCCTTCGTGGATATGATATTGAAGGATAATCATTGTATTTACATGATCTTGCGGGCTGCCATCCCAAAAATCAGTTTAAGATGGAGTCCAATGATTCTTATCACATATGTTGTCAATTGTATCTCCACAAGAGCATCCATAGTCATACACCTCATCTGATCCCTTATCCCATCACAATTTCACCAAATGAATACTTTCTGAGGGAAGAAAAAAATATCTCTTTACATATGAATTTAATACTCTAGAGCATTATTTCCAGTTTATCAGTGCTCTAGCAGCTATAATCAGTCTCAAACTGAGCTGACAAGTGACAAGAAACCTCTGCTCGAATTTTTGTCCGCATAATCTGCGCGTGTACTAAATATACGAAGACACTCAAATATGTGTAGTTACGAATTCTAAATATGTGTAGTTAACGAATTCTATCTTGGTTCTAAGATCTTGATGCAGATTTTGTGGTCTGCAGCACGCACAAAAATCAATTTTCATGATACACGGGAAAAGCAAAATATGTGGTGAACATACAGGAACCTTCAAAGCAAAAGCATCTGATAGAATGGTTCCGTGCATTCTGGAACTGTATTGTTGTGGAGTCATGATAGTGAAGTCAGCAGAACGGCGATTTCTTCTATCTCAGACGTTCCGCCAACATTAACCCCTGAAGTATTACCACTGTCATTCATTGTAGAAGTAGACGATAAGAAGAAGCTGATACCGTATCTGTATAGATGTGTTTCAAGGAAACTTATTTTAACGGCCAATGGTTCTTATATCAGTTCAGCCAAACACTTCTCACGATATATCTGTGAAAAGCACTTACCTCGGCAAATTGGTATGTGAATTACATCAATCAGCTTTAGCGAAGTGCGATTTCAATCTCTTGGAGAGTTTTCCCTTTGGTCTCTATCACGCTTTTCTTCACAAAGACGACTGCAATCAGACAAAAGCTGGCAAAGATTGTGTACAAAATTTGTGCCCCAAGTTGCTCCAATAAACGCAAAAATAAGAGACCGATAAAAAAATTTATCACCTGTTTGATGGGACCAAGTTGTTAGATGCAGAAAGAGAAGTAGATAAATTTGCAATTTAACAAATATGTTCTTTGTGATATACAGCACCATACTAAATCCAGAACATGACCAGTAGCGAAGGAAACAACCTTTCTTTTTCATTTTCTTTTTTTATTTTTCTGTTAGTTCAAAGGGAAAGGACTTGAATGAATGAACGTAAAATGCCATCATACTTTACACCAAATAACTAGAAGAAATAACAATATAATATCATATTATGGAATCCATCTAAACCGCAAGCTTTCGAGTAATCATGCTTCTCCAATAACTCATATAATCTTGAATGACAGATAGTGTAGGCTTAAACACGATGATCACAGAACTACATCAAAGTAAATTCAAAATTTCCGGACTTACTAAAGCTTTTCAAAGTTTTCTCATTTTGAATAAGTACCAAGACTTAAAGCAACATAACCAATCAGAAATAACAAAGAAGGGAAATTTACCCAGTGCACTGCCATGCTGACAGCTATTGCCTTTGCCCTAATTCGACCAGGGAGTATCTCTGACAGGAGGAGACTGGGGACTGGCCCAGCACCCAAAGAAAATGTCAAGACAAACCTGTAGAAATGACTCTGGAGTTAGCTAAAAATTGTCTCTCATCTTATATGAAAAGTTTCTCCTTTAACCTCAGCATGTCAAATCATCTTCTCAACTTTTATTCATAATAGGCCATTCCAAAAATAAGGTAGAACCCCATTAAGCTCCTTTAAGTCTCAAAATACACAGGTTGGTTGTTGCATTACTTTGCAGTCTTCATTGCCTAATGTGATAAATTGCTCAAATGCCTATATTATTCGTATTTGGTTCTATAAGTCTTAAGTCATAATAAATCCCATTATATATTCTCACTACTTTCCATTGCATTCCTAGACAACCAAATCTGAAGATATCCCTTTCAAAATGTTAGCTTATGTGAGCATGACACAAGATGCTGATAGGGAGGTCAATGCAATTTAATAAAGTATAGTGGAAGTCTCTAGTTATGGCAAACTTGGGGCAAGGCTGGTCCAAGTTTCTAGTGGAAGTCTCTAGTGAAATTTCCAAAAACCATAACTCTTAGACATGTTCTTAATCACAATATTCAACTGCATGATTCTCTTAAAACAAAATATGATCCACAAAAGGGATGTAGTGACTCAACTATTATCACAACATTGTCACTCCCCACTCCTTATTACATGCCTAATATTATCTAGTTTAAGTTGCTTCTCTTTCTCACAAAGTTCTCTGTTAGGGATTCTAAAGAACAGCCCACTCAAAAACAACCAGTGTTTTTCCCTTGAATTTGTACAAAGATTTTTCTAGCTATCTGTTATAGTAATTCTGCTCTTCTTTTCTTTCTAGCATGCAGGAATTGGAGCAGCACAAAGTGGACCATCAAGGGAACCATGAAATTATCAATTTTCTTTTGGCAAAAGCAGCCTTTTGTATTAATAATCTATTTATTTCTACTGGTTCTGAAGTCCAGTTCTTACAAGAGCATGCCACCAACAGATAGGTATATTACTCCAAACCCTGGAACTAGCTCACTTGCTGCCATGACCTGAAGACTCATCGACACTGCCTGAAGCAATCAAAAGCACATTGTAAGTACAAAGTGAAGCATGGGAAAATCCATATGATTTCTGTTCTCCACAGTCTCCTCTCCAATATCCAGTTGGTTGCTACTGATAATATACCAATGTAGAAGCAACAAAATAAAGCACAGTTTACTTGCCATGCCGATGAAACTCCAAAAAAGAAGAGCCTTCCTCCCTAGTCTATCCATCAAAATCATTGCAACAATCGACCCTGAATAATTTACATAGTACCAAGTGCAAGAGTTATTTACATAGTACCAAGTGCAAGAGTTACTAACAAGAACCATTAGAAGCATTAAACACCTGATAGAGGCATCCTATTACCTGATAAGTTCACAATTCCCACACAGATGTTTGCCATGTCTGAAGGTACCCCAGCAGTTCTAAACACAGTTGAAGAGAAGAAGAATACAGCATTTATACCAGATAGTTGTTGTAAGCCCAATAGTGCCGACACAATAAATACAACTGCCATACACAAATAAGTGTGATCAAATTTTACCATGTTGAATTTTATGGACAAAAGGAAAAGACTTGGGGCCCGTTTGGAGGTGTTCTCGGAAACAGTTTTTTTGTTTTTGAAAATAGAAAAACAGGAAAAGAGAGAAAGAAAAGGAAAAAACAAAAGACTTTTTTTGGCATAAGTTGTTTCTTGTGATTGTTTTTGGAAACTGTTTGGAGAAATATGTTTTTAGAAACAAACAATAGGAAACACATTTTATTTTCACATGTTTTTAACTTTTTGTTCAATATTATTTCTTTTCTTTTCTTTTATGTCTTCTTCTTTCCTTGCATTACCTCCAACCCACCCCACCCCTCAACCCCAACCTACCCACTTCTACCGCCTCCAACCCCCAATCCCACTATGTCATCAAACCTACCCCACCCTATTACTTCCAGCATACATACATATCTATCTATCTATACATCCATCTATATACACACACCTATGTATACATATATATAGAAAAGAAATAGACAAAGAAAGTAAAAAGAAAATCATAATGGTCTTTTTTAATATTTTTAGAAGGAAACAAATTATCTTTACCAAACAAGTTTTTATGCTCTTTTGTTTTTAAAAATCATTTTCAAAAACTGTTCTATTTACACTGACATGTGAACATGTTAACAGAAATCATTTGTACCTTTAAAATGCCGTCCATAGAGCAACTCCGAAAATTTGACAGCATCCACCTCATCCTCTCTGTCTGACTTCAATAAGTCTGCCATGGAATATTTAACATGAGATGCTCCAAAAAGCTTCTCAAACACTTCCTCACTTTCAGCTATTCGTCCTTTCTATGTTTATACAAAAAGTAAATTTAGTGAAGAAATGGATGGGGATGTAAAGCAACATAACCCTATGATACAAGTAGAGTGGGAAGATGACGATGCCCTGACATGGACTACTCTACTCTTCCGCTGGATAGAGGAAGAATGCATAGTTATCATAGATGATTATGGAGCACCAGATGCAAATTTGATTTTGATCTTTCTCGCCATGATGTTTCTGATGCCTATTTACTAACCACAATTTGATTTTCTGTACATAAGCTCACTCAAGTAAAAGCAGATACATGCACAGATTTTGACAATATAAATGCAAAGCTAATGATACATGTACATTTCAAGACAAACAGATAAAGAATTTAGTACAATTTGCAGTGGGCCATTCCCAAATGTTCATGAGATTGAGGGCCATTTGGATTGGCGTATACAAAAGCACCTTTTTGTATAAATTTTGGGGGAAAAAAAGGTGCTTTTTTGAGAAGCTGAAATTTTTGACTTCTGAAATGAGCCTAATTTGAGTGTCTCTTTTTAAGAGTTTCAGCATTTTCTAGAAGCCAATTCAAATGTCTACTGGGGGCAAAGAAACTGTCTTTCTTATGGCACAAAAAGCCACTTCAAATGACCTTGGGTTGTCAATCCGTATGTCTTATCAAAATAGGCTCGCAACAGAAGTACTTTATACACTTGATGCATAGTTCTGCATATATAGATGTCCAGGGGGAAAAAAAGAAAGAAAAACTAATTACTCAATTGATAATGTTTTGGTCGTTTGAAGGCTGCCTGTCTTTAGTTGGATTCAACAGTTGATACTAGCCAAACTCAATAATGAAACCGCAAAATAACATGCTCCAACAGAGAAGTTCCAAATGAGAGAAAAGTACCTTAAAAAGCCAATGAGGACTCTCAGCACAGAACTCCATCAATATAGCGAGTAACGCAGCAGGAATAACAGCTACCCAAAAGCAGAATCTCCACCTGCGCAAATCCCTATAGGTAAGAGAAGTTGAATGGACCTAAAACATTGGATGCTTTGAGCTGTTATGTCTTTTCATAAGGTGATCTTAACGGTAATAGTTTAGTATTCTCCTTTCAGCCCTTCTAACTTGGTGAACTAGACCCAATTGATGAGTGTCTAATACAGAACTCCAATGGCATCATGTCATCCAGCTTACCAGTCCTTGACATCTTTGGCCGGAATCCCAATGAAGAGAACTGACATAAGCCCAAGAGATGTCGCAATCTGGGGAAAGGTCCCATAAGTGCCTCTCACAAAAGCTGGTGTAACCTACTCAAAGAACAAGCACATAAAAACTGTATAACAACAGAAAGAGTTCATGATATTTAATAGTATGAAAAGGAGTACATGTACCTCTGCTATATAGAGAGCTGCAACAGGGGGACCCATGCCAATTCCAATTCCAACAAGTAATCTTCCAAGAAGCATACTTCCAAGGGTACTTGTTGTGGCACTGCAGGTATGTTGTTTGAAGGTCCACATAAAGCAACCAGGAAAGTATAATAAAAAGCACAAATATCAATTAGAGATGAACTAGATTGCCTGAAGGGGACTCTGGCTTTTCTTAGATATTCAAAAGTCTGAAGCCAGACTTTTGTGAATATAGGTTCCTCTTTCTGTCTTTCTGTAACTATAGATGCCGCCGCCCGTGCCCCCAAAAAAAAAATAAAGAATAAAGGAAAAAAGGAAAATAGAAAGAAGGTGGAAGAAAATAATTTAAAATTTCTAGAAATATCATTCATACCAAAATATTAGAGCATAAAGCATTTTTCAAATATCATTCGTACCAAAATATTAGTAAGTTATTTGGTACTTAGTATTAATTAAGCACCTCATCTAAAAGCTTAAGCTTATAGATAGGGATTTATTGTATCTATTTGTTGTCTTAACACTTAGAACTATACTCTTCCATAGAAAGAACTCTACTCTTCTGCAGAGCGTATAGGTAACGAGCTTCATGGTAATAAAATGAATTTTGATAATCACATATACGCAGTAGCGGATTACAAAGCTAATTGTAGGCATATGTAACATATGCACGTCGTATATGATCATAATGATTATAGTAGCGTACTGAATAATTGTCAGACTCCCTTAAATGCTTTGAAAGAGAAAATTGTAATAAATCAGCTAAGAAATAGGAATTATCCATGTGCTTCCAACAAGAAGGGCTAACCCCTTCATAGAAAAACTTTTGACTTAAGTTACACTAAACAGTGAAAAATTCTGGTACATGTGGTAAGCATTTGAAATGTTTCTTCAAATTCTATTTCCAAAGAGCAGAGACAATGCTTCACAATGATCATCCTTGTCTACTCCCTTTCTTGATAAACTAAGTCCAACGTCATGTACAACCAACAAGCTAAGCTAGAGAATCTCATGACAGCTCAAGTAATTCTACCAATCAAGAAGTGCAAGCTAGCTCGCATGTTTGTATATTCTATACACAGGCATATTTTCTGACAGAGAACTCTAAATTCAGGATTGCATGTTTAAGGAATTATTTTGCTTATATTTTTGTTTCTTCTTTCTTCATTAATTTCTTTCAGGAAGTTGCAATTATACAAAGACACTGATGCCTTTCCTTCCTGAAACAGAAAACTTCGTTTTAAATGTTTCCTTGACATGTTCTTCCCATGGTGGACAAGACTTAACCTGACCATCTCTTTGTAAAATGTAATTGGTTCATGATGCCATTTTTGCAGAAGTGGACAAGGAAACTTTGGAGTGGAACGTATGTCAAGCAATTACACCTATAAACATGAAAATTAGATCACACATTCTGAGTGACGTGAAGCAGACTTTGAATCTCTTCTTAATGAAGGTCAGGAAGCATGCAGATCCAATGCAACAGCTACTAATTATTCCAACTAGGAATAGAAGGTAATAATAGTAATCTCCAGAGCAGCAGTTCAGAACTAGCATTGACAACATATACAGAAGAACTTCCACAGGAAATCAGATGCAGTACCCACAACTGCAGGGATCCACATAAGTCAAAGGATAAAACACGTGAAGTATACCAGATAAAGTAGTGCTCATATGGAAGGCTTTAGTTCAATCCGAACTATGCATAAAGGTAGTGAAGAACAACAATTGACCATAAGTAGATGGGGAAAGACTGGAAACAGGAAAAAGAAAACTAATTATTTCTAGACAATCATATTCTAAGTTCAACATAGTAACTTCATACTGCTCAAGCCTCAGCAGAATTCTGTAGTCAACTTAATGCCAGATAGGTCAGATAGGTAACAGTGGATGGGAGAGGAGAACATCACAACTCTATCGAGTAGATAAGAAAGGAAATCATAAGTACCTCACGGAAGCTCCAATAATCATTGGCAAAGCGCATAACTGAAATGCTTTTCGTCTTCCAACCAACTCAGCCACCCAACCACTGAATATGGACCCAAGGAAGGCACCTCCAAGACATGTACTTACTATCAGACCTTCAATCGGCAGAAGCATTTAATTAGATGGTAATTTAATGGGTCATAGTCAACAGACCAAATCCATGTTTCAAATTCATAAGGAGGACCTTCAGCAATGGTATTCCCATTGAAACCAAGGTCTGATGAAATGCTTTCAAGTGTGTCATTGACCACCCTGAACGTAACGCCCCAAAACCGCCGCATAAAATCAGTCTTACAAAATCAATAGTAATGAAACAATCAAAAACAAATCGAAAATTATATACTTAGTTCCAAGGACTTGTCACACACCCAATGTGGTAACCATATAAGAACGATGAAAGAATTGCCACCAATACATGCGGTAAGGGGCGCTTCCATGATGGGTTTCCAATTTCTTTCAGAACACCGTTCTGTGGACGACCTAACATTTGGTAAAAGTAATTAGCTCTATCATCAATTATATCACCCTTAAATTTGATAGATTCTTTGCGTGATACAAGCTGGAAATGAAGTGCACGCACATACTATGCAAATTAGTTTGTGTTGACACTCAAACTTTGTGCATCCTTTTATTCCAACAAAACTTCTTCTCCACATGCCCTACCTTATTGTTTATTATTTTACATAATGTCTATATGATGGCCCTAGTATGATAAGTTATGAAAATTGAAAAGAAACAGGTCCCTTCCATTCATCTTTGTTACCATGCCGCCACTTATCTATATATTCATATGCTTAATTTTTTGTGCCAATATGTATATATAGAAGCGTTACATATAATCAAAGTTCTGTTACCTTGTTCTTCTCTGTCAAGAGCATTGATATGCCCTCTTGACAATGAACGTTTGTACATTGAGTAAATGTCCCGCTGACGCTCTCGCATATTAGTAATAGCAATACTCTATTCAACTCAGCTAGCCCTGCTCAGTTACAACCGTCAAGCTTTTGTAGTCCATTCTTATAGCAATTTAGTCAGATCACGATCATAAGAACAAAAGTCATTTTCTCTGGTCTTACCTTGTATTTTCGTGAGAGGCAATTTTCACATTATTACCATAAGAATATTACTACTAAATTAACAAAAGTTATTGCTCTGCATTTAATAACTCAATTCACTAAATAATACAGTTTTCCCCATAAATCGCCATTAAATGCTCCATCAATTTGACAAAAAATGCTTATATTGATTTAATATCTAGCAGAAAAAGACAAAAAAAAGAAAAGAAAAATCTACAAATTAAGGAAATTTAATTGCTAACTAGTCATTTAACATTCCTTTTAATTGTCTAAACATTTGACAAGATACATATCCGTAAACTAATGAAACCATTACACTAAATAACTGAGCTAGTTAAAGAATTAAGTGTTCAAATATTAGTAAAATACATTGCTGTAAATTTACACACTTCGCACATATACACACATAGTTAATAGTTCAAATACTAAGTATATTACGTTACGCAAATTTCCACACTTCGCGCTCTCACAGCACATATATATGTAATTGATTTTTCACACATGATCTTAGCCAAAAGGCATAATAATTTTAAAACACTCAGTATGATAGATCACCGGTAATCTATAAACACACTCACGCAAACACACACATATATGTAAAATGTACATATTATTCAAATATCACATTGATGTCTATAATTTATAGAACAAATATGATATTCACAAGATTCAAAAAAAAAGAAAATCAACAAAATGCTCATGACAAATACTTACAACCAGCCGATCATAACATTACGGTGTATAAACACGCTTAGGCATCACATGCATCTATACATATCCGCGTACATGAACTATATATATACGGATGATACATCAAAGAGCAGCCATTACCTTACGCAATCCGATAGTACGGCAATGCGGATCAGAAGGAGGTGTCAAAGGCAGCAGCGGCAACGGAAAGTGTCTAACGTGCGCCGGAGGGGAAAATGAAGGAAGGCGGAATATGTACGTAAAGGTTGGGTGGTGATAACGTGCGCCGTGGATGTATGGTATGGTTTTTTTGATTTTTGGTGTCAGTGTGGAAGTACCAGAAGAGGTAGATAGATCGACCTGTGCGCTTTTGTGTGTTTAAGGAGATTTTAAGATTATAGATCTGGTGCTCTCCTGTTGCTTTTGGACACGTAGGCTTCAGCAAAATGTGGGTTAATTATTTTTTTTAATTAAATTGATTGAAGTTACGAACGCTTAAGCTTTATGGGCCATGTGCGATTTGGTTGTATTTCAAAATCACTCGTCATAAACTCGGGGAGGCCGGTTACCTTTTTTTTTTTTTTTTCGGTCAAGATAGAAATATTGTTAATAGATTAAAAAAAAATTAAGGGCTCCTACCTCAACTGAAAATAAATTTAAGATACAAAAAAAAAAGAAAATTTGTACATAAACAAATATGGTTTAAAAAAACAAGTAATAGTTGTAACAAAAAGAAAAGAGCTTATCATAATCGCTTAAGCGATACAATCTGTCATGCGGTTTGCATAGCCATAGGTATGCTTGATTATATAGTCAGGATCGAAAGATAGAAGAAATTTTCAAACAGTTGACAATTTCTCCTAATAGAATTTGAAAAAGCCGCAAAGGCACAACAAACTTATAATGCACAAGAGCCAATCATCACACAAACAACAATAAAACCAAACTGTTTATTTCTCCAACGAAAATTATCAAGAAAACAAAACGCTGAGAATTTCATATAATTGGTGGAGAAAACATTATGTAAAATTAACATATATATATATACACTAATTACATAACAAAAAGATGATGCCACCAATCCAAGGCTGTACATGGAGAGAAAGGAGAAAACTCTTGGAGATCAGCATTACACCCTAGAGAAGAAAGGAGAGAACAAGGGAAAAGGGTGCACTCTTGTCACGAGGAGGGATGCACCTTACGTACATTGATCTCTTGCAAACAAAAAATTAACAAAGAAAATAATGGTAACTTTACTATTCAAAGTTTGCCATCGAAAATGAATTCCCTTATTTTTAAAAAAAAGGAAAGAAAATTCAATATTGTTGTCAAATCTATATAAAAGGACAGAATCTAGATTTAAGCTTAAATGGAGCCAAATTTGGTATGCTATTAGGTTGAGTAGGAATAAAGAAATGCAACTTATGAGATTTTACAAGGTAAGAGCATAAAAGTTTATCGTAAGATTAAAATTTATGTGTCATGAGTCTCGTTATGCTACGTTGTTTAAGATTGGAAAAACTTGAACTTGAAGGTAAGTCCCTATAAAGTAGATCTAAAGTGAACTTTTTCCCTTCTTTTTGGAATCCTACGCATAGTAAGAAACTCCTATACCAAGTTATTCTTTAGTATGTATTGATATATGATAGTTTTTTAATAAACGAACAAAATGAACTTGAAAGTGAAAACCTTGCAAAGTTAAATTACATAAAATAGATATTAAATTTTTTTAATTTTTATTTTTTTTAATTTTGTTTAAGTAATAGATTCAATCTTTAATTGCAAATAAATATATTATAATTGATATAATTAATAAAGAGTATATGTAAATCTGTTGTTTGTAGAATGTAGTTTGACAAAAGCAACATAATTGATACTTTTTCAAAAATTTTGATTCAAACCATCTCAAAACTTAGGTTTGTTTATAACCAAACACCTCATAAACTTACATTTTTATATAACTTTTTTTTTTTGGCTTAACCTCAATCCCAAACATAAACGTGTATCAAACAATTGCAATAAATACTAGTAACTACCCGTTGTTTGTGTTTTCTCAAACAATACTCGTGGGGCCCTAAATTAGATTTAGCTTCATATCTACTAGCCCAAAATATCTGATATGGACTAACGTTGGCAGTTTATTGTCACATGTAAAGTTGAAAAAGTATCAAGTTTGAGCACAATGACATCTGTAACAATTGACTAGATAGGATCCAGAGGGACATACTAGCTGCCCTGTTTTTCTTTTTTCCTCTTTTGTGTGTGTTTCTCATAACAAACTTCATGTGCACATATAGTGCACAAAGGAACATAATATTATAGCAGTTATAATTAAATAAATAAATAAATAAATTTGCAAAAACTTTTAATTGATTATCCTTGATTCAGCTATGAGCCATTTACTGCAAAAGCTTTAGTGCAATTGTAGTTGAATCCTCTAATTGCTGGTTGACCTACAATAAAGGCTATATTTAGGCACTGTTTGGTAACAGCGTTTCAACTAATGTTTAATGTTTTGACTTGGTCAAACTACTATGTCCTCCTATTTTTGTTGTTCGATAAAGTAGTGTTTTAGATAGTATTTTAGGTAGTGTTTTTGGTTGAAACAGTGTTTGAAGTAGTGTTTCTGAAACGTTAATATTTTTAATGTTTGAGATAGTGGATAGTGTTTTATTTTGACATTTTACCCTCTCTTCATTATTTTTTGGCAATTCTACCTACTATACAATCTTTTTCTATATTTTTATATTTTCTTTTACAAGTATAAATCTAAAATAATATAAAAAGCAATTTTAAATCCTATCTATATCAAAATATATTAAAAAAGTGTAAGTCTTATTCATCCATTTATCATTTTTCTTGACAAAATAAATATTTGATCAATTAAAAAATATTTCTACAATAATAACATTTATTGTAATATTAATAAAATTTATTTATCAAAAGTAATTTTGTTATACTTTAATAATTAAATGTTATTACAAGAAACATATATCTAATTATGAAATAAATTATCTCATTTCAATAATTGCAATAATAATTATATTTATCATAAAATAATAACATAATACCAATGTCTTTTTATGTCATTTTACATTTATCAACTAATCAAACAGCTAATTTTATCGAACACATATTATTCAATCAGCTAATCAAATATCTATCCATTAACAGTTAAAATACAACTGCTAACAACTACTCACTATCTGCTACTTAAACAACTGTCAGCTATTCTAACAGCTAATTTTGCCAAACATGCCCTTAGGTGGGAGGTCTGGAGTTAACCCCTTCAGTGATCAAGTCAATTGTCTAGTGGTGTTTCCTTAATAGGAAAGAATAATTTTTTTCAGAGTATCTTTTGTTTCTTACTAAGAGCCTATTTGGCTAAGCTTACTTGGGCCATATAAGTTGCAAATAGTAAAAAAACATATAAGCAGGTGCTTTTCTAAGTGCTTATAAGCAGCAAAATAAGCATAACCAAACAAGCTCTAAAGATAGAAAGACTTACCCCGAAAAAGGCACCCATTTTACCTATTTATATTGTTCTGGTAACGCCATGTAAATGAGCCTCGTGGGGCGACGAAGTTGGGCATGTTATCAGGGCTTGGGTGAGAGTAGACGTCAGGCCTTTGACGTGGGCCCATTTAGGTCGTGCCAGTGGTCGGGCTCTGTACCCTATCAATATTGAAATTTCTTAATGTATAATATAAGATAGGTGTATTTTGTTTTCAACTTGCCAAAGAGAACCTCAGAAATTTAATGAACAGAAGTGATGAAATCATGATGCATGACAATGGTGATGATCAGCGTTTAGTCAAGAAGGTTACCACTTAAATGCAAAAAGACTTTTTTCCCCTCAGTTAATAATATATATATTTTTAAAAATAATTCAAGGCAAACTTGTAAGCAATTTAATATGTCTTGCTTATATTTTGAACAAAGATATTCCTCCTAAATCATGGTGCCCAAGTTTGGAACTTTACAAATCCGTCTTGTTTCACGTGGTAGCTAAAGTCCAGCTAATTTCAATTCCAGAACATTTGATTCACAATAATTCTTGCTTCAAAAAAATACACTAAAAATTCACAATATTTTGACAAGCAGCCAAACACTTTATCATATTCAAAGAGAAACTAATAAACTTTTCAATGTAACCTACGAGCATGTTATCACTATGGTTTACAAATTAGTAGTATAGATTTAAGCACAACTCATTTGACCATTTTGGGCCGTGAATATTCAAGTTTAGTCCAAGATTGCTACTTTCAGAATTAAGGTTAATTATAACGGCTTATCTATCTTTTTCTCCTGCATTTAGTCAACTTTTTACATTTAGATACCTCCTATTTTAGTTGTATTCCAATGGTTGCCCCACTTTTAACTAACCTTTATTTTAGGTTCTTATTTTAGTTTCACTTTGATAGCTTTCCTGTTTTAAACAATCCATATTTTTATATCTCTTCTTATTTTAGTTAAACACATTATTTTATCTTTTTATGATATCAATATATTTTATTATATACATAGATATTTTTAATTAATTAATTATTAATTAGTATTTTTTTTTACATTATTATATTTAGGGAATTGGAAAGGGATGGGATAGGGACCTCCGACATGTAAGGAGGAAGAAAGAAATGGTTGGGAACCCCCTAAATTTGAAGGGTGAGATGGGGGTTGTTGGAGTATATTTCCCTTATCCAAACCCTTAAATATAAGATAAGGGGTTGAATGGGGTGACCAAAATGTTGCTATAACAATCAATTTCTGAACTGTTTATCTTTTCATTCTTTGCAATTTAAAAATGAACAAAGAAAATTTATCTTTTCATTCTTTGCAATTTTACACTTAAATTACTGAACTATTTACAGTTAATCAGTATTAGCATTATCCTCAAGTATGAATTTTTCTAGTTTTGCATTTGCTACGAATTGAAACGTACTTTTGAAGTGCTTGGGCTTCAGCTTCTCAACTTGCTCCACATTCAGGCCCGTCTCGCCATAAAAACTTATTTTTTTTTCCTTGAGTAAAGTATTTCTTTTGTAACAAGTATTTAAATTGATTTTAAAAAGATTAAAGCTCTTGTGTGAGTTTTCAAAAATAATAAAAATTTTGAGCTTTTTTTACTGTGTTTTCGAAAGTTGCTTGCCATCATAATATAGTTACTTTCTATCGTAAAAACAAGTTACCCCTTTTTCTTCCTTATTGGAATAATTTCAATTCGCTCCCGTATTTTTTTTAAAAAATATTGTACATATTTTAAACAATATATGAGACGCGCGCCATTAGCTTGGATAGACTACTGATGGGGAGTAAATTAGTCCAACACTTTAAAAAGTACAAGTAATTTAAAATTATTATGGTACCAAAAAGAAAAAAAAAAGACAACTGTTTTCTTTGTAAAAACCACTGAAAAATATAGTAAATTAGTCGATTTAAATAAATCAGAAAGTGAGATGAGCGAACAAAGAAAATGCAGTTTCTTTGTATCATAACACTTATTCTCATATGGCATCAGAATTTGAGTCAAGTAATGATCACATATTAGGCTCAAAATTAAATGGTGACACTTGTCGCCCTAGCATATAGCCCCCTACCAGGTACATATACCTAATCCACCGACGCAGTCAAAACCACAGAAAATATGGTAAATTATTCGATTTAAATTTGAATATATATGTCGTCAATAATGCAAAGCTCGGGGTTGAGTCGAAGTTAGGTAACCGAACAAGAAGAAGCGGTTTTAATAAGTCCAAAATAAACGCTGAATTCATAGTTATTTGCATTTAATTTTAAAATTTGATATTTTTTAATTAGTACTATTTTTTGTATTTTTACATATTTATGCTTGAAAAAAGAAATTAAAAACATTATATATAGATTTAAGAGACTTTTGGATATGTTGGAGTTGTAAAATTTGACTTTGCTAGATTTGACCGAAACTTGTATTATTTTATACCACTTTTGGAAATGTATTATGATCAAAGACTTGCCATTATTCTAGAAAGAAGGAGATTGATATGAAAGAAGGAGATTGAGACAAGGACTTTTATTTTATTAAGAGTTGTGTTTAATATTATTTATCTTTAACTTTTAGATTAGTCATTAAAGAGTTTCCTATTAGAAGGGACTCTTAGTCTAGATATTTCTATATATTCTCTAGCAAATTATGGATATTTTCTATATATTCTCTAGAATACTATGTAGATTCATCTATTCATTTATTCAAAAAATATTTTTTAGTAAATTTTATTTTCTTTTAAGCGTTACTTCATGACAATGGAGTTTATAAAGTAACCTTCTTTCTAGCCAAGGATTAATCCAGATTTTGCTTTCTTCAAATCCCGTGAGATTTAAATATTTCTTTCCTTTCACTTTATTTTGATATTTGTCTGTTTACTGATTTAAGAATTAATATTGTCTTGTGGTTATTTAATTTTGTGCGCACTTATTCAATTGCTTGATGATAGGTAGCCAAATAGATTAATTTAATTAGTCTAACGATAATGATAACAGGTCTCTTGTATAAACACATAATCTAACTGAGCGATTGACGCAAGAGAATCGACTTGTAAAATGAGGTCTTTCTAGAAGTTTTATTGCTGCCATTGAGACAATGGTAGGGGAAAATCATAGGGAGTTTAAATCATTATCAACATCGAAAGGAAAGATTAGATTATTAGGCCTTGCTGATGACCATAACTAATTTATCAAAATAGGTGAAAGTCATTATTGTAGCCATCATTGCATCTAGGATCGAGATTGTAGACTAAAACTAAGATTACACCCAAAGCTATGCTTTAATTCCATTGATTTCTCTTTTATTATTGATTTTCTAAATTTATTTTGAATTTAGATTGCATAAATAGATTTTATTTTGTTGTCAATTAATTTTTATAATTTCTGCCTTCTGCCTAGTTTACGTGCCTACGCTTAGGGCTCGTTTGGATTGGCTTTTTTTAAAAGCGCTTTTATTAACAGCTTTTGAAAAACAATTTTTTTTTAAAAGCTGAAAATTCTGGCTTCTAAAAAAAGCTGTATTTGAGCTTTTTTCAGAGTTTCAGCTTTTTTGGAAATTAAATCAAATAGTTATTACAAATTTAATGAAATTTTTTCAGGAAAAAAATGCTTTTTCCTTAAAAAAAAGCCAATCCAAACAGGCCCTTAGTGGTCTAGTGTGCCGGACAAACTTGTTTTATTTTAGTTTTTCACATTAATTTCCCCTATTGCTTGTGGTTTGCTTGATTAATTTGATTGACATAATAAGCATAATTAACTTATCCAATCCCTAAGAATTTGATCTTATCTCACCACGTGCACATTTCATGACGGAGAATGCTGGAAAGTGACGAAGAATGCCGCATTTGAATTTGAGTTAATTGAGTTTTACCTGCTAACTTTTCAAGCATTTGATTAATGAAAAGAGGGGAGTAACCCTAACTCTTACCTTGTAAATTTAATTGTGCATGTGATGAGATAGAGTTGAATCTTCGAGGATTGGATGAATTAATTTATAGTTATTATGCCAATCAAATTAATCAAGCAAGGGGAGCTTAATGCAAAAAACTAAGATAAACAAGTTTTTGTCCAGTGCAATGGACCATTAAGTGTAGGAACATAAACTAGGCAAAAATTATAAAAATTAACTAACAACAAAATAAAATCTACTTATACAATCTAAATTCAAAATAAAGCTAGAAAATCAATATAAAAAGAGAAATCAATGGAATTAAAAGTTTTAGCCTTGGGTGTAATCGTAGTTTTGGTCTGCAATTCTGATCCTCGATCCATTGAAAACGTTCACCTATTTTGATAAATCATATATGGTTGTCGGTATCGTCTGGTGTTGATAATGGTTTAAATCTCCGTTTATTTTTTCCCACTATCGTCTTACCAACTAGACAATCCCATTATCGTCTTACCAACTAGACAGTCTAACCCAAATATATCAGATATGGTAGTCTAACCCAAACAAATCAGATATGGTTGTCGGTATCGTCTGGTGTTGATAATGGTTTAAATCTCCGTTTATTTTTTCCCACTATCGTCTTACCAACTAGACAGTCCCATTATCGTCTTACCAACTAGACAGTCTAACCCAAAGAGACCCGCAGGGTTTATCAACTAGATAGTCTAACCCAGAAAGGCTCGTAGGGTCTATCTAATGGTAGCAATAAAATTTCTAGAAAGACCTGATTCTAAAAGTTGATTCTCTCGCGGTAATCACCAGTTAGATTATGTGTTTATACATGCGACTTGGTTGCTACTATCATTAGATTAATTAAATTAATTTATTTGGTTACCTAATATTAAGCAATTGAATAATCGCACTTAAAATTAAACAACCACAAGACAATATTAATTCTTAAATCAATAAACATACAAATACCAAAATAAAAGTGAAAGAAGAGAAATAATTACCAAAATAAAAGTGAAAGGAGAGAAATAATTAGATTTCATAGGATTTGAAGAAATTAAAATCTAGATTAACCCTTGGCTAAAAAAAAGTTTAGAGCTCCATGGTCATGAAGTAACGCCTAAAAGAAAATAAAATCTATCTACTGGAAAATATTTTTTGAATAAATGACTAGATGAATTTACGTAGTTTTCCTGAGAATATATAGAAAATATGTAGACTAAGACGGTGTTTGGTTTGGCTATTTTTCTGGTTAAACCGGCTTAAAGTCTAATTTAAGCTAATGAAAGTATTTGTTTTAATTAAAAACGTGCTTTTTTTAAGTAGCTTTAAGTAGAAAATAAAAAATTTTCCAACCCCAACTTTTGCTTTTTATGGCTTTAAGCACTTTAAAAAAAACAAGTTTGACCAAATCATTTACTATCTTATCCTTACCTTTTTATTTTTATTACTAAAATATCTTTACTCTTTTATCTTATACTTATCTTTTTAAATTCTATTTTAATGTCTTTAATAGTTATTTTAACTATATAATTTACTTTTCAACCCACTTTAATCAAACATATAAATACTTATTTTTATAACTACAACTTTTATTCAAACACGTAATTACTTAAAGTTGACAATAAAAAAAAGTCATTTAAAATCAGAAATGCTGTAAGTAGCTTTTTTATAAGACAAACCAAACACCTTCTAAGAGTCCCTATGGATAGGAAACTCTGACTAATCTAAAAGGAAAAGGTAAATATCTTTGATACAATTTTCAATAAAATAAAAGTCTTTTATACCAATCTCCTCCTTCTAGAATAAATGACAAGTCTTTGATCACAATTTCTCTCCAAAAGCACAGTAAAATATGTCCAAGCTTTGGTCAAATCTGGTCAATCCCACGTAGAACTTTCGGGCCCAGTAAAATAAATTTTTATAGCTCCAAACATGTCCAAAAGTTTCTTGAATCCATATACAATACTTCTAACTTCTTTTTCAGACAAAACATGCAAAGTTACATAAAACAACACCAATTAGAAAGCATCTAATTCTAAAACCAAAAATACATAAAACAACACTAATTAGAAAACATCTAATTCTAAAACTAAACACAAATAACTATGAATTCAATGCTTATTTCAAACTTAGTAGGTTTCCTAATATCGTGGTACTTATTCTTACAAACCATCAAAATTCGAGTCAAATAATCATCACACATAACGTTTAAAATTAAGTGAATTGAGGAATCAAGTCACCTAGCATTCCTCGTACGAAGTATGTATATACCTAATCCACCCAATCACTTTAATATGTTATAACATATCTTCATATTTTTTCTATTATATCTACTTGTATTTCTCTTTTCAGTATATATATCTGATATATGAATTTGAAGTATCAAAACAATTGAAATGTCTAATGTATGAGTTTCTTAATGGTGTATATAACCTAAACAACAACAATGATAATAATAACAACAATAATAAGATTATAAGTCAATCGAGATTCAAAGCTCTTTGTAAAGGACGCATAAACTAATATATGAGCAAAAGTAGTAGTCAAGTTGCAAGCTGTTGTACCCAAAGTGGAAAGTTGAGTTAAGACATTTAATGTATTTTACGTTTTTCTAAATTCGATTCCCACTCACCTATCTTTTTGTAGATATATATAACCAAAAACATGTATTTATTTTCTTCTTACTTTTTTCAACATCGAGAGAATCACATTTGCCATTAAAATAATCCATAAAACAATTATTAAGATGACAAATCATAAAATAAACTAGTAACTACTTAATTAAGATATCACAAACTCTAACCAAAAAATATTTAAGCATTAAAATAAAGGATTAGACTCCCCATAGCAATGCAACAATGTCAAAAAAATTTTCTTGTATTGTTTTATAGAACAGATTCACAAATGGTTAGTGCAAAAAAACCATCTCTTTTTGGATCTCTCTCTCCCCCCATCTTCCATCGGTTATTTTTATTATTATTATTATTATTATTATTATTATACCTGTTCAACAAATTGCATCAGCAAATGAAGAGGCAAAAAAAGAACAACTGTAGATATCTCTAGAATATTTAATTTAAAAGTTCTTTTTTTTTTTCGGGATTAATTTAAACGTTCATACTTACAATTTAAAGCAACTAAAAAAACTTTTAATGTCACACACACACACACACACACACATATATATATATATATATACACACTAGTATATCACACACACACACACATATATATATACTAGTATATCACTTGTGCTATTGCATTAATTAAAGGAAGGAAAATTAAATAAAGTGAATTATGGAAAAACAACTTGAAAAAGGTTAAAAAGTTTTCAGGGGAGAAATTAAAGTATAAGAGAGAAAAATGAAAGCGGAAGAAACTTTGGCTTACCATAAAAAGGAAATACTTAAAAACGTTAATTTTTTTATATATACATACATATATATAATATATATATGTATGTATATATATATATGTATATATGTATATATGTGTATATATATATATATATATATATATATATATATATATCTTAGAAAGACAATATAGTGGAGTCTGAGCCTAAGATGGCCTCCCCAGTGCTCATGCTGAGTGGGAGCTGCCGGAGAGATTGGGCTTTCCAATTAATGAATGTAGTAAAAATGTGCACTACATATTATATTGTAGTTATACTATAATAATATAATAATTTTTATAAATTTATAAAAGCACGACTCATTATTTCTCATGTCAGAAGTTTCCTGACATATTT
This sequence comes from Cordia subcordata, assembly GCA_028554755.1. Taxonomy (NCBI): domain Eukaryota; kingdom Viridiplantae; phylum Streptophyta; class Magnoliopsida; order Boraginales; family Cordiaceae; genus Cordia; species Cordia subcordata. The sequence continues at coordinate 12,026,996 of JAPTOF010000006.1, read as the reverse complement.
TCATAAGCCATAAGAGGTTATTGTATTATTATCATTTTACTATAGAATAATCTAACAAGGAATGGGTAAATCTTTTTAATTTATCAACAAACGTGGTAAGGGTAAAGACAAATTAATATTGTTGGATGCTCATTGCTCCCCACTGCCTGGCCAACCTAACACACATGCCTAAGAGTTTATTTGGATTGACTCCTTTTAATAAAAAAATATTTTTTTTTAAAAATTACTTTTTTATAATAAATATTTGGCCTAGTATAAAAAAATGTTCAAATTTAATTTTTTTTTCAGATGCTAAAAATTTTAATTTCTCAAAAAATATACTTTTTAAAAGTTATAAAAAAAGCCACTTTCAAAGAAAAAAGCATAAACTGCAAGAATCCTCCTATATTTTATCATAATTGCGTGTTACCTCCCTACAGTTCTAAAATAGACAAGGGATCCCTGTGGTCTTAAAATGTATAGCATACATGTTCCGAAAAATAGACACGAGACCTCCTAGTGATCCTCAAAATGTATAGTACATATGTCTCTTAAAAGAGATGTCCATACCTATTTTAAAACTATAAGAAATAATATTCACTTGTGATAAATCATAGAGAGATTTGGTGAAATCAATTCAAATGAGTCCTAAATCACCCATACGACTCGTAAAAGCACCCGCCAGTGTTATCATCGAGAAGTGTCACGGTCTCATTAGTTTGCATTTCCACACCAATTAGAAAATGTACATATTGCCCCCAGGGGCATAGGTGAGTTGGTAAGTGGCCAGGTGATTAGGGTGGAGACACCCTGACAACGCGGGATCGAGTCCGTGTGGCGGCAGTACTCCGCTGAAATATTGCGGGGGCTGTTGCTGGATTTCCACGCCCGTTGGTCCTCTCCCTGGTCGGGTTGCCACTCACGCACATCCCTCGATTTACCTCCCGCCTGGTTAAGGGGCCTCTGGCCAGGTGGAAAAGGGGTTCTCCTTTAGTTAACCCTTTTAGAGAAAATGTACATATCAGTGGCGAACCAAGCTGTAGTTAATAACGTAGACGACAAAAGCAGGTGGAGAATCAAACGCTCTTTGAATATAAAGCGTGGCCTAAGGACATGTAAAGTGTGACCTCTTTGAATATCCATTAGTGATCGACATGTAAAGTGTGTGCAGCCACCATTTTAACATCGCCTCAATTATGCATCATTAAATGGCATCAACTTGATATCTTGTAACTTTTGACCAGACTTCCTCAAGTATCAGCTCGTTCTACCCATCAACAGTGTTCGCTCGTCGAACTTAGATTTTCTCGTAATATTGTTAATTATGATTGTCTTCAAATTATTATATTTTGCATTTATTGTAAGAATTATGTTTCACCGAACACATATGTTGTAAGATTAACAACATAAAAAATGATATTAAAAACATTTAACTAATAACTTCCTTATCTGAAAGAATAAAAACCCACTATAATGAGAAATGTAAAGATTACTATTAAGGACCCAAATTGACATATGATAAAGAAAATCTCAGTATATAGTCAGACCATAACCCATATTGTCAATGAAAGAATGGAATATTAGATGTGATAACTTTAAGATCTCATAACCACACTAGGTCAACATTTCATGAACATGGAGTGTGACGAGTGCAACAATTATTTTCAACCCAAAGGTCAATTACTCCAAATGCCATTTGGAAAAAATTACAAGTTCTGCCTTCCTTAATGAAGCAGCAATCTAGTAAAGTCAAATGATTATTTTCTTTTTCCCTTTCTTTAAAAATAATCTTTAACATTCCTTAGACTCCTTTTCTACTTTCATTTTCAAACTTTTTCTTTTCCAAAGCTTGTATCATTTTTCATTTTATGGTACCAAGTTTATTATATTTAATGAAAAAGAGAGATGCTTTCTTTGTTAGCTTTCCTTGATATGTCCTATCATGTTCCTAGGTCTAAACACTTTGCTCGTTTCCAATTGGGACACAAGACTTGAATCACAAGAAACCATTTCCAGAATCTTGAATGTAAAGCAAAAAAAAAAAAAAAAGGCTATTTGAACAATGTTTTGTCTTCTTTCTAGCTTTCCCTAATGGATTAAACAGAAACAAAGGAGGGGGGAAAAAAAAAAAAGGTGGCACACACAAAGACATTTGGTAAAGAATTCCAAGCCAATTTAGTACAATAATGTAGTGGCTTTAATATGTTTGGTATGTTATTACATGTGATAGGCTCATACAACCTACCGGTCTAACTACCATTTGCACAGTCGACAAAAGCAAATTAATGAAAGATATTGAAGAAATTGACAAGCAGAGAGAACATCCATTGATGACTATCCTCAGTTGGTATCATAAGATGTAAGAGCAGATTGCAGCTTATGGAAAGTGGGGACTGTGTTTCCCTGGTCCCACTAATTTAACCTCTACTCATCCTGTATTATTTTTCGCCAAAAAAGGGGAATTACAAAAAGTATATTCGTATAGTTATCACGTTACGACTCCCGAATTGTAAAAAAATTAAATTCTAGATCTACCCTTACTATATAAACTGCAAAATTTCAATACTACATGGTAAATTTCCAGGTTTGTGCAGGTGATGGAATTGGGGGAGGCGCCTATATGTGACAATTTTTGTCCTACGCATAATTATTCCTTTCTTTGTTTGTCACAACTAAATTAAAATAACGTATCTAAAAACATGGTCCACTTTAGTCCAACGAGGTACGAAGTGTGATTAATGTTGCTGTTGGCTGAAAGTGTTGCCTACCTCTCACCCAATATACACAACGGAACTTAACTGTACTTGTTAATAAGCCTTTATAGGTAAAAAGTCCTTTTTTTTTTTTTCAAAAAAAAAAAATCTGAATTACATCTCTGATTTGCAAATGATATATTGTGGCAGTATCTTAAAGCTTATTCTTTTTTTTTTTGTTCTTTTTGGGAAATTTAATTTCTATTTTTTTTTCACTTAAGATGTTGCATCACCATTACTGTAATTTCCAAACTCGTGATTATTATTTGTCCTCACTTTCATTGCTTACATTGGGTGGATCCATATACATTCTTGTGAATGTCAACTCCGTCGTACTTTAATGTCTTTTTAAGTAATTAATGCCTCGTACTATAGATACACAAGTGGTTTGAACTCTGTATCTTATATGATAATTGTGTACTATACTGGTGACAAATTAAATAAAATGAAAAAAGAAGTAATGTCTTCTCCATTTGAAGATTCTTTAAGGAATTGAAAGAATGAACATTTTAATATTTCGGAAGAAATTAAGGTCATTTTTTGAGATTAGACGATTGAACAAAAATTTAACAAATAAAACCAACTAAAGGGAAAAAAAAAAGGAATGAAAGAAGAAGTCGGCATGAACTTAAAGTCATGCAGACTTTGATTACTTTAATATATCCACCTAAGGAAGAGTTGGATTTTTTACAATGTAAATGAAGACAGTGAAAAATGTCAAACAAAACAATTATTAGTGAATTGGTGAATCCCATTATTATTAACCTTTTTCCCATAGTCTATGATTTAGTGATTAAGAAACGACTTCAACCCAGCAATTCATATAGCTTTAATTAATTACTCGAAAGAATTTAATATTGGTAAAAGAAACAAGCTTTTTAAAGTGTTGGATTGCAAATTTTAATATTCATGGTTGCTTTGTTTTGTTTCTAACCCTTTATTAAATGATATAAAGACACGAATCGATAATTAAAAAGAATCACACATTAAAGTATGAAAAGAGCACCACTTAATTCCAACGACTCACATGTCTCACGTCCTTTAGCGTCGTCGGCTATCATTTGTACCATTGTGACCTAACGTCTAATCTTATAGTGTGAACGAAAAATTTATTCATGCTTTAAAGTTTGAGAATTTTACTGGATTGGTTTATTGTGGTTATTCTTATTTTTGGTGTAGGTCGTTACTTATGTGACAAAAAATTTCTCCATCTTAAGATAGTTAGACTTAATATTGCCAGTTATCGGAGCTTCTATTCAAAACTTTTAACACTTCATCTTCTGGCATTCTTCTAGCACCCAACAAGTGTCAGACTCTACACATCGTGTTGCCACTTAGCAAGTCCTATGTTTTCAACAAACAGTGACTATACGCGCTGGTATGTGCTGCTTTTTTTATTAAAAAATAGGAGAGTACCCCTTCTCCAGAGATTATGGGGTCATTTTGTCGAGTTCCTTTGACATGGTTGAGATGAATGTGGCACTACAAAAGACTTGATTAAAGGAGGTGGTTTTGTTGAGTTTCTCTTGTTTTAAGATGAATGTGGCACTACAAAAAAATTTGCTTAAGAAGCGGTTTTATTTCAAATAGATTATCAGCCTATTTGGCAAAGCTTATTTGGAGCTTGTAAGCTGCAAATAGAAAAAATGTTTTTTTTTTTCTAAGAGCTTATAAGCTCCAACATAAGTAGAGTCAAACAGGCTCTATATATTTCAAAGTTTAGATCCTAGAATGATCTCGAAAAACTTATAATCAGTATCACTTAAAGTGAACTTTGCGCTAAATTTTTTCCTTTTTACGTTTTTAGCAAATTAAATACTGTGTGAGCTTTTTTCTACTCTAAAAATATACGTCTTACCCTATGGTGCATATTTTTCTACTCTAAAAATATTTAACTATTGTAGAACATGTTTTTAACGTTATAGGTCTAATTAATTTAATTTGGCTGATGAGCTAATCATAGACAATAATTTGTCTCTTATCAATTAGTTTATTCAACTATTTCGAAGAAAGTGGGGTGACATCTTATTAGTATAATCTTCTAATTCTAAGTGCACTGCACCTAACTATTTCAAGCTAGCATTTGCAGCCTTTTTAACTTGTGACAAGTATATATATTACTTAATTTAATATGCAAATTAATTAAATAAGATGTTTATCTTCTTCACTTTTGGAATAGATATTGTCAACCGACCCCTTCAGATGTAGAAAATTAAACAGTTAAAGAAAATGTATTTGATAAAATTAATTCTTCAATTAGCTAATGAACATAAGATGATGTATATTAAAAGGACATTAATATCATGTTATTATTGTTATTATTATGATAATGATTATAGCTATTATTATTATTACTACTATTAAAATAACACTATTTATTTTATAATTAGATATATGTGTAAAATAATATTAATATTTTATTGTGAAAGCATAGTAAAATATTTGTTTTTGATAAATTGTTTGTATCAATACTATAAGAATAATTTTTAAACAGATCTGAAGTTTTTTTTTTAAAAAGAAAAATACTAAATGGACCAATAAAATTCATACTTTTTAAATAGAGTTTGGCATTTATAGAATTTGAAATTGATCTTTATACTATTTTGGATTTATATTTGAGAAATAAAATGTAAAAGATGTAGATATATGAGGAAGGTAAAAAAAATGAAGATTGGAGAGACAATAGCTAGTTTCATGGATAGGATTGCCAAAAGAAAGTTTAAATACTTCAAAACTATTATGACATGTTAGAATTTTTAACTTCTATTAAAAATTATATGAAACACTAAAAGCTCCTTAAAAGGTTACTTGAACACTAATTTACTAAATGACAATAATCTAATAAAGTAGTATTTTGACTCGACTTGAAAAACTATTTTTAAATATTATTGAACACGGCCTTAAGAGGTGCTACATCAATAAATGTTAATTCTTTCGCACTCTATTTCTATTAATTATTCTATGAAATAATTGCTTTTTGATACCCAAAAAAAAAAAAGAAAATTATGTCAGAGAAGTCCCTCTAATTTTTCCTTTTCCTTTTCAAGTTAGTGCAGATTGTTTAGAAAGATCCATTAATTTCTATGGTTTTGAAAAGAAATCACTTTCAAAATTTCCTTTCTATCCACAAGCCTTGGTTACTTTTTGTCATATAATAAAACAGAAAACTTCAGAAACACCAAACAAGCAAAAATCAAGAAAGTACATTATACTCTTTCAAAAACTCAAATAATTATTCAAATAGAGGTTAATGTTCGTATAATTCGATGTTCCAACTCCCATGTTATAACTTTTAACTTTAAACTTCCTAAAGTCAAAGATCGATATTTTCAAATATTAACATATAGCCAAAAAAAAGAAGAAGTTATTTTAAAGATATTGAAGATATTTTGTATTATGTTTGAGAAAAGTAATCTTTTCATTTCTTTAAAGATATCTAAGTTTCTTTTCAAGATAAGAAAGTGTAACTAAATTTGGTAGGTACAAATTTGTTTATGTAAATTTGTTTATCTAAATATTTTTTTGCCAACCAAAAAGTAGAAAAATCTAGATCGTGAAATGCCTCACTTACATCTACAAAATGATAACTTTGTCTACATATAAATGCATGTCAAATAATAAATATAGCAAAAAGATGAAAAGGGCATTATAATAGAAATAGATAAAAAGAAATGAAAATTATATCTAAATAAAACAAATCAAAGTGCAATATTTAAGATATTTTACCATCTATATTTTGGCAACTTAATTAGTAATAGTTCGTTTAGTTTGGTGCTTTGAGTTGACTTAAGTTATTTTTGAATAGTTTGAGCACAAGGGAAATTATGCATTGAAAAGTTGCAATAAATTATTCTTGTTGAGCTTTATAAATAAGCCTTTTTTTCCTTAAAAAAAGTTCAAATATTAAGATTTTGCTACACTCTGAAATTACATAACCAATGATGTAAACGGCATGGAAAATAAGAGATAAATAAATAATATACTGTTCCTGACCAAGATAGCTAGGAAAAGTATAGTGTATACATGTTAATTTAAAGTAGTGCAGCTTTGAAAAAAACGTTATTATATTTTGACTTATAATAATTGTTGATCTTTGAGTTGACAAGAATCTGAGTGATATAAAATTTAAATTTTAAACCTTAAAATCTAAATACATGCACCTGAAGTATTAATAGAATTGGAGGGAATCGATTAGGTCATAATATTACAATATTGAATTATAATTTAATTAATGGTTGTAAATTGTTTTGATACAGTTTTTTAACATTAAGATATTGAGAAAAATTCTTAGCGTATTAACTTGGTACCTTAAATACATTAACAAAGAGATTGATTAATAATAATAAGTTGATGATACAATCATGATACAACAGTAATAAAATCGTTTGAAATCGTTTCTTCTTATAACATGTATCATATCATGTGAAAATGTAAATTTTGTATTCATTTGGCCAGATTATATGGCCCTTTTTGTATGTTGCAATGACTTTGAAAGGAATGGTCATTGAAGGCAAAATAAAATTTATTTTAGAATGCTTCTAGAATACTTTTTTTTTCCTTGTATTGGGATAAAATTATTAAAAATAAATGCTAGAGTAGAATACATAGTTTCTTTAATGTTTCGATAAAATCATCTTAACAAGTTGGATGGACTGCAAATTAATTTAATAGGCCAAAACAGCCATATTCTTTTAGTTAGTATAAGTTATGCATGATAACCAATTCTTTTTTTTTTTTCTTTTTCCTGCAACTTGTAAAAATGTGATATATCTAGTACCATAATATAAATTTATAAATATAGCAGAACATAAATGGCCATTATCTGGTCAAGTAATAATAAAATATTGCTCAACAATTCAAAAATGGAGAAATGATTGTGGATTTAATAAATAACTATGTCCATTCCTTTTCTGGAACTACCAAGATACATCAAATTTTACGTTGAGGTAGAGGATTTAAACGGGTTTAAACTCAAGCAAGCAATTGAGAAGTTGTGAAAAACAAATTATCTTTTTTCTTTCTGTGTTTAATTTCCAATTACTTCATTTTAGAAAGCTCATTAATTGTTAAGTTGAGATAAGAAATGCTTTTTGCAACTTTATTTTAAAAAAGACTTGTCTCATTGAATGAGCTTTCTGACTTCAACTAATCATACCAATTAAAGAAATAAAAAAAAGAGCTAAAATTGCATTTCCTTCTATTTATTATCATTCGAGTGTACCAAACAACACCTTTAGTTAATTCTTTAGTTACTAGCCAACCCTCCAATATCAATAATTCTATGTCTATATTCTATTATAATGCTATTAAAAAATTAATAATTATAAATTAAAATAATAATAATAATTTATTTTAATACATCATCACTACTTCATCTAAAGAATCCAACATTTCTAATTGCTGACGACTAACAAAGAGTTTATATGCAGCGTCAACTGAAAGAAATAAGTTGGTTGAATCCAAAAACCTCGACCCCCCCTCCATCTTATCTAACGGTCAACTCCTACCAGCCCCACACGCTCACTCTCCTTACCCCCCCCCCCCGCCCCCCACCTGGTCTGATCTACGTCTGCTGCAGTGATGAGATCACCAGAGAAAGCCCTTTTCCTCAGTTTTTTTAATTTGCTTTTGTTTGTTTTTATATCCTTAAATCAATCAGACCCCACCTTCACCTATCCCTTTCTTACACACACACACACACAATACACACTGAGACAAGCCACATAGCTTTCTTCACACCCCATATAATAAACCCTTAAATCTTAATAACAACCTTAAAAAACAATAAAACACACTACTCTCTCCTCAACTCCCTTATGGGCTTTGTGGACATGTCTAATAATCCTCCATCTTCTCACCATACCAAAAGCTTTCTTCCCTCTCATGCCCTCTCTCTCAGTCTTGTATGCGTCACCTCCTTTCTTCATCTCTTGCATGTCTAAGAGCTCGTCTAAATTGACTTTTGTTAGAAGTATTTTATTTAACGACTTCTGAAAAATATTTTTATGAAAAATTAAAAATACTAGTTTCTAATTATAAAAAAAATACATTTTTTATATAAAAATATTTTTTTTTCTTAAAAAAAAAAAGCTAATCTAAACATACCCTAATATTTGTCCATTTTTTTTTCCTATGAGTGATTTATTTTGTTCATACAGGCTGGAATTTTCGGAAATGCTGCAGCTGCGACACCCGAGGCCTCCAACATGGAGGTGGAGGAGGGCGGGGGCGAAGGAAGCGGAGGAGGAGGAGGAGGAGGAGGGCGAGGTGGGGGCGGTGGCGGCCGGGGAGAAGAGACGGTGGAGATCAGCAGTGAGAATTCGGGGCCGGTGAGGTCGCGCTCGGATGATGATTTTGAAGCCGAAGGGCAGGTGGAGGAGCAGCATGGCGATGATGATGACGAGGATGAAGAAGACGACAACAGTAATAAAAAGAAGAAGAGGAAAAAATATCACCGACACACTGCAGAACAAATTAGAGAAATGGAAGCGTATGTCCTCTTACTCCATATTGATATTTACATATATACAACATATATAAAACGTGCTCATCACCATTTTTATATATCTATCTCAACTTCTACAACTATTTTTATATGTATATACATACTTTTTTAACTATGTATACTTTCAATGGTAAATTACTTAAAGTTGCAGTTAGCGGCGTAACGCAATGATTCGTTATAATGGTCAGCAATTACGTATGAAGATAATGATTCGTCAGGAAATTATATCATTTTCAGCGGCTTGTATATTCATCCAGAGAGCCAAGCAGTGACGGTTTCACCAGTGATGTTTAGCAAATCGTTGGAAAAGAAAATAAGGACACAAAAATTGCCCAGAAAAGTCAAAGAAAGCGTCAGGAAAACAGTGGCTTCTCTAGTATGCATATAAGATTTTATGTTGGTTGGAATATCTATCTCGATTTTAGGTTTTTTACGAATAATATTCCATGATTGAATGGTAGTGAACCGTTGATGACTTAGCTCGGAATCTATGGAGAAAGTAACTACTGCTCAAGAACATTTACCAAGATAGATTTAGTACACAGTTTTTCACAAATGTCGAACATACAGCAACTTTATTGTAAGTTAAAAAGAAATGTAATCATAAAGATAACAGAAGGGATTGATACAGCTTTAGAAGACATGACTATAAAGTTAAAGCTGACTTAAAAGTTAGTCTTTTTTGGCTAGATATATATATTCTTCCCAAAACGACATGTTTAAATGTCACTTAAGTAATAATAAAGCAGTGTTTGATGTACATGCACATATAAATTTGCTGTATATATATAATATTATAAATATTCAAATTCAAATTAAATTAGCAAGCTCTTTTTTTTTTCTGTGAGAATTTTTGACTTATTTGATATAAGCTAGTGCAGTTTATTCAAGGAGTCACCTCATCCAGATGAGAAGCAAAGGCAACAACTGAGCAAGCAATTAGGTCTGAGTCCAAGACAAGTGAAGTTCTGGTTTCAAAATCGTCGTACACAAGTAAAGGTACTAGTCATACCCACATGAGGCTGCAACAATATTCTTTCAGCATTAAATGCATATGGGTTCCGCAACAAGAGAATCTTTATATCACTCCCTCGAATGATACTTCACTTAATTTCTCCATAGATCATAAATATTTTGACTTTATAAAAATTACGTAGTGGAAGTATAATCAAAGTGATACATAACAATACTCGTGAAACAGTTAAAGTTTTGTGAATTTGAGATTTTATGATACTTAGTGCATGTAATCATTACGAGTAAGGACTTATGTCGAAGATTTGTCAAAAGAGAATTTTAATATCACTCAAACGATCCTTCACTTGATCTAGTACGAATTATGCATTTAATGTCGACTTTCTCTTCTTTGTGAATTATAAAAACTCCGTATAGAAAGTATATAATGAAGTATTATTCGAGCAAAAAATAACAATTTTGGTGATAAAGGTTGGAGTTTTGTGGATTTGAGATTTTATAGTGCAAAAATGCATGTAATTATTACAAGTACAATTATTATGTTGAAGAATAGTCGGAAGAGAATCTTTATATCACTCGAATAATACTTCACTTGATGTAGTACGAATTCATGCATTTAATGTCAAGTTTTGCTTCTTTGTAAATCATAAAACTTTCACCACATAGAAAGTATAATAAAGTATCGTTTGAGTGAAAGATAACCATTTTCGAAATAAAAGTTGAAGTTTTTGTAGATTTGAGATATCATGGTACTAGTGCATGTAATTATTACAACTGAGGACTAATTGATCTTAGATAATCAAATTAACCAATTATCAAGAAATTATATCTTCAGAATATAGTTGCCATCATCATGATATCTAGTTATGCTTTTCATAATTATTGTTGCAGGCCATACAGGAGCGTCATGAAAATTCTTTGTTGAAATCTGAGATTGAAAAACTTCGCAAGGAGAACAAAGAGTTGAGGGAAATCATTAAAAGTGCTTCTTGTCCCAGCTGTGGCTTTGCTACCTCTTCCAGGGATGCCATCATTGCCACGGAAGAGCAACAGCTACGAGCAGAAAACGCAAGACTTAAAGCAGAGGTTCGAACAATATTAAATTTGCCACCATCATCATATATATTTTGAGCTTGTTGCAAGGGCTATAAAAATATTAAAAATTGTTGTTAATGACTATATGTAATATTTTTTAAGTGTTGTTTGAAGTCTTATTGCATATTTTCTATTGCAATGGTATTTTACGAATAAATTGTAAATGATTTTTTAAAACATTTTCTTTAGATTTTATAGTTAAAAATCATAACAAATTCATTAGTATTTACTATAAATAGTTGGAAAAGGTAAAAATTATTAGTACCTAACAAAACATATATACATCCTTTTGCACCTTCATTCTTCGAGAATCAAAAAGATCATTTTCAAGTTTGCATTTGTTCATTTGGAATCAGCGTTCTTCTAGTTCATTTTTATTTAATATTTTTTCTCTATTTTTTTTATATCATTCCTTAAGTCTCATAAATTTGATCGTGTAAAATTTGATCCTTTTTCTCATCAAAGGAAGGGTACGAAATAAACCAGATTGATTTTTCAATCAAAAGTATAACTTAATTAGTACAATGGTTAGATCAAATTGCTAACAAAGTTTTTGTTTTAAGCATCGCTTAAAAGTCATTTGCATATAACATATATATGGCGAAGATTTTTAATTTCAACTATTGTTGCAATAGGTTTAAAAATGTTATATATAGTGAAAGTAAAATTTTAAAATGGGTAGAACTTACCTAATGAGATAAGACTCGATTCGTTTAGTTTCACTTACACTCTCACACACAGAAAATGTATAAATTGCAGATTGAGAAACTAAGAGCATCAGTTGGGAAATATTCATCATATGGAACATCGCCAATTAACTCAACAAGCTCTTGGGGGTATGATCAAGAGAACAGAAACACATTAGAGTTTTACAGTGGCTTTTTTGGGCTGGAAAAATCGAGGGTGGTGGAGATTGGAGACCGAGCAGTGGAGGAGCTGAAGAAGATGGCTGCGTCTGGTGAACCGCTATGGATGAGAAGCCTCGAGACTGGGCGTGAGATACTAAACTATGATGAATATGTGAAAGAGTTTGTTGTTGAAAATTCTAGTAATGATGATCATCACATGAGACAGCTGCCTAAGAGATCTATTGAGGCTTCGCGAGAAACTGGAGTTGTGTTTTTGGACATCCAACGACTAGTTCACAGCTTCATGGATGTGGTAAGATTAAGATTAATTGTTGGGAACAAGGTCACATGCATATGTTAAAAACAGAAAAAAAAACACATCATATTCTTAGTGTGCGGCGCTTTGTTTATGTTCATGATTCAACTTCTAAAATAATTTACTATTATTTAATAATCGTTAATCGTATTCCAAGGTAAAATTTACATTACTTTTCTAATGTAATTTGTGTAATTAATTGATTATCTTTTATATTTTAAAATTTACCATATTATCTCTTATACTTTTCAAAAGGTTTCACGCTACCTTCCTATGGTTTAATTTGTCTAATTAGCTAAACTATTCTAGTTTGTCTAGTTAATTGAATTACCCCTTATATTTTTTAAACTTTCGACATGACCCTCTATACTTTAGACTATTCAAAAGGTGGTACGACCATCTTTTTTTTGTATTATAATTTAAATGTCGTCAGCTGAAAATAAGGGTATAACACTCATACAAAATTATATAACATATTGCAAGTTATAGCACTCATGCAAAAAAAGACACATATAATGCACAAAAAAGTTAATTTGAATGAGAAAAATTAGAGTACTCTTTTACCGGTAAAAAGTTATATTCCACATTTTGAAAAGTAAAAGGAGATAATGTAATAAAGTACATTTTACCCTTTTATCTTTTGCAATTGCATGCAGTAATTTGCTTATAAAACTAACACTATGTTTGGATTGAGGGGAATGGGGGAAGGGAATAGATTAGGAGGGATTTAATGATCCGTTCCCTTGTTCGGGTAAAAAAGATTTGGAAAGATGGGGTTAAAAGGGAATTGGTCTTATTCCCTCATTTCCTTTAATATAGATCTTCTCAAATTGGGGGAACTGGAGGGAGAGGATTTTCTTCCCAAATTGGGGGAAATGGAGGGAGAGGATTTTTTTTTTTTATTGTAATGACTTTTTTTTTATTTTATGTTTAAATATAAAAGTAACAAAGGGTATAAATGTTAACTTTAAATATAAAATATATCTATTCTTTCTATTTGTTTTCCAATCCAAACAGAAGAAAACTACAATTCTTCGTAAACCTTTCATTCGCAAAATTTTTTCACTGCAAACAAAAATTAATCATTTTCTCTCTTTTCATTTATAATCCCATCCTTTCCTTCTTTTTATTAAATTCTCCTCCTTAAATCCAAACACAGGATAAAAGAACTAGGTTCGCTGTCACAATTCACTGCTTTCACGTTGCAAGTATTCTTATGTACGTGTAATGGCTTCTTTTAAGCACGTGCGTTTACTGTTTCTTTTCTTCTGCAGAACCAATGGAAAGAAATGTTTCCATGCATGATTGCAAAAGCAGCCACAGTTGACACTATTTGCAGTGGTGATGCTGCTACTAGAGACGGCGCCATTCAGTTGGTGAGTCGCATTTGCAGCCACGATCACAACTGTCTTCTTTGTATACAACGTTATGAAAAAGATTTAACGATAATAATCAGATGATACAGTTATAATAAAACAAAATGTTTTCCGACCAAGGCTTGGTCCTCAAGATTCTACATGTTTCAGATGTTTGCGGAGCTGCAAATACTGACCCCAACGGTGGCCACAAGAGAAGTGTATTTTTTCCGCTGCTGCAAACAATTGAATGCTGAGCAATGGGCAATTGTTGATGTTTCTGTTGATAAACCCCAAGAAAATGCTGATGCCTTTGTAGCCAAATGCAAGAAGCGCCCCTCCGGTTGCATCATCGAAGACAAATCAGATGGTCACTGTAAGGCACGTACAGTTTAAACCGTTCTAAAGGGGCAAGATATTCTCTAGGATCCTCTTACAATAACCTTTATATAATATAATTAAATGAACACATGTCTGAAAGGGTTTTTAAGATTCAGAATGCACTTTTTCATCGCGAAACCATCTTCATTTAGTGACCCATTTTATTTCTTTTTTCAGTCTCTAAGTTTCTGTAGCTCGCCTAGCTAGCTTTTTCTAGTAGTGTAACACTTGCGAAGAATAATGAAATAATAACCTGATATTATGGCTCTTACACTTCAGGTGACCTGGGTTGAGCACTTGGAATGCCACAGAGGCACAGTCTATGCCATGTTTCGGGCAGTAGTCAACAGTGGGTTAGCTTTTGGTGCAAAGCATTGGATGGCAACATTGCAGCAGCAATGTGAACGACTTGTGTTCTCCATGGCCACAAACCTTCCCACCAGGGATTCAAGTGGTAAGAGCACTGTAACACCTGATCGTACTTTGGTCTCTTATAGAAAATGTGTTCGGTCTCTATTGACTAGTAGTTTCTAGTATTATCAACTCGAGTTTAAACATTTGACCAATTAATTAAATTTGATGTATTGATACTGTTAGAACGTGGCTCAAAATCTAGGTTCATACAAATTAGATGATAAGTAAAAGACTAAATCAGAATATAAATAGGACATCAAAACCTATAAGCATTAGGATTATTGTCCTACAAATAAAGGGACCTCTGACTTATATTAGGTATGGATTAGGGGCCACACCTCATGGGGGGTCTGAATGATGGCCTGAGAGTATCAAAGAGATTTTTGCGTGTTTTTGTTGAAAAAAGGCCGCATGAGGAGGATTTTAAGTTTTGTCCATTTATAAGGTCCTATGTGCAAAGGTTTTATGTTAGACTTTTTTGTCAATGCAAAAATCGTAACTTTATTATATGTTGAAATACTGTATTTTATCCCAGAGAAGATTATGAACATGGACAAAGAACCGACTCATATTAAAATATCACATGTTCTTTGTGTGTGTTTCTGTTGTGCTTTGTGGTGTGTGTGCATGTGTCCTCTATTGGCTAATATAAAGCGTTGATTCTTGAACTAAAATTACTGAGGCAGGTGTTGCAACACTTGCTGGAAGAAAAAGCATACTGAAATTGGCGCATAGAATGACACGGAGTTTTTGTCGTGCGCTTGGAGCTTCCAGCTACAATTCATGGACCAAAGTCTCAACCAAAACGGGAGATGACATAAGGGTGGCCTCCCGGAAGAATTTAAATGACCCTGGAGAACTCCAGGGTGTGATCTTGTGTGCTGTTTCCTCTGTGTGGTTGCCAGTCTCTCACCGCACCCTTTTCGATTTCTTGAGAGATGAAACCCGTCGGCACGAGGTTTGTACTACCCTTTTCTCTAAACATCGTTGACGAATTTTCATCCTATAGAAGTACAGTTGGAGCTTTCTACTAGATTTTGATAATGTTACGAGAAAGATTCAATAATAATAATATATTGTTCAAAACATTTCACTGTAACCACATAATCAATTCATCACCACTAGATCTCTTTCAGAGCATCGAAAAGTATTATCCAAGCCAAAAGAACTTTTTGTTGTACGCATTTCAGTGGGATGTAATGTTAAATGGAGGTCCAGCACAATCCATTGCGACCTTGGCTAAAGGACAGGATAGGGGAAATGCAGTGACTCTCCAGGTGACTCCTCCCTGTCCCTTGATTTTCTGTTTTCCTTCTTCCATGCCTTACAAGCAAAATTTGTTCTAAAACACAATCATTAACATGAATACAGATGATGAGATCAAATTGTAACACGATGTGGATACTCCAAGATAGCTGCACGAATGCCTATGAATCAATAGTGGTTTACTCTCCTGTAGACATCAACGAGATGCAATCGGTCATGACAGGCTGCGACTCCAGCAACCTTGCTGTTTTACCTTCAGGTTTCTCGATTCTTCCTGATGGGGTAGAACAGCGGCCTCTGGTCATCACTTCCAGGCCGGAGGAGAAGTCTGCAGAAGGAGGATCGTTGCTGACCATTGCTTTTCAAGTCCTAGCCAGCAACTCACCAACACCTAAGCTTACTGAATCTATAGAGTCGCTTAACAGCTTCATCTCATGTACAGTTCAAAAGATAAAAGCCAGTATGCAATGTGAAGATGCATAATAATATCCTGACCAAGGAGTAGGTATATAAATTCTAATGAATTGTACATCATAAGATTCATTCTTGGATCTTTTCTTAAAGGATTATAGAAGAGTGTTCTGACTATTTGTTCTTAGTTTCAATCTTTTGCAAACTTAAGACCCTATAGGAGTTCGCATGAACTCAACACCCGTTGCAGAATGAGAAAATGATATATTTCTGACCAAGTGCTGGTGATTCATATATAACCATTTCATAAAGACAAGGATCAAAACTTACGAAGACATGGAACAGCATGTCAACCTGTAGATCTAGTTTACACTCTGATCTAATGGATAAGAAGAAGCAGAAGAGAAAATGACTTCTCAAGAATAGCAGATAGATAGAGTAATTACAAGAAGTTTTATATGAAGAAACACATAGGTGAAGCAAATCCATTGAAACAAGAGAGATATCTGTCTAGGATAATTTTTATGCTGAGTTAAACAAAATAAAATCTAGAGCATGCAATGTTTCCTCTAAGATGTTTGAACTTCCAATCCCCATTATCTCAAAAGCTTCACGAGATGATGAGGATCAATAGCCTGAAAGGTAGGACTCCATCCGCTGCCTCTCAATGACTCACATAACAATGAACTGAAAAAAGGGAAATGGCTAGACAGCACTGAACTGGGAATAGTGATTCCATCTCACCGAACTGGGAATGGTGATTCCATCTAACTGCTGTATCAAGAGTAAAAAAGTGAATATCTCTCGTGCTCACCCACATGCACACAACCATAGATGCATAAGAAATACTTCAGCTGCGTGTTACACAGATACAAGCCAAACAGACAACAGAGACTAATGTTTTAAAGCCCCTAAACCTTCAACTAATAGCAAAAGTCAGTTTCCAGAAAGAATCAACCTGTACAATAATGTTTTAGCTAGGACCACTAAACATTTTTTCCACTTTGTGGTACCAAATAAGAGAATAGAGCTCTCTGAATCACCAACACGAATAGATTGGAAACATCAAGACAGCATTATGACATTAACCTCAAAATTCCAAAATCTGTAAAGAATTTATGCAGCCATATAATGCACCCAAAACACAATTGAAGCCCATTAGAAATTACCAACTTAAAGTACCCAGTATCTTTATCAATATACAAGAGAGGATAAGCCCCTCAGACACAAGTTACATGTCACGATCCTTAACCCGAGTTATCATTTAAACCCTTGAAACCTCAAGCCAGACATTGGTTTTAGGCTTGAGAGTAACTTTCTTTCACAATATAAATTGGCCTCAATGCTTAACCACAGTTATCATTTAAGTCCACGATGCTCACTTATAAGTCGTCCTGTATCATGCATTCTACCAACGTGAAGCATTACATTATAAAAATTCTTTTTGATCTAATAATGTTTACCCCCAGTTACCAAACTCATATATGTGTTGGCATCAGAAGCCAGAAACATTACATTATGGCACTTCTCTATCTAAACGAAATATCATAATCAGTTAACACCATAATCCTATTTCATACATATAAACACTGCAGCAAGACTTTTAGCAAGTCAAGAAACAAATAAGAAAATTAAAAAAAAAACAGCAAAAAAGAATCATAAACAAGCAATCAAATTAACACCTAAATTATTACCCATTAAAACAACATCATCAGAAATCCAAATTACATAACATTCAAGAATTCATAACAACAATTATCACAAAAAAAATAACACATTTTAACTACAAAACGAGCTTTTCTAATACCCAACAAAGCTCCCAACTTTGCTTTCTTCAATTCCACTATTGCTGCTGAGACTCGAGCTGAAGCCCAAGCTCCTGAGGCCCACCATCCTTGGGCCTAGGCCCATTACGACCAGGAACAGGTATAGCAACAAAAGTCTTGGTCTTGCTAATGGGCCTGCTCTTTTCCAGCTGAACAAAGTCACCAACTTTGAATTGGTTCAATGGGTCATGGGCCTGGTACTTCTTCTTCTTCCTGACGCGGCGCTTGTACTTGGGGTGCGGCGCGAGGCGAGTGACCTCCACGGCCACCGTCTTGTCGCTGGTGGCGCAGACGACGCGGCCCTGCATCGACCTCATGGCGCGGATGGGTGGGAGGAAGGTGGGGGGTGAGGGGTGGGGGTAGGGGGTGGGGGGTTTGGTGAGGTGGTGGGGGAGTGGGGTGGTGCCATGGAGGAAGGAGGAGGTGGTGAGGTTGAGGGAAAGGGATTTGAATTGGGAGGAGAGGAGATGAGGTGAGGCTACTGACATTTTTGTTGGAGATTCAGAGAAAAGTGTGTTTTGGATAAGAGAAGATTGGAGGGTGGCCTTTATATGCTTCATGCCAGATTTTGGGTATTTTCTCTAAATTTTATTGCAAGTCGATTTAAATATTTATTATAAAATAAAAATATTTTTTTAAAAATATATATGTTTAAAAAAAAAAAACAATTCAAATAGGCCATTACTAATAGCTTCTCTTTCAAACTATGCCTCTTGTGATATCATTTTTTATTGTAGTTTTAAACAAGTAAATATCAAATTTTGAGCAAATTTTGGTATGGGTTTTACATCTCAAAATGAGAAAACAATGCATATTTGGAATCTTCGTTTCGGATAGATGATCATAATATATTTAGTTGTTTAAGATTAATAAGGAATAAATGAGAAAATTAAGTTTAAAATTAGAGAATTAAGTGAAACTTTACCTAAGTAAAAACAAAGTTTTCACATAAAAAAACTAAGATCGAAGTTATTTATATATTCAATTATATTTGTGATATTTGGGTTTATGCTCCAAGGAACACTCACATGTGTGAATACGGAGAGAACCTACCCAATTGTAGGATCGAAATTAATCACCACATGCGCGCATCACTTGTCTGTCCGACCGGCACGGACCATGTACATGCACGTGGAGATGGCTTTATTATTTTATATAAAATTTGATTAAAAGATTTTGAATTTTATTTTTTAGTGGTTGCATCCGATGAGACTGGTTGATTCAGTGAGAGTGTTGGAGACACTGTCTCGATTGGCTGACCGACCAGTTAATCTAGTGATGTCACCATTTTATTTGGTTGGTCTCTCAGTCGACTTGTACAATCGTCCGATTACCCAAGAACATGACAGTTTAAGCCAATATACATGTTTGTTAGCAACAACAGTATTGTTTGCTTATACTTCAATTGTCCCAAACGTGGCTGCTTGGAACAAGTGCTTAGAACAAACATCTCTTATCTATAAATAGGCAATTACAGACATTATTTTGGCATCATTCATTGCATACAAAGCATTTACTTTGCAGAAATTCTCATACACATACTTAGTCTAGGCTTGCAAAAAAGAAGAAGTCTATCATTATTTCAGTTCGCCGAATCTCAAAATTTGTAGTGCTCCTATTTTGAAATGTAGCCGTTCTATTTTGGGAAACTATTCACTATTAATTGTGAGCTCTAATGCGAGACGAATAAGTATTAAGGATACTGAACCAAGTTCAAGGCTCGGCTTTACATAGCAATTTTCCTTTCTAATTCGCAAAGTGCTCTAAGTTTATTTTTTTAAGTTTTTAATTTGTTTACTTTTCTAGTTTTTCAAACAAAAAAATTTACAAAATTGGTACTCTATTTCCTGACATTTTTTTTTCATGAGTTTGACTTTTTCCAAATTTTTCATACCATAGATTTTATTAAGCAAAATCTTAAATCACATTTAATCTTTTTTGTAATGCAGAAAAGGACAAACGGTATTATTCTTGATTTTCATTTTTGCATCAGTTTTAATATCAGTGTTCGTGACGCACACCGTTGATGCCAAACAAAGAAAGAATGTTCTAAAGACCCGTTTGGATTAATTTTTTCTTTTTATATAAAAAATATTTTACTAAAAATAAATATTCTTTTCACAATAAACATTTTGCTTGATTTCAATGTTTTGAATTCAATTTTATTCCAGAAGCTAAAATTTTTAATTTTTCTAAAAACACTTTAAAAAAAAAATCTCCGCAAAATCATAAAACCATGAATGGGGGTTTTATCAAAGCAGCCTTTTATGATTTGGGCTTGTGCCTGTTGTTTGTTGTTGGACCAAAGCATTTTAATCCATGTAGCTTTGTGTGGGTCTTTGTTCTTTCGTGTTTTGCTTTTGGGTCATGTTAAATTGGGCCGTTTGTTGTGCCATAAAAAAGAGCATGCTACTTTATGAATTAAACAACCACAAAGACATTTGTCTACCCAAAAAGAAAAAGAAAAAAGAAAAAAGAGTAGTAACATGTATAATGTTTTTGATGTTTTCTCAAATATAACCGTAAAAAGTATATTAATCGACTACTTTACCCTCGATAGCCTATAGGTGATATAACTCTAATAAGTCTACTGTACTCTATTTCACATTATTATTTGTTACTTACAATTAAACTAAGACTGTAAGTCATACGTTATTATTTGATATAAAATTAGTGTGCAAACATTATTTCATACAATTTATTTCTGTCGCTTTTCTCTATGTCACAACATTACAAAGAAGATTGTTAGGTGATTGATTCTCACATTTTAACAAATCACGAATAATGTATTTCAGATAATACAATCCTTTTTAACTGTCTTGATCAATATTAATGTAAAATTTTTTTGTATATAAACAATATATTAAATGTAATTTTTGGTTTTCATTTCACTAACATTAAATGATGTAAATTAATAGTATGAATCACTTTATGATACCTAAAAAAGGCATATTTTTAATCCTTAAAAATATTTCATTGAAAAATGATATAATGCATTGCCTTTATAACTTCATTATATAAATAAAATAATCGCGCCCAGGAAGAATTTATATAAACCAATTATCCAATCATTCTTTTGACTTTATGGGCTATCTTTCAGGTGTGCAACTAAAGAAACTCTTGGGAAGGTCAAAGAAATAACTTGTTCTTCCCACATAAGAAATTCTTCCAATAATTTCGAGCTGAATCTTCTCGAAATCAAAACCGAATTTCAATAATTGAATTTTCAAAATTTTAAAATTAGTAACTGAAACTGAACCGAACTATATTAATAATTATTTAACTGAATTTTTTCGGTTTGGTTTTAGTTGTAACTGAAATGGCACAATTTTTTTTTAGAAAAAACATAAAGTATTAAAAACTAATTAAAATCATGAAAAAAATATAAAATGATAAAATATGGGAATAAAATATGAAAATATTGAAGATGGTTGGAGCCACCACCAACGGTGGCTTTAGAAGATAAAGACTCGTAAAGACTACATTGTGAATTCTTGATGTTACAACATTCTAAGTTTGCTAAGATATATATAGACCAAGTTACTTGTTACCCAAGTGGCTTGGTGTCCAAGTTTGTTGGACCCCAAGAAGGTGTGAATCTACCTAATCTAATAGGTAAGATACCACATATATTAAAAATCTAAATACACTTCCACAGCGTCCTTTAAGTGATCAAACAAAGACCAAGTTGAGTTTGATAACTAATTGAAAATCTTTGAATTGATCTTGAACTAAGCAAGAATTGAAAATCGAGAATCGAATCGAGCCAGAATTGAACTTAAAGGTACTACAATTGTAGCCGCCAAAAACATGAACCAAGATAGTCGAAAACAGGATTAAGCTCAACGAGACCAAAGCAAAAATCAGCAAGGACCACAAGAACATCAAGAATGCCAAGAACCAAGAATAGGTGCTCAAATGAGCCAAAAACTAAGAATAAATGCTCAAACGCTTCAAAGAACAAAAAACAAGTGCTCAAACAAGCCAAATAACTAAGAACAGAATTGAGCTCAAATGAGCTAAATCAAAAAATCTTGCAAAACCAAGAATAGCCAAAAACCAAGATCAAGAGCTCATACGAGCTAAAGCGAAAAAACCAAGAACCAAGAACTGAGACTAGAATGGTTTAAATAAGACTACAGGAGAATAGTGATGAGACTAATGAGATAACAATGACACATGGCTCTAATATTATGTGGAAATAAAAATATACTAATAAAATAACTTGATGAGCAAGACTAAAATCTTGACTAATAAGGTAACTTGGAGAGCAAGACTAAAAGCTAGCTAATCTATACTATTGCCTAATCAAGTATGATAAAAAAAAATGGAAATACATTAATAATCAAACTATTCTTCAACAAAAATAACCAAATTTCTTTATAACTATAATGACAAAATTCCAATATCTATCATCAAAATTCGCATTATGTATATAAGAAATAACTAAATAATTTCTTTTAAAAAAAAATATTAACTATTCAGTCACTGGTCGATTTTTCTATTTTTGATAACTTAAACCAAACTGAACATAAAAATAACTTCGTTGTTCGGTTATAGTTAAATAATCCTTGCCCCCACATATAACGCTAGTATATTGAACAGTTGCTGCCAAAAATAATTCAGTGACAAGATTTTTTCAAAGAGTCATTTGGGCACAAATTACACCAAACCCCCACCGAGCATGTAAAATGCTACAGACTTTCCACGCCCTTACATTTCGTTCACCACAGCTGTCGGCTGGGCTCTGAAATGTGCCTATAAGTAGCATGCAAGAGTATTGCTTTCCATCAGCCACAAGTGTAGCAGCTCAACTCTCGCACACGCACACACAGCCTCACACACCACTCTCCGCCTCACGGCAATCACAGACATGCGGGCAGGCCTACTTATGATGACGGTGGAGAGCTCATCGATGGCGGCTTGGCCATACAACTCTAGCTATGGAATTTGCGGCTAGTATATAAAAAAAAGTCCATTTTCAGAAACCCATAATAAACGTAAAAAAGAGTCCATTTTCAGAACTCAAATTAAAACCCATTTGCAAGATCATTAAAATATATTCCCTACTAATATAAAAAGAATCACTTTTTTTTTAATACCATTCATTCATAGTTTTCTTCTATAAATAAATAGTATCCAAAAATGATAATATTGTAATAAATTCCAAAAAAAAAGACATGATTATCAATGAAAATATATATATAATATCTGTAATGAAAAATTTATAAGTTTTATGTTTATCATGCCAAAATTATAATTTTATATTTACTCTTTTTCTTTTCTTTTTCGCTTCCCTAACAAAATGATTTGTTCTTTCTTTTTCTACTTCTTTGCTAATCAAGTCTTTCAACTTTTATCTGGGATAGAAATTAGTTTGAGTTTTAATATTTTGAGTTCTCCGATAAAAATTTTTTGATAGGATATTAAAAATCATAAAGCTCAAATTGGATTAAGAATTGTTTTGAGTTTCAATTTTTAAAATTTTTATTATTAAAATCAAAGAAACTATTCAATTAGATAGTTTATATCTACTCTATCTTTTTTTTCCTTTCTTTCCCAATCAAAATAATATGTACTCTTTTTTTCATTTCTCTACTAATCTCACTTTTTTGTTTGATTTTTAATTTTTTTTTCATTTCAAGTCAAAAAATTATTCGATTGGGCTAGATATGGGAAGTTGGTTGCATTTTTAGGTTCAAATGTTTGAATTTTTCTAGTTAAAAACTATTATATTAAGTATCTAAAATCATAAAACTTGAGTATTTTTGGATATTTGGGTTTCAAGTTTTCTAAATTCAAGTTTTGATATTTGATTTTTTTTATTTGTTAAATATACTAGGCTAATTTAGACTAAACTAAAAAAATACATAGAATTGTTAGCTTATATTATGCTAATTTATACTAAATCTGAGAATAGATTTCGGCTTTCACATAAGAGTGAAAATTAATTTGAATCTTTGAATTTTCAAGTTTAGAATTTTGAACTTCAAGAAAAAAAAACTATTCAATTAGGTAATAAAAATTAAAAAAACATGATCATAATTCAAATACTCGAGTTCTAGTCTTCGAGTTTCTCATTATCTTTTTTCTTGTTTATTTTTGTTTTTCTGTTAAATAGCATTATGCTAATTGAGACTAAATTTAAAAGATATGAAAAATTAAAGAAAATTAAATAATTGCAAAATCATCTCAAATTATATTAAAATACTTATGAGAATAAGAAAAAAATAGAAAAAATAACTTTTCAATCTGATTCCTATATAAAATTTACACATGAAATTCCAATTCGATTAGATCAAGTAAATTCTAAAAGAAAATTTAGATATTTCTACCCTAATAGTCACCCAACCCCCTCTAATTCTACAAATTCTTTTCTACTTTATAATCAATCTTATCTTAAATTTGTCAAACCAGCAAATAGACAAAATTAACACCTTTCTTGATTTTAATTTTTATAAAGGGATGTCTAAATATAATTACAACTTAATTGACTCCTTGCAAAATTATTGAATTTTCTAATAACTATTTATTATTATTTAATAATAATAATAATAATAATAATAATAATAATAATAATAATGAACTTTGTATGTCTCATTGAAAGGAGAAAGAAAAGAAAAAGAAACAAAGCATACAATATGATCCTTCCGAGATGTTGACGATATACACACACACGTGTATATATATATATATATACATATATATACATATATATATACATATATATACATATATATACATATATATATACATATATAGATATATATATGTATTATCTACATATATGTATATATATATATATCTATATATGTATATATATATTCCTTTGAGATGATGAATAATAGAAAAATGGACAATTCCAAAATAATATCTTCACAATATATTACATGTGATTTCAATATATACATTTTACATATGCGCATTGGCTATTATGAATTAACATTAAATAACTAAGATTACATTTTTACACTTTTAGTTCTATATAAAATTTGACATTCTGACCAGTGCTCTGCACCGGATAATCATCTAGAAGAGTATTTTCTAATTTATGGTTTTAAAAATAAATTAAACAATATATTTAATTAATTTAAAAATTTATGAGAAAAATAAAAAATGTGTCACATCGGCGCGTCGCCCTGATGAAGTCTAAAGATGAACGCATAAAATGAAGACACTGCATGGTTGTGTTTTTTAACAACTATTTATCTATCACTACTAGAAACTGACAGTTTAAAAATGTAAAGTTTGAGATGCAAGATTGATCCTCCTGAGCTTTTAAGGCTGCCTCGATATACTACCAGTGGATTAGGAAATTCCACTGTTGCTGGATTTTGATAACAGCTATTTTTGTATTCTTAGTTCTGTTGTCATATATTGTGCATGAGTCTCCTATGAAGTAGAAGGAATATCCTTTTTCCATCATTTGATCAACACTTAAGAGATTGATGTTGAGTTTAGGGACTAACAATATATATCTGATTAGGGGCGTACCTTTTCTAATGTTGACAGTAATTGTTCCTTTACCTTCAACGTCCACTAGTTCTCTATTTCCAAACTTGACTTGCAATTTTACTGATCTATCAATTCTTGGAAGATTTTCTTATCATTGGGCATATGATTGTTGTAACCGCTATCTAGATACCACGTCTCGTTTTCTACTTTGTGATGAGTTCTAAATAAGTGTTTAATTTGTATGTTAGATGCACTTGATTTTGAAATAGAATGCTTCTTAATCGATGTTTTTAATGTAATTTTGCATAATTGTGTTTAGGAAAAGAAGTTGGATGCATTATATATGGATTCAATAGCTTTTTGGACGTGTTTGTAGTGGTCAAAGTTGACACTGTCACGTGAAAAAATGCCATTAAATTGCTACGGAGGTTTGACCGAGTTGACCGAGATGGAAAATATTTTTTTCTGGGCTTTTGGAGGAAATAGATTAAATATTAACAGACTTTTTATTTTGTTGGAACTTATATTTCAGGCTTTTACCTTATTATTCTTTTTGGGCCAGGTTTCTTTATCCAACAAGGAAAATAGGTTAGGGTCTTTCTTATATAAATAACTCTTATTTGCACTTTGGGAGGTAGAAAACTTTTAGTAGACAGCTTTTAGTAGACAATAGCAAATTTTCTCTTTATTCTTTGGGTGACATTCATGGACAAGCTGTTCTAATTTTCTTTTCTAGCTGAGGACTAATCAAGATTTCGGTTCATCAAATTCGTGAGATCTAAGTGTTTTTATTCCTTTCATTCTATTTTGGTATTTGCGTATTTACTAATTCAAGAATTAATATTGTTCTGTGATTATTTAATTTTGTGCATGGTTATTTAATTACATGACAATAGGTAGCCAATTAGATTAATTTAATTAATCTAAAAATAGTGGTAACCAGGTTTCCTGTGTAATTACGCAATCTAAATGAGCAATTACCGCGAAAGTATTGAGTTTTAGAATCAGGTCTTTCTAGATTTTTATTGCTGCCGTTCTATAGATCCTGCGGGCATATCCGGGAATTAGAACATCTAATAGGTAAGGGGATAGCGGGAAAAATCGTAGGGATTTAAACCGTTATCAACTCTGTAAGGAAAGATGAGATTATTAGGCCGAGCCAATAACTATAACTGATTTATCGAAATAGCTAAAAGTATTTTTGCATCTATGATCGAATTTGTTGACTGAAATTGCGATTGTTCCTCAGGCTAGATTTTATTCTCGTTGATTTTCTGTTTTTACAGCCTTGCATTAATTTAGAATTGCATATTTTAGTCATTTTAATTTTAGTAACGTTTTTTTTATTTTCTGGCCAAGTTGCGTGCCCGCGCAACGTGACCAGTGGCTGGACAGTTTTGCTTATTTTACTTATTCTTGCATTTAAACTCCTGTTTTACTTGTGACTCGCTTGATTAATCTACTTAACATAATTGGCATATTCTAAATTTCTCCAATCCCTGTGGACTTGACCTTTTTCTTACCGCGTACACAAATTAAAGTTGCAAGGTAAGAGATAATAATTTATTTTTGGTGGTTTCGACGCCCATCACTTTGGCATGCATAGAGCAGGTTATCTCTATTCTCCTTTTCTTCAAAGAAATTTCCATGCTGCCTTTGTTTGGACTGGCACTCCTTCTTAAGGTGACCGAATCTATCGTAACTTTTACATTGCGGTTTTCCGTAATATCAACAATCATTCTCATAATGGTTGGTTTCTTGCAAATACTGCATGATGATACTTGCCTTTCTTTTGCTCTTGATTGGACTCACTATTTTCTTTATTTTTAAAATTTCCTTCAAACTTTTTCCTCCTATTTATTGAATTCTAAGATCTTATATTAAGTTTAGCATGATATGTGTTTTTTGTTGATTCATTTTGATGCATGCTCAGTCTTTTCTCGTATAGTTCTAGAGAGCTTACCAACTCTGTGATAGTTAGAGTTGTTGTATCTTTTGCCTCCTCAGTAGCAGTTACAATAGGATCATATTTAGTAGGAAGGGTGATTATTATTTTTTCTATCACACGTTTATTGGTAATATCTTCCCTATAGGCTCTCAATCGATTGATTGATTATTTTTTTGAGTTTAGAGTAGTAATCTTTAATAGTCTCAAACTCTTTCATTTTCACATTTTCTAACTCCGTACATAAAGTTTGGTGTTTTATATTGCGTACCTTGACACTGCCTTGAAATTCTTCCTTCAGCGTGTCCTAAGCTTGTTTAGCTATTATGGCTCTACTAATTCTTAGAAATAGTGAATCTACCATCGCCATCTATATGCTGTGTAGAGCCAAATTGTCCTTCTCCATGTCCTTGTTTAATTTTCCCTTCTCCTCAGCTGTCAAGCTGGTCACGTCTTTCGGGATTGTGCGTTTCCTCTCAATTATATCTCACAAACTTTGGGACATGAAATATGTTTTCATTTTAGTTGCCCAATATTCATAGTTTTTCTCAGAGAAAATAGGGATTGGAATTTGGGTTTTTTTTTTTTAATGAACGTGACCATTTTTAGAGGTTTAGAAAATATTGAAGAAGTGTTGTGGGCTTATATTAGCGAAAGGTAGTATCACCCAATTAATAATCTAACTGGGCTCTGATACCACTGTTAGTATTTAAAAAATTATTGGGCTAGAAATTTAATTTGATAATTTTTGAGATATAAAAAAAATAGTAGTGTTTAATAGAAATTGGAGAAGGAACTTTTGTATTGATATATAATTGCATGTGATTACATAGCTTGAAGGCTTACCACCTTTTTGATACATAAACTCATATTTATAGGCTTTTAAGTTGGCTAAAGTAAAGCCTTACATATGGCGGTGATGACTACCAATCTAAGTGTACAACTTTGTGGAAATTAAAAATGAAATAGAAAAGATAAAATATAGGGAAAAATATGAAATGGTGTTGAAGAAGGTTAGAGCCACTATCAATAGTGGTTCTAGAAGAGAGAAAGACTCAATAAAAATTACATTGTAAATTTTTTATGCATAGTATATACAATAATAAGACCTATTTATAGTCACATCACTTAGAAACCAAGTCTAAAAACTAAATAAATAAGATAACTGGACTATTAAGAAAACAAGCATAAGAACTTGGGCAACAAGTAGCCTTAGGTAACAAGCTAACTTTTGCCTTATAGGCTTAGCCCAATCTAATATTTTAAAATAAAAAATAATATTAATAATCAAAATATTCTTTAACAAACTTAATTAAAGAAGTAGCTTCTGTATAATTTGACTTGTGAAACATCTTGTTCGCTTCGAGCATTAATTTTAACAGAATGCCATTTTTAAGTCTTGCGGGCGGGTGGTACGGTTCACATAATTAAGCAAGCCACGTAGACAGCCGAAGTTACTGTCCTCGTTAATGTGTAAGGGCATATTTGGATTGATTTTTTTTTTAAAATTAATTTTTAATAATTTTTTTAAAAAATTAAAAATTTTGATTTTTTAAAAAAATTATATTTAATTTTTTTTAAAATTTTATTTTTTTAAAAATTAAATCAAATAGTTATTACAAATTTAATTTAATTTTTTTAAAAAAATATATATTTAAAAAAAAAATCAATCCAAACAAACCCTCGATGCTTAACGTTTGAACGGGAAAGAGAAGTAGGGAGCTGGACCTTTAGTTATGTATTATATCTTAGGTAGGCGCAATTCGTCCTCTGCGGCAAAAGCAACAACCAAAGTGAAGCACCCAAAAACCGCAGAAAAGAAATATGTTGTCCTTGGGCTTATTCCCACGCCTTCCTTGCTACCCATTTCCAGCTGCATGTACATCAAATCGCGATACTAGCAAAATTAGAATTCGAGTGAACACAACTACTGCTAGCTACACACCAATCGATAATATTGGGGTTCCCAAAGTGACGACGATAGCGACGACCACGGCTTTGCCTGAAGGGCTGAAACCGGAGCTAATGCCAAAACATGTGGGGGTGATAATGGACGGGAATAGGAGGTGGGCCAAGGAGAATGGCTTGACGGTGGGAGATGGTCACAGGGCTGGTGGTAAGGTGATCAAAGAGCTGGCTTACCTTTGTGCTGGATGGGGTGTTAAAGTTGTCTCGGTTTTTGCTTTCTCTACTGAAAATTGGATTCGCCCTCAAGTAAGTTGTATTTTATTCTTTTTCAAAGTTTGTATTCATCTCATAACCTAATTGGTACGAGATGTTTACGTCCGGTTTGAATTTCCTTTTTTTTTTTTAAAAAAAAAAAAATACTTTTTAGCGGGAAAAAGTCACGCTAAATTTGTACTAACTATATGATTTGGTTTTCAAAAAAGTTGAAACTCTAAAATATGCTCAAATACAACTTGTTTTAGAAGTCAAAATTTTTAGTTTCTAAAAAAAAATTATTTTTCAAAAACTGCTAAAAAAAACGCTTTTGAAAAAAGTCAATTCGAACGGGCTCTTAGACTCACAGTAGACGACTTCTTGTATCATACTTATAATTTCAAGTATCAATTTTATTTATGGCTTGCTTGGATTCTTTTTTTTTCCCCCTCCTAAGGAGCTTCTTTTTTAAGGGTTTATTTGAATTCGTTTTTCTTTTACAGTGTTTTTTAACAATTTTTTTTTAAAATGTGTAATTTTAAACTAAAAATTTTGGCTTAAGTACATTGAATTTTTTTTTAGAGTTTTAGTTTTTTAGAAGATAAATTAAATAATTATTATAAAAAGTATTTTTTGAAAAGAAAAAAGTCAATTCAAATAAATTTTAAAACTTTTGAAAAAAATGCTTTTTTTGAAAAGCTTAAATTTTAAATTTTTAGAAGAAAGTTGAAATTGTGTTTCCTCTCAAAGTTTCAGGTTTTTTGTCAAAATTTAATGCAAATACTTATTACAAACAAGTGTAATTTTTCTAAGAAAAATAATAATTTTTTATATTAAAAAAACAAAGAAATCAATTCAAACATGTCCTTATTTTGTTAAATTTCTTTTAAAGTTGCTGGTTGTTTTCATCATAATCTTGGCACGGTGCAGGAGGAGGTTGATTTCTTGATGAGCTACTTTGAGGAAGGCTTCCAATCCGATCTTGTGGAGTTGATAAGGTCGTAATTCTATGAATAGAATATATATATATATATATATATATATATATATATATATATGCACACAAAGATATTAAAATTAAAGAATGTCATAAAAATCGACATGTTAACTTTTCTAGTAGATGAATATTTGACAAGTCAGTACGAATATATTAATGAAGTTATATTGATTTTCATTCAAGAAAAAGAAATATCCTATAATGTTGAGGAAAAAAAAACTCTAATGAGTTTTTACACCTAGCATGTTTTGACTATTTAACTTCAGGTGAAGAGTGTCAAGAATATCAAGTAGACAGGTGCCGAGGGGAGAAAAGGACAAAAGTCCAAGCCAAGATATGTGGTTCGAAAAATTGGTCAGAAACAAATAGAAAGCTAAGGGTTCTTGTCTTATATAGTATTATTTTACATAACAGTATAGATACATGTGACAAGTGGATTTCTTAATCGGTTGTCATCATTTTAATTATTGATGCATTAAAAGGAGCGCAACCCCGGGAGCCGGGGCCGGGCGGGGGGGGGGGGGGGACGGGTTGTGTTATATTAAAATTTATTTAAAAAAATTTTAAAATTCTTCTTATGCCCCCCCCCCCCCCCAAAAAAAGAATCTTTACTTCTTCATTTTTCTCATGAATTATTCTCATAATAATCTTTTTAATATATGTTTCTTTTATGTAGATGATATTTTAATGATTAAAATTTTGTAATAAATAAGTATCTTTAACGAATAAATTTTATTTGTTATGTTGGTTAGGTTAGAGTTTTTTCTTGCAAGATAAATTTAAAAAGTTCATAAATTTTAAATTTTTTTTTTGTGAAGCATTTGTTTATTTAGAGAATTCTTTCATATATTACTTATGTATTTATTTTGACTAAATAGTTTTATAAAGGCGAGAAGAACTTACTTTTGTGGATTGAATCTATAAACTTTTCTTTACAATAAAGATGAGAATAGTAGTCTGCCTTGCCCCATCCTGTAGAAATATCGTAGGGTCAGGGAATGATTTTTGTGAAAAAATTCTGGGGTGAAGCGAGGGGGGTTTCTCCTTCTGCCTTGGTATTGGGGCGTGGCGAGGTTTTTCCCTTCTACCCCA
This sequence comes from Cordia subcordata, assembly GCA_028554755.1. Classification (NCBI taxonomy): domain Eukaryota; kingdom Viridiplantae; phylum Streptophyta; class Magnoliopsida; order Boraginales; family Cordiaceae; genus Cordia; species Cordia subcordata. The sequence goes on along the minus strand of JAPTOF010000006.1, from coordinate 11,995,226 downwards.
GTAGTGGGGCGGGGTGGTGTTGGTATTTATTAACCCCTACCCCCGGCCCACTATGGTATATATATGTCTATAGATATACATATTTTTTGATTTTTATTATGTACCTATATAATTTATAGGATGTTTATAAGCATTACATAAAAAAAAATTATTTTAGTTTTAGTGGTAAAGGTGCTTTATTACCACATCAATGACCAAGTATGGAGTATGAATTTGATTATTTGGGATTTGGATTTAATATGTTAAGTTTCGTTGTTAAGATTTAATATGACTTATTTGTGTAAAATTTATTTTTATTAATAAGTAGGATTTTAAAGTTATTTTTATTGATAGGTAGGGTTTTACCTAGTAAAGATAGAGATATTAGCATGTGTAGGGAAACAAGTCATTTTAAACCACATCAATTTCCTAATTATGGTTATGTGCTTTAATAGTAACGGCTTCAGAGCATCATTCATTGGAAACAAGTCAAGACTCCCAGAGTGTCTGCAGGACGTGTTGAGTGACGCAGAAGAGACCAGAAGATCCAACCATGGGCTCCACCTTGTGATAGCTTTGAACTACAGTGGACGATATGACATTTTGCAAGCAGCCAAAAGCATTCCTAACCAAGTAAAGCACGGGCTTATCCAAGTCCAACACATTGATGAGAGCCTCTTTGAACAACATCTCCAAACCAATGTTAATCTCTCGGAGTTCCCTCATCCTGATTTGCTCATACGAACGAGTGGTGAGCAGAGAATCAGCAACTTCATGCTGTGGCAGCTAGCCTACACTGAGCTGTGCTTTGTGCAGAAAATGTTTCCTGATTTTGGAGAAGAGGATTTTATACAGGCTTTAAGCTCATTCCAAACAAGGCAAAGACGTTTCGGTGGACACAGATATTAAACGTTCACCACTGATGTTATATTGGTTTTATCTTTAGTTTCTTCTTGTTTGGTTTGCAAGCTAATTAAGCAATCAGTTGGGTATATAATTCTCGGCTTGATTGTAATAAAAAAAACTTGTCTTTTTATATCGGGCCTGTGCTTTTGCAGCCGTAATGTCTGGTTAGAAAATTGAGTTTTGAAATATGGGATGAAACTGATAATTATAATCCCTGACTTTAAGACGTGCGTAATAATATTATTTTTCTAAAGTATATTTCGTTCTATTCGTGCAAAAAAATTACTGTAAATTTTTTTAAGATACAACGAAATTATGATAAACTTTATTTTACCCTTGACAGAAATTAGCTTAAAAAAATTGGTGTTTTTCACAAATGTGCGAGAAGAGCATGGTTGATAAATAGAGGCCATAATTGATTCGACACATTGATAAAGTGTTAACAGTATTCGAGCACAGCAAAGAGCTCAGCGTCGATCAAATAATACGAACCAGGATAGGCTTATCCATGACTTTACCCACGTGGCACCTTCTCAATGGCATCACATCTCTCTTCAAAGAAAACCCAACTTGCCACGTGTACTTCAAAGATCCATGCTAAAATGATCAAAAAAGAAAAAAAAAATCCAAACAAATCCATGATTCATGATAAGTGTCCATTTCTAAGATCAAAGTAGTTTTGTTAGTTTGGAATAGTGATCATAGAGGCCAGCCATGGCATCTCTTACAACCTTCGCTGCAGTTCAACCTGCCACTCTTAAAGGCCTCTCTGGAAGCTCTCTTGCTGGAACCAAGCTCCACCTCAAGCCATCATGCGTGACTTTGAAAACCTCAAAACAGATGTGATGAAACACTCGTATATTGGTGTGTTTATTTATTATACTAATAGTTAATAGTTAATCTGTCCATGTAATCTTGATGATGTTGATTCATGTTTGGTTAATACGTGGCATTTTTTTTTTTTTTTTTTGGGAGTAGGTGTGGTGGTGTTGTAGCAAAGTATGGTGACAAGAGTGTGTACTTCGATTTAGAGGACTTGGGCAACACCACTGGCCAGTGGGACTTGTATGGTTCAGATGCACCTTCACCTTACAACCCCCTCCAGGTACATTGACTCTTCTTTTTCCGGACAATCCAGTTACAGTAAGGGCATGTTTGGGTTAATTTTTTATTAAGAAAAATTACTTCTAAAAAAAGGTTAAAACTCGATAATTAATTTGGGTTGATTTTTAAAAAAAATTAAAACTCTAAAAAGAGTCAAATTTGAGCTTTTTAGCTTCTCAACAAAATACTTTTTGCAAAAATTATTTAACGAAGTGCTTTTTAGAATAAGCCAATCTAATCGAGCACCAAAGACCCATGTAGGGTTCGGGAAAGGATGTCCTGAATATCGGGTAGCTATAGTTAAACAAGACGGAATATTTTATGAAATGAGTGGAGTAACAAAAAATATAACTAGAAGGGTGTTCATGATATATGCTATGTCATGCCCCAGTCGCAAAATCTGAACTTACTGCATTGCGCCCCGGGCTCAAAACCCGAACTCACAAGTAAAGCTAGTGGAATTTTTTTTATTTATCCTCATTTTAAATTTTTATGACAAAAATATCCTATTTTTTAAATTATTTTAAAAAATACTCAAATTTTTAAAAAATAAACAATTATGTTTTTAAAGAAAACGATAAATCACTTACTATTTGGTCGGTGACTTACTTAAAATAGGATAAGGCAAATTTGTCCACATGCAGCCAACTAGCCAACGATTCTGCTTTGAAGCCAAAAAAAAAAAAAAGGAAAGGCACGTGCATTAAATGCAGACAAGCCTCCTAGCAAACAAATTCTGCAAACTCATTTAATACATTACAGGCCCCCACGCGTCTACCCCCACCCCGCCATCGCTACCCTCGGCTCGTTGGGTTGAGGCAAATTAGAGTTTGCCTCAAACCTCATCCCATTCACGCAAATTAACCCATAAACGGTAGGTGACATATTATTTTCGTTAAAAATGTACTCGTTTTTAATTTTTTTTTAAATTATCCTTTTTAATTTTTTTTAATTTCGAGATTCACGACCGAAAAGGGTATTTTTGAAAACAATTTAAAAAGTAGGTTATTTTTACCATAAAAATTTAAAATGAGGGTAAAAAAAAATTTCCTAAAGCTAGTATCATAGGTTTAATAATAGTTATATTATATATGAAATGCTCTGTGAAAATAATTAACACAAGTTATTATTGTAACACGGCGTGTTAACTAATAATATTATGCCTCGCGCAAATGGATGAAAACACGCTCCACTATTATTCTTTTTCGCATTCTGGAAAATTTCAAGTTGATTTAACTTGAGAGAAGGAATGAGATTATTGATAGTGTAAAAGGATATTTATGGTATATAAAGTTAATTTAAAGTATCAATCCATATGTAAACAGAAAAGATAAGATGTGATATTAGTAGAACAGTTGAGCTTTCCTCGATCATGAGTATGAGAATTGATATCGATAGAGTAGAAAGATCTGCATTATCATTATTGAACAGACTATGCATTTAGATTTTACACATGGTTAAAAGACATAGTGAAGTACCTAAATTATAAAGAGAAACAAATGAAAGCCCCCCTAAGATATACTAGGAATTGAAGTGGTTGAATCTTCTTGTTCAGCACCATTCAGTGTATATTTAGCCATTACCTTCTAGGTACATTTTAAATTCTTTTCTCATGAAATGCATATTTTCATGCAAAAGTTGGCTCTCTTGATCTTGCTGCTAACTTTATATTGCTCCTCAGAGTCAGAAGAATGTGACTGAAGGGTGTATGTATTGCATAAATTCATTGAAACAATAGGGGGTTGTCATTATAGAATCGTCACCAAATGATTACTTCAATTGCTATGAAATACAGAGATGCTGCAAGTTTCTGATTTCCAAGTTTCAAGTTGTTCTTCTTTCATGTAAAAATAGCTCTGACATTAGCATTCTATCATTGTAGAGCAAGTTTTTTGAGACATTTGCTGCTCCATTCACCAGGAGAGGTCTATTGCTCAAATGCTGCATACTGGGAGGTGGCTCTTTGCTTGCATATCTAAGCGCCACAGCGTCGGGGGACATTTTACCAATCAAGAAACGGCCACAACTGCCACCTAAGCCTGGTCCGCGTGGCAAAATCTAAAATCTTTGCATCTGCATTTCTAATATTCTTGTTGTATTTGATTGATCTTTTCACAGCTTGTAAGTATATCTAATGCCTACCTTGGTTCACCAGTGTATCTATTAAAAAATTTATAATTACATGAGCATTTTCACTGGCTAAATCAATGGCTTTCTGCTGCTTGTGACACTTTCGATCTTCTAATTGGTATCAGATTAAGAGTCATTAGAGCTGTTGATATTAGTTCAGTTGGAACTCATCTTCAACTAATAACTTTTGTGATTGAGGCTCTCCTAGTTACGCACTTTTTCAGTCGACATGGATGTTTTCCTTATTCTTAGCTTGATAGGTGCGATACTGATTTTTAGTAGATGAGAGCTTATGAAAAGCTCTTCAGAACCACTAGATCTACGAACTCTTCTCTATGTACACAGAAAATAACTTCAAAGACAAAATCTATCTGGCTTTGATTCATTTACATATATACATTCAAGGCCAACCTATTTTCAACTTTTCAAAACTCTGCAATTTGGTTTGAGTTATCTTGTCATGCAGTTACATCAGTTAGTGGCGTGCAGTTGGACTTCTAGAACCACCTAAGGTCTCTAGATAAGACATTCTCTTGTTGGTCGGGATGTTAGGTGGTTTCTTCAGTAGCTTAAGATCAGCATCTTGTGAGACCTCCTCCTTGCATTCTTTCTTCGCATCAGTGTCTGCTTGATCCAAATCCCAACCCATGAAATCCAGTAGCGTCATTGAAGTTCGTCCATCTGAAGAATTTAGCTTCTCTCCTTCTTTTTCATCATCATCATCATTATCTTCTTCTTCTTCTTCTCCTTCTTCCTCTTCTTTAGCATTTGGAGAATTTTCTGATCCTATTGGAGTTGACAATTCTTTTGGAGGGAACCTCTTTTCTTCTGCAGAGGATGGATTTCTTGCAACTGAATCAGCATGGAGAACATCTTCTATCCGAGACAGGACTGTGAAGGCCAGGGTCTCTATTGCCCTTGAGTAGCTTTCCAAAATAGCATGTCCTACATCCTGGTAGATCAAGGGAAAAGAAGTTAGCTCGACATACTGATTAGTATATTCGAGTAGGCAAACAATGAAGAAATACTGATGATCTCTTGTGACTATATCTATTTGTTGAAAGTGAGAATGGTTCTTCTGATGTGGGTACATAACTATTTTGTTTTATGTATTTGCTTGATAATGTGTCCATTCTTTAAATTATTAGGATATTGCAAAGGGTATGCAAAAGCTAATGCAACATAAACAAATGAAAACACTTCTTACCCGGCTGAATTGGATCTTGCTAATGTCTAACTGAGACTGAGGAATTCCTGGGTAGTAATGCTTAAGAAGGAGTAGGATAGTCTCTGCTCTCTCTTCAAAGAGTTCTCTCTTCTCCATACTCACCCCTGAACTCCAGGCTGACTTTCCTTCTTTAGCATTCATCTTTCTCTTCCAGATCACCACAGATGCTTCGATTTTATTCTTCAGGTCAAGGATTTTGTGATCTGATAACAAGTCCATAGTCGACAGAAACTCGTGTGGGTCGAATTCTTCAGCTGTGATGCTTCTATAGATTGTGTCCCCAAGACACACTCTCCCATTCTGACATATAAGTGCGAGAAATATCTATCAGGTTTCAGTCTACAATGCAGTATGTAATCATAAGGGAATCAAAATCCAGTTCATTGTTCGTGTACCTTAGGAAGAGACTCAATGTAGCTTTCAGGAATTCCCATTTCTGTAAGGACTTGAGCATTGATGGCCATGGCTGCTTTGTGAACTTGGTTTACCGAGTCCTTCTGAACCTGCAGCCATTTCTTCGTAGCATCGGATAAGCCATTTGGGGGAACCTTAGGGGTCGGTATCCACCATTTATCCTCATTCCTGTTGGCAGCCCCTCTTTGTGCTTCCTCATCCCTGGATACATAGTAGAACTCTTTTTGATCTTTAAAATTCTCCAGACATTCCTGTCATTAAAACATTAGATATAAGCAATTACCATCATGATAAGATGGACAAAAGAAATTTCGAGGAGAAAAGGAACAAAAATTCCAAGGACATTTCTTCTCTCTTACAATGAGCATTGCATCAAGCTTCCGAAGCGCAGGGATGCTCATAAGAAGATCATTTCGTTGCCTTGTTACCATAATCTGGAAGCAGAGAAATTTCTCTGTTATTCGGTGCATGATACCCTACCGGAAAAGGAAAAAGAAAAGAAGAAATAAAATAGATGCAAGGAAGGGATGGGAAGTGCTACCTCCATATTTGTCCCATCTTTAGACTTCTGTTTTGAAGGAACAAACTCAACAATATGATCTGTCACAGATAAAAGCCAATCAATTTCCTTCTTCCACCTTGCTTTCCTGTCCAGGGACATTGGTTCCAGTCGCTTTTGCTCGCCAAACACAGAAGCTGCAGATTTTGGGTAGCAAAAGATATTAAGAAGATGAAAGGATTTATTCATTCAAGAATCAAGACTCTGTAAAATTTGTCTTATACTATAGAAGTCCTCATTTCCAATGATTCACATCTAAATATTGGATAATATGCAGGACTTTGGGATTCTTACCAGTATTCATTCAGTCATTTTAGCTGTTTGTACTGTAATTTACCCCGTATTTGTTTTGGAAAAAGTTCGCATTGCCCCTATCTTACTGAAATTAGTTAAAACCTTCTATCGTTTCCCAAAAAACTCGTATAGTTGTCCCAATCCCTACGTGAAAACGAAAATTTATTTGTTTGTTAGACACACAGATTCAGATTCCATACCTGCTAGATTTGTGATTGCATTTGATAGTGCCAAAGCTGATGAAACACCTTTACCCCCACCAGACATATCCTCACCAAGAAGCAGCTTCGCAAACCTTTCCTTCATCAATTCCATGTCTGAATTGAAAGTAGCAAACAGAAAGCATCAATATGAGAACAAAATCATAACCAAGAAGAGACAAACTATAATGTTTATTAACATAAACATACTTCATATTTGAATAAGTACCCATTTTTTGCATTTGTTTTTTTCAGGCTCAGAAGTCAGATTGATAAGTCCTCTTAATGGCTCAGAAGCATTTTCATTGCAATCATCCTAAGGACCTTAGATCAGGTTTCTCTGTGTTTTCAGTTAAGTATTATCAATGCATGAAAATGGAATTGCTACATTTTAAGAACAACAGAATTTTGACATACCAGAAGGTTGTTTTTTAGGCAACCGTGATTTAACATTTTGATGTTTCTCCGTATCCTGATTATCTGGAGCAGCAGAGGCCTGTTTCCTAGACATCAGCCTCTCATCCTCATGGAGGGACATGGAGACATTGCTGCTGTCATCGAGGACCAAGCTGCGCGTCCGAATTCGGCGGCTATTACTTCTATTGTCAAGAATCAAACTAAACGTGCGTATTCGCCTTCCTGCATTTCCGTTAATTTCCTTAAAATATCCCATCTCGGTGGTGTCTATTCCTTGTTCTTCCTCGATTGCTCGAACCATGTCCAGGGGGTGGTTCGAGCAACGATGGTGATGGCAATGGAATGTAAAGGCCGGTGGGTAAAAGACAAATAAGGAAATAGCGGCCTCGTAGAGATGGGGAGGACAAGGAAGCATGCAACTGATGGTGAGAGTTATGGGAGGTGGGAGATGGAATGAGGAAAAAAATGGTTGTCAGTGTTTCTTGAAAATAAGGTGGCAAAGATTGAAAGCCGCAACAAGTCAATGACCTGGAAAATTATTTTAAAAAAATAAAAATTAAAAAATAAAATGAAGATGGATAATTTTTTTTTTTGAGGGTTAAAAAAAAGATGAATAAGTGATAGGTGTGGACTTTTATGTTAGTTTTCTGTGTATGTGTGTTGTTGTTGGATGAGACGTGGGGCGCATGTTTTTTAGAGGAATGATAAGACAGATCATAAGGGATTTTTTTTCTTTTTTTCTTTTTTTTTGGCACGTGAAAAAGGACAAAATGTCGGAGATAAAGAATAATCATTCTAGAAGACGAGACTCCTCGTATACTGTCCTCCATATTTTTGTTTCTATTTGTTGGTTAATTGACCAAGTGTGTCGTATGTATAGATAGAGTGGTGTAATATTAATTTATTGTTATTAAAGATCTTAATTTATGTGTTTTTACCATAAATATAATTTGACTTGCAAGACCTAAGTATCTTTTGACAGATATTGTTACATTACGAAATTTATAATTTAAAAATAAATCTCATGTGATTATGGACCCGTTTGGATTGACTTTTTTTAAAAATACTTTTTTTAACAGCTTTTGCAAAACAGTTTTTTTTTTTAAACTGAAAATTCTGACTTCTAAAAAAAATTATATTTGAGTTTTTTTTTCAGAATTTTAATTTTTTTGAAAGTCAAATCAAATAATTATTGTAAATTTAATATAACTTTTTTAATAAAAAAATATTTTTTTCTTAAAAAAAACTAATTTAAACAAGTCCTATGTCTATATCAAGTTTCTCGTAATCGAAATGGTTGACAAGTGAACGGTTGTGTTTTAATTTCAATGGCCAATGGGTGGCATCAAAAGGTCGAGAGGAACATTGTCAGACGCCTTGTTCCATCATGCTTAACATTGAGTCGTTAAGATGCCAGGTGGATGCAATATTCTTGATTTGTTTTGCTTAACACCAACTCTTATCAAATTGTTTTTTTTTTCAAAAAAGTTAATCCGAAGGCGAACCCCTTTTCCACCTGTGCCAGAGACCCCATGACCAGGTGAGTTGTAAATCAGGGATGTACATGAGTGGCAGCCATGCCAGGGAAAGGACCAACGGGTCACGAACCCAGCAGCAGCCTCCATAATATTTCAGTAAGGAACTGCCATCACACGGATTCGAACCCGCGTTGTCGGAGACTCTTATCAAATTGTTGTTCTCAGGGATGTTTGTTGATCAAAATTAGAGGCGAACACGGCTTATAACTCGAGTTTAAATTTAGTTTTATGTCTTGAGTTCTGTGTCTTTGACTTAACAGGTACACATTATAGGGGACGTGTTGTGTTAGGGAACGTATTGTGCGCCTGAAGTTTACTAGTTAATGGTTGAGCTCCATTGAATATACGTTTTACCAATTGATTTTCCCTTACCACCCAAAAAAAAGAAAAAAACTCTTATCAATTTGTTAAGCATTACTCAAAGTAAACGCTTATCTTGTAACAACCTCTCTTAGAGAGATTTCTTATTCATCGCTAATGGATCGTAAGAGTACAGGAAAATATTGCCACTAAAATAAAGTGTTATTATTGTCTTGTTCGAAAATTACAAATTCAATCATGAAATTAATTTCTTGTATAAAAACATAAATTAAGTCACTGAGTACAATAATATTAAAAATGAATCAAAGTATTCATTGAACTATGCATAAGTTAAACTTAACTCTTCTTCGTCAACTTTGTGTATAGCAAGAGTTTAATATATACACGACCCTTATTTATACATGGAAAAAGAGATTCTGCTATGAGTACAAGCAGAAAACATTATTATTCGTGCTTAACATAGAATTTGCTAATATGAAGGTTTGGTTTTGGGATGACCAATTAGTATTGCACCAAAAAGCACATAGCATATGGTTCCAATTTTTTTGGCTGAAATTTGATTGACCATCATATTTATGAGATAATTATTCCACAATTATGACAAATCATTGTTGCATGAAGTTCCAGAGAGCTAAATGGCTCATAGTTGCAGAATTACACAATTGACATGGGGGGCGGGGGTGGGGAGAATCTGCACGTCACTCACACCACACAAAACCATTCAAATATGTTATTCCTTTCACCAATAATTGCTTCTAGAATCACCATTGATTACTCTAATGTGGCACAAAAACTCGTCAAAGAAAGGCGACTTTTTGCACTTAAAAAATTGTTTCGCTAAAAAGTGCTAAGTATAATTCAGAATGTGGTCGAATCAAGCTAGTGCACTTCTCTTTTTTCCCTTCGAGGGTTTAGTCCAGTAGTCAAACTTTATTTGCAAGAGTAAAAAAATTGTTCATGTTCCTAAAGCTAAAAGAACCTTGTTTTTGACTACCTACCCGTTTGGATTAGTTTTTTTTGAAAATATTTTTTTTAATAATTTTTTTTAAAAGTTAAAAATTTTGACTTAAAAAAAAAAACTGTATTTAAACTTTTTTCAGAGTTTTAACTTTTTTTTTAAGCTAAATCAAATAGTTATTGCAAATTTAATATAATTTTTTCAAGAAAAAAAAAGTATTTTTTCTTGAAAAAAGCCAATCAAAACAAGCTCTAATTCTTGTTTCTTGAACAACGATGAGACTCTAGTCTTTGGTTAAGCAAATCTCATAATTTGCTTGTTGGCTTGTGAGGCAGATGCAAGTGCAATCTGGAATGCATGTCTCTTTACATGTTGATGGTCTTCGGGCAGCTTTATCATTGAGAGTGACGTAGAAGTAGTACTTAAGGCAACTATTTCTTCTAGAGTAAAATAGCTGCAAGAAAGCGCATCAAATTGTGGAGAATATTGAAAAAATTAAAATTCTTGGGTTCATTTTCATTGCATTTGTAAGACTACAAATAAGCCATGTGATTAGATGGTGAAAAAGAAAAAAATTTAAGAACTGCTTGCCCTTAAATTGAGTGTCAAATATTTCTGTTCTCCTTAAAAAATTTTAAAAAGCTTATTTACCTGCAACTAGGATTGGCTGATCTTGTATCTTGTTTTTGATGAATGAAAGTTTCACTTTGACCAAAAAAAAAATTATGTTTTTCGGAATTTGATGTCTTAAATTTAGTCCTTAAAAGTTTTTAGGAAGAGTTCCTAGTCATAAAAAAACACGTGACCCTCGAATATCTAGCATGGCCCAATGAGCCCATTAAAGCCTTGGTATTGATTCTATATGGCGGAGATATGTGGAGATACGAGGCCCATGACCTTGAAGCGTTTCTACAAAAGTCAAGTGACCATGCGCAAGATAAAACACTTTATTAGGAGTGAGTCTATAAATATAATGAACGAAAAATCTCAAAATATTTATATATATTTTTTTTAACAATCTATATGAGAATCAATCATAAATGAAATGGCTCATCATGATATCCAATATGCATCCATGAATCACATATGCATCATTAACATAATTACCACTTATAAACGTGCAGTGATTGGACATTGCCTAATATATGTAACGGCTGATATTTATTTATTTATTTTCGTGTTGATATACATTTTGATTTCTTTTGCAACAAATAATATCATGAGAAAATTTTAAAACACTATCGATATATAAATATTAAAATCTCTAATGTTTCCATTTGGTTTTAATTTGATTTGTGTAATATATGTAATATGTGTGTGCAGTATATAGCGTGTGCAAAATATGTGTAATGATTCCATGTTGTTTTGTGCATAATGTATGTGTGCACTGTATGATGTGGACAAAGAATTTGCTTAATTGCGTGCAGTATGTGTAGGATGTGTAATGTGTATAGTATGTATAACTAGTGTGTGATGTGTTTGCATAGTGTGTATTGTTGATTTCGTGTGTGTTTGACTATGTGTGTTGACCAAATATGTGTATTAAAAAGGATAAAATAATAGAATATATTATTTTTAATTCTTGCTAATGCGAGTATAAGAGCGTCTAACCTATTTTCACAACTTGGAAATGCAAGACTTTCACCCTTTACATGGGAATGAAATTGGAGGAATTTATAAAAATATTAAATCCTGAAAATGTGATATTTCTAAGAATATTTTTTTTTAATTTTGATTCTTTTTCACGTAAAAAGAGATCAAAAAACGGTTACATACAACTAACACGAATTCATCTTTCAACAACTCACATAAAAAATAAAAAACATACTACATAACCATTAAGCCTTTGATTGCCCTCAGGGGCATAGGTGAGTTGGTAAGTGGCCAGATGATTGGGGTGGAAACACTCCGACAACGCGGGTTCGAATCTGTGTATGATTCATCTTTGAAATATTGTGAAATTTCTCCTTTTAGAAGCCTTCGATTAACTTTGATTCTTAGAATTCTATTTTGCGAAGCGAACCACCTCTGTTTAAAAGGAAAAGAAAAAAAAAAAAAAAACACAAAAAGGTGTGAAGGACAAAAAGGAAAAGGCGAGGGAGAAACCAGGTGAAAGACAGAAAAGTCACGTGCTTCACACGTGGGAGAGCACTGTTATAAACAGTATCACAATCCCAAAACATTAGTGGCCACGCTTCCAACACTGCGGAGCTGCCGAAGATATTGGGACCCAAAAAGATGGAAGCCATAGGAGTCTTGATGGTGTGTCCAATGTCATCCTACTTAGAGGGCGAGCTCGACAAGCGTTTCAAGCTCTTCCGCTTCTGGAACTTTCCACAACGCGCCCAGTTCTTGAAAGACAACGCCGACTCCATCCGCGCCGTGGTCGGCAACGCCACCGCCGGCGCCGACGCCGAGCTTATCGACTCCTTACCCAAGCTGGAGATCGTTTCCAGCTTCAGTGTCGGTTTGGATAAGATTGATTTGGGGAAATGCAAAGAGAAGGGCATAAAGGTGACCAACACGCCCGATGTGTTGACCGATGACGTCGCCGATTTGGCTTTGGGTTTGATCTTGGCCGTGTTGAGGCAAATACCTGCTTGTGATCGCTATGTTAGAAAAGGGTTTTGGAAAGATGGCGACTTTAAATTGACCACTAAGGTTTGTTTGACTTTGCTATTTTCTCTCTTTTTTTTCGTGTGTGTGTGTGTGTTAATTGTTTGTTTGTTTATTTATTTCTTTGAAAGTTTAATTTTGATTACTGGTAAAGAGAGATGAGGTTGTGAATGGGAGATTTAGATTTTTTTTTTTTAAGAAAAAACTTTTGAAGTGATGTTTTAATCTTGACTGAGGAAAGCTTTCAAAAAAAGAAAGACGAGATTTTGGACTACTGAATGTATTTCTGGTGAATTAATGTATTTTGTCGAAGTTGCAACATTAACGGGCGGTTACGTTAAGCTACATACATGACGTGGACAGGTGAGGTTCATTCTTTTAAATCATGATGGGATAATAGATTGGGTCATTTCATTATTGGGGTAGCACAAGTCAATCGTGTAACTTCGGCAAAATGACCCGATTATTTTGCGTTTCACCCTTTTAGTTATTGAAAATTGTTTTGGGAAATGCTTCTACGAGTCTAATTGGATCATATGACGAATTTTGAATGTTTTTATTGATTTGATGGGTGTTCATCTGATTGTGTTATCTGCAATTGGGTATACAGTTTTAGAGATGCTTTGTGGGACTTGCTGTTGTCTTTACTTTCGGATTATTTTTGTGGTAAAAACTGATATAGACCTGGTGAATAAGCTATTTTTGTTATCTATCAAAGGGGAACTATTAGGCTACTTATGTTGGCTAATGCTCTGCTTAGTGTTTGCTTGAGATTATGGAATCCTGTTTGTCTATTGTTGCCTGCAAAGAATTTGTGTCATCATGCTTTACCGACAATCTCACAGACATTCAGGTTTTGCTTACGACAGGGCATCGATTTCACTTATGCATCCGTGTATGTGTACGTGATGATGTGTCTGTGACTCTGAGTGTGCGAGTGAGAGAATGGCAGGGCTTTGGCTTGTGCTTATTCCCCTACACGAGCATGCAAGTGTGCATGTGATGAGAGAGAGATATATATCAATCTTACATCAGAATCCATGGCTGCATTCTGGATTCATGTGAACTTTTAGAGTATCCGATAATTCATGCAAGGGAAACTAATATATTGTACTTCGGTAATTGAGTTCCATTTTTTGCTTTTCCAGGTTCAATTTCCTAGCCAAAGATGTTTATTAGTTGTCAGTTTTTGTTTTGAAACATGGTGTTTCTCTAGTATCTTTTCTTTGCTACTGTGCACATTCTCTTCTGTTTATTAGAATATGTTTAAGTTTTCTTATCGCGTTTGATTCATAATTGATTTCTTATCACTTTTTCTTCATTGTATTTTATTTTTCCTCTGTTTTCTCTTCGCAGGTCAGTGGCAAAACAGTGGGAATCATAGGGTTGGGCAGGATAGGCATGGCAATTGCCAAGAGAGCCGAGGCATTTGGCTGCCCCATCTGCTACTACTCAAGATCGGAGAAACCAAATACAAATTACAAGTACTATCCAAGTGTTGTTGAGTTGGCATCAAACTGTCAAATTCTCGTGGTTGCGTGTGCGTTAACTTCCGAAACACGCCACATTGTCAACCGTGAAGTCATGAACGCACTGGGTCCAAGGGGATTCCTTATCAACATCGGAAGAGGCCCTCACGTCGATGAACCTGAGTTGGTATCTGCGCTTGTTGAAGGCCGTTTGGGAGGAGCCGGGATTGATGTGTTCGAGAATGAGCCGGAGGTGCCCGAGCAGCTCTTTGGCCTTGACAACGTAGTTCTATTGCCTCATGTAGGAAGTGCCACGGAGGAAACACGCATGGAGATGGCTGACCTTGTTATTGGTAACTTAGAAGCTCACTTTCTGAACAAACCACTGCTAACTCCAGTTGTGTGATTACATTGTTTGGATGTTTCTTCTTGATATTCCCCATTTTTAGTGGTCATCTGTATTGGAGAACATTCGAGATTTGGTAATAAATTGTTCAGAACATTTCGATTTTCATCACAATGTTATGAACCGTTTGTCACTGTTGAGTTTTCTTCGTAATATTGTAACATTATAACATAAGGAAGCATTCAATTTAATATATGAAAAACTTCTTAAAATATTTGAATATTTAATATAGCCACCCTTTTTGTCTTAACTTTATGGTCTTTGTTGACACGTGACATAGTTATGACATTGTCATATTTCTTTTTTCTTTTTTTTTTTGGGTCTAATAATGTAATGTTCAATATTCATTTATGACCATGTATTATGTATACCATGTGTGCATCATAAACACAACCATCATAGGTGTGAGACCGTGAATGAGGCCATCTTTTCATTATGAAGGAGTGAAATTAGCACGTTTCTATTTTAAAGAGTCTTCGACTATCTTTGGCCCCCTTTTTAAGTATTTAAAAATATTTTTTGTTAGTTTAAAAGTCAAAACTAGCATTTTTAACAAAATTTAAAAGTATTTTTATATAAAAGTCAAAACTAAAAAAGGTCGAAAAAGTAGAAACTTTAAACAAGAGTTTTTTGAAAAAAGTTGTTAAAAAATTGTAAGTCAAGTTAAAAATTATTTTATTCTTTAAATATATTACTTTATAATTTTGAAATTATAATATCACTGTCAAAACAATAAACAACTTCACTCCATTAAGATGGTTAAACCCTTCCTTAATTTTAAAAGTAGTGCAGATTCCTTTATCTGATAAAATAAGGTGTAAATACACATTAGATAAGTAAAAAAATCAAACAGATATATCTTAAATTATATAGATTTCTTAGTTTAAATAACTCCTTCTTAAACAATACAAATATATTAAGTAATAATTGAATGCATATAACCGAATAAATCTACATAATTTAAGAGATATAATTTTTAACCAAAACAATCTACATAATTAGAGGAGAATTTATACTAGTTACTATTCATACTAATTGCCATAGCAGGCTGGTCTTTCTCGTTCAAAAACGATGTCATTTTGCATCGAAACGACGTCGTTTTGGGTCTAAAAATCAACTCAGTTTTGCATCGAAACGACGTTGTTTTGGAAATTTCGTTCAAGAACGACATCGTTTTGTATTGAAACGACGTTGTTTTGGACCCTTTTTTAACCTCTTACTGACTTTGATTGAAACGACCCCTTTTTTCCTTCGCTTCAGATTGATTCTTTTCTGTTTTCGTCTCTGCCAGCTTCTCTCCATAGCTGCCACCTCCTGCTGTCACCTTGCTTCTGCCATTGCCACGTCTTGCTGTTGCAAGAGCAATATTGTGACTCAGCTTATTTCTTCCAAAACTTGCCAAATGTGGTTTCCATTATATATATATATATATATATATGTATATATATATATGTGTGTTGTACATCGATTTTTACTCGGAACAAGAGGGAGTCGAGAGGGAAAGCACAAGCATATGATTAGGTATGCTATTATTAAGATGTAAATTTATTTGGGTTTGGTGTGAAATTTAATATTTTTATTGTTAATGCAAATTTATCTGGCTAGTTAATTGTTTGATCAAATGCTTGTGAGTTAATAGTTTAGAATTCTTTGTGTTGATGTGACCTATCGAAGTCATCGAATGCTATTATGTTGTGTTCTTCGATACGTGTTTACAATTTGCGTATAGTTTTGACTTTTGAGACCAAGGCCTTGCATACAAGGTTGATTTTCTATGCTTGGTAGCTAATAATGCGGCTTTTTGAATTTTATTTGCTTTTAAAATATCGTAATTTTATTTGGCATCTGTTATATATTTGCATGAAGTATATAATAGGAAACTTTGCTGCGAACTTGAATATGGGCCCATTTGGATTGATTTTTTTTAAAAATATTTTTTTTAACAACTTTTAAAAAATAGCTTTTTTTAGAATTCGAAAATTTTAGCTTCTTAAAAAAGTTATATTTGGACTTTTTTCAGAGTTTCAGCTTTTTTGCAAGCCAAATCAAATAGTTATTGCAAATTTAATATAATTTTTTTCAAAAAAAAAAAAACACTTTTTCTTAAAAAAAAAAAAAGTCAATCCAAACAGTCCCTACGTGGTAAAGATGTAAAGTGTTAATAACCATCCAAAGGCAATGAGCCACTGGTGTAATTTTCATGTGAGGATTTATGATAAAGCAATTTCTGATTAAAATAATGAGCCCCTGGTGTAACAAAAGACTGTAGATTCAAGTTTTAGAAGAATTTCTAGCACATCATTGTGCCTCTTTTTGCAATCATTTTGATGAAAATAATTTTCAGATAATTTCTACCCACAAAGAGGGTGTAACAGGTCCTATTATTTGAAAGATCTCATCAGACTGATATACTTGCCCAACCAAATGCAACAGTTGAAGCAAATCCGAACAATAATCAGTACAACACTCTGTTATCCAATCTGAACTTACCTCAAGATGATATTTCATATTTCTAGCCTGCTCCAATTCCTGCTGCAGGTGAGACAACTTGCGTTTCTCAGCCATAAGCTCCTCCCGAAACATAGCCTTTTGCTTCTCCCATGACTGAAACTTCACCAGTGTCTTTTTCTCTCTCTTCGCTACTTCCTGATAGCTTGCAGCTGACTCTGCTGCAAGCAATTTTGCAGCTTCCATTTCACTCCTTAATGCAGCATTCTTGACTTTAAGCCTATGAACAGCAGCATTAGCTCGTTCTACTTGCCTACTAGCCTTACACAATGCATTCTCCATTTCAGAGAGCTTTTCATAGTGTTCTCCTCTAGGGCTGTGCATTTATCAGGAAAACCGACCCCCAACCCGAAAAATCGGGTATGGGGAAATAATTTCGGGAGAATCGTGGAATTGGGGAAAAATTTCGGGGAATGGGTTGGGGATCGCAATAAAAAAAAATTCGGGGAAAACCCGAAACTGGAAATTTTTTTAATTTATTTTTAAAATTATATATAATATATATGTTATAATATTTTATATATGTGTGTGTATATAATTTGTATGTTATATAATATCTTAAAAATTTAAACCCTTTTTCTTATATAAATATATGTATTCTAAACTAAGGCTTTAGAGTTCACGCAACTTCACAAATCACACTACTTGTCCTCTTCTGCTTTTCACCTTCACCTATTAGATCTAAATATATTTTTATTTATATTTTGAAGTTTAAATTTATAATTATTTTATTGATGATGATTATTCTTTTCTATTCAACAGGGCAAGTTAGTACTTCATAGTAAAATTAGCTAAAAATTGAAACTTTAAAATGCAAAAAGTTGATATGTTAGTAGTAGAATTAGTTTTAAACATTTTTTTAAAAGAATGTATTTTTCCCCCATACCCCATTTCCCCAAATTGTGTTCCCCATTGGTGAATTGGGGCGGGATACGAAACAAAATTCCTTCCCCAAAAAAATTTTGGGAAAAAAAATTTGTTGATTGGGGCGGGAATTTCCCAATGAACACCTCTATTCTCCTCTAATGTTTGTTTTTCTTTCTTGAGCCGCTCTACTTCTTCTTTTTCTTGCCTTAGTAGCTTAAGCTCAGCCTTTTCTTTATTGAAACAAACCCTGATATTCCAAATTATTCTCTGCATGACAATTTTCAATCTCTCATGGTGCCATATAGCACTCTAAAATGCAAGAAAATTCAGTACTTTACAACCCATAATTAATTCAAACACTAAATCATACCCATCAAAACATTAAATTATACCCATCAAAGAATAATTTTCAAAATCAATTTGAGTATTATTTTATGGAAGCAGAAAATTTATTCCTAAACTAATTTTTTTCTTAATTTGACATCTTTGTCTTTGTCAACTTTTATGATTCAAGTTAGACTATACTTAAAAAAATTTCCTCTATTAATATAATTTTCTAAACTAATAAATTTATTTGTCAAAATACGTTATCTATTATTTTTTATCAAAAAAATCTTATTTCCTAAATCAAAATTTTATCTAATGGATATATAGATCTCTTGGACAAGTTCTATAATTTATTTATACTATATAATAAAGAAGAGTCTATTACACAATACGATTGCCAAATATCGTGTTAATATCAACTTTGTTATTCTTTTGCTTTAGTCATGTTTTCTGCATATTTTTTCAAAAAAAAAGAAGATGAAACTAAACATTATTTTAAATAAAAGAAAAGGACAAATCTATTACTTTAAAAAGATGGCCAATAAATGATGAAAATATATCAATCTATGTAATTTATGATTTTTTCCTAAAATTATTAGATTTTACAAAATATAAATGTTGTATTTAATGTCATAAATTTAATATGACAAAATATGTTATGTTTTATCTCTTTCATTAATTTTCAAATTTGACCATTTACAATTATAAAAATTTAAAAATACTCATCTTCCGTGTATCATACGATTAATATTATATTATATAAATATCAAAATAATTGTCAAATTTGGTGAAAGTGCTAAACAACTCTTTAGAATCAATATTACATAAATGATGATAAAAAACAACGCGGTAATATCTCAAACTTTTAGATCATATATATAAATTAAGTAAGATCATGTCTCAAATCAACACATGAATGCGAAGGGTAAGAAAATATTCCCTCATAATATCAACAAAGCTTTGAAAGAATGCAGTTACACAGTACAAGTAAGGGCCAAAAGATGGGAAAAGATTATAGAGACCAAGACAGAATTCAGTACACTGTAATTTTCATCACCCCATAGTCATTTCGACAGTGACCACAGGTACTATAACAACTACAATTATAGTCTAAGTGTTTACATCAACAGATTCTTTAATTTAATATCCCATCAACTCGTGAATAATAAATTTATAGCAGGTTGCAATTCATCAGAATAAGAAAATTCAAAGCATGCTTATCTTGAGTGACAAACTTTTGAAAATGTATCATAATGTCGTTATGCAGTAATATGAATGAAAACTTCTGATTTTTGCCTTGTAACCTTGTCAGGTTAAAATCTTGATGCATGAGTTTGCATCTCTTTCTCATTGTACTGGTTTGAGGAATGTACAGCCACCACAACTCTGTATATACAAATCTAATCTTTGCTTTATTACTTGTTGCAAGTAGACTTTACTAGCAGTTCTGTATTTTAGTTCATAATATGCGAGCTTAGCATTCCTCACTTCATAATATGCAAGCTTTATGATTGCAATTGGAGCCACAATATGCGGTGCATCTGTTCAGTGCATGATATAGATTAGATCATTAAGTGATGAAAATTTAGTTGATGTATAGTAGACAGCTCTGCATTGCAATTGAAGCCAGTGCAATCTGTGTAGTCATGAGATGTGCATCTTAACTTATCCAGCAAAGAAAAAGGAAACTATATTCATGATAGATGTATTGATTTTGGTCAAAATATAATGATAGCTTAGTAATACAATTGCTTGGCTGTATGGAAGATAGGTATTGTTGCTGATGGTTATCACATATATTCACTTGGAACTGGATAATTGTTGCTATATAATTTGTTCTGTAATATATTGAAATTCGTAAAATTCTAAGTGTCTTAGAGGTAGCATAACCTACTTATAGTTTCAAGAGAATGCTTTTAAGAATACAATTAAATAAATATGTATAATATGAAGGAAATGACAGGAACTCTTGAAATTTCTTATTTAAATTGTAAGTCGACCTGTAGAGAGTTGGTAGTGGAAATTAAATGAAAGGGGACAAGGGACGTAGAAGTTTTCTGCAATTATTATCACCACTATTGCCTAAATGAATTATAGTTGACATATCTACGCACGACCAGTGATCTTTCCTGTTTCCTCAAATTTAACGACAACTATATTACAAGAGAACAGATATTTCTTTTGAAGGACCCTGTAACTACTTGATAATCATAAACTTATAAATGTGAAGATGCATTTATGCAACACTAAGTTACAAGGAGATTTCAGGATTGGTCCGGTGGTGGATCAAAGCAGAGCTTTGGCCCTTGTAGTTATAGTTGTGTTCTATTATTTGGTGAGGGAATAGAGTAATTAATGTTTCATAGGAGTGGGGTTTAGGAATGTGAAAGAGCCTAAAAAACAAATAGCTGATATCTACAAACTTAGGGATAGTTAGTGCGTGTTCGGCAATAGCTTTTCAAGTAGCGTTTAGCATTTTGATTTGTCAAAACGTTATTTTACTAAATTATTATTGTTCGGTAAACTAGCGTTTCAAATAGCTTTTAACTTTTCAACTAGCGTTTCTCAAAAGCTAAAAATTTTAGCGTTTCAGGTAGCTTTTAGCTTTTCATTTTTTTTTGGCAATTTTACCCTTTTTTCATTTTTTAATTTTCTATTCTTTCTCCAATCTCTCTCTATATTTTTACATCTTCTTTCACAAAGATAAATAAGAAATAATATAAAAATAAATTTCAATTTTTATATAATCAACATTACTAAAAGTATAAGTTTTATTAGTACCTTCTTTTTTACAAAATAATTTTGAATCTATTAAGCATTAACTTTTGTAATATTGATATAAATGCTTTATCAAAAAATTAGTTATATTTTAATATTAAAATATGATTATGAGAATAAATATTTAATTATGAAATATATTATTTTATTCCTATAATAGTAATAGTAATTACAATTATCATAATAACAATAATAATAATAACATGATATTAATGTCCTTCTACATCATTTAACATTCATCAGTTAATCTAATAGCTAATTTTACCGAACACATTTTGTTCAATCAGCTAGTTAAACAGCTATCCGCTAACAGTTAAAATATAACAGCTATTAGCTACTCCAATAGCTAAATTTGCCGAACATACCCTTAGTCATTTGATTGTCTATAATGCTTCTAATCAAATTTGAAATTCTTCAAAGTTTTAGCTTTTTTCTTTCATTCAATATTCTTACATTCTCATCATATTACAATAATTTATAATTATATTTTGGTTAAAATATTTTTATTTTTTTATTAATATTTAGAAATAGAACTATAATTTCTCAAAAAATTTGTTCAAACATCTAAAAATATAAAAAAATAGCGTGCCATAAAATGCAAACAATTTAGTTCTAAATGCAAAATAAAACATGATTTCATTCGATAAAAATTCATTTCACCTAAAAATAATTAAACATATTTTTATTTTCAATTAAATATCAAACTGATTTTTAATATTTGTTTTTTGATATTAAAAAGTTATATATATTTAGTTAAAGTAATGGAGAACTTTTAAAACTAGTTGGAGGCCACTGTGGTGGCCTTATGCTAAATGTTTTATATTTTATATAATTTTATAATATATATATATATATATATATATATACACACACACCGTGTGGTGCCCTTATGCTCGATGTTTTATATTTGATAGTAATGAAAAATATATTTTCCATTACTTTGACTAAATATATATAATATATATAAGATTATATAAAATATAAAACATCAAGCATAAGAACCCCTCCAACTAATTTTAAAAGTTCACATATGAATACTATAAAATTATATAAAATATAAAACACTGAAGATAAAGGCACCACAACGTACCCTCCAACTAATTTTAAAAGTTCTCCGTTGCTTTAACTGAAAAAACACTATTATTGTTCACATGGGTCGGAGGTTTACATACCAACTATCTAGGTTGGCCCAAGTCACCAACTCCGCCAACACCAAAACCTCCCAAAACAAAGAAAATCTAACCAACACTCACCATTAAAGAGCAAGCAAAAAATCAAAAAATGGAGGCCATAGGAGTGTTGATGACGTACCCTATGTCGCCCTACTTGGAGGGCGAACTCGAGAAGCGCTTCAAGCTCTTCCGCTTCTGGAACATTCCAGAACGTCCCCGGATCCTGAAAGACAACGCCGACTCGATCCGAGCCGTCGTCTGCACCTCCCCAGCTGGAGTCAATGCGGAGCTGATTGAGTCGTTGCCCAAGTTGGAGATCGTGTCGAGCTATAGCGTTGGGTTAGATATGATTGATTTGGGGAAATGCAAAGAGAAGGGCATAAGGCTGACCAACACACCGGACGTTTTGACCGATGACGTCGCCGATTTGGCTCTCGGGTTGATTTTGGCCGTGTTCAGAAGAATACCTGGATGTGATCGATTTGTTAGAAGAGGGCTGTGGAAAAGTGGTGACTTCAAGTTGACCACTAAGGTTCGTTGACTTTTTCTTTTTCTCTCCCTTTTTCTTTTCTCCCTTTCTTTCTTGGTGAAAGTTTAAGTTTTTATTAGTGGTAAAGAGTTATAAAATGATTAAAGTGGAATGTTTGAAGTGATATTTATTGGTGTTGATTGTGAAAAGTTGTCAAAGAATTTGGGATAAAGACATTATCCTTACGTGACATGATCTCGATTAGTGGCGTATGAACACGACGTTTATGTGCAGTTAAGTCATGCAATTAATCACGGTCTTTTTTTTTTTAATGTTTTAAGATGACAAAGGCTATAAATATGAAATAGTATTATTTATTAATCTTCAAAAGTTTAGATTAAGAAATAATTTTTAGATTGATAGAATAGATGGATTCAATAATATTTTTGGAAAAAAACAAGTCATATACATCGATAACATGTGAGATCGATAGAAAATGCATGTATTTTCTTTTATATAATAGATAGTATAACTCGTGCTATGTATAGGAAAAAAAAATGTTGTAGTTTATCGTAGAATAAAATATAAATATAATTTATAACATTTTCTATTTTTGATAAGTTTTGAATAATAATCATATTTTTATGAGATTAATTGGAAATGTTTATGCTGATTCTGTGAATGTTCATTTGAGATAGTACTATCTCTTTGAACGAGTATTTGGGCATGCAGTTTTAGAGCTGTTATGAGCTACTCGCTGTTGTCTGTACTTCTAGTCTGTTCTGGAAGATTCATGTGGTAATCTATTGTAGGCTTGATGGTTAAGCTATATTTATTATCAAAATTGAAAGGGAAAAAGTTAGTTTTAGAGCTTAAATTTTATAAAATATGAAATTAAGGGCTTGAACTTTTAAAGCTCTAATAGAATAGCTTAAACTTACAAAAAAGTGAAACCTTACAAGTCGTTAAGTCGATGTTAATTTTGCTTATGTGACATTTTATTTTATTTTTCATCTTAGGTAGATTTTTTTACATGGCAATCTAAATCCTACATGGTGTTCACACACACAAACTTATGAATTCTAAATTATTACATACATGTACACATATATAAATTTTGAAAATCTTTTTTCTTAACTATGAGAATATAAATTAATCTATATTTGTTCTTGTGCCTAATCTAAATTTTTTTAATATATTTAAAACTTAAAAATTTTCAAATTAATTGTGAATTTGTGAATTTTAAGTATTAAAATAAAAAAAAATAGATGATTAAAAATAACCGACAATTAATTGTGCATTAGAATTAATTGGTTTAAATTAATATAAAAATTTAATATAAACAAAAATTAATAAACAAAAACTCTAAATTTCGAAGTACCAAACCGACGCAATAATATAATTTTTGGGAAAAGAATTTTATTTGTGCATTTTAAAAAAGTTATTTGTGCATTTTAAGTATTACATTAATGTACAATAATTACTTTAATATATTTTTGCTTATTTAACAAAAATTAATTTAAAAAACTTTATTGTATTAATTTAAGTATTACTTTAATAATTTAAATCAAGTGTGCATTTAAATTTATTAGTTACACTTTAAACAAAAATTATTTAAATGTGCAATTAATTGTTAGTTTATTGTAAATTATTCAATTTTTATTTTAATACTTAAAATACATTAATTTGAATTTTTTTAAATTTTATATTGAGCAAAAATATATAGATTAATTTATATTCTCATAGTAATCAAAAAGATTTACAAAATTTATATGTGTAAATGTACAGAAGTGTGTATATATCATATAGGAGTTAGATTATCATGTAAAGAAATTCACTTAACATAGAAAAGTAAAATAAAAGGCCATGTAAGTGAAAAATTAGCACTGTTACTTAACTATGTGGAAAATCTCATTTTTTGATAAGTTCAAGCACTTCTATTAAAATTGTTAGAGGTTATTTCTCCCTCATGGAAAATTCAGAAAATCTAAGGCCACTGTTGGGGAAAAACATGCAAACACGAAGAATACGAAAAGAAAATGGACACAGGAGAATTACGTGGTTCGGCCTTAAAGCCTACATCCACGGGCAGCAGAGAATAAATTATTATTGATCTCGAATACTACAAGGCTTACTCTGGTTTCTCTCACCCTACACCCCCCATGGGGTGTGGCCTTAAGGTACCTAATACAATGTCCTAGCCCCTATTTATAGTACACAAGTATCCTAATCAGTATTCTACAAGGAAAAGGAAACAATATACTACAAGGAAAATGACACATATTAATTATGTAATACGGGCCACATTCAACAAATCTCCACTTTGGCACGTATTCGCTGCAATCAACACACCATTATCCCTGCTGCCAACTGTCCCTAAGGCTCAATGCTCCACACCGCAAATAGGAACCAAGTCCAAGCAATGCTTGAACTTGCTGACTGGAACCACCTTAGTCATCATATCTGCTGGATTCTCATGGGTAGATATCTTCTGCACCGATATGATTCCTTGTTATACAACATCTCTGATAAAGTGATATCTGATATCAATGTGTTTAGTCCTCTCATGATACATCTGATTGTTCGTCAGATGGATTGCACTTTGACTATCACAAAAGACTGTACTTGTATATTGTTGCAGTCCAAGATCACGAACCAGGCCTTGTAACCACATGACCTCCTTCACAGCTTCTGCAATTGCCATGTACTCCGCCTCAGTAGTCGACAATGCCACAGTAGACTGTAATGTCGCTTTCCAACTGATAGCACATCCAGAGAGGGTAAACACGTAACCCGTCATAGATCTTCTCTTATAAGGTCACCCATAAAGTCTGAATCACAATAACCCACCAACCTCACGCAATCTCCAGTCATCTTGTTAAACAATAAACCTACATTCGCAGTGCCACGCAAATATCTCATTATCCATTTCACCACTTCCCAATGTGCTTTCCCAGGTGATACCATACACCTGCTCACAACACTAACTGCATGTGAAATGTCAGGACGAGTGCACACCATAGCATACATCAAGCTACCAACAACACTCGAGTATGGAACATGAGACATATGCTCCACCTCCTCCTCAATTTTAGGTGACAAATCTGCAGACAACTTGAAATGAGCAGCAAGCGACACACTCACAGACTTTGCTTTAAGCATCCCGAAACACTCCAGCACCTTCTCAATATAACTCTGCTGAGACAAGAACAGCTTCCCAGCGTTTCTATCTCTGTGAATCTCAATGCCAAGAATCTTCTTCGCTGCTCTAAGATCCTTCATCTCAAACTCATCACCCAGCTGCTTTTTTAATTCGTCGATGGCAGACATGCTTCTAGCAGCAATAAGCATATCATCGACATACAACAACAAGTACACAAACGAACCATTTGGAAGCTTCTTGAGATACACACAGCTGTCATAAGCACTCCTTGTGTATCCAACACCTACCATGAATGTGTCAAATCTCTTGTACCATTGCTGAGGTGACTGCTTCAACCCATACAAGGACTTTTTCAGTTTGCAAACATGGTTCTCCTTACTAGGAACTATATACCCCTCCAGTTGACTCATGTAAATTTGCTCTTCAAGATCACTATGCAATAACGTCGTTTTCACATCTAGCTGCTCAAGCTCTAAGTCATGAAGAGCAACCAAAGCAAGTAAAACCCTGATGGAAATATGCTTCACAACTGGAGAGAACACTTCGTTGAAGTCAACACCCTCTCTTTGTGTATAGCCTTTTGCCACCAACTATGCCTTGTATCGAGAACCCTCAACCCCTGGAGTACCTTTCTTTTTCTTGTAAACCCATTTGCAACCGACAAATCGCTGTCCCTTATGCAATTCAACAAGCTCCCATGTTTGATTCTTCTGAAGAGACTCAATCTCCTCACTTATGGCACCCATCCACTGAGCAGAATCTTCCCCAGATATGGCCTCTTTGTATGAATTCGGATCATGTCCTTCAATTGTTTCGGTAACAATCAAAGCATAAGCAACAAGATCAGTGTATCCGTACCTTTGAGGCTCTTTAATCTGTCTCCTTTCTCGCCCAGTGGCAATGCTGTACTTCTGTTATTCAGGCATATTTTGATCATGTACCTCAGTTGGTTGAGTCGGCTGAATTTGACTGCTACTATTGCTAAATGGAACATTTGTAACATCAGCAAATACCTCCACCTGCTCTTTGACACCGCGGTCTAAACCAGCTACCGCTTTCTCCTTTTCTTGGTCTAATGAAGCAGATTTATTGAATGTCACATCCCTGCTGAGAAGGAAACCTGGAGACTTTGGATCTGTGCACTACAATTTGTAACCTTTCCTCTCGGACGCATAGCCTAGAAATATACATTTCTTTGCCCTCGCCTCCAACTTGCCATCCTTCACGTGAGCGTATGCAGGGCAACCGAACACCCTCAATCGAGAGTAGTCAGCAGGCTTACCAGACCATAACTCAAAAGGAGTTTTCAATTCAATAGCTTTGGATGGAGACCTATTTACCAAGTAGCATGCTGTATTAACAGCTTCAGCCCAAAAGTCTTGACTCAAGCCAGAATGAGAAAGTATACAACAAGCTCTCTCCACCAGAGTTCTATTCATGCATTCTGCAACTCTATTCTGTTGTGGTGTCCCTACACATGTGCGGTGTCTCACAATGCCATGTTTCCTGCAGAACTCATCAAACTCTTTATTGCAGTATTTCAACCCATTGTCAGTCCTAAGAAGTTTAATCTGTTTCCCAGTCTGCTTCTCAATCAACGTCTTTCACTCGACAAATGTTGGAAACGCCTCATCTTTAGTTTTCAAGAAGTATACCCACACCATCCGAGAGTATGCATCAGTGAAAGTAATGTAATACCTAGCAACTTTCTTGGAAGGAACTTTATTAGGACCCTAAAGATAAGAATGAATATAATCAAGTGTGCCTTTGGTGTTCTCCTGCCCCTTGCTGAACTTCACCCTGGTTTGCTTTCCAAAGATACAATGCTCGCAGAATTCAAGCTTTCCAGTTCTTTGTCCACAAAGCAAATCCCTCTTGCTCAGCTCGGTCAATCCCCTCTCACTCATATTGCCCAACCTTTTGTGCCATAACTGCGTAGTGTCATTATCACTCTCCTCGGATGTAACAGCTGCAACACCTGTAACTGTACTACCTTGAAGGACATACAGGTCGCCAGTCAAGTTCCCTTTCAAGAACACAGTTGTACCTTTGGTCACCTTTAAGACACAATTCTCACTTCGGAATTTGTATCCATGAGAATCCAAACGCCTAAGAGAAATCAAGTTTTTCTTCAACTCCGGTACATGCTAACACTCGAGAGATCTTGTAATACCATTAAACATCTTGATATTTATGATGCCCATTCCCTCCACCTTCAACGAAAGATCATTGCCTAGAAAGACTTTCCATTCTCTTTTGGAATAAAAAGAGAACCAGTCACGTCTAGGACACATATGGAACGTTGCACCAGTATCAAGAATCCATTGATTATGCCACTGTGATGCACTCACAGTCAAAACTTCCCCAGTACTACTCGAGTTCTCCCTATCACTATCAGCACCCTCTATCACATTAGCTAAATTTTTCACCTTTTTCTTTCCTTTTTTCAGTTTTGGACATTCTTTCTTAATGCCTTTTCACCACACTCGAAACAGCATAGCTTCCTTGCTCTTGATTTTGACCTTGACTTGCTTTTCTTTCTACCGGAAGATCCCCTCTATTCTCCGATCTCCCTCTACTCACTAAACCTTCCCCATGAACTTCTTCCCTATGTCTCAGAAGATGTGTTTGAAGATCCTTCGATTTTAACGAAGCAATCACATCTTCAAAGGTAATTTTATCCCTCCCGTACAATATAGTGTCCACAAAGTTCATATATGAAGGCGGTAAGGAGCATAATACGATCATAGCTTGGTCTTCGTCATTAATTTTAACACTCACATCTTTCAAAGTAATAAAACAAGAGGTAAACTCATCAAGGTATTGCTTTAGTGACGTACCTTCTTTCATTCTAAGATGATACAATCACTTCTTCAAGTAGAGGCGATTGGTGAGAGATTTAGATGCATACAATTCCACCAAAGTATTCCAAGCCTCAACTGCTGTCGTCTTCTCAGTAATCTCCAGCAATAATTCATTCGTCACGGACATATGTATTGCACTTAAGGCTTTCGCTTCGAGTTCTTCTCTCGCTGCTGGTTCCGTCTTTTCTGGGATCACTTCTTCAATGACTTTCCAAAGTCCTTGCATTGTCATAAATGCCTTGAATCTGATCCTCTATAGACTGAAACTCATTCTCCGGTCAAACTTCTCGATTTCAAACTTTTCACCTGTAGAAGACATCTTCGTTTGCACAAAACTCACACTTCAAGATAGAATTTGGCTCAACAGACCGCAAAAATGGATTCAGCACGTCGATAAGCCTTAGGAACACCCCCGGTCAACTTTCCTCAACACCGGTCAAAGTCAAACTTATTGGTCAAAGTCAACACCGGCCCTAAACACATACTTTGGAGCAGAATCTTGAAAAACAGAGCCCAAAAACGGACTTAGCACGTCGAAAAACGTGGGGTAAGGCTTTGGTCAAACCCGGCCAACCCTTGGTCAATGGTCAACATCAAAGTCAAACCTCGGTCAACGCGGTCAAACAGGTCAACTTGTCAAATTTTTTTTTTAGCATTAAATCTAAGCCCAAATAAAAATTTCTTTTTTATTCTTTTGCCCAAACTAGGCCCAAACCCAAAAAAGAAATCTATTATTTTTTTGGCAGAGAACCCAAGTCCAACAAAAAATTAATTAACCCAAGACCCAAGACCTAACTAAAATTGGACAAGACCACTATCTAGGCCCGATCCAAATAAACCCAAAGACCCAAAGCCTATTAACCCTAAACCTGCTTTACAAACTTGAACCAATTCCCAAAAAAAATACCTGAATACCCAAAATCAACCTCAAGAGCACGCGAACTCTATCTTCTTCGCTTGTTCTTCAAACCCAAACACGAATCACGACCCGCCGATGCAAGCTTCCACTCCAGCCACCAACGCTCAACGTAGACAGCACCGGAGCACTCCTCGCTGAACAAAGACCTTTGTTTGGTTAGGCACAGTTTGGTTTTGAGAAATTTTGGTTTCACGGTGAGTTTTGATTTTTCCTTTTTCCCTCAAGTAGCGGATTAATACCTAAGCTCTAGATATCAGTTTGTTGGGGAAAAACATGCAAACACAAAGAATATGAGAAGAAAATGGACACAGGAGAATTACGTGGTTCGGCCTTAAAGCCTACGTCCACGAGTAGCAGAGAATAAATTATTATTGATCTCGAATACTACAAGACTTATTCTGGTTTCTCTCACCCTACACCCCCCATGGGGTGTGGCCCGAAGGCACCTAATACAATGTCCTAGCCCCTATTTATAGTACACAAATATCCTAATCAGTATTCTACAAGGAAAAGGAAACAATATACTACAAGGAAAAGGACACATATTAATTATGTAATATGGGCCACATTCAACAGCCACTTAATATGGTTCTGAGCTACTCTTCCCATTAACCAATTGATTTTTAAGGTAGAACCCCAAGATTCTTCACATGGCATCAGAGCCTAGGTTACAGGTCATTTATTTTGTCCACATGTGACCCTTTTTCTTTCACATCCAACGTTTTAATTTGTCCACGTATAACCTTTATTTTCAATTATCAAATTGAGTCACACTTGAGGGAGAGTATTAGAGTGTTATTCCTCCCTCATGGAAAATTCAAAAAATCTAAGGCCACTTAATATGATTCTAGGCTACTCCTCCCATTGACCAATTGGTTTTTTAGGATGGAACCCCAAGATTCTTCACATATTTCGCTTCTAGAGCCACCATTAAATGGTGGCTCCAACCATCTTCAGCACTTTCATATTTTCTCTCTATATTTTATGTTTTATATTTTTTCCACATGGTATCAGAGCCACCCTCTTGGTGGTCTGCTTCCCTAAAAAAAAAAAAAAAAAAAAGCAATCGTGTTAGCCTATGGGTCTCACGTCTATCCAAGCGGTCATGTTAGCCTACAGGTCACACTACTATCCAAATCCAGTCCAAATTCAGGTCCAATTCAGTTTCTAGTTACTATCTCCATCTAAGTTCCAAAGTGTGCACACAACCCCCAAATCAATCTTGATTCCATCCTTATTCAAGGTTAGACGAGCCGTAGTGACCGTGGTGAGTTACGAGTTAAACGAGCTGTGGTGACCCATCCCTTCCATCAAGATCAAGTTTTCTTTTGAAAACCTTTCAAACTCAAGGTTGTATCTCTAATACCACCTTGAGTTTGAGAGGGGTGTTGAAAAATATTTCGATTATTAATGTTATTTCCTTATTATATGGTATTAAATTAGCCAATAGTTTAGATTAGGTAATTAATAAAGTTGGTTTCTTTATTATTTTAGTTTCCTTAGAATTCTAGTTACCTTATTAGTCTAGCTTCGAGTCTTGCTCACCAAGTTATCATGCCTATAAATAGTCTCTTCTACTGTATTCATGAAATATCAACAATTCATAATGTAGTCTTTATGAGCATTTCGCTTCTAGAACCAACATTAGTGTGGTTTCAACCATCTTCAACACTTTTATATTTTTTTTCCATATTTTATGTTTTATACATTTTTCACAAAAACTTTTAAGTTCAAACCCTTAATTTTATATTTTACAAAATTCAAATCCTATTACTACCCTTCTTCCAAATTGAAAGGTAAAATTGTGACACGTGTGCTAAAGCTCCCTTTCGTGTTTGCTGGAGATGATGAGATCCAAGTAAGATTTTTCATTCCACTGGAGATGACCTTACCGGACAATCTTCAAATAATCTGCCAATGAAATTCTTAGTTATATGTTGAAGCATAGTGGCATGGAGTTTCTCTATTATCTTTTTTTTAAAACCACCCCTAACCCAATCCCTCATTCTCCATGAGATTTAAATCTATGACCTCACATCTGAACGGAAATAATCTCAACTACTTGAGGTACCCCTAATCCCAGTATCTCTATTATCTTTGCTCTACTTATGCTCTTGTTCTTTTCAACCTACTTGTAGTTTACTAGAAGATGTTTTAAGTTTCTTTATTTGGTCACTGCTTTTTCCAAGGGAAGATTTTTATGCAGGTTATATTTTTAAATGGGTGGATATGAGTTTTAAATGTCACCGTTTAGTTTATAAGTTCTGATACTATGATAGAATTGATACCACATTTAAAAAGCTTTTACGAAGAATATTGGTGTAGTTATTATCGTACTAACAGGCTAGCTAAAAGATCAATTCTTTGTTATCTCTGTGCAGTTCAGTGGGAAAACAGTGGGAATCATAGGGTTGGGCAGGATAGGCACGGCAATTGCCAAGAGAGCCGAGGCATTTGGATGCCCAATCTGTTACTGCTCAAGATCAGAGAAACCAAACACAACCTACAAATACTATCCAAGTGTTGTTGAGTTGGCATCCAACTGTCAAATCCTCGTGGTCGCGTGCGCGTTAACTCCTGAAACGTGCCACGTGGTCAACCGCGAGGTGATCGAAGCCTTGGGTCGGAAGGGGTTTCTCATCAACATTGCAAGAGGGGCTCATGTTGACGAAGCTGAGTTGGTATCTGCTCTTGTTGAAGGCCGCCTGGGAGGAGCTGGGCTTGATGTGTTTGAGAATGAGCCTCATGTACCTGAGCAGCTCTTTGGCCTTGATAACGTGGTTTTATTGCCTCATGTTGGAACAGGTTCTGTGGAGACCCGCAAGGAGATGGCTGACCTTGTGATTGGTAACTTAGAAGCTCACTTTCTGAACAAACCACTGCTAACTCCAGTTATATGATTTTGGACTCGCTTGGATTTTTTTGGATTTTTTTTTTTTTTTTTTCCTTGGACAAGGAGGCAACGCTATGCTAACTGGGAATTATTTTGCGAGAGGAGACACCTATAAAGTATGTTGCCGAAAAGCTCTCTAATGTCTTCGGAGGGCCTTGCAATCAATGAATTCGTAAAGATAATTAATTGATTCCATTATTTGCTAACCCATCCACGCATTTGTTAGTCTCCCCATATATATATATATATATATATATATATATATATGATTGAGAGAGTAACCTGATCAATATTGTAGTTTTCTGTAGCATCTGAAGAAGAAGTGTAGTTTTGAAAATTTGAAATTTTTTACTTCTGGAAAAAACTGGATTTGAGATATTTTCTGAATTTTAGTTTTTTTTTAAATTAACCTAATTATTTATTATAAAAAAAATCACTTTTTTTTTTAACGTGTTTTTTCATTATTAAAAAAAAAATCTTTGTCTGGATGCTTCATCTTCTTGCTACCATATATTTTGGTTCTCAGTTATATCGAACGTTTCTTCTGAACTTTGTACGCATTTTTCATGAATCTTTCACGTTCCATCTCCTTATTCACTCTCCATTTCTTTATCCCTACATTGTAATTGCAGTCCTAGTAATAGTCAAGACTAAGAATTTATGAAATACCATAAAACTAATTTAAATACATTCTAGAGCATTAACAGCTAATTTTTTGAAAAAAGAAAAAAGATTTTAGAATAACAGAAATCTGTAGTAAAATTAACCCTTTTTCAAAATTGATCGTCTCCAAACTCACACATTTTCTTCGAGTCCAAAGACTATACAATGGGTTACTTGAAGGTATTGAATTCTTCAAGCAGCGCAGCAAGCGAGATGGAATAATTGTTGATGGCTGCTCAACCACAACATATTGTAATTCTCATGTTTCTTGGCATGTAGGGCAATTTTGGATTAGTTTTTTTTAAAAGCGTTTTTTTTTACAGCTTTTGAAAAACAGTTTTTTTTTAAAAGCTGAAAATTCTGGCTTTTAAAAAAAGTTGTATTTGAGTTTTTTTTCAGAATTTCAGTTTTTTTGAAAATAAAATTAAATAGTTATTACAAATTTAGTGTAACTTTTTCAAGAAAAAAAAAATACTTTTTTTTAAAAAAAAACCAATCCAAACAGGCTCGTAGATGTTTAGTTCTCGTGCTAATCTCTAATGTCATAATAGTTATTACAGCTCTCCATTAATTCCCCTGATGAGGCTGAATGGAATATTTTTTCCCATTGTTAAAAACTAATTACGAATCTTATTATCCAATTTATAAAAGTATGTATTTATTCAAACTCGTAACAATTTGCTTGTAAGCGTTAGTTGCTTATAAACGCTTGAAAATAAGCTTAGCCACACGGGCTCTAACCGTACTGGCAGTGTCTAGTTTAATAAGCTAACTCTGTCAAAAATATTTCCCTTGGCCAAGCCACCAACTCCACCACAACAAAGCTTCCAGAGAGAATCTTATACTCACCATTGAAAGCGTAAAAAATGGAGGCCATAGGAGTGTTAATGACGTGCCCAATGTCACCCGTCTTAGAGCAA
Source organism: Cordia subcordata (assembly GCA_028554755.1). NCBI lineage: Eukaryota > Viridiplantae > Streptophyta > Magnoliopsida > Boraginales > Cordiaceae > Cordia > Cordia subcordata. The sequence goes on along the minus strand of JAPTOF010000006.1, from coordinate 11,961,144 downwards.
GAACTCGACAAGCGTTTCAACCTTTTCCGCTTCTGGAACTTTCCAAAACGCACCCAGTTCCTGAAAGACAATGCCGAGTCGATCCGCGCCGTGGTCGGCAACGCCACCGCCGGAGCCGACGCCGAGCTGATCGAGGCTTTGCCCAAGCTAGAGATTGTGTCCAGCTACAGTGTTGGGTTGGACAAGATTGATCTGTTGAAGTGTAGAGAGAAGGGGATAAGGGTGACTTACACACCTGATGTGTTGACTGATGACGTGGCAGATATGGCTCTGGTGTTGATGATGGCTTTGTTGAGAAGGATTCCTCAGTGTGATCAGTATGTTAGAAATGGGTTGTGGAGACATGGTGACTTTAGGTTGACCACTAAGGTTTGTTGACTTTGTTTCTTTTTATATGGGTATTTACTTATTTATTGTTTTTTTGCTTGAAAGAGTTCAATTTTTTAAGTGTTATTTAGTAATCTTGACTGTGATTATATGTTGTTTGAGATCGATCTTGTTTATTAATCAATGATGGATTTTTTTTTTTGAAAAGCTTAATTCAAAAGGTTGTTTGACTCTGTTAATTTTCTTTGTTGTTTGTTTATTGATTTAATTTTGCAAGAAAAGTTAAAACTTTGATATGTGCTAATGGGAGAACTTGAAGTTTTATTGAAGTTGTGAGGTGCTATTTAGGAATTATGTTGTGGAAATGCAAAGAAGATGAGATTTTTGGGTGTGGAATATGATTATTTGTTGTTTGAGGTCATTCTTGTTTATTGAGATTTCCTGGTTTTATTTATTTTCTTTCTTTTTTTTTTTTTTCCAAATAAGCTTAACAGGTTGGTATGACGAATTACTAAATGGTTATATATATTAATTCGATGACTTCAGCCTAGAGAGTTATCTATGATTCCGCATTTACATAAGCAGTTTTCGTATGCTGTTGTCTTTATTTTTGGGAAATTTTAGGATTTCTAATGTAGAGTTGATGATTAGGCTATGTTATGTGTTTTTCTTTTCTTTTTTTGTCATTGTTGTTTGTTATGTATCAGAAGGGGGAAATTGGGCTAAAATAGTTGAGCTAAATCTCTGCTTGGTGTTTGCTTGGTATTCATTTTGAGTCTTTGATCAATTGTCACCTGCGAAATTGGTTCTCGTGCTTTAGTGGCAACTTGCAGTCTCCTAAATTTCAGTTATGGTGTGCGCCCGTGTATGTGTTTCATCCATAGAGAGGGAGGGAGGGAGGGGGTAGGAAGTTAAGTTTGCTCCTAGGTGTTGAGGTGATAGTGCCTGATTTTACGTTCGCTGCATTTTGGATCAGTATGAACTTTAGCTGATTTGATCATTCTACATATGGAAATTAATCTATCAGACTTGAGTTCAGCAACTGATAGGTTCCCTATTCTTACCTGATGTTTATTCCTTTTTCAGTGGCTAACATTCATATTTTGAAGCATTGGAGTTTCTTTAGTATCTTTCTTTGCTTTTGTGTGCATTCTGTTTAGCGTACTTCTTGTTGGCAGAAGATGTTTAAGTTTTCTTTACCTCATAACTTCGTTTCATTTTTGCCCTTTCCCTGCGCAGTTCAGTGGCAAAACAATAGGAATTATCGGGTTGGGCAGGATAGGCTTGGCAATTGCCAAGAGAGCCGAGGCATTTGGTTGCCCAATCTGTTACTACTCAAGAACAGAGAAACCAAATACGAATTACAAATACTAACCAAGTGTTGTTGAATTGGCATCAAACTGTCAAATTCTGGTGGTTTTGTGTCCATTAACACGTGAAACACGCCATATTATCAACCGCGAAGTCATCGATGCATTGGGTCCAAAGGGATTTCTTATCAACGTTGGAAGAGGTCCTCATGTTGATGAACGTGAGTTAGTATCCGCTCTTGTTGAAGGCCGTCTGGCAGGAGCTGGGCTCGACGTGTATGAGGGTGAGCCGGAAGTACCTGAGGCCCTCTTTGGTCTTGATAATGTAGTTTTGTTACCTCATATAGGTAGTGCCACAGAGGAGACACGCCAAGATATGGTTGATCTTGTAATTGGCAATTTAGAAGCTCATTTTCTGAACAAACCACTGCTAACTGCAGTGGTATGATTTCTCTTTGATTATGTGAATTTTGATTCTTTGGAGGCTTTATTTTGCTGTCACCATTTTAGTTGTCAAATTTATTGGAGAACACTTCTTCCCAGACTTGGAAGACATTCTCATGAAGTAGACCTTTCTTGTTACTCTTTGTTTTCCTAACAATTTGATGCAATCCTGTAACTAAGTGGAACATTATGAGAGAAATTTATTGGTGACATAATTATGATAAAATGATTGGGATAGCTTATCACCATTAAGTATTACTCTCTTAGAGCAAATTCATTAAGCGGAGCAATGTAGACTTGGATACCAGGAAGCTCTCTGTCAAGACAAAAGTACACATCTATTTTGGTTCTTTTTTAGGATATCAGTATTGGTTCCTAATCTATCTCCAGTAGTAACCGCACGACTCAAATTTTAAGCGAAAATTGCGCGTTATAATTGAGCTACCCTCTCTTGCAATAAGAATAAGGCATGTCATGTATTGTCACAGTAGTGACAAATGTCGTACTTCAAGTGTCGTGCCGTGAACATCTAACCACACGATATGCAATTTGAAACTTGTATTAACACATGATGTCTATATTATAGGTGAATATTTTTCACTGCTCTCATTTTATACTTATTAATTTTGTGTGATTGGCTAACCCTGTCTTGAAGACATGGGCTTCAAGTCCCACAATGTGCAATTTGGGCCTTGTAATAACAAGTAATGTCCATACACAGATAATTATTTTTAACTACTCTTGCGTTTCATACTTGTCAGTTTGTGTGATTGGCTGACAGGCCCTGTCTACTATAAGCCACATGATACACAAGGTGGGCTTTGTACTAACATATGATGCCCATACAACAAATGAGTATTTTTCACTATACTTGCGTTTTGTACTTGTCAATCTTGTGTGGTTAGCTGACCTTATCTCAGAGACACAGACGTTACATGGGGCATGGGTCCGGCCCCGTTGCAAGTAGTACCATAGGCCACCTCAAAGAATTTTTCATTTCCAAAGAGGCCCATTTTGTGATTTGCTCGAAGTATCGAGAGCCCATCTGTCGTCCAATCGCACCCTCGTGCAAACGCCTCTCAGAATCAAAACCACCACGCTGTAGCCTCCACGTGCACACACAAGCAAACTCTCCGCAGAATCCATGGACAGCGTGGGAGTACTAATGACCCGCCCAATGCTAACATACCTCGAAGAACAACTCAGCCAGCGATTCAAGTTCTTCAGGCTATGGGAAGCGCCATCGAGGGCCGCATTCCTCGCGCAGCACTCGCGATCAGTGCACGCTGTCGTCGTGAATGCCTTGTCGGGAGCCGATTCGGAGCTGATCGAATCGCTCCCCAACTTGGAAATCGTCTCGAGTTACAGCGTCGGATTTGATAAGATTGATATGGAGAAGTGTAGAGAGAGAGGCATCAGGGTTACCAACACACCCGATGTGCTCACTGATGATGTTGCTGATATTGCCATTGGTTTGGCGTTGGCCACGTTGAGGAAGATTTGTGTTGCTGACGAGTTTGTGAGGAACAAGTCGTGGGTGAATGGAGATTTTCGATTGACTTCTAAGGTTCGTTGTCATCTTACGTTTTTGTTAAAGTTGCATGTTAAATCCGACCATATAATTCTTCCTTACGTTTTTGTTAAAGTTGCCTGTTAAATCCTACCATATAATTCTTCAATATGCTAAAAGTAGTAACGTGTAGTCCCCGAGAATACTCGGACAAGTAATAGTTGAAGTCAAACATGACTCATAATTCAAATTTGATACGAGTCCCCTCGACTTATTCCTAGGTGCTCGGTCGACATGCCACTTAAGGCTTGTCAGCGGGTTAGGCCTTGCCCCCAGTTGATAATTTAACCGCAAAAAGTTCACCTCAAAGTTGCTAAATATTCATTTATGTTCGAACACCAATTACATGCATATTGACCAATTACCACTTTGAACATGTACTAATTCGCTAATTGATTTTAAAAACTATAGTGAAACTGTGTAGAGTGAACTAATTTAATTTTGGGGAGGTTTGAGTGCAGAATCTTTGATACACAAGCCGACACTTTTACCTTTTATTCCCACCTTTACAGATCACATGGTCAAACATTTAGTCAAATAATATCCTCACTTCGCCCTTTATCTCAAAATGCCGTTCCTGTTTTATTGAAGTTGTCCATTAATTATTTGAAATGGTAACTAATGAAAGAACCTATAAGTACTGATCTTTTGTGGTTGCGTTTCCTACATCAATGCTCAGTTCAGCGGCAAATCAGTAGGCATACTTGGATTGGGGAGGATTGGTTCAGCAATAGCAAAGAGAGCAGAAGCATTTGGCTGCACCATTAGTTACCACTCCAGATCCCAGAAGCCAAACACAAACTACAAATACTACTCCAACGTCAATGACTTGGCTGCCAATTGCCAAATCCTCTTCGTTGCCTGCTCTTTGACAGAACAGACCCGCCACATTATCGATCGCGAGGCCATTGATGCTCTGGGTCCAAAGGGTGTTTTGATCAACATAGGCCGAGGGGCACATGTCGATGAACCCGAACTCGTATCTGCATTGCTTCAAGGCCGGTTAGGCGGCGCAGGGCTTGATGTGTTTGAGAATGAGCCTGAAGTGCCTCAGGAGTTGTTGAGGCTGGACAATGTTGTTGTACAGACTCATGTTGGCAGTGACACCGTTGAAACTTGCAAGGCTATGGCTGATCTTGTTGTTGGAAATTTGGAGGCTCACTTTCTCAACAAACCTCTACTAACTCCCGTGCTCTGAGCGTGTGAACTTATTTTAAGTAGGATTACATAAGACTAAGAGAGTGTTTGGTTCTGATTTTCTTTAAGCTGCTTGTGAACAATTTATGCTTATAAGTAGTTTTTGAAGCACATAGTTCCATACCTCATTTCAGATTCTCTGGAATGGTAAACACTGCATCCAATGGTGCCATTAGGAGCAGAACCATAGCACAAAACTTGCAGGGAATTTTCAAACATCAAGCTATCCGAATCATACTGAAACTTATATGACACAGACGAGTATTTGAACCATCTAATATGTCTCATTGATTTTGTAAGAGATAGATACAAGGAATTGAGAAGACAAGGAATTGAGAAGGAGCTTCGAAAGTACTACGGATTGAGTGATTTTGGAGACTAAGACTAGTGACTTATAGTACACTACAGCCTTTACAACTAAGGATTTAGGTCCGCCCCTGCTGCAATGCTCTCAATAGCACGGGGATGATCCAAAAGTCCCCGTGCCTGAGTAGCTGACTCGTGCGTAAGTCTATCATTCTTCCTAAAATCTCTAAAGCTTTTAATAGCATAATGAGATAACAGAGATATGAACAGGAAATGCAACCAAAATGCAGACTATGGAGAAGATGCTGGTGAAGTAGCCCCTTTGAAGATGAGGAATTTGAGAGTCTCCAATGTGAAATAGATGAAAGTTCCTTTGCTATGAGTGAAGAAACAGCCAAAGTTTGATCCAACCACACACTGCCATCCATTCCCATATCTCTTGTCAAGCTCCTGCCACACAAAAACCAGAACATTTAGACTGAAAAATCTCTCATAAATTAGACATAGGGGGAAAAAATAAAGAGGGTCATATCACATTATAACATTATGAAAAAATTCACAACAATACCAATACCATTATCAGATCATTCAAATAGACTATGGACCTTTCTTACACTGGTATAAGATAATTTAAATATCGGATTGAGGGCTCGTTTGGATTGACTTTTGACTTTTGACTTTTTTCTAAAAGTAGTTTTTCTAAAACTTTTTTAAAAAAATGATTTTTTGAGAAGGCTAAAATTTTTAATTTTTGCAAATTAAACTTTTTTTAAGAGTTCAAAGTTTTTTGGAATCTAATCTTAAATTACAAAAAGAAAGATGTTTTTTCAAAAGAAAGATGTAAGAAAACTAATCCAAACAGGCTCTGAGTACCCATCACCCAGAATTTTAATGAGAATGATTTTATTATTACTAGATAACGTTACGAGACTATTCAAATACCAGAGTTGGAGTACCTTCTTGATGTAGGCAGCAATGGACTTGCAGTCAACAACATCATAAAGATCCAGAGCTTGAGAAGCAAAAGACATAGCATGGATCTGCATCTTCAATGGCATATCTGTATCCTCCACAAGAGCCTTCCCTTCCAACATTTCTTCTTAAATCTTCTCCTTCTCTCTAGCCACACAAAAACAATGGGAAATTATTCAAGATTTGCAATAAATCTGTTCTGATTTCAGAAACCCCACAAAGGAATCTTCCTCCTGATACAGAATCAAAAATGGAGCAAAGGAAAGATATACATGATTTGTTCAAGAACCTATGACTCAACCCCACGTCGATTCTTTTTTTAAGGACAGCTCCAAATGTGAAGGAACCATTTGGTGTTGGTGGCACGTAGTCCAACATTTTTTCTGTCCTTTTTTTAACCACACTGTAATAGACTTTTCCACTTTATGGTACATTTTTGAACAGTCTCACACGTCATGCTTCAGTGGATAATGATTGTTGAGGATAGAGCTGGTGAGGCCTGAAATAATCCTTTCTAAATTAGCGGGTCTTGTGTGGATTATGCGCACGATTGCTTTCAATAAAAGAGAAGAAAGACAAGAAAAAAAGTAAAGATTGCTTGCCAAATTTTCGCTCTGCAGTTAACTAGGAGTGTTATCTGTTAATATAATAGACAAATGTACTAATATATTCCCAACAAAATTAAGTTTATAAGGGCTCAAGACATGTTACAAGTTTGAAACTTAATATCACTTATTTAAAAATATTAAAAATCGATCACATACAAGGTGAGGGCAATGAAAGACTCGTTTGCATGAGAGGGTGTGTTAATATAATAAATAAATACGTCAGTATCTTTTTTACAAGTTTAATCTTTTACATAAGACGGTAATTCTAACAAAATTATGGGAAAAAATAAATTTTGGTTCATCACTGGAGAAAAGACGTGTAGAATCAAATAATTTTGAAAATTGAGATTCTCTCAACCCCAAATTATTTAAATGTGAATTATGATTAAACTTTTTAGGATAAAATGAATTTTCCTCATATGTTTTGTCATAATCACATAAAAATTTACGTAATTTAAAAATTTGTTAATACTCTTTGTATAATAAAGAATGTCACTTATGCTCCCTATAACAAAATATTACACAATTACTCGAAAAAATGACGGTTTTGTGCAACTTATAGCAAAAGGCGTTACTTTCGAGTTGTGAAATACAAAAAGTTCTATACAGTTTTGACAAAACACACTAGCTAAAATGCAACTTGTGCAATTTTTTATCATCCGTTTATGTTTAGTTTGGATTTACATTATTTTGATATAATAAAATCCTTAATTTGGATTAAAAATTCACAATGAACACACCCCAGTAGGGACATCTGACGTGTCAATTACCATTTTTGCAACTTAACTATTCAATTCAATGTGTTTAGACATGAATATCTGGAAGAAACATTCTGAATGTGGATGGTCCACAATCTAATATTTGTGGATCTGTTTGAAGTTGAGAAACACAAGGTAAACCATATAATTTTTCGAAAACAGCTCTATAGTTAATGAACAAAATTGTATTTGAATTGGACCAAAGTTAAGTTTTGAATAAACACCAATTGTGTTACTTTCTCTTGTATCATTTTTTATAAAAAGAAACATAATTTATAAATACAAAATATTAGTTATTACTTATAACAATTACTACATAAATACAAAAACATCCTATAGACACCGCACATGTATATACATTGCACATATACACTACAAGACTGTTTGGATTAGCTTATTCTCCATTCAAAAAAAAAATTGAAAAAATATTTTTTAAAATTTAATATTTGGATTTGTTTTTTAAAAAAAAAAAAGCTAAGGCTCTATTTACTTTAAAGAAAAAAAAACTGTTCTCTGTTATAAAATAATTATAAAAGAGAGAAATATATAGGGAAATAATATAAATAGAGCTAAACTTTGGTGTAAATAATAGACATTCAAGAATCAAGTTGAAGGCCATTTTCAATGCGTTAAATGGTGTGTAAGAAGTCATAATTTGTAATATGCAAAGTTTGAAAAACGAAAGCTATCATCTTGGGAAAAGAAAAAATTGTTGAAAAAGATTACAAGCTAAACATGCATCACATGATGATGAATAAAAATTCAACACTTTAGTCATCTTGTATTTAATAATCATTTATTGATTGGTCTCTAAGTTTTTTCTATAAATAGCATGCTTGGAATGAGTATTGATATCGGATGCAAGAAGAAGTAGAACAATATATTTTGAGAGAATAAAGTGAAGTTTAGCTCTCTTGATATTTTTTTTCTATATATTTCTCTCTTTTATAATTATTTTATAATACGTTATCAGCACGAGTCTCTGCCAGTGAGAAATTCTGCAAATTATTAAAAGGAGCACGATTCTACAAAAAATTTCAGTAATGATTCTTATTTTATTTTTGACATTACATCATATCTACAATATAAAATTTTTACTATCCTATTTATTTTACATTGCATTCATTCTAGAAATAATTTTTTTTTATATTATTTCTTTGCGAATAGATCATTGCAATATTTCCTTTTTAAAATAATAATAATAAAATAAAATAATAACAAATACTGTAATTTTTCGAAAGACCTAATTACCGTGACTTTTGAGGACGTGATCACCTTGACTCTTGGACATGTAATTATGATAACTTAATTAAGAAAAATGATGACTTCTAAAGACAAAAACACTAACATAATTATATAATGATTAATTATAATAATTACACTAACATGTTATTTACATTTAAAATAAATATCGTTATATTATAAGTCTCATATGCCATATTTATAATATTTTAATTTCTTTCTATATGTTTATATTTACTGGTCAATAAGATACGTCAGGTGAATGTATTATTATTTCATTTATTAATTTGTTTTTTTTTAAATATGCTAGATTCATAATTTCAAACCTTACAAAACTTGAGTTTATAGCCATTGATATTTCTGACAACAACTATTTATCATGGATCCTTGATGCCGAAATGCATCTCAATGTCAAGGACCTTGGAGAAACAATTAAAGAAGGAAATAATACATCTTTACAGAATTGTGCTAAAGCATTAATATTCCTTCATCATTATCTCTATGAGGGGCTTAAAGCTGAATACCTTATAGTAAAGGATCCATAAATTTTGCACAAATTTTGCCAAAGGACTTGTGGATCTTTTATTGCAATATATTCAACTTTAAGCCCTTTATGTAGATGATAATGAAGGAATATTAATGCTTTAGTGTGATTCTGTAAGGATGCATTATTTCCTTCTTTAATTGTTTCTCCAAGGTCTTTGGCATTGAGATGTATTTCGGTATCAAGGATCCATGATAAATAACTGTTGCCAGAAATATCAAGCGCTACAAACTAAAGTTTCGTGAGGTTTGATATTATGAATCTAACATATTTAAAAAAACAAATTAGTAAATGAAATAATAATATATTTATCTAACGTACCTTGTTGGCCAATAAATATAAGCATATAAAAAGAAATTAAAATATTACAAATATAGCATATGAAACTTATAATATAATGATGTTAATTTCAAATGTAAATAACATATTAGTGTAATTATTATAATTAATTATTATATAATTATATTAGTGTCTATGTTCTTAGAAGTCATCATTTTTTTAAATTAAGTCATCATAATTACATGTCCAAGAGTCAAGGTGATCACATCCTCAAAAGTCACGGTAATTAAGTTTTCATAAAAATTACGGTATTTGTTATTATTTTATTTTATTATTATTATTTTAAAGAGAAAATATTGCAATAATTTATTTTCAAAGAAATAATATAACAGAAATTTTATTTCTAGAATGAATTCAATGTAAAATAAATAGGATAGTAAAAAACTTTATGTTATAGATATGATGTAATGTCGAAAATAAAATAAGAACCATTACCGAAATTTTTTGTAGAATTGTGCTCCTTTTAATAATTTGCAGAATTTCTCGTTGGCAGAGAGTCGTACTGGTAACATGTTATAAAATAATTATAAAAGAGAGAAATATATGGGGAGAAAAATATAAAGAGAGCTAAACTTCACTTTATTCTCTCAAAATATATTGTTCTACTTCTTCTTGCATTGGATATCAATACTCATCCTAAGTCATGCTATTTATAGGAAAAATTTAGAGGTAAATCAATAAATGATTATTAAATGTAAGATGACTAAAGTGTTGAATTTTTCTTCATCATCATGTGATGCATGTTTAGTTTGTAATATTTTTCAACAAATCTTTCTCTTTCCAAGATGATAGCTTCCCTTCGTCAAACTTTACATGTTACAAACTATGACTTCTTGCAGACTATTTAATGCATTGAAAATGAACTTCAACTTGATTCTTGAATGTCCATCATTACAACATTCTCTACTTTCAAACTCCAACTCTCATTTTTTGTAGAAAAAACTTAAAAAATGCATTTATCAATTGAAAATTGAAAATAATTTTCTCTTGTACAAAACTAGAAAACGTGTTTATTTGTAATGACTTTCATTTTTTTTTCTTTTAAAAAACTAGAAAATGTATTCTAAAGTTTAGAATTATTCTCCAAATTAAAAAGGGTGTCTCTTAAAGAAAGATTAAATAAAGGATTGTCTAATTCATATATTCTTATTATTAAGTCAATTATTACTCCTTTTTTCTCGGTATTATTAACTATTAATAATGTAAAAGTTATATAAGAGATGAATAAGTGTTAGTAATAAGGTGTTAGGTGATTATGTAAAATTAAATTAAAGAATTAATTATATGTTGAATAAGAGTTATGTGAACTTAAAAAAAAAAAGTAAGAAAAAAAAATAACAATAGGAATTGAACTAAGGATCACTAACTAGAATCTATATTTTTAGGGATGTCTTCTAAATAGAAAATTTTTAGAAAATACTCCAATTTTATTAAAGAGTCCGCTCTAGGTTTTCTACAACTCTTCTTTAGGTTGAAAAATTTAGAAAACTGTTCTAATATTCAATTTGGAAAATATTATTAGTGAACAAGACATTTCATTTCTATTTTCTCTTGAAAAAAGTTTGAAAATATTTGAAAAACTGTTTTCTAATTTTCAATTTGGAAAATTTTGCTTAGTGAATAAGATATTCCATTTTTTATTTTCTATACAAAATTTTTTCTAGAAATAGCTTTAATTTTCTCTAAGTAAACAAGGTTTTAAACTTTGAAAAATACTCAAATTCAACTGTTTCAGAACTTAAAAATTTTAACTTTTTTAAAAAAATACATTTTAAAAAATTATAAAAAAAAAGTAGTTTTAAAAAGGACAGTTTAAATGAGCCCTACATACGCACACTACAGACTTTAAGCCAGCACCTGAATGATTTTTGTCTTTTCTTTGTTGTTTTAACCAACAACCTAATCCAACACAAACGTTATAAATTGCTTTTTCGTCCAACAATACTTTTTCTTAAATTTTTTTTATCAAACAGTAAAAGATTTTTTTCACTAATATAAATTTAAATTTAATATTCTTTAAAATAATAACAGAAAATTCAACACAATGCCAATCAAGTCCTAATAGGGCCAGGCCATTTAGATCGGATTTTTCTTCACGAAAAGTATTTTTTTTACTGAAAAGTAACTTTGTCTTCTTCTAATAGACCTTTGAATTGACTTTTAAAATAATAGTTAAATTATAGTTTTTTAGAACGGAAGATTTGGACTTCTTTTTTAAGAATTATTAAAAAAGTTCTCTTTCACAAACTAAATATCTTTTTTTGCCAAGTTTGATAAACTAATTAAAACAGGCCCAAATAGTCTCTAGATAAAAACGAAACTTGATAAATCTCCCTTTATGCTTTCTTGCCTTAATGCAAATATTCCACATTTCATTCATAATTTCTTTGACCAAAAAAAGGTTTGGCATTTTCCAGTGGGCAGCTCTTGGAAATTTGACCGACAGATAATTCATATGATAAAAGGACAAATAAAAATTGATGACGAAACATGTTACTAGATTAATATCTCCTGAGTTGTCTAAATCATGTTAAGTAGTCAAAGCGAAGGTATGAAAGGAAAATGGTGGTGCTCATTACGTATTGGAAGACCGATGTGGAGGTAAAAGAAAACAAAAACTTCTTAGACGTATCGAGCTAGTCTAGTGGTAGAGTCGTTAAGATATTAGTAAAAAGTTTTTGAACGAAATTATGTATATCAGAATTTGATAATTCTGCTATGAGTTCAAGAGACTTTCCCAAAAATATATTTTTTTGTTATTAAAAGAAAAAAAGTTATAAGCACCAAATGTTTTTGTGCACTTTTTATCGTCACAAATGTTAGGCACTTGCCTAGGTATGAAATTGGTTACTATTTGAAGGGTGATATGTAAGTAAGTATGTGTGTGTGTATATATATATACCCAAATAGGTCTCTCAATTATAAAAAGTACTCTTTTTAGTCCCTCAAGTTAATAAATAATTATCAAAATAAATAATCAACCATTTATTTATTAAAAAAAACCCTAGAATATTCTTGAGCAATATATATATATATATATATATATATATATATATATTTGGTTCGGTGTTTGGTAGCACCGTAAAATAAGTTAGCTAAAAAATAATTTTTTATCAATGAAATACCTTAGTTATAAATGAAACAAAATATTTTTCAGTGGTCAAAAAGATGAAAACATTTTTTGTACAATAATTTCCTCTCTTTTTCTTCCACTAGGCTTCCCTTTTCCCCACCCCTCCCACCAGCCAAGCCCCAACCCCAACCCGACCCTACCTTGCCCTACCCTTACCCCTTTGGAAATTAAAAGACTAAAAGTAAAAAAATTAAAAATTATTTTCAGTTGCTATAATATTTTTAAACAGTATTAAAAAATAAAATTTAACTTTTAACTTTTTATTTTTTTTAAAGGGGTAGTGGAAGAAAAAGATAAGCAGTTATAGTGTGAAAAATGTTTCGTTTTTTTGGCAACCAAAAAATATTTTCCTTCATTGATAACTAAATTTTTTTTTGACAAAAAAATATTTATAGTTGACTTATTTTCTGGTGCAACCAAATCCCGAAAAATAAAAAAATTATTAATCAAGAAAATATTTTCTAGCAAATATACGGAACCCAAATATATATATATATATATATAAAAGTTGCTCAAAAATATTTTGGGGTTTTCAAACAAGTCAAATGGTTAATAATTAGTTTTGATAATTATTTATTATCTTGAGGGACTAAAATATATATATATTTTTTATAGTTGAGGGACCTATTTAGAAATTTGTTCAAAACTCAAAGACTAAATTATCTTCTAGTAATGTTTTTTATACTTTTTTTTTCTCTTAGAAAAGTATTTACTCTATCTCTTTTTATTCATACAAAAATATCTTATTAATCTAACTTAATTATCCCTTTTTAATTAAAAATATTATCTTTTTCAATTTATGATATGTCTTACAGTTTTTTTTTTTTGGAGTCAAATTTTATATAAACTTTTTATTATAAGTTTCATACAGCTGTTTCTTAAAGAATCGTATCACATTGAGGAAATGATTATAAATTATTGTTGATAGCCAATATTTACAAAATATATAATAATAAATAAATACATTAAAAAATATTAATTTTTCCCGTGCCTTACACACATTATACTCTAGTATGATTAAATAAGGAGGAACTCGCACAATAAAGAGAAAATATTGGACTCATTTATAATGGGCCCAGTGGCTTTAGGCCCATTTTAGGCCCAGTAGCAACTCAACGCTGCTTTTTTCCTTCTTTCCCCCCCCCCCCCTCTCTCTCTCTCTCTCTCTCTGTCTGTCTCTCTCTCTCTCTCTCTGTTTTTTTGGGCCCTAAGCGCTCACGTGCTAATATTGGTAGTAATAGTTTCTTAGTATTGTGTGTAAAATTACTTTGTAGTAGTTATCTACTTTAGAGTGAATTAACTCAAGCAATGATTATTGAGTATAAGGACAAAAAAAAAATGAAGAATAAGGATCATTATTCATCATATTAGAATGAATGGTGGATAAAATAACGTAAATAACATAATTTTACATTGTTAAACTGTTCGACAATAGTAAAAAATAACTTTTCAAGTAATTTTTTTATAGTCAAAACAATATATTTTTCAAGTTATTTTTTTTAGTAAAATAATATTTCAAGTAACTCTTTCACTAGCTTTTAGCGTTTCAACTAACTTTTTCTAAGAGTCAACAATTTTAATGTTTCACAATAGTGTTTAGCTTTTTCATATTCTTTTGATAATTTTAGCCTTTCTCTATTTTTTTTTTTTAGCAATTCTAATCTATCTCCAGTCCTTATCTATGTTTTTACCTTTGATTTCTACAAATATGAATAAGAAATAACATAAAAATTAATTTTAAATTTTACCAACATCAAAATATACTAAAAAGCATAAGTTTTATTAGTCCATTTATTATTTTTCTTTGACAAAATAAATTGTGAATCTATTCAAAATATTTTTTTATAAAATTGATACAAATTCTTTATCAAAAAATTAATTTTATTATACTCTAATATTAGAATATTATTATAAAAAATAAATATCTAAGTATAAACTAAATTATCCTATTCTAATAATAGTAATTAATAATTAAAATTATCATAACAACAATAACAATATTAATATGATATCAATATTTTTTTAAGTCATTTTACATTCATCAGCTAATTTAACAGTTAATTTTATCGAACACATTTTATTCAATCAACTGATAACTAAAATGTAACATCTATTAGATACTCAAACAACTATCAATGTGAACAACCCCTATGCATTGGTAATGATCAAGTTGCTCTCTTTTTCTTTTTTTGTTGATAACCTTGGGAAAGATCTCCACCCACCTAACTCATGATACATAGACAGAATTAATACTGATCCTAACGGACTCGACACACTTGCATTCCACTATTGGCTAAATGGATAAATGTAAACTAAAATCCACGGAGTAAGTTGCTTTCTTATTATATTGTTTAGTATTTTAGTCTCTTTACTCGTCTTGTTCTCTATTCTCTGCCCACCACTAGACACCACCAAGATCTCAACACGCAACCATTACAACTCTTTCTTATTATATTATTGGTGTTACATAGTCCCCAAAGTTGATATGATTTTTCAAGTTAGTTCTACTTGTTTAAATTAATGCAAATTAGCCCCTAACATTTTCAAAAATCAATCAAATTAGTCCCTGAGATCAAAATCATAGTTAAAATTAACCAAAAGTTGATCATGCACTTTGCACATGACCAATGATATCGGGGTAAAATTGGAAAATAGAATTTCATCTATTGTGCTTATATAAAAGTGTAAAGTTCTTTGCTTTGTTTTCGTTGCTACTGGCGGTGTAGGCTAATATTTTTTTTAATATTGGTTAATAACATTTCTATTTCCTGATTTAAAAAAACAAAAGCTACAACTCTTTTTTTTCTCATTTAATTTAATATGAAACATGAAAAGTTTAAGACCAAAATTCTTGAGATGACAGCAAACAAAACATTCTAATTTAATTTGGGCCAAAAGCTGCAGGAAATTTTGTTTGTTATAAATGCGTTAGGTTTTGTTGAAGTGGTGACATCAAAGGACGAGGATCCTCTCTTAATTCATATTTTGGTCCTAATCTTCTAATTTAAAATCTTAACCATATATTTCATATATCAACAAATTTTCACAATTGATTTAAATAAAGAAGGATGAGAAAATGAGAATGAAAAATTACTTTTGGTAAGAGTGTGATATTTCAATCAATGAAGAAGATTTCTTAAAATACAAATATATGGTTGAGATTTTAAGTTAGAAAGTTAGGACCAAAATAAAGGTTAGGCAAAGATTCAAAGGCGACCAAACTGATGCAATCAAAGTTTCAATGGTGCATTCAACATGTTGGACATAAAGCCAATAAGACAGGTCGAGTTGTCATTCTTTTATTTTCTTTTCTTTTTTTCTTTTTTTAATTCTTAGGTGATTGTAATTCCTTGAATTTTTGTACTGTAAATTTCATTATGGAATAATTTTTAAACAAAAAAAGTTCCTAATTGTCATTAAAAATTTTCAATCAGATGTTTGATGTGTCTTATAAAAGTTCACAGTAAATCTAACTATGCAAAGAATGCAATAACTAGCATCCAAAATGTTAAATTCCTACTACTTTTTTTTTTTTCCTTTTGGCTAGGAGTTTTCACTTAAAAGAATAAATAATCGGATTTAGTTTTATGGCGCAAAAGGTAAAATTGTCAATTGGTTTTATGTTTGAGGTCATTTGGGATATTTTTATCAAAACTAACCTCCATTCTAATTGTAGGGACTAACTTGACCATAATACTTAAACATTGGAGACTTGTATGAATTATTTGAAATAATAGGGATTAAAATTAAAAAGTATGTAAACATTAAGGACTTATTTGAATTTAACTCTATTTTCAACATACATTTCTTGCCTCTCCGTGTTCTGTCTCTCTCTTTCAACAATAAGTATTAAGCAAGTGAAATTAATTTCATTAGGAAATGGATAATGGAATTCAATATGTTGTTAGCAATAATGAAGGGGTGCATGAGAAAATATATCCTAATTAAAGTGTGCATGATTTCTGCTATATATAAGTAGGTATTTCTGGTATATGTATTGCTAAAAAACCACTTTTACATTATTATTATTGTTTGCTATTTCCAGGTATTTGATTGCTTAGCGTTCTACATAACTTTTTCCTGTTAAAAATGCTCTCGAGTAGTTTTAACTTTTCGTATATCTCTTTAATTTGTGAATTCCAGTCTTTCTATAGGTGAATTTTAGAACTTGCTTGTGAAAGAAGAATGAATAGCCTTTTAAAATATTAATTCTTTCCAAATATGGAATTCCATTTTTTATTTTTTTTCCTAAAGTGAATTTTACATATTTCTGGGGAAGTAGAGAAGCTAACTTTTGAAATTTAAGGGGGATTTATAATATGTTAGGGTGGTGTTTTTTTTCATTGTATGTGTAGGATCAATTGTGAATGCTATAAATTAGTTTTTCTTAAAATATAATTTTGTAAGTGAATCTTGTTAATAATTAAAGAGGCCTCAGATTTATTTTTAAACTAATAGTGTGTTTGGAATGATCTAGTTTTAAGTTGTTTATTCTATTAAAATGGAAAGACATCTTATAAGATTTAAAACATATTATTATACGCATCTTATGAAAACTCAAGCAACTCATACTTATTATCTTATAAGCAATTCATCTTTATTTTATTTTTTACAATTATAAAAATAAAACATCTTATTACAAGTATATTATGAAACTCAAAACAAATCATACTTTTTCATAGAAAAAAATATCTTATCATAAAATTATACCAAACAAATCATAAGTACAAAATTTACCCCTTTCAACCTATCTTTTATATCCATGGTATGATAGGCTCATTTCATCATGCATTTCGATTATGAAAACTAAAAACAGTCTGAAGAGTGAAGAGTAATACTAAATTTTATCCTAATTTTATTATTAAAATATTATTTCCTATGCGTATATCTAGAAGCTCACATTAAACATTTTATTGATGTTTGCATGTTTCATTTTATATCTAACTACTAGGGGTGAGCATTATTTGATTATAATCGAATATTCGAACAGAAATATAAAATTTGGTTCGGTTATTTTTGGGTTCGGTTCAATTTCGGTTATTAAAAACGAAAAACATCTATTTTCGGTTTGGTTTCAGTTATTTCTCTAAAATTTCGGCTAATAACCAAATAGTTACTTTTTCATTAAAATTTTTTATTTAGTTATTATTTTTCAAATTTACATTCATTTGTATTTATAATTTTATATCATTCTTATATGCATAATGTAAATTTTGAAGATAGATATTGGAATTTGATTATTACAATTATAAAGATATTTAGTTTTTTGAATTAATTTTGAATATGTATGATTTTTTAAAATAATTCAGTTATTTTGGTTATAACCGAAACCGAATCAAAAAATTATGGTCAAATAATTTCGGTTATTAATATAATTCGGTTCAATTATCAATTTTTAAAATTTCGAAAATTCGGTTTTGACTTGGTTAAACTGAATGCTCATCCCTATTAACTACTATTATATTGTTGGTTTGGTGTACTGGAAATCTTTTTCCTTTTTCTTTTTTTGGGTTCTCTTTCTTTTGTATTACGATAACTCCAGAAAAGTTCTTACAATTTTTGGGTCTCTTTCGTGCCTTGTTTTTCTAAAGCTCGCGTTTCAATTGGGAAATCTATTCAATATGAGTGAGTTGTGGGAAGCTGTGCCTCCATTCCTTCCTCAGGTATGGCAACATATACTCTGAAAAAAAAAAAAAAAAAGTGAAAAATATTTCTACTTCTGTACCCCTTTGCCGTTAAAATTCAATCTCTTTATTTTCACGTCTTGCGTTATTTCATAGGGGGTAAATAGTGCTCTACTCTTTTGATATACTATAAATGCATATTATGCTCCTATAATTTTAAAATACATTCAAATCTCCATCTCAAAGGATGTGTATACTACATATTTGAGAACTATAAAAGAGTTCCGTGCATATTTTAAGAAACTTGTATGTGTCATATATTTGAGAACAACAAGGGAGTCTCGTACTTATTTTGAAATTATAAAGGGTAATGTATATTTATAACAAACTATAGAAAGGTAAGGTGCTATTTATATTTCCATAGGCCACATCTTCAAAGTTTAACACTTACCAATTTTTATTTTGTGAAGGATGAATCCTCGTCAAGCTCAAATACACATTATTTGGAGCAAGATGACGAAGCTAAAATTAATAAATGGCCTGTAACAAAGATTCTTACCAAATCTGATACGTTGTGTGAGTTATTACTTGAAAAAGTTGAAGTTGAAGAGCATAT
This sequence comes from Cordia subcordata, assembly GCA_028554755.1. NCBI lineage: Eukaryota > Viridiplantae > Streptophyta > Magnoliopsida > Boraginales > Cordiaceae > Cordia > Cordia subcordata. The sequence goes on along the minus strand of JAPTOF010000006.1, from coordinate 11,942,154 downwards.
CCTCAACAAATTGAGTATGCATCAACTTGGAACATCAAAGGAAAAGAACAAGCACATTGATATTGGAGTTTTGGACATAGACAAAAAGTTCGGACCGATTCGCATGAAGTTAAAGACAACTAGCAAAGGGGGATATCAATTGGCTGGCTCTTGGAAAAAGGAATTCGTTAACAGAAGAAAATTAAACAAGGGACAAGCAATAGGATTGCGTTATAGAAATGGAGTGCTTGAATTTTCAGTATTAGGATGACAAAGAGATAATGAAGAACGGATTCAAGGAGTGGAAGTAAAGAAAAAAGAGGTAGGAAGAAAATCATTGCTGGGGTTATATTTTCCTTGTCCTTTTATCTCTGTTCACAAAAAAAAAAAGTCTGCATCAACTAATGAGTAGATTTGCTTTAATTGCCATAGAGGCTTTTAGCCAATGTTGTCTAAAATACCCTTCTAACAATCTATCTTTTCCATACCTTTTTGCATCAAAAAGATTCTTTTCTTTATTAACATTTTAACGTCACGAGCTTCAAAGACGGATAAGAGTGTCTTAATTAACTAATTTATTTACAGACCACTGTGTAAATCAATCTTAAAAAGATCAATATGAGCTCGAAATTCCAAATAGTATGAAAATAAGTTAAAGCCATTTAAATAGTAAATTTATTTTCCACTACCAAAAAGAAAAGAAAAAGGAAAGAAATAAAGCAAGAAAAACCGTAAACTATGTACTATTAGTCATTAAATTGTGAAAATTAGCATAAACAAATTCATTACGCCAAAATTTGTCTAATGTCATGAATTTGATTCCTTCTATGGTTCTTAAACTATAACACTTGAGACATTTTGGTCCCTAAATATCAACATGTGCCTTTTTGTCCATAGACTATTAACAATAGGATATTGTTAGTCCTTCAATTTGAAAAATTTTGCTTAATGAACAAGATATTCCATTTTCTATTTTTTATAAAAAAATTCTAGAAATAACTGTATTTTCTATAAGTAAAGAGGGTGTTAAACTCTAAAAAATGCTCTAATTCAACTTTTTTAAGAATTAAAATTTTAACTTTTCAAAAAGAAATTGAAGTTATAAAAATACTTTAAAAAATTCTAAATGAGCCCCACATACACACTACAGACTCTAAACCAGCACCTAAATGATTTTTTTTTTCTTTTCTTTGTTATTTTAACTAAACAACCTAATCCAACACGTTATAACTTATAAGTTGTCTTTTCGTTCACAATATCTTTTTTTATTTTTTATCAAACAGTAAAAGTTTTTTTTACAATTAATAACAGAAAATTCAACACAATGCCAATCAAGTCATGGATAAGCAGGATAATAGGGTTTAGAAGGCACTTTCTGGTCTACGGTCCTTCGGAGCGAAGGGTTAGGTAGGTAGTATGGGCCCTCTGACTTCTAGCTATGTGCTGTGCGGCTCCCACGAAGCGAATGAAGGGAAGCTCGAAGAGCTTACGCTTACTCTCAACCTCTTTGATTGGTAGGCGGACGGGCTAAGCCCCCTACTTAAGATTCAATTCATAAGGCTAATTTTATGTTGTCATGATGCTTTAGTTAGGCATAGTTGAAACTTGAATACTTACAGTCAAGTAGCCTGGATGAACCTTGTAATGGCCGTTGATGGAAGTAGCCATTAAAGAAGAGCTGCTGAGCACGCTATAAGAGAGAGCTTCCGTAAGAACTGGAAGACTATTGTATGTACAGTAACCTTCTCTTCCGCTACTAGTGGACTGATGCACAGAAAGGCCGACAAAAGCAGGGCGCGCTTTTCAAGTGCTTAGCTTCTGCTAGAGGCAGGACGGCAAAGCCATGTTGTTCAGCTAGAAGCCTAAGCCAAGAAGGTACGAACGAAGTGATGAATCATCCCCTCTTCCCATAGAGGAGAGATAAAGAAAAAGAAGTGATATAGTGATCATGCCATAAGACCTTATTCCTTATTGCTTGACGTTATTTTCCTCGGGTTTTACATAAGGTAGCTTGCACTAAGAATCAAATCAGAATCAAACTTGGATTTAAAAAAACTTTTTAGCTGGAGTACAAGTGTATTATTTGATCTTTAGTAAAGACAGATTAAGCCTGTAAATCTTTTTTTTTCCAAAAAGTCTCAACATCCTCGTTGAGAGGCTCTCACTGTCTAGATCGGATTTTTCTTCGTGAAGAGTAATTTTTTTTCAATGAAAAATAACTTTTTTTCTTCTAATAAACATTTGAATTAACTTTTAAAATAGCAGTTAAATTAATTTTTTAAAAACAGAAAAATTTGGACTTCTTATTTTTTTAAAGATTTATTAAAAACAGTTCTCTTTGATAAACTAATTTAAATGGGCCCAAATTGTCTCTATATAAAAACGAATCTGGATAAATCTCATTTTCTGCTTTCTTGCTTTAATGCAAATATTCCACATATGAATTTATAATTTCTTTGACCAAAAAACGTTTAGCATTTTCCAGTTGTCAGCTCCTAAAAATTTCACCGACAGCGCAAATCAATCCATATGAGAAAGGACAAATAAAATTGGTGATAAAACATGTATTTTTTAATTTTTTTTTTGGGTCAAGGATGATAAAACACGTTACAAGATTAATATTCCTGCATGTGATATTTCCTGAGTTGTCTAAATCATGGTAAATAGTCAAATAAAAAGTATAATAGGAAAACGATGGTGCTGATTGCGTATTGAAAGATCGATGTTGAATTAAAAAAAAATAAAAACTTTATCGGATGTCCTGAAAGATAGAAGGGGATACTCTCCCAAAAAGAATTGTCATTCAACTAGTTCTAGGCACCCCTTGCAACTTCAAAAAAAAAAAAAAAAAGAAGAAGAAGAAAGTAAACAAAAATTTCTTACACGTAACCAGTTAGTTTAGTAATAGAGTAATTGAAATATTGGTTGAAAGCTTACTCATGTTTCGAGCTTGAATTAGTTTGGTTGACCAATTTGGATTGTGATTTTTCAAATAAGATTATGCATCTCAAAATTTGATACGTTTGCTATAAATTTAAGAGACTCTTTGAGAAATTTTTTTTTATTAAAAGAAAAAAGGTTTTTTTTGGCGGATTAAAAAAAAAAGAAAAAAAATTTATAAGCACCTGATGCTTTTATGTACTTCTTACCGTTTACAAATGATAGGCACTTGCTGAGGTATTAAAATTCATTACTATTGAACATTTGAAGGGTGATATGTAAGTAAAGTAATTTTTTTTATACTTTTTTCTCTTAGAAAAGAATTTACTCTATCTCTTTTTATTCAGAGAAAATTATCTTACTAACCCAACTTAATTATCCCCTTTTTAATTAAATATATTCCATTTTAATCTATGTTATGTCTTGCAGTTTTTTTATTGAATCAATGTTACTATAAAATTTTTATTATAAGTTTCATTTGGCGCCTGTCTCTTCAAGAATCGTATTACATTGACGACGATGATTATAAATTTATTGTTGATAGCCAATATTTACAGAATACACAACAATAAATAAATATATTGAAAATATTAATTTCTTTCATGCATCGCTCGAATTAATACTCTAGTATATGGTTAAATAAAGTGGAACTTGGAAAATAAAGAGAAAATATTGCACTCACTTATTACGGACCCAGTAGCTTTAGGCCCAATTTGTATTCGGGTTGGGCGGCAGCATATGCAACTCGTCATAGCAGGGCAACGTTCGGAACTTATATCATACACTGTACACTTGTGGCTGTAAATATATTAAATAAATAGTTTATTAGTACTAAATAAAGATGATTTATGAATTTTATTGAATAAACAGCTTATGAATATTGAACAAATAGTCTTTTTATTCTGAACAAACATTTGTGGTTGTTTTCATGTATAGATATTTGTTAATTTTACACTTGTCAATAGATATTATGATCATATGTAAATTTTACTAAACAAATAATTTATGAATACTGAACAAATATTTGTGACTATTTTCATGTATAGATATTTATCAATTTTACACTTGTCAACAGATATTGTGTATATATATATATTTGTGAATTTTATTGAATAAACAGTTTATGAATACTGAACAAATAATTTGGTACACTATGTTCTGTACTCTTGCAAGTGCATGAAATAATTTGTGATATATATATATATATATATGTGTGTGTGTGTGTGAATTTTACTGAACAAATAATTTATAAATACTGAATAAATAATTTGGTACACCATATTCTATACTCCTGCAAGTGCATGAAATAATTTGCGATATATATATATACATATATATATTTGTAAATTTTACTGAACAAACAATTTATGAATACTGAACAAATAATTTGGTACACCATATTCTGTACTCCTGCAAGTGCATGAAATAATTTGCGAACAACGTTTGACTGGGGGCTAGTGCTATGCCGCTTTTTTTTTGCCCTAAGTGCTAAGTTGCTTATTGATAGTAATAGTTTCTTATTAGTGTATGTAAAATTACTTTGTACCAGTGTATCTACTGTGTGAATTAGCTCGAGCAATGATTTTTGACTACACGGACAAAAGAAAAAATGAAGAATAAGGATCATTATTCATCATATTAGAATGCATGATGGACAAATAATAGAAATAACATAATTTTACATTGTTAAATTGTTTGACAATACTAAAAAGTAGTTTTTCAAATAGTCTTTTTTATAGTCAAAACACTATTTTTTTCAAGTGATTATTTTTTGGTAAAATAATATTTCAAGTAACTTTTTCACTAGCTTTTAGTATTTCAACTGGTTTTTTCCAAATGACAAAAAATATTAAAGAATAGTCTTTAGCTTTTTCATATTCTTTTGGTAACTCTACCTTTCTCTATTTCTGTTTTAGCAATTTTACTCTTTCTCCAAACCCTATCTATGTTTTACCTTTCCTTTTACAAATATAAATAAGAAATCATACAGAAAATAATTTCAAATTTTACCTACATCAACATATACTAAAAAGTATAAGTTTTATTAATCCATTTATTATTTTTCATTTGACAAAATACATTTTGAATCTATTCAAGATATTTTTTATAATATTAATACATATTCTTTATCAAAACAAATTTTATTATAATTTAATATTAAAATGTTATTATAAAAAATAAATATCTAAGTGCAAAATAAATTATCCTATTCCAATAATAATAATTAATAATTTTAATTATCATAACAACAATAATAATAATAATGTGATATAAACATCCTTTTATGTCATTTTACATTCGTTAGTTAATCTAACAGTTAATTTTATTAAACACATTTTATTCAATCATCTAACTAAATAGTTATCAATTAACAACTAAAATATTACAACTATTAGATATCCAAACAACTATCAATTACTTTAACAATTAATTACGCGGAACAGACCCTACACATAGGTTACCATCAGGTTGCGTTCTTACCAGTCTTGCTCTCTAATCTTGCCCCACAACTGGACACCAACAAGGTCTCAACATGCGACCATTACAACTCTTTCTTATTATATGTTGCTGTTATTATTTTCAATGTACATTTATTTCCTCTCTATGTTTCTCTCTCTTTCTTTTTTTTTCCCGTCCCTCTTTCAACAATAAGTATTAAGCCAGTGAAATTAATTTAAATAGGAAGTGAATAATGGAAATTTCAATATGTCATGTTAGCAATAACGAAGGGATGCATGAGAAAATATACCCTAATTAAAGGATGCATGATTTCTGCTATATAAAAGTAGGTATCTCTGGTATATGCATTGCTAAAAAACAAAGTTTTCTTATTATTATTTTTCACTATTTGCAGGTATATATTTGATTTCTTAGCATTCTTAAGAAATTTTTTCGGTTGAAATTGCTCTCGTGTAGTTTTAACTTTTTGTATATCTCTTTAATTTGTGAATTCCAGTCTTCTTATAGGTGAATTTTAGAACTTGCTTCTGAAAGAAGAATGAATAGCCTTTTAAAATCTTAATTCTTTCCAGATATGAAATTCCATTTTTTCTTTTTTCTTTTTTTCTTCTAAAGTGAATTTTAAATTTTTCTAGGGATGTACAGAAGCTAACTTTTGAAATTTCTTTTTCATTGTATGTGTAGGATCAATTGTTAATGTTATAAATTAGTTTTTCTTCAAATATAATTTTGTAAGTGAATCTTTTTAACAATTAAAGAGCCATGGTTTAAGATTTTCTTTGGACTAAGTACAAAATTTACCCTTTCCAACCTTTCTGTTGGGAAAATTAGGACGCATACACACTCATGCAGCGGAATTAAAGCACGAGTAACGAGAAAAGAATACGCACAATTAAACGTGGTTGGGCCTTCTGCCTACGTCCACGATCCCCTCTGGGATAAATTTCACTATTCAACAATAATGGGATTCCAACTCAGGTGATGACTTTTTGCATGGATAGAAAAGTCTAAACCCTCTCCACAGAGTTCTTATAATTGTTCTATCCTCAACAGGACTAGAACGAATATAAGACACTTTCGATACTCTCAGGTTCTCTCTCTCACCCACACCCCCCATGGGGTGTGGCCCTAAGGCACCCCTTATACCATGTGACTTTTTGCACGAAAAAAAAAAGTCTAAACCTTCCCCCACTGAGTTCTTATAATGGTTCTAGTCCTCGATGCTCTCAGGCTCTCTCTCTCACCTACACCCCCATGGGATGTGGCCCTAAGGCACACACTTATGCAACTAATGCAAGAATTCTATTTATAGAGGAGATTTTCTTGTCCTCAAAAATAAATGATTTTCTCATCTATCAATCCTACCATAATTAAGACTCTTACCATAACTAGAGTTTTAATTCTCATTAAAACTCTTTCCTAATTTGTATGGGCTTGGACTTTGAGCCATAGCCCAACACTTTCTTTTTTATCCAGGGTGTGACAAGCTCATTTCATCATGCATTTCGATTATGAAAACTAAAAAAGTCTGAAGAGTAATACTAAATTTTATCCTACTTTTATCATTAAAATATTATTTCCTATGTGTATATCTAGCAGCACAGAATTAAACATTTTATTGATGTTTGCATGTTTCATTTGGTATCTTTATATTATTGGTTTGGTGTACTGCAATCTTCATTTTTTTTTTTTTGTGCGCGCGCGCGCTAGAATAACTCCAGGAAAGTTCTTATAAATTTTTTGTCTCTTTGTGCCTTGTTTTTCTAGAGCTCGCGTTTCAATTGGGATATCTATTCAATATGAGTGAATTGTGGGAAGCTGTGGCTCCATTCCTTCCTCAGGTATGGCAACATATGCTCTAAAAAATTTAAAGAAAAAACATAGGGAAAAATATTTAGGGTCTGTTCGACAAATTTAGCTATTAGAGTACCTAATTGTTGTTTGAAAAGCTGATTGCTGGTGGCGTAACTGATAGCCGTTGTATTGTAGCTATTAGCGGATAGCTGTTTAACTAGATGATTGAACAAAATGTGTTCGGTAAAATTAGCTATTAGATTAGTTGATGAATGTTAAATGACTGAAAAGGACATTGTTATCATGTTATTATTATTATTGTGATTATGATAATGGCAATTACTATTACTATTATAGGAATAAGATAATACAGTTCATAATTAGATATTTATTTTCATAATCATATTTTAATATTAAAGTATAACTAATTTTTTGATAAAACATTTATATCAATATTATAAAAATTAATTTTAATATACTCAAAATTATTTTGTTAAAAAAAGGTACAAATAAAACTTATGTTTTTAGTAATGTTGATTATTATATAGAAATTGAAATTCATTTTTATATTATTTCTTATTTATTTTTGTGAAAGAAAGGTAAAAATATATAGTGAGATTGGAGAAAGGATAAAAAATCAAAAAGTGCAAAAAAGGTAAAATTGCCAAAAAAAAAAAACATAAAAAGCTAAAAGCTACATGAAACATTAAAATTTTAACCTTTTAAGAAATGCTAGTTGAAATGCTAAAAGCTACCGAAAAAGCTATTTGAAACGCTAGCTTAACGAACAACAATAATTTAGCAAAATAGGGTTTTGACTAGTCAAAACGCTAAACGCTACTTGAAAAGCTGTTGCCGAACATACACTTATACTTCTTTCTCCTTTGCCATTCTCTGATGTTGAAATTCAATCTCTTTATTTTTGCGTGAGTAATCATGGACGTTGTGTCATATCTTGTGTTATTTCATATGGGGTAAATAGCGCTCTACTCTTGTGATTTACTATAATTGTGTATTACTCCCCAATAATTTTAGAACAAACATGAATCTCCATCTCAAAGGACATAGTGTTATACATTTGAGAACTACAAAAAAGTTTTGCACATATTTTAGGAAAATTGTGTGTTATACATTTGAGGGCGGTAAAAGAGTCTCATGTCTATTTTAAAATTATAGGGAGTAATACATTTACGACAAACTATAAAGAGATAAGGTGCTGCTTACACTTCCATAGGCCAAATCCTCAAAGTTTAACACTTACCAATTTTTATTTTGTGAAGGATGAATCCTCATCAAGCTCAAATACACATTATTTGAAGCAAGATGATGAAACTAAATTAATAAATGGCCTGTAATGAAGATTCTTACCAAATTTGATACGAAAAATGAGTTGCTACTTGAAAAAATTGAAGTTGAAGATCACATCTTCAACAAATTGAGGTCGCATCAAAGTGATACATTAAACAAAAAGAACAACCACCTTGATATTTAAGTTCTGGACATAGACAAAGATATCTCGGTTGATATGAAGCTAAAGAAAACTAGCAATGAGAAATATCAATTGGCTGGCTCTTGGAACACTTCATTCGTTAATAGAAGAGAATTAAGCAAGGGTCAAGCTATAGGACTGCGTTATAGAAATGGAAAGCTTGAATTTTCAGTATTAGGATGACAAGGAGATGATGAAGAGGGGATTTGAAGGAAGGGAAGTAAATAAAAAGGAGGTAGGGAAGAAAATTATTACTAGGCTATATTTTCTTTTTCGTTTTATCTCTCTTCAAATAAAAAAAAGAAGAAGAAGAAAATCATGTCTCTAACACCCTACTAATTATCAATATTTTCTTCTACCTTTATGCATTTAAAAGATTCCTTCATTAATTAACATTTTACTGTCACAAGCATCAAAGATGGATAATAAGTGCTTTAATTAATTTATTTATTTACAGATCATATGTATATCAATCTTAAAAAGATCAAAATGATCTCAAAATTCAAAATTGTACGAAATTCAGTTAAAGCCAATTAAACCAATAAATTTATTTTCTACTACCAAAAGAAAAAGAGAAGGAAAGAATAAAGAAAGAAAAACCGCAAACTATGCACTATTAGTCACTAAATTGCTAAAATTGGTGTAAACAAATTCACTATGCCAAAATTTGACTAATGTCATGGACAAGATCAATTCAATAATGTCAGAACTGAATTCTCTCATAACATCCACTATAAAAATTAAATTATTTCACAACAAATTGAGTACAGATCAAATTTAATTTTTTTATGGTCCTTAAATTATAGCACTTAAAACATTTTGATTCTTAAATCATCAAAATATGGTTTTTGGTCCATAGACTATTAAATGGGACACCATAGTCTATTTAATGAATTCTGTCCGAACACCAATGAAAAATGTCACGAGCATGGCACGAGTGTGTAATTCCTCATATTGTAGGGACATTTTGGATAAATCAAACATAACTTTCTTAGGTCTTTTTTCCTTGGTTAAAACTCCATCTAGACGCGTAAAAACTTGGGATTAAAAATTGTGCTTCCCGAAATAGCCCTTCTATCAGATGAGGAATTACACGCATGGTCATGCACGTGCTATTCTTGTGCCACTTCTGTTAGTTCTCAATATAATTCTTTAGATGATTAACAGTGTCTAATTGTTAAATAGTTCAGGAACCAAAGTGTCAAAGTGCTATAATTCAAGGAAATAAAAGGAATTAACTTGTACATTTATGTTTTTAAGTTTTGAACACAGACAAAAATATCATAATTCCCATGAAGTTAAGGAAAGTTAGCAATCGGAAATATTATTTGGCTGGCTTTTGGAGAACTGAATTCGTTAATAAAGAGAATTAAACCAAGGACAAGCAATAATGCAGCAATAAAATTGCATTATAGAAATAGAAAGCTTGAATTTTCCGTACTAGGATACAAAAAGATAGTGAATATGAGGTATAGAGATTGGTTCAAGTAATTGAAACTATCTTTTTTAATAGTACTAACATGGATTCAAATCCCATAAAAAGCAAAAAGGCTGGACTGACAACGGGAGTAAAAATAAAAAAAGAGATAACAAAGAAAATTATTGCTAGGCTATATTTTTTTTTTTCCTTTTCTCCTCTCTTCAAGTATATGTACTTGAATTGCCACAGAGGCTTTTAGCTAATGATGTCTCCAACGCCCTACTAATTATCTATCTTTTCTTTTACATTTTTGCATCTAAAAGATTCCTTTCTTTATTGACGTTGTATGGTCATAAAGCATCAAAGATGGACAAAAGTGCTTTGATCTATTTATTGATAAATCGCGTGCAAATCAATCTTAAAAAAGATTAAAATAAGCTCCAAGTGAAGGCGCAAAGCAAATTTCTTTTTTCTAACCCATTTTTCCAAACCCATTTTACAAATAACCCCCGTTTACAACTGATTTCAAAACTAGCCCATACAAAGTCTAAGAATTCAAAAACGAACTCTGGGAGTTCAAAACGAATTCCTAGAATTAAAAAAAAAAAAAAGAATAACACAGTTGGTGCACAGCTTAGCTAGTAAGATGTTTGTGTTTTAAAAAGGAGGTCATGGGTTTGAAACTTGGCTCTAGCATTTCTAATGCTTTTTTTCCCTCAACCTAGTTGGTACTATTTGTAGAACAAAAAAGCAAAATGGAATATTTTTTCCTCAACCTAATCCTAGTTGGTAGTATTTGTGGAAAAAAAAAAGTAAAAAGAAATATTTTTCCTCAATTGGTACTATTTGTGGAACAAAAAAGTAAAAAGGAATAATTAAGCAGCATTTACTTCTCAAGCAGAAAAGGTATAATTAACTTTCTTTAATTAGACAATTATTCTTTAATTTTTCCTTTTAACCAACCAAATTATAAAAAAAAATTGAAAGCCTGTTTGGATTGTTTTTAAGAAAAAAATATTATAAAATTAGTAACACAAATGACTTTTCCAAACATAATTTTTTTGCTCTTTTATTTAAATTTGTAAATTATTTTAAATATTTATAGATTATGATTTTTCATATGATAAAATAATTTAAAAGTTTAAAATTGATAGAAATGGTACAATTAACATTCTGTAACTAGACAATCATTCTTCAATTTTTTGTATAATTTGGTTGGTTAGAAGGAAAAATTAAAGAATGATTATCTAATTGAAGAAGGTTAATTACATCTTTTCTATCTAAGAATTAAATACTGCGTAGTTATTCCTTTTTATTTTTTTATTTCACAAATTGCACCCAATAGGCTAAGGGAGAAAAAGCATTAGAAATGTCAGACCCAAGTTTTGAAACTATCTTCCTTTTAAAACATAAGCATATGTGCACCCATTGTGCTATATTTTCTTTCGAGTACTGGGAACTCGTTTCGAACTCCCAAAGTTCGTTTTCGAACTCCTAGAATTCGTTTCGACTAGTTTTGGTATCAGTCATAAAAGTGGGTTATTTTGTAAAATGAATTTGGAAAAATGGGTTTTTTGAGGAAAAAAAAAAAAAAACTGCGCAAAGCTGACTCGAGCCGCAAGAGAAGAAAAAGTTGAAATTACGTCAATGTCAATTGCTAGCTTTAATTGATTGCAAACATGAACACAAGTAGAGAAGTTTACATAAGTTTAAGTTGAAAAGGTCATAAAGCTTATGAGTGTGAAGTTTCTTGGCCTTAATTATACACTGAAAAATCAATCCTTCTCCATTAATTGTCTTATCGTGATTTTTGTCAATTTATGAATGGTGTTGCTTGCACAGTATCATGATCTCTAATGTAGACAAATGTGGGTTATGCATGCACCCATGTAAGCACACCCCCTGGATTTTTGTGTGTGTGTGTGTGTTTTTCTTTTTTTTGCTGTTAGAATTTGAACTCTTGGTGTTCTCGCGTCGGTTTTTATTTTTTATTTTTGGATAAAAACTTTGTATATATTGAAGAACGTGTTAGTTATTAATGTTATTTTTTATTTTATGGTATTTGATTAGGCAATAATTAAATTTATTTTCAATTTGTGTTAATTTTCTTTTACTCCATGAGTTTTTATTTAAATCACAAAGTCCCTCATGAAATTTGAATTTTACCCATTTCCCAACATGGCATCACGCCTTGCCACACAATGATATTTTTGTCATTTTTATCTTTTTTATTTGTTTACTGAATGTTATTGCTATTATTTTTATTTTTATTTTATTTTATTTTTAAACATTAGCTTATTGTAGTGAAATTATTATTCTATTTTGGTTTTATACGAATATCTATATTTGCATAAAAAGCTTTCAATCTAAATTTAATATTTACTTAATTTAATGTATAACACAAAATTTATACAATAAACTACTTTTTTATTTTTTTTTATGTTTTTAAAAGTTAGTCCATTCCAAAATATATGTACTAATTAAGGTGAAAACATGTAACTCTATTTAAAATGTATATAAATATGTTGAAAAAATAGACTTTAAATTGAATATATATTTTTTTTAAAAAATTGTCAATATAATATTTTGTATGTCTTGTCATATTTTGAAATTAAAATCTTGTGTTCTATTTGATTGTAATTTTTTTCTAAATGATTTTATTAAATTATTATGAATTTTTTAATTTAATAAATAAATAAGAAATCAATTAAAGTCAAAAGTAGTTTTTGTTAACATAAATTTTACGAAAAAATTATTTTTTTTATATTTGAAATTAAAAAATTTTGTCATTTGCAAATTAATCGCAAATTCTTTGTTGAATAATTTTATCAAATGATTTTATTTTTTACATTCATAAATAAATATAGAACACTTTTTAAAATAAGGCTTTGTTTGGTAGAGTTTGATGACATGGGAGAATATGGGTAAAATTATAACTTCCTAGGGAGTTTGAAATTTAAGTTAAAACTCACGAGAGAAATTGGCATTTACCCATGAGCTTATTAATTTAGCTTTCTAATCTTGGTCACCGAGTTATCATACCTATAAAATAGACCCTTTTATTGTATTCACTATCTCTCAAGGATTCACAATGTAGTTTTTATGAGTCTTTCTTTTTATAGCCATTGTTGGGACCTTATATCATGGTCCTTTAGCACAATGCTCCTTATTGTCGCGCGACCAGTAAACTAAAAAAAAACTATTATGCTTATCTATATGCATTTGTTCACCACCCTACAATTATTTGTTTTATATATATAATATTTGTTCACTCACTATTTGTTTATTACTTCACAATTATTTGTTCACTGATTATTTGTTCATTATGCTACAACTATTTGTTCACTGTTCTCACATACACAGACACAAAACACAAACACATGCATGTATGCATACTTAAAGGTCAAGGTGAGTGTTAATGGCAAATTGATCTTGGAGCGTCCCAACACTGCATGGGAGGTATGGTTAGAATTGTGACGAGAAGAGAAAAAGATCGGTAGTTGCCAAGTAGCGAGATGATGCCAGAATCTTCACCGGCATGAGAAAAAAGATAATGAGCTTTAATAGTGAATCGAAACCTAAGAGGTTTTCTTAAACATGATGCACATCATTATGATCAGCGAAGAAAGGCGAATTTTATGGTAGTCTTTACTTAGCGTGAGGTGACCGATAGTGTCACCAGTGAAATAAAGAAGAAAAGATGAGAAGAAGAAAAGGGTGAGGAGAGAGAAGAACAAAGGGAGGGAAAGAAGAGAAGATAGAAGCGAGTTACCTCTACGTGCATCTAATGCTAGGAGTTTTTTTTTTTTTTAAGCACATGTTATACACTTTTAATGAGGGAGCATAATGCGTGAGGGACCACCTTAATGCGGGAGCAATGTATAATTTTGCAAGCCATTGTTGGTAGTGGTTCCTATTGTTTTCAATTCACATTCCACTATATACACACATACACACACATATATATATGTTATTTTTTTTTGCAATAAATATTTAATTTAGTTTTTAAAAATCGAAACTATGAGAAAAGTTCAAAATTAGCTTTTTCCATAAGTTTAAATTTTAACTTTTTAAATAAACATTTTTAAAAAAATTATGAGAAAAAAATACTTTTAGAAAAAACCAATACAAACAAACCCCAAGAGTTCGTTTAGATTGACACTTTTTTTTTCTCTCTTTTTTTCCATAGAGAAAAACTTTTTTTCATGAAAAAGACATTTCTTGGAATAGGTATTTGAATTAGTTTCCAAAATAAAGTGAAATATTTTAAAAGAAAAGCTCATTTGAATTAGTTTTCAAAATAAAGTGAAATATTTTAAAAGAAAAGCTTATTTGAACTAGTTTTCAAAATAAAGTGAAATATTTTAAAAGAAAAGCGTAGTTTCAAAATTTTTCCTTTTTCTTTTAAAGTGAAAAATTAAAATTTTGAAAAATCATTTTTTAGAAAAACTAAATAAAAATCAGTTTTCTCTAAAACCCAATCCAAACGAGTCAACACTTGACTTGATTTGTTTTCTTAATCACTTTCCTTGAATGCAAAAGAACTTGGATCGTCGGCTCATAGCAGCCCAATTGGGGGTGGGTTGACACACTGCAATGTGGCTGGTACGTATGCACGTCGCACCAGATCCGTTGTTGAGGCAACTGTGTCAGCACAATAGAGGTTAGGGGTGTTCATTGGGAAATTCTCACCTGATCTTTCGCAGAAATAATTTTGGAGAAGTAATTTTATTCAGTTTTTTTCACTGTAATTCGTTATTGAAGAATATAATTTGAGGAGATAAAAAATAGGGAAAATTATTGGGTATCCCAAAATTTTAAAAAGATATTTAAATTATTTTAATATAATACGTATCAAATATTTACAAATCTGAGATGTAACAAAAAATATATAATCTAAACTTCAAAACATAAATAAAAATATACATTTGAACTCAAAGCATAACATTATTCAACCTCCAAAATATAAATAAAGCACATAATCTAAAGTTTAAACTCCAAAGTATAATAAAGCACACAATTCCAAGGAATTTGGATAATACGATAATAGGAATTATGTTACAACTTATAACTAAATTATATATATATATATATATACACACACATATATATATATATATATGTGTATATATATGGATAATGGGGTTTTTTCCAAAATTCAAAATTAGTTTTGATCTCCGACTTGCTTTTGGAAATCTTTTTTCAAATTTGATTCTTTTCCCCAATACTCCAATTCTCCAAATCCGATTTTTTCATACTTGACATTTTGGTCTAGTAATTGGTTTTCCCCAACTAATGCACACCCTAGAAGAGGTAAAGTTTGATATTTTTATAATGTAATAACATTACAAATTGAACTTTTATAATAAAAGAATTAATCATACAGTGATCTCTATAATTTGCAATAATTGCATCTTTCTTATATCATTATATGTTTAAAGATACTTGACTCTATCATGAATAAATGGCAATATTAGATGAGAAAAGTCAATATTGCCTAAAATACAGTAATAAATTAATTGATATAATAATGTATTATGCCAAATTTATATTGCAAAATTGCAAGTAACACCCAAAAAGTAGAAAATCTGATTCTAAATTATAGGCTTTGTATAGCACACAATTTGATTAATAAAATAACCTAAAAATATTTTTCACTAGACCCTCATCCCCATCTTGATTAAATTATTTTTTTATAAACGAAATCTATTTCAAAAATACTTTTATAAGCATAACTTTATTCAAAATTGAAACTAATTTAATTCATTGACGACTATAAACCAAAAAAAGGGCTTTAAAACGTAAGGGCAAAAGTAACGAAACGATACTGGGCTCGAAGTTTATAACTACTTTTACCAACATATGATTGACAAGGTAAACAAGTTACCAAAATAAGGGAAGAAAAAATTTCTCTAGGTGTTTCTAAGCCAATTTTTTTTTAATCATTTTTTGGTCATTGTCTTTGACCCAAAGTCAAATTAAACAATTTAATATATTTTCTTTAAACTTAAAAGAAAAAACAAAAGGCAACAACCATTTAGAAAATTGATCAATTATGAATGAGCATATATATAAAATTAATGTTCCAACAATTAAAAAAGTGGTAGTAGGAGGAAGAGCCATGTCTGCGGTGGCTGCAACCAAAATATTAAACGTGAAAAGAAAAAATCCAAATTAGGTTGGGTTTTATCAAATAAATACATCACCAGACAAATCACCTCTGGATCCTTTTTGTGATAGCAACATTTGGCTGCCGACACTTCCAAACCGAAGGTTTTGGTAAAGAAAAGCTTTCCCACTAGGCTTGGTACCAGGCTTGACAATGTTTACATGGCTCCACTTAGTATTTGGCCTTGCAAAAACCACCAAAACCTCATGCCCCCACAAAATTTATTAATTTAAGATTCCGAATACACGTAAAATTGATGTGAGAGGAGATATTTGAATGATTTATAAAAGAGTATTGTGAGTATAATTAATAATTTTGATGAATTATTTTGGATAAATGTGTTTGAGAATCTAAATAGTTATTTGTTATACCTATGACACCAATCTTGTTTATAAATTTGGGGTTTGGACTCGAAATACTTGTTATGCATAAGTCGGACAAAAAGTGGTAGTTCCAATAGCCAAGAGGTAAATAACGCGTAAGGACCTATCTTTAGAAAGGCAACAACAAAATGACTGCTAATGGCCTGTAGATTGAGAAGCAAAAGTACAATACTGATCTTGCTTCGGAACCTAGGGTCTAGGCTTGAGGCATACACTTGCTTGTCTCACATTTAAATACATAATAGTTAATTACATTAAAGACCTCATGTTTTTGTTAGGAAAACACGACTCGAGATCAATATTAACATTAATTTCGAATTTAGAACTCAAATTCACAAATAAGACTAATAATATTACAAAGATTGCTACTTAATTCTCAAAATTATTTATCCTAAATAATTACTTGAAAAGAATTGAGGTTACATCTTTTACTGTAAAAGTTGGATCAATTGAATTTTTTTCTTCTGCTGTTAAAAAAGAAAGAAAAAAAAAAAAGAATGTTAGACTATGGTTTTAGCTTTGCATTAATTATACTTGGCCCCTTGTACTTTGTCTTTAGCAATTGCAGCCACTAGCAGACTAGGCTGCTTTAAAGCATCTTTCTTTTAGTCTATCATCTGCTGTCCGTTGTCTTGCTTCTTTTTAATAATGAAGAATTTCAACTGTTTAATAACTTGTTACAATTCTTGAATCAATGCTTTCTGAACTATAAATCCATTAAGTTTCTTTTTTCTCTGTTTTTGCATATTCAAGATTTTGATATCTATGTACTTGAACTAGCCTGGTGCTTTTATAATTTTGTCTAAAATTCTTGAACTATAAATCATTTCAGTTGTTTAATAACTTAGCTATAATTCTTGAATAAATGCTTTCTGAACTATAAATCCATTAAGTTCTTTTTCTTTTTCTTTTTCTCTGTTTTTGCAATATTTAAGATTTTGATATCTTCGTACTTGAACTAGCCTGGTGCTTTTTACTGGTTTAGTTCATTTTGTCTAAAACCTCTTGAAAGATGCTGCACACAAAATCTGAGTCAGATATAACTAGTTTAGCACCATCATCACCATCAAGATCACCAAAGAGGCCAGTGTACTATGTGCAGAGCCCTTCAAGAGACTCTCATGATGGAGACAAGTCATCATCCATGCAGGCAACTCCAAACTTCACCAGCCCACTGGAGTCTCCTTCACATCCGTCATTTGGTAGGCATTCCAGGAACTCGTCGGCCAGCCGTTTTTCGGGGATTTTTCGGTCCTCTTCAGGGAGGAAAGGGAGCAGGAAAAGGAATGATAAGGGCTGGCCTGAGTGTAATGTGATACTTGAAGAAGGAAAGTATGATGAATTTGATGAGGACAAAGGTTTTACCAGGAGAGTTCAGGCTTTGATGGCTCTTTGTGGCTTCATTGTTATGTTTACTGTCTTTTGCCTGATCATCTGGGGTGCTGGTAGGCCTTTCAAAGCTGAGGTTGTTGTGAAGGTAACCAAAATTCACTTCATTTAACATCCACTGTTTTTATTTTTTCATTTAATATCCACTATTTTTTTTTTCACTATGGAAGATAAGACTGCTTACAACAGATTTGAAATTAATTCTATAACTACAGCAGGAATTTTGTAAACCGAGTAGCCTTTGTCGCTGGTAAATATTTCTTTGTTTGGTTTTGTCTTAGTTATTGTGTTTTGCTCAATTCTTGTTATCGTTAAGCAATAAGCAGTCAGTTTCTTAACTTATTTTGCAGTTGGCCAAAGTATAAATTATTATATTCTTTAATTTCATGCACCAGATGAATTTTACAAGTTTGTGTTTCTAATTGCAGAAATCGCAGAATCGCAGTGTGTTGGATATGACTTTCTAGAATTCTCAGTTCACCAATTATACTTGATTTTAGTATTTTGAAAAATATTACTGAGTAGTAGATGCACAATTACATGTTGTTGTCTTTTGAGTCTTGATTTGGTTCTTTTTGTTTTGAAAAAACTTTTGCTGAAAAAGGGTCACTTTAAGGCATGAACAGCTAATTCATCATATTTTACTTGGGATTTAGAAGGTTGAGGGGTTCTTTTTCTAGACAAAATAAACCAAAACAAATTAGTCTTATGCCATAGATCTGATGACACTACTCGCTTATGTGGACAGCCATCTCCAGTTTGTTGATAAAATGAAAAAGAAAAAGAGTTGATAGGCTGAAGTGCGTGAATGTCGCGCATCTTCAGCGGACTTGCTTCTGTTTTCTATTCCTAATTTTCCTTCTGTGGGAAAAATCATCGATTCGCTATCGTCTTTGCAGAGCTTGGCTGTAAGTAACTTGTACGTTGGAGAGGGTTCAGATTTCACTGGAGTTCCAACAAAGCTGCTCTCGGTGAATGGCTCATTGCTGCTAAGCGTATACAACCCTGCTACATTTTTCGGTATTCATGTTAGCTCCACCCCTGTTAATCTCATCTATTCGGATATCGTTGTTGGTACTGGTCAGGTAATTGTTCTGCCAATCCTTTTCCTTTCGCAACTAGGTGCATTTTCTGCTTCCCTTTTGCCAAATGTGATTCTACCTGAATGAGTAAATCATGAGAACTCCAGATGATCTTGTGAAAATGCACAAGAAACAGAATTGCCAGCATTCTGTTTTGAAGTTTGACATGTACTGCACCACAGATGAAGTTGCAAATGCCTATTTTGAAAACTATATACACAGCTATCAGCTACCGTAACAGTTAGTTGTGCCAGACAGGCCCTATAGCACACTGTGTCTGTAAAATCGAATGAATTCCTTATCCAAACATAAGCTGTTGGTGAATTGACATGTTAAATACGCTTTCTGGTTATCTGCATTGCAGTTGCAGAAATATTTCCAGCCGCGGAAGAGTCACCGGAGAGTATTGGTTAACATAAAAGGAACCAAGATCCCCTTGTATGGTGCTGGATCGAGTTTAGTCGTTTCCAACAACAATGCTGTCCAGGTTCCATTGACGTTGGAGTTTGAAGTCCGGTCCCGAGGAGAGGTGGTAGGGAAGCTAGTGACAACAAAGCACAGAAAGAAGATTTCTTGTTCCTTGGTCATTGACTCCACCAGCAGTAAACCTATCAAGTTCAAGAAGGATTCATGTGTCTACAGCTGATATACACACTGGGATGAAATAGTGTTGCTCCTTCTCTTTTCCCTCTGCTCCTGTGAGAAAGAAATGTCAATTTTGTAACATCAAATGATAATAAAACCTGGAGTGCCAAATGCTTGTTATGTTATCTTGGAAGTTATGTTCAAAATGCCAATAAATATGTTGTATATATGTCTAATTTCTTGTGGTTTTCTGCTTTGTCCAACATCTGATGCAGTTCTATCCTCAAGTTCATTGCAGTAGGAAGAAGATACAAAAAACGTGCTCGTCTGGATTGGTTTTACTGGATGTCTTTTTTCTATAGCTTTCGTAAGAATTTCTTCTGAATTTTTTTCTTTTTCTGAGTTCCAACTGTCTAAGAAAATCAAGTCAAATACTTATTGCAAAAAGTCATTTTTTAGAATTTTTTTTTCCACAAAAAAAGAAAGCCAATCTAAACGAACCTCAAGTACATGCAATTGAAATTGAACATCAACCTCAAAGTTAATGTTCATCAAGTGAACATCAATCTTGAAGTTGATATTCATCTAACCAGATCTAGGTAGCTCGTGAAACCAATAACTTTTACATATCAGCTCTGAGAGCTCTAGTTCACCTAATCTAGAGAAGTTACATAAATGTGACAGGGGCCTCAAATTCAAGTAAATTTCTTCCCCTAATCTTCAGAGCAAGAAAATGTTTGCAGAAAACTACACAATGTTACATAATTTCCATGGAGGCATCACCTCTAGCTAATATTTAGCTTCCAATTTTGTTGAATTTCAAAGCCAGTGTATATCAAATTAGCAGAGAGCTATAGTAGCTGAATATACAAAAATATTCAGGTAAACTAATATATTCCATCACATAAAAATAAATCTTCAATTTATTCTAACTCTTGTCTTCGAAAGTATGATAAGAGATCACCAATCTCATCACTTAATAACATATTCTTTACTACAAAATAAGCAAATATTACGAGGGAAGCACATTTTTACACGACTTTCGGCCAAGTCTACGTGCATGCGGAGCACACATACTATCCCACAACTGTGTAGCCATATCCCAAAATTTTATCCTATGAACAAGTTACTCCAAACAAAAGTGGTAATCACAATTGAATAATAAATATTTGTAAAACTACTGCTTCCATATTAAAGAAATAATTTGGCATTCTAGAAAGAGAAACAATTTTTTTCTTTTTTCTTTTTTCTTTTTTTTTTGGGGTCAGAAGAAAGAGAAACAATTTGAAATTTCTGTATTGAACACCAAATCTTCAAAAATTAAGAATTTTACTTCTAAAAATTAAAACTTAAACAGGTCAATGAATCAAATTGCCTTGACGTGCGGAGCTCTAGTGTAAAAAAGCACACTGATCAGCGCCGCACTCGACCTTTTTGTCTTCTCTTTCCCCACTCTTTAAACATCTTCTCTTACTCTTTCAACTGCAAACTTCATTACATCGTAGCACATAGCCACCGCCATCACCACCACTGCACACACTCACACACTAAATTCAATTGGATCAGATCT
Source organism: Cordia subcordata (assembly GCA_028554755.1). NCBI lineage: Eukaryota > Viridiplantae > Streptophyta > Magnoliopsida > Boraginales > Cordiaceae > Cordia > Cordia subcordata. Next base: position 11,920,894 of record JAPTOF010000006.1, on the reverse strand, counting down.
CAAAGTTACAATCTTTCTGTTAAAAATCCTTTAAAGCACCAATCTTTCCCCCAAAAAAACCATGTATAAACCAAAACCCATCTCAAGATTCATCTTTTTTTCACTGATCACCTTACTTTTACTCACCATTTTCACACTCACCACTTCATCTTCGGACCCCACAAACCCAGATGAAGAAAGCAATATGGATGACATAGAGGAGCTAATGGCATTAGCTGAAGAAGAGGAACAAGGAGATCAAAACCCAGAAAATTCTAACCTAGAAACCAAAGATTTTAAGGTCTCTGAAGCTCAAGTTTTAAGCAAAGCACAAAGGATTGTGCTTGAACTCAACAATGATAATACTAAAGCTGCCATTGATAAGAATGAGTTTGTTTTTGTTTTGGGGTATGCACCATGGTGTGTGAGGAGTGCTGAGTTGATGCCAAGGTTTGCTGAGGCTGCAACTGCTCTTAAGGAGATAAGGAGTTCAGTTTTGATGGCTAAGCTTGACGCTGATAGATATCCTAAGGCTGCTTCAACTCTTGGCATCAAAGGGTTCCCCACTTTGTTATTGTTTGTTCATGGCACTTCTCTATCTTACTCTGGTGGATTCTCCTCGTAAGTGTTCACTTTTCTTGCCAATGTTTTTGAATGAGAATAGTTATCTTTGTCTGAAATTTATTAGCTCAAATCTTCTACTCAGAATGGTTAAAATGATTTGTTAGTGAAATACAGAATACTAATTTATAAAGCACCATGTGACTATGTATCACATTTGTGTCTACTACTTTTGTTAATTTTATGTGTTAATTTTGTATACATAGAATATTTTTTTGGGTTATCATTTCGACTATGTAAGTTCTACTGTCACTTCATCACGCCTCGTGTCCAGATCCCTGAGTAGTGTCAAAAGAATAATTGTCTTGGCTTTAGATTCATAGGTGTGAAATGGTTACCAGGTCTATTACTTGAATTCATGAAAGTAATCTACAAACTACTTTCGAATTTGTGTCTAACGTTAATGTGGGATGTCAAAGCTGCTTTATTGATTTATGTACTTATTGTGTATATTTGGAAATGTATGTAAACACCTTTTCTTTAAACACCTTTTCTTTTGTTTCTTTTCTTCTTTTTTTGTCTTTAGAATGCTTGGTTTACCAATTTCTGCATCGAGTTTGTTGATTTGTTTGTCTGGTGCTTGTCAATTAGGGAAGAAATTGTGATCTGGGTGAGAAAGAAGACTGGTGTGCCTGTTATTAGAGTTAGCTCAGTTGATGAGGCTAATGATTTTTTGAAGAAGCATTCAACATTTGTAGTTGGACTGTTTGAGAACTTTGAGGTACGTGTTGCTCCATTTGGAATCTTGCTGTACCTGTTATTGTTGTAACGATGTTGTTGGTGGAATGCGTCAAAATCAGAAGTCAATTTGATGTTAGAAGTTATCTTGTTTAATTGATTGGAAAATGAAGTTTGAATGGGTCACTGACATATTTCTGGGGGAATTATGCAATTTTGGACAGTAAGAATTTTGTACTGTACTGGACCAAATCAGTGTTAATCTAACATGTGTTTTCATTTTCTTTTTAAGCATGCAGCAAGGAATATGACTTAATTTATATGCTCCAATGGAAGAACTGTGCATCTAAAGTTTGAGAATAAGCTATTTCCATGCTTATCCTACAATCACTAAAATGAGAACTTTCCAACTTGAGTTTCATCCCATTAAAAACTAATCTATGAATCCTCTTTCACCTTCAATGGTAATGCTGACACAAGTTGTTAGACAGTACCACCAGTACCAAATGATTTGATTCGAGTGCCGGGTTACTTATTATATTCATCTGTTAACTGATACATTTTTATCTTGTCAGGGACCTGACTATGAAGGATTTGTGAAAGCAGCAAAGTCTGATAATGAATTTCAGTTTGTGGAGACTAATAACAAAGAGGTTGCACAAATTCTATTTCACGATGTTAAGCCTACTAATGTTTTCCTTGGCCTGGTTAAAAGCGATCCAGAGAAGTACACTACGTATGGTAAGTGCGAAATTTTGTTATACTTGTATGCTGCTTGGATGAGTTTGATTCCTCATTCCTCATAATTTCCTTTTCAGATTTATAGCTTCTTATAGGTCTTCTACACCTGCCATTCTATGTCTGGCAAACTCCAACTGTGGCTAATTTCTGTTCTCTTTTCCATCATTTATCTATGCTCTAAAATGTAGAGGTGTAATAAAAGCTGTCGCACCTTCTTGTTAATTGAGATGACAACCTTTTGTTCTCTGCAGAAGGAAAATTTAATGAGGGCAGTATCCTGCAATTTTTGGATGATAACAAGTTCCCACTAGTCACCATACTGACTGAACTGAATTCTGCCAAAATCTATGCCAGCCCGAATAAGCTCCAGGTTGCCATTGTTTCTTTCATAGTCCTTGGTTTTACTTTTTGTCTGTGTAATTTTTCTAAAGCATTCTTGACGCTGTGTCCAACTATTTACTTAACCTTTCTCATTTTTTGTTTCTTTTGGGAAGGAGAACTAACATGGCATAAGAAATGAGTCTTCCTGAACATATACTTCTTTCAATTGTCATCTGCAAAGTAGATCTTTAAAATCTCTAGAAATCCAGTCACTTGTCAAGAAGTTTTATTGGGTTATGACAAGGGGTCTATTAAAGTTTGTTTGTTTCTGCAGATCCAGGCCTCATTGATATTCCTTTAACATCTACCATAAATAGAAGCAACTTACAGGATGATCATTTCCAAATTAGAAGTAACTGCCTGTTATATCTACTTTGGAGGTGAAAGGATGAGAATATCCTTATTCATCTATATGAAGAACCATATATTCTCTACTGTGAGGCCCAATTCCTTATTAATAGCTTTTCTATCTCATTCAGAGGGTCTTCACAAGAAAACTCCTACCCATGATAAAGGAAACAAATACGTCAACAAAAGCCACATTTCACCCAAAATCAAATTAAAGAAATAGGAAAAGAGAGGATTCAGGGGGCCCACAAGGATCAAACCATAAAGGCGCTGATCTTTGAAGCATGCCAGCTTCTACTTGTAGTAACTTTGTTCCTCCGTCAGCTAGCTGAGTGTTTTACACTGAACTAAGATGTCAGTTATCTGCACTTTTGATGCTATTAGTAGTTGACCTGGCTTGTTATTTGATTAGGTCTACATCTTTTCTGGGGCCGCTGACTTGACAAAACTGCTTCAACCTTTACAAGATATTGCTAGGAAGTTCAAATCACAGGTTGACTTATCCTAGTCCAAAGGCTAATATTGTTTTCGTTCATAATCCATCTTTTTAAGATGTTATTCTGTCTCTCTCTGCAGATAATGTTGATTTTTGTAGATATAAGAGAGGACAACCTCGCAAAACCCTTCTTGACTTTATTTGGGCTAGAAGAATCAAAAGACGCAGTTGTGAGTTTTGTGATGAATGGCTAGTTTGCTGCATATCTTTTACATTTCTCATTTAGTTGTTTTGCATAACTGAGGCAGTTATTACTCTGCATATTTGCAGGTAACAGCCTTTGATTACAGTAGCAACTCCAAATTTCTGTTGGAATTAGATCCTATACCAGGAAATATTGAAGTAACTACATACTACTCTTTACTGTGAATCTTAAATGATTTAAATGTCAATATGTCATTTTACAAACTCTTTCTGGAAATTGGATTATGTAGGATTTCTGCTCAATGCTTGTGCATGGGACTCAGTCACCATTCTACAAATCACAGCCAATTCCTGATAACGTGAGTTCCTAATCTAATAAGTAGCATCTTTCACTTTCACTGGATTTTGACAGTTTGTCTTACATATAAAATATCTTCTCTATTCCATAACACACTCATATGTTCTAGCATAGAGCTATGCCTACAAAGGAAAAAAGTAAAGAAGTCTTTAGTCAGACAATGATGACTAAATTGAGCTAAAAATGGATGTCATAATATGTTGTATGTACATGGACACACGCGTATGTGGTTGTAACATACACAGTTCATGCATATATATTTTAAGTTTTTCTCCTGAAGTATTTCAAGTTGAAGTATTATATTTCTGAACATCAGTCATTAAACTAAAGTTTTTCTTCAGACCTCTAAGATAAATATCTCTGCGATTGTAAAATAACAGAAAAATGTGACTGTGCTGACTGTTGTGGGGAAGACATTTGACGAATTGGTTCTCAGCAGTTCAAAGAACATCCTTTTGGAGGTTTGTTTTTATCATATCAAACTTATTTATGGTTTTTGTCTTCATACAGTCCTGGATGTACTTGGAATTGCATTTCCTAATCACTTGTTTTACAGGAGGGAAAGTCCTTATGAAAGGATTCTTCAACTTTATCTAGATACTTTGAGCCAATATTTTAAAATTTCTCTTTGATTCTCTATAAGGTACACACACCATGGTGCTTTACCTGTGAATCCACAAGCAAACAAGTAGAGAAGTTGGCCAAGCATTTCCAGGGGTTGGACAGCTTAACTTTTGGAAGAATAGACGCCTCCTTGAATGAGCATCCAAAGTTGGAGGTTAGTACTCTCAGATGTTATTGCAATCCAGTCTTTCAGTGGTTCAGAAATTAGTTGATACCCTTCCTTGTGATTCTAAAGATTTTTATAGGTAAAGTAGTTTTTTGAAACTGTTCTATTGATGCTAAATCACATTTTCTTGGCAATTAATGTTGCTCGATAGTGAAACCAGGCATAATTCCTTGATATTGCTCTTTCATTATCTTTCTCCAATTGAACATGTTTTCTATCTGCAAAACGTTGTGCGTCCTGTTGGCTCTATGTGGACTTCAAACGTCATCATGTGAAAATGTTTTGTTGGCAATGTAGTCCTGTGCCATTATCTTGGCATTCTACCATTATCTTGGTCTTGGACATTTGCTTGTCATTCAGTGGTTTAGCTGATTGTTAGCATAACTCTTGAAGTGATAAAGATGTTTAAAATTTGCACTTGCTTTTCTAGTTACCGCAGCATGGGTACTCTAAATGGACTGAATGTTCAATCACTTTTGCTTCATTTATCTTTTAACAGACTGCCTTCACCTGAAAGTCAAGCAAGAAAAGAAAGAAAGAATAGCATTCAAGGGCGATCTAGTCTTCAAAATGGAATTAAATAAAACAAATGAAAAGACGCTCAAAAGGAGGAAATATAAATCTTTGCTTGCACCTCATAATTTATATCAGCATCATAACATTTTTGCTGGATTAGTACAGCATTGTGATCTCCATCAGGAGGGAAGATTGAACTTCCTAAGAAAGTTTCATGTGTTGAATTGCTGCAGGTTGACGAATATCCAACATTGTTGTTCTACCCAGCTGGTGACAAGTCAAATCCAGTAATTTGCTACTCTGATCATTTTATTTTCTTCCAGCTTTTATCCTTCTTTTGCCTGATATCCTTTCGTCTGTGCAGATCAAACTCTCTACAAAATCTAGCTCCAAGGAATTGGCAGCACTTATCAACAAAATCTTGAAAACCCAGGATGGTGCAACCAAAGATGAACTATAGAGGACGGTATGATGCCACCAAAAAAGGGGGGGGGGAAAAAAAAAGGAAGGAAAAAAGAAGAAGAAGAAAGAAACTTCAACACGAAGTTTTTTACAGTTTCAGTGCTTAAAAAATCTATAGATGTATACATGAGACAATGTCTTGAAAGGCATGATTTTTAGAATCCACCAAGACTTTGCACTAGAAGCTGGCGAAGTCAAGCATTTCTATGGCATCTATAGGATGATTTTACCATTGAAATGCCTTGTAACCCCATTTTCAGAATAGGATGCTTCTTATCATCATTACTGTCTCTGTGTATTTGCATGTGCTCTCGAGTTCATGAATGATTGACCTAATGGCACCGAAAAGTGCCTCCCGGCCGGCACCACCCTGAGGCCGGGAGGCACAGTGGCCTTGTAACTTATCACAAGGTAATGAACTAATTTAATAGTTACAATAGGATGATCTAACCAATTTACTGAAACCACACAAGATAAATTACTCAGGAAGCCAAGTTCATAGTTCGAAACGACAATCGGGCCCTAAATTTGAGGGGTTGGAGGCTCCTCCATAGATATATCATTATTGCTTACACGATTTTGATATAAATAATTGCACAATCAACAATTCACCACTATTGAAACTCTTTCATAATGTTTCAAGATATGAGGTTTTATAACGTTACAAGGATATGAGAGGACCGATTAGCATATAAGACAAATTATGCAAGCAAATAAATGAATTGTATTATCAATGGGTCACAATATAAGTGTACAGCATCAAAAGCTGAGGATAGCGAGCATTCATCTTAAGGTACATTCTCAAATGGCCATAGCGTAGGGGATAAAATACACAAACATTTAACTTGTAATACAAATTGGACGTCAAATAAATGCTTAACCAACGCTAACTAAGGACCACTTCAACATTCACATCCGGTGGATCTTTGCTGTCGTCCTCCACCAGCAACATCAATGGTATCAGGAAGATATCTGTCAGCATTGAGACATTAGTTAGCACCGGTGAAACATGATGAATTGATGGACATTAAGCATTTATATCACAAAGGGTACTCACATTTCTTCCTCTGGTTCATTTTTCAGCGCATTCTTGGCGATGCACTGAAAAGCAGCATCAACATTGAACCCTTCCTTCGCAGATGTCTCAAAGTATGGTATGTTCCCCTTGGAAGCACACCATGCTTTTGCTTTCTTCTCAGAAACCTGAAATTAATGAACATGTATGAACTTCTACCTAAGCACAAGAGGCATTGAACTCGTAAAGAAGCTTATATTAAGAGGCATTGAACTCATAAAGAAGCTTATACTCTTAAGTAAAAACGTATAAAAGAGCATGAGAAACTAAAGAGCGTAAATGGGGGGAAAAATTACCACTCGACTATTGCCACCATCCACATCTATCTTATTACCCAATACAACGAATGGGAAATTCTCAGGATCAGAGGGGCTCGCCTGGATATGAACACCCACAGAAACAAAGAAATTTTTAGTGATTAGCTCCTTGAGATGTGAAGCCACTTAAGCAGCCGACAAATCAATAATTACCTGAATAAGAAATTCTTCTCGCCAATTATTTAGATTGTCAAATGATTTCATAACATTCACATCATACACAAGAACACAGCAGTCAGCTCCACGGTAGAAGGCCACACCTAGACTTTGGAACCTTTCTTGACCAGCTGTATCCCATATCTGTGGAACACAAAAATCGGTGAACTCAAAAAAGGAACGGATGATGTATGTTTCAAACAAGGTTTTCTATGGGTAATAAGCCAATTACCTTGCACCTTTACACAAAAAATACTACGTTGAGTCAGCTATATGAATCTATCGAAGTCATTTATTACTATTGGCCGTCATCTCAATAAGCTCCGAAGACAAGATTTATTCTGAATGTCTCCCTCCAACTCCTATTAGGTTTCACTCTGCCCCTCTTATGATGGGCAACCCCACATCTGCACACTTTTGATGGTGCTTCTATAAATCCCCGGTGAATGTGTCAAATCATGCCAAAAAATTCTCCATCATCCAATCTTCAATCAGATGTACCCACTAATTCTGAAATCATGTCATTTCAAATCTTGTTCTCCCCAATATTGCCACACACCCATATCATTACATATCTCATCTCAGTCACTGCTATCATTTGAAATGATGATCATGATTGCCAAGCACTTCAACCTATAGAAGAAAGCTCGTCATAAACTTCAATCTATAGAACAGAGCTCATATTATGACTTCTTTCAAATTTCTTCTTTTACAACTTAAGAAGCATTGTCTAATTACACAGGACTCTGATACGCTTCTCTATTTCATCCAGCACGTGTCATCAGAGACCAAAAGTATCTAAAATTTCCTTTTTTGGCACTCTGTCCGACTCCAATCTTACTTCAACCTCACACATATCCAATCCTTGCAGAACTTGCATTCTGTAAGCTCTATGTTAGTCTATTGAGGTTAAAGATCTTCTTCAGACTCTCCTTCCATAGTTTTAACTTATAATACACACCTTCCGTAGACTCACCCATCATGAATTGGATGCGCCACTGCCAGGTGAGCTCATTAATAACTACAGCAGAAGGATATGGACTCAAGGTTGATCCTTGGTGTTGATAGATTGAGATCACAAAAGACACATTAAATATAATCAAACATTTATTAAATTCTTTTCTTGAAAATAAACAATCCAAATTAGACTTAGAGCCTTCAAGGCTGTGCAGATAGAAGGGATCTTTTAAAAAATAAAGACCTGTCTCAGCATCAGCTGTCATAGGTACACTGCCTAACTTACAATCACGTCAGATAGCCAACAACATCAATATTGCTCTGCAATTATGCATCCAACTCTCAACTTCCCTAGGTTTCCAAATCATCTATAACGTCCATCAGCTTCTAGCAAGGACTATCATTTCCATTAAGTCACAGGCTAAATATTTTTTATAACCTATTTGCGGGATTATTTGATCTTCCTCTTTCTGTAGCCTTGATGTCGTGGTTGTGTCATTATAAACATGAATGGCTTCAAAAAGTGGAGCCAGGACAAAAGTTCTAACACTATGACTTATGAACAGGGCTGGAGCATCACATAATTCAAAAGGTTTAGACAACTATCAGTTCAATGATGTTCTCTCAAGACCTTCAATATAATAAGAGCAGTGATGTTGAATGTGGCCCGTATTCTTGGGCAACAAGAATAGCAGATTTCCTTGTTAGTATATTACCTTATTCGCTTGTTACCTTTTGTAGCACATAATTAATTAGTTGCCTTTTCTGCTTAATAGGTTTAGGAAACCTTTGCACTATAAATATGTGACAATACTCACTATGTTATGTGAGAGAGAGAAACCAAAGTGAGAGTCTTGTAGCTTTCGTGATCAGTAATAGAATTATTCTCTGCTGCACGTGGACGTAGGCTTCAAAGCCGAACCACGTAATTTCTTGTGTCCGTTATTTCTTCTCTTATTCTTCGTGTTTGTATGTTTTTCCCCAACAAACTGGTATCAGAGCTTAGGTATTAATCCGCTGCTTGAGGGAAAAAGGAAAAATCAAAACTCACTGTGAAACCAAAATTTCTCAAACCAAACGGTGTCTAACCAAACAAAGGTCTTTGTTCGGCGAGGAGTGCTCCGGTGCTGTCTACGTTGAGCGTTGGTGGTTGGAGTGGCAGCTTGCGTCGGCGGGTCCTGGTTCGTGTTTGGGTTTGAAGAACAAGCGAAGAAGATAGAGTTCGCATGCTCTTGAGGTTGGTTTTTGGTATTCAGGTATTATTTTTTGAAAATTGGTTCAAGTTTGTAAAGCAGATTTAGGGTTTGTAGGCTTTGGGTCTTTGGGTTTATTTGGATCGAGCCTGGGTAGTGGCCTTGTCCAATTTTGGCTAGGTCTTGAGTCTTGGGTTAATTAATTTTTTGTTGGGCTTGGGTTCTAGGCCAGAAAAATAATAAATTTTTTTTTTGGGTTTGGGCTTAGTTTAGGCCAAAAGAATAAAAAAAGAATTTTTATTTGGGCTTAGAGTTAGTCCCGAAACACAAAAAAAAAAAAAGAGACCAGTTGACCTGTTTGACCTCGTAGACCGGGGTTTGACCGGGGTTGACTTTGACCGTTGACCGTTGACCAAGGGTTGACCGAGTTTGACCAAAGCCTTACCCCACATTTTTCGACGTGCTGAGTCCGTTTTTGGGCTCTGTTTTTCCAGATTCTGCTCCAAAGTACGTGTTTAGGGACGGTGTTGACTTTGACCAACAGGTTTGACTTTGACCGGTGTTGACCAAAGTTGACCAGGGGTGTTCCTAAGGTTTTTTCGACGTGATGAATCTGTTTTTGCGATCCATTGAGCCGAATTCCATCCCGAAGTGTGAGTTTTGTGCAAACGAAGATGTTTTCCACAGGTGGAAAGTTTGAAATCGAGAAGTTTGACAGGAGAATGAGTTTCAGTCTTTGGAGGATCAGATTCAAGGCATTTATGACAATGCAAGGACTTTGGAAAGTCATTGAAGAAGTGATCCTGGAAAAGATGGAACCAGTAGTGAGAGAAGAACTCGAAGCAAAAGCCTTGAGTGCAATACATATGTCCGTGACAAATGAAGTATTCTTTGGAGATTCTTGAAGACGGCATGATTGAGGCTTGGAATACTTTGGTGGAATTGTATGCATCTAAATCTCTCACCAATCGCCTCTACTTGAAGAAGCGATTGTATCATCTTAAAATGAAAGAAGGTACGTCACTAAAACAACATCTTGATGAGTTCACCTCTTGTTTTATTGCTTTGAAGGATGTGGGTGTTAAAATTGATGACGAAGATCAAGCTATGATCGTATTATGCTCCTTACCGCCTTCATATATGAACTTTGTGGACACTATGTTGTACGGGAGGGATAAAATTACGTTTGAAGATGTGATTGCTTCATTAAAATCGAAGGATCTTCAAACATATATCCCGGGACATAGGGAAGAAGTTCATGGGGAAGGTTTAATGAGTAGAGGGAGATCGGAGAATAGAGGGGGATCTTCGAATAGAAAGAAAAGCAAGTCAAGGTCAAAATCAAGAGCAAGGAAGCTACGCTGTTTCAAGTGTGGTGAAAAGGGTCACAGTAAGAAAGAATGTCCAAAACTGAAAAAGGGAAAGAAAAAGGTGGAGAATTCAGCTAATGTGGTGGAGAGTCTTGTGATGATGGAGATAACTCGAGTAGTACCGGGGAAGTTTTGACTGTGAGTGGATCACAGTGACATAATCAATGGATTCTTGATACTGGTGCAACGTTCCATATGTGTCCTAGGCGCGACTGGTTCTCTTCTTATTCCAAAAGAGAAGGGAAAGTCTTTCTAGCCAATGATCTTTCGTTGAAAGTGGAGGGAATGGGCATAGTAAATATCAAGATGTTTGATGGTATTGAAAGATCTCTCGAGTGTTGGCATGTACCGGAGCTGAAGAAAAACTTAATTTCTCTTGGGCGTTTGGATTCTCATGGATACAAATTCCGAAGTGAGAATTGTGTCTTTAAGGTGACCAAAGGTGCAATTGTGCTCTTGAAAGGAAACTTGACTGGCGGCCTATATGTCCTTCAAGGTAGTACAGTTACGAGTGTTGCAGCTGTTACATCCGAGAAGAGTGATAATGACACTACACAGTTATGGCACAAAAGGTTGGGCCATATGAGCGAGAGGTGGCCAGAGCTGAGCAAGAGGGATTTGCTTTGTGGACAAAGAACTGGAAAGCTTGAATTCTGCGAGCATTGTGTCTTTGGAAAGCAAACCAGGGTGAAGTTCAGCAAGGGGCAAGAAAACACCAAAGACACACTTGATTATATTCATTCTGATCTTTGGGGTCCTAATAAAATCCCTTCCAAGAAAGGTGCCAGGTATTATATCACTTTCATTGATGCATACTCTCGGATGGTGTGGGTATACTTCTTGAAAACTAAAGATGAGGCATTTCCAATATTTTTCGAGTGGAAGACGTTGATTGAGAAGCAGACTGGTAAACAAATTAAGCGTCTTAAGACTGACAATGGGTTGGAATATTGCAATAAAGAGTTTGATGAGTTCTGCAGGAAACATGGCATTGTGAGACACCGCACATGTGTAGGGACACCACAACAGAATGGAGTTGCAGAACGCATGAATAGAACTCTGGTGGAGAGAGTTCCTTGTATGCTCTCCCAATCTGGTTTGAGTCAAGACTTTTGGGCTGAAGCTGTCAATACGGCATGCTACTTGGTAAATAGGTCTCCATCGAAAGCTATTGAATTGAAAACTCCTTTTGAGTTATGGTCTGGTAAGCCTGCTGACTACTCTCGATTGAGGGTGTTCGGTTGCTCTACATACGCTCACGTGAAGGATGGCAAGTTGGAGCCGAAGGCAAAGAAATGCATATTTCTAGGCTATGCGTCCGAGAGGAAAAGTTACAAGTTGTGGTGCACAGATCCAAAATCTCCAGGTTTCCTCATCAGCAGGGATGTCATATTCAATGAGTCTGCTTTATTAGACCAAGAAAAGGAGAAAGCGGTAGCTGGTTTAGACCACGGTGTCAAAGAGCAGGTGGAGGTATTTACTGATGTTCCAAATGTTCCATCTAGCAATAGTAGCAGTCAAATTCAGCCGACTCAACCAACTGAGGTACATGATCAAAATGTACCTGAAACAGAAGTACAGCATTGCCACTAGGCGAGAAAGGAGACAAATTAGAGAGCCTCAAAGGTACTGATACGCTGATCTTGTTGCTTATGCTTTGACTGTTGCCAAAACAATTGAAGGACATGAGCCGAATTCATACAAAGAGGCCATATCTGGGAAAGATTCTGCTCAGTGGGTGGGTGCCATGAGTGAGGAGATTGAGTCTCTTCATAAGAATCAAACGTGGGAGCTTGTTGAATTGCCTAAGGGACGAGTTGTCGGTTGCAAATGGGTTTACAAGAAAAGGAAGGTACTCCGGGGTTGAAGGTCCTCGATACAAGGCACGGTTTGTTTCAAAAGGCTATACACAAAGGGAGGGTGTTAACTTCAACGAAGTGTTCTCTCCGGTTGTGAAGCATAGTTCCATCAGGGTTTTACTTGCCTTGGTTGCTCTTCATGACTTAGAGCTTGAGCAGCTAGATGTGAAAACGTCGTTTTTGCATGGTGATCTTGAAGAGCAAATTTACATGAGTCAATCGGAGGGGTATATAGTTCCTGGTAAGGAGAACCATGTTTGCAAACTGAAGAAGTCCTTGTATGGGTTGAAGCAGTCACCTCGGCATTGGTATAAGAGATTTGACACATTCATGATAGGTGTTGGATACACAAGGAGTGCCTATGACAGCTGTGTGTATCTCAAAAGGCTTCCAGATGGTTCCTTTGTGTACTTGTTGTTGTATGTCGATGATATGCTTATTGCTGCTAAAAGCATGTCTGCAATCGACGAATTAAAGAAGCAGCTAGGTGATGAGTTTGAGATGAAGGATCTTGGAGCAGCAAAGAAGATTCTTGGCATGGAGATTCACAGATATAGAAATGCTGGGAAGCTGTTCTTGTCTCAACAGAGTTATATTGAGAAGGTGTTGGACCGTTTCGGGATGCTTAAAGCTAAGCCTGTGAGTGTGCCGCTTGCTGCTCATTTCAAGTTGTCTGCAGATTTGTCACCTAAAACTGAGGAGGAGGTAGAGCATATGTCTTATGTTCCATACTCGAGTGCTGTTGGTAGCTTGATGTATGCTATGGTTTGCACTCGACCTGATATTTCACATGCAGTTAGTGTTGTGAGCAGGTATATGGCATCACACAGGAAAACACCTGGGAAGCGGTGAAATGAATAATGAGATATTTGCGTGTACTTTGCAAATATAGGATTGCTATTTAGCAAGATGACCGAGATTGCGCGAGGTTGGTGGGTTATTGTGATTCGGACTTTGCGGGTGACCTTGATAAGAGAAGAGCTCTGACAGGTTACGTGTTTACTCTCTCTGAATGTGCTATCAGTTGGAAAGCGACATTACAGTCTACTGTGGCATTGTCAACTACTGAAGCGTAGTACATGGCAATTGCAGAAGCTGTGAAGGAGGCCATGTGGTTACAAAGCCTGGTTCGTGATCTTGGACTGCAGCAAGATACAAGTACAATATTTTGTGATAGCAAGAGTACAATCCATCTGACGAAAAATCAGATGTATCATGAGAGGACTAAACACATTGATATCAGATATCATTTTATCAGAGATGTTGTATCACAGGGAATCATATCGGTGCAGAAGATATCTACCCATGAGAATCTAACAGATATGATGACTAAGGTGGTTCTAGTCAGCAAGTTTAAGCATTGCTTGGACTTGATTGCTATTTGCGGTGCGGAGCATTGAGCTCTTAAAGGCAGTTGGCTGCAGGGATGATGGTGTATTGATTAGAGCGAATACGTGCCAAGGTGGAGATTTGTTGAATGTGGCCCGTATTCTTGGACAACAAGAATAGCAGATTTCCTTGTCAGCATATTACCTTATTCGCTTGTTACCTTTTGTAGCACATAATTAATTAGTTGCCTTTTCTGCTTAATAGGTTTAGGAAACCTTTGCACTATAAATATGTGGCAATACTCATTATGTTATGTGAGAGAGAGAAACCAAAGTGAGAGCCTTGTAGCTTTCGTGATCAGTAATAGAATTATTCTCTGCTGCCCGTGGACGTAGGCTTCAAAGCCGAACCACGTAATTTCTTGTATCCGTTATTTCTTCTCGTATTCTTCGTGTTTGCATGTTTTTCCGCAACAAGAGAGATCATATTTTCCTTAGAACCTTATCTCGCCTAAGGCAGAATACATACGATGTGTTAGGTCAAACAGCTGCCTGAACAACAGCTAATGCTACTGGAAATCTCATACTTTCAGTTCGATAATTCTAATAATTTAATCATATCATGCTAGTTCTGTTACATTTATTTACTATACACCATGTATTGATCAGATGCTCATCTGAAAATCAACTATCCAAGTGAAACAAATCAAACACAAAACCGCAAAATAAAATTTAGAGAAAAAAATTTTAAAAAAAAATACATTTAAAGAAAAAAGTAGAAGAATGAAATGCTTTGGGGTCTAACCTGCAATGTGAACAACCTATCATCAATTTGAACTTCTTTGGTCAAGAAATCAGCTCCAATTGTGGCTTTATATTGATTGCTAAATTTACGATTCACATACCTAAAAGAATGGTTAAAAAAAACATAATTAAGCACGCAAACACAAACCCAAAATTACCAAACCAAAAAAAAAAAAAAAAGAGTAAAGAAGCTAGATTTGAAGAAGGGTCCTGAGCATACTGATTCATCAAAGATGTCTTTCCAACCCTGAAAAAAGTCAAATAAAACCAAATAAGCTATATGAACTACCAAATTTTCAAAATTAACCATTCAATTTTAATTATAAACAAAAATCCAAACAAAATTATTTATCAGACATATTAAACTTCAATTACAGATCAAATCCTATTTGAAAAATCATACATTCAAGAATTAAAAAACGATACCAGAATAAACCAAAAATAAATATATTAGTCTGTTTTCCCCTTGATGTTATGATTACCAAGCAATAGCAGAAAAGATTGATTCTCGACATGAACGAATAGCGTTGTGAGATCTATATAACGTAGCTCCACGTTCATGCTTAGTATGGTTTGATTTGGCACAAAATTTAATCTACACAAATATCCTTTTCTATAATTATTAAAAAAAAAAAGTCTCGAACTTCAACAATTTAATCTAAAAATACTCAATTTTCTCGCAATGAAACAGAAAATAACAGATCAAGCTTGAAGAAACGAGAAATTCAAAATAATTTCGGCCAAAACTTTAAAAAAAAATTAAAAATTACCCGCTGTCGCCGAGGATGATGACCTTGAGAAGCATGCGTCTCCGAGAAGCCATAGTGATTTGCTAAGTAAAATCTCCGAATTGATTAAAATTCGTTTTTCTTCTTTTTTTTTTTTTTTTTGAAATTTCAAGTTTAATTATGAATAATTGATGCGTGCGAAGTGTTTGTTAAAGGGCAGGACAGAAATTTCTGCTTACCTTAATATGCGCAAGGGGTGGGGGGGATGAAAACGACGTCATGTAAACTTAACGCCGTTAAATCTTAAATATTTGTTTTTTTTTTTTCTTTCGTTTGTTTGGAATAAAACTTTTTTTTTTCTTCTCTTTGGTTTTAAATAATGGCCACACACTGGCCAGCCCTATTGTGTTGTTTTTCCTTTTTCTTGTTTTGGGGTCAAAGCCCCATTGTGTTGACTTTCCAACAAAATACACCCAAATTTTTTTGTTTTTTCCTATTAGGATAAATTTCTTCGCATATCTCTTAACTACAGTTCATAAAATATTTTGGTCCTCAAATTATTAAATTAAATC
Source organism: Cordia subcordata (assembly GCA_028554755.1). Classification (NCBI taxonomy): domain Eukaryota; kingdom Viridiplantae; phylum Streptophyta; class Magnoliopsida; order Boraginales; family Cordiaceae; genus Cordia; species Cordia subcordata. Next base: position 11,905,021 of record JAPTOF010000006.1, on the reverse strand, counting down.
TTTTAATATCTGAACTATTAATTATTTGTTAATTTCTTTAATCATTTTAATCCAGAAATTAGTTATCTTTATTTATTTGCTTGATCATTGCATTATAAAAGCTAAAATTATTAATGATAACGTTAATTTTTTTATGAGAATAGCTAAAAGAGCTAAAAATTAATAGTCTAGGACCAAAAAATTCATTTTAATAGTTCAAAATCTCAAATGCCCTTTGAGCCATATTTTAAAAACCTAAAAAAAAAAACTAACAATGACTAACGACCAATATTGTAGGACTAAAAAATTCACTTTAATAGTTCAAAAACTCAAATGTCCTGCGTGCCATAGTTTAACTATCTTCAAGAGAACTAACTTTTTTGGAATTCGGAATATTTTGAACCCCTCTGTTTCATAATTTAATGAGTTAAATTTCAGAGATAGATTCAATTATGATATTGTAAATTGTTAATATTATTGTGACATTATAAATAATTCATAATTATCAGAGTTCACTTTACAATATTATGATATTTTAAGAGAACATGACTCCGTCTGGCCAACTTTTATCTAGCTGGTAAGTATGTTTTGAATTTAGTTGGTTGATTTGAATGTCTAAAATAATAAAGGAATACTTTCAAAATTATAAAAGTATTCCTATTTTTTATTTGTCTGCTTGATTTAGAAAATTATTTTAGTTCAAATTGCATATAAATTAACATACAACTCCCTGTCAGGAAAACAAAACCCATATGACTTTCGAGATAAATGTTTTTTTGAGATGTTCAAATTTCTAACTTCTGAGTTTTGACTTTTTTTTTTTTGAAAGATAATTCAAATATTTACGGTATTTTCTTTTTTTTTGGATAGATTCTTTTTGTCTTCCCACAAATTTGCTCTTCTGTAGTTGCTACTGGACACAGCAAATAATATAATAATAAACCTGAATAAACAAACCAATTCAATCTAAAGTAAAAGAAACCAATAGGCGTAGTTAGCTAAGTAGGTAACACAACAAATATATGTCTGCTGCTGCTGCTAAAGTTGTTGAAGATCTCATCACAAAGGGATCATCAATCTCCCAGGGTCTCCTGCACACTGCTACCATATCCTGTACCAATAGTAGACGATCGCGTCGTGTAGGTGATCCTCTATCAGAACAAATGTGAGTTTTATCATTCTGGTCAGATGGTCTTGATTTTCATAATTACAAATAGGAATGATCAATAAGGTCGGAAGAAATCCCAAGAGCTGCAGGGTTAAAAACAAGTGCAGCATATCGTGGCACCCGCCTGATGACAGAAAACGTTGGAAACTAATATTGACATTCTCTTCAGTTGCTCTCCTTCCGGGACTTTCAGCCACGCTTCTCTTCGGTTGTCTCCAGACCGCCCTTCTGGTTTCCAGGTTCAGCTTCATACTTCAAGTGAATCTCTTGAGTGTTTCCTAGCCCTTCGCTGCTTGAGGCAGAGGGTTGAACCCCAAAATCACTGGTCGGCCCACTGCATTCGCTAGAGTTGTTTTCAAGGGGTTCTAGTGCCATCTTCCTGAATTTCTTCAGATCCTCTTTGTACTGGGATTTGTCATAGTCCGTGCTTGCATGAGAATCATATATTGCGCTTTCCCCAGGCCTCACACCCTCGTTTAAATCATCCAGAGATATCTTTCCTTCTAAAGCTAGGACTATCTGAAAGAAAAAGGTGTTAAGCGGCTTCCAAAATTCAATTGGTATAGCCTCTATAGTCGATTTACATCTACCAAACAACCCTAAAGCATACTTCAATCATCAGAAACAATTACATAATTCATATGGACCTACGACTATTGCTCATCTTTTCCTCCTAATTTCTCCTATGGGATTATGCCATTATGGTTTTAGATAAAAATTCTTTCTTAACATAAACTGATTCTGTGACAAGTTTTAAAGGTGAAGAAATGTCACTGGCAATAGATTGGGGAAAAACACACAATGACAAGTAAACTAATAATGCATCTCCTTCTCTTCATTTAGCTACATAAACTCTCATGCAATATCTAGTTCATGGCAAAGGATTGATATGCTTCTAAAGGGAACAACAAAATATACAAACATCTTCTCTCATAAACGCAGAAAAATGATACCAGATGCAGTAATAATTTAGAATCATATAAACAAACAGGCATACAATTATAATATTGCCCCCGGTATTCAAAAGTAACTTGCAAATCCTACAAGTGCTGCATAAGAGCCACCACTAATCAAGTCTCACTACACCAACCATCTAGTAACCTTGTTAGGCAAGCTCAAAAGTAGCCAGTAAGACGATATGAGAAAATGAGAGTCCAAAAGGCAAATATGTCATAGACATGGACACATACCTCAAGAAATCGTAGTCTAGTAAACAAGGTATCTTCAGAAATATGGCTTACTTTAGAAACTATGGGTATTATTGTGAAGGAAGATATACAATAGAAAGGATTTCATGTTCGAATCAGTATGTGAACCCATATTTATACACTTTCTGTTTCCCATCAGACACGGCAAAGAAGAACCCAAAAGGCAAGGAAAAGGTAGGAATTGGTCTTTTACCTGATTCTGCAAGAAAGAATTAACTAAAAAGAAAAATTCATGTGAATAACAACTTACCATGTTTCTGGCCATCTATTTTATAGAACTATACTTAAACCCTTCAAGTCAATTCTTAAAGTTCTAGTGACATGCCAAGACTCTGTGGTTGAAAATAAGATAGACCAACTACTGGCAGAGGCCGAATCCAAAAATCTACAAGAAACTGAACTTTCAAACTACTTTTTCCATAGAATACAAGGTAGCTTGCTATCATTACTTAAATGAATGAAAATCCTAGCAACCAGAGTCTACATAAGAAAACTTTCAATGAAGCATCACAAGGGTCTTAACCAGTGCAGCACATCGGCAAACATACATTACTCGTTTGGAACTCATGTTGAAAGCGGAAGTCAGACACTAAACTAAAAGCACAGATGGACACAAAGAGTTCACAAATATGCTGAAATACCTGATTCATTTTCGGCCTGAGTCGTGCCAAATGACGAACACATACAGAAGCACATGCAACCATCCGAGGCATCTCAAGAGGATCATAATCCTTCTGTAACCTAGGATCAGCTACAACGTCAAAGTTGCCCTTATCTAGAGCTTGTGCAAGCAAAGGCCTAGCCTACATCCATAATAAATCAATTTACATGTCAATAGGCTTTCAATCTTCACAAATGGAAAAGGAGACAACTAACACAAATCTATACATATTAATGATTTGAGAAAGTTGGTTGCTGTTGAATAATGACGACATCAAACAGACAGCCAGTCACCAGAAACTCAATACAAGGGAGGGAGAGGGTTCCACAATATTTAACGTGAAACAAGCCAAATCCCTTGGAAATCCCATAATCTTAATTTTTTCAGCCAAACCACAATTCAGTTATGGCTGTCTCTCTGATAACGATTCGGTAATTTTGTCGGGCAGTCACTGAAGAAAGTGGTTGGCGCACGGGATGGCGAAGATGGAAGAAGATAGAGCTTTGTCTCTTTTTCACACTTCCTTTTCGTTTTGTGGAGCAGAGGAGGAGGAGAAAAGGGGTATAAGTGGCTTCCAGCTTTGTTACTCTATTTCTTCATTTTTTTCTGCTTTTTGGGAGGTAAAATTTGGTAGCTAGACAGCATATTTTCGCTGACATCACCGAGTCAGACTCTCCTTTGACCAACGGCCAGTTAGTCAAGAGAGGGCAAAAGTCATGAAAAACTTGAAATAAGAAAGCTTTTGCAATATTTGATACTACGTGGTGTGATAGTTAATTGTCAGAAACCCCAGGGGATCTCTGTCATATTATCCCTAAGATCTCTTTGCTTTTTTTCCCCCCAATTACAAGTCTTTCCTCCAAACCTGCATGTTAAATAATAGCGAGAAAAAGATCTCAAACTCTCAAATTACTATATTTCACAATTCGCTCTCTTGAGCAATATGCAAAAGGAAACTGATAACGGAACTCCTCTTTGTCACAAGTTAGTTTTTAATACTCTGAAGCTCAGGGAGAATGCTAAGCCACATCTAATAATAACATTAGCATCAACCACTGCTTGATTTTCCCAATCAAGGAAAACCATGAACAGATAAGCAGCAAAAACGAGATAAATATGACTGTCTCCAATACAATGTTCTAATATTGCAGCTCGTATCAGTCAAAGGTGGACTCACCCAATCAACAATGTTATCATCAAGGTAATGTTCCTTTTTATCAATTGGTCGGCGCCCAGTGATCAACTCCAGAAGCACCACGCCAAAGGAGAAAACATCTGACTTATCAGTCAGTTTCCCACTAAGAGCATACTCTGGAGCTAAATAACTGACATAAAGATTATGCAAAAGGAAGAGTTACACAAGTATCATTGAGCAATTCCTAGTGAAAAACAGAAGCTGAAATTTGAAAGTTAAATATCAAATCTATATTCAACAAAGATTATATTGAAAAATTGCAAGGTATCAAGAACAATAGCTTTTACCCAAAAGTTCCCATTACACGTGTGGAAACATGAGTATCAGCATCAGCATAGAATCTAGCAAGCCCAAAATCTGCAACCTGAAGAAAGGGCTAAAAAGCTTAGCTCAGAAAGCAGTACGTTAGAAGTTCTATGGTTTGTTGTGGGATTTCGGATTCCATTTGAAAAGATAAATCATGAAAATAAGATACACTGTGGCTTTCTGGAGATAAGAGGTTTTATGAGATTGTTCTGGTGTGAAGGATCTGAAGTTGCAGCCATGCAAGCTAAAGAAACATTCAATTATCAAGTTGGAGGATAACATTTGTTAAAGGCACTAAACCTGCTTTCAGCACAGAAATCAGGTTCAATAAGTGATGTTAGACAGATTTGGGATACACTCCTAAAGACACAGGAAAGGGTAAAGAAATATGGGAGATGAAAACTCTCAAATTCTTTTCTACTATTGACACAAAGGGACTCACAAAGACAAGTCAAGCCACTCTCAGGAACACTTTCCAAGCAATTTTAACTTGAAAAATAGAACTCTGGTATTGCACATATAGAAAAAGATTATGAAAATATACGAGCCTATGATATATAAGAAGGATTATTTCAAAACTCCCAGAGAGTAAAAAAATAACTAGAGCAATTGCTGGAAGGACAGTGAAGGGACTACCTACTGAATATGCATCCTGACAGACATGATAAAGTCTTTGAAGACTGTATAGATACTTGGATTAATTATGCCAGGAAAACTGGGAGATATTGTATTGGTCAAAAGAGAGATTTATATGTAGAACAGATAATCTCACATTTTCAAATACTTTAAAGTACCAGTAGAGTACTCCATTAGAGTCATTCCCATACAAGTGTTGTACACAGTAGTTTAAAGTCAAACTCACCTTTGCCTCAAAATTGTCATCAAGCAGAATATTGGCAGCCTTGATATCACGATGGATGATCTTGGGGCGACCTGCAGATTGTGTTACACATCAAAAAATGAAGGCATTGCACCAGCATTCTTGATGAAGACAAGGAAGTAGATTCTTTTTAACGAAGGAAAAATTTATGCTAGGAAACTTACATTCATCATGCAAATATGCTAACCCTTTGGCAGAGCCCAGAGCAATCTTCATCCTTGTTGCCCAGTTAATGGTGGGTTGTCCTTTACCTGTGTTGTTATCCAAATTTCTAAAGATTACGTATAGAGCAGAAATAATTTCACGACATTTAAAGATTAAATGAATTATTTTATCATCATCCAAATTTGGCGCAGATAATTACGTAGTCCATACTGAAAGCACAATTGCTGAACTTCTTGATTCGGATTTCATGATTGATGAATTAAAAGATTCCAAACAATGCTGAGAAGTATCTTAGTAGAGGTATATCATTAAACAAGATCCTATTTATTTTTAAAATTATTTTACTTTTGGATACTCTTTGTGAAATTTGAAACTAAATATGCACTTGGTAGCTCTTAACTATAATTTCATATAATCATTATACATATGGTAATAATTGGGCCCCCCAAAATTTTCATCCAAGGTCCACCACTGTGTAAGTGCATCAATAAATAGATCATCATACCTCTTTTTAATAAATATTATGAAAAAAAAAAAGTCTAGTTCTGAATAGAATTGCAACTAATTTGAACTTGTAAAACCAAGAAAAATTATCACAGAACATCTCCTGCAAATATTGACACAACAAACTGCATGCCCTTGAAAACTATTTTACAACCAGGATATCTATAAATAGCTACTATCTTCACAGTGGTAAGTCGATTATGATGCTGCAGAGTGCCGTATGTGTTCCAAAGACCATGTAATCACCTAGAGAAGTTGCATATATTCCAAACTACCATCATCATTTGAAAGTTGCTGATCTCATATTTGACAAAACAGCTTTTGTAGCACTTTTTAAAATTTGAGAAAATAAAAAGCACCTAATATTCCTCATACGCAAGCAAGCATTAGTAACACAGAATTAAGCTAATTCTTACATAAGAGAGCTGTTGCAAATATTCAAAATATCACAACTAATGTTAAGTTGTAATACTCACCATGTAAGTGGAACTCTAATGTTTTGTTTGGAACATATTCATAGACTAGCAACCTCTGTGACCCTGAACAGCAGTATCCTTCAAGTGAAACAAGGTGCCTGTGATTAACACGACTAATGGTTCCGACCTCTGCCTGGAATTCACGTTCACCCTGGAGACTTCCAGCTTTAAGTTGCTTGATTGCAACTTCTTTCCCATCAGGAAGAACCCCCTTGTGTACATATCCAAAACCGCCTTCACCGAGCAGGTTGGTGCTTGCAAAATTACCTGTTGCAGATGCTAATTCTGCATATGTGAATGTACTCTTAGCAAATACCACACTGCACTCAGAGGAATGCTGTGAAAGCGGCTGTTCAGAGTCCAAACTGCTGCCACCAGAAGGTGGTGGACGGGAATTTGAACCATTAGCTGAAGATGGGTAATTTGACAAACTGCCTGGTGGAACACTTTGCTGCCAGTAATGGTGCTGACCACCAAAAGGGTCACCTGAGAAATATAATAATAAATAAAGATGCTCTGAACTTCTAGTGAAATGAAAAGAAGTAGTAGCTGTTGATAACTCTATCTACAGTAGTATACGACAAAAGGACAAAGAGAGAATATAGTTATACTTGAGCTATGGTCATTTCCAGAATCATACAAATGAATAATGTCACGTTTAAAAAACAATAGTCCTATGAAATCTTCATCCGCTTGACCATGCTATTATTCACGAAACAGCCAAAAGGTCATAATCTAACAAGTCTTTGGGTCTTAGGAAAATTTTTTCATGATACCACAAAGATTTCCATTAACGTAACTCTCGGCAATTCAGTTCTCCTGAAGTTGACTTCTCTGTTAAATAATCAGACTTCTAATCACGTTTCAAAGTATTCAACTGCACCCCGTGGAGTAGCGTACTAAACATGTTCAAATACATTTTACAACAAGAACAAAAGCAGAGTCTTTGCACCTTCCCCACCTTATTAATGGCAATGAACTACAGGCTAATTATTTATGTGATAGTATCCATATTCAGTTATGATATCTCAGATCTTGATTAGTTTCGGATGATCATCTTCTTTCATCTTAAACCACACAAACACAACAAACCTGATAATTGTCCACCTCATCTAAAACCTTAAACTTTTATAGAGGGCTTCATTTTATTTACTTATTGCATTCAACATGCCACTCTATTGCCATGGACATATAATTTTAAACGAGTGGCAGGGTGATTTCAACACATACGCTCAGATTTAATAACATGATGATTGATTAACTCATCTTGAAGCTTATTTACTTGTTGTCTCCACCAAAACCCAACCGAGATACCAATACTAGTAAACACATTATCTGGACGTCCAACGTATACATCCCAAACTGCCGATGCTGCAGATCCTACAAGCGTACGTATATGCTTTTCCAGTTTCTTCCAAAAGCCATCCCTGAGATTGTCATTTTTGACAATCCGAAAAATATGCAACCATGCAAAACATCACCCCAAGAGTATAGATGTAAACACTGCTTTTGTTTTTCTATAAAGTCCTTTTCTTTGTGAATCCCATTAAGCCCTTGTCTAGGTGGTTTCTCCTCCCAAAATATGATCTCCGTGTGAGAAGTATTAAGAGAGCATTATTTTGAGAACCTCATTCCAGCAAAGATCATATCAAGAGTTTGTGATTAATTCAAGCAAATCAACACCATGTGTCATCATTCACCAGTCATCCCACTCAACGGGCTCATGGAGGACTTCCAGACGCCAAAAAGGATGACAGACAGGGAAAGTTGAAATTCAGAGAACCAAACAAGACAGAAAAATAGGAAAAATTTTCAGGTTTTAGGTTTTTTATAAGCCAAGTTGAAGACAAAATTGGCAGCAACTAAACTCCAAAAATTTTTTGCATATTGCAAACTGTTTTGAAGAATAAATTATTGTACAGCTACAGGAATCTTAGAAGTAAAACTTAGTCAATGGATTCACATAGTTTTCTTCCCAATGACACCTATCTCAGTAATTGTTAAAAATTAAAATAAGTCAAAACCAAAAAAGTATAGATTTAAAAATCAAAGTTTTTGACTACAACAAACAAAAAATTGACTCGAGAGTTACTTACTAAACTATATCTACAAAGACACTCCATACATCATCATTCATTAAATATTTTGTAATTAATAAAAAAATCCAAGCAAATAATGACAAATCAATACTGAAAATCAGCAATCTACAAAACCCTAAACCCTAACAATCAAAATCCATGTTGAAAGAATTCTTTAGTTATTAAGTATACACACATAATCACTAAAAGGAATTTTTATACTTCTCAAGAAAAACAAAACAAGTTGAAATAGTTTCTCTTGACTATGTCTACACACACACACACACACACATATATAAGCATAAAGTTCAGACCTTTGGGGCCTGGAAGAAAACCAAAAGGATCAGGAACATCACCACCAGCTAACCTAAGCTTTCGCTTCCTCCTCTTGTACCAAAAGACGAAAATGCCCACGCAGACAAGCACAATTGCACCTCCTATCCCGATCCCCACCCCTAACGCCATCAACGTGGTCTTATTACTCCCCGGTCCGGTCTGCGGAACGCCATTCGAAGGCGGAGTCCGCACCACCACCATCGCCGGCGACGGCGGCGACGCGGTGTTGTTCGTCAGAGGAAAAGGCAACGGCGGCGCCGGAGAAACTTCCGGTGGCAATGAAGTCATCGCCGGAGCTCCACAAAATTCGTCGGAAAAACTTCACTTAACTTCTCCACTACTACAATTTGGAAGAAAAAAAAAAGGAAAAAATCTTTCTTTTTGGTGAAATGCTGAAAGCTAAGTGTAAAAGGCAGCAGAGAAGAAAATGCTTTTGAAGGCACGGTGATGGAAAGAAGCACCAACGACGTCGTCGCGTCGTCGTTTTGTAAGGTGAAGTTTCCTTTTCAAGAACACGGCATTTAAACCTTTAACGAAAACGGCGACGTTTTCGGTGTTCTTGATTCTCACATTCCTCTTTTAAACGTTAAAATATTACATTAGTAGTTAAAAGCTCGCTTTCGAAAATTATAGGAACAAAGATATGGAATTAACGAATCTAGGGATGGTGCGTCGCACGTGACTCGGAAATCTTTTTCTCGAGTCTTTTACTCGATTTTTTCCAGTGAGGATATTGGTGGATATCATTCTTTGCTCTGTTGGTATCATAATTATGTTGCCGCGTCGCACAACGTTGAAGTTTTATACACCGTAATTAACTAAAGTATAACCCGTGCGACGCACAAAATACGTGAGTATTTTTAATATCTTTATTTATTATTAATAGTTAATTTTAATTTTATAATTTATGTAATAATAAAATATAAACATGTTTTGTAAAAGTTAATATTTAGTAAATATTCAATATTGATCATATTTTTTAATGAGAGAATTATAGTTATTAAACTTAAATTTTAATTGAAAAAATGCGTAGACATCAATAAAAAGGCGTGGACATTTAGCATTGACTTAAAACGGCATTTACATTACATTACAAAATATTAGAGCATACCCCCTACAATGCACGGATAAACCCCGTTCAATGCCTTTATTTATTATTAATGACCGAAAATGAGATACAAATATATGTTTTAAATTTTAGTAACTTTTCAATATTAATTATATATTTATAAGAGATCCTTGTTTATGAGAGATTTTCAGTAATTTAATAAAATATTTAAATTGAGAAAGTAACACCATAAAATGATTTCATATGGAAAAAATACTAAAAGAACCTTGGATTTTTTTTAGATGGAAAATAATATTAACTAAATAGATTAAATTAGGTACTAATTGTATTTATATACTTATTGGACGAAAGAAATGACTTGAAATGATGACATATGGCGTTACTAAAAAGGCACGTACCTTCTTTAATGTGATATATAGAAATAGATTAGGAATAAATTAATTAAAATTGGAAATTATTCCTATGTAAATTTTTCTTTTAGGCAAGAAAAAATTGTACGACATGATGACAAGTGATATTAGTTAAGGCATAAACTCTTTTTTTGTTATATGCATACATATACATATACATATATATATGTATGTATGTATGTGTATGTGTGTGTATATATATAACTAGCTTATCCCTTACAAGTATTTCATAATCTAAATCTTTTTGTTGACCAATAAATAATATTATTTCACATACACGCATATATATATATATATATGTGTGTGTGTGTGTGTCATGTTAATTACATCCTAATTCTATCAAATTTTTTCCTCCATATATGAATTAATTTTTAATAAATATTATTTCTCTTATGTTATTTTCTTATCATATCATTTTTTTAATGTTCTAATATAACTTTACTCTCTCAATTTTAATGTTATATTCAATTAGTACATATCTATCATAAGAAATATAACTATTGTAACAAGAAGTTATTAAAAATTAAATTTCATAAAATATATTTATATTAATCCTTGCATATACTAAAAAAATTATACATATATATATGTATATGTATGTATATATGTCTATATAACATATAAAATATAATCCATGTTTACCTAATTTAATCTACATATTATAATTCTATCATTGTTTATATATAAAAAAGAGTTAAACTTCAATAAATATATTATTTATCTTATATTGCTTTTCTTTTTCCACATTGGATCATGTTCTGACTTTACTTTCTTAATCTAAACATTTTATTAAATTATTAAAAACAGTTTTATAAAGACATAAGTATTAAAAATTTATTAAAAATTAAAATTTAAAATAAATTTTTGTAAGCCTCTGTCATTTAAAACATAATAATTAATCATAAATAATAAATAAATACATTAATAATATACATTTCTGTAGAGGTGTATCTACTTTATGGTGACGTGACTCTTCCACAAGGTGTAGTACTATAAATACCTCTACACTGATATGGGATTATAGATACTTTTTATTTTAAACAGGGTTAATGACAACAAAGCAAATTAAATAATTAGGTGGATTAAATGACTAGTACCATTAATTGTCTTGATATTATGAGGGATATTATTTTGTGATTCTTTCTTTTTCAAGTTGTTAGATGATACAATAGCCTAATGTTACTTCTAGTGTTATAATTGTCAATAAATTGTCAAATCCAATAATTTTTATCTTTTAATTTTTTTTTTCCTTTTTCTGTGCACTATGAATTCAAAAGGTGTTCAAATTGATATTCTTCCCCATTTATTCATCATACTATTTCTATGAACTTGAATCTCTTCCTGTATGAACTTTTCTATCTTCTCCCTTGAAAATAAACAAATCATCTTCTACTTTGAATGGTTTAATTTGCAAATTTTGGAGTTACTCCAGCAATTTTGTGCCTCGTGCACTTCTTTGCACGCAAATTTAAATTTTTATGGGCTTGTTTGAATAGTTTTTTTTTTTTCAAAAGTGTTCTTTCCCCCCTAAAATTTTTTAGAAAAATTGCTTTGCCAAGAGACTAAAAATTCTAACTTTTGGAAAAAGTTGAATTGAGTTTTTGTTTTTGTTTTTTTTTTTTGAATTTTACCTTTTTTTAAAATTTAGTTTAAATATTTATTGCCAAAAAATGTGTTTTTTCAAAGAGAAAAACTACTTTAGGGAGTGCATTTTTCGGTCGGTTAGGAATAAAATGTCAATACCTGAGAAAATTCGGTACATCCCCTTAACCTCGAGATTTATGATAGATGGAAGCTTTGTAGCGTAAGAGGCTCATTTTGTCCTTAAACCTTTTAACTATCTTGAGTTTTGAGATTGTTGATATTAATAAAATATTCAATTATTTAACAAAAAGAAAAAAACAAAAAACAAAAATTAATCCAAACAAACCCTATTTATGATAATTAAACATACTGAACTAGTCTGCAGTTTGACATAAGAACAAGAAAATCCAAAGGAACATAGACTAAAATTTGACCAAAATAATTACAATACACCAACTGTTAGTCTCGAGTAATTCATTAATTTCTCCTTTAGTACAACTATTTTTGTAACTAATATCGCGCAATTATTATCTTCACGTGTAAATATTATCGTTGTCATCGTTAAAAGCTTACCCCGAAAATTTCAGCAATTTCCTATACATCTGAGTGGCGTTACGCACGCCTGCTTCTAAATCGTCAAGAAAAACAATCGTTTCAACACCAGACGTATAGCAAACCCTGTTATCTATCTTGCTCTTCGCCTCGGTTAGAATCGGCTCAATCAAATACGCGTTCAGACTACTTCTCAGCTGTTCATAAGTCTCTTTATCAATAATTTCGCCGACATTTTCGATGCTGCAACAAGGGTGCAGCTCAAGTGCTTGATCGTTGATCTTGTTTTGCTGCATCGTGGCGAGTTCTTGGCAGGTGAAATCGTCGAATTTTAGCATGACGGCGATTTTTTTGTGCAGCTCCTTTTTGAGTGATATGCAGCGATTAATTGACTCTCGGGGTCCTGCGAATATTACCGATGTTTCTCCTTCGTCCATGGCTGATGCAATTTCCTCGAGGATGCTGGAGTCGTACTCGTTTTGGTGTACGTCTACTAGCAAGATTCCTCCTCTTGCTACTTTTATCTGATAGATAAATGAAGATTAATGGGGGTAATTAATTTGAGAGATTCATGAAAATTTCGGGCGAAGAATATCAAGAAGTGTAGAGATATTTTAAAACGTTTCTTTGAAATAGATGGAAGTTAAAATTTCATCGCACAAATAGAATGATTAATCGGTTAAGGCGTATCCTGTAATTTTCGAACTAGACCTCAGTGAAATTGGAGCCAAGTAGCGTGGGACTTAGGGATCCAACTAAGTCGGCACCCTCATCGGTCGGTCGGAACCCCCCAAGGGGAATGGTCGTTCAGGTTGGCCGGTATCAATCTGGCAGATGAAATGATTTTAACAACAAACTTTTAATGCAAGTAGATTGATGATATATTTTATTCAGTGGGGCTAACTAGTTTGAGACATTCGTAATCTTTTTTTAAAATTTCTCACCCTTGTGGTTTGAACTTAGAATATTATTATTAAAAAATTAGTCTAAATCATTTGAACTATTTCCTAAATCCTTAGAAGATTTATGAAAATTTCATCAAAGAATATAAAAAATTATAGAAATATTTTAAAACATTTTCTTGAAATGGATGGAAGTTAAAATTTCCTCAAAAATAGAATACTTGGCTCATTAGATCATATCCCGTAGCTTAGACCCGACATCGACGGAATCGAAACCACATGGAGCGAGATTCTAAGATCCAACTAAGTTGGCACCCAATTTGGGTCAAGCTACACACCAAAACCTAGAATATTCGATCAATGTCAGGTTGACTCAAATTAATATAAAAAAAATTTATTAACAGGACCGAGTAACTTGAGAGATTTGTGAAATTTTCATACAAGGAACACCAAAAATTATTAAAATTTTTTTTAACTATTTTGAAGATGATAAAAGTCGCCATTACCATAACCCAACGTTAGATCCGCCTCTGCTAGAAGATAACATTTTGTAATTAGACTGAATTATTGAATTTAATACCACATATATGGCGTACCTGTCTCTTCATTCCTCGCATTTCCGTGACGTTGTAAGAAGGTAAAACTCCACCCAAATAAAATAGTTTTCCCAAAATCTGAGCCACCATTGATTTCCCTGTTGAAGCATATACAAATATTTATATCATCTTGTAATAATGCTATAATGTAAAAAAAAAGAGAGAGAAAGAGAGAGATTAAATTGTAACCAATTTTCCAAATTAATTTATCGTAAACTACAAGATTAAGCAACAACAATACGAGAAATAGACAAAACGAGTGCTTTTAATAGTTAGAAAAAGAAAAAGGATTGATGATTGATCATTGTGAAAAGATTTTGCAACAAAAAATCTGGATTCCTCTAGTAGTTTCTATATGTTAAAAAATAATAAATGTGGAAATTAGCTCGTTAATTTTAGACTATAACTCTTCTTTCAACTCAATCTCCCTTAAAATTTAAAGAGTAAATAGCATCTTATTTTATGACGTAGCCACATTCAACCCAGGATCTTGACTTGTAGAAAAATTATTTTATGTGTTTATCTCTAACTAAGTGTCTAATCTCTAAGTTTTGTAATGGATCCCACTAACCAGAATTTTTTAATGAATAATTACAATTATTGAGATTTCCTTTGAGAGCTATCCTGAAAAAATATGGTATATTTCCTCATTTAGAATTCATAGACTTATATGTAAAAGATTTTTCTTTTAATTTTTTTGTTATGACTGTAATATATTTTTATCTTAATTTGAATTCTATTTATAATTTTTTTATTTTTTAAATAAGGAATATATTAATGGATAATTTATCTAAAAAAATCAATTTATGAGCTTTTCTCCAGATATAATTTGCTTAATATTTAAGAATAGAATTAATATTCAAGACTATATACAAAATTGTTCAAAGAGACCTTGAACTAAGATCAACTTATTAGTAAATCATAGGTTATGCTTGAAGTGTTAAGTCATGTCAAAGGATAACGTAAAAGGTATTATTTTATTTCTAATTATTACAATCATTTGTTTTTTGTATATTAAAATGTTATTATGATAAAAAAAAAATTATGCATAAATAAGTATCCACCCTGATCATAGGATCAACTCTGTGTGATCTATCAATAAACCCACATCACCCTGATTTCAAAAGATAGCAAAAAGGTTGGGTTCTAGACAATAGGGCGATATCAAGCTTATTTTGAAATTATAGAAAAATGACACAAATCATAAAAGGTAGAATGTTATTTATCCAGGTATCGTAAATATCTCGTCAAAATAAATAAATAAAAAAAAGAAGTTACCCGTTCCAGAATTGCCAACAAACGCCATGTGGAAGGGCTTGGGAGGGGCGACTCCATAACCAAGACTTGTTTGCTTCTCGGCAGCTGCAATTTGCTTCACAACTGCCTCAAGTTGTGGCTTAACATTGGGCAGTGCGACAATGTTGTCTATCTCACGTCTCAGTCCGTCCAACTAACCAAAAAAATAAAAAAATTCTTAATCACAATAAATAAATATATTAAACTAATATTCACAAATTTAAACTTTTAAATAATATAATAACTCTAACATGGAATCAGCATTTAAAAGCCATAAAATATCAAGTTTAGAATTAATTATTATCCACAACTTACGCGAGACATGTTTGCTGTCGCCCACATGTGAGGGAGCGTGTTAAACATAATCAACAAATATATTAAATTTTTTGCTACAAGTTTTAAATTTTTAAATAAAATAGTACTTTTAATCAAAATAAAAGTAGAAAAGGAAAATTATCCCACTAAACATATGCTCAACAAAAATAAAGAAATATGAGTAAGAATTAGGGCATGTTTGGATTGATTTTTTCTTCTTCTAGATAAAACATATTTTTCGTGTTCTTTTAACAATAACTATTTGGCTTGAATATCCAAAAATATATAAAAAAAAATTCAAATACAATTTTTTCAAGACAAAAGGTCAAAATTTTTTAACTTTTCAAAAAGTATTTTTCCCCCAAAGTTGTCACAAAACTGCGTTTTAAAAAAAAAAAAAAAGTCAATTTAGACGAACCCTAAATGGACAAAAGAATCTAAAGAGCTCACACTAGGTATATCTTGATCAAAAGAATAAGAAGACGTTGACATGGTTGCTCTGGTATGGCGCCTTGCAGAACGAAGTATAAGTTGAGAGCAGAGTCGGAAACAGCTAAACATGAACACGCAGTTTGCACGACGATGATGAACTTATGGGGCTATTTTTCACTACCATGTGAAGCTCTAATGAGAGAGGAAACTATTTAGAAAACTTGGTAGTTTGCTAAAACAATTGCGCCGATTAATAGTATGCACGAGAGAGATTTACCTTCCTTAAGTAGTTATAATTCTCGTTTTGGTGGAACTTTTAAAAAGAGAGGGGAAAAAAGGTACTTTTAGGACTTGGATTTTGTAAATATAAAAACTTCAAAACCTATTAGGATTTGGACTAATAAAAAAGTGAGGTCTTGTTTACTTCTAGAAAACAAGAAATATTTTCTATGGAAAATAAAAAATAGAATATTCTGTTTATAAATAAAAATTTTCTAAAATGGAAATTGGAAAAAATTTCTAAATTTTCTAAATTAAAGAACAATAGTAGAGAAAAGTTTCCTTTAATAGATTTGGAGTGTTTTCCAACAATTTTCTATTTGAAAATCATGCCTAAAATTTTAAAATAATCCTCGGTTCATATCTCCTTATTATTTTATTATTTGTTTTTTTAGTGTTTTTTAACTTAATCTAATTCTTAATTTTTACTCATATCTGTAAGGAAAAAAAGTATTTTTTTCAACTTAATCTAAGTCTTAATTTAAACTCTTATCTGTAAGGGAAAAAATAATGATGAATTGAGTAATAGCAACTATAAAAAATATTGGGATTCCATCGTAAAAATCAATTGGTCAATATGAAGAGTGACTCAGGACGTTATATAGTGATCTTGAATTTTAGAATTTTTTTATGTGGGACAAATTGTATGTTGTAACAACAACAAGTAATACAAATATATACACACATACTTTTTTAAACTTGGAAAATGATTTTAAAAGTTTTCAATGTAGTTTCTAGTTTTATAAAAGAGAAAATATTTGAAAGCTAATAAATCAATGCATTCTTTAATTTTACAATGAAGGAAATTGTTTTCCATCTTCAATAAACATATTTGTAATTATTTTCTTAGTTTTTAGTTAAAAAAAAGGTAAGAACTCCAATTTTTTTTAAAAACAAAAAACAGTTTCCTGTATGCAAACAGAGCCTGAGGCTTTACACACTATTACTTTGGTGTTAATTCTTTTCTTATGTGATAATTTTTCCTTTCAAATTCTTAGGTGACATTTTATTGTTGTTTCATATTTTAGGTGGATTTTCTTGCATAGCAATTCAACTCCTACATTGAATATGCACACAGACTTGTATAAATTCTAAGTTATCATGTATATATATACATATTCAAATTTTGAAATTCTTTTTTGTTGGCTATAGTAATATAAAATAATATAAAATATATATTTTAAAATTAAAAAATTAAACTAAGTTTCCATTTTAAACGTTAAAAAACAAAAATTAAATAAATTACAATAAACCGATGGAAAGAACTTGTAAACGGAGAGAAATTTGCTAATGATTTTTGTTTTGCAAATTGAGAGGAAGACTTTTCAGTTTTAGGCACAATAGAGAGCATATATATTTGGGTTATGTTTGTTTATTTTTTGAGTCTTTTTTCCTTTTTGTTCTTGGTTATATTTGGTTTTGATATATTATGTGAATTTGGAATGTTAAATTGGAAAATCCACTTAAGTTACAAAAGAAAAAAAATAATATCACGTAAGCAAAGAATTAATGTTGTTACTTAATCGTGTATAAAACGTCATTTTTTATAAGTTCAAGCCCTTATACTAAAAGTTTGAAATTGAGGCTTTTAATTTCATATTTTGCAAAGTTCAAACCCTAAAAACTATTATATTTCCTTTGAGAAAAAGTATTTTTCTTATAACTTTTGGAATAAATTACTAAGTTTTTAAAAGTTTTAAATTTTTTATTTTAAAAAATACTCAACTTAAACTTTTTTTTTTCCTAATGTCGACTTCTTAAACTCAATAAAATAAATATATTTCTTTAAAAAATATATATTCTATTGAAAATTTTCAATCCAAATTGACCATGGTCACGAGCCCGAGACAAAAGACCAGGAGCGTGTTTGGCTTTGCTTATTTAGGTGCTTATAAATACTTAAAAAAATATTATCTCACGTGCTTTTTACTATTCAAGTACTTATAAGTACCAAATAAGCAAAGCCAGACACCCTCTAGGACTTGTGAAACCAAATATTTGTGCTTCCTAGGCAAAAGAATTGGTGTTCTAAAAGCCCTTCACCAATAGGCAACCCAAACCAACCCCCATCCAATATGTTAGGGATTTTATGAAGCACGATTGCTTTGGGATGCTTTTTAGAAATGCTCTAAGGCACACTCTTAAAGCACATTAAATACAAGTTAGAAGGCTTTCTATTTATAGAAAAAGAAATCTTTACCTTTCAAAATTTCTCCTTCACTAGTTTAGGCAAGTCTTGAATAAGGTAATTTTCTTAATTACATTCTCCTTCATTGATTTGTATGGGTTGGATTTTGAGCCATAACTCAATAGAAAAAAATTGTATTTGAGTTTTTTTTTTTATTTTCAAATTTTCTGACAAGCCAAATAATTACTACAAAAAGAGTATAGTTTTTTTTTTCAAGGAAAAAGTACTTTCCTTGGAAAAAATGCTAATCCGAACACAGCCTTTATAATATATAATTTTATTAGAAAAATAATTTTATTACTTAGCCAATAAGAGATGTATTTGATCAAATTGGTCACAATGAGTAGGGGTGTTCATTGGAGAATTTTCGTTCTAATTAACAAATTTTCACCAAAATAAAATTTGTGAGAGAGATTTTATTCCATTCTCCACTAGGAACGTAATTTGGAAAATGGAGAAAAGTCACTGGAATTGCCCAAATATTTTTAGAAAAAATTCAAAACAAATTTTAATATAATCCGTATAAAAAAATTATAACTCTAAAATGTAAATAAAAATATATAATCTAAATTTCAAAACATAAATAAAATATATAACCAAATTCAAATCACAACATGATTCAAATTCCAAACTGTAAATAAAATATATAATTCAAAGCATATTATAACTTACAAGTTAATAATAACTAGGCCTTTCTCAAAATGTAGAATTAATTTTGATCTCCATCTAGTCCCAAACTTTGACTTTTTTTTTTCTCAAATTTCCTGATTCTTGAAACTCAATTTCTCCATACTTGAAATTTCAATCATATAATTGTTCTAAGGCCTTCTCTAACAACCCTTAAATCACTCCTTGTCCTAAATTTAAGATGTTATAATGAAAAAATATGCTTCAACAACCCCTTATTTCACCCCTCATACTTTAGGAATCCCTTTTCAATTTTTTTTTTCTTCCCATATATAGGGGTCCCAAAGTCATTCCCTTTCCAACCCCCTAAATTTAATAACGTTAAAAAACAATAATTAGTAATTAAAAAATTAACTAACAAAATATATACATATATAATAAAACAAAATATATAATATTAAAATTTAAAAATATATAATTAATTGGAATAAGAAAATATATAAAAGTAGAGGTCATTTCAAATAGGAAAATTGTTTAGTTAGTCTAATGCACACGCCTAACGTTGAGAAGGACCAAAAACTGAAGTTTGAAAACTTCATTAACTAAATTGATATTAATTTCGTCCTAAACTAAATTGGACCACTTTCCTTTTTCACGCAAATGAAAACTTCTCCACTCACACACTGTAACACACACCAACAAACGCGCACCTAAGGACACACAGATATACCCACACACACACAAAAACACGCATAAAACCTAACGGTCGTTGGCTTCTCAGTCAATTGACTGCGAAATATCTAACATTCAATTAAAAATTCAATACATCTCGTCAATTTTCTGCCCTAATTCTTTATACTAAAATTGATTTTTTTTGGCGATTTTTTCTATACATTTTTTTTTCCTTAGAAATGATCGCGTGAGAAATTGAGAATGCGGAAAGTTTTGATCGGCTGAAACGGAATGGATTGAGATTGTCGAATTTTTAAATTTTTTTTTTAAAAATTTTAATTATTTTTTGGGGAGGTGTGACAAATTTTATGAGTTGAGCTCAAAGAGTTCCCAAAAGATGAGCAGCCAGAAGCAATCGGTAACGGTGAAGGACCTCGTAGATGAAGCAAAGAAGCGGATTGTTTTGCTCATCGTCTGCGTCGTTGGCCTTTCCTATCTCATGTCGTGTGAGTGCTTTTTGTTGAAGCACTTTTTCTTTTTCTTTTTGAATTGTCTTTGGTTTGATTCGTTTTATTTATGCTTCGGAACTAAAAGTTTATTCCTATAACACGGGGTTTGGTAGTCTAATCAGCTGGGCCTAAATGCTTAAGGCTATGCTGGCAGTATTGGGAATTTATAGTGAGACATGTTCTTTAGAGAACTAATTAAAGTGTGAATTTATCAGTGTCTGATCAATTCAGTGCGAAATGCGGAAGAATTTAGCTTAGCTTTCACTTGAACTATATGTTTTAGGACTTATCTAGTGATTGCAGACTGTATGTAGGGCACAATCTGAACTCCTTTTTGGGTAGATAGGGGATGCGGTTGTTGGTTTGTGGTGGTTGAGATTGGTAATACTGGTCGTCTCGTGGAGGTGGTTGGTGCTACCTTCTCCCCGTTATTGGAGATTGAACCATCAGAAGTTTGATGCTGATGCTGCCCTTGAATCTGTGTGGCTTCAGCATTCACTTTCTTTCTTTGAGAAGCTTGTACGGCTAAGTTTGCAGTATTTAGAATCGACAAGATGTGTTCATGACATAATGTTCCGCCTATACTGATGGCAGCAGTAAAGAATGCAGCGGAGTATGATCTTCGCTGCATTTTCATTTTTTGGGAGACTGTGGGCTTTTCTGTTTTGGTTCTGAGATAGTTGGGAAATTGGTTCTTGCAAGCAACTATTATCCTATCATTTATAGGAAAAATGACAGCTATAATTGACTAAAAGACTGAATTCATATTTTCCCTTGGTCCAGAGATATATTTAATTTTTGAAAGAAATATCCTTTGCACTACACAAATGTGAGAATCCCTAATAAGCAGACCTATGACATATATGTTGGTTCTTGTCTATTTGCTCTAGCACATTGTGCAAGTTCTATTGTTAAATCTGCATGGAAGGTGATTTTTCTCATAGTTATAGTGAGTGCTAGTAGACTTGCTACAAGAGGGGAAGAATTTTAGATTACTTGAGGAAGCCTCCTGTCAAAACTTAAAGAAGCAGTTTTCATTGGAATGCTATTATTCTGGTGAATAGATGGTGTTTATCATTTCATTCATAAAATAAGATGGGAACCAAGACTTGGGATGCCTCATTTTGAATTGTCTCTCGTTCATGGCTCTAGCAATATGCTGGAAGGTGGTTAACTAGAAAGCTCTATTTTCTACAAATTTTAAGTTCAAAATAGATTATAGTTATAAAAAGACAAATATTACATGCATCCGCTCTAGGGAGATTTGATGCTTTATTGTTGAAGAAGACCTTAGGCTTGTATTCTTCTAAAGTTGGTCGGAGGTTTATGTTGTTGCCAGACATCTCATATTGCAGTTTTCGTATGCTAAGGAACTTTTGGTTTTGTGATGTATTCTATGCATATAAAGGCTAAGCCTCCGTGGTTTTCCTGTTCCTTCTGATTATAGTTGGTGTTATTTAGATCCCTGAGAGATTACACGTCAACCTAGCTTTGAGCTAACACAGCCTTCCTATCTATAATTAATTCTTTTTTTCCCTTCAAACTTCTATTACTTTTGAAAGAAACATTGGGAGTTGTAGAACTAAAAAGATTTTCTATATTAAACTAGTTGTCCAATACCAAACCCACCTTTTGGTACATGAAAAGAATAAATAGAATTGACATATAAAGAAATAAAAGGAAACTTGAAACGATTCACTGAAATTACTGTTGGAGTTACTATAGTTAGGAAACTTAGATGCCATATCCAAGTATTTGCAAAATGTGATCTTCAAAAAGTAATAACTAAATAGTAATCTTTGCTTTTGACGACAACAAGGTAAGAGTAATTCTGTATCTATGATGGTTAAGTAAGCTAAATGCTTTTTTTCATTTTCCCTAATCTGTTATCAGGAAACGTGATGGCCTACCTTAAGAAAACTGGACAAACTCATACTAGGCAAATGCTATCATGTGACAGCTGGCATTAATGATTCATAAAATCGTGATGTTTTAACTGCAAAATCTAAATGCAGTTTGGATACCCGAACTCCATATAAATTACAATTTAATTGCACGGTTACTTTTAAAGATGGAAATGCTGTAGTAGACAGGTCTATAGCATCAAGAGAAGTAAGTATGATAAGTGGCAAAAAGAATATACTTTGCTGTTTGAATTTTCTCTATGGAAATGTATGTTAACTAGTGAAAATTTTGTAGTATTAAGAAAAGTAATTCACTTGTGCATATTTAGGAAAATGAGAAAAAATTGAGTGTTGATAGGAGAAAAAATTACTCTGCTTCCCCTCACTGAAATGTTCTATGGGGACATTAACTTTTTCTACTAGTAGTAAAGAAGGGTGACAGTCTACACTCGTTTGAAAAAGCTTGTATTGATTTTTGAGCTAACTAGTCTGGCCTCCTTCTTATTTTCCTTGGCCAAGTAATATGGCTTCTAATTTAATTTAGGCTTGAAAGGGTCATTCTTGTTAAAGAGGGAAGCACCAAGGTTGCTTGATTAGACTAATTTCATTTCTTTCCCAGTAATCTCTTGAAACAAACTGGTTTGGTCTGTCTTTACCATCTCATATGCTCTCACTCTGTTCCTCCACAGTAACAAGCTCTTCAGTGTTGGTCAACTTGCCTGCTGCCGGATTGTTAATAATTATCCTCCGTTATTTCTCCTTCGATCTTGAGATGCGGAGGAAAGCTGTAACTTACAAAAGCAAAGCAGCTCCTGCGAACAGTGTTCCTCAGAGGAAACCTTTGGATGGCGCTCGCGCTAAAACTAATGACTGGAAGCAGAAAGTGAACTCGCCTGTTGTTGAGGATGCAATAGATCACTTCACTAGACACATTGTTTCTGAGTGGGTGACAGATCTCTGGTATTCCCGCATTACTCCTGATAGACAAGGTCCAGAAGAGCTTGTGCAGATCATGAATGGCGTTCTGGCAGAAATTTCATGGCGCTCAAGAAACATTAATTTGATAAATCTGTTGACAAGGTTTTGGTTCCAGAGATATATTGCTCACTGCTTTTAGCTTTGATTGACATCTTTTATTTTATGTTATAAAGTCATTTTTCTCCTAAATGCAGGGATATTATTGGTCTTATATGCACCAGTTTGGAGCTTTTTCGTGCAAGTAAGGTGAAGATTGAGAAACAACAATCGAGATCCTTAACAACTGAAGAGCTGGATGTTGAATTAAAGTATGTTCTAGCTGGAGAAAACAAGTTGCACCCAGCTCTGTTTTCTTCTGAAGCTGAGCATAAGGTTATCTACCCATTGGATAAGTAGCTTCCTTGTGACATAGGCCTTTTGTGTGGTACATTATGTAATTGTTTAATTTGTATAATTAAAGGTTCTCCAGCATCTCATGGATGGTCTGATTTCATTGACATTCAACCCGGAGGATCTGCAATGCTCTTTGTTCCGCTACATTGTTCGGGAGCTCTTGGCCTGTGTTGTTGTTCGACCAGTACTAAATTTGGCTAGCCCAAGGTAGATATAATTTAGAAAAAGGATTGATTTTTCCGTGTCTCTATCTTTGACGTTCATCAAATTTGGTTGCAGGTTTATCAATGAGAGAATTGAATCTGTAGTTATATCTTTGAGAAAATCTGATAAAGGAAGTATGGCAGCAGAAGTGACAACCCATTCGAAAGAAAATGGATTGTCAGAAAAATCACCTGATCATTTTTCCCCCTTTCCAGATCCTTCCATTAACGGTGTTGAACTTGTACAGTTCAAAAAGGATCAGCTTAAACATGATGCAGAGAAACCAGAATCTGGTGAATCAAATGGAACCCTTAATACAAAGGATCCTTTGCTTTGTATTGATACAAGATCCACTCGTTCTTGGCGTTCGTTGGAATCAGAACCTCAGAGAGGTGATGGAGGTCTCAAACAACACCAGTCTGGAGGAGAATGGGGTGATATGCTGGATATGATTTCTCGCCGAAAGACGGAAGCCCTGGCTCCACAACATTTTGATGACATGTGGGCCAAAGGTAGAAATTACAAAAGGAAAGAAGGAGCAATTGCTAGAGATGAGTTAGCAGGGGTTGTTAAATCAGTGGATCACTTGAAGGCATCTGGTAGGCCGAAACAAAAGGGTGGGAACTCTAAGGACAGTTTTTATGGGAAAGGCAATCCAGTTTCTGGATCGAATAGCAGTCAAGGTCATGCTTTAGGCTTTTCATTTCAAGAGGAAGATAAGGAAGATGTCATGATTTCAGATGACACTGAATCAAAGACCAGTAGTTCTTACACTACTGAAGATGAAGAAATTGGCACTGTAATGGGTCTTGACACTCCTGGTGTTAAAGTTTGGGATGGAAAAAATAGAAGAAATGTTAATCAAATCCATCATCCTCTTGAAAATTTTGATAGTAGAAAGACGAGAAAAACAAGTAAAGGGTACATACAGAGAATGCGTATAACACAATCTAATAAGAAAAAGTCAAGGTTAAACAGTCAAAAAGGGCACTACCGGCAGGAGGTTGAAAGGACAAGCTTTTTGCTGGGAGATGGGCAGGATGTACTTAACACGGGTACAGGGAATATAAAGCATGAAGACTCGAGTGATGATTCCGAAGCAGAACTCTTGAATCGAATTAGTAGTGGAGCAACTGCATCATCGTGTGTGTCTTCAGCTTCTCTACCTGAGAGTCATGCTTTCACTGCAAGTTTCCCAAGTGCTCCGATAATCTCTGATTCATTTTGGAAGTTAAGATGTGAGGTACTTTACCATTATCATCAATTTTCTTTTCTTTTTTCTCTTTTTCGGTTTTTCTGCTTATTTTGTTGAGCTTCTTCTGTTTTATTGCTCATAATGGAAAAGGAATAAGTTCATTTGCCGTTGCAGGTGTTGGGTGCAAATGTTGTGAAGAGTGGGTCCAGAACATTTGCTGTTTATTCCATATCTGTTACCGATTTAAATAACAATACCTGGTCCATTAAAAGAAGGTGGGAGTATAAGCTGGAAGATCTTGTTTTTTTCTTTTGTTTATCTGCCAAATCTTCAAATTATCTTCTGATATTTATAGCAGTATATTTTTCTTTTTGACTTAGCCGTCTTTAACTAAATTTCATTGCTCCTGCTGATAGGTTTCGACATTTTGAAGAGCTACATCAGCGCCTCAAGGAGTTCCCAGAATACAATCTTCATTTGCCACCTAAGCATTTCCTATCAACAGGGCTAGATGTTTTTGTCATTCAAGAACGTTGTAAATTGCTCGACAAGTATTTGAAGGTCCATTCTTGCAGTGCTGGATTTTGATACCTCAGTCCCACCACTGTTCCTTCTAGCTTTCCTCAGCTTTCTGATCTTTAACAAACGTGTTATGGAGAAAAGTGGCAGTCTTAAAATGAGAAATTGATAAGTAAACGGTGGGAGATCTTGAGGCTCTGTATTTCTTTGGCAGGAGGCTAGAATTGAGGGATTAAACAAACCTTCTCGTCCACAGTTTTTCAATTCTTTCAACTTGGGGGAAGTTGAACTATGTAATTGAAAATTATGTTTGGGGGGGGGGGGCGGGGGGGAATTCATGAGCTACTGACTTTCTGGAGGTGAATGCTAAATTATATTTAGAAAAATAACATACTTCCCTCACCCTGCCTCCTATGATATATGCCTAAATGTATCCTTTCCCAGGAAAGGGCTTTGCGCCTTCTTCCTTCCCTTACTCTAGTCCTTCCTTCTCTACATCAAAGTATCAGTGAAAGCTATTATTCTAAATGATATACTGGTGGGATCTTAGACTTAACTTGCTTGTGCTTTACTTGTAAGAATTCTTTTCTGGCATGTGTCTAGTATCACTTGTTTTTGTGTTAATACGCATACAATCTGACTGGTTTTCTTTCATTTCTCTGTTTTGTTTCCAATCAGGAGCTTTTGCTGCTCCCAACTGTTTCTGGCTCTATTGAAGTATGGGATTTCCTTAGTGTGGATTCTCAGGTTTGACATACTTTAATAAAATACTGTTTATGATATGCTTTTTTTTCTTGGATTTCCTTGGTAGCTCTGATTATCATATGCTCAATATTGCAGACGTATCTCTTCTCAAATCCTTTATCAATTGTCGAAACACTATCAGGTTAATTTTGATCTAAGCATGATGGTTTAAGTTTTACTATATTTATTTCACTTTATTTCAAGTTGTTTCTAAATTTCAGTTGACCTTGGAGATGCCACATGTCAAAAGAAGAGAGAACATCAGGATCATTTACCTTCTGCTGCTGATCACCTATCCTTAAAGATTCAACAATCTGCATTGCAAATGAAGCATGCACACATTGCAGATGGACCAAAATTGAATGCAAAAAATGTTTCTCTTTCTCCTCCTAAAACTCCAGCCAAAGAAGGGAAGGCTTCCAATGATTCTAGTAGTGAATCTGGTGATGTGATGCGAAAAAAGGAACATTCAACCAGAAACTCGAGGAAGACTGTAAAAGCAGGTGATGGTAGTTTGCAAGGGTCATACGAGTTGTTCAATGATGGAGGTACTGATCCCACCCTTCCTAGCGAGGTAATGTCTGACTACATGCTGTTTACTATGCAAATTTTGTTGTTGTGAGCCTGGGGTTTCTCCATGATTTGCTATGAAAAGCTTTCGAGTTGCTTTGAAGTAGTAATAATCACTTCATATTCTATTTGAAGCTGTTGGTGGTCATTGGTAAATGTTTTTGTATCTATAATAGTTTTAGTTCTTGTTCTTCCATGCAGTGGGTGCCACCGAATTTAAGTCTCCCCATATTAGATTTGGTTGACGTCATTTTTCAGCTTCAAGATGGTGGATGGATCAGGTAATTTAGAAATGGCTTCTATGTGCTGAAATATTTTAAGATGTGTAGTCATGTCCCAGTCCTCAGCAATCACTGACTTTTGTTGCCCCATGCTTTCTCTGATGTCGACTATTAGGAGAAAAGCTCTTTGGGTGGCCAAACAGGTATTACAGTTAGGGATGGGGGATGCCTTTGATGATTGGCTTATTGAGAAAATCCGGCTTCTACGCAGGGGTTCTGTAGTTGCTTCAGGAATCAAGCGGCTTGAGCAGGTAAAGTTTGACCGGTTCTGGGAAAGTATACTAAAATTGATAATTCAATTGAAGTTCTCTCTCTCTCTCTCTCTCTCTCTCTCTCTCTCTCTCTCTCTCTCTCTCTCTCTCTCTCTCTCTCTCTTCTATTGTGTGTTTTTCCTTCTATGGGAAGAGAAGGTGAAAACTTTTACTTGTTTCTTTCTGGCATTCCGGAAATAAGGTGCAGGTTCTTCCCATTTACAGTTGTTTCTTATTCTGATTTTCTGTCAGACATGTTCTTTTTATGGGAGGAGAAAGTGCTTTTGCCATCTTTGGGCTTGTGCATCTTTTTGAACTTGTAGTTGCTTTATGTTAATTTGAAAACCTCCTGTAACGTTAAGGAATGGGGTTGCTTGCGGTGTAAGTCCTTGCTGCTTGCTATGGTCTGCTAGAGAAGTTATAGTCAAGTGCCAACAGTAGTAGATGTAACTTAAAGCTTTTGTGAGACTCCTGGGTGCTTCTGTTTTACTTGATCTTTATCTACGTCAACTTTTATTTTTGCTCAAGTAGGACTTCTACAGACCCCCTGATTAAGCTATTAGAAGTCCTTTAATTTTGTTTATCAAACATGAGCAAACACTTAGGAAGCTTTTATGTTAAATAATTGTCTAGTAATTTCTCTGTTCAGTTAAATGTAGAGTAATAACTGTTTTCCTGCTTTGTTAACTTGTGTGGCTTTACAAATAGCAATTATATGTTATCTTACTGCTATATTCGGTGGCAATCTATGGCTTCTTTGCAAAAGTATCATTCATCAATTATACTGCTTAATTTTCATTGTAAGGGTTCTGTAAAATTTTGGCAGATACTTTGGCCAGATGGAATCTTCATAACGAAGCATCCCAGACGGCAACAGCCTACATCTGCTGCAAGCCCATCCTACAACTCTCCTCGTAGCCAACCTTCAACTCCACTCCCTTCTGCCCTTACTGAAGATATCCGGACACTTGAAGAGATTCAACAAAAAGAAGCTGAAAGGCGAGCCAAATTAGTTTATGAGTTAATGATAGGTAACTGTAGTTTGTTTATGTTATTTATTTGTTTGTTTATACTATGTTATTAATTACTTTGAAGATTCTACTCTCTACCTTCGAGATCTTCATATTTGGAGATGTTAACGAAGCAAAGCTCTTGCAGATAAAGCACCAGCAGCTATTGTAAGTCTTGTTGGTCGTAAGGAATATGAGCAACGTGCAAAGGATCTCTATTATTTCATTCAGGTTATATTTATTTCCCTGCAACTTCATTGTTTCAGAATTTTCTTGTCAACTCTATCAGTATGCACTGTGTATTCCCTCTTCACTTGTTGTTATAGTTGCTCAATATAGAGTTGGTCTTGCAATTGCTACCCTTTTGGAGTCAACCGTAAAATATAAATTTGGACTTGGCTTGAGACACGTCTATGAACATACGACAAATAATGCTTTTCATTCTATTTTCTGCAGTCGTCTGTGTGTATCAAGCAACTGGTTCTCGATCTTCTTGAATTGCTGCTTTTATCTGCATTTCCAGAGCTGGATGGCATCTTCAGGCAATTGCATGAAGAAAAGGAAAAATTTGGAGAATACAAAAGGAGTCCACAGACAACGTTATCGGGGGATTCTTAAATGGACTCGCTTTTGGGGTTTGTTCTGAATTTCAGGTGAATACATGGCTAGGCTAGGCCAGGCCACACGAGGACATGGCCTCATTGCAACTCTTGAACTCGTAATTGAATTTTGAGTTTTGAGTGATGGGAGTGATTCATTTAAGACAAAAGGGTGGATATTTGTGAGTTGTCCAGTAGATGTTTGTTGGCATTTTGAGGGAAGTGAATGTAAAATGTAGCAAATTGAGAGGGGTTTTTCAGTGGCATAAATGCTGTCACTTGGAAGGGCGACCAATTTGGAGGCGTTTCCATGAATATTAATATAGCAAGTTGTCGTGTCATCAGTGCTAAACCCTGTAAGCCGTGCATGCCAACTTTTTGCTCATGCTTGATGCTCACCCTTTGTCCTTCGTCATGAGGATATGCCGAGAGCTAAGTCTTCACAACAAAAAGGGTAATAATATTTTATCTTGTAATTTGTTATAAATGTGTATTGTTCTCGTAGTTTTAGAATAGACTTGGAATTTCCTAATGTCCTTGTATACGTAGTGCATGGATTAAAATCTTCTTATATCATTAATATAATTATTTTTTCATATTGATACGAGAAAAGAATTCCAACCATTTATGTATGTGATATCATCTCAACCATTCATTATGCCATTCATTATGGGAGACTGATAAATATTTTATAAAAGATTATTTTTTTTTTTTGTAAGAATTTTTAGAGCATTTGAATTTCAACGCGCGTGCCCCTCAAAATAGACAAAGAACCCCCATGATGTGTTAATTTTGAAATTATAAGGGTTAATTAATGTACATAAATGAGAAATTATGGGGAGAGACTAAATTATGAAGAGTACGACGTTATTTATGCGAACAAATGGCTAACATTTATGCATTGAACACGTGGAGTCGCAATTTCAACTGTTGATGGCGATACAGCAACATATAGCTATGGCATATAATTGATAAGAACAATGGCTTCTCCAATCTCATTTTCCCCCAACTAATGAATACCAAAGTATATTTGATTAATGCTAAAAAATCTTCAGCAGCACCATATCACAATGTATAAGATAAAAGCCGCAACTACACACTAAAGAAAGATCAACTCGTTTAAAATTCAAACTAGTAATGGTATCTCATCCATCCATTTCTATAAAAAAGACAATACATCTCACAAATAAGTAACCACAATTTAATATCCAAAAAAACATAGTAGATGATGCTACAACTGAGAGTACCCTCCTCCAAGAATCATGATCTTCAAGCTGAAGCTGCTGCTGCCTTCTTCCTTGGAGCCGCTTGAGTACCTATCCCCAACAAAGAATACAAAATCCATTAACAAATCCAAAAACATCAACCTTCTGTCAGTCGTCAAACACTAAAAGACTTGACATTTTGCCAAGTTAAAAATGCGTGTGGATTAATGCTTGGATTTACCTTCTCTGAAACCAGTCTTGAATCTGTGGGGCACGTGGCGGAGATACCTCATGCGTCCGGTACCAGTGGTCTTTCGGCGAATAGCCTTCACACTCCAGTTATCTGAAGCAGAAAAAAAAAATGTTCCATTTAGCTGTTTGCCCAACTAAATCTGTAATCAGAATATGAATCAAAATGCTGCCGGCAAAAGAATGCCTATAATATTATTGCTTAATCTTTAACTAATCAAAATCAGCCAGCATAGACTCCAGCTGAGGCGATGGCACGACAGTCCCATTCCAAATGTCACAAAATCACATAGCTCGATAAATATACCATCATAGGGGTGAAGTTCAAATCCTACCAAAAACAATGGGGAAACAGAAAGAAAGTAAACCACAGTAAATTCTAGTCTTGTATAAAATCTTCAGCTCAGTACACTAACATAAAACTAAAGCTAAACTTCGTTGCAATATGCATGTTTGTCTGCCACATCAATGTCTCAGACAATTTCTCCCGTGGATACATGAATAAATGTTTAAGCGGATTAAGACTACAAGCACTTAAATTGTCAGCCAATGCTAAAACCACACCAGGTAATTCTAATGGGTAAATAAGTTAAGCCTATGCTTGATACTATGAGATTGTAAAGCTTCAGAGCATGAAGCCCCAATCTTCTCGAAGCTCAAGAATAACAATCTTGAACATCAAACCCACCTACCTAAAGTAGTTGATATCCTACAACAATAACTTATAAACTACACGATTATCATATCTAATAGCAAATAATGAGGCCCGGCATGCTCATAAGATTAAGAATACTTATCGTGAACCTCTGATGGTTTAAATCCCAAAACCACCAACACACAAGACTTGAATGAAACCTAAAACACTAACTTATAAACCACATGCTTATCGCATCTAATCGCCAAAGGATGAGGCCCGGCCTGCTGGTAAGATTAAGAATACTTATCCTGAACCTCAAATGGTTTAAATCCCACAACCCCCAACACACGAAACTTGAATGAAACCCACAACATAAACTTATTAGACCGCATTTTATCATGTCTAGTCACCAGAAGGATATCATTTTACGTTAACTGAAATGAATCAGAATAAGACAAAAAAGTAATTAATCAACAAAAATAATTTCATAAAAAAGCGTAAACAAACATTTTTTTAAAAAAAGAAGAAGCATACATGTCCTCTTGCGTGCAGCAGGGTAAGCACAAGCAGCGCAACGACTCTTCTGGAGATGGAAGCTGCGGCGCCCACAACGCACACACAGTGTGTGTGTCTTGTTTCTCCTCTTACCGAAGCTCCCTGTTCCCTTACCCTACACCACACACATACACACATAAAACATCATATGCTATACATACATAAGATCAGCCGCGATACATACATATATATACATACAAAAGATCAGATTCACTATATATATGTATATGTATATATGTGTATAGAGAGAAAGAGAGAGAAAATGGAAAGTGTGTTTACCATGGCAGCGCAGA
The DNA here is from genome assembly GCA_028554755.1 of Cordia subcordata. NCBI lineage: Eukaryota > Viridiplantae > Streptophyta > Magnoliopsida > Boraginales > Cordiaceae > Cordia > Cordia subcordata. The sequence continues at coordinate 11,873,047 of JAPTOF010000006.1, read as the reverse complement.
TGTTGCAGAGAAACCCTAGAGGCTGTGTGTTTTTAGGGGGTGTTGAAGAAGAAGAGATAAGGGGCGGCGTTGATGGTTGTGTTTTATATCTCTCATTTTGGAGGGTTTTAGATCTGGGTTTTGGGTTATGCTGGGCTCTATTGGGCTTTATGTTGTCGTATAGAGATGTGTAGCCCACTGGATAATAAAAGCCTCTAATTAAAGTTTGGACTTTGGGTATGCAACAGAAGAATATCCAACTTTTCCTGTTAATACTATTCGTTCCATGTAATGCATGGGTTTTATATTAATTCGATATTATCACATTTCATAGTTAATAATATAATTAATTTATTGTACTTTAACATGTGAAAGTAAATTTTATTTTATACCATATAAATTAAATGTAGCAAATAAGGAAAAGAAAATGTAAAAGGTATTTAAATATTTTTTCTTTTTCTTTTTGGTTAGGAAGTGCAAAAAGTTTGATAATGTAACGATGTGTATTTGTCAGCCTTTTCCAAAGTTAACATGTGAGCTTTGTTTTTTTACATTTTGTTCTTCTTTGTTGCATAAGTAGCTATCGACATATAAACGCGACAACGTCATAACTTTTGATATTACTATCACTTGACATATTGTGGTACAAAGAAAATTTGGTGGGAAGCATTGCGGATGTCATGTTTGCTTCTTTTGTATATAGTAAGTATTGAATTATTGATTCTCAAGAGAGTGTAACATTTTAATTCGAAGATCGCAAGTGCATAATTTAAATTTTGTTTTTAGTTTTTATATATAAATACTAATAGTCAAGCACAACAGAGCACTAGATTAAAGAATATTTTAAGTTGTTGAGACTATATCTCTCCAAAATGAGGTTATGTGTTCAAATTCCACTAGGGACGGGGGTTGGGTTCAAGGTGGGGAGAAGGGTAAGAAAGAAAAAAAAAAAAAAAAGACAGAAAAAACAAGCACAATGGGGCACATTCAGGTAAAGCCGCGGGTCGATAAGCAATTCGAGAGAACTATCGGGGCAAAAAATGCAAATTACACTAAAAGTTTGGCGGGAAAATTCTCTGCAGTGTGTTTTTGCGGGCAAATATATATTGTTTGAATAGAGAGAGAGAGGGAAAGAGAGCAAAAGCAGCAAAAAATGGAGATGAAATTTGAAGCATTCCCGTATAAAGCGTACCCAATCCAGATCGATTTCATGAACGCTCTCTACAAATCCCTCGATAAAGGCGGCATTGCCATGCTCGAAAGCCCCACTGGTAAGTAAATTAGTGTTAATCGTTCCATCCCACATTGATTCTGTAAAAGATACGTATTTAGTCCATAATATGAACTCTATATATATATATATATATATAATTTGCAACGGAGGAGAAAAGTAGAATGAAAATGTGACACAATCATTAGGGGAAAGTTCTCTTCTTTTTTATTTTTTCCTTTTGGAATTGGTGTGGGTATTAATTGGTCGTGTCTACATTTAATGGTTGTTGCAAGTTAAAATTGGCTGGTTTATTCAATTTATAATGACTGGAATTGTTTAAATTTAAAACATTTTGGATCGATTAATTAATTAATTAATATATTGTATTAGTGGAAAATTTGACTCTCCACTATGGGTGTTGTAACTGTGGGTCTATTTTGTTTGGCACGAAAAAGAAAATGCTTTGTATAATTACTTGGTTACTAGTGGTTTGAACTGAATTTTCACATAATATAAAAGATAATGAGGTATGAATGTGGTAAGGTTAAATGTACAAATGTTATTTTGATAACAATTTTCAATTAAATTTTTTTTTTTAATTCGTTGAATTGGATGAATTGATGATACAGGCACTGGTAAAACGCTAAGCATAATATGCAGTGCTTTACAATGGCTTGTTGATAAAAAGCAGCAGCCACAAAAGCAGCAAAATCAAGAAACTGAGGATAAGTTTTATCAGAATGGAAAATCTGAGGATGGAAATGGTTCAGATGATGAGCCAGACTGGATGAAGAATTTTGTTGTTAACAAGGAAACTGAACCGTCCCCTAAGAAAGCAAAGGAGAAGAAAACATTAGGATTCAGATCGAAAAAGTTTGATAATAAGAGGGAGAACAAGGGGTGTGTGAGAGATATATTTAGTCGTGGTGTTAAAGAAGATGAAGAAGAGGGAGGTGATGATGGTAAGGAGCGAAAGATTTTGATGGCAAAAAGTGGGAGTGAGGAGGTGGATGATAAGGAGTTTTTATTGGAAGAATATGAGAGTGAGGAGGAAAAGGGCGGGAATGGTAAAAGGAAGGGGAATAGTAGTGCATTTATTGCTTCATCGAGTGACGATGAAGAGGATGAGGATGGGATTGAGGATGTGGAAGATGAGGTGAGATTGAAGATTTATTTTTGTAGTCGGACACATTCACAGCTTTCACAGTTTGTAAAGGAGTTAAAGAAGACTAAATTTGCTAATGAATTAAAGGTTATTTGCTTGGGGTCTCGGAAGAACCTCTGCATCAATCAAGGTACAAGAATTGCATTATAATTATGGATGCAGGTTCTGATCTTGTAGGGTTGTAGTGTTGTATTGTTTGGAGATTTTGCTTTTGGCCTTTGGGAGATGATATGTGGTTGGTTCTTGTTGCAGATGTGCTGAAGTTAGGAAGCTCTACTCTCATCAATGAGAGGTGCTTGGAGCTTCAAAAGAGTAACAAATCTGAGACTTCTAAAATGAAGGTATGGCTTATAAGTTCTTTTCTCACCCTCGCTTTGTTGCAGATTTATGTACCTTACTGGATTTGGTTATTGATATATATCCATGGGCTTCTCTCTCTAGTTGAAAGGAAATACATGCTCCATCTTGTTTATCATTTTTCACTTTCTTCATTTAGCTTGGACTTTAGGTTGTTTATGTTATACAATAAAAAGCAACCATGATGAAAGGAGAATTTCTTACTTCTGAAAGGGTCAATAGACACAATGGTTAGGACATGTCTAATTTGCTAGTTAACTGTGCATCCTGATTAGTAATGTCATATAATTTGGAAGTCATTTAGTATTGCATGCCGTGTAGGCTTTATCTCTTGATAGCACAACTTGATGCGTTATTATAGCAAACTAATCCTGGAAAAGAACGTGTTTCCTCAATTAGCTCAATTATGTAGTACTTCCCACCTTCTACAGTATTTATCACATCAAGTTTCCTGCAACTAAGTTGACTTAAAGCTTTGCAAAATGGGTCCTGCCTGCTCTTGTCCACACTTCAATGACATACTCTGTTCTGAAGCATAGTTCTTCCACAGAAAAATTTGAAATTGAAGCAAAGTATTAGGATATCATCACACTAATTGAAATTGCCAAAAGCAGTTTCTTGATTGATTAGAAATAATGGCTTGGCAACTTGAGAGCTAGTTTCTTTTGTAACACTTGTAAACTAAAAATTTGTGCTTCTGCAAAGTTGAGCGTTTACTTTTGTGTTCTCACTGACGTTTCAATCGTTAATTTGCAGAACTTGGGTGACAGAGGAAGAGTACGCCGAACAAAGGCTTCCTCAGGATGCCCCTTGCTTAGAAGTCGAAAATTAATGAAAGAATTTAAGAGTGAGATATTGGAACAAGGACCTTTGGATATTGAGGATGTCATTCACATCGGAAGCAAGTTAGGGAGTTGCCCTTATTATGGTTCAAGGAGCATGGTCTCTGAAGCTGATCTTGTTGTTCTTCCCTATCAATCTCTTCTGTCAAAATCATCACGTGAATCACTTTGTTTATCTTTGAAGAATAATATCGTGATCATAGATGAGGCTCATAATTTGGCTGACTCTCTAATTAGTATGTATGACTCAAAGATTACTCTGTCACAGGTATATAATATTCTCGCACTAATCTAGCATTGACAATTAATATGGCTTCTCAATATTGATAGCTGTCCAGTCTGCAGTTATATATGTCTATGGTTTGCATTGACACTCAGATTAAAGAAAATCTCATTTGACCGTGTTCTTCTTAATGATTTATACAATTGAAGAATTGAAATGTCAAGAGTTTGTAACTAATTTTTATTTCTCTTTTTTTCAGTTGGACAATGTGTATGTTCACTTGGAGAAATATATGGGACGATTTTGTAATGTCTTAGGACCAGGCAATCGAAGATATATCCAAACTTTGATGGTCCTCACTCGGGCTTTCCAAAAGATATTATGTGAAGAGAATGATGCAAGCTCTACTGATCCCTTATGCAATTTGGAGGAAGTTGGAAGTGCTTCCAACTATTCGGTGTCCATTAATGAATTTTTATTTTCCCACAATATTGACAATATAAACATGGTTAAAATACTGCAGTATATAGAAGACAGCAATATAATTCACAAGGTCAACGCCTTCTCTTATTAATATGAGTTGTTCAACAGGCTTCTCTCAATAGTATATTTTATCTTCCCCAACATTGAAGTTTCATAATACTTTTCTTTCTCAGGTCAGTGGTTATGGAGATAAACTAGCTATCACACAAAATGCTTCAACAATTGGAGGCGAAGTAAAAAATGAAGAGAGTAGCACATTATCTAGCTTTAGGGCGTTAGCTTCCATGTTACTGTCATTGACAAATAGGGATGGTGATGGAAGGATAATAGTTTCAAGGGCTAAGCCAATGTGCTCTGGGCAGAAGAATGGTTACTTAAAATATTGCATGCTTACAGGGGAAAAGATATTTTCTGAGGTTTGCCAGTTTCTTTCCAGACTTCTAGGTTTTAATGCCAATTGATTTTTTTTGATGATTCACTTCTAGGATTACTTCACTCCTGGCAGATTGTAGATGAAGCACATGCTGTTGTTTTGGCTGGTGGTACTTTACAACCTATTGAAGAAACAAAGGAGCGACTCTTCCCGTGGTTACCCCCCGACCAGCTGCATTTCTTTTCATGCGGTCATATAATCCCTTCTGAAAATATTTTACCCATTGCTGTCTCCCATGGGCCATCTGGGCAGCCCTACGATTTTAGCTATAGCGCCAGAAACTCATCAAGTATGGTAAGTTGCATCAACATCATTTTGCAAAGGCAAAATGCCAGTAGATTCCATTCAGTATTATATGCCACTTCTGATTTGAAAGCTCTGTGTTGAGACCTGTATGACTTTTATGCGGCTGCTGTCTGTTGAGTTTGGAAGTCATGTGTGAGTTATATGTCTCTTCGTTGTACACAATCCTCTGAACCTTAGGAATAAAATCTTTGCGTACTCCCCTCCCTCCAAATGAAAGGTAGTTTTAGTTTTGGAATTCATTTTGAAGTAAATTCTGTAATTATGATTCGAATTGCTATGGCATGTTATGGATTTCAGTGCTAAAAGATTACTTGGTGTTTTCACGGGCATATTGGCAGATCCAGGAGCTAGGGCTTCTGCTTTGCAATTTGGTCACAGTGGTTCCTGAAGGAGTAGTTGTGTTCTTCTCATCCTTTGACTATGGAGAGAAGGTCTACACTAGCTGGAAGGAAGCAGGAATCCTTGCAAGAATAATGAAGAAAAAGCAAATTTTTAAAGAGCCTAGAAAAACAACTGACGTAGAGCTTGTCCTGAGGGAATATAAGGAAACAATAGATGCAGTATCTCATACTGATCCATCAGTTTGCAATGGTGCGATTCTTCTTGCTGTTGTTGGTGGGAAAATATCAGAAGGGATTAATTTCAGTGATGGAATGGGCCGATGCATAGTCATGGTTGGTTTGCCTTACCCAAACCCATCAGACATAGAATTGATTGAGAGGCTGAAGCATATTGAGGGGGTTCAAGGTGCACCTACCAGTAATCCACCCAAATCTTGGGCTCGAACAGAATGCAACAATGGAGATATTCAAACTGGATTAGACATACTAAGAAGTTGTAAGCACAGAGGAAAACAGTACTACGAAAATCTCTGTATGAAAGCTGTCAATCAATCAATTGGTACGTACTACTATCAAACAATCTCTTTGCATACATTTACCATAATAATATTAAATGCACAATCTAGCTTTTGGCAGCATACATATTACACATTGCCGGAAGCTTTTCATCAAAATTGCTTCAAGAGCAGGTTCAGTATAACTTGGGAAGATAATTCTCCAATCAGTGAACCCAAAATATTATCATGAAATCTACCAAGCAGCTTGCTTCTTGTGGTTTGTAATGTGAAGATTGATGCTACTTTTATTTCTCGGGAGCATCTGAGAATTTTCTCATTTCACTATTCTGAATCTCACTCTGCCTGAAATGTTTGATTTGGCTGTTCTAGGTAGAGCTATTCGGCATATCAATGATTATGCAGGAATCCTGTTGGTTGATGGACGCTATGCATCTGATCCTTCAAAGAAATGCATTTCCCACCCAACTAACAAGCTTCCTCAATGGATTAAAGGCCGTCTTATTCCTAAAACGGAAAATTATGGAGAAGTCCATAAACTGCTCCGTCGGTTTTTCAAGTTCCACAAAGAAAAAGAGAACTGCTCATAGAAACATCATTCACGTAAAGTTTTCAAGTATCAATAAATAGCTTATGTTGAAAGCCAGTGTATATATTATATACCAAAGTTAAATTAATTTCCATTGTTTGCGTGCAGGATCGCCACATAAATATAGTGGTGATCTATGTAATTGCAATAAAAACATGTCAGCATTTAATGTCTACAAGCTTGACTTCAGAAGTATTTTTGCTCTTTTATTTCTGTTAAAAAATTTGTAACTAATCTTCAAGCATGTTTAGTGCTTCTAAACATTCACTCTCATTTATATGCCCATCCTCTTAGCATTCTGCTGCATTAATGTTGCACAATTATATTTGCCTATTGGGAAATGTGAATGCGAAGAAGGTTTACTGAACCTATTAGTAGTGAACTTTCAACTTGATCACCGTTAACATTCCTGGAATGGATATTTTGAGTTCAGTTTAAATATATAGTACATGAAATTAGGATATTTCTTTATGGGGTTCCTAATTTTTTATAAGTTCAAATTAATTTAGATGGTGATGCAAAAGGATGCTTGTTGAGTAGCTTGAGTTGATCCTAAAAGCTTTGGCTACCCTGGGGATCATAACAAGGGTGATCAGGTTCTCAATTGTCCAAATTGTTTTATCATATCCACCATGAATATAATTGTAGGAGATGTTACGGGAGGATACAAGTTTATCCTTGGAAACCATCATGATCTCAAGTGTTGATTGCGTCTTCCTGTCTGATAGAAAAAGATCCCATAATCTTAAACAAGATTGTACCTGTTTGTCTATAAAGAGTGGATCTAATTGTATTAGTGTTTATAATTGATTTCTGTGTAATACTATTTAATAGGGCCTCATTAGTAAGTGCTACAAGATCTCATGCATTGAAATACATTTGTGTATTTGGTGGAATTTGGCATATCTTAACCAAACCCTTCGCACGGGCTCCAAGTGCGTTCGTACGGTCTGAAGAGGCTTATTAGTCTTAGGACAAGAATTGGTTTGGTTACGTGAGACTCAAAGCTTCGAGTTCTGTAGAGCGAAACAGTAGACTGCAATTGACGGATCACCAAGTCTTGAATGATACAAATCACTATATGGACTAAGAAACAAAATTTACACTCTTTTTCACAAATTTTCTCACTCTCCAGCCTGTTTATAGTTTCGTTTTCTTTACCAATTTTCAACTAAATAGCTAAGAGGAGGTTTTCTCAAGTAACAAGACAGATGAGTAATGGATATCATTTTCTGCGGCATTTCAAGATTTCAACACGCTCAACTGTAGGAAAGTTACTTCGTGATGGGATCCATAATTGGCTTCTCTATCACCTTGGTCTAAACAACACTACCAACTTCTTAAAAGATAGGAGGCCCCACGTAAATTGACTTATGAGGCTGAAGATCAATAGAATTGCATTCAACGTTTGGATTAAAGGAGAGCACGGTACATGAAAATTCCATTACGTATGGAGGTTTAGAAAAAAGTTAGATCCACTTCAAAAATTTACGTAATCAGCCTTATGATATCAACGTTCAGATTACGCTAATAAAATATGCTCTATTTGGGATTTTAGGGTGGGGGAAGAATATCATAGATTTCTTCACCGGGTCTCTTTTTGTAGGTCAAAATGGACCAAAAATGGGCCACGGGAATAATTGAGTACTGCTGCTTTATTTCCCTCCTTAATCAGTGCTGCATCACTTTTAACTAGCAGGAAGCCAAATAACAATCATTTGCCTTCTGATGCTTTAATGCTGGCATTTATAGCTAGGCTAAGCTAGTAATCTTCCATTACACTTAAAGTGGAAGTATGGACCTACTTGGCCTAGTGAAAATGAAATCACAGCTTAAAGTCTAAAGTTCTCGTTGATAATGTTGATCAAATGCAAATTATGAAGTTTTTCAAGTCTAGACAAACCAAAACAGCCACCCCCACGACCCCTTGCATAGCGGGAGTTTCATACACGGGACTGCCCCCCTTTTCTTTTCTTTCTTTCATAGAACATTAAATGCGTGAAGAAAGAAGGAACTGTCCCACCAAACTACTTTGCCTTTTGACTCAATCAAAAGAAACAGTTTTCTCCGCATTAGCTGTTTGTCATAGATAACATTTCTGAGTAGGGAAAAGAAAAGAAGCCTAATAAATTGGAGCTTTTATCTGTCAGCACTGAGAGAGTAAAACCATAGGTGAACACTCCTAGCAACATGATGCAAAAGCCACAAATGCTGCTCAAGAAAACAATCCAAAAGACAAAGGTCTTCTTTCACAAAACTCTGCAAAACCTCAAGTCATTTCTCTTTGGAGGTTATAAAAGGCTGCCTAAAGCTCCCATTGTCAACAATATCTTCTGTGGCAACAATGCCAAACAAAATACTCTGGAATTGGATTCTACCTATGGAGTCTTCTCAGGACTCTGGGAGACTCCCCTTGATGATGTTGAGGTAAGAAAGGAAAATGGCGAGCCATCGAGTGTTAACACCGAAGGAAATGGAGAATGTCGTGAAAGCCTGACCGATGCTGCACAGCAGATTGATGAAAAGATTACGAGAGAAGAGAGAAAGAGGGAAGAGAAGAGGACAGCTAATTGCCAAGAAGGTATAACAGGTGAGCCTACTTCTCAGAGCTTAGCAAAGACATTGAAAGCACTAGAGATGATGAATGTGAGTGATGTGGATCATGTACTTGACATAGAAGAGGTCCTCCACTACTATTCTCGCCTTACCTGTCCGGTTTATCTTGACATGGTCAACAAATTCTTCATGGACATGTATAATGAATACTTACTTTCGCAGCCTACGGTGAGTGTGAATAGTTCATTGATAAGGAACAGCCCAATGCGAAGCCTTAGTCCTATGAAGCATTAGAAACTGCAATGTCATCTTCTCTACTGACTTCTATTAAAGTCATTGAGAAGAAACAGCTCACTGCAAATCCTCAGTCCTGCTTAGAAGCTGCAACATCATCTTCTCTACTAAGTTCTGTTAAAGGTGTGTGCATTTGTGTGACTTGGGCTTCTGCTAACGTTATTTATTATTTGCTATTGTGTGCTCTTATATTTGTTGAAGTCATCAAGATGATAGCAATCAATTGTTATTTTTGAAAAGAAAATGAACCGGAAAAGTATCAAGGATCTTTTACCATTCATTTTCTTGTTTCCTTCCAAACAATCAGCATTTCATGTCTTTTTATTTATCTTGTTCATATACGTTTCTTCCCGGGCTCTGTTACATTTTGATACTCAAGTTTAATAGTTACAGTTCATATCATAAGATGTCAAATAAGCGAAGCAGGCACTATAAAACACCAAACATCTTTGAAAATATATGCAATTAGTGAAAAATATCATAATATTTCTGATTCTTAACTGCTCAAGTAATTGAAGCTAACAGAAAAGCCTACAAGACCCTGAAACAAGCACTATGCTCCAAGGTAAGATCAATTATAGAAAGTACGAAATCAGTAGGGACGGGGAGTTTCAGGGAAGGGGGAGGAAAAACTGAGTTAGGTTGAAATACAGATGCACCCGGAAAAATTTATCCAGCCACTTTCCTACAGTTGAGTCGAACTTGCCCCTGCGGCGCAGTAAGAACCTGTAAGTTGGAGAGCTTTATCATTGTGAGAGTGAAATCCCTTTGGAACAAGGAAACATCAGAAGCGTATGCTCGAACCCAAGTCAGAGTTTCTTCCCCTGCCGTCAGCTGCTGATCAACATAAAGTAATCCTTTACCCTGAAGCAGACTTCGGTAATACAGTGTGCCAAAACCGGATCCAGGTCCCTTGTAGTCCATCTTCACGCCTGGATTCTGGGATGAGGCAGAGGATAAGCTGTGGACAGATGTTGATGATTCTGGGGATTGTGATGGTGATGCTGAGGGTGATACTGAGGTATGGCTGCTGCCGCATTTTTCCCTCAGCCGGTTGAGGAACTCTCTGTCCATGGAGGGGTCAGGGCCACCAGTCCTGCTAAAATTGTAGAGTCGGTTGCGAAAGAACTTGCAGTGGATCATCCCAGTGCTATGGGCACCTATTGCAGAAAAGAACCAAAAAAGAAACCCGAATTTAGGCAATATTCAGGCGCAAAAATACTAGAAGCGCACGAGCTAGAGTAATGGAAGAACAATGATAGCCTAATGAATTACCCAGCAATCAAACCAATGCATGGAAACAACATACTTAAAGATGCTGAATAGATACACAAGCACAATTATTAGGAGTAACAAACTGAATGTAAGAAACAAAAGCCTCCCATTTAAACAAATTCCATTATCTGATCTCTTTTTGCTCGTATCAACATAGAAACTCACAGAAACAACTATTGAATACTTAATTGCCTGGTTTTAAATCCTCACCACGGGAATTCAACTATGCAAGCATATTTAATGAAGAAAACCAATCAGGTGTCAGATTTCCTTCAGTTTGCTCTATTAATTTCATGGTTTTAATACAAGAACAGAAAGATGGTATTGATCCAAATAGATGAGGAAAGGGCTTTCACAGGATTCTATACTGCAATAAGCAAGTATTCAATGACATTGGCAAATCAGTGGACTAGAAAGAGAAAAAATCATACCCAATAGACTGACTGTTTCTCTTTCATCAAATCCTCTTGAAGCAAATGACTCGGTGATCTTGGCGAGATCATCCTGGGGATTAGGGAGCTCATAGGTTGCCACTTCCCCAAAAGAGGCATTGCTGTCTCTCCTCCCAGTATACAGAGGGTAGAATGGGCCGCCAGCCTGAAACACAAAAAGGAAGACATCAGAAAGAAGAAATGGTTTTGTGCCTTTGTAAGTATGTGAGATAATCAAGGGGCAAGTGAAAGAATAACCAGAATCACGCTTTCTCTTGCAGCCAAAACAAGAATATCAGCACAAGAAACTACTCCCGGGCATGCTCCTTCAACCTCGGACTTGATTAAATCTATCAAATCAAAGCCCTTCAAGGACTCATTAGGAGGAGACTCTTTCTCGCTATTGATTCCTTCAGCAGGATCTAGTAATACTGAAGCATCACAACCCTGTTTTGAAATTGAAGAACAAACACCATATCAGAGAAGAGAAATCACCAAAACCCTTGTGATTTCTTTAAAATCGAGACCAAATTAGTCTTGTTTATTCCATTGACAACACCATTTGAAATTGCTTCTGAAACATCTTTTAACACATAATTTCAACCAAAAAGAAAAAAGAAAAAAGAATTTGAGTAATGTCTAACATCTGAACGAAGCCCATAAACATGAAATCTGTTGACTGTGTAACTATTAATTTCACACACAAAGTGAAGAATCCCAAGCTTGCAAGCGAGACTTCTAGCCTAAAATTTCCAACCCCACAAACGATACTAGTCTTTAAGATTAAAATTAGCGATATAATCTGTGTCATTATTTAAACCCGAAATATTAATTATGAACAATGAAGAAACTAAAACACCATTATCAAGAAATCACTCAACGATTAATACAGCATCAAGGAAAAAAAATTATTACCTCCACGAAGCAATCATGAAAAACAAGCCTTAAAAAAGCAGGAGCAACACCATGGTGCCGCCTGTGAAGTTCACGAACAGTTTCGTGGATAATCTGCTCAGCATAAGGGCAAGACTCGTTGTAGTAATCATATCTGAGGGACCCTTCAACATTGGTATTACTCCTTTCTTGCTGCTTGCTGCTCTCCACATTCACTTCGGCTGCTGTGACCATTCGGTAAGAAGATGATGGCGATGGCGACTCCGATGAAGATGAAGCTTCCAGATAATCAGGTGGTGATGGTGATGACGATGATGGAGACCATTCAGCTGCTGTATATTGTTGTGAACCCTTCTTGGTTTCGGCGTTTTGGTTCTTCAATGAGATCAAAACACACAGTAGAAACACCAAGAAGCTCAGTTTTCTTGTGAAATCCATCTCTTTGTTGCAGAGTGTTTTTGGGGTTGGTTTGTCTGTTTGAGTGGCAAATGAGAATCAATAACAAGAAAGAAAAAAAGCGGGAATGGGAAGAGTCAGTTACTGTTTAGCGCTGGAGAGAGTAACTAACTTGTGTATGTGACAAGAAAGCTCTTTAAATTGGAGGGCGCGTTTGAATTGGCGTTTTCAAAAAACACGTTCCCTAATAATTTTTGGTAAAAGTATTTTAAAAAAAAATTAAAAATTTTGATTTTTGTAAAAAAATTATATTTGAGTTTTTTTTTCCCCCTTCAAAATTCAGCTCTTCCAAAAGCAAACTCAAATAGTTATTGGAAAAAAATACATATTTTTAGGAAAAAAAAAGAGCGTATTCCCCTAAAAGAACCAATCCAAATAGGCATTAATTGTCATGTTTATCGGTGAGATTTTTAGACTAGTTTAACTTTTAATTTGAAACAACCGATTCTCAGGAAAGGTTACTTGGAAATGGACCTTTGGTTAAAAAGATTGAAAATGAAAATATATTTAGTTATTTTTATACGAAATAAAATTTTATTAAATGAGATGATGTTTAATTTTACATTTAAAGATAGAGATTGATTGTTTAAATTACTGAAAGCGTGTTTTCAAACTTATAATAATAAAATATTATTTTCAGTATTTTAATGATATTTTAACTCATTTAAACAATTTCTAAAGAAATTATCATTGTGATTTTTAAAAATTAAAATTCAATAAATACATTAAAGTTAATAAATTGTTATTAAATTATTAATTATTTACTATTATGTTTTGTTAAATTTTATTGACTAATGAGGTGTATGTCTTTAGTGTATATGCATTCAGTACTGAGTAATGTAAGGTATTCTTCTGCTTTTATTACTCGAATATTATATGTATAGTTAATTAATATATTAATTTAATTCTCTCTCTTTTTTTTAGCATAATAATTGGATATTCACATAAGAGATGATATTTAAATGATAAAAACACAAGATGACATGTCGCATTACTCGTTAGTTCTTTGTTAAATTGGTCTTCTTGAAGGATTAAAATTTCCTTTATATCATATTGATACGAGAAAAATTATGACCAATGAGATTAGAAGTATCTCCTAAAGCACTCCACACATTTTCTTCTTTACCATCTCTCATCCAACGTATCTACCTTAACCAACGTTTGCTTCCAGTAACCAAAGCCCCGACCATTGGCTAGTGGTTCTAGATTTCTTTTTTTCTTTTTTTTTTTTGGGTTTTCATCTTCGTCTTTCATGGTTATTTTGTGTGTGTGTGTGTTTTTTTTTCTCTCTGCATCATTATTTCATGGTTATTTCGTCTTTCATGGTTATTTGTTATTGGTTCTCCCCACTCGGTTGTCTGCCTTCATTGCTGTAACTTTGGCCATTCATCTCGTTTTAATTTGGTGCACCGCGAATGGCAGTTTTGTTCTTCAAAAAAAAACGAAGTTTGTTGACAACTTTGAGGGCCGATGTAGCCTTGTTTATGCCCAACTTCTTGCCTCTCAACTCACCTATTGATTGTGTGGAATTGGTTTGCCTCTTTTGTTGTTGTTTTGGAGGTGTTGAGAAGAGTATGAGCCATGGGATGTCTAGATGTTAAGTGAATCACCTCATTTGGGTTATAAGTTTAGAGACATTCCTTGTTTTTATTTTCATGTTTGTTTTTGTCATTTCTTTGAGTTTGGACTCTTTGACCGTTGAATGAAAGTTTGGATTTCGTGACAACAACAAAATGCAAATGGGATATCTATTTTGTATAATTTAAAATTCAAAATTTTCCATGGTTAATTAATCGGAGTGGTATTACAAATTAAAGTTTGAGGTAACCAAGGAAATTTCACCATTATTATTTAAAATTATTTTCGAAACGTTAACTTTTAACAGAAAAATTGTAATGTAAAATCTTCTTTTAAGAAATCTACCAACAACATCATTCTCGTGCAAGCATGATTTGGTTCCTCCCCAAAAATTAGGGGCATACATGGTTTGTGGCTATATTTTAAACTAAACCAAAATCAATTAGTTCACATTTAAAAGAAACCAAAAAATTTTTTTTTTATTGAGTATATAACTAAACCAACATAAATATATTGATTTGGTTTGGTTTTGATTTTTCTAAAAGAAATTAAAAAAATTCAAACTTCATAATAAAATTATTAAAAAAATAATTTACTATCCATATTATAAATTTAATGTCATAAGATTTTACAATTAAAATATTACACAAAGTCTAGAAGGATCGTGGAGCGAAATAGAGGTTTTAAGCTCAAATACATTTATAGATAATTTAAATCGAAGTGCAGATTTTATGGCAAATTTCGGATTAACCTTCCCAATTGGAGTCCATAGAGTCAACGAACCCCCAGAAGGCCTCAAATCAATTATGGGAGAAGACCTGCGAGGAGTTTCCTTACAGAGAGTTACTATTTAATACATTTGGCGAAACCTCCTTGTATTAAAAAAAAAAAAAGTGTGACTATAATTTGGTGGTTAAAATTTGGAAATATAGTAAGGTTAAGGGTTCAACTTTTAAAAAACATAAAATTTGAATAAATATTTACATAAAATTAGGGACAAAAATATTTTTCAAACCAAACCAAACTAGTTGGCTCTCATTTAAAATTAATCAGTTAATTTTTAACCATGTAAAATAACCAAACCAATCCTAACTTCTCAGTTAGTTTAGTCAGTTTAACCAACTCGTGTACACCAGTTTTCTTAGTCACTCATCGCCAAAGAGATCAGATGAGATATGGACTAATCCAATACTACAAAATTCAATCTCTACAATTTATTCCAGTTTAAAGGAAAAAAAAAACTTTTAATTCCATTGCTTCTCTAGTCTAGAAAAATAATCAATTTTAAAAGTGAAATTAAATTATAATTTTAGATTCTAATTTATTTTTTTAATTTTTAATTCTAATCCTAAATTCAAAAATCCTTTTCTAATTCTAAATTATAATAGATTTGATGTTTTCTTATTATGCAATGAATTATGTGAAATGATCATATTTACAAATTCTGTTGCAGTAACTCTAGCCGTTTCAACTCCTATCAGACCAAATCTAAATAATGATACTTAATATCCTTAGGTCCAACAATATACAACTTTATTTTTTATTTTTAATTTCCGGTATAAAAATTTTTGAATATTGTACATGTAATAATAGGGGTGAAGTTGTTTGGTAAAAAATATATAGTTAAGAAATTTTAATCTTTTTGGCTAAAATGTATCTCTATTGTGACTCTTGACAAGTTTACATATTCATTTGAGATATAAATTCTGTATAAATAATATAGATTGTAACTCTTGGCATTGTACATCTGACGTGACAAAAAATGGTGTAGTACTTTAGTAAGACATAAAATAGTTAACATGGCATTTATTAACTTGACATAACATCTCTTAAAGCCACATGACATCTAATGTGACATCTTATTAAGACAAAAAAAAAAAAAACTGATATCGTATCTGCTAAAGATTACACACTAACTTGACATAGCATCCCTTTAAGTCATATGACATTGTAAGCCTTTACTTCATTGTAAGCCTTTACTTCTCATCGGGGGGGGGGGGGGGGGTTGGAAAGAAAAGAAAAATAGCGGGCCGAGGAAGAGGGAATCGGGACCAATGTGAACATAAGCACAAGATATGCGTACAAGGCACTTACTACAAGCTATGGGACCAAGCGTGTAGAGCTTATAAGCTTACCCAAAATAACTTTCTTGTCAGGGCTTTTCTTGTCCTTATCGAATGGACCTCAAGGAGCTTGAACTGAATAGTAGCTTGTGACCTTGCTGAATCTTTGCTCAACTTCACATTGAACAATTTCGCAAATTGCCACCTTCACATTCTTAATCTTTCTTTTTCCCCCGATTTTATAAATCTGCTAATAATAAGAAAAACTACCCAAAACTAAACCAAACCAAACCTTACCTCACCTGGTGTTATTAAATATAGAGTAAATAGCATATTATCCCCTGTAGTCTGACATAAATGCACAATGCTCCATTGAAATCTCAAAACTATCTAATTATCCCTTGAAAATTTTTAAACGTGTGCTCACTACCCCTCGTTGTTTGTTTTCGGTTAGTTTTGACGAAAATTGAATTCTACGCACAAGTGTAGTGTTGTTCATTGCATAATATATATAAAATTAAATATTTTGGATTAGTTAAACCCTTACACTTTTTATAAAAACGCTTAACTCGTTCACTCCCTGAAAACTCAAAGGGGTGATTTTGAGACTTCAGGGGGTATTGCACATTTTTGTCAGACTACAAAGGGTAATATGCCATTTCCTCTATATATTATGCAATGAAAAAAACAAACACACGTGCAACACACGTGCGTAGACTCCAACTTCCGTCAAAACTAGGCAAAAACAGACGGCGGAGAGTAATTTGCACACGTTTAAGAAATTCGAGTGGATAATCAGATAATTTTGAGACTTCAAGGGGAAATTGCGCATTAATTTCAAACTACAGGGAGTAATATGTCATTTACTCTTAAATATATAAGTTTAATGACACCGCCCATCCTGTCAAGGGCCATCGACTATCACCTCAAATAGCTTATCTCATCCGAATGTATTCATCCAACTCGTTTTAAATCTTTCTCTGACCCTATTTCGAAATACCACCTTCCTACCTTCACAATTAAAGGACACAATGCTAATAATATCAATTTGGGATATGTTTACTCGGCATAAAACAGCTATTTTATGTGAAGCCAACTCACACCAGGGAACTTAAATTTATATTGCAGAAGCAGAACTGAAATAAAGGTTTTAGGATCTAAACAAATGCCTCTTTTAACAACACAGGATTCATCTGGAACACAAGGAAATTACAATGCTGCAAGCTTTACAATAGCATGTGTCGGTGTTTTCTGTAATTTTGTGAAAAGAAGAATGAGAAGAAGAATCAAAAGAAATCGGAGCCTCGGACCAACTGCCAGCGGGCCTAAAGAGCCTTTACACAGAAAGTTGAACGACAAGCAAGTAAATCATCGTGCGACTACTGAAACTGGGACACTATACGGTCTCCCAACGAACCGACACTTGCGTGCTGACAACTCAACCAGTGCCGAGCTACTCCTGTATGCAATGCACTGGAGACTCAGCGACCAGAAGACACTAGAACATTGTGCTCCTTCAGCCGTCTCTGAAACTGAGCCAAGCGGTCTTGCAACTGTAAGATGCCTGTGGCTTTTTGGGATAATATCACATTCAATCTTGCAACGTAATCATCCAGCTGGTTCCCAGGCTGATCTGCCTCAACCAAAAGATTCATTTCCTGCTTGGTATCAAAGACCAACTATGTTAAAATGTGAAGAAGCCATACGTCAGAATTGACCGAAAATATAACAGGAACTCGTGTAGAATTTGAGCTCTTTCAAGGTGATAGTATTTTCCAGTGTAAAGACATCATGCTTTTCTCGATAAATTACTATTTCTCTCAAGTCATATTGGAGGCATAATACTGTGATAATACAAACACATCCTATTCAGAAATATTGTGGTCAGAGAACAAAAAGATGCACCAAATGCATGGTTAATACTGACCTCTCTGACAATATCCATGGTTTCTTCCACTTGTCTCCGGTGTGCATTAACAAGGTCTTCCTCTTCCTGAAAGACACCACATAGCTTCATACAGTAAGCATTTGATATATAGTAATATTGTAATACTTATGGAAAGGTCTTACCATCCTCACCTTTAGGAGTGCGTCTAGACCGCTGTCCGAGTTTGAGTTTTTGGAATCCCACTTTATTTGGCCGTTGGCTATCTTGAAATTATTTTCTGAAGTTGAGGAAGAATACACGTCATTTTTTGCCATCTTGTTCCAGGCTGGCTTCTCTTGCTCGTAGAACTCTTCATCATACTCATCATTGTCAGTCTGTTCAGCCCCTGAGTCACCTATGTCATCTTCAAAGGTTGATGTGGGTGCCAATGGCGTTGCGATTGACTCCTTCAGGTTTAAGGTCGAAGATGAAACATCCTTCTTGGTGACACTCCCTTTAGAGAGGCTCTTCACCCTACGAGTTTGGGGGAAATTGCCACGATAAGCAAAAAAGATCCCAAAAAGAAGGAAAAGAAAACAGAGCAACATGTGCCTAAGAACTTTGCCATAATAAGAAGTCGATAAGTACCTGTCAGCATATCTTAATGTGTTTAGGGTATGCTCAGATGACCCCGAGCTAGGTGAAATGCAAGATATCATGACAGTCCGAGAATTTCCAACAAAGGAATCCCTAAGTACTTCTGTCAATTTGCTGCCTCTGAAAGGAATATGATTCTGATCATTATCAAGAGCTCTGATGCATTCCTTCAGCGCAAGCAAGCTTTTATTGATCTCAGCCCCTTCGGTTCTGCATGTGTAAGAAAAGATAATGAAATATAAGAAATCAAACAAAAGAGTAAAAAACTTAAAGAAGACCCCACAAGTAGTTCCGAAAATTTCGTAAGGGTGAATCCCAAATGCACTCTGGATGCAGATTTGACTTTACCAGAAAGGCATTACATGCAAGTACACCTGTTTCAGTACTTCTCGTGATAAATTAGAAAGTAGATGTCTCCAATTTAAGTATGAAAAATTCAAATTTTGGCTCGACATATGGCAGGCACAAAGAGGAAATAGTTACTTTTTCTGTCAATCCTCAAAGTACTTGCAGACAAGCTTTATCAGAAAAGAAAGGCTTCTCATATCATGAACACGACAATTTAGAATGGAGAAATATTATACGGAGATACTTGACTTTCCTCAGTAAATGGTTTGTAGCATAAGCTCTAGTATCCTCAGACATTTTACAAGAGAAAGCCCATCATCTAATGATTTTAATTATAGATGACACGTTGGAGCAAGTCTCTGTTTCCCTTGTGATAGGTAAGGTATCAGACAAGCTTGAAGTCCAAAACTAGGAAGACAAGCATTTTACTTAGTTTCCAGCTGATATTACAGAGTGTGCCATACTGAATATAATTGCTTGGGATCTGGTGCCCCAGAAGGGATGAAATCAACTAGGTGTGTTTGTCATGACAACAGGGAAATTAATGCATGCTTGTACCTTGCTACAACCTCTAACTATATCATTGCCTTTCCAGTGTAAACACACATTCCAGTAAGTTCTCAAAATAATATGCAAGAGAAATGAGGATATATTTTACCTGGTCTGCTTATCATTGTCAGTGGTATCTGCACCACGTTCGCTTCCTGCAAGGTCTATAAAGGAAAGCTTTCCAACAGCTCTAGGAGGTTTTGTGTCATCAACTGATATCTTAATGGCAAGCTGAAGTATGGCATGGGACCGAGATGATTCTTCATTGGCACCAGTGGTGCCTGTACTTCTTGTGGCATTCCCTTTCTCAATGAGCTCCTTAATTGTCTCCACATCTGATACTCTATGCTCTTGCAAGCCCACAATACAAACTTGCTTCTTTCCATCCTCTCTCATGAAAAGTTTTCTACAGAAGACGAGTCCATAAGAATCTAGAGACAATTGAAAAGAGAAGATGAAGAAGGGAAAAAGAAAAGCTTAGAGCACTCACTTCCTATCATTGAGGAGATCAAAAAGTTTTCCTCCATATATCTCAAAGAAGCTGACAAGCAATTGGTAGCCTTGGTTGCGATAAGTATGGTGCATGAGCCGTAGAATATCTCTAGAAGCTTTGAGAGGCAGTGGCTTCATGGTGTAAGTTTTGCCACTTCCTGATGCAGATGAGTATAAAAGGTTAGGCATAGCTGGTTGATATTTGTAGAAAGAGACTAAGAGAGGAAAGTCTGATGCAAGAAAAAAGGACAGCAAGTTCCATATCACCTCACATGCTATCAGTTTAACTAGATCATTTTAGAAGTGTAAACAGAAATTATTGCCAAAAATAATGTAGGACTCTGGAGTTCAACTTCCACAATCATTAGATGGAAATAGAATGTGGCATCCAGTTCTAAAAGATCTTTGAAATATTTATGGTAAGGGTGAACATGTGCTCATAACAGTGACTTGATATATTTGCCCATTTTGAAAACACACTGTAGGACTATTAGAACATCTTTAAGTGAGATATCCGAAAGGGTGCGTATAAAAGATAAGTCAAAATTTCAACGTCCATTGGCAAGTGCATATCCAGTGACTGCTGCCCTAGGAGAAAAGTTTCACTTGTTTGCATAAAATGTGGTTCCCGGACAAACTTTGTCATCTCAATCTTGGAAAGGCGCTTTATGCCCCAATTTATATTTGTTGAGAATGTTTACTTCAACTTTTGACCATGATCACACATACCAATTGACAGCATAATTTTACTAAATTTAACAACCAGAGGGCAGGGTGATTAGATGTAAGCTGAATAACCCTATGTCTGTGCCAGTAACATTTTCCTGAGGAGATAGATTCAAAAGTCACTACACATGACATAATAAAATATCTTATTATTGACTTCAGGACCAATAACAAGTTCTCAATGTTAAATGTAGGCCATTTACCCGTCTGCCCATATGCAAAGCAAGTTGCTTTGGTGCGCTGGAAAATTATAGGAACAATGGGCTCCACAGTTTCACGATAAACCTGAAGGAGAAGAATAGAAATAAGAGAAGAGTTTAAGCAAGGATGTACAAGTGTCACGATTACTATATATTTCACCTCGTCATTTGAAACCTCCTCATTCAGCACTGCATCAAAGACAAATTCATGCTTCTCCACATACTCCGTCAAGTCAACCTGCATTATGTTTAGCAATCATAAATTTTCAAGAACCCTAAAGCCTAAATTATACTCAATGATACAATTTAAACAGAATTGCAGCAAGACAATAAAACAACTTGGACATATTTGTCATTTTCCAATAGAAGAAATCAATGACCCAAAGGGATCCAGTGCTAGGGGCAGCATTTTATTAATTAAGACAAAACATTATAAAGTTAAATAGATCATGGCAATAAATGTATATTGTTAATACAAAGAACCCCTATCTGCTGGTACTCTTTATATAATTTCACCTGGCATGGCAAACATACCTTAAGTTTAGTCTCATGAACAACAAGATAATTGGAATGTGTGTCTATGATGTCTTCCTCATTCTTCGCCAACTCCTTTTTGTTCAGTGGTCTCTTACGCACCTGCAATTAACAAACATCGATTAAACCATCGGTTGATTATACACCAGTAATATGTATGGAAAGTGCCTTCTGCATATACCAAAGACTACATTCCTCTAAGTCAACAAGCAATTGCAATGTTATGAGCATATGAGTTATTCATGCGTATAATTGGAAATTAATAAAGACACATATTGTGTGAAGCATTAGCCAACGAGCTGAATAAAGTAAAATAATAACTTAACTGCCTTCTCCAGCTGAGCAATAAGAAAACATTGAGAAGTGATTATCCTTGAAAGAATGGGAAAAGGACATACCACGACTTTGATCTTGGCGACATTATTTGACTTCTCCTTGTCTGCTGTGAAACTTCTCATGACGTTGTTGTCTGGCAAACCACGAACTCTGCCAGCTTGATTATAGTTTGCAAGATACCCCCCAGAATCATCATAACTACTAGCCCTAGCAAACTGGTTCAGAGTAGGAGCATCATACGTGCTAGGAACTGGCATCTATTTAAAAGAATGCATAGGTGAACAAGAATGAGCAATTGGAAATGGCATCATGTATCTTCAAACTTGGATTAAATGTATTCGTACAGTAACAGATATTCAACAAAATAAATTGCCAGCATCTAAACAGTCCGAGACAACATAACTACAAAGAAGTAACAATTGACAATGTAGTAGACCAAACTTTCATACATAAGCACGTAAAGTCACATAAAGTCCAACCCCAGAGAAGCTCATAGTTAATCACTCGAACACTATTGTTCTATCCCACTTCAGGAGGATCCAAAATATAATTTCCATTTAGCTATTCTTGGAACACAAAACCACTAAAACATAAGACAGCAAACAACTCCAACTCCATACTAGAAGCAGGACTCTTCATAATTTAGCAAGTAAAATGAATCTAACTGAGTATTGCACAAGAATCGAGGCCACACGTCATAAACAAGCCAATACTATCTAAAATTCATTTTAATCACAAATCAAGCCCTACACTGAATTACACTAGGAAGGTTAAGAATGTGTGCACCACAAATAATCAAGTCGACATACTAAAATCCAATCTTTAACCACATTTCCAAACATATGTAATAAAATCAACAGCGGAGAACATTTATTTTTCTAAAAAAAACTCTAAATTTCAAAATCTGACCTCAGTCAGAAGCTCAGTATCGAACGAATGCAGATCCAGTAAGCCTGGACTAAACTCATTCGGCGACAAGTACTCTTCATCCCCGCTATTCCTTTGCCCCGCCGGCCGCGTATTCTCCGGCGGCGTCAATGACTCCCCGAAAACCTCGCTTCCTCCAGTGTAAGTCCTCTGCCCACTCCTATACATTCTCGAACCTTGCCCTCCACCATTATAATATCCAAAATCCTATTTTCCACACATAATTACATATAAAAAAAATTATCATATATAGATAGCATACTTGTAGTGAACAAGAAAATCGAATTTTAATTCCTTTTAGCGGATCTATAAATAAATGCCATAAAAAAGCTGAATATTTTACGAAAATTTGGAAGTGATCGGGAAAAATTCGTACTTGTACGGAGGGGACTGAGTTGTTTGAAGACTGTAGGTGTTGAAGACCAGCTGATTGAAGCCAACGGCCGTTCGACGAAGCTTCTAGAAAGTTCGAATCGGAGTACTGGCGCTGGTGGTGCGCCGTCGAAGCACCGGATCTTTGCCTCCCCAGCGCATTCATTTCTCTCATCTCAGAAAAAGAAATTTCACCTCAACTTCTCTTATTCAATTATCTCTCTTCTATATATAAAAATAATATTAATAATTTGAGAAAAAAATTGAATTGAAATTAAATTTTATTAGATAATGGGTTTGCAATTTAAAATTTGTGAAAAGAATCTTACGAGAGAAATGGAGAAGAAATGAAAACTTTCGTTGAGGAGCAGAAGCTTTTGCAAGTTTGAAATCATTGAATGTACGGATTTGATTTTTGTCATTTGCTAAAGTGTTAACTTGCTTTTCAACGCGGTTAAAAATTGAAAATGTTACCGAGCGGACCGGAGAGCAGTGAGAACGAGGTAAATCTGAGATTTGACACCCCAAAGGGGAAAAAAAAAGAGAGAAATTTGTTTTATTTTATTATTTTGCAACTTGATGTAATAATAATTTAAAAATATCTCAAATTCTACTTTATATACATGTATGTATATTTTATTTCATCTAAGAAAAGGCAAGAGTTCAATCGAAAGTGCATTGGCCTGTTTGGATTGATTTTTATCATGAAAGATATTTTTTTAAAAAAAAGTATATTAATTTTATAATAAATATTTAAATTAATTTTTAAAAATTAAAAATTCTAAAAATTCAATTTCAACATTTTTTTAGAAAGACAAAAATTTAATTTTTAAAAATTAAATTCTTAAATTGTTTAAAAGAATTGAAAAAGTCAATTTAAGCGCATAATAACTCAAACCAATCTATTGACTTGTTATTCAAGTAAAACTAGTTAACGTGCTAAAATTTCAATACTAATGAATCTAAACTATTATAATTTGAATACAAATGCAACGGCCCCATAAATTAAGAGGGAATTTGAATGTTGAAGACTGGTGTAGAGTTTAAGGCGTGAGGGTGGGGTGTCGTGTGGGTCAGGTTGGGAGTTTGAAATGAGGCGTGGCCCAGGGGAATGGTTTGATAATAGGCATAAGCGGGCTCAGCTTTCACGTGGTCGGGGTTTACACGATGTCGTTTTCGTGGAATATTCAACGTTGATTATCATTGTCTCGTACATATCTGGTTGTCTTGTTTCAGTGTCACTGTGTTTGATTTTAATTGCCAAACCCGCACTTGACGGACTGGTTAATTCAAAATTCAAATGCCGTGTTTGGGCCCATATGCGTTTTCTTTTATAGTTTTAATCAAATTGCTTTCTTTCTTGACCCCCCCTCCCAAAAAAAAAAAAAAATCATAAGTTTAATGGCTTGTTTGAGTCGGTTTTTTATGGGTATAAAGGGTTTGTTTAGGTTGATTTTTTTTAAAAGTATTTTTTTAACCACTTTTAAAAAATATTTGTTTTAAAAAGTTGAAAATTTTGCTTCTAGAAAAAATTATATTTGAGCTTTTTTTTTGTAAAATTTTAACTTTTTTAAAAACTAAATCAAATAATTATTATAAATTTAATTTAATTTTTTCAAAATAATTATTCTTTAAAAAAACTAATTCAAACAGACCAAAGACTATGTATCAAGAAGTTAGGTCGGAGGGGTCATGGACCAGCCTGGCAAGACCTGGCACAGTGCATCGCGAAGATGGAATGGACACGTGTACCTAGTGTAAGTTATAAAAATTCTAGTCATTAGAAGCGTAATTGGCAAAAACCACATCGATACGACATAATTGTTTCAGTTTCGAGATTGTGTGTAGGACCTTCCCGTGCTAGACTTCTAAAGGACATACATTGTCGGAGTTCGACATGTATATTCGATAATAGGATGTTATCGGCCGGCGCTGTCTATGACAATCGGCTGTTATCAGTTTAAATAAAATATCTTTTTGTATAATTTCTTAAATTAATGCTTATTTGAAAAGTTCTATTTTTTTTTTTTTTTAGAATCAAGCTAAATTGAGTTTTTCTTTTCTTTAATTTCAAATTAGTTTGAAAACAAATCCAAATTCCTATTGTGAAATAAATGTCCGTTTCTAGGGTAACAATACCATGCACTAACATTGTCAAGCACCACACCAGCACCATGCACGTAGGCGGAGACACTCTTTGTCGAGGGGGTGCCACGGCTTTTTTCCTTAAAGAGTTAATATTGTTGAAGTTTATTATTTCCTTCTTAATGAGCCATTAATTCATATAAAGTGCATTCTCTCATGTAAATTAGCACCCCCTCTCCTAATCATGAGATATATTATTGTCACTTTTTTTTTATTTTCAACCAAAAATTAAAAGAAATTCAAAGAAAAAAAATACAAATTTGTAATTTGTTATGTTATAAAAAGTTTAAAAAATGAATAAAAAAATAAAAGTGGAAAAAAAGAAATAACGTAATAAATGATTGCTTAATTGTATATACAAAAAGGAATATATTTAACGAAATATCCTATGAGTATATTCAACAATTTCAAATTATATTTGACGATTTCAAATCATGAAGCCATGTCAGGATAACTATAAAAGGTATTTCTATTTAGAATGACAATAATTATTTATTTTATGTTTTCTATGTGTATTTAGATGTCATTATCATATTTATTATGAAATATTTTTATAATCAAATTTTTAATTAAAATAAAAATTTATACATAAATGTGAACCCACTGATTAAGGGGTCCTGTAAACCGAAAAAAGAAGCAGCACCTACTGTCTCACTCACCATCATCCTTGCCGAAACACCCTCAGTTACACAACACAGACCATCACTAACCATATTTGCCTAATAGAGAAAAGAAAAGAGACGGAAAACCGCCCGGGGGGGGGGGGGCGGGGGGGAGGGGGAACCGAAAAGAAAAAAGAAAGAAAAAGGGAAGAAACGTTCAAGAATATCCTTTTTAGTTTAATTTCATTCTCTTTTATGTTTTATCTTTAAATTTCAAAAAATTAGAAAATTATTGTTTAAAAAGTAATATTTCTTATGATCATTATTATGTTTATAAATTTTAACTATTAAAGAAAATATATGTTCATAGATTTTGATTATTTTATATGTCACTATTTTTATACTATACGTCATAAGTTTTGCTATGTATGTTCACAACCAAATCTATGTTTAGAGATTTCACAACTATGAACCTGTTCATTGCTCAAAATATATAAATTATAGAATAAATTATTTTAGAGGTCATTAAACTATTCAGTTAGTCCTATTTTGACCATCAAACTATTTTTAGTTTCAAAAGGACCATTGATTTTTCTAAATGATCCTATTTTGATGATTGAACTATTTTTGGTTTCAAAAGGACTATTAATTTTTCAAAATGGTTTCACTTAAGCCATTCCATTAAAAAGAACACAACAAATTACGGTGAGAACTTAAATAGTTAAGAATTAAGTGATTTGAGTATTCTTTTTTAGTTTTTAATTAATTTCAATCTTCTTTTATTTCTATCTCTTTATTCTTTTATTTTATTTTAATCTCTTTCAATTTTTGCTTGTTTTGTTTTCTTATTTTCATAAGATAATAAATTACAAGTATGTTTTTGCCCTAAATTTTTATTTTACTTTGGTTAAAAACGAAAAATTATAATAATAATACATTGATTAAGATTACGAGGGAGAACACTCTCGTCACGAGAAGTGTGCTTCATATGATTTGCCTTTTGTTTTAAAAGAAAAACAAAAATAATAGTCTTGTTTTTATTAAAAAAATCAGGCAGTCCCTCACACAAGCGTGGCTTTACAACTAATTTTGAGGTATATTTAAGTTTGAATCTCTTGTTATGTTATAAAAAATTTATTTTTGATTCAAAATATTGAATATATTTATTTTAATATAAAAAATTCTTTCATAATAAGAGGTCAAATCATATAAAGTGTACCTCATCATGACAAGAACTATTTCTCTTTATGATTGTAATGAGTGTATCGTTATTATAATTTTTGGTCTTTAGCCAAAATAAAATAAAAAATTTAGGACAAATAATAATTGTAATTTATTATCTTATGGAAATAAGAGAGTAAAACAAGCAAAAATAAAAAGAGAAAAAAGAAACAAAGGAGAGGAAAAAAATAAGAAAATAAAAGGAGGTTGAAAATTAATTAAAAACTAAAATGAAAAAATACTTAAGTCATTTAATTTTTAAATATTTATGTTTTTACCATAATTTATTAAGCTTTTTTTAATGAAATGACTTAAATGAGACTATTTTAAAAAATTAGCAGTCCTTTTAAAACAAAACATAGTTTGATGATTAAAATAGTACTAGTTAAATAATTTAGTGACTTCTAAAATAATTTATCCTAAATTATATGTTCATAACTTACGAACTATGGATTTACGACTCTTTCATTACGAGTTCACAACTATATATACATTTTTATGGGGCAAAATTGTCCATCTTGTAACGGTTGATTCGAGGCATCAGCAACTTGAGAAGAAACTTGTCAAATTTTCTTCTACATTGTTAATAATTGGCTAACTCATTCCTTTCAAACATTTATAAAAAAAAAAGAAAAAGAAAAACTAAAGTGTTGCCATGTCGTCCAGGCCTTCGCCAGCTGCAAGAGCTTGAGCCCTCTGGACTTTGACGGAGCTTAAGGTAATGCCTCGACATTTACCCTCATATTTTTTAGCCTTTTGAAATTTTATTTTTATCCCATTTGCCCTTATGATATCAAAACTTGTCAAACAATACTTATTCTAAAATTATTCTTATATTTTTTGTTTTATATTTTTAAAACTTTAGCTGATTATAAAAAGAGTCATATATTGAGCTAAAAAATAAAATTTAATTTGATATGTGATATGTATGTATACGTACAAAAGAAGATTTTATGTAGATTTTTTTTTTATAATTTTGTGAATAATATAAGTTTGGTAGAATAAATTAATTTTAATTTTTAATTTTTAATTTTATTAATTGGCTGCCAAGAAAATAAAATAAAAGGGAGGTAGGAATAGAACTATTAAAGCAAACAAGATAAAGAGTCTGTTTGAATTGAATTTTTTTTAAAGAAAAATATTTTTTTTAAAAAAAATTATTTTAAATTTATAATAATTTAAGAAAAAAGACTCAAATACAATTTTTTAAAATTAAAATTTTAACTTTAAAAAATTATATTTTAAAAATTATTAAAAAATATTTTTAAAAAAGTTCTAAATGAATACAAAATTTCCCGTTAGAAATGGCAATAGCTAGATTCCATTGAACCAACGGAACATTCTACCCCTTTCTTGAACAAGCATTTCATTGAACCGCTCGAAATTTCTGGAACTCCCCCAAACATCACCTCCCCACCGTTACGCCATTTATCTTCTTCCCCACACTTCGCCATTAAATACACAACCCAACACCATTTTCACCATCAACACAAAACCAAAACGCTTTTTTATTTTTATTTCTTTTCTTTTCCTTTCTTGGCGTTTTTAATAATCAGCTCAATCGCGTTTGCGTTTAAGTCATTTTGAGCCAACATGGCCGACGATGGAGCCGTGACTGTCTACAGCGGCAGCGCAATAACCGAAGCCAAGAAGAATCCCTTCTCCATCAAAGTGGGTATCGCGCAGATGCTCCGCGGCGGCGCAATCTTCGAAGTTACCAACGTTGAACAAGCCAAGATTGCCGAATCGGCCGGCGCGTGTTGCTTGACCGTCTCCCAGCCGCCTCATCCCGCCGGTGGGATTTCGCGAATGCCTGACCCGTCGTTGATAAAGGAAATCAAGCGGGCCGTGACGATCCCGATCATGGCCCGAGCCCGAGTTGGGCATTTCGTCGAAGCGCAAATCCTCGAAGCCGTAGGCGTCGATTACATCGACGAGAGCGAGCTTTTAGCCCTCGCCGACGAAGAACACTTCATCAACAAACACAATTTCCGCGCGCCGTTCGTCTGCGGCTGCCGCGATCTCGGTGAGGCGCTCCGGCGGGTAAGGGAAGGCGCCGCGACGATTCGAACGCAGGGTGATCTCAAAGGCAGCGGCGACATCGTCGAGACGGTTCACAATGTGAGGAAAGTGATGGGGGATATTAGGGTTTTGAATAACCTAGACGAGGACGAGATATTCACGTTTGCTAAGAGGATCGCAGCGCCTTATGACATCGTGGCGCAGACGAAGCAAATGGGAAGGTTGCCGGTGGTGCATTTCGCGGCCGGAGGGATAGTCACCCCTGCCGACGCAGCATTGATGATGCAGTTAGGGTGTGATGGTGTGTTTTTAGGATCGGAGATTTTTAACTGCGCGGATCCGTACAGGAGAGTCCGGGCAATTGTGCAGGCTGTTAGGAATTATAATGACCCGGTCATATTGGCCGAGGCGAGTAGCAGTTTAGAGGACGCAATGGCTGGGTTGAATCTTAGCGAGACCCAAGTCGAAAGGTTTCAGTAGCTATTGGATTAAAGAGAATGGGATTTTGTCTGGTTTGTGTCTGAATTACCGCTTGTAGAAGCAGTTGTCTTTTTTGTGTTGTCTATGCTCATATTTGTGATCACAAGCTAATGTTTTCGTGTACTTGAGTTTGTGATATTGAAATATAAATGACAAATTGACTCTGATTTCATGTAGCAAACTGTATGCGTTATGATCACAAGCTAATGTTTTTGGATTCTTGAGTTTGTGATATTGAAAGATGAATGACAAAATTGACTCTGATTTCGTGTTGCAAGATTTATGCCGTATGATCACAAGCTAATGTTTTAGGATTCTTTGAGTTTGTGATATTGAAATATAAGCGACAAATTGGCTCTGATTTTGTGTTGCAAGATGTATGCATTATGATGACAAGCTAATGTTTTTGGTTTCTTTTGTGGTATTGAAATATAAATGAGAAATGGACTCTGTTTTCATGTTGCAAGATCTATGCATTCATGTCTCTAGCTTAAATCATCTTGATGATGCCATAGGCCGCACCCAATGTTAAAAGATAGAAGCAAGAAAGTATCCGATTCTATGTGATAAAGATATGTGCATTGATGTTTTTTTTAACTCCATTGTTTAGGATCATAATCTATTAGATATGTGAAAGCAATAGAAATTTACATAATTGTGTTTTATAATGTGTGCTATGGACAGGAAAAATGGATTATCACTTCCATGTATGCTGGGGTATCCTACCAGGCATGCTTTCTAGTGCTTCTGTCTACTCAATGTTTTTCTTTTGATATATCTGGAGAGGAAAGAACTATGTGAAACTAGCTAATGCCCTCTGCAAATTGGTTTTGTGTGAATGTTATGGTGTTTCGATAAAGCTGCTTTTGTGTGGCATAAATGGAGCTGCCTTCATGATGTAGTTCCATAGGCAGAGAGTAGGGTGTCTTTATAATGCATCTTCTGTGGGAATGGTGGCATGATGGTTGTTATTGGTAAAGAGAAGTCTCAGAGCTGCTTCGTAGGCTCTGTGAAGATGGCGCCACTCACTATGAATGCTCTGGTAACTGAAGTTCGCAAACCTCGGCACAGCACGCTAACCTTCTCTTATGCTTTGCTTGAACCAGTGAACAATGCCATTTTATTTCAATTGCGAAGGATCTGATTGAGCCTGGAGTCTGGTCTTAACTACATCCAGGGGATAGCGGCACACCCGGCTTGCAGTGCCAGCGGGTCCACCTGCAAGAAGTATGTGATTCTAAATCTCTCCTTGGCCATTCTTCTCAGCCAAGATCAAGTTGCTCTCTCATTTGCTTCTAGCAACATCCATCGGACTTCTGGTATTACTTCTGTCATGGGTTGTCGTCTGCAACCGGGGGCGGATTTTCACCGGTACAACAGGGCTGAGGATCAGGCTCCTGTTCCGCGATTCCTCCAAGAGCAACAGCTTTGATGAAGACGGAAATTTTGTACGGACAGCAGCTTGGAGGAGTGAAATTATGAATTGCAACACAATGCAAGAGCTAATAATGTAATGTGTTTGGTGAAATTTGTTAGATTATTTCATCAATATTATCTGAACGATTTCTCATAAATTTTTCTGGTCGTGAATTAGGACGTTATGGGGGTGATATCGCTTCATTAAATGTTGCTTAGCTATCACCTCATAACAAATGTCAATATGTAACCAATCATTTCTAACAAACTCTTATCTTAATCAAATGAACTAAAGTTTTATAATTAATTTTACGTATTGTGATGTAAACCATACTCGCCCCGTGCAATATGTAGGTCTCTTTTTTTCTTTTTTTTTTGCGGGAATATTAGGTTAATAGCTCAAGAACTTCTGGTTCTGAAATGTCTGCACATTATATGTCCTGCTCGATCGATGGCAAAACTTCAAATACAGTTAAATATTAATGGTGTTCTCTCATCTCTTCTTGGAGGACTTTTATTCTGAGACTACAAGGGCGTTTGGAAGTACTTATGAGCATGTCAAAGTAAGTAAATAAGACGAGTACAGGAGGAAAATTTTCTTCTTTTGCCGTTTTATTTACTTAAAAGATATACAAATATTTTCTCCCATCCAATGTCAAGATGGTTTTCCGTACTGGTTATCCAGTTACAAAAGTGATCCCACAGGCTTTCGCTTTTGTGTCTCTTTAAAATTGTAGACATGGTAAAATCTTAGTTGATTTAATTATTAGGGAGTCTCCGAACTTTCTATAAATAGAAAATGAAAGGCTTGTTATTCAACGATATAAGATGACTTATATGCTCATGTCAACCAATATTTATCTAGATCTATTCGAATTTTTTGTAAATAAATGGAGTGGATTGTAAAAAAAAATATAGATTTCTATACTTATAATTTTGATATGACAGTGGATTGCTCAGGATTCGAATCCGGAACTATTAAATAAGTAAAAACCCTTTAACCTTTTTTCTATTTGGAATTGTATTAGGTCTAATTCCTATTACTTTAGCTGGATTATTCGTAACTGCATATTTACAATACAGACGTGGTGATTAGTTGAACCTTTGATTAATTAATATCTCTTTTTCTAATTGACTTTCTCTACAAGAACCATTTTGATTCTTGTTTTTTAATGAGAGTTGTTTTTTCCCCCTTAAAAAATGTATTCTTTTTGCATTGAGAATGTAATTAGGTTCAAGGAAAAATTAAAATTTTGAGAAAATTCAAATACGACTTTTGTCAAAAGTAAAATTTTTTTAATATTTAAAAAAAAATACTTTTTAAAAGCCAAATCCAACGAGCCCACCCTAGTTTGGTCCGAGCTGGCCCTTGAAACAACTAGGCCGCCTATTATACAATGCAAAATTAGGCCGAAAGCCCAATCACATGTCGGCCCACTACGATTCTATCCTAAGGCGGTTGGTGAATTATATGGGTGAGTTGAAGAAAGACTCACATCAACCAAACACAAAAGGAAAGGGATTTCTATTACTATTTGCAGCAGAACGAAACAAAAAATAAAAGAAAAAAAAAAAAGAGAAAAAAAAAAGTGGCCACGAATGGCGTTGCTGTCCATCTCACTCTCTCTACCTTCTTCTTCTTCTCCTTCAGCCTCCTTAACAACATCAGCAACAGCATCAACCTCGTCATCTACTTGCAGCGGTCATGTTTCCGTCGGGCAGCCGCACGCCGTCGCTCTCGTGCCGTTTCCGTTCGGCCTTGCGCGAATGAACCACCAATTCACTCTCAGCTGTCAGTTGCGGCGTCAGGTTTCTCACGTTGTGTGCGTGGCTCCGGAGGAAGAGAGGATAACTCGCCGTTCCCCTCTTGATTTCCCTATCGTATGTTTTTCCTTTCTCTTTGTTTGACCTGTGCTTGTTTGTTCGATTCAAGGGCTCGTTTGAATTGGCTTTTAAAAGCGCTTTTAGCTGTGTTTTCCCGAGAAGTTAAAAATTTTGAGTCCTGAAAAAAAATTATATATATTTGAGCTTTTTTCTCGAGTCTCACCTTTTCCGGAAGTCAAGCCAAATAATTATTGCAAAAAGAATGTCTTTTTTTTAAGAAAAAGGTGCTTTTTTCCTTAAAAAAAAAAGCCAATCCAAACGGGATCTATATGCTCGTTTTATCTTGTTAGATGGGCCGGCTATATGAATTTAATGACACGACTCATTTTTATTTAGAGCGGTTTTCTTTGTTAGAAGTAGATTGATTCTTACTTGTAATAGTTCAATTGTGTCTTGATGGGAGTTTAGTTTGGAGATTAGTTCAATTTGAGCTTTTTTCGCAAATACTTGTCACAATAAAGAGGTGTTTCTGCATTAAAAAAAAAAGTATTTTTTTTTTTAATAAAAAAGCCAATTTGAAGGGACCTTAACTAATAACTTGGGTGTTTTGGTACTGGACCAACTTGGGGTTCCTTTCGATTTTTTTTTTAATTTTTTTTTGAAGTGTTTCTTTTGAAAGAAAGTACTTTTTTGAGAACTAAAATTTCTGGCTTCTGAACAAAAGAAGCTGAAATTTAGCTTTCTATGGAGTTTCAGTTTTTTTTTTTATTTTGAAATCTAATGCTAATACTTATTACACAAAAAGATGTGAAAAAAGAGCTTTTTTTTCATGAAAAGAGCCAACCCAAGCAGGCCCTTGATGTGCATACTAGCCAAATAATTGGTTTTCTTAAAAATTTTGGTCTCTCAAAAAACCAAGTAGAGAAGAGGAAAAATGGGATTACTGAAATGTAGTTCATTAGTTAAGCAACAAGAAGCCTTTTTTAATTCTTCAGTTGTGTCTGTGGCCCGAGGAAGGCATCAGTTGGAGTGGGGGGTTGTAAGGCTCTTTATTATTATGAATTATGGTAGGAGTCCACTCTTTGACTTGGTAGTGGGGTTTAAGTAATAATACACATATTTTAGACATACTTGATTTGATTGTTGTCTAAATATCTACTCTTCTAGATTATGGGTTTGTTAGAATACCGAGTAGAGAAGATGAAAACTGAAATTATTAAAATTGAGCTCATTAGTTAAGCAATAAGAAGCTTGATTTCCTTTTGTAATAATAGTTCAATTGTGTCTATGCCCCGAGGGGCAAGAGCATCATCTGGCAAATTGGCAAGAAATCTACTTTGGATTTTTGGACAAACTTGATACTTATTGCCTGATTAACTGGCCTTCTATTCTTTGATTTCTTGATTCTTAGAACCAAATTCATTGGCTGAGAAATATAGGAGTTTGATTTGCACTTGTAATAGCTCAATTATATGTCTTGCCGAAGATGCTGTGTCAAAACTGGGTGGCTGTAATGTGCTAGGGCAATACCAGACATGGTATGAGCATTATGATTTGGGAGTTGGTAACTTCGTGCCTAGTTAGATATTTGGCCGAGTTCAGCTATTTTTAAAGGGAAAAGACTTCTGCGAGTTCGGGATTCTTGTCTTGGGCATGGGTGCAGGTGTAAACTGTTGAAGGTTGTTATAGAGCCCGTTGCTTTTACTTAACAAGAGGGCGGTTGTGTTTTCCTACAGCAATACAAGACATCATATGAGCATGACTTAGAAGTTAGTTAATAATTGAGACTACTTGCGGCTTAGTTCACAGCTACTCTCAACATAAGACACTTGCAATTTTGAGATTCTGGGGTGTGTCAGTGGCTTTAAACTGTTGGAAGTTGATTGCTTATGCCATAATTGCATCTCACTGATGTTGTAGTTTAGACAGTCCTACAGGCACATTGATGTATCTAAATCCTGCTCAAGTCCCACTTGGCTTTATTGCAGTGGTGGTGTTGCCCAATGAAGAATAGAATTACTCTAGTATTATTGTTGCATATTGTGTTGGTCCCTATGGCCTGATCAACTGACGGGATATAACTGGGTGGTTATAGTGTTCCACGTTGGTATCAACACTTGTAGTGTTGTGTTAGTGCTTGGTGATAAGTTAGTTGTAGGAATTTTGCTAATAACTATGAATTTTGGGGCTTGGTCAATATTAGCTGAAAAACAGTTGTCATGTCTCTTCATGTATTATAATGTCAGTTGCTTGTACTATGATTATATCTCAGGTGATGTTGTTGGTTAGGAATTTAGATGGGTCTTGTCAGTGCATTGACTGGACTTGATCTTGTGCAAACACCCACTCGGCTTATCAGTTGATAGTGTTGTACGTGAAAAAGAGATTGCTTTTCTGCTGTTATTGCATATTGCTCTTATTTTGGTCATTACTGTAGTAGTGACCATTGTAAATGGTTTGGCTGTAAAGAAGCAGTTTATAATGCTTTTGCTCATTTCGAACACATTTTTGCAGGAGTGGGAGAGACCCAAGCCTGGGCGGAGGCCAGATATCTTTCCCCAATTTAGTCCAATGAAAACTCCATTACCGCCGCCATTGCCAGCAGATCCACCTGAAGAAGATGAGGAAGAAGAAGAGAAGAAAGAGGAGGAAGAAGAGGACCCTGAAAAAGAAAATCCAGACAACCCAGAGAAAAATAGTTAATTAGTTATCGCCATAGTTAATTATCGAGCTAATCATGGCTTCATACGAGTATGGATCTAATTGAGTACGTTTCTAGTTGAGAAATGAGCCATAAGCATCATGGTGGAGTTAAGTTTGTATGATACATATTTTTGTAGTGAACAACTGGTGATATTAGACGTGTTTTCTTATTACATTTTTGGTCGGCTTAATATTCTTTTGACCCTTGAGACGTGCAAATTTTGATATCTCCTGGGCTTCACAAGAACAAACTTGATCTTTCTTGTGCTTGTAGTTCCATTTCGATTAATGGAAGAAAACCTTTCTGAGCATTTCTAAATGAAACTCACTTCACCATCACAACATGAGTTCTGATGAACGCGTGCCGGGCGGTATATTGCTGTGTCTTACAGGGTGCGAGATAGCGTCTCTGATGGACTTTGCATAGGCGACGCTTGGATGAGAATTTTTTACTGTTTGTTGTGGGTTGTATATTAATACGTGTTCTCAAACTTCATCAATTGGAGAGGGAACACTGGCTTTCATGGCTGGAAATCATCATATCAAGTTATACAGTTGCAGTACTAATCTTAGCAGAATTGTGTACCTTTCTCTTTGTGATCTTAAAAGTTTCAGCTCAAAATCAAGACAAAGTCAAATGAACAGAAATTTCTACCCCAGTCATTATGTTATTAATGCAGTATTTGCATTGAGAGGTCCTGAATTCTTAGAGAACAAAATGATTTCCACGCAGCCAGCAGACTTGTATAGGTACTGCAAAGATTGTTCTGAAGTCAAGATCCAGAGAACTCAGTGAAATGGCTAGCAGACTTTATGGCAAACTCTATGAAATGGCTTGCAGAAAGAATGTAAATCTTCATTTCTTCTTTGTTTCATGTTATTGCATATGCCTCAACAACTGATAACCGAAGTTCGATCCCATGGGGTGCAGGTTTAACAAATAAATAATATATATAATATATATATATATATATATATATATATATATATAATATTATCAAACAGCTAGAGATGTTTATGTTCTAGGTTGTCTCAAATTGCATCCTAAGCCGATATATATATATAATATTATCAAACAGCTAGAGATGTTTATGTTCTAGGTTGTCTCAAATTGCATCCTAAGCCGAGCAAAAGGTGAATGCGCCAGATGGGTTGGTTAGCCAAACAATTTGATAAGGGCATGTAGTGTCTACTAATCAAATTGAGAAATTTTAAGAGTGACTAATATAACAAATTATTTATACAAATTGGTAACATCAAATTTATATTAAAATTTTATGCATGATACGGGTCACATACTATTAATATAGTATCTGGTAAAGTAAGAACAATAGAATTTCAATTGGCATATGTCACAATGTGATTAATCATCTCATGCCAACATGGGATAGCTTAATCAGCTTTCCTAATATATTCACTAACTAAAGGCTCGTTTGGATTGACTTTTTTTAACATTTTTTTTGAAAAGCTTAAAATTTTGGCTTTTAAAAAAAACTGTATTTGAGTTTTTTTTTTTCTCAAAATTTCAACTTTTTTGGAGACCAAATCAAGTAGTTATTGCAAAAGTAATATAATTTTTTTTTAGGAAAAAAAAGTAATTTTTTTTGAAAAAAAGCCAATCCAAATAGGCCCTAAAGCAAATATATGTTTATCTATTTATTTTATATGTCAAAACTTTTAAAAAACACTTTTTTAAGCTTCTCAAGAATACTTTGTTCAAATATTATTAAAAAAATATTTCTAAAATAAATTAATCCAACAAACTCTAATACAATTTATTCTTTTGTTAGATACACAATTTAAATATTAAATTTATACCAACATATGTAAATTTCTGAGGTTTTGAACTGCTAGTCGGATTCTCAAATTATAAATAGGATTTGTTGTATGTCTACTATAAAGAGTATTGGTTTTACCAAAAAAAGAAAAAGAGAAATCAATGAAAAATTCTTAAATCTGCTTCTCCTATACTTCTCATGGGATCCTTTTTACTTTCTCCTTTTAATTCTATAACATTAATCTTCTGTTTACATTTTTAAATTTTCTTTTTTCCTTTTCTCTTTTTAGTTAATTACGTGGCCTTCCTCTGTCTATATATAGACTTGTGAGGCATACAATTTCACGTACTCCACGCAAAAAGCGAACCGCGGGTCGGGTGAGAGTGAATTCGGGTCGTTAACGCTTCGTCGTTTACAGATCAAACCCTAACCCTAGCAAACTATCCAACCATGTCTTCCAAGCAAGGTATATATATGTGGCTTACATCTAAAAATACTGAAATTGAAAAGGTTTAATTCTCTGAATTTTATCCCCAAAATATTTTTTTTGAAATATTTGAACTTTATTGAATTCTTTTACTTGATTTATTTTTATCTGATCTTCTTTTGTGGGGGTTTGAATAGGTGGAAAAGCAAAGCCTTTGAAGCAACCAAAGGTTGAGAAGAAAGATTACGACGAGGTATAGGTCTTTCACTTTATTTTTTCTTTTTTAATTTAAACTTTTTGTTTTGTTGTAATCTTTTTTTTTTTTTGGTTAAAGCGTATGCGAACTTTGTGGTGCTTGGTATGAAGTAAAGAATATTTATGCTTACTGTTATCTCATTTTGTTTTCCTAATTGATGAATAAGAAAAAATTGAAAGAAATTTTGCTGCTGGAGTATTTTGTTTATTTCTATTTTGAAGTATATGAAACTATAAATATTTTAGGGTCAAGGGCAAATAGTGCCACGGTTTTCCTCAAAGTTACACAAAAGACCCTTTGATATCGTAGAAAGGCTTATAAGAATTTCGTAAAAGAGCCGTTGCCATCACCAGAGAATGAGAATGAGCCAGGGCCTTGTTGATCATAGGGGTTATTATGGCAGTACAAGTTTTAACATGTAACTAGAGCCGAGCAGAAGGGGTTCTTTTGCACTTACCCGATAATTTTATCATGTGCTGGACGTGTTGGTGATACATGATTGTTCTTATTTATCCCAAACTTTCTGCATTCTCTGATCAGCGTATCAGGTGGAAGCAATGGTTCTTATTAATAAAAATATAGTGTTGATTTTAAGGTGTATCAAATTTAGGAGGTGGAAGCGAAGGTTTTGTTTCTCTTAGTGTTTTTCTTCAATTGGAGAAATTTCTCGTTGTCTCGATAATGTGTTTTGCTTAATTGAATTGATTTTGGTTATTTCTATCTATTGAATATAAATTTGTTCCTTAACCTTTAAATGTCAGAATTATGCTCTTAGTGGAAGTTGGCTTAGAACATCATGAGGTGGTTCTGTGATATTGCAAATTGCGCTGCTACATTCTCAGAACTCATGCCCCTATCCTCCAAAAATCTCTCTGTTCTCTCACCCTCTCTTGTTTTTCCTTTTCATTTTCTAGCTTTTCCCCTTGTTTGGATTGCACAAATGGAGATATATAGAAGTCAGGTGAAAGAAGGGGGAAGAAAGGTGTTGGGGTGGGGGGACCACAAGGAGAGGGTTTCTTTGCTTGGATTGCAGAAAGAAAAAGGGAAGGATATTATGAATTTTTATTTGGATTGGATAAAGGAGGGGCAATTTTGAATGGGAAATTATTTATGTTGCCATGAGATAGGGAGGAACGAGAAAGATTTTTCTTAAGTTAACTATTCCTTTCCCTCCCAAAAAAAAAGACTCGAATTGTTAGGATTTTGAGTTGTTATTGAGGATTAATTTTGTGTAACACTTCTCTTCTTTTAAAATTCAATACAAACTGGATGATTCCTATCCCCTTCTCTTCCTTTCCTTTTCCTCTAAAACTAGTTTGTGCCCCAAGTGTTGCATGAAATTAAATAATGATGATAAAATGGTTTATTTGACAGGTACATATAGATCCTAATATTCTTTCACTCTTGTGAGAATGAAATATGAATATATTTTTGTAAAATTTAACTCTTAATGAAGTTTTCAATATTAATCATACTTTTTAATAAGAGATATGTAATAATTCAATGAAGCACTTAAATTCGGAAAAATAAAATTGTAAAAAGTATGGACAATAATAAAAAAGCCATGGACTTTTTTGAGGGAAAATGTTTCATGTAATCATGACATATGACATTGATTAGGGCATGTAGTCTACTTTATATGATATATAAATTGGCATCGAAACAAGTTATTAGAGCCAGATTGGGATGCATTCATGAGTCATTGGTCTTTCGTTGTACATGTCCAGTTTTTCTGTTATGGTCTGAATTGATTTCTTTTTGCAGAGTGACTTGGCCTATCTTCAGAAGAAAAAGGAAGAGGAAAAGGTAGGATGTTTTTCAGGTTGTTAGAGATATGATCTTATCATCTTAGCTTTTTTGGCATAGCCCTAATGATTATGATAATTTTTTCATGATTGGCAGGCCCTAAAGGAGCTTAAGGCGAAGGCATCATCAAAGGGGGCATTTGGAGGTTCTGGGCTGAAGAAAAGTGGAAAGAAATAAGGTCTCTTGTCTATTCGGAGAAGTTGAAACTCTTGTATCACTATTGCATATGTCTCAAGTGCTGCTTCCATTCTCGTTTACATTAAGTAGTATACTTGATGATTCTGTATGGCTAAATGAAATTTTCCAGTATTTGCTCTTTCTGAATATAATTTGGGGTACGCTTGTTTACTAATAATATAATTGTTTATGGCAAGACTTTGTGCATTTCCATCTTTCGACAACGATTGTTGTGGTTTTGGGGTAAATTGATGTTTGTCACCAGTTTGATGATCAACACTTTTTTTGGCCATCTTGATGGGGGTATTGGCACTTGTTTGCCGTAACTGGAAACTTAGGGTGGAACTAAATCGGGTCACATGATCCACAAAAGTGTGTATATATTACATTAGGGTCTTCTGTACTAAGTGTGTCAATGGGATGTTGCTGATTAGGGCATTTATTGAACTCATTCTGGCTTCATGCTGGTCCATTTTTGTCTTGGCAGAGAAAACTACATAAACATATGCTGGTCCATTTTTGTCTTGGCAGAGAAAACTTCATAAACATACTTTTGCAAAATCTTGAACTTGGTCAGGATTGTGGACAGAATGTAAGAAAGAGAATAAAATTTGGAGCATTCTTTGGTCGAATAAAATCTGGATGATTGACCACATTGTGATGAAGAAAAAAACCATGTTGCAGAAAAGAACATAGCCAGCAGCAACATGCCCCTTATCTGATTCTTTTTCCTTAATCTAACCGCATTTTGCATCAGGGTTCATTCTGAGGTAAGTTATCCTTGGACTGAAGCGCGAGCACTATAAGAAAACTGAAAGTTAAATAGAATATTAATACATTAAACCATACCATATATTGTTGGTTTGAGCTTTTAAGGGATATTGCATTTCCTGTATAGTGTATATATGGTGTACAAGGTGATCCCAAGAGACTAAAGCACTTAGATTTATCTAGCTTGCATCTCCGAAATCGTAACTGTGTTCAATGAAAAGTTTTTAGGCATAGCATTCGAGCTGGTTTCGATGGAACTCCTTCCGATGTAAAATGCTGGTTGCTTGGGAATGGAATTTGGTGGTGTGCCATTGCTTATCATCAGAACAACATCAGACATAGTAGGTCTATCCAATGGGTTTTCTTGAGCACACAAAAGACCAACATGTATGCATCTCAGAACTTCATCGATTTGATATGATTCAGCTATTTTTGGATCCATTACTTCCAATACTCTACCTTGGTTCCATAACTCCCACACCTGAAAAGTGAAAAACCTTAGCTTAGCTTACTGGTAATGTGGGAGCTACAGAAAAAGGCTTGGTTAGAGTTAAAGAAAGGTTAACAAACTCACCCATCCTATTAGGTTGAGGGGGCGTTCAAGGTGGTAAGAACTATTATTCTTTTTGCCACTAATGATCTCAAGTAATATCACCCCAAAGCTGAACACGTCTGACTTGATTGAGAATGTCCCTGCCATGGCATACTCGGGAGGCATATACCCACTGCATTTATTACTTACTAGTATTAATGCAATTGTTT
Source organism: Cordia subcordata (assembly GCA_028554755.1). Lineage (NCBI taxonomy): Eukaryota > Viridiplantae > Streptophyta > Magnoliopsida > Boraginales > Cordiaceae > Cordia > Cordia subcordata. The sequence continues at coordinate 11,831,656 of JAPTOF010000006.1, read as the reverse complement.
GGGGATGAGAATTTGTTAAAATAAGTGTTATAGTGAGAATGGTATGATTGCAAAGGTACTTACTATGTCCCGACAACTCTCCTGGTGTTTGCTTCAAATTCATCCTGCTCAAATATTCTAGCCAAGCCAAAATCTGATATCTTTGGAGTCCATTCATCATCAAGTAAAATATTACTAACTTTTAAATCTCTGTGGATGATTCTCAGTCTTGAATACTTATGAAGATAAAGAAGACCTTGAGCAATTCCCTGAATAATGTTCAACCGCTTATTCCATTCTAAGTAACTGCTAGTGGAAGGACCTGTAGGAGGAATAATGTAGTTATGGTTCCCCTGATGCGAATGAGAACCTATAGTTGAATTACAGCATCAAGTAGCCACTTTGTGGAAATCGAAACAATTCGATGCAAGTGTTGGAGAGAAAACTTACTAAATAGGAAAAAGTCCAAGCTTTTGTTGGGCATGTACTCATAGATCAGTATCTTCTCTTCTTCCTCGATGCAACAACCCAGAAGCTTAACTAAATTATTATGCTGGAGTTTAGCAATAAGTAAAATCTCATTCTTGAACTCTACAACTCCTTGCCCAGAGCTCCTTGAAAGTCTCTTTATTGCTACTAGTCGTCCATCAGGAAGCTTTCCCTAAAATGACGAAAATCTTTGTTAAAAAATCACCAAAAAAGTTTCAAACAAATGGTTTCACAAGAATCACCTTATAAACGGGTCCAAAACCACCCTCTCCCAGCTTATTTGCTACACAGAAATTGTCTGTTGCAGCTATTACGCTTTCAAAGCTAAAAACTTGTAGTTCATGGCCTCTCTTTTTGCTGCTAGATTTGGCAACCCCTGCAGCAACTCCTAGCTCAGTTAATATCCTCTGCTTGGCCTTGTAACCTGAATTAAACATGTCAGAGTATTTTGTAAACAGGCGCTTTCATTCCCGTGCGAAGAAATTTTATTTCAATTCTAGATGTCCGAGATATATAACCTCTTGACTTTATTTTCCATCTCCACAAGCATAGACAAGCAAGCAAGGAAATAAATGCAGCTCCGCCAACTGACATGATGATCCATTTTGCTAGCTTTCTCTCTGCATCGATTAGAAATCGTAGCAAGCTGGTTTAGTGAAATACTTGAAGAAATTTTTAACTTGTGAATCATGCTTGATGATAATTGATAACTAAGACAAGATTGCAGGTTTTTAAGAAATTAATAGGGTAAGATTTAACGTCTAACCTCTTTGTCTAACAAGGACAAAAATATCTCTACGTTGCGAGATGTCTCCGAGGAATTCCATCCCACCATCCCAAATTTCACAACCAGTTCCATTATCAGTTATTGAGGCATATGCAACGCAAGAGCAATTCGCATTACACTTCTCCTGACAATCAAAGAGACTTAGGTTATAGTTATTCTCAAATCTGTAGCTTTCACCAAGGATGTCGCCATTTTTCTGCTCAAACCAAAAATCGGCTTGTCTGCAATTAGGCAAGATTTGCTTCACACATCCTGCATCGCGTGAAAATTGGAAGTCACACGCACTGATTACTCCTGCTCCATCTCTTTCCAACATTATGCCAAATTTATTGATAGTATACTTTATCAAGGAGATATTCTGATCTACAGAATACATCAAGTACTTTTCATCCTCACTTGACACATAGCTAAACCTGATATTAATATTATCATCTCTAGGTAAACTAAGTGGGAGTGCATTGTCGAAAGTCCCATTGCGCCAGAGTCCACTTGTCCAGTAAACATCTCCTTGCCACCAGATAATCAGTTGACTTGTGCCGTTGGGGTCTCCACCTATAGTGAAAGACCCTGATCCAGGCACTGCATCACTTATCCGAGAAGTTAATGACCATCTATGCCCTGTTCTAAAATTGATCCCAAGCTTCATTCCAGGCAAGAGCGTATCAGTCGGGTAATCAAAGCTTTGCCATAGTGTTCTATTCACGGAACCATCCGAATTCAGCTCCCTTAGTACAAGATTTCCATTGTCTAGCAACGTGGCAATCGCGCTACCCACGGCTGGAACAGAGTTGAAAACAATAGCATTTGTTCCACCATAGGAGATTCTCAACGTGCCATTGAGGTCGATCATGAGTCTCCCGGATGCATCAGGGATAGGATTGTCACGGTTGGCTACCCAAACTGCACGTTTGTCATCCTCTGAGGATGCCACCTTCGGTGGTATGATATAAAATATCCCTAAATACCGGCTCTGCGACCCGACAGAGCTGAAGAACTTCAACCTGAACACGTTGTTTGCGGAGTCGAGGTGCTCCCAGTCCCTCAGCTCCTGTCCTTGTGAAACTGTGTCACCCAGTGTCTCATCAGAGCAACAATATGGAGTAATAAATGAAAAAAAGAAAAACAGCAGATTTACTATACTCAATCTGCAACCCATTCCAGAGATGACTTGCAGTAATTGAATTGAGTTGATCTTAATCTTTAGAGTTTATGAATATTCAAATTGCAATATCAGTCCAATTTGTAGGCAGCGTTGAACTTGACTTATCGGCTGGCTTTGACCTTTACTGATCATGTTTGGTTCATTTCAATTCAGGGTTTTGTTTTCGCCAAAGAGAGCCGCCTGATTTGACTCTATATGAGCCCAGACATACATTGCACAGGGTTCTTTCTTGGTATAAAAATACATATGCAGCACCATCTAGTGGGATATCTATTTGTTATACCCCAAGAGTAATACTATAAAACAAGTCATACGTATTCCCGGCTCTGTTTCTTATTCTTGTTTTGACTATTATTTCTTTTTTACCAATTTTTTAATTCATATGAAGTACAAGAGGCGGAGCCAGAAATTTAAAATTGGAGGGCTAAACTTAATTAAGAATATCAACAATATTAAATATTTTAATTGCAACAAAGTATAATATTGTTTAGCAAAAAGGCTCGTAAACTTATTATTCTAGGTCGCAACAAGTTGGATTCTATCTGAACTACTCATTTTCAAATGATATCCACATTGTTCACAAATATTTATTTTGCATTTCAAATTTTTTTTTATATGAAGGGAGCTTGACTGCAAGACTCACCCGTTGAGTAGGGACGAAAGTCAACCTTAGTGATCCGACGGTGCCGAGTGGAGAAAAAAGGAAAAGGTTATGGAAAAAAAAGTTAATTAATTAAGTTAATAAAGTTGGACTCGTCTAAATAAAAAAAAAAACCAATTGTCGTATTCTCATAAATGCAACAATATATTTTTTTTCTAATTTCCATGTAGAAAATAAAGTTATCTTTTCAAAAGTTAGGGTGATTAGGCACATGTATAATATCATGTTTATCCCTTGAAAATTTTGTTAAAGGTTCAAAAATACTAGAAAGAGTATTTTTTCATTTACAAAGTACATTTTTATATGAAAAATTCAACATTAATCTATAATTTGTATACACAAAATAAATTAATTTATATAAAAAATTTAAAATGCCTAACTAAAAGATAAATGGATTAAGCATTACTAGAATTTTATCTACTAAAATTAATTACCCATCCCTTATAAAAATTTGATCACTTAAATATCATTTTAAATAACTTAAGAACTCACTAAAATATCACAAGAATTCAAAGTTTCAAAACTAAAAAATAAAGAAAAAAATTACAATATATATTTAGAAGAAGTTACTCTTTTTGACGTTGTATTGGTGTCATATTTCAAAATATTTATCCACTAACAAAAAATTTTGGGGGGTGGGGGCCAAATAAAACAAGATGTTTTTCTATTTTTGCACTTCAATTAAGGGCGTGTTTGGATTGGCTTTTTTTGAGGAAAAAGCATTTTTTTTGTTGAAAAAGTTACGTTAAATTTGCAATAACTATTTGATTTGGCTTCCAAAAATGCTGAAACTCTGAAAAAAGCTCAAATACAGCTTTTTTCGAAGCCAAAATTTTTAGCTTATAAAAAAAATTATTTTTCAAAAATTGTTAAAAAAAGTACTTTTAAAAAAAGTTAATCCAAACGAGCCCTAAATTAGAACTTGGGAGGGGCCAGGCCGCCTTGGTCCCCCAGGCTCCGCCCATGTGTAGTAGTAGTACCTTCCCAAGATGAGAGTTCGTGTTGGATAGTTTGGAAATAATAATAGATGAAAAGTTGTGATTTTTCATAAGAAATTATCACTTTTCATTAAAAAGAAAAGTTATGATTTTTTGCAAGAAATCATCACTTTTCATAAGTTATGATTTTTAATAAGAACCGTTGGCATCTATAAACAGGAGAAGGTTTTTGCATTCTTAACATATTAAACTCATCTTTATTATAAGTTTCTGAATCCTCACTCTTCTTCTTCTCCTGTGATACCGTTTACAGTTAGACATTCGCTATTACAATTTTTTAAAGCGAAGTCTTCAAAAACCATTGTTTGCTGTCTTCAACAACGTCATCTTATCCTAGAAAGAATATCACATAAACATGACAATAATAGTGGGGAGATAATTTCTTTATAGAAAGCGGCATCCGCACCTTGAGGTTTTATTAGTTTTGTTCTTTGTAATTCACCATATCCACACATTAGTTCTAACAGTTCACGCTCTCTTGATGTGACAAGCGGTTGAAAAAATGCCAACTTTTCTTTTTTTGATTGAAAAATGCAAACTTATAATTTATTTTGTATGAAAAGTAAGAAAGTAAAACAAGAAAAAATAAAGAGAGAAAAGGAGATAGAAATAAGGGGGAAAAGATTGAAAAGAAAGTGCAATAAATAATTGTTTTTGTCTCTTAAATGAAAGAGATATATTTAATAATATTAGTAGCGAGGATCAAAAAATAAAATCATGTTTATAACAATTATAAAATATAGTTAGAAAGCAGCATTAACGAGCGAAAGGTCAAACACTTGGGTGTGCTTTTTTGCCGAGATCAAGCAAGGTGGTGGTGCAAATAAGGGTATACATGGTTTGATTTGGTTTGATTTTGATCATATTTTAAAATAATTAAAATCAATTGGTTTATATTTGAAAAAAATTAATTGGTTTTTCTTACCATGTATATAATCAAACTAAACCAAAATTTCAATTTTCTTAAATAATTAAAAAACTCAAATTTTATAATAAAATTTGAAAGAAACAAACTCGATTTACTATCTATATTACAAAATTAATGTCCTAAGATTTTACCATTAAAATAAAACACAAGTACAACTATGACTTGGTGGTTAAAGTTTGTAAATATAGTCTTGAAGTTAAGAGTACGACTATTAAAATACATAAAATTTGGAATGAATATATACATAAAATTAAGGATAAAAATAGTTCCATTTAGTTTGAGATCTATTTTAAACCAAACTATTGAAATTAACCAATTGGTTTTAACCATGTAAAATAATTAAATCAACCTTAATTTTTGGTTAATTTGGGCTGGATTGGTTGGTTTAACCAACCTGTGTTTACTCCTAGGCGCAAGATACTAGTATAACACCTATGTCACATCATTGTATGCGTTTTCTAATGATTAGAATCAATGTGTAATTGGCCTAAGAGCGTGTTTGATTTGATTTTCAAATTGGTCAAATTTCTTTAAAATTTTAGTAGATGTGTTTGTTTTAATAAAAAAAAAAATAGGTACCCTTTTAAGTGGTTTTAGGGTTCGTCTAGATTAGCTTTTTCTAAACGTATTTTATTTTAATACCTTTTGAAAAAATTACTTTTTTTAAGAAGGAAAAAATTACTTTTTTTAAGAAGCTAAAAATTATGACTTCAAAAAAAGCTCAAATATAACTTTTTTAAAGAAAAAAATAGTGTTTTTCTCTTAAATAAAAAAAAAAGTGAACCCAAACAAGCCTATAAATTGAAAAATAAAAAGTTCTTCTACCCTGCTTCTTCTTTTTATAGCTTTAAATATTTTGGAAAAAAATGTTTGACTAAACCATTTATTACCTTATCCTCACCATTTTATCTTTATCACTAAATCATCTTAGTCATTTATGTTATACTTATCCTTTGTATTTGTTACTATTTTTTGTTTAATAAATTATTATACACTCTCATTATATTATGATGTTAACTAAATTATTAAATTATAACATTTTGATAATATATTTTTAAAAAATAAATAACTAACTATATTTATATTGTGTTTTGACCGGTATTTTATTTTCGTGTCCTTTATTGGTATTTTAACATTAAAGTTACTTTTCAACACACTTTACTGAATATGTAAATAATTATTTTTATAATTACAGCTTTATTCAACATGTGATTATTTAAAGTTAAAAAAATAAAGAAAAGAAGTCACTTCAGATGGAGTGTATCATCTCATTTTACATTAATTCTACGTGAGATAAATTTATTACTAGCCTGCCACCACATTAAGTCTAATCAATTGGCCCAAAATCCTTAAACTCGTGATGATAGTAGTAGTGAACCCAAGCATTATAAAGTGTACACAAATCTCACACAGAACTAATGTGGCAGGGTGTTATATTAACAGACTCACCCATCCTATTAGGTTGAGAAGGTGTTCAAGATTCTTTTTGCCACTAGCAATCTCAATTAACAACACTCCAAAGCTAAAGACATTTGACTTGATTGAGAATGTGCCCACCATAGCAGATTCATGAGGCATATAACCACTGCATGTATTATTTACTAGTATTAATGTGTGTTGGGGAAAAACATGCAAACACGAAGAATACGAGAAGAAATAACGGATACAAGAAATTACGTGGTTCGGCTTTGAAGCCTACGTTCACGGGCAACAGAGAATAATTATATTACTGATCACGAATGCTACAAGGCTAACACTTTGGTTTCTCTCTTACCCCACATACCACAAGAGGTATGAACCTAAGGCCCTTAATATAATGTCTAGCCCCTATTTATAGTACATAAGTATCCTAATCCATATTCTACAAGGATAAGGAAACAGTATACTACTAGGAAAAGTAAACAGTATACTACAAGGAAAAGGATACATATTAATTATATAATACGGGCCACATTCAACAAATCTCCACCTTGGCATGTATTCGCTCTAATCAACATACCATCATCCCTGCTGCCAACTACCCCTAAGGGCTCACTGCTCCACACCGCTAATAGCAACCAAATCCAAACAATGCTTGAACTTGCTGACTGGAACCACCTTAGTCATCATATCTGCTGGATTCTCATGGGTAGAAATCTTCTGCACCGATATGATTCCTTGTGATATAATATCTCTGATAAAATGATATCTGATATCAATGTGTTTAGTTCTCTCATGATACATCTGATTCTTCATCAGATGGATTGCACTCTGGCTATCACAAAAGACTGTGCTTGTATCTTGCTGCAGTCCAAGATCACGAACCAGGCCTTGTAACCACATGGCCTCCTTCACAGCTTCTACAATTGCCATGTACTCCGCTTCAGTAGTCGACAATGCCACGATGGCGTAATGTCGCTTTCAACCGATAGCACATCCGAGAGAGTAAACACATAACCCGTCGAGATCTTCTCTTATCAAGGTCACCCGCAAAGTCCGAATCACAATAACCCACCAACCTCGCGCAATCTCGGTCATCTTGCTAAATAGCAATCCTATATTCGCAGTGCCACGCAAATATCTCATTATCCATTTCACCGCTTCCCAGTGTGTTTTCCCAGGTGATGCCATATACCTGCTCACAACACTAACTGCATGTGAAATATCAGGACGAGTGCACACCATAGCATACATCAAGCTACCAACAGCACTCGAGTATGGAACATGAGACATATGCTCCACCTCCTTCTCAGTTTTAGGTAACAAATCTGCAGACAATTTGAAGTGAGCAGCAAGCGGCACACTCACAGGCTTAGCTTTAAGCATCCCGAAACGCTCCAAAGACCTTCTCAATATAACTTTGTTGAGACAAGAATAGCTTCAGCGTTTCTATATCTGTGAATCTCCATGCCAAGAATCTTCTTTCTTTGCTCCAAGATCCTTCATCTCAAACTCATCACCTAGTCGCTTCTTTAATTTGTCGATTGCGGACATGCTTTTAGCGACAATAAGCATATCATCGACATACAACAAAGAAATACACAAACGAACCATCTGGAAGCTTCTTGAGATATACACACCGTCGTAAGCGCTCCTTGTGTATCCAAAGACTTACCATGAATGTGTCAAATCTCTTGTACCATTGCCGAGGTGATCGCTTCAACCCATACAAGGATTTCTTGGTTTGCAAACGTGGTTCTCCTTACCAGGAACTACATACCCTTCCGGCTGACTCATGTAAATTTGCTCTTCAAGATCACCATGCAAAAACGCTGTTTTTACATCTAGCTGCTCAAGCTCTAAGTCATGAAGAGCAACCAAGGCAAGTAAAACCCTGATGGAAGTATGCTTCACAACTGGAGAGAACACTTCGTTGAAGTCAACACCCTCCCTTTGTGTATAGCCTTTTGCCACAAACCGTGCCTTGTATCGAGGACCTTCAACCCCTGGAGTACCTTCCTTTTTCTTGTAAACCCATTTCCAACCAACAACTCGCTGTCCCTTAGGCAATTCAACAAGCTCCCATGTTTGATTCTTATAAAGAGACTCAATCTCCTCACTCATGGCACCCACCCACTGAGCAGAATCTTTCCCAGATATGGCCTCTTTGTATGAATTCGGCTCATGTCCTTCAATTATTTCGGCAACAGTCAAAGCATAAGCAACAAGATCAGCGTATCCATACCTTTGAGGCTCTCTAATCTGTCTCCTTTCTCGCCCAGTGGCAATATTGTACTTCTGTTGTTCAAGCACATTTTGATCATGTGCCTCAGTTGGTTGAGTCGGCTGAATTTGACTGCTACTATTGCTAGATTGAACATTTGGTACATCAGAAAATACCTCCACCTGCTCTTTGACACCGTGGTCTAAATCAGCTACCGCTTTCTCCTTTTCTTGGTCTAATAAAGCAGACTCATTGAACGTGACATCCTCGATGAGGAAACACGAGACTTTGGATCTGCACCACAACCTGTAACCTTTCCTCTCGGACGCATAGCCTAGAAATATGCATTTCTTTGCCCTCCGCAACTTGCCATCCTTCACGTGAGTGTATGCAGGCAACCGAACACCTCAATCAAGAGTAGTCGAGGCTTACGGACCATAACTCAAAAGGAGTTTTCAATTCAATAGCTTTAGATGGAGACCTATTCACCAAGTAGCATGCCGTATTGACGGCTTCAGCCCAAAAGTCTGGACTCAAACCAGATTGGGAGAGCATATAACGAGCTCTCTCCACCAGAGTTCTATTCATGCGTTCTGTAACTCCATTCTGTTGTGGTGTCCCTACACATGTGCGGTGTCTCACAATGCCATGTTTCTTGCAGAACTCATCAAACTCTTTGTTGCAATATTCCAACCCATTGTCACCCTAAGACGCTTAATTTGTTTACCAGTCTGCTTCTCAATCAACGTCTTCCACTCGACAAATGTTGGAAACGCCTCATCTTTAGTTTTTAAGAAGTATACCCACACCATCCGAGAGTATGCATCAATAAAAGTGATGTAATACCTGGCACCTTTCTTGGAAGAAACTTTATTAGGACCCCAAAGATCAGAATGAATATAATCAAGTGTGCCTTTGGTGTTCTCCTGCCCCTTACTGAACTTCATCCTGGTTTGCTTTCCAAAGACACAATGCTCGCAGAATTCAAGCTTTCTAGTTCTTTGTCCACAAAGCAAATCCCTCTTGCTCAGCTCGGTCAGTCCCCTCTTACTCATATGGCCCAACCTTTTGTGCCATAATCACAGAGTGTCATTATCACTCTCCTCGGATGTAACAACCGCAACACTGTGAATCGTACTACCTTGAAGGACATATAGGCCGCTAGTCAAGTTCCCTTTCAAGAGCACAATTGCACCTTTGGTCACCTTTAAGACACCATTCTTACTTCGGAATTTGTATCCATGAGAATCCAAACGCCCAAGAGAAATCAAGTTTTTCTTCAGCTCCAGTAAATGCCAACACTCGAGAGATCTTGTAATACCATCAAACATCTTGATATTTACGATGCCCATTCCCTCCACCTTTAACGAAAGATCATTGCCTAGAAAGACTTTCCCTTCTCTTTTGGAATAAGAAGAGAACCAGTCACGCCTAGGACACATATGGAATGTTGCACCAGTATCAAGAATCCATTGGCTTTGCCACTGTGATCCACTCACAGTCAAAACTTCTCCGGTACTACTCGAGTTATCTCCATCACTGTCAGCACTCTCTACCACATTTGCTGAATTCTCCACCTTTTTCTTTCCTTTTCTCAGTCTTGGACATTCTTTCTTAATGTGACCTTTTTCGCCACACTCGAAACAAATGAGCTTCCTTGCTCTTGATTTTGACCTTGACTTGCTTTGCTTTCTACCCAAGATCCCCTCTATTCTCCGATCTCCTCTACTCACTAAACCTTCCCCGTGAACTTCTTCCCTATGTCCCGGAATATGTGTTTGAAGATCCTTCGATTTTAATGAAGTAATCACATATTCAAAAGTAATTTTATCCCTCCCGTACAACATAGTGTCCACAAAGTTCATATATGAAGGCGATAAGGAGCATAATACGATCATAGCTTGATCTTCGTCATCAATTTTAACACCCACATCCTTCAAAGCAATAAAACAAGAGGTAAACTCATCAAGGTGTTGTCTTAGTGAGGTACCTTCTTTCATTCTAAGATGATACAATCGCTTATTCAAGTAGAGGCGATTTGTGAGAGATTTAGATGCATACAATTCCACCAAAGTATTCCAAGCCTCAACTGCTGTCATTTTCTCAGCAATCTCCAGCAATACTTCATTTGTCACGGACATATGTATTGCACTCAAGGCTTTCGCTTCGAGTTCTTCTCTCGTTGCTGGTTCTATCTTTTCTGGGATCACTCCTTCAATGACTTTCCAAAGTCCCTGCATTGTCATAAATGCCTTGAATCTGATCCTCCAAAGACTGAAACTCATTCTCCCGTCAAACTTCTCGATTTCAAACTTTTCACCTGTGGAAGACATCTTCGTTTGCTCAAAACTCACACTTTGGGATGGAATTTGGCTCAATGGATCGTAAAAACGGATTCAGCACGTCGAAAAACCTTAGGAACACCCCTGGTCAACTTTGGTCAACACCGGTCAAAGTCAACACCGTCCCTAAACACGTACTTCAAAGCAGAATCTGGAAAAACAGAGCCCAAAAATGGACTCAGCACGTCGAAAAACGTGGGGTAAGGCTTTGGTCAAACTCGGTCAATCCTTGGTCAATGGTCAACGGTCAAAGTCAACCCGGTCAAACCCTGGTCAACGCCGGTCAAAGGTCAAAACAGTTTTTTTTTGTTTTTGTTTCAGGACTAAATCTAAGCCCAAATAAAAATTTCTTTTTTATTCTTTTGGCCTAAACTAAGCCCAAACCCAAAAAAGAAATTTATTATTTTTCTGGCCTAGAACCCAAGCCCAACAAAAAATTAATTAACCTAAGACCCAAGGCCTAGCCAAAATTGGACAAGGCCACTACCCAAGCCCGATCCAAATAAACCCAAAGACCCAAAGCCTACAAACCCTAAACCTGCTTTACAAACTTGAATCAATTTCCAAAAAATAATACCTGAATACCAAAAACTAACCTCAAGAGCACGCGAACTCTATCTTCTTCGCTTGTTCTTCAAACCCAAACACGAACCAGGACCCGCCGATGCAAGCTTCCACTCCAACCACCAACGCTCAACGTAAAGACCGAGCACTCCTCGCCGAACAAAGAACTTTGTTTAGTTAGGCACCGTTTGGTTTGAGAAATTTTGGTTTCACAGTGAGTTTTGATTTTTCCTTTTTCCCTTAAGCAGCGGAATATATCTAAGCTCTGATACCAGTTTGTTGGGGAAAAACATGCAAACACGAAGAATACGAGAAGAAATAACGGACACAAGAAATTACGTGGTTCGGCTTTGAAGCCTACGTCCACGGGCAACAGAGAATAATTATATTACTGATCACGAATGCTACAAGGCTAACACTTTGGTTTCTCTCTTACCCCACATACCACAAGAGGTATGAACCTAAGGCCCTTAATATAATGTCTAGCCTCTATTTATAGTACATAAGTATCCTAATCCGTATTATACAAGGATAAGGAAATAGTATACTACTAGGAAAAGTAAACAGTATACTACAAGGAAAATGACACATATTAATTATATAATACGGGCCACATTCAACAATGTGATTATTGAGGGATGAAGATTTGTTAAAATAAGTGGATTGCAAAAGCACTTGCTATGTTTCAACGACTCTCTTGGTGTTTGCTTCAGATTCCTCCAGCTCGAATATTTTAGCCAAGCCAAAGTCCGATATCTTTGGATTCCATTCATTGCCAACTAAAATATTACTAGCTTTTAAATCTCTAGAATGATTTTGTCTTGAATACTTATGAAGATAAAGAAGATCTCCAGCAATCCCCTCAATAATGCTCAACCTCTTATTCCATTCTAAGAAACTCCCACTAGAAGGACCTGTGGGAGGAATATTAGTTATGGTCTCCTAATGCGAATGAGAAGCATATAGTTGACTTACAGTATCAAGTAGCTATTTTTGTGGAAATTGAAAAAATTCGGTGAAAGTGTTGGAGAAAACTTGCTAAACAGGAAAAAAGATCCAAGCTTTTGTTGGGCATGTATTCATAGATTAGTATCTTTTCTTCTTCCTCAATGCAACAACCTAGAAGCTTAACTAGCTTATTATGCTGGAGTTTAGCAACAAGTAAAATCTCATTCTTGAACTCCACAACTCCTTGCCTTAAACTCGTTGAAAGTCTCTTTATTGCTGCTAGTCCATCAGGAAGCTTGCCCTAAAATGATGAAATTTTGTTAAAATCACCACAAAAATTTCAAGTAGATAATTTTACAATAATCACCTTATAAACAGGTCCAAAACCAACCTCGACTAGCTTATTTGCTATACAGAAAATTGTCTGTTGCAGCTATTATGCTTTCAAAGCTAAAAACTTATAGTTCATGGCCTCTTTTTGGCTACTAGATTTGGCAACCCCTGTAGCAACTGCTAGCTCAGATAATATCCTCTGCTTTGCTTTATAACCTGAATAAAACATGTGAGAGTATTTGCAAAAAGGATGGGAATTGTAAGAGATAGAAAAAGATACAAAATTCTATATCTATATAGAATCTATATTTTTTATACGGTAAATTACTTAATCGGTCTCTTATTTTTATTGTCAAAGATTTTGGTCTCTTGTCTTTTAAACAGAACATTTTGGTCCCTTCTCTTATAGAAGACGGGCACTGTTAGTCCCTATTCTACTTTCACATTAAATTTTTTAAAAGAAGCACATGAAGTGCACCTAAAGAGCACAGGGGTCGACTTTTACATGAATAAGCAAGGCAAATATGTCTTTTTTGAAACTTATCCCATTAAAACCCAATTCTACCTCCCACTCGATCAAAAAAATATTAAAATGGAGGGTATTTTACTAGAGAAACAAAGAATATTTTCACCCTTGTCCTGGAACGCTCTTCTCAAGAATAATTTCCTTTAGGGCATGTCATTTTTGGGCATTTTTTTATTTGGTACGAGGAGGTGGATTTTAATAAGTTAAGTTTGAAAAAAATATATATATTTTTGTTGCAAATTCATGTAAAAAAATTGAGCCATGTGCGCTTCATATGCTTATTTTGTAAAAGATTTGATGAAAAATTGGTTAGGGAGTAAGAATGTCTTTTTTTGTAAAATGAAAAATCAAAATGTTCCTTTTCCAAAATAAGAGATCAAAATGTTTTTCATAACAAACATAAGGGACCAACGAGGAAATTCACCCCTTTTTATTTAAATTACATATGTGAGATGAGAGGAAATTCGTATTTACTCCCGTGAGAAGAAATTTTATTTCAATTCCAGATGCCCAAGAAATATCACCACTCAACTTTATTTTCCATCTCCAAAAGCATGGACAACCATGCAAGGATATAAACGTGGCTCCACCAACTGACATGATGATCCATTTCCATAGCTTTTTCTCTGCATCAATTGAGAATCATAGGAAGGTGGAAGGTTTATTTTAGATCGATCTTTTTATCATGTTACTTGGTTGTGAACTATAGCCACATCTCTAGTTCTGTAACATAATACTATAGGAAGCAGTAGCTGAGCTCATACTTGAGATGCAACAAAATTAGAGTTTGATTATTTGTACCATCAAAAATCTGCTATTGGTGAAATACTTGCAGAAATTTGTAACATGTGAATCATGCTTGATGACAATTGATAACTACCATAAAGCACAAGCGTTTTCAGAAATTGATAGGATAAGACTTAGACAGTGATTGATATAGGGGAATGGGTTAGGAATAGAATGACATTCCTCTTTATATTTTGATTCCCATGATTGGTAAGAAGTAATTAACAAAGTAATCTCATTTTCAAGAGAATGCCATTCCCATAAACATGAGAATAGTTATTCTTGCCAAAATATATGAGAACGGCCCATTCCCATGTTCACAGGAACAGAATTTTTTATGAAATAACTAAAATATCTTTTCAAAAATTAAGATATATTACAAAGTTAGGCTTTTATAAAAAAAAATTAAAATTTAAAATAAAATAAAATAAAAATTAAAAATAACAACTAGAGAATAAAGTATAAAAATAAACATAAAAATAATGATAAATAATAAAAAAATTCCAAACTAATTCAAAATAAAAATAAAAAGTTGACTAGAATATCTTCTTCTACTTATCAAAACTTCGATTCGAATTTGGGGTTAAGAATATGTGTGCTCCTTGTCTAAATCTTGACATAATCTGAGTGTAAGCTAGCTACTTGTTAAATGTAATGTTATCTTAGCACACACACATATAATCATCATTATTATTATTAAAGGTATTAATATAGATATCTTCTATAATATTATTAGTATTACTAGTATTTAGTAATATTTTATTGTTATATTATTATTATTATTATTATTATAACATAAGGATAATCCTGTCATTTTATATAAATAATTCCCAACAATATTATAATATACTAACTAACACACATGAATTTGAAATCAGTACATACATTCCTATCCTCATTCCTAATCATACCAAGCATGACATTTTCATTCCCAATCCTATTCCATTGCTTAGTTCATTTCATTCTTGTCCAAATTAATTCCAACATACCAATTGCCACTTAGCGTTTAACCTTTACTTGTAACAAGAACAGAAAAAGCTCATTCGACCATCCCAAATTTCACAACCAATTCCATCATCAGTTATTGAGGCACGTGCAATGCAAGAGCAAATTCAAGATACACCTTCTCTGACAATCAAAGAGACTCAGGTTATGGTTATCTTCAAATGTGTAACTTTCACCAAAGATGATGCCATTTCTCTGCTCAAACCAATCATCAGCTTTTCTACAGTTAAGCAAGATCTCTTTTACACATCTGGCATCAGATTCTCCCGGGAGTACACATGCACTAATTCTGCTCCTCCATCTCCTCACAAGATTACGCCACGTTGACCAATATTGTATACTATTTTTGAGATATTTGAGTCTACTGAATATGTCAAGTACTTTTTATCCTTACTTAAAACATAGCTAGACCTGATATTAGTATCATAATTCGTAGGTACACTAAGTGAAGATGCATTGTTGAAAGTCTCATATTTCTTTGCCACCAGATAATTAGTTGATTTGTTCCATTGAGGTCTCCACCTACACTGAAAAGATCCTAATCCAGGTCTTGTATCACTTATCTAAGAAGTTATAATGACCACCTCCTATGTCTTGTTCTGTAACATAAATGCACGGTACATAATTTGCCTAAATACCGGCTCTTATTTCTCTATTCCAAATTTTCAAGAAATGTCACTTCTCGACTTTACTTTCCATCTTCGAAAGCATAGACAACCAAGCAAAGATATAAACATGGCTTCAGCAATTGACATGATAATCCATTTTCCTAGCTTTTCCTTTTTTTAAAAAAAAAAATCACAGGAATGTGGAAGGTTTATATTAGATTAATATTTTTTTTTAATGTTACTTGGTTGTGAATTATGGCCACACCGCAGCTCTGTAACATAAATGAGACATTCTCATTTCATACAAAAAAAACAGACATTGTTAGAGATTATTTGGATTGGTTTTTTTTTTTTAAGAAAAAACACTTTTTTTTTTTGAAAAAATTACATTAAATTTACAATAACTATTTGATTTAATTTGAAAAAAAGCTAAAACTCTGAAAAAAAACTCAAATACAACTTTTTTTTAGAAGCCAGAATTTTCAACTTCTAAAAAATTGTTTTTCAAAAGTTGTTAAGAAAAATACTTTTGAAAAAAGCCAATCCAAATGAGCCCTTAGTCCTTTTTCTACTTTCCGTCAAAACTTTTAATGGAATTAGCACGTGAAGTGCACGAGGCTTGAGTTTTACATAATAAGCAATGCAAATACATCTTTTTTGAAACTTAACCCATTAAAATGCATCTCCCCCTCCTGTTTGGGCCAAAAGTTGTCAGGATCCAAGAAGGTCCATATTATGTTTAGTCCGAAACCCAATTTGTTGAGCCATGTATTGAAAAGGCTAGGGTTAAGGCCCAGACTCTTAGCATGTGTTGCTCGCTCTATGTTTCTAGAGTATTGGAATGTGACTATAATTAGGGATGAGCTTGGTCTCCTTCAAAGATATGCACAAAGAAAGATATACGTGATCTAAATACGATATAGCTGAGCATAGTAGCTGGCAGAGACTCATTACAACACGATCAGGAAGGAACCTAAAACGAAAAAGGACTCTTCCACCCAAGGAACTATAAAAGTACCGCTCGCCAGAGGAGGTAAGACAGACATAAAATACCAATATATTCATATTCGTGGTTCGTCCATAACCCGTCGTGTAACAATTCATCGTTTTATCTAAAACTCAACGCTGACTTAAGCGTCAGAGTACCTTTGGCCGGCACCACACCGGTGTCAAGGGTTACGTCGCTCACCTTTCCTCTTGGTCTTGCAGGTTATCGGAGCCCCAGTCAACCTTTGTACGTGATTGTAGAATTCATCCTCTACAATTTGGCGCCCACCGTGGGGCCTCGATAATCGGGCGCTGTGACTAAGAGCGATACGTTTGCGCTTAACCAACAACCCCCATGACGTCCAATCCTGGTATTAGTGCTAATGAAGGTAGCAATATGCCAACCATCTTGGTGAAGATAATGGCTTATGAAGAGAAACTGGCAACGTATGAGAACGAGTGCGGTACGGCAGGAGAACCTAGATCTGGTCAATGTCCTTTTGGCGAACGAGACACCCCGAGACAAAGGAAAAGCCGTGATGATTGAGTTGATGGACCCGATGCAATCATTAGACTCCATACCCTATCAGACTCTAGAGGTGGAGTCCTGTCAGCCGCAGCCAACGCAGCCATACCAACAACTACTATTGTAACCAGCGTCAATGCAACTGGCCCTTCAAGCTCATAAAAAGTGCCAGGGGAACATTTGCCTTCCTCATAGGATAGGTCACACCTTGATGTACTCAGGCGATTTGCTAAATTGGAATCCCTGATCAAAGGATTCCGGGGGTACCAGTACCTATTAAAAGAAACACCGCTGAGAGCTATGCAGAGTCTCTTTTGTAGAGGCCATTGTGATGGAAGACCATGGATACACAAGGTGAAGGCTGTCCCATCTACCTATCATCAAGTGATAAAGTTCTCCACAAGGTGCGGATTCAGAGAGATTAGAGGCCAAAGCACTGAAGTGGTCATCCCGATCGTAGTAAAACCAACTACCTTTCAAGTTGGACAAACATTTGAGAAAAGGGATAACCAAATGTCTCATTATCAACAAGACATCCTAGACAGAAGGAAAAAAACGAGCTCATAACAGAGCTTGTCAGTAGGATATCTTGCAACGTTATAGCAAGAATAATACAGTCAGACAGTTCAAAGAGCAACCAACTTTATAGCAACCAACTACAGAGGACCTTACATAGTCACTAGGATGGTTGGACAAGGGGCACACCAACTGCGTACCAAAGTCACGAGGATGTGTGCAACAAGTGGAACTCCATTTAGCGTGAAAGGTACTGCCTCTATTAATGGTTAAATTACAGCTTAATTTTGATAAGCAGAGTATACGACTTCCATAATTGTTTTGAACTCTTAGTGCTAGGCCCATAGGGGGTTTCAATTAATTGCTCTGGTAGAATTTTGAATTCGTGTCAGCCAAAAACCCTACTTGTTATATGTTTGAACTTAGTAGATAGTTTACATAGTTAAGTTGCTTCCACAATAATCAAATTATAGCAAAGATCCAAAAGCCATTATCTCATAACTAAGCTGCATTACGCATAAAGCTCTACTCATACAATAAGCTTATCTTGCTTGTTATACGTAAGCTCTTGGCTCATGCAATTGGCTTACTTATCCCCTCATATTTCATGAGATTTTCTTGCTCACGACCAGGCTTGTATGCCTTCACACATTGTACAGGCACTGCTCAACCTTCTGCATATGCAACTCTCAAATGCCACATCACTTATGTATAAGAACATACCTACACAGCATCATCTTCGTCTAGATGACACAGTTCATACCCACACAGCGTCACTTTTGTCTATGTGACATAAAACATGCCTAAGAGGCATCGCCTTTGTCTACGTGACACGATTTATGCCTATGCGGCATCACCTTTTGTACATGCCTACGTGGCATCACCTTTGTCTAGGGACACGATTTATGCCTACGCGGCGCCACTTTTGTCTACGCGACGCAAAACATGCCTACATGACATCGTCTTTGTCTACATGACATAGTTTATGCCTACGAGACATCACTTTTCTCTATACGACGCAAAACATGCCTACGCAGCGTCACCGTTGTCTACACGATACAATTCATGCCTATGTGGCATCACTTTTGTCTATGTGACACATTTTATACCTGGGCGGCATAACATACACTGCATGTATCTACATGACAGATAAATTTGTCCATTAAATTTTAATGCTGAATAAGTCCATACACTACCAAATATGTCCAAGAAATATTAGATATACCAACTTAGCTTCAAACATGATTATGAGACAACTACATTTAAGTATTCTCTTTTATAAGACTTACTAAGAGAAAACCCACAGAATCCCTTACTTATACTTCTTGTCAAGGTGAGCTCTCTAATCTACCTTATCAATGTGTAACTCATAAAAACCTTGTCTTAACTTCTGACATACCCATGTGCCAAGAATGACCTGGGTAAAATATCGTACAAAGGACTGTGTGGTCTTTGTTTACCTCTAGCAAAGGAAAAGATTACGAAGCCTCTAGATTACTACTAAGACCAACTATCACGTAGGAAGGTGTTCAACTCATATCAAAGGGTTAGAAGACATGTCATATCTTCCAATACTATTCGTTGAAAGTCTTGTCTATTTGAGTATTCAGCTTTCCTCAGTGATGGTTACATGCGAATAGTAATAATTACTAAATGAAATGTAGTGTCAGACATTCCATCAGCTTTCCTCAGTGATGGTTACATGCGAATAGTAATAATTACTAAATGAAATGTAGTGTTAGACATTCCATCATCCCAAAGGTAGTTTACTTCTTTGAATATGTTGAATCGCTTGCTTGTGGGTAAGGTGCTTAATTACTTCTTATATATGGCCAACAACTTGTATGATAGTTGCCCTGTGAATCTAGTCCTGATAAATTAAAATACCTACTAGAAGGGTAGAAGTGCATGCACACACCCCTACATATATTAGCATCTTAGGGCTTACTTAGTCCTTACACAATAAACAAATGTTAGCACATAAGTATCTTATGCAAGCTCTAGTTTGTCTATGTATTACGTGAGTTCCAGCTTGCCTACACATTACATGAGCATTGGCTTGCACGCATATTAAATATGTTCCAAGTTGTAAGCGTGCTGCACGAACCCCAGCTTGTTTCCCATGACATGAGTTTCAACTCTCTCGTGCATTACACAGGCTCTACCTCGCCTATATATCACGTGATCTTCAATTCATTCACGGATGATAAACTTTCAACTTAGATGATAAGCTTTATTTGGACCCTAAACGTTATAAAATCTGTGCCTTAGGCAATATGTCTTACTCATGTCTAGGAGGCTTCACATATGTCTCCACAATGTTAAACACGTAATGTAATGCAATCTTTGCTTACAAGGTGTCATACATATCTACGCAACACCATATATGCCACTTGTAGTATATACATGACGTTAAAATTGAATTTACTACATGAGCAACCTTAATTTAAATAACTTTAGCAAGAATTTTGATATGGAGATAATATGTGTAAAACTAGTCTGAGCATCTTGGCTTAGATGGTTGATGTATGCACTTCCACAAGAAGAGTAATGGCTAGATTTTAATAATCAGAACAGTTTGTTGGTCACTGATAGTGTGACGGTCAAGACCATTAGAGGTGTCATGAATACTTATCTTTATGCTTTCTTGGCATATAGTCTATATGTGTGCTTGCTAGGCCTTGGTAGTTTAGCACTTTTGTCAACATTTTCGCTTAATGAGCACGCCTAGATTGGAACTTTTGACAAACACTTGCCATTCGAAGAGCTCGTCAAACTATGGTGACCTAGAACTTTTGTTGAACGCCTGGTGCACGGAAGACTGGTTCAGCCTTGGTGCCTTGTAACAATCAACTATCTGCTAACCATAAAGCAGAAGATGTTGCTTGCGATAACCTCCTAATCATTATGAAAGAATGAATCTTAGTAGGGTAATTAATGTAACCATATATAGGCAAATTTTTACTGCAGTAGCGCTCGGAGCTGGTTGCGTGACAGCACCCCCCTCGTCGGATGGAGATAACCCAATTTGTAAATAGGAAGGGATCTTTGGTGAAAATTTTCACAAATGTGCCAGCGTAGTTAATCATGAATAAGCTCGAGATCGTATTGCTTACCTAGTGAGTCTTTAGAATCCTACCAAGCTTGTACTGAATACTTGAGCCTTAGTGTTGAGGAATTTTGTCGAGCACCTAGTGGCTATTAAACTCCCCTGCCATTCTTGCACGCTTGCTCTCCTTGACCTTACATCGAACGCCTGGTATACCGAATCACAGTCTAATAAGCTTCAACCTCAAAAGGGAGATCACACTAGTAAGCTCATGACAGCTAGCTTACTAACGCTTGTACGAGCACCTTGGGCACGACAATATTACACTTGGCTTAGTTTAGTTGCTAACCAAAAAAAAAAAAAAAGGCACCCTGCCAAGTAGGGACGACGCTATGGTAGCGAAGGTCATGCTGAGAGGTGTGACGCTATGCCGCGTCTGAGGTCATTCATTACCATCGGTTCTTGCTGTGGGATAGTACCTGGGTCTATAGCTATATTACAATTTGAGCTGAAGAGTCCGTGGTAAGCAAAGACAATAAAGACGCGATGAATCGATGTTTAAGCCGATTCGAGCCTGTAAGCATGCATGCTAAGGCGCAACAGGCGAGAGTGAGGTGGTGTCAAGCGCAATCTTACGTGTCATTCTTGCATGGTAGTTTACCTTGGCATTTTGTCAAACACTTGGTGTTGTCAATCTTGAGTATCATTCTTGTATGGTAGTTTACCTTGGCATTTTATCAAACACTTGGTGTTGTCAATCTTGAATGTCAGCCTGTAAGCATGCATCTTTGAGACGCAATGTGCGAGTGAGGTGGTGTCAAGCGCAATCTTACGTGTCATTCTTGCATGGTAGTTTACCTTGGCATTTTGTCAAACACTTGGTGTTGTCAATCTTGAGTATCATTCTTGTATGGTAGTTTACCTTGGCATTTTATCAAACACTTGGTGTTGTCAATCTTGAATGTCATCCTTGCATGGTAGCTTTCTTTGGCCTTTTGTCAAACACTTGGTGGGTGCAAGTCTAGCATGTCATTCTTGCATGTCATTCTTACATACACACTTACATTCACTATGGCTTTTCGACAAACGCTTGGTACATGTCAAACTTGTTTATCAAACTTGCCTGTTAAACTTGCGTGTCACCTTGGCATGTCACCCTAGCATATCACCTTGGCATGTCACCCTTACATGTCACCTTGACATGTCGCCATAGCACGTCACCTTGGCGTGTCCCTTTGTATGTCGCCATCACACGTAACTTTGACATGTCGCCGTTGCTCGTCACCTTGGCGTGTCGCCGTCGCGCGTCGCCTTGGCGTGGCCCCGTCGCACGTCGCCTTGGCGTGTCGCCATTTCGCGTCGCCTTGGCATGGCGCCGTCGCGCGTCGCCGTAGCGTGTCCCCGTAGCAAGTCCACTTGCATGTCCCCTGGCACACCGTCTTGCATGTCCCCTTGGCACACCCCTTTGCATGTCCTTTTGGCACACCGCCTTGCATGTCCCCTTGGCACACCCCTTTGCATGTCCTTTTGGCACACCGCCTTGCATGTCCCCTTGGCACAACACCTTGCATGTCACTTTGGCACGTCACCTTAGTATGTCATCTTGGCACGTCACCTTGGAGCCCCCCACAAACTCTGATGTGGAATCGGCTCCTCACAATGGGTCGTGGGATAGCACGTACTCTGCAAGCTACTCGTTGATATAAGTCCCCACTACGGTGTTATATTTATTCCATTGGCAAGGCCATGCTTAGCAAACAGGACCGCACTCTAGGTCACTATTATCAGAAATATTTGTCAGGGAACGGTGCCTCATTACAACAAAGCGTGACAGGTGGGCATGCCAGGGATACGCAAAGAAGGGCCTAAACTTGACGTGTAGGCATTTATTTTAGGGAGAACCCATGCACGTAAGTAGCAGTAGTAATTATCAGGCTAGTGTATCGACAAATTAGATGATTTGCGCTATGTGCTTACGATGTTGAAATGACGCAAGTGGCATTGCATGGCGCATTGTGGCATTGAACGACAAGCTAGTCTCTATCACCTCAATGTCAGAGAATCTTGTACGCGAATGCTACTCTCTAACTTGAAAAGCTTCAAACTTAAAGAGTGGGGGACAAACTGTTTGGGCCAAAAGTTGTTAGGATCCAATAAGGTCCATATTATGCTTAGTCTGAAACCCAATTTGTTGAGCCATGTATTGAAAAGGCTAGGGCTAAGGCCCAGACTCTTAGCATGCGTTGCTCGCTCTATGCTTCTAGAGTATTGGAACGTGACTACAATTAGGGATGAGCTTGGTCTCCTTCAAAGATATGCACAAAGAAGGATATACGTGATCTAAATACGATATAGCTGAGCATAGTAGCTGGCAGAGACTCATTACAACACGATCAGGAAGGAACCTAAAACGAAAAAGGACTCTTCCACCCAAGGAACTATAAAAGTACCGCTCGCCAGAGGAGGTAAGACATACACAAAATACCAATATATTTATATTCGTGGTTCATCCATAACCCGTCGTGTAACAATTCATCGTTTTATCTGAAACTCAACGCTGACTTGAGCGTCTCCTCGAAGTACCTTTGGCCGGCACCACACCGGTGTCAAGGGTTACGTCGCTCACCTTTCCTCTTGGTCTTGCAGGTTATCGGAGCCTCAGTCAACCTTTGTACGTGATTGTAGAATTCAACCTCTACACCTCCTATGCAATAAAAAAAGTCCAAACAGTGGATATCTACTGGAGAACATAAAATAACTTTATTCATGTCTTAGAAGCTCTTCTAAAAGCTAACCTCTTTTAGGACGCATGATTTCGGGTTATTTCTAATCGGGGAGGGGGTGAGATTTAATGGGAAAGTTTCGAAAAAGATTTATTTGAGCAATTATGAACTAGGACCTGTAGGAGGAATAATGTAGTTATGAACTCTTGATACAAATGAGAAGCATATAGTTGAATTACGATATCAAGTAGCTATTAATATTATTGTGGAAATTGAAAAAAATTCGATGCAAGTGTTGGAAAAAACTTAATAAAAAGGAAAAAAGTCCAAGCTTTTATTGGGCATATGTTCATAGATTAGAAAACTTAATCATTATGATGTAACAGTAAACTTAGACTTTTAACACAAAACTTAGATCTTTAACGGGATGAGTTTATCTCTCATCTCATTTTATTAAAAAAAAAAAAAACCAAGCCCAAGTCATCTTTTTCAAAGGTCAAAGATGTACAAATAAAGTTCTCGTCGTGCAATGTATGGGAAAATAAAATATAATTTTATGTGCATGTAATGTTTAAAATAACTCTCATTAGATAAATAATATAAGTGTCTAATAATTTAAGAAAAGACAATTACGCAATATGTTAATTAAATTTACAATGCATAATTGAAATAATGTAGTATCCAAGTGATATAGGGGAAAAATAATTATTTTTATGTTTTATTGTTAATGGTCAATTTTGACGATAAACGTGAAGGATAAAATATAAATATATTTTGTCATTTAAAATTTTAACATTTTACAACATTTATATGTTGTAAAATCTAATAATTTTAGAAAGAAAAATCATGAAGCATAGAGTGGGTTGGAGCCCAAACGTTCTACTATTGGGTCTAGGCCCATTGGAAGCCCGAGTCATGGCCACGGGCCAATATTCGAATTCTACCAAAAGTCAATGCTGGGAAGTCATACAAGGAAGCTTATGAAACGTGAGTTCGAATCCGTGTGGTGGCAGTTCCTTACTGAAATATTGTGGGAGTTGCTGCTGGGTTCGTGACCCATTGGTCTTCTCCCTGGCAGGGCTGCCACTCATGCACATCCCTGATTTACAACCTACCTGGTCATGGGGCCTCTGACACAGGTGGGAAAGTAGTTCGTCTTTGGACTAACCCTTTTTAAGGAGTATGTTAAAGGCAAAAGTGGTGGGATATTTTTTTTGGTGAAAAAAAAAAATGGTGGGATCTTGACTGGACTAGAATCCCCCCTCTAGTCACGGCAATTGTCCTAATCATAGGAAGCCACAATCATAGGAAAAGGCTTTAGGGATGATCGAACTTAGGTGGGACACGAACACACCGATATACAGACTACCTACTAATATTCCTTAAAGATGTAACCGATCACTTATTTTCGTCATCAAAGAGGCATCTAGGCTTTAATTCTATAGTCCAAATATCTTATTTGGGGATTTTGAAGGGTACAACAATATGAATATAAATCCTAATCTCATGTGATTGTTATCACCCATATTCTTGTTTCTCAATTTTCTTTCTTTTTTAATTTTTTTTTACTCTTCTGGAACAATTTATACTATATAATAAAGTAAAATAAGTTGGAATTTCGTGCTGCTAAGTGGCGACTCTGTATGACAAGCTTTCCATAATTACTTATCAATTTAATATGCCCATTTTTAGGTCATTTTTTGTTTTCCATCATTTATTTAGTTCTATTCCTTTATTAAATATTTTAATTTAATTAATATTATGCCCATTATATATATATATATATAAATAATTGTTTTATTAATTCTATATTATATAATTGTTTCAATAACTATTTGGTAAGATATAAAAATTCTATAATTTTAATATATCTAATCACATATATCGCTTCCTGTGCATTGTACAGTTGTCACACTAGTGCGATATATATAACAATGTCCTATCTGTCCTTTGCGTTAATCAGCACCGTTGTCTTATTTATACTCCTTTGTCTAATATTTATTAATTAATAGTAAATTTTCTATATATTCTATTGTTAGTAAATTTGTTTAATGAGTTATTTTATTGACTTTATAAGATTAATGTTTATTAAAAGTACAAGAATATATATTTTATTTTCTATAACAAAAAACCAAGTTACTCATTTACACTTAGTAAGGAAACAGGATCCAAAAAAAAGTCATTTGTAAAAATAAGATAAATAAAATATAAATTAATTTTAATAACATCTGAAATTACGTACAAAAAAAAAATTTATCGAAGACAAAGGAGCTAATGAAGTTCAATCATTGTGTCAAACTTTTATTACCCGCGTGGCCTTTCTCCACAAGAAAACTCCATTAATGACTCATTTTTCTTTTTTCCTAATATTTTTTAAATTTATAAGTTCTCCATTAATTATTTTCACTTAAACGACATTTTTATTAATGTGAATGATGGATCTTGTGATACCTACAATTATCGTCGTCCAAGAAAGACACAGTACTTGCATAAGCTTTACGAGAGGTGCATCACGTGATTTGTTGAGACATGC
Organism: Cordia subcordata; assembly: GCA_028554755.1. NCBI lineage: Eukaryota > Viridiplantae > Streptophyta > Magnoliopsida > Boraginales > Cordiaceae > Cordia > Cordia subcordata. Next base: position 11,805,563 of record JAPTOF010000006.1, on the reverse strand, counting down.
CTATGAAAAATGTATATAGAGGTCACTTTAATTGAAAGTGAAAGTTTTGAGTAATAATATATTATGATTAAAGATGTTAAAAGGTCAATGATTATTAGTTTTTAATTGTAGTCTATTTGATAGTTAAATTTTTTGTTTTTAAAATACAATAGATTAAATCAATTCTTTATCTTTGTAAGTTATAATAGTGTTAGTTCTCAACTCAAAAATTATCAAAAACTTAACAATCTGGATATGTAACAAAAGTTGGCGCGATTTGAAACCTACCCCGCTCTATCGTGTGTCCCTGAACCATTAATCTATCTGCATGTCATATGTCCAAGTCGTTAATATTTGTGATGATTTTTGACCTATGGATTAACGGCATTACAAATTGTAAGGGCAAGGGTATTGATTTGTTATGTTCTAAAAATAAGGATTTATTCTCAAAAAGGATAAAAAGTAAAAGACTAAGTAGGTTATTAACCCTATATTAAATTAGAATGCATAACATGGTGTTCGATCTAGCCATCTAGGGTGATGGGTTAGGACAAGAATCCTTTTCTAACTCCTATTTTGGTTCTAACAATTTAATTTAAAATTTCAATCATGTATTTCATATATTAACAAATCTTCACAATTGATTTAAATATTTCACCCTTATCAAAAATAATTTTTCCTTCTCATTTTCCCATTCTTTTTTATTTAAATTAAAATTTATAACGGGACTAATACATACCATGTTACGAAATTTACAATCTTATATGAGATGGTCTAAATCTATACAAATTGACAAATCTCATATAAGATAGTCTAAATCTATATCTTGACCCAATTAAGAAAATGACATATCATATAGTGACACTGACTAGATACGCGTTATGTGTGGATCAGAAGGAATATGAAGAAGTTAAACAGCTATGTATAGCACTTTTTGACAACTCAGCAATATTTTTAGTAAAAGTTATCTAAAAAATTCCATATTATTATCACAATTCATCACAGCTGTGTTTTAACAAGCACCATCAATTTTTGGCCCCCAAAGTCACAAGACCTTTTCTTTGACTCGTTTCCTTGGGCAGAAAGCTATTTGGGGCGGCAAATTTTGGACACTGATGCCAACATTGCGTTCTCTCCCCGCCACTGTATGCCTCGTTCTTATGTTAAATTAGTATTTGACCCGTGCGATGTATGTCTTATAAATTTGTTAGTAAAACATACAAACATATAAACCAAATTAAGACGGCAGCACTGGATTATGATCACCTCCAGATCAAATTCCTATGCTACCAAGTCTTCTATTAAAGTTTGATTTGACACGATTAATTATTTAACTAGCTGACTGTTGATTTTGTAATTAATATTTGTTGCATTATAATTATTAGTTGATAGGCGTTTAATTAATTGATTAAAGAAGATATGTTCAATAAAGTACCTGATAAGTTAGTTAATTAATATAAAATGACATAAAATGACTTCAATGTGACCTCATTATTTTCACTGTCATGATTAAAGTTAAATTTTACTAAATTATGAAGGACTAAGCGACTTCTTTATCAAGATATTTTAAAACAATTGACAGTTAGAATTACTACCAGTAACTAACTCTGCAATTGTGGGTTGATCCTTAGTTTAGCTTACCATAGTATGCATAAAATTGAACCAACTTTAGATAAAATGTAGAGATATCAATTCATCTTACTTGGGATAATCTTAGAAGGGCGTAGATGCGAATGATTCCTTTGGCTCCCTTTTTTTGTCACTTCAAAGGAGACTAAAGGTCGATTATGGTGTGTATTTAACGGGAATTGATATCTGGATCACTTATATTAAAGATGAGAGACATACCATTTGATAACGCATCGCATCTGAGATTTATCACAACTGGATTTCTCTTGTCGCAAAAAAAAAAAAAAAAAAAATCTTTGGTCCTTTGGTCCCTTTCTTGTACGATAAGAATTTTAATATATATATGCAAAACACATTTGACGGTTAATAAAAGTAAAAAAAAAAAAAAAGATAATATAAAACATTAATTATTGATATTAACAGACAATTGACCATTTTCCATGCCTATCACCATGAAACAAGGCTTATGTCTTGGATAGTTTTTGATGATTATGTTCTCTCTAGAATTTTTTCTTCATGCTTTCCCTGATCAACATTTCTTTATGTTCTGTTGTAAAAGAGAGAATCTTTACCTAACTTTTCAAAGTTACCTTTTTTTCCCATCTCTCTTTCCATGGAATCATTTAATTAGTTATCTTCTTCTTCTTCTTCTGTTATTCCTTTTTTATGTTTGTACAAACAACAAGTAATACTAATTCATCTTGTCATAAACTTCAATAGGATTGGATGCAATAACTAGCAAATTTTTCTTTTCCTTGGATTAAATTCAGAAATATTTTCATAATAAACCAACTAATTAGTTAGCTAGACTAATATAAGTGTATTATGAATATCCCGTTAAAATGCCGAAAAGGGTATAAATTAAATAACTAGTAATTTCATATGTAATTCAAGAATTGGCATAACATCATGAAATAAATTCTCTTCCGATGTTCTAGAGATTCAATGATACTAAATTGAGAATCAAGAGAAGCTATTTAATTTAGACAATCAACCATTATTTAATCTAGACGATCAACGATTTAGTCACTTAACTACTAATGTATCACATGATTATTATTGTTAATTTGTACAAAAGCTGAAAAAAATTTGAAAACAAAAAAACAAGCTGGTTCTATGAGCCATCAACCATAGAAGGTCTATGACGGGTCTACTTAGATTGATTCTTTTTTTTTTTTTCCTTACGAAAGAAAAACTGAATAAATGTACTTTTTTTTAATAAATATTTAAACTAAATTTAAAAAAAATTAAAATTCTGACAAAAGGATCAATTAAATTTTTTTTTTTTCAAAAGGATCGTTTTGAAGTTTTTTCCAAAAAAAAAAAAAGACATAATTAAGTTTATGTAACCGTAAAAGGTGGGATTAAAACGTGGGAAAATAATTACTAAAACGATTCTGTCTCCCGCGGTTTTCCCAACCCCATTACATTTCCCCAACTCCCTCATCTTCTTGTGTACCCGCCAACTTCGCATTCGATAGCCCTCCACACCACGCAACTTTTCTCATTTCCCCAAACTACCCTTCCCCTCCACACGTCATTACCCAAACCCACCCCAACCCATCCAACCCCATTTTCGTCAATTCACACACTTGCAGTTATTCATGCGCACAACACTCACCTAGTGGACGAGTCTGACCTGGCAATCAAAACTCTCACAGACAAATATATACATAATATGTATGTATGTATGTATGTATGTATTTGCATGAGCTAGTTTATAGAGTTTTGCATCAGAGGTTTTCATCATTACATAAGATTCTTTTTTTTTTTCCTTAATTTTTTTCATCTGAGTGAAAATTTAGCTTCGTTTCTTTTCTTTTTTGGCGTTGAATGTGGTTTCTTGTCGTGACTTGTATTGCATTTAAAGATCCATTGCTGAGCTTTCTCTCTCTATATATATTTCCTTCTTGTAATCTTGACCCTTCATTAATTTTGATCCTTTGGCGATAAAGGTATCATCGTCATGTTTGAGGGGTGGGGAAAGAGCAAGTTCTACAACAAATGGTAAGGCCTTCTTTTTTAAAAGATTTTTAGTTTTGAATATTGAGTTTTTCCTTTTTTGGGTTTTGATATATATATATATATATTGGTTTTTTTTGGGTTTTGTGGTGCAGCAAGGTAGCTATCAAGGTGATGAAGACGCGAGTGCAAATGATAAAGAAGAAGAGAAATGCGACGCAGAAGTACATGAAGAATGATATTGCTGAGCTTCTCAGGAATGGTTTGGATATCCATGCCTATGGCAGGGTAATGCTTTTCCCTTTTTTTTTTTTTTACTTTTTCTATCATTCTTTTTTTGGATATTAATCTTGAATTTCTCAAGTGTTACAATCGATATTATGATTTTCTGGGTCCTGAATAATTCTTGATGCTAATGTCAACCTAGGATTTGGTATTTCCTTTTTGTCATGGTGAAGAGAAATTTGTCTTAAATAAGATTATATTGAATCTACTATAAGGTTAAAATTCGAGAGGCTCGACACCAAATACTTAAAGTTTTCGCCTCTGGGGGCAAGAGTTTTTGTTCTATGCAACATATTGTGTACAATTGTCCTGTTGTCACCTTGGGAAGAATTCGTTTCTGTTTCTGTTCTAATTGGTCACTCTAATGGTGTTAGAATATGGGCTCGTTTGGATTGGTTTTCATTCAAAAGCTTTTTTTTTTTGTTTTATAAATTTTTAAAAAAGTGTTTTTCAAGAAAGTAAAATTTCTGACATTTGCAAAAAGCTAAAATCGATCTTCTTTTAGAGTTCGAGTTTTATTTAAAATTTAATCCAAATGCTTGGTGAAAAAATGTGTTTTTTGGGGGAAAAAAAGTGCTTTTCATGAAAAAAAAGCCAATCCAGGCCCTACAAAAAATTTGATCATGCAATGCCCCCTCCAACAGAAAGATGATTTTAAGCATTCCTGCTTTATATTGTTGTATGAAGTATCCCAAATCAAGATTCTTTGTCACATAACTTATAATTTTCTCATCAATGATGATGACACAGACTGAAGGTCTCCTTGCTGAGATGAATCTATCAAGCTGCTATGACTTGGTGGAGCAATTCTCTATGCACATCTTGAATAATCTCTCGGTCATGAGCAAACAGAGGTAAATGGTAATTTTTCCCCGTGATAACGTGAAATTAATATGCATAATTACATGTCTAAATATGCTAGTTTATCCTCTAGCTTAAGTTGAAATAACCTCGTAGATCAGAGGAAAAATGAAACAGTGTGGGCTTGCTTACTTCGACATGGATGATGTCCTTTTCCCCTTCAGTAGTTTTCATCTTAAAAACAAGGCATTGCTTATGTGTTAACTTGTCCCTAATGTGATTAAATTTAATATCTCTTGGCATGTTACAAATCTGTAATTAGAGCATAAAAGACTAGTGAGCGACTACCAAACTGGATGGAATATGTAAACCGATAATGTTACGCACTCTGCATCTGGTTTGTAAAATGCATCCGCACACACACGCCCCCTTAAAATATTTGATACAGTGATCTGCAATGAAAAACACCAATCCCTATATTTTTTACACATCTACATTTGCAGGGAATGCCCTGAAGACTGCAGGGAAGCTGTATCATCTCTGATGTATGCAGCAGCACGGTTCGCTGATCTGCCTGAATTGCGTGAGCTCAGAACCTTGTTTGCACGAAGATATGAAAAATCCGTGGATTGTTTTGTCAGTAAAGAGGTAGCTACCTGTGGCTTTGTTCCCAGCATCACCCTGTTCACTAGCTCTGTGTCTCCCCTGACCTGTTTGCCTCTTGCTTTCTCTAATATGACCATTGTTTTTCTTGTTAGTTAATTCAGAGATTCAAGTCAGCTCCTCCAACAAATGATATGAAGGTTCAACTGATGCAAGATATAGCAACAGAAGCCGGTCTGGACTGGAACCGTAAAACTACGGAACAGAAGCTTTATAAACCTCCTGACGCTGAACAAGTAATTCCCAAACTGCAAACATATGCAGACTTTCAACATTTATCTCTGTGGACAAAGAGAAAAACGTTTGCTTGATTGTGCATCTTTTTCCCTTTTAATATTGATTATACACAGTCTTGCTTAACATGTGTTTTGCCTTCTTCCAAGAACGTGACAAACGATGATGATGGATCGGCTAGGAGAATCGAACATCACCTGTCCCATAATGTAGAAAGAAAGACCTCGTCTAAAGACATTGAGTGGGATTACAGAGGCGGAAAAGGGCAAGAGATTGAACCAGAAATTACAAGCAATGATTCCGAGGAAGAATTTGATGAAGGGAAGGCCTTATCCTACAAGTCAATTCCCCCTCCTTATACCAAATCAAAAGCAGACCAAACCCAAAACAAGGATGAAAGGCAGCAGCGTCCAGAACAGCTAGGTCTTTCTGAAAACAAGGATATGCAGCATCCAGATGATTCAGCCAGGGAGCATAGGCAAAAACCGCAATCGGTCAGGAGGTGGCACTCAAAACCTGGATCAGGCAACAATGATGATGATCAAAGCGATGAGGAGGAAAGAATGATCGACAGGCTCCTGAGGTACTACAGCCGGAAAAAGTCACCTCACGGAAAAGACAAGTCGGAACCAGTTGTAGAGCCACCTACTCAGCAACCTACATTCAGCTCTGGAAGAGCAACCAGGCGTTTTCCTAGCTGGGATGTGTCTCCATCAATATCGTCCTTCCATATTGAACCACCATCAAATCCTTCTGAGACTAAGCGGGGGCACGCTCGCGCTGCCTCCCTGCAGCCTGAAATGCTGAATCCGGGGCATCTGCATCCTAAGCTACCTGACTATGATGAGTTTGTAGCTCGACTTGCATCTCTTAGAGGTGGAAATGCAGATTAAAAACCAATATCGATACCGGAGTTCTAAAATGTTCTCTAGGTTCAGCATAGACGTACTCTTACGTATCTACAATAGCAGTGTCATTATTAGAACTATTACTTGTAGCATTAATTCATTAGAACAGTCATCATTTAGAACTATTACTTGTAGGATAATTCATTAGAACTTAGAAGGATGATCATTTAGAACTATTATTACTTACAGTTGTAATTCACCCAATTGATGGAAATACAAATAGCATACTGTGTGATTGCATACATATTTTATCATTTCTTTTATTAATTAAAAATAGATAAATCATATCTATGTGGCAAGTTCAAAACATATATAGTAGTTTTTGTGTTCATTTTTAGACGAATTTTATTTTAAGAACTACGAAAATAACGTGATATATTAAAACTAAAAAATAAAAGAATTAATTAACAAAGGCAATTGAAATAAAAAGATTATTATCCGTATTATTAGCCTTAAAAACACATATACCATCAAAATCAACCCAATAATCCGTTTATTAATTTACTTTAGTTTTCCACATCAACACTCTTTTGGAAGAAAAAGAAAAGGAGAGAAATAGGAAAAGCGTCAGCGTCTAAATACGCCTTTTCCGTATAAGTTTCGTGTTTTATCTAAAAGCGGATGACTTTTGTTTCCTGGCGCGGCCTCACGAATAGTCCAGGCAGGTAAATGGATATGGCACAACCAGCTCAGCCACCATCAGACGGCGGCGATGCGGCGGCGGAGGAGGAGGGGGAGGAGGAGCAGCAAGTAATGAGTGAAGTACACTTGGGCTGCCCACCAAATCATCCTGGGCCCTACATCTCCCGCTTCACCATCTCCTTGCCGTCCCACAAAGGTGCCCAAAACAACAAGAGCATTCAAGCATTTTTCTCATTTTCTTGACTTAATTTATGATGTTTAAACCTAATTCATATTTTTACAAGATGACTAATTTGTTCTGAGCTATGTTTTGTTTTATCGATGTTGCAAGTATAACTTGAATATTGTAGTCGTGTTTGCTAAAACATGTAATTTCGGCAAAACACATGAATTTCTTGCGGTTCACCTTTCATGAAAGGTTAATGCAGAATTCTTTTGAAATTTAATTTTTCAGAAGATGAACCTGTTACAACGAGCAAGTATGATTTGGATGAAGATGGTGATCTTATCATACCTCGTCGGAAAAGTAAGTTGTCCTTAACAGAATTAAGGTTATGTTCATTGTTATGCAGTTTGTTTTAACGCTTTGCTAATTGTTATCCCTTGATGTTCTCATTCATCTTACATTAGTAAGTGTTGGGAATTTTGGGAGTTGGAATGAAATAACTTATAGAAAGATGCAAGATGAACACACAGTGAATTTTACGTGGTTCGACCTCATGCCTATGACCATGGCAGACAATAGAATTTTTCTATTAATAGAACAAATACATCATGGAGAGAGATCTTGTGCTTGAGAGCCCTCATCTCTTGAGCTCTTCTCACTGTCTATCTCAAACTTTATACGTATGTCTCATGCCTCCTTGTTGGAACAAGATTCCTAATTTGGCTAGAACTAGGATTCCTAAGGTCCATACTTCTAGGGCCCGTACAGAATATGGGCCATAAAATTGTCTAAACTCAGTGTCATGCTTGGAGTAACAATGGAGTGCTTAGTCCTTGACTAATTGGCCTTGGTCGGAGTGGCGTCTATTAACTGTGTACAGGTACCTTCTCTAGACCCTTATAGCTTGAATTGTTTGCAAAATAAGTTGTTCAAAACGAAGAACCTGAAAGACTTAGCTAAAGCGATTAGTCATGCAAACACACACTGGCATGTAAATTTTAGTTAAACGAATTTAGCTCCACAGTCTTTTCGGCCTATGTTTGCTCTATCAATACTCGAAGACTTCAAGTGAAACAGACTGTAGAATTTGTGAGACACATTTAAGTTAGTAATCATGAGAAGGGTTGATAGAATGGTAATTGATGTCAGATCATAAAGGTAACAACGGCTGGCTTTGCTCTAGGTCTCATGTGGGTTAAATGTGGGGTCTTGGGTTAGGTTTCAGAAATCAAGTCATGAAATGTTTGAACATGTATTTGGACAAGAGGGACAGGGTCTAGCAATTAGTGTCACCAAACTAAAGTTAAATAGTGAATATGGAGCTGCAACATGACACTTGTACCTTTCGAGTCTTCCAGACTATACATACATCTTCTCTTTTTCATACCTGCATAAACAGATGCACTGTTGAGTATCATTTCTTCTACTCTTCTCTTTGCAGAACTAGACAAGGGTGCTTTTGTTATGTCCATTCAGCATAGTATCACCTCATCAATTCCGAAAGTGGGTTTGCAGGTAAGAAGTCATGGTAAATTTCGCTGTCCAACTAGAAGCACATTGATCCTCACTCGGGGCTTTTACTTGCCCATGGATTTCCCACAACAGATCTCTCTAAGTTTACTATTATTCATTTATTTTATTTTTGGAAAACAAGTGGCTGTTACGACTTATTGGTGTTATTTAGGCCCTCAAGTTAGGTTGAGGAACTGATAGCTCTTACATCTCTTCTTCATAATGAATATGGTCATCACCTTATCTAGGTAATGTCTGCTCCTGAGCACAGTTATAAGGTTCATAGTACGCCCCTTGAACCGTTTACCAAATCAACATGTCCCAATTGTGGAACATTTGCACACTGGAACATTGCATCATGTTTGAGTTCATTGAAATTGGTAACCCAATTATTATACAAATTTTTATCAGAAGAAAAAGGAAAGAGAACAAAGAACCTAAATTCCTACTAGAACTCTATGCGAGAAGTAGAATATTGTGCAAAGTTGAGGTTCCACTAAATTTGGCAGCAAATTGATTTTAGTAATTAGTAAACAGAAAATATCATTGTTCTACATAATATCTAGCAAATGTACCCAATAATTCTTCGTAACATACCATGAGCCTTCCTTCGTTGTACCCTATGTACTTCCAAGTGTTGTACCCTGTATCCAAACTCATAGCTGAGTCGGAATGTACCATGAATTTTGTGACTGCATAATCCTCATGTATAAAGCTATAGTCTCTCTGTGTTGCCTTATCAGGTGTGGAGAGCAGAGCTGTTACTAGCTGATTTCATGTTGCATAAAATGTGCACATCATCTGAGTTTGGCGGAGTAGTTGCAGCAGAGCTTGGTGCTGGTACAGGTAGATTAGAAGTGCCTAGTTCTGTTATTTTTCTTTTTTTTGGCTGGATTTGTGCAACTTAAGAGATATCGCAGTCTTAAATCTGCCACTACATAAAAGAAAATGTAGAAGTTTTATTTAAGAAGGATCTGAATTGGTAATTTGGTTCTAGCAACTAAAATGTCCTTATAACTTTGAGTAATTTGATACTATTTTACCATCTACCAGGTTTGGTTGGTATGTTACTTGCCCGTGTTGCCAAAACTGTCTGTATAACAGGTCAGGTATGATTTATATTTACAATGCAAATCTCCTTTGCTCAGTTACTGTTTCCTGCCTGATGTAAACCTAACTGATTCTAAACATTTCCTGAAAGCTTTTAAAACCCTTGGCTTGGGGGAGAGTGCAGGGGATAGTGTTCATTTGTGTTAATGGCTGATCAGGGAGAAGGATGACACGTTCGTTATGGGAACAATTTCCTTGACCTATAATAATATAACAAGCTCTTGAAAACGGTTATCGTCTTATATCATGACAATTGCTCTAGCCTGCAAATATAAAGCAGCCAGAATCATCATGTCGAAAAGAAATTGTTAAATCCTCCTTTTTTCTGTTTCTCTAGATAGTTTTGCATAGCCATTATCTGAAATAAGTATTTTCTAATATATGTTATTGATATTTTACACTTGATGTTTCACAGATCTTGGTGATGATGTGCTTGAAAATTGTGCGAGGAATGTTCATCTTAATGCTGCAATCTTCCACCCAAAGGCTTCAGTTTATGTGCGTGAACTTGACTGGAATGCTTCATGGCCCCCACAAGAGATAAAAGATTCTTCATCTCAATTAAGGTAGACTGTCCAGACCCACAGTTCTCCCTCCCCAGCTCTTCCTTTCTTCCTCAGAATCATCTAAGCATTAACTTCATACATTTTCTGGCACTATTTATTTGTTGATAATGTATATACCAAAAAACTCTTTATAAGTTTGAAAGATGTCACTGCTGTTATATTGATTATTTACCATTTTCAGAAGTGATAATTTTGGTCATGTTTGCCAGATATGGTTGGACCACATCTGAAGTCGAAGAACTCCAAAGTGCTACTTTGCTGGTGGCTGCTGATGTAATCTACAGTGATGAACTAACTGATGCATTCTTCAAGATTGCAGAGGGATTAATGTCTCAGAGTCCCAAAAAGGTACCATTACGAACGTTGAAATGCATAGCCGAAATACTTTTGACATCGGATAATTTTGTCCCCAGAACAAATAATTGAATGTTCCTTTTACCTGTACTGTGGACTGACCATCAAACAGGTTGGTGGCTGTGATCTAGATCACTAAATTTTGTGGGAGGTATCTGAAAATGAAAGCAACTGTGTCGTTTGAAGAACTTCATCTATTATATTTTCCACACTAAACCTCATAGCAAGCTTTGGACCTAGTTGTTTTGATGGGTTTGCCTTTGAGCATGAGATTTTCATTTTAACGTACTAGCCTGATATTTTATCCTTGCCTCTTTTGATTGTGTCAGAGAGGGGTTTGCCATCATTAACAACATTTATTATGAAACTAATTAGCCTCTAATATGGATGATCCTGCCATTTTGTAAAAGCTTTAAGACACAGATTGAGTCCGCAAATGATTGACTACAAAGTCAATTTTAGAATCAATTGCCCCCTAACTTTATACTTTCTTTACCGACATCTTTTACTTCCTTGATTCTTCCTGCGAGTTCAGTCAATCTAGTGAATTGACATTTGACAGAAAATTGCACTTTAAAAATCCCTCATGGAAGATAGGCAGTTTCAGATACAGGTGAACTCCTTATGGCCTGTAGGTTCCAGTAGTTCCTGCCTTCCGTTTGACCTTATAAAACTCATATTATTCTACTTAACTGCAGAGTGGTCTTTGTGTTAACTTCTCTTCAGGTGTTGTACTTGGCACTAGAAAAGCGCTACAACTTTACTCTTCACGACCTTGATATTGTTGCCAATGGTTATTCACACTTCCGTAGTTATTTACATGATGAAGGTAAGCAGCCAGAACTCTGCTGTACAAAACAACCTTGACCACAATATCAAAGTTGATTTCTAGCTTTCATTTGGGACTTGAAAATGCAGAATATGATGACCCTGGAAATGAAGTTTCACGTAGCTTCTTGGGGAAGCGCATCAATCACGCAGAGATTCCACAATATGTCCAGGAGTATGCAAGAGGAGAGGATGTCGAGTTGTGGGAGATCAAGTACAATCAGCAGAAACCTTAGAGGATGTCTAGTTATGGGAGATCCAAGTACAATCAGCAGAAACCTTAGTATAGCATATTTGATCGACAGGTATCAGTATTTCAAGCCTCCTACACGGATAGCATTCTGAACCCCAAGCACCTCCGACCCTCTAAGAGAACTAGATTCCACTTAAGGCACCTAGTCGCAAACAAAGGCGGCTTCTTCTCAAAGAGGCCATTCAATAGCATTTTTCCCTTTCTGTGGTAGTCAAACTAACAACCTTTTCGGATTCACTATTTCAAAAGTGTCTGAGAAGTAAGATCGATCTAATATTATATATGCTAGTTATTGCCAATCTTGGGGCATTAAGAACTGAATTGCTTCTTGCAGCTCTGGATAGGCAAAATTCCCTCTTGTAAATTGTGCTCTTCTTTCAGTTAAATGATTTGCTATGTCCCCGATCACAAAAACAGCTAACGTTTGATTTTCTGTCTTTCAGTTTGGATTCCGCAAGGCTGGTGCCAGAGGGGGAAACTTGGCTGTTATCCTAGCTACTTGCTCTACTGTGATCACTCATATGGTGCCAAGAGGAAGCACATGGCTAGCTTGTTTGTGTGCAAAGCCAGTCTATATGATGTGAGGCAATTGCCAGATGAACCACAATGTGGTATCAGATTCTCAAGCCCGACAACTCATAACAAAAGAACTTAGAGGAGCCTTCGAGTAGTCACTTTGCATTTGCTGCATCTTTGAATGGTCGGCTCAAAAGCCACCTTTGGCTCAAAAAAGTAAAAAGATTTTGATATGATGCCTTTTGTAGCCCATACTCCAAACTTCGATTGCTGTGTGATAGTATGTCAAGTTGTGAACTTCGGCATTTTTGTCGGAGAAAATGAAATTACATTTTTGTAAATTTTGGTTATAAGTAAGATTTAAAAGTAGGTAAAGAAAAGCAACCCCTTTTTTATTTTCTACATGCTTATAAGGTAGTTTGACTTAATAAAATGACTTGAAAAAAAAAAATAATACTCTCCTATTTTAATGAAAGGTCATGTTTAGTCATTTTAATAAATTTATAAGCATATATTTGCTAGGCATATTAATAGTTTACAAGTATCTTCTCTATTTATTCGTAATTTGCTTATAAACATTAAAAACTACTTATAAGCATCATAAGCATTTTGGAAAAAGCCAATCCAAACACCCGCTCATGAGATGGGAAAGCTTGGTTGAACAGTTGTTTGGTCAGCTAATACATGGAATGTCGATCTTATTTATGTGTTATGACGAGATGGAAAACCTTTTTTTAATCATTAATTGGTATAGGAGGGAATAAAAGATAAAAGTATATCAAAAAATTTAAGTAGATGTCACATTTTCTTTAGAGCTGCTTTATGGTGAATTTACATTCATCCAAGAATGAAAAAATAAGTTATGATATGACCATAGAATCAATTCAGGAGGATAAAAAAGCATCTTGTTTCTTCAAAGAGAAGATACTTGGATACTTAAAGGAACTTATCATTTTACATTCTCCTATCTATTGACTATTACGATTTCAAGTTGTGACATGGTGAATTATATAATTAGGAAATTATAAAAATTCAAATTAAATATAATCTGGGTTTCATAATCGACACTTAATAGAATAAAAAATGATGTCCGTGTACTTTTCTATTTATATTTTTGAAGATAATCGAGAACAGCCTATGATCCTAATAATTTTCTCCATTTTCCTTTTTGTATCCTTCGTCTCTCTCGTCCTTCTCTTTCCATTATATTTCATATTTTTACTCAAAACCCAAGAAAGGAAGAAAGAAAATATTTAGCAAGTAAAAAATATTTAGTTAGTCAACGTTTAGTTTGACTTATATTCTCTGTACTTCCGTTACTTGTCTCTTTGCAGTCACCAATTTCCAGCTAAGATCCCATTCTTACCAATCACTCCAATAATTTTAAAAAAAAAACACACACACACACACACAAACAAAAACGCCGTCGTTTACCTTATATAACCCGCCAGAACGACACCGTTCCCTTCCAAAAGGAAAAAGCAACAATGGTCTTCTCCCTTCTTTGCAGAGACCAACTTGCTCTCAACTGATCTGCAACCTTAACCTCATCGAAACCCTTATCTCTCTCTCTCTCTCTCTTTCTATGTGTGCGTGTGTTTTTTGTGCGTGTGGAAGTGTGTGAATTAGAGATGGGATGTGCGCAATCGAAGATCGAGAATGAAGAGACGGTGACGAGATGCAAAGAGAGGAAGCGGTTAATGAAGGACGCCGTGGCGGCGCGGAACGCCTTTGCGGCGGCGCATTCGGCGTACGCCATGTCCTTGAAGAACACCGGTGCGGCATTGAGTGATTACGCCCAAGGCGAGGTTGATTACCCTTCCATCTCCGCCTCCGTCCGTGGTTCCGACGCCACCGCCGGCCTCCCCCAGCCGCCTTACGATACGATCTTGGTTCCTCCGCCTCCTCTCCCTGACTTCCCCGCTGCCCCTCTCCAGCGCGCCAACACCGCTCCGGAGATATCGTTCCAGAAGGCCGATATCAAGCGCTCTGACCCGATCATGGAGGAGGAGAATGAAGAGGACGTTGAATTGGAAGCCGTTCATGGATTAAGGCATCGGAATAGTAAGAGTAGCGGCGGCGGCGGAGTTGGAATTTACCGGCAGGGGGTTGTGAACGATGAGGTTTTGCAACGCCAGCCGTCTCCGCCACGTGAGCCGCCATCGCCGCCACGTACGCCGCCATCGCCACCACGGGCGCAGCCGATGAATGATCACGCGCCGTCGCCATACTGGGACTTCTTTACTTCTGTGGATAACCTGACAGCGCCCACTCTGGCGGATGTGGACGAGAATAAGATTGAAAGGGAGGAAATGGAGCGGAAAATGATGGAAGAGGGAGCGAAAAGAAGCGAAGTTGATGGTGGTGGCGGAGGGAGGAAGAGTTCGGGGAAGGCGGAGGTGGATGAGGTGGTGGAGAAGGCGCCAGAGCTTCCACCACAGCCGCCTCAACCCGTGGCTGTGACAAAAGTGGTGAAGAAAGCGAAACAAGTGGCTCCGGCAGAGGGGAAGAGGAAAGGTGGGTCAAGTGGGAATTTATTGGAGATATTCGCTGAACTTGATGACTGTTTCCTTAAGGCTTCGGAAAGTGCTTATGAGGTTTCGAAAATGCTTGAGGCGAATCGGTTGCATTACCATTCAAATTGGGCAGATAATAGAGGTATTGCAGTACCCAAATGCTAGTCTTTAATGAACTAATTAGTGTTAAAGTTCCAGACTTACATATTAAAAGCACTGTTATTGTGTTATATGCTTTATTTTACTTGTGTATCGCATGACCATCTAGATTTGCGGAATAAAGGTGTTGGATTATCCGAATTACCTCGAGTACTGTCTTTCATGAGCTAATTAATGTCAAAGATTGAATCTTTACATATTAAAAGCAGTGTTATTCTGTTATGTTTGCTGTCTAACATACATGTCGCGTTACCATTTGGATTTCATGGGTACTAAAGGCGTTGGATTATTCGAATATTATCTTTAATGAGCTAATCAATGTCATGGACCAAACTTTGTGTTAATAACAACATTATCATGTTGGTTTTGCTACCAAATGTGGATTTGCTTAGGGAATGTCCTCTAGTCAAATGCTTATTAGATATACGCTATCAGTGTGAGTAGGTACAAAATATTGTGTTACTCATCTGTATAGTTGAACGATATAACATAATGTTTATACAGAGGTTTGTGTATGGTAACATTGTATATTAGATATTTGTTTGTGATGTTGATTGGGGAAAAGAGTTTTTAAGATCTCTTTTCCATTTAGATTTGATTGGGACTGTTATTGCTATATGGCAACCAGGTGTTGTGAGATAGTTACTGAATTTTTATTGTTACTCAGTAGAATGGATCTTGGTGCTGCTTTGTAGGGCATATTAATCATTCGGCAAGGGTCATGCGTGTCATTACATGGAACAGGTCTTTTAGAGGTTTGCAAAATCCAGACGATCCAAATGATGACTTTGATTCAGAAGAGAACGAAACCCATGCAACTGTATTGGATAAGATGCTAGCATGGGAGAAAAAGCTTTATGATGAAGTGAAGGTATCTACATTGATGTTTCAGGCCTTTTTCTCGTTCCTTGCTTTTCAGCTTCTTGAATCAGAGACTTCATCATGTCAATTTAAAAGTCGCCAATTATGTTTATCTTTTTCTGAAAACTAAAGTAGTTAAGTTCATTTGTCTTCTGCCACTGGTTCTGACTGTTTGATCAAGCCAAGCATACTTAATTAGATAATTCATTGCTGTTATTTTCATTTTTGTTTCAATACAACGTCATTAAACCCAAACGTTATCAGCTCAGTTGAAATTGAAGTTAAAAGAAATATGCAACTGACAGCTTTCTTCTTCAGCTGTAGTCTCCATAGTTCAGTTCTAAAATACATTCAGTTTGCTTACTCTGCCTATTATTTTATGTGTAATCCTATTCTGGAGATCCTGTAAATATGTTGTGAAAAAGGTAAATGAGAGGGGCATTTTGAAGTTGAGGTTTTAGATGCTACCTTGCAGCTTTGAGTGTTTGCTTTTGGATGTCCCCTCCAAAGCGCTGCTAAATCTTCATTTGCAGCTTTTACTAGTGCAAGTCTACATATGTTTAGGGTCGATGCACTTTATTAGGGCACATCCCAAGAGGGCGTTGGGAACTAGTGAGATGAATGTTTTGCTCCACAGGCATACTGCTGAAGGAAATTAGGCTTGCTAGCATTTCTTATATATTGACTGTGCATCTTTAGTCTGCCAATTCACTATTTGATATGTCGTGTACTATTGATGCTCGACAGGCTGGTGAGCAAATGAAGCTTGAATACCAAAAAAAGGTTGCCTCATTAAATAAGCTGAAGAAACGGGGTTCAAATACAGAAGCATTGGAGAGAATGAAAGCAGCAGTAAGCCATCTGCATACTAGATACATTGTTGACATGCAATCAATGGATTCAACTGTTTCAGAAATAAACAGGCTTCGTGATGAACAACTATATCCAAAGCTTGTTGCACTTGTTGATGGGTAAGTTCTCATTAATGAAAACTAAGGCCACCCACAAAGTAATTCACTGATGCAGATAGGGAGTTGGAAACTTCACCTGTTCTCATTTGCTTTAGGACTAAATTCTCAATATCCCTTGTGGTATACAAATATGGCCCTCCTTAAAAATTTTGAAATTCATCCTTGGGCACCATGATAAAACATTGTTTAGATCCTCGACCTGATTGCAGCCCGAAAAAGTAGCAGTTTTTGTCCTCAGGGGCCCTTGGATTATAAACCAATTCAATTGACTAATGCACATTAAAATACTAGGTCTTGCTTAATGCTGAAACTTTGCCTAGTTTATCTCAAGTAACTAATATAACCGGTAGTTGGAAAAGCATAGTTTTAGAAAATGAGGAGTTTAACATGATTTTATCCATGTTTAACTGTAATTCCTTGTTATCTCAAATTACAAATTACCCCGTCTTTTGTTATTTCGGCAGACCAGAATTCAGTTTTCCAGGATGCTAGTTTTCTGATCCTGAATAGACCTCTTACTCCCGTTGCAAACTTTTAAATGTCAGTCCAAAAAAATGGGATTCATGGTTGCATCAAAGCACTTTCTTCAATATTCTGTCTGCGTCACCCTCTTCATCTTTCCTTCAAAAGTGCTCCTTGTGTTAAGCACAGATCGGTTAGGATTTTTCATATTACGTCTCTGCTTTCTTCATTCTAGTCTGTTGGTTAATGCCTCTAGTCATGCATTCCAGGATGGCTACCATGTGGGAGAACATGAGCATACATCATCAGAAACAGTATAAGATAGCACAAAGTTTGAAGTATTTGGACATCTCCCAATGCTCTAAAGAAACAAGCGACCACCACCGTGGACGGACATATCAGCTTCACGAGGTTGTCAAAGAGTGGCATTCACAATGTGAGAAACTCATGACCTTCCAGAAACAGTACATTGCAGCCCTCAACGGTTGGCTGAAGCTAAATCTCATTCCCATAGATACAAATTTGAGAGAGAAGGTTTCCTCACCCCAGCGACCTCAAAGTCCCCCTATTCAGTCACTCCTGCATGCTTGGCACGACTCTCTCGATAAGCTCCCCGATGGGCTTGCCGGAACCGCCATCTTTAATTTTTCTGCTGTCGTAAATACTATTATGCAGCACCAAATAGATGAGATTAAATCGAGAGATAGATGTGAGGAGACCCGAAAGGAGCTTGCCCGCAAGACTAGGCAGTTTGAGGACTGGTACAACAAGTACAGGCAGCGAAGAACACCTCCAGACGAAATGGATCCAGACAGGGCAGGGGATGACGATCTTATAGCCGAGCGACAGCTACAGGTGGTAGTAGTTAAGAATCGATTGGAAGAAGAGGAGAAAGAATACCAAAAGCTATGCATTCAGGTCAGGGAAAAGTCTTTAACGAGTTTGAGACAGCGCTTGCCAGAGCTTTTCGAAAAAATGGCAGATTTTTCTCTTGCTTGTTCAGACATGTATGGCAACTTGAGGTCTATATCGCAGACGCGTGGTAGAAACTAGAATTTGTAGAAGATTTAGATTCGCTTCACTATATGGAGTTTTTTTCACAATGTATGTAAACTGGAAAGCGTATTTATCTTGTTGCTGTTTTCTGTTTGTTAAACAGTGTGAAATTTGTACTCTTGGTATTGCATATATGATATACATAGCCAAGGAAGAAGAAAAACTGAAACTATTGCTGGTGCACATACCAGTTGAATCGTATTTTGTGACATCTTTCTTACCCGTCCTTAATTTCCTTTGCGATGGCTCTACCTTTTTTTTTTTTTTTTGGAAAATTTTTTATTTTTGTAATAAATATTTGACTTGAATTTTTAATAAAGTTGAAAATTTTAAAAAAAATTAACTTCAAAACTTTTGAAAAATAAAAGATTTTGACTTGTGCCAAAAAACATTTTTCAGGAAAAAAATTACATTGAAAAAAGGTGGTAAAAAGGAAAAAAAGGCCGATTCAAACGAGGCCCTCGTAGTAGCCAAGATTCGGAAAGCCCCTTGTTCTGGACATTTTCAACAGTTTGGTTTGAAATCTAATTATAACGGCCAAATGGTCAAATATTCTTTGGTTTGAAATCTAATTATAAGGGGCAAATGGTTAAATATTCTTTGTTGGGTATCCTAAGAAGTAATAATTTAAATTTTTTTAATATTTCATTCAAAATCGATTAAAAAGACCTTCACATTTTTAGAACACAAACTATATTTTCTTGATTATAAATTATCATACTACTAGTATTGGTAGTGGAGTGGGTGGGGATTCGATTTGCTAATCCCTATTCCACCCTCGGTAGAAAAATTCCTTTCCTTATCCCTTTTCTATACTTGGTATCAGGATAAACTCTTGGGATCATTCTCAACTCTATCGGATGGGAAAACCTCGCTTTTAGTGGTTCTCTATGCAATGGCCCCTTAGCCCATCAAATTTAGAAGCCTGGATTAATCCTTCGACTAGGCTGCTTTAGAAAGAGCGGCGACGTGTTTTGGCATCTCCTAGTCCATGATTGTCTGAGACCCTACTGTGCCAAGGGATCCTGCTCGTGAGAGGCAAGGCCTTAACTTAGCCGCGGGGAATCCAGATCAAAGCATCGTATGCGGTCGCAACAAGTGTCTCTAGGCAAACATTAAGCACAGTAAGGGAGAGAATCAAAACTGTGCTCTGGGCAATGGCTGCAGTTCTAAGAACCTCGTCCGGCATAGTTATACACACACTCATTCTATCAGTACTAATTAGAAACCCTAGCATTTTCATTACTTTTCTAAAGTGTAGTGATCTTTTAATTGTAAGAACCTCTGTGGGATTACACCACCCCCTGAAAAAAAAGCTCATATCTCTACCCTATTCTATACTTAGTATTGAGATAAACTTTTGGGACCATTCCCACTCCTATCGGATTGGAAAACCCGACTAACCCTTTTAGATACCACTCAACAAGGTCAACAGGGTAGGATAATAGAATAAAATCAAATTAAAACCTTCTGTTTGTTAAAAAAACCCTACCTACAAATAAAATAAATAAATCCTAACACAAAAACATAACAAAAAAATTGCCAAAGAGATTTGGGTTTTGATCTTTAAAGTCGAATAAGAAATTTTCGTCATTAAATTAGAAAATTTTTCATTAATATAATAATTAAAATGGAACTATGAGGCAAAGAGAAGTAGGGTTAATTAACCTCTACCCCTTCTCCTCCTTGTATGTAGAAATGGCGATCGGACAAATCTCAAATTTATTGTACTATTGTCATCCTTACTTGTACAAAATTAGAAGCAAAAAACTCCATTCAACTTTTAACAGAGGTTTTCTTATCGAAAACTCGTCCCAACTCATTCGGCAACCTTGTAGAGCGGGATGAGGAGAGGCTATCATTTCCATCTTGACATACTACATGTTTAATATATTCAATATTTCATAAAAATAGTTCAATTTGTGATGGTATTTCTATACACGCAAAACCTCGTACATTGATTAATTCTCCGTTAAATACATCACTCCATACCCCACACCTCACTTTCCTCCTCAACAATACCACACCCTCCCCCCCCGCCAACACCATGCACACCTCCACTCCCAAGCTCTCCAACACCGCCTACTACCACCCCCTCTCAGCCTCCTCACCACCACACCACCACCAACAATACGTCATCGTCTTGCCATACTCCCCAACCCCAACATACTCCCTCACCCTCCTCTACAAATCCTGCCGCCTCTACCTCCTCCTTCTCCTCGGCGTCTTGCTCCTCTGCGCCACCGCCTTCCTCCTCTACCCCTCCGATCCCGACGTCTCCATCGTCCGCTTCCACCTCTCCCGCCTCAGAATCCACACTGCCCCCAAAATCTCCATCGACATTACCTTGGAATCGATCGTTAAGCTCTTCAACAGAGACTTTTACTCCCTCGACTACAATTACGTCATAGTTTCCGTCGGGTATAGAGGTAAGCAGCTCGGGTTCGTCACGTCCGATCATGGCCATCTTGACGCTAGAGCCTCTTCGTATATTAATGCCACGCTTCAGCTCGACGACATTGAGGTCTTCGCCGATGTGATTCCGTTGATTGAAGACTTCGCTAGGGGGTCCGTTACGTTTGATACTGTAATGGAAGTTGGTGGCCACTTTGGTATTGCCTGGTTTGAAGTTCCCCTGAAGGTAGACTTTCTTCTTTATAATTCTTTTCGCGAAGCCTAAAATCTTTGTCGAAGTTGCATGTTTGACGTAAAATCTCATTTATATTTTGTTGAAGTTACACAAAAGAGACTTGATATTATGAATGTTTACTACATATCACAGTAACTTGCTTAGTATAAATTTTCTGTTAGTATCTTACAGTGTTTAGACAGCACCGAACTGAGGACTCTTTTCCATTGGCCTTTTTTTTTTTCCCTCAAAATCACTTCTTTCTCAAACTCATGAAAAAAAAAAAAAAAAAGTCTAAAAAGTGCTTTAAAAATACCGGCACCTAAAAAAAAACTGAAATGAGGATCATCTTTTTTTTTTTTCTTTTCTTTTTGAAATCTAATTTAAATACTATTGCCCAAAAAAAAAAAAATAGAAAGTTGTTCTTTTTTTTTAAGAAAAAAGTGCTTTTATATGATAGTGTCTTGTAATGGATCACTTCTGTCGGTACTCTGTTTCTTACCAGAGCAACTTGTTTAGCGTGTTCTCCGATCTGGTTTGATGCTTCCTCTGGGAGCCATCCCAAGTCTTTTATGACGATGAAGCTGCTCATGCTTGATGTTGTTTGTTTTGTCATTCTTGTGACAAATATGCATAAATTAGTAGTTATCTCTTGTTTCGCCAACTTAAACGATATTATTGCAAATATATATATAAGCATTAGTACTCTAGTTGTCTCATGTTCATCTTACTTGAGCATTTATATTCTACTTCTCTACTTGTGTTTTGATTGTGATCCTCTCGCAGGCAAAGGTGTCATGTGAAATAATTGTAAATACACACAAACAAATAATTACCCGTCAAAACTGTTACAATAAGGTAAATGTCTATCCTTTTTTGAATTTTGGTATTTGTTTCTGCTAAACTTATTAGGAAAGATTTTGGCAAAGTTGTTCACCGGCTAATTATTGTTGATTTTTAGTTAAATGCAACTAAGCTCATCCTTTCTTCAAATTTTATCGCTTGGCCCCCATTGAGAACCAATTAACATTGCAGAATCCTATGGCTTTTACTCGTTTCTAGTTTGTGTTCTTTGCTATGGATCTGCTCCACGTTGCAGAATCCTATGGCCTTTACTTGTTTCTAGTTTGTGTTCTTTGCTACGAGTCCGGCCAAGAGAATCGATCCACATTGCAGAATCCTATGGCCTTTACCCGTTCTACTTTGTGTTCTTCGCTATGAGTCCGGCCAAGAGAACCGGTCCACATTGCAGAATCCTATGGCCTTTACTCAGTTCTACTTTGTGTTCTTTGCTCTCTGTTACATGAAACTCGCCAATGTTTCCCTCCCCATTTGCATATTCCAAAAACAATTTTCAAACCACTACAGTCTGGAAAATGTCACCTTATTCACGAGGTATCATGGGAAGAATGATTTTCACATATGAGACCAGGCCAGCCCTGTCAGAGAGGCTTTGCTGACTATCAGGACATTCCTTTTCTTATTGAAGACCTATTAATCAAACTTTTCAACTATCAGATAGAAAAACCGAACGGAGTCATTTGACACCTCGATCCTATTTTGCTTATGTTAGAGCATCTACTTTCTGGAAGCCGATCATTGACCTGTGTTGTTTCTTTCTTGTGACAGTGATGAACTTCTTTTACTACATGCAGAAGCAGGTGCTGCTAGAGGTTCGTTTTTGACCATATCCAGTCCCCTTGATCCGCACTTGCGCATTGTTATGGATATTATACCACATGCTTCATTTTGTAATATAAAGATTGATGGTTGCTTTGAAGCCATCAATTGATTGCAACATATCATGTGCAGATATTACTCAGTTGAGTATATATGATGCTTATTTTCACAAATCAAATTCATTATGTTCAATACATGTGCAACTGCAAAATGCATCGCTTATTCCTTTTCCTGACATTTAGTAGTCATTTCATAATCAAGGTTATGTTTCCTTTCCTCTTTCTGCTTTAGAGCCTGTTTAAATTGGTTTTTCAAAAAGCATTTTTTCCCTAAAATTTTTCAATAAAGTACTTTTTCGAGAAGTTAAAAGTTTTAGCTTTTAGAAAAGGCTGAAATTAGCTTCTCTAGATATCTAAGCCAAGTACTCCTCGCAAAAAAAGATTTGTTCTTTTCAATGAAAAAACCAATTCAAATAGGCCTTAGTGTGCTTTAGGAGTTTTCTTCTCTCACGCACTAAAATCTTTAAGGTTCCGGTGAAGCGATCAATTAACATCATCGTTTCTTGAGTCTTCTCCCCATCCAATGAATATTTTCACGCGTTACAATCAATGAAAATAGTTTGTCGGATTGAAGGGTCATGTTGAAGTTAATAAAAACGAAATAATATAATAGAGAAAATCTCTTTTTTAACCATTCAAACTTTTAGACGAGGTTGTCAAATTTACAGACTACATCATCGCTATGAAGTCTAAAATTGCATGCAATACTCACTAACCATGCTTGGGTGCTGCCCTACCAACCCATACATAGTCTGCACGATGTTGTCTGCACCTGAACGACCCTGGATGCTGTGTGGGCGAACACACGCACTGTTTCATTCCCCTGCCATCACTAACCACTTCATTATTCACGACTTGTGGTGATTGCTGCCTGGAAATCACTTCCATCACTGTTCCTGCTTGAGAAATCAACCTCCCCTGGAAATTCCAGGGCTCGATAACCCCACCCGAACTCGCACTAGCGTAACACATCCTCGGTTATTCCAACACCGTAACTGTTTGCGAGTCAGAAACAAATTTATCGTGCACCGAAATTCGGAACCTCTACTTGAGCATCAGTGGACTTGTGGGAAACAAATGGGTTGAGATGAATACTCATATTATAGAGGAAAGAAAGCAGTGGGGAAAGAAGAATTTGATGTCATGAAAAGCTTTTGGATTGATTCACATAGGAAAGGGGTTGCTTTTTCGTTTAAGCTTTTCCTTTGCAACTGACTTAAGAGTGAATAAATTCTGCAGGTGGAGTGAGCACTAGATGCCCACACTTGGCGTTTTCTTGGTTTTGTTAGGCTTAAAAGCTTGTGGTGACGCGCCAAGTGAAGGTTCTAACCACTTGTTAAGTGTTTGTTTGTTTACTATTTTTGTAAAGTTATATGCAAAGCAATGGAAAAGATAGGATCGGGAAAAATTTTATCGTGTTTTGTTTTGTCATATTAGTGACTAGCTTACGTAAGGAGGTGGGTTTATAAGGTTTTTATATATATGACATACGCTCTCTTTCCTTATCGCGTAATATTACATGTTATGAAAAAATCTAGGTCGAAGCAAGTGACAAAATCCATGCTCCTCGTCATCTAGACTTGCTGTTGTTCTTGTTTCTTGAGGAAGGAAGCCTCCTCAAGCTCTAATCCTTTACTTGTCTAAACTTGATGGAAAGAAACAAACATCGCAAACTAAGAAGAGGAATAACAAGAAAAAGTTGGCCGGGTTTAGGAAATAATTTAAATGGTTGAAATTATTTTTTCGAAAGTAATGATCTGATTTTAAATTTCATAAAGAGCAGAGGGTGGACTCGGCAAAAGAAGTTGGCTTCTTGTTTTGAACGTATAAATGAATCCCAGTTAAATTGACTGTTCTTGTGCCAAAAGGTGCTGCAATTACATGGATTTTTGGTCTTCACATCAAATGAGTATAATTTGCTTACGATATTCAAAAGTTTCCTTCCGGAAATGGGTACAATCTCATCAGGAAAAATAATCATGGTGAAATGAGAATGAAATTTATTTAATTTTCACACTCAAAAAGCTCAAATCATCTTATCATAATTACATTATTACATCACAACCAGTAGTTTTTTGGTAGTTTTATCACGTTATAAAAAGATTCAACTTCATTGAAAACCTAATGTTTTTCATAACCGTGAAAAAGGAATAAAGCCTAACTTTAGTTTGATATATTCCATATTCGTGTTTGCATTGACAGATTCCAGGTTTCTGTATTGTCAAGTATCAGCCGACTAGCAAATTAGCCTACAATTTAATTTGGTGAAAAACAATCTGCATAAGATATATACAATTATTTTTGCAAAGCGTGGGTTTGGAGAAAAAAAAGAAGTGAAGAATATTGGCTTTAGACTTTATGCCACTCAGCTAAATTAGTGAAAAACATAGAAAGCACCATAAACCGAGTTGTTGGGTGGCCAAATTTCCTTTCAGCTGGGGGTGAATATGATTTGGTTAAATCGATCAAATCAACTCAAAAATTTGGGTTGGTTTGATTCATTTATATGGTTATAAATTAACTTGTTAGTTTCACACAAAAACAACTGTGTAATTTAGTTTGATATAGTTCTACAAAATCAAACATAAACCAAACCATATTTATCGTTAATTTTATGTGTATATTAGTTAAACTTGTAACATAAATGGTTAATCAGAGTTGATATATTGGTTAATGATTTTCCTTGAAATTATTGGTTTTTTTTTTTTTTTTGCTTTTTTGAATTTTTTAATGAAATTTAATTTTTTTAAAAAATAAAAACTAAAACCAAACTAAATCAACTACAGAATTGCTAGTTTGGGGTTTGCTATTTTATATGAGTGAAACTAATTGGTTAGTATATAATGAAAATTAACTAATTTAATTTGATTTAAAATAGGTTTAAAACACCCCTATTCACAGCTAAGCCATGGATTTTTTTTTTTTTTGGGTCAAATAAGCCATGGATTCAACTCACATTTTGAGAGAGCAAGGTAGAGGTTCTTAGATCTTTTTTTTTGTCGCAACATATTAATCAATCACTTTTTTAAACCCTCAACCTCAAACCGATCCTCCTCCCTTATAGGATTTGAACTTAGGATTTCACTCATAGAAAATGTGGCCTTAACTATTTAAACTAATCTCTAATCTTAGGTGGAGGTTCTTAGATCACCACTCAAATAATAGAACAAGTACGTCTTCATCTAGAGTGGTAAGATAACGGATCATTGTCATAAAAGACACCAAATTGATCTATATGGGCTTGCCATGTATAGCCCCTCGTGTTTGATTTGTTGTGCTGCTAAACACCTGCCTTTAAGTAATAACAATTGTTTCCATATCCAGCTTGAATTTTTTGAAATAGCGACACTCTAAATTTTTGGCCCAATATCCCCAAAGAGTTTTTGCACCTTAGGTGTGACACAACCTTTAATATAAGACACTATTTCACAAAATTTGATGTCATGGTGGAAATGAGAAGAAAAAGTAAAGATTTATTTTTAAAAAAAACTTCAAAATTTAAGTAAAAACTCATATAAAATGGCAATCTCCCTATTAATTGATGCCACCTTCGTCCTCATGGGGGCAAAAAATTCCTGCCAAGCCATTTTTGTGCCTCTCAAATTATCCCCACTCCCCTCTAATTTCCGAAGGAAAGCTGCGAGCTTGTCATCAATCTTATGAATCGCAACTTTTTGGATAATAAAGATCTTGGGTCAAAGTTTTTGGGATTTGAATTTCATAAACGATTTAAATAATATTATTTGTGTAAAAATGATTAAAATTTTTCTTTCATATTAATATAAGAGAACTATATAAAAAGATGCGGATCCTCATGTAACGTATTGTTTAGAGGACATTTAAGGCTTTTTTTTATCTCTCTGGCATATCCCTTTGGATTGTTTGTTGGATTTCTCTCACGAATGTCTATTGAGATCTTTTGGACCTGTTTAATTGACTTTTTTCGTTCTTTAGAAAAAGGTATTTTTTTACTTCTTTTTTTTTTTTTCAATGACTATTTAGCTTTGACTTTCAAACAAGTTGAGACGCAAATGTAATTTTTTTAAGAATCAAAATTTTTTATTTTTTAGAAAAATAATTTTTAAAAATTATTTAAAAATGCTTTTTGAAAAAATAATCTAAACAAGCCCTTTGTTAGTGTATTTAACTTGTGTTCCGGTTTCAACCAATTAGGACCCAAGAACTTATATCATGTATTTGCAAGTATATGGTGTAAAATATAATGCTGAACAAATAGTTATGTGGTATTATACAAAAGGTTGTGGGGTACTCAACAAATAGTCACTGGGTTGGCCAAACAGTTATTGAACAAATATTGTGGGATATTGAACAAATAAGTAGGTACACTTACAAGTACAAGATAAAATTTGCGCAAGGGATCCATCCCAAAAAAACAAGAAAAAAAAGAAAAACGAAAATAAAATTGGCATCACAAGCCCACTTGGCCTGTTGGCAAAGTATCGTACGGATAAAATCCACGTTTTGTCTGGGAAAAACAGGCACGTAATGCCTATTTCTAGAATTTACTGCAAAAATTGTGATAAGTATGAATCTTATTAATCAGCTGAAAGGTGCCATAGATACTGTAGCTGATCTCTACATTATTGATTTTACTGCAAAAAATGTGATAAGTATGGATTTTATTGGGTTTTTTTTAAAAAAAATAAAACTTTAAAAAAATTACTTTAGCTTTTTTAAAAAATTAAAAATTTTAACTTTTTCAAAATGTACTTTTTTAAAAGTTATAAAAGAAATATTTTAAAAAAAAGATAATTCAAACGAACCCTTTGTGATCGTATTTGAAAGTGAACTAATAGGCAAATTTTTAGAATTGTGCCATGCTCATGTTTGGGAAAACAAATAAGCCTAATAAGTAATTAATATTAGAAAAGGTTACCTTAACTAAATTAGTTTAGGAAAGATTGCCTAAATTTAATTTGGGAAATTTAAATTCATTATTGAAACTATGTAAGTCGATTAGACTTAAGTCTATAAATAAAAGTATTATATATGATAATAAACAACAATCTATGTCACATGTAGCCTCTCTTGCATAAGAATATTTTCATTCATCTTGGTCTTGGTGTGGATACTTATAAAGTCTTCACATTTGTATGTTTATAATACTGTCCTGATGTAGATACCTATAGAGACTGCACATTCGTATATTTATAGCACAAATAAATATGGCTGCACCAACATAAAATTCTGAATGAAAATTACTAGCCAATGATGAACACTACTCTCTTGGATATCCAGACCATCTCTCTATACTATAATTTCTTTTTCCGAATCTTAATGTATTTCGTTACAAAATTTGTTAATAATAACTATGTTAAACTTGCTTTTAACATAAAATGATTCTAATATTTTTAAAGATAAAATATCAAAAGGTTTGAAACCTTGTGATTTATCTAAAGTATACAAATTATAAAAAAACAAATATATTTTAATCCGTTGAAGTATACCAAGGCAATCATTACCAACATGACTTCAACAACTTAAAATTATAAAATTAAACTGCCAGCCTTTTCAGTCAACCCTCTCTATTGGACACCCATACCAACATCTGCAGTTCCACAGTTCTCCATGTCAAACATTAATTAAAAAATACCAATGATCTAGTGATCTGATAGTATACTTTTTATTTTTAATAGTGAGTGATTTTAGGATCAATTTTTTTTAGTTGTATGTAATATATAATTAGCCTTTGACATCTTTTGAAGCAAATATATATATATATATATATATAATGAGTTCAAATGATAAATAATTGATGCTACAAATGTGGACCAATCAAATGACAGGATCACCCCTGAACATCTCACGTTACCCCACCTAGTTTTTTCTTCTTCTTCTTTTTTCTTTTTAAACCCCATCCCAATCTTCGTGGAATTGGAACTCAAATTATTTTTTTTGAAAAAGTAGTTTAAACTACTTGAGCAAACTCCGTAATCCCCACCGTCCACACCAAGTTTGGACAATTTTCTACACGTTTTTTTTAATTTTTGACTTTGAGCAAAGGTATTCCAAGCTACATTGGACAATTTTGCACACAATTATTATAGTTATTTTGGTTTCTTGCTTTGAGTAAAGTATTCCAAGTCACATTAAACTTTAGACAAAATTAATTGTTATTGGGCCAAAAATAGTGAGAAAATATTAGAATTCTCCCAACAAATACGCTTCTCAAAATTTAAATTTGTGTTATACTCAAAAGTGAGATCCTTACACGCCAATCAACAACTAATTGGTTTGTGCATAATTTAATAATATCATATTTACAATATCTGGAGTATAAATGACTCTCATAAAGTCATGTATCTTTCTTCTATTTCATGCATTTACACCCCATTGGGTTACACACATTAAATAGCCACCCTCAACCTTTTACACACACCAAAAAAAAAAAAAAACAAGTTTTTTGAGCCTTTCTTCTTGTGGCCATGGAGATAGGGACATGGTGCAGCTCAGGAAATGCAGACATGTACTGTTGGAGCCGAAGCTGCTCAGCCAAGCAATACGATCGGTTTGTATCATCACATGAGATTGCATTAGGCAGATCCAAAGCTCCTATCTGGAGGCTGCTATGGAGAAAGATAAAGAAGGAGAAGAAAAAAATGTTCAACAGAAATGGTTCATGTTCAATGAGGTACACTTATGATCCCTACACTTATGCCCAGAATTTCGACGACGGATTAATCTGGGACGATGGTGGTGATCTGTCTAAATCATTTTCGGCTCGATTCGCGGTCCCGTCTAGGATCTTTGAGAAGAATGATTTGATGGTGTTGTAGAGAAAAAAACAATGTGAGAATGAAATTTACAAGAGTTCTTAATGTCTCTCTATTTATTGCTTTTGAATGTCATCTTTGGTTGTTTCATGAAACTGCAGTTTAGCTGTATGTTATCTTGATGTTAATACTCGTTCTTTTCTTAACTGTTTCTTAACCCCCATCCCTAACCCGATCCCCACCCTCGTGAACTGGAACCTAGGTCATCATTTATCGGAAATTAATTTTAATCACTTGAATTACTCCCTGAACCCTCAACATTTAGTTATTAAAATTATTCTTAGGTTCGCGGGTTAAAATTCATCTCTTCTGCATTTTATCACCCTTGGCCGAATCCGAGTATGTGCCTTAAAATATATTTTTCTATCACGAAACTATAAATTAAATTGGATTTTATGTGATTATATATCTAAAATTACTTCTTTTTGTCAAAAGATGAGCAGATGAAGATGCTTTACGGTTTTAAGTTTTGTCTTAGGCATGTTGCTCCTTAATGAGATTCTTCTTGGATTGAGATCTTTGACCTTTTTTTTTTTTTTTTTCTTTAGAAAAAGAAGCATCTACTACCGAACGGCAAAAGGAATCTACACCATTCTTTCTTTAATTTTTTTGTTTTCTTAATAGTAAAATTGACAGTTTAATAATGAAACAGTTAAACATTTCAACGCAACTGGAGCTGACAACTCATGTTGGCGAGCAGTTGAATTATTCTCAACTGTTTAATAGTCATTTTAATTAGCGGCTAATTAATTAAGATATTGTTTGCTATATTGTTTTAATAACAGTTATTTTTAATGGGCACAACATCACACCTGAAAAGGTTATTCTTTTGCTAACGATAATGTTGCACCAGTTATAAAATTTACCATTTTTGAATATTCACACATTAAATATGACCCAATTTCTTAAAAGAAAGAATGATTAAAAATAAGAAAATTAACTGGAAATGATTGAAAATAGTAAATTTTCATAACATAGACATGATTTTCCTAACAGGTATCGTTAAGGCTAATTAAGTAACTTCATGTATATATAAAAAAATTACTAGTTTTTGTTCTCACATTAAATATAATCTAATTCCTGAAAAAAAAATCTTTAAAAATGGTCAATTTATGTTATAATGATCGAAGATGGTAATCTTCATATTAATGAAAATATTAGTCTAACATTAACAAGTCCAGTTTTACACTAACTAGAAAAATCGATGGAAATATTAATTTAGTCTAAACGATACTCTTCACGAAGATCGTTTTATAAATAAGGTGCATATAATAGAGAGAATAAATTCAGCTGACTGAAATTAATTTGCTTTAAAGAAACGGTTCAGTAACGGTCAACATTATTCTAATTGAATGGAGAGAATAATATTTAAGTTAGTGTGGTCCACTTAGATGCAGGCTTGTCCTTGTAATTGCATTAGCAGGCATGCATGTGATCTACCGAAATTCATTGTCACCATATGAATTATTTCCCCTTTTCAATTTTTCCAGGTGCAAATTTAAGATTTTTTTTTCTAAAAATATTTTAAAAATTTATAGAGTTAGTGGCAATTGCAACTCCACGGGCTTAACCTACATCCAACCATGGTTAGGCATCAATTACTTTGTCAATACATATGCGAAGACTTCTTTTTCCTTTCAAATTATGAGTAAAAATAGCTCTTAAGGCTAGGCTAGAAAATTGGATGTAGGTTTCAAGTTTTAGGGATTGGCTTTTGGTAACAACTAATTTAGCACAAACTTTATAGAGAAAGTGATAATATTTTACCATGTTTCGCATGTGGATTTAAGATTTTTTTTCCTAAACATATTTAAAAATTTTATAGAATTACTAGCGGTTACAACTCTATAAGATCTAACCCACATTCGACCATGGTCGAACATAAGTTACTTCGTGAATGCAGACCCGAAGGCTTCTTTTTCCTTTCGAATTATGAGTAAAAATAGCTCTAAAGGTTAGAAAATTAGATGTAGGTTTCAAGTTTTAGGGATTGGTTTTTGGCAACAACTTATTTGGCACAAAACTTTATATATAGTGGAAGTGATAATGTTCCGAGCACAATTAATGAACCACATTTCAAAGGTCTTACAACCCCAAAATGAGACGCAATAAGTACAGTTCAAAAAACTTTTGGGAAGCAAAAAGATTGACCCATCTGGCCACGTTTTCAATTAATATGAGACATGATAAGAGAGTAATTTATAAATTATTAAACTCGCCATTTTTATTAGTTTGTATATATTTGGTCAAGGAGATCCTTCCACATATAATTTACTAGTATTGCATCTATTTGTTTAATCAGCCTTTTTTAAGGAGTGTAATATTGTACCCATTAATGTTACATAAATATTTTTATTGATGTAAAAATTTTATTATTTTCGATCATTCTTCTTCTAGTAGTTAGGTTATATTTAGTATTAGAAATTGTAACTATTCATATATGTGGAATTTTTAATTAACTTTAGCGAGTGTAATTTTACACCCCAAAAAAACGTTTTTTAATATCTTAGCATGATCTCTGCAGCTTTAAAAAGGTGCCAAATTACGGTAGCAGTGAAGTCATGTGCGTGCAGGCGTGGCATCATGAAGAAATTTCAAACTATAATCTTTTCTTAAGCCGAAATCCTGAAAGACTTTAGCAAGTGGTGAATTGAATTTGATTGGATGAAAGTAGTACAAAATGATAAATCAAATGCGAGATCAAGTGCACAAGGACAAGACCTCTTTTCTGATCGCTTGTAATTGAAGGTTCTCACATCAAAGTAGACCTTAAATTAAGGGCAAGAAACTTTGTTCTCTTGCAAGATAGAAGAAGTGATCAATAAGTGATTAAATGACTTGAATGAGATGATATGTGAGATACATGGCGTACTAGTATGTAATAATCCATAAGCCAAAATAATTAAAAACTAGGCCTTGTGAGAGGTCCGAATAAATAAGTTTGCTGGACCTCAAGAGTCATATAGGTACCTTGTAGCAAACATCTCAAAGACATAGTAATCGTTACAAGCACCAGAGATCGCTGGTCTTGGAAATGGAAGAAAGGGACTGGCCTAACTACTCAGAAGGCCTAATAATTTAGGTGCCTACTGGCAAACTGTGCCGGCTTAAGTCCGGCCGATGGACAGCGAAAGAGGTGGGACATCACAGCATCCATAGGCCATTTGGACAACCCTATAAATACCAACATCATAACACCCCAAGGGGTAAGCAATTTTCACCTTCTTAGCTTTCTAAGTTCTCTCCAGACGTGATGATTAACTTGATCCTTCGAAGACATTATGGGAATTCTTTGCACACGGCCAACGACGGTCCAACAAAAAAAAACTATACTAGTGAATTTTCGACGCCATCAGTAAGTTAATACTTAGATAATCTAATAAAAAGAAGAACAGCATTATGTGATTAACTATCGTAAGTTCATTAGCAAATGTTTTAGGTCACAAATTTATTAACCTCATAAAAATTAACTCGAATAGTTATTTAACCCTACAAATCAGACTTACAAGTTAATTTTGTATTATGTCTCATAGTGGCATGGAACATCGTAAAATTGTTAGATTTTGTTTCACCCTATTTAGGGTGAAACATAAATTTTGTGAAGCCGCATCTAGAATCGAGTAGGTCTGTGCCAAATCTATGCCCGGGACAAAATTATTAGGTTGTCAAGGATCACTTCTTGTTTAACTGGTAACTTTTGACAGAAGTACTATTGCAAGTTTCAACAAACATATTTATGTGATTGGGACTTTAATTTTGAGAATAATTGGTTCTCCAGATTTTTTAATGGTCTGAGCCACTAAAAGTAATGGTCCCCGATTCATTGATTAAAGTATTCGTACTGCACCAACCAATTGCTATTCTTCCTAACCAATTCAGTAGCTACAACTTTTCAGCCATGTCAGAAGCCATACCAAAAATCTGAACCATGAACTAACAGTTGAGCAACCACATTTATGATCACCTAGCAAACTTGGGACCATAATTTCACTTTTCTGTCTTGTGATGTTGGAGGCTCGCGATTTTAATAGAATTCACTAAAAAAAATCCAAAAAATAGGCGACATTTTCTTGTGGCAGTTTTTAATTTTTAAAAGCTACCGCCTATATTAGTATAAGCCATCATGAACTACTACTAAAATAGACATAGATTGTAGTTTTAAACATTTTTATTTAAATTTGTATTTATACCGCCGCATGTGACCTCCTAATATAGGCAATGGTCTTGGCAGCAGAATTTCAAACCGCTGCCTATGACCAAAAAAACACTGCCTATTCCTAGATTTTTTGTAGTGATCGGATTAACTTTTATAAGTTTGCTGTGATTATAGCCCCAAGTTCACCTTGCCAGATTTTCGGGCAAGACGCTTTCCTTTATTATGGATCTAAGAGGAGTAGGATTCACTGCAGAACAGAATCAGTCATCTAAAGATGATCAGAAGGGGGGAAAAAAAAAAGAAAAAACTGAATAAATGAATCAGTCAATGTAACTATTTACATAAGAGTCGAACTAATTAACAACCAGTGCTTGAAAAAGAGCTGGCATTAATGTTAATAAGTGAATCTACAGAACAGAAAGACCACATATGACAATAACCATGTAAAAGCTGCAATCTATGAAGATCGCTCGAATCGTCTGATAGAAAACCAAGCCTAATTCCAATAACTTGACAGCACCTCCCCAGTTGTCTTGATCGTCTAGTCTCGAATCTTCCCCTTTCTTGGACTTGTTTATAGCTCTTCGCTTCGCGAGGACTAAACGCGCGACGACAATGGACACATCAGCGAGCAGTAGAACACAGAGAGGCCTCGAGGAAATTATGCTCTTCGACTTCACAACGTTACGAGGAAGATTCAAGTGAGAGAAAACCACCAGAAGCGCTATCGTGATAGAACAGACAACTCGGGTATTCTCAGAAGACAAGATGCAGGAGTTTATTCTTTTGGGAGTGAAATAACGAAAATTATTGGCGCGCGCAATTGATTCCTCAGACATCCTTTCAGACACAAGTAATGATTGTATTTCATTCTTAAATGTTGC
Source organism: Cordia subcordata (assembly GCA_028554755.1). Classification (NCBI taxonomy): domain Eukaryota; kingdom Viridiplantae; phylum Streptophyta; class Magnoliopsida; order Boraginales; family Cordiaceae; genus Cordia; species Cordia subcordata. The sequence continues at coordinate 11,770,928 of JAPTOF010000006.1, read as the reverse complement.
TGCAAAAGCTTGGGCAGCTTCTGCAAGTACATGATTTTCAGGCTTTCTGCTACTGCTTCCACAGCCAGATTCGTATATCCTAGTAACTTTATCAAGACTGCTGTGTTTGGATGAAATTCCAGATGCTGAATCTTCACCTTCAAGAGCAATATCATGCATAGTAAAATAAAGAACCACAGCGAACGTATACACTACTAGAAAACTGCTGATTAGCTACGGAAATTATCTACAGAAAACTAGTGATTAGTAACAAAAATTAGCAACAGAAAAAAGTCAATGAATCTTATCCAAAAATCAGACATTAAGAGCCCAAATCAGCACTAACCCAAATGATTTCTTCATAACCTTACTTATGTCAGAGTTACTGATAGGGTACACTTAGGAGTTAAAGACAGAGTACGTTTCAATGGATTTAGACACCAAAAAATATTTCACCCAAAAATTTTGCAATGCAGAAAATAGTAACAACATATGAAAAATCTTATTAAAAAAATATGAACATAAAAAAAATTATAATAAAGTTTATAAATAAATAAATAAAAATGATAATAATAAACGCAATAGAGAGGTGTATAATTCGAAAATATGGCCCATAAAAATATAAAATTAAGCATTTATATTCATAATCAGTTACAAGAGACAAAGAATAGAGAATAACAATAAACAATTTCAGATATTTAATCAGTATGCTTGTCTATTTTGGAATTGAAAGCGCCAAACTTAGGGACTGTTTGAATTGGCTTTTTTTAGGAAAAAAAATACTTTTTTTCAAAAAAGTTATATTACTGTTGCAATAACTACTTGATTTGGTTTTAAAAAAAAACTGAAACTCTGAAAAAATCTCAAATACAACTTTTTTTAGAAGCCAGAATTTTTAACTTCTAAAAAAAAAAACTGTTTTTGAAAAGTTATTAAAAAAAGCCAATCAAAACGAGCCTTTATTATCAAAGAGAAAACATTGGAAGAGAACCGATTGTCCATAGGAGAAAAGTATTCGAGTAAAGGTCATTTTATTGTTTATTTTGAAAAGTAAAAGATTTTATTGATATGCTTTAAAGTGTGCGATCATGCATTCAAATAAACAAATCACGTATCAAATAACAATTAACAATTATTGCATAAACTAAAATGACGACAACTATAATTTACATGAATTTTGCCCAAATTAAATACTTATTTTGAGCATGAGACTGTATACCATACACCCTAAGATATACACTAAAATAGCATGGTGCACTCATTCATAATCTTTATATTATATGTTCACAATTTTTATACGTTCACAATCTTTATATTATATATTCACAATTTTTATACTGTACACGTTAATAATTTTTATATGTTCATAGTTCACAGTTCACATTTTCTATTTTATGTTTACAATTTTTATACTATATATATTAACTACTTTTATACTACGTGTTTACAACTTTTCATCAACATGTTTATACCAATAAACTACATGTTCACACCTACACACACAACAGACAACACTCCATTTAGTTTCTATATTTAAGAAAAACTTGATTAGCTTCACCAAATTAATCTACTTCAGGATCAGCTTAGTTTCATGCTCATCCCAACCATCCTTTAGTCTCAAAATTTTTTACCAATGTAGTGTAAAAGAGCAAGTTTTATCTTTGTCAAAATAGTTGTACATTGCTAAATGGGTATATGGTGTGTAGGGTGTGTAGTATAAGTTATTCTTTAGCACCAAATGAAAATTATATGCAAAAAAAATTATTAGAAGTAAACAAAACATAATATTATCTGCGTCAAAATTTAAGTCTCTGGCCATAATTAATGTGTGCATGATTTTACCATTGTCTCTCTTGCATATATACTAGTTATGCCGATCACTCAGTCACAATAACCTTCCCAGGATTACATTAGTATGATTTTATCATTTTCTCTCTCGCATGTATTCTAGTTCCGATTAGTCAGTTATACTAACCTCCCCGAAATCACATTAGTCTAACTAACAAAATATAGTATAAAATCATTGTTTTTCATTGATCTATTTCTAAAATTTTAGTGTATTGGTCCTAACATAAGTTAAGAGTTCCAAAAATTCTATATCAATATTAACATAATAACAATCCAAATTTTGAATTATGCACCAAATAAATGTCGCAAAAAAAAAAAAAATTTCTTTTTGTGATTAACCTGTTACTAGAAAAATATAGAACAACATGATTTAAACAAAAACTAAATCAAACAATTCCAATCATATTCATTGCAGAAAGTTCTATGTACCTGTAAATTATGGACACAAGCAAAAAGTCATGTACCTTCTAGTTGAGGAGGGTGATGATCCTGACCGTTGGTGCCTAGGCTGTGGGAACGACCAGTGATAAGGGCCATCCGATCAGACCCTCTTTCTAATATCTTCTTCTTCCTTGATTCTTTCTCCACCTCTCTCTCTCTTTCTCTCTTTCGCAATTCCTCTATGATCCGTCAAATGTTGTGAAAGTCTCAACGAGCCTAACTGTATTTGAATATGGCAATTTTCATACGACAACGTTTTGCGTGCAGTTTGGAACTTTGAATATTATTTGATGAGGGCCTGAGTTAATAAATGAACAACCCAATGTGACCCCACAATAATAGGTGATGCAAATAAAAGCCCATTTTGATTTTTTTGCTTTTGGTCTTAAATGCCCATTTTGATTGAGTCATACTTTAAAGCCCATTTGAATTGGCTAATAAAAAATATTATTTAAAAAAAGGATTTCTTTTTTGAAAAGTTTTAAAATTTTTTGCTTCTAGAAAAAAAAAAAAGAAAAAAACTAAACTTGAGGTTTTAGAGTATTTTATCATTTTTTTGTAGTTAATCCCAATATTTTTTGAAAAATATATTTTTTCAATGAAAATATATTTTTAAGGAAAAAAGTCAGTATTCCAAATGAGTCCCTATCCCTCTTTTTAGCATTCCTCCGGGGGTTCTCCCAGGGGTTTCTACCAAGAGTTACTTTAAGACAGATTTAAGACTGCTTTAAGACAACTTTTAGGCAACTAAGATTTATTATATATGGTCACAGGGACAATCAAAAGAAGTTGGGTATGAATACTCTCAATGGTTGGCAGACCTTTCCTAGAAAAAAATATGCTCCAAATGGAGGTTGGGTGACAAAACAGTTGTAATTTACGTTACTTAATCAATTAACCGAAAGACCTGAGGTCGATAATGTCTCTTTACTTTTTATGTAACAAATATCATGCAGTTTATTTTTTCTTAGACAAATGTATCTCACTTATATATGAGATTGTCACGTAGAATCACAAAATAATACAATTTCAATAACATGTATTCAGGTGTTTTGATTTAAGAGTAAGATTTATGAACAACGTAATTCAGTTTTGAGGCATTCATACATGACAATTTTATTAAGAATAACAATATTCTACGTCGGAGCATAATGACTCATAAATTTTGAGCAAAAATAACTCGATAAATATCATTAAAGAAAGCTCATATATAGATTGAGAGATCTAATTATTAACATTAAGATTATTGAGGTTTTATTTCAAAACTTATTTGTGTTAAGAGGAGTAGTTTGAGACTTTATATGACGAACTAAAAAATATATATTTCTTATATAATAAAATTATATTCAAACAAACAACATGTGGATTTGCATAATCAATACTACTCTCCACATAGACTTCTCGGGGTGCCAAATTTTGTTTCTCAAAGATATCTGAGATTATCTTCTTTATAGAATTCAGATTTATTTATTTTTGTTTGAAATTAATTTTGAAAGGTTTTATGTGCACATTAACTTATGTTTCTTTTTTCTTCATTTCAAGATCTCAAAAGTCATGCACTTTAAAATGCTATTCCCGAAGGAAAACAACATATAAGAATGCTTGACAATCTTTACCTCTATTAGAAAATGAGAATATTTCATTTTTAAAAGAGTTCACTAAAAATTAAATTAGGAAAATTTACACCAAAACTCCGGTTAAAGAATCAACAAAAAAGTAATTCATGTTTCTTTTCTTTTAATGACAATGAACTCACTTCAAACTTAAAGAAATAGTATTTTGACTTAAAAGCTAATTTAAAAGCCATTTTTTGATGTTGCCAAGCAGGGAGTAATAAAGCAATACGATTTACTAATTGTTGGAATGACTTACACACGATTTTTTATTTGCCATTGCCATTCCTACATTGTTGCACGAGGTATTAAAAGAAAGTATTGAATATATACAGGAAATAGTCTACGTTATTGATGAACACTTGCCGAAAATTCCCACATTAAATTCTTACTTATCCAACGTAATGCTTTATGGAAAGAAAACGTTACTCTTTTTACATTTATATTTTGTCTAAAATTTTTGTTTTACTCAAGTTTCTCGTTATATAAATGGAAACAAATCTTCTTGTCATCACATTTATATTTTATGTTACTCAAGTTTCTTCTTGTATAAAGAGAAACAGATCTTCTTGTAATATGGTAACGTTGTACGAAGTGGAGTAATTAGAGGTCGTGATGAACAAGAAACTCCAGAAATCGCTTCACGACTACCTCTCAAAGATCAAAAAGCCTGCCACTCAACTTCATCTTCATCATTTGCCCCCGAAAACTCTCTCATCTTCAACAAGTTGCATCATCCGGGGTTGCAAACACCCCAAGACTCCATCGTTTGCAGGCAATGTGAAAGAAAAGGAAGCACACGAAACTGGAAATGCAGCAACACTATCCGACATAGATCGCTTTCTTCTTGAAAACTTCAGCTCATTGTATGATCAGGAGGAGAATAATGATGATGACAAGGGAAAGAAATGTGACAATGATGATGAAAATTCTGGTGCAGTTTTGTTCGAATCTCCTACATTTCTTGACCTGCCTGAGAAGTTTCATGATTCTCGTCGGTTTTTCGTACATCGCAGCTCGTCAGGCTCCATTGCTGAAGAAGCCAGAAAAAGCACGTGTCACGTTCAGGTTGGGGATCTGGGCTCGGGGCATGACAACAGGGGTCTGGGCTCGGGACGTGACAGCATTGGGGGTCTAGACTCAGGGCGTGACAGCATGACTACATCGGAGGACCTGGCTTACAGTTCCACCAGTACCAGTACTCCTGCAGTCAATGACTCGAAAAGAACTGATCAGAGTGATGATGATGAAGATGAAGATGATAACAAGGATGCATCAATGGCCGCTGATGATTTCATCACGCTGTTAACATACTCTACAGACCCATATGATGATTTTAAGCAATCCATGCATGAGATGGTCCAAGCAAGATTGCATTTTCATGGAGAGCTTGATTGGGAGTTCATGGCGGAACTCTTGCGTTGCTATTTGAATTTGAACGATAAGAAATCGTACAAGTTCATACTCAATGCATTCGTCGACTTGGTCGTCGTTTTGCGTGAAGATTCCGGCATCGTACCGGTGAAGTCACGGAATGTTCCAGGAGGAAGAAATGGAAGATTTAACGCAAGTATTAACAAGTCAATAGATTTCAGTAAAGGACGATGTCATGAATGATTCTATTAGAAGTTTGTTATTTGAAGTCTATGTTTTCACATGCAGTGTAATGTACATTGTTTTGCACCAATAAATTGTTAGTTTGTCATTGAAAATCCCTTTTTTATCACTTTAATTTTTACGCATTTCCAGATTTTTGAGCTGCTTATTGATGCAAGTTCCTTCTTCTTCCGGAATTTACATGTAATTTTCCATAAATGCACGATACTTCCCTATAAATACATAATGTACTTCATAGGATCGCAAATTACAAGAACGGAAACCAAATAGAATCTGTCTATTGCCATGAAATTCCAAGTAGTTTTTCAGGGAAATTCTAATAAACTCATTGACATTTAACATACGAATTCATATCTTGTGTGATGAACGTCATGATGTTCGAGCTCTAATCCATACATATATACAGACAATACCATCAAACGACAAGCACCGAGGTGCAAACTGTTAAAACATTTTATCTGCGGAGATTAAACGAGATTTAGTGACGAAATCAGTAGAATCCTAGTAGTTTTTAAAGACTAATAGTATGACACATTTTCGACAATTTCGTGAGGGTGCCCCACAATTGTATACATAAAACTTCCCCGGCTTCAAGGGCTTCAACTGTCGAATAATTTTACTGCTGAAGTTTAGGCTTCTTCTCTTTGTCATGCCCTGCATGTAGCAACTGAGCCATAGGCAAAAGAATTAAGGGTCAAGAAGTTACCACCCCATTGGGCAACTTGTCCTTGATGTTTAGTCATCAAATTCTCCATTCGTAAAACTTAACCAGAGTAATTGGGACATGAATCCTGCACTCTGGAGAATCATCCCGACAGGAAACAGCAAATATCAATGGTATAAATTTTCAAATCCCTTCGGGATTTCTTTAACATTAGGTGGTGCTTTTGCCTGCATTGCTCTGCTCACAATTATCAACCACTCTGCAAAGGAGACAAATGGCCTGGAATTCGAAACTGAAACGGGCTATCTTTACAAGACCACTATAGGTTGGAAATGCAATTAGCGAAAGAGAGAGGTTACTTACTTTAAGGACCAATGGCTGCAGTATTCGTCCCTACATATTGATCATACAAAGGGTGATACTTTACGGGTATATAATCCTTGAATCTGTTAATCCAGTAAAAATGAAAAAATAAGACTCCGGATTTCCATGTCAACCAGATGCAGTTTACCTTGAACAAATTTGCAGAGCAATTGTAAAGCAACAGACATATGAAATTGTGTTTGCCAATGATTTCAGTTCAATGATTCTAGAACAGGCGTCTGAATGCTGAATAAGAATGAGCCCTCAACTCCCATCACAGGGAAAGGAAAAGGAGAACGGAATAGACCTTCGGGAGATACAAACAGATGTCCATTGTTTTACTCTCTCCATCAAACTCTCTTTTACTTTATAAGTTTATTTTTGTCTTGTTTTGAGCCAATCAGTTACAATTCTAATACTTCATATCTGCCTGAGATATTATGGCTGGTACACTCACCTCTCAGATTATATTATCATCTCCTTTTCTCGAAAGTATCATGCTCTTCTGCGTTAGTGCTAGCATCTACGACACTCATATTATGTTAGAGAACAAGGAGCACCAGTTGCAACTTGCAACTATGGACTGGAGGGAGATCAACAAGGAAACATAAGACCTAATAACTAATTAGTGAGAACAGATTGAACTGCGACTTGCGTAATTAAGCTACGCACAGCCTATGGGAGGGTATCTCAAGTGGCAGGATATGGCAAGTGGAAAAAGAACATTACTTTGAGAAAGAGCAACAAATGATACTATATTCAGGGAACTTTCAGGATTTAAAGATATATAAGAAAGAGGAACAGGACTAGAAGGGGTAAACCATGTACTCTCACTTCATGGCTGTAAAAGGAGCTATTAGAGGTAAGTATCCATTAGTCAACCATACAAGTTAATAGAGTCCAAATCTACTTACTGGAACTGAATAGAGTAAGTCTTATTCCCATCCAAGCAACAAAGAGAGAAGTGTGCACACCAGGTGCTGTATATGCTACTGGAGAGAAAAATAATGAGTGCTTAATAGATATCCATAACAGATTGGTGCTTCTCACTCCTCTTTCTCTTTTCAGGGCAATCAGAAAAGGTCTCCTTAGGCATATGAAATCGATTATTAGTTAAAGTCATTGGAAAAGACAAAACAGCCAAAGACTGTTTTCGGTTTCGAATCAAATGAAGACATGTATGCTCTAATGTTTCATAATGCCATTTTCTGCTGAAGACTAATGCATAAACAAATTAAACTCAAACACGAATACGGTTAAGATCCTCATGTTATGGAGAAAGCATAATCTCCATTACTACATGTCTAGTTTGTACAGCTTGAGAACTATTATGATGAATAAGTGGAACAAGTAATATCAAGTTATATCGGAACGTATGTCGAAGGCAATCTGAGAAATTTATACCTGTGAAGAAGAGGAAGCCTATCAGGAAGAGAGAATAAATTTGCAATGGATTGTAGAACATGGCCAATCTTCATTGCTTTGGATTTTAGTGCCTTCATGAAGCCTACAAATTCCTTATATTCTGCATCACTGAGCTTTTCACGGACCTGTACATGACATGATTCTAGTAAGCTGAATTTCTTTTCAAATGCAGATATGTGAAAAGGAAGTCGAGCAAATCTGATTTTTCTTTCAATGGATAAAGAAACCATAACAGCTGTGTTTAACAGATATGACTCGGAACAGTCAAGCAAGTGAGCAACTAGGGAAAAGGAACTTGATCACTGATGAAGAAGGTCCTCAGAAGTCCTAGGGCAATAAACTCTGGAAACTCCAATATCAAATACCAGTACCAAGGGACCTCTTAAAATTATTTCTAGTAGGATTAATACATAAACCCTGAAACTTTCCAGGATCTTAATGAATTTAATGTCAAAGTAGTGTCTTAACTGTCTTCCAACACCTGTAACTAATACATCGTGGAGATCATCTTTTCAGATTTCTATAAATTTTTCTTTGCCTCCACAACTTCGTTTGATTCAGATAGTGATCCGTTTTGAATACTCAATCTGGGACATAGTTGGTGATTGGTCAACTGAAGAGTTGTTCTTTATATCTGTTGAAGACTGTTCTGATGGCAAACACCACTTGATCTTAATCCTCTTCTCATTTTAGAGGAATATACCAAAACTATTCATGACAATATCCCATCTAATTCTTATTCAATTCTACAAATTTCTACAATTCTGAGATGGTGACAAGAACCAACTGCAGATCAAGATAGTTTTGGAGCCTCTTCAATTCTCCTCAGGAGCAAGGAGGAGAACAATGTTCAATTTCGGCTGGGTGTCTGTGCGTGAGACAAGAAAGAGAAGTTCTAACAGTTTCTGCAAATCCTTGAAACTAATTAAAAATTTTCTTTTGTCCGTCTTCACGTGTTACTACCTTCTGGTGAATTCTCATCTGCATTTGATGATGGTAATGAACAGAATAGCTTTCTATTATGTGTTTTGTCAAACAATTTATAAGAACCGCTTAATGATCTACTCACTACATTATATTTGAGATCTTAATATGCTGCCTAAGCTGCTATTACTTGGCTCAGCCCTATTTCTCTCTTAATCCTAAAATGTACACTGGAGTCAATGAAGTATTGGTAAATAATATTTCTAGGGTCAATGTCAAGTAATATTGAAATCATTAAATCACTAATACAAAGAAGAGATGGCAGCAATGCAGTAATATCACACATAAGAGTAGTCAGTCGGAAAACTTTTGCATTGTTAGAAATTCTTCCAAAAGCGACCAAAAAGAAAATGGAGAAAACCAAGGGGCAACTCATGTCTACTATGTATGTCATATCAATCCATTGCTTTGACAAGTTTAACATAATTATTTTACAAAACAGAATATAATCATCAGAGATTCTTTTTTACTTTTTTCTGGTCAATCACCATCAGAGATTGACTAATACAATATTCGACTGCTTTATGAAAAAAACAAACAGACGGAGAATATCTGACACACATGAGAAAGGCAAGCATGCCCCAGGCCGCTTAACTTGGATAACCATTCACACACTACTGAAGGAAAACTAAGCATGGCCCCCGCCACTAGCAAGAATTGTTTAACTTAGATAACCATTCACATCATACTGAAGGAAAACTAAGTACCATACCTGGACGAGGAAAGTTGATCCTCTTCTCTCCTCATCATCGCATGATGTAGGGCCAGACACAGCGTCCTCCTCTTTTTGCTTCAGAAGAATGGTTGCTTTATCTTTAGAAATCTTGTCATTCTCAAGTATTACTTCACTTCCTTGAGAAGTCTGTGTCCTTCCATTCCCAGAGGGCAGTATTTTATCATGTTTTGGTAAATGAAGTTTCTTCAATTTTGTTCCTTTGGCAATAGATGAATGTTGATAAGACTCTTCAGGGCCTGTAATTATCAATCTAGGCTTCTTTGAAGTAAAAGATGCAGTTAGGTCAACAGGCTCTGCATCTATCAATTCATGTTTATGGAGATTGTTTCCTTTACATATGCTGGATTTTGCACTATCCATTGTAGGGGATAACAAACTTTTCTCAATGGATGAAGTGGCAGTTGAATGGTGCAAAGATAGACTCTTGGCTAGACTGTCTGACATTAGTGTCGAACGATTGGCAGGAACTATTTCTCTGAGATGGCTTAAGATGTTGCTTCGTTTGACTAGAGATGTAGAAGATGTTGACACCATATGAAATGGTCGATCCATTGGTGTGGTCTGAGAACATAAACCCACAAAAGAAGAGGAATTAATCAAATATAAGTTTGAAAATGCATGTATCTAGCAAGTCAACAAATATAACCAGGGCCAAAGATTCTACTCACCACAGGGGCAGGAAGCTTCTCTAAGTATAATTTTTCAGGAGGCGGGGAACTTTCCAGCTTTTCAACTGTCACAGTGAAAAGGATATTATTTTCCATAACCAATCACATTTATGGAAGAAAGTAATAAATCTGGAGAAAATAAAACAAAATGGAACATGAGAATAGCAGGTTATGTTTCTAAAATGTTAGAACTTGAAGTACCAGTAATTCAAACTAGCCCCTTCTGCAAGAACATCATTCAGCACTAGTTCCTAAATAGAAAGAATATGAAAATCTAAAAGTAGAAGTGTGACTGACAAAGAAATGGGCTTAGAGCATCACATTGACATGGCTAACAACTATTTACCCTGATTATCAGAGGGCGTCAATTCTAGCTTTGTAGAACCATGCAAACCTCGATCTCGGAAGAAACGAGTCAATGTGAAAACTACGTCCCCAAATTTGGAGTAACACTGCAATGTCAGAAATGTGTGAGTGAATTTCTAGACACAGAAAAAGGGTGAGGCAGAAGGGAAGTTTAAACAGAAGAATTCAAGACCACAAACCCACTTTAATGTGAGGCTGCATCCAAAGTGATATTTGGGATTGCCGACTTGAATTTGTGAACCTGTTTACAACACAAATGACAAGGTCAAAGCGGGTTATTAAAATTGAATAATGAACTCAGTTAACCAACTGGTTAGAACATTCGTGCTCAATATGCTAACAGAAGTTTTCTGCAACATTATATCATTACACGGCATTCCGGTGCTACAAATAAATGGATCATACAATTCAATTTTGCAATAGACAAGATAGTTGCAAACAGAGTTGCTTATCCAGCCAGGATGGAGATGCTACCTAGTCTATAAAAGAGAACCTTTAGTCACAAAATTTTGACATCATTCTAGCCAGAAAGGATCCGTGAATTTCAAATTAAGATCCTTCAAAGATTCCTAAGCTAAACACTCCTAATTAAAAATGCACAGGTTAAATTGTTTGTTTAAGATTACTCAGAATTTGATAGAAAGACAAGGACCAAAGCATACAGAGGATGAAACCGCAGACTGGAGTTGACGACTGAACATCTGTTACTTTGGGACAAAAGCAGAACATGAAAGAACTAAAAGGTTGACAACCAATTCTATTTTGCAGTTAGTAGTTCATACTTCAATAATTCAAATGTTTTAAAGACATATACATATTTGCAAATAAAGTCCAACTGATTCTCAAAGAAACCTTTCATCACAAAATATTATAGCTCCATAATCATGTCGATGACGTATGACCCGACCAACAGCCTGATTTACAGCTCGTGACGCTTGTTGACTGTACCACTCTTCTCCAGTCAGAACCTGTCATATTATGGAATAAGAAGAGAAAATAGACTAATAAATAAGAAGAGAAAATAGACTAATATATAAGAGAACAGCCTCATGATATTTCACACCACCTTGCGAGCATGTTGTTGAGAATGTCCCAATTGATCCAAGTACTCCCGTTTCAAGCGCACCTGTACTACATCAAGCAACATATAAGAGGTGGACATTTTCCATACCTATGTAAATAGAAATGTACAAGTATGTGGACATAACAACAAAGGATATAGGAGACCATTTCAATATTATAGTTTTACCAAGCTACTAGTTATAGACTACTCCAACACTATGAGCTAAGAGATTAACATTATTGGCTACAAAATATGTAACTTTGGTCACACTTAACATTATTGGCTATGCAATACGTAAATTTAGTCACAACTAGTTTCTTTTCACCCTTGAGCAAAAGTAAACTAGAAGGAGCAGAGGACACAAGATAGACATAAAAAGGAAATAACACTATTTGAAAGGTAGAACTATACCATTACGCTTTACTTCATGCTAAAAGTTAGATCAGACCAGAATTTGGTTATTAACTTCCTTTATGTCATCCAAAAGTGTTTGCAATAAGGCGGAAGTTCATCTCGTATAGGTTTCTGAAATATGGGATCTTTAATAGAAAGAGCAATCCTTTTTTTTGGATCTAACAATGAAGCAAATATCACCAAGATCAAGATTCGCAATAAAGTCAATGATAAAAGAAATTACTTGCTGTGTGATATAATACAGGTGTTGTTAGTTATAGTTGATAGGACTTGCACATCAACATAGCCACTATGCCATTAAATCCAAAAAACGCACATGTATATTTTCCTTTTTTCTATCAATCAGTCACCTTCTTACTTGAAGTGATCAATCTTCTCATCAAGCGAGTTAGAAATTCTATACCAACATAATTCATCTTTCTGGGATAAAGGAAAAGGAAATAAAATGATGGAGACAGAAAGGTCAGCCTACCAAATAGCAGTTGTGGCTATACAAATTATAGCAATAAAAGAAGCTGTCTCAGATAAAACTACAGAAGTGAAGTGCCTCACATGATGAAGCAGCTCAGAAGCTAATATTGCTCATCCAAGAAAAATAACAATAAGCAACAAGCAGATAACAAACTTAAAATCCAGTTTACATTCTTGAAGTGAAACTAGAAAACCAGGTACTGTTCACATCCATAAGGAATGAAATTAACCTTGGGGTCGGTCCTCGTGGCAAACGGTATTCCAGTTATAACAACAGCTCTTCCAGCATGATCAGCGAAATCCAGTCCTTCACTCACCTTAAGTATCAACAAACAGATGACAGCAAATCAGGATTTATAAACCTAAATATCATCCAGAATCAAGTGATAATATCTGTACAACTATTTTGATGTAAGATTCATCAGAGGCATGAACAAGAATGCTTGTGAAGAACCATTGGTAAGAGCAAGTAATACAATTGCAGTGAAGGTAGCACAAAAATACAATATCAGCAACTAAATAACCAGTATATTAAATAAGAAAACATAAAGAATTAAAATCAGTAATGATGGAATTTTAAAATCTCATACAGCATACAAACTTCAGAATTTACACAATCACCAAATCATGTAGTTACTGAAAGCCATCACTCAAACTCCTCCAATACTGCATTGGAAAAAGAAAAATTATGTTGCATAAATTTGTTGGACTTCCTATTTTTTATCATTCCATAACCTTGTCACCTTTGGAGATGCCAATATGCATCAACTTTTCATCTTCAAATTATGCCTTCACAAGAAATTGAATTTTCACTAACATATGTTGGCCCCATCACTAAGTTTCAGGGGCAGTTATGGTGTTAAAAATGAAAAATCATTTCGTAAGCAAAATAACATTTAGAAAACATTGTCCCCGAAGAAAGGGTGTCAAGAAATACAGGACAGAACGAGTTGCAATATGATAAGAATGAATCAGGTCAGAGGACAAGGCCTTACATGAAACAGTAAAAATCTAAGTAGATATCAATGCTAGAAAAGTTCCAAACTTCCAATTTCATTATAAGCCCAAAATGGCAGTTCCATGTAAGCCCAACAAGCTTTGAGCCAATAAGTCAACATTATAATGCTGTGCCATAATTAAGGGAATTAGAATGCTTTTCAGAAAAATACTGTCAAAAAGCAAAGGAAAAAAAAAAAGGTTTCATTTTTCTTGAAAATAAGGCTTTCTAAGGATGGATTTCAGGTCTATATGTGTTTCTTATATGCATGAACATGCAGCATACCAACCTCTGAAATGAAAATGCAGCTTATCGCTGTTGATTCAGCGCATTACAATACCAAGGGCCAAGAATATCACTCAAATATCCCCAAATAATAATTCTCGATTAACACATGACACAGACCACTTGACTAAAATATCCTGACTCATATGTAGCATAGAAGGAATAAAGTACAAGTTATGACATGCTTCTTCTATTGTTTTCAGGCTCTAAGTTAGATTAGGTGTGTGCCAACCATCTAGATTCTCTCACATCACTCTTCCCCACCAATACAGTGACATAGTACATTCGACATTGAAATACAAAGTCATCATGTCAAATTTGGTCATTTCATGGAGGGGCCACACCAGCCTAATCCTATCCCTCTTTACTTGCCAACACATAACCAACCTAATCTAAAAATTACAGCATTTATATTATGGTATTCTGGGAGGCCTCTAAAGTCTAAACTGCCATGATCACATACAAAATTTCCCTCGCAGTCAGCTCATGTAGTACATTCATCATTCCAAACAGAGTTATGATATTCGACTAGCTGTCATGTGTATCGGACATCAATCCCTAGAGCATATTAATTTATTCAGACTCGTAAGACATGAGATGAATTTACTAGAGTTGGAAGATTACTTCAAGCCAACTACAGAAATAATTATAAGAAGAGTTGACTTGAGAAGCCAGAAACATGACGGAAATTAAAAATCAAGTTTTTCACCATTAGAGTGTCCTTTCGGACACCTCAAATGATCACAACAGCAGGATCATAACATCAATAAAGAAGACAGGGTCATTTCAAGCACCATGAACATGGTGCAGGAAAAACCTATTTTACAACAGAAAGGGTGAGGCTTTGTTAGGCCATTTTCTTACATTATATGATTTTTTTTTTTTGGGAGATACTTCAAGGCATTGAAGATATACAACCATGTGAATACGCAATAAAAGTGAAAACACGTATAATGGTTTGTGATGAAGTTAGAAAACATTGTTGCTCAATCTCTGGATAAGAACATACCTTTCCACGACACACTGCAAAAAATATTGCCCCAGAAGTTGATCTGTCTTTTAAATTAGTCATATAGTCCTGTCAATAAACAGCATAGCTGAATAAACTGAGATGAAGATAGAATCTCAAAAGAAATCTAGCTAGAATCTCAAAAGAAATCTAGCTAGAATCTCAAACGACAATGGCTATGAGATAATTACTTCAATAGCGGTGGGAAAAAGTGAAGATTGTCTAGGCTCCACAACAGGTAACTTATGTTTACAAATTCTTTCCCAGATTGTACTAGAATTCACTGAATTTTGAACCTGCAAAGTATCAAGCCCACATATGAGATAATAACAAAAGAGCATCTCATTCTTTGTCAAGAACAAATATTCTGTGATGACTCACCATTGTTTTCCAGAACTCAATGCATTGATCTAAAAGGTAATAGGATGGGAAAAATACAAGCAGTCCATCTGGCACAATTCGTGCAAAATTGACTGGAATGTGACATCATGAGAACAAGATCATATGTTAATGAACTAATGAAGAAAAATGACATCAAGATAATTGCTCAATTCTTTGGATTGGCATAGTACAAAAGATTACGTTTCTTTTTCTTTTTCAAGCTCTTAAACAAAGTTATTTATATTTGTTGTATACCCACCAATTGCATTGCCAAGCTCTTTTTTGTATTCCACTGAATCGCGACTTCGGTAAGATGAGTTGAAAGGATACCCAGAGGGACCAACAGGCACCACTCCAGCCCAAATTTGATTTCCAGATATTACATGAGGATTTTCCAGGCGAATGGGAAAATCCCTATATAAGAGAAAGAAAGAAAGTAAGAAATTTGAAAATCATGTAGCAAACCAAAACCTAAATCAATACAGTACGGAGAATAAAAGACTTACAACTTCAGTTCCTCAGCAAATGAGTCCATAGGCGATAAGGTGCCAGATGTCAAAATGATAGATCCAATACCAAACTTAGAAAATTCTTCCAAGGCAATTCCAGGATTGAAACACCACCAGCTTAACGTTCTAGATGCCTTACCTGCAGCATATTCAGTAGATGTATGAAAATCAATTGACCACAAAGCATATCTATGCTTTTTGCGATTGGCAAAAGCCTACAAGGTGGCCCCATCAAGAAGCTCTGACATTTCTAAGTGAAAAAGTGAGGTTTTCAAAATGCAAAAAGTTCAATTCAATTCTTCAGTGTTTTAACATGTGATGACCAGACCTACAGGAATAAAGTTCAGCACCAAGTAGGAGTATCACGACATACAAAAATAATGTGAAAAGGTCCCCTACTCCAAGTCATGAGTGTGGTCTTAGAATAGTTGCCAAGTGATGGAACGGAGTCAGGTTTTCATAAATCATTCAACAAACATATGAAGTTACATAGATTTAAACAGATATACAGACATGTATGCACTCAAAAGTGTCAACATCCACAGCCAAATCAGAATGACTTTCAGAGAGATCTATATCAGCATGGTCTGCAATTCATTAATTATCATTCAGATTGAGACAATTAAGATTGAAGCAACCTTTGGATACTCAATTATTTGAATGTGATATTTTACTTGTCCCAATATTGAAATGGCAGTACCTTTTCCCATAAACTGTTACAGAGAAGGATTTTAGGGATTTTTGCCAGTAGGTCACAATTTTCTGACTCAATACTTTAGAACTCTCTAACTCTTCAAGGGAATTTCGTGTTTAGTAAGGCCCACTTCTCCCATGTTTCCATTTTAGTAGTTGCACTCATCTACCCGGCCCATTTCAGAACAATTTTAGCAGTTGATATGTCAAGTATCATGTCAGAAAGTCACGAACAAAAGGGAACACAAAACACTGTTCCATGCAGGGTAAGAGGTCCCAAAATTCCACAATAAATGGAGCTAATGCATCAAACTACTCTTAACTTAATTCAACTCCAGACAGAAGAAAGTGTTTATTTCTATTGAAGACAATAAACAAATGAGTATACTCCTCTCTAACAGCACAAGCTCCTAGATGAGATGGTCAGTTAACATGATCTTAGAGTCAGGTTAACAATAGGTCCTGAGTGCAAGTCTTGCCACTCCCCATCTAAAAGCAATATGTCCTAGTGCAACCTAATCAGAAAGAGAGTTAAAATTATTTCTCCTTCACAGGACCCATTAAAAGAAATAAAGAAATATATATGCCCATATGCAGCTCAAACCAAAGAAGAATCTCGCATGCATGAGAGGTGGAATTTTAGAGACAACAAGCAAATAACATAAACCCCCGGTCTAACAACTTTTAAGCTTTTAGATGAGGTGATCAAGTGACAAATTTGAAGTCCTGGCAGTTGATCAATCTTTTAACCTAATGTCATCCTTTCTAGAATTCCACAAATAATCGATAAGAAAGGCAACTTTAATTCATAAATCCTAGAATATCAAACTCTGAAGAATGGTTTATGAAAACGTAATCAGATAGAGCACTAATATATAGGACCATATAGCAGGAAAGACAACTTCTTCCTTCACGATGTAGAAATCATCTTTGTATTACCTTTAAAGGCATCTGCAGAACTTCCTTGGACTTCCTGAATGTGAACCTTAAAAAAGTGAAAGAACTCAAGTCAGACAACTCCTCCAGTACCACAAGCTGAAATCAGCATGGATTGACAGAAGTAGTAAATAAATATGGAGGCACCAGCATAGGCATACCACTGAAGTATCTGACTTGTATGGGTTTCCGAAAAAGGGAATGAAAATGTACCCGATAATATTTAGCGTGCATATTATTATCATCCCTGAAAATTAGTCTCAGAATGTCACCCATGGTCTCCAGCCTGCAGATAGACCCCCTTGCCTTGCCCCCGCTCTCATTGGTATCTGTGTCTAACATACAACGCAAAAGTTTCACGTAACAAGATCCAAAAGTCCAAAAGAAATCTTTCATAAGGAAGTTAAATAACAAAATCTAAACAGCAGCTGGTCCTATAATGTATATTCTTTGTCAAACAATATACAGGATGGCAGAAAGTAGTGACCACAAATGGAAATCCCACTTTACTTGATGAATTATCGGAACACCCATAACTAGATAGCATGCTGAATGACTCATAGACTAGTATTGCGAGGCTTTAGGAGGTTAGTGCGCTGCATACCTTCCTCGAGAAGTAAAGATGCTTCCTCAATTATATCAATAAGCATAGTAGCAGTTTTCTGATTAATATTTAGGTCACCAAGTAGCTCATAAATGTAAGACCCAGGCTTTGTAAAACCTAGTTCTTTGGATTCAATAGGCACCTCCTCAATTCTCTTCTCGAGCTTCAAAAGAAGTGCTGCAGGGAAAAGTTCATCATTTGCTTATTAGAATTTGGTCAGCATGAGCAAGTAGCTCCAGTTAATATTATTATATGTACTATACATCTAAATCCGTACAAAAGAATTTAGATCAGAAAAGAACAAAGGAGGCAAGCAGGGAAGAAGTGTCTGAATACTCAACTTGATCATGCTGCATATTGTTTTCCCAAAGCATGATAGGATACTTATATAGCAGGAATTGAGTTCCATGCTACTAGTAGGCATAAAGAGAATTTTGGGGGAAAAAAGAAAAAGAATCTGCCTATGTTAAATTGACAAGTAAAACATAAGCTTGACAAGTATCCTACACAGCAGGTTACCTCTAAGAATTGCAAAATTATCTGGATTACAGGATTTGTCACTATTTTTTTCCCTCCTAGCTATAGAAAGGTCCACACAACTTTTTGCTTCAGAAATGCAAGCCGTCAGAAGCCCTGAGGTCAGGTCAAAAGAGGCTGCATCTGCACACAAGCCTTCCTGTGTGATACAAAAAGAAAATTCCTCATTTGTTAGACATCAAGTTTATATCAAAACAGCTATTTACTAGAATCGCTAATCAACTTTCATGAAGTAGTTCCTTCTTCCTAAAACAACTAAAACAGATGAGTGACAAAACCAAAATGGATCATTAAACTAAAGCCATTATGCCTGAAAGATGAAGAGCCTCCCTTACCAAGTTGTGAGCTTCATCAAAAATAAGTATACTGTTTTGCCACTCTATGTTTAGGGTCTTCCTGTAACCTCGATCAATAAGATAGTTGTAAGGAGCAAATAAGATGTCAACAACCTTGTGAAGATCTCGTGAGAGGTAATAGGGGCACCTAAAATAGAGAGAAAAGCATAAGCAACTCTGATTAATTTGTGCTGATATATAATCACAATGATCAGAAAACATACGGTCCACAGCTTCTTCCAATATTTACCAAATCCTCTATGTCAATAGGTTCCTCTCCTAAACCAGGATTTTTCTTCAGAAATTCTGGAAAAGAAAACTGCAAATGAGAAGAGGGAGATCTATCTGACAAAAGAAGAAAGCAAAAGAACGTTAAAGCAGACAAGAACACCAAATAAATATGGTCCACCTTTATCTCCCTGGAACTGAAAGGAACAATTTGGAGGATACATCAGGGAGACCTACGACAAATTACAGTATCGGATTTCCTTTACAACTAGGACCATAGATTCAATATGCTCCATTAACATAACAATCAACTACAAATAAGATCTGCCATCATATATCAATTATTGAATCATAAACCTGAATGAACTTCAACTACACAATGCTTGTTTTCTTGTTACCTTAGCTTACAATTCTAGTTCAAAAGACCAGGACAAGGAAAGATATCAACCAATGAGGAACAAGCAAACCATAGAGGAAAAAACAGATGATAGCTTCTTAGTTTCACCAAAATGGAGTAAGCATTTTCTCTATTTCACTTATTAATGTTTAAAGGAACATATATCTTCAGGGGTATATGTGAGGGGTGCGCAGTGAAGAGAGAGAGAGAGAGAGACCAAGTATCTTTCTGTATTTCTAGATGAAAGTACCTGCAACACGAGGAAAATGCGCACAATACCGCTTTGTCCGCTTTTTGCAAAGGGCATGACAAGCATTTGTCTGTGCTTTCCCGCGGAGTGAACGTACATCTTCATGAATGCACAACTGTTCCCGAGATCCTAGGACTACCATTTTGGGCCTGCACTTCATCGATTGTCAAGATTGTTTTGAGTCTCCTGAGTTAGTTATTCAAACAACATAAATAATCGCTTGGAAGGTGAACAGGGTTCAGAATAATGCCTAAGTGCATATACGGGAGAAATTTTTTATTGCTTTTCAGCCACTAGTTATGTTAAAAAGAATCTCCATCTGCAACATATAATCAACTAAAACTCCAAGTGTCAGGCTAGATTCATCAATCCTGCACTCTTGAAAAAGAATACCTGTATCAAGTGGATCGGCTAGTTAATGCATAAGCATCTTATGATAATATGCTGCGTTTTTTATAAAACTGAAATACTTCACTTAGAGTGTGTGCAAAAGAACAGCTTTGAAGGAAAGAAAATCCTGTGAAATTATTAATAGTGGGAAGTGAAGAAACAATTGCAAAGAGAAAAAAAATGAACAATAGGAAAATGCAAGCCTCCCAAACTACATAGTATCACTGAATATTCAATGCATTAATCGCTGCATGGGGACAAAAGACAGAAAAAATAACTGATTTTAAAAACTGTTGTATGGACAACAGTAACAGAAATCCTCCCGCCATGTGACTTGGAATCTAAAAGTAAACTAAAAGCCCAGACAAAATGATATATAATACTAGAATGACCTCTAATTTCACCATCTTTGTGCCTGCCCAGTCTATACAAAACATATGAGGACCATAATATCTGCCCATCAACTATGGCACTCATAAATCTCTCCCACTGTCTCAATCTCTCTCTCCATCGAGATCTACATTGTCATCTCGGTAACTTCTCATGCAGCATGTGAAAGCCCTTATCGAATCTACGTCTCAAAAGAGAAAGCCCTTATTAATTGTAGATTAGTTCAGATCACTTTAGCACACATAAATGACAAAAGATAAAGAACGCATAGTGCATGTTTGCATCCTCTGGACAGCAATACCATGTATATTCCCAATTAAGATTCTCAATCTACAAAGAGACTACTTGAAATCTGACCTGTAATTGGCTCTTTTCAACTCCTGAATCACTTGCTTAATTTGGCTGTGCGTGCGAGAGGTGTATATAATAGTGGGTGGTCCTGAAGGTTCAGGTTGCGACAATGATTCATGGGAATGCTGGCTGGCAGAGTTCTGACCTCTTGAAAAACCACCCAAGCTCTTTCTCCAAGCCAGAGTAGCACAAAGAAGACACAAGGTTTTTCCTGTTCCAGTTGGACTCTCTAATAGAGCATTGGATCTCTGCATGTCATAAGCATGCATATGCCCAAGAATTTAGTAGTCATTGAGGCTAGGTAAGAGTATGTGCAATGGCCACTGAGAAAGCCAAATCTCATAAGAAATAAAATAGCTCCAATGAATTTCCAAACTAAATTCCATATTTCATGTAATCAACATTTGGGAGTGGAAGATAACCAAAGTTAAGGCAATTATTTATTTATATGATTAGAAGATGAAAAGTGCAAAAGAGAAAAGATGAAAATTCACATACAGAGAGAAAGTAAGTGAGAGAAGAAAATAATCCCTTTTGATCATGAACGACAGATGAGAAAACTAACATATATGATTGCAGAGGAACATCTGATGATAGGTAAAAATCTTACATTTACAGAGTTTATGTACAAAAGGAAGCACTTGACTGGAAAGAGAGGTAAGAGTACAACAAAGATGAACCCCAATTTGGTGAAAGTTTCAAAATTTAGGTGAAGCATAGCACGTCTTGTATAATGCAAATTGCATAAAGCCATAAACTGCTTCCGAATACACAGAAATCTCCAATGCCAAAACACTGTGACTTCAATTATTATCGAGACCAAAAGTTAGTTTCTTTTTCATCTTCCTCCTGTCCTCTTCACAACAAAAAAGGTAGACATACATAATTCATGGAGGAACCTTTTATGATAGGTCCAAAAATCTTATGCTTACCACATCCACATACAAAAGGGAGCATTGAACTGGAACCAAACTAAAGCAACAATTTCAATGACGTGAACTTTGCGTATAGCCAAAGTTCGAAAATTTACTCCAATCCAAGCATGTCTCATGAAAAACTGATCACAAATTCCATCATTGTATCATCCAAATTGCATAAAGCAACAAACTGCTTCATGCCATACGAAAACATAATACAAAAAATAAAAGAAATTGCCATAAACCAGTTCCGTTCATATCGATTAGATACTATAAGAGTGCATATATTTATACAGAAAAAATGCGTGATCACTGCAAATTAGCTTCTAATGACTACATTTAAGCAACTCCACTCCAACTATGTCGGGCTAGGCATTTCAGTACCAAGCCCGAATGGAGAAGGGTAGCGTTAAGTAACCGACAATCGTTAGAGATGTTAAGGTAGAAAGAGTACATTTTGGAGAGATTGGATGACTTTTTCCATGTAAACTAGCTGGCAATCATAAGCCTCGAATGGAAAATCCACGTTTATTCCTTTTATCTTGTACGTTGGCATCTTCTTCCTTTTTTTCTCTCCTTGTTTTTCACTTTTGCTTCAAATGTGAGCGAGCTTTCTGAATGAAATGGGAATTTTGAGACTGTATTAGTTTTTTTGACAAAATCATGAAACCCTAAAGAGGAGGGTTGTGATTTTCCCGCCACTTTCTGATTGGGGACAGAGGTCCCTTTAAACGTGTTACCAAAAAAAAAAAAAAATGAAATGATTTTGGGCCTTGGGCTTTGATTTCGTGGGTATCTGGCCCATCAACACAGTAGAGGCAAATAGAACTTTTGCACATCTTTGTTAAGTTAATTAATCCATGAACAGGTTCTATACATCTCAATCAAAGAAAGAATCGGATGCGCAGCCTACTCTCGTGTGTAAGAAATATTTACTGCATTCTTAAGTCAACCCAATAATTCAGTTCTCGTGAAGTTTCCTCCACTTGAGGGTCCTTTGGAGTGAATGTAAAGGAATCAAAAAAATAAATAAATAAATAACAAAAATGTAAAGAAACAAAGTAAAACATAGATGATAAAGAATAAATAGAGTCAATTGTTCTGTCGTTGCATAGAATCAATTATTGTTAGCTACTGTAGTTCATTAGTAGTACAGCTAAAGTTAGTTGATAGTACAATTAGTTACTTAGTTGATAGTATAGTTAGTTACTAGTACAGCTGGCATAGCAGTACAGTTAGTTATATGTACAACTAGTGGTATGTCTATAAATAGACATCTATACTACTCATTCATAATAATGAATAATTGATTCTTTTCTCTCTTTATGGTATCCAGAGCAAGGTTCAAATCCTGTGTTTCATTTTTTTTTTTTTTAGAACACTTTAAGTGTTCTTCCCCAATTTAGCTAGGGTTTCTCGATAGTGAGAACACCATTAAAATTCATCTTTCCAGCTTGCGAACTTCATCAAAATTCAATCGAAGCTCTTGCTTCACTAGGCAATCACTTCTACTGGTTCAAATTTTGTAATCTCCTTCTCAAATTTTCTACTCCAATTTCTTCTTCTTCACGCAGCTTCAATGGCTTCTACATCAACTTCTGGTTTTACAACAGATTTGCCTTTGGGATTAAAGATTCTAATTCAGAATCTAGGCAATTTAGTCTCCACAAAACTAGATAATACAAACTTCATTGCTTGGAAATCTCAGATCCAGATTGCTCTAAGGGCTGGGAAGCTGCTTAATCATGTCACTGGACAGGTCACATGTCCTGATAAAGAAATTACTAATGATTTAAGCAATCCAATCCCTAATCTAGCCTATGAGGTGTGGATCACTAATGATGATTATCTAAAATCATGTTTGTTTAATACTATGACTCCTGCTGTCCAAACACAAGTCCTTCATTTAGAGACTGCTAATGAAGTTTGGGTTACTCTTCACAATAGATACAATTCATTGACCAGATCTCACATATACTAACTGAAAGTTCATTTGCTTCATCTTTCAAAAGGACTAACACTATGCAGGCCTATCTTGATCATGGCAAGACTATTACAGATGGTCTTGCAAGTGTTAATGAGGTGGTTACTCAAGAGGATCTAGTGATGTACATACTTAAGGGTTTACCCCCTAAGTACAACTATTTCAGAGCCTCCATTAGAGTTAGGCCTTCTTCAATCACTGTTGCTGAACTGTCCTCCTTGCTTATTTCTGAAGAGCTGCATCTAAAGTTAGATAATAATCTCACTCTAAGTGACTCTAACAGTCAAAATATACATACTGTACTATATTCTCAAACTCAGTCTAGGGGTGGACCATCTAGAGGCAGAGGAAATTATAACAGTAAGGGGGGTAGAAATGGAAGAGGCAGGGGGGCTCAATTCAATAATGTTCAAGCTGGTTCTGGTTTCTCTTCATAATCTCAAGCTACTTCTGGTTTCTCTCCATAATCTCTCACCCCTCAACAAAGTGCACCTCAACACTCACAGAATACAGGCACCTCTAACAAAATTATCTGTCAAATTTGTGGCAAACCAAATCATCTTGCTATCACTCGCTGGCATAGGTTTGATAATAATAAATATCAGTCTCAGACCATTAGTAAGCAAGCTCCAATGGCTCAGAGTGGTCAGCAATCAGTAGATAATCAGCAGTGGGTGCTTGACTCTGGGGCAAATGTTTATGTTACTAATGACATGGCTCAGCTGCAATCTTATCAACCATACAATGGGGCAGATGCAGTGGCAGTTGGAAATGGTCAGGCTTTGACTATACATGGTACAAGGAATGGTACAATCTCTCTACCCTTTACATATCTTATTCTTCCTAATACACTTTATGTCCCTTCTGTTTCCACCAATTTACTTTCAATATCCAAGCTCACTCAGGACAACAATTGTACTCTCCTGTTTATTGCAAAGGAGGTGCACATTATGGACAATGCAACTCAAGCAACTTTGTACAAGGCCCCCTGTGAGCAAGGCTTGTACAATCTTTCCTCTTTTCTTTCTTCTTCCAAGTCAACCAGTCATTTTGTAGCCAAAATTCTCACACCCAGGTCTATCTCAGCAAAAGATCTTGTGTGGCATAGAAGGCTTGGTCACCCCTCAGCTACTGCAGCTCAAACACTTTCCAAGCTTCTCAATATTAGACTGCCTAGCTCTACTATTCAGTGTGAATCATGTAGTTTAGCTAAATCTCACAAGTTGCCTTTTCAATTGTCTACTTCAGTGACTTTTGATCTTTTCCAACTTATACACATAGATGTATGGGACCCTGCCCCTGTGATTTCTAATAAAGGCTACAAGTGTTACATAGCTTTTGTTGATGACTGTTCCAGATTTGTGTGGATTTACCCTATGCTATATAAATCTCAATTTTTTGATATTTTTGTCACATTCTATAACATGATTCACACACAGTTTCAAGAAAATCTAAAGGTTATAAGAACTGACAATGGGACTGAGTTTCTCAATTACAAATTGGGAAAATTTCTTCAATCCAAAGGTGTTATTCATCAGACCTCTTGCCCATATACCCCATAACAAAATGGTAGAGTTGAGAGAAAACATAGACATTTGGTAGAGACAGCCTTAGCCTTGTTACATCAGAGTCATTTCCCACCACAGTTTTGGTTAGAGGCTGTATCTATGGCAAATTATCTTATAAATAGAATGCCTACTACATTTCTCAACAATAAATCTCCTTATGAGGTACTTTATTCCTCTAAACCTGAATATCAAACCTTGAAAGCTTTTGGGTGTGTCTGCTATCCTTGGCTCAAGCCTTATAATAAAAATAAATTGAAGTTTAAGCCTACACCTTGTGCTTTCTTAGGATTTTGTCCCAACACAAAAGGGTACAAATGCCTTGAGCTTATAACTCACAGAGTTTTTGTGTCAAGGCATGTGAGGTTTAATGAACATGTTTTTCCTTACCCTCAACCTCATACTCCAGTCCCAGTGTCTTAGTTCTTAGATCCTTCTATTGAGCCTGATTCCTCTAGTCCAAGACATTCATATTCACCAGTGTTTGTGTTCTCTCCAACACTGGATTCTTCTACAAGCTCAAAAGACTCTATTCATTCTTCTTCTCATCTCTCCAGTCATACATCATATCCCATAGAGTTTTTACATCAATCTCAATCTCCTAATTCTCCATTAGCCATTTCAAATCAGTCCATTGCCTCAGGCTCTAATTTACTTGCCTTGGTCACTCAAAATTCTTCATCGTCATCATCTCTTCAAGGCACATCATCTTCAACTCCCACTGCACCTTTTTCATCTTTTAGCTCTACTGCTTTATCACAAGTGCTTTTTCAGTCTTTAGCTCCATCAAGTCATCATCCTATGCTAATTAGATCAAAGACTAGCTGTTTACCACCTCCATTATATCAACTGCACAGTTTGATAACAGTACCACCTGAACATGAGCCTCTATCTTATAAAGAAGCTGCTAAATATCACTGTTGGGTGCAAGCAATGAGAGAGGAGTTCCAGGCTCTAATGGACCAAAGAACTTGGGATTTGGTTCCTTTACTTATTAACAGGCATCCTATAGGGTCAAAATGGGTATACAAAATCAAAACAAATGCAGATAGAAGCATTGCTAGATATAAGGCAAGGTTAGTAGCAAAAGGATATCTCCATGAGCAGGGTATTGACTATCAAGAGACTTTCAGTCCAGTAGTAAAGAGTCAAACTATAAAGACAGTCATCTCTTTGGCCTTAAACAAGAAATGGCAGCTTAAACAACTGGATGTGTCCAATGCTTTTTTGCATGGCAACCTAGAAGAAGAAGTCTATATGGTTCAGCCTCAGGGTTTTGAAGACACTACTAGACCTAAATATGTATGCAAGTTGAAGAAATCACTCTATAGGCTTAAACAAGCTCCCAGGGCTTGGTATCATAAACTCTCCAGTTTTCTTCTTAGTCAGGGTTTCAAGGCTAGTCAAGCAGATAATTCATTGTTCATTCATCACACTGTCAATGACTTTAATTTGGTTTTGGTATATGCAGATGATATAATATTGACAGGAAGCTCTTCTTCTTACATTGATAAACTTTTAAAAGTCATGAACTCACAATTTGCTATGACGGATTTGGGGCCTTTGTCTTATTTTTTTGGGAATAGAAGTCACTCATACCACAAAAGGTCTCATTCTTCATCAGACAAAATATGCTAAGCAGTTGCTAAAACAATTAGGGATGACTGACTGTGCTTCAGTTCTTACTCCTACACTGTCCAAGGTTTCTCTCAAGAATGCAAATCAACAAACACCATATGCAAATTTTACTCAATTCAAAAGTATTGTGGGAGCACTACAGTGTATTACTATGACTAGACTTGATTTACAATAAGCTATCAACTCTTTGTGTCAACACATGCATTCACTTACTCTGGCAGACTTTGCAGCACTAAAAAGGACATTAAGATATATCAAGGCAACTCTAGGACAGGGATTATTATTTCAGCCTGGACCCTTACACTTATATGCTTTTATTGACTCTGACTGGGCTTCAGACTCTCTAGACAGGAAGTCAACTTCAGGGTATGTAGTGTTTTTAGGTCCTAATCTCATATCTTGGTGTTCCAAGAAACAAAGTACAGTAGCAAGATCATCTATAGAGGCTGAATATAGAGCCATGGCACATTCCACTTCTAAGCTTAAATGGCTAACCTATTTGTTTCAAGATCTAACAGTTTCTATCTCTGCTCTAGTTTTACACTGTGATAATATTTCAGCCATGGCACTTGCAACAAATCCAGTTTTCCATGCTAGAACCAAACACATAGAAATTGATTATTATTTTGTGAGGGAGCAAGTGTTAGCTAAATTCTTGAAGCTATCCTACATATACTCTAAAGATCAAGTGGCTGATTTGTTTACAAAGGCTTTGTCTCAGCAGCAGTTCAACATACTCAGGTCCAAACTGCCCTTGGTTTCTACACCCAGGCCAGTTTGAGGGGGGCTGATAAAGAATAAATAGAGTCAATTATTCTGTTGTTGCATAGAATCAGTTATTGTTAGCTACTGCAGTTCATTAGTAGTACAGCTGGAGTTAGTTGATAGTCTGATTAGTTACTAAATCTGGTGGCATAGTGATCTGATTAGTTATCTCAGATACTGGGTCATGTCTATAAATAGACATCTGTACTACTCATTCATAATAATGAATAATAGATTCTTTTCTCTCTTTAATAGGTGACTTCTTCTATGCTTTTCCCAATGGTTCAATGGCTTTTTTATACTTAATCTCTTGCTTCTCTTTGCTACCATGCACCTTGGATATGGATACACATTATCAATTTCAAGCATAATGCGTGGCTTCCTCTGTTGGGTTGGGCCAACAACTCTTAGCGGGTGTTTAGCTTTGCTTATTTGGTGTTTATGTACCTGAGATGCATTTCCTCTAGTTCCCGAAAAAGACATCATATGAACTAGATTAAAAGGGTCAATCATCCTAAAATTAGGATTCATTTCTTGTCGAAAATATTCACTTGTAGCATACTATATTTCAATGGATTGACGTGATTTTTCTACTGCATGTACATTCCCATAATGATGTTGTTTTTCCAAAATCAAACTTTGTTGTTCGACATCTTGTACTAGCCATGCCTTAGAAGGTATTGTTAAAAGATCATCAATTCCTAAGGAAATTGATGTAGCAGTAGCTTGTTAAAAACCCAAAGTTTTTACTTAATCCAAGATGTGTGATGTATACGCCATCCCGAAGTGATCTATTAATCTACTAGTAAAAAGTATGTGAAATTGTGCTTTTTTCTAGGTGCTTATAAGTACCCTAAATAAGCAAAGTCAAATGCCCTCTTAATGGTTCTTGATTCGTAGCAGCACCCTTCTCTTTTTCTAATTTTGAAGGCAATAATTTGTCCATACAAATTTTTTTGAATAACATAAAATGTTAACTTCTAGTTAAAAAATTAAAATAGGAAAGTCTTTGTCTTGGAAGAGACAAAACATTATATTCATCCATTTTGAAGTTGATATTATGTAATAACTTTTGGTAGATCAACTTTTTTGTGGCAACAAGAAAAAATCGTTCATTTAGGATACTTATATGACTAATAACCAATATCTGTGTAACCTATGCCTACCAGAGATCCCAATTTTTAGGAGACGATAAACTTTATCCATGTTTACCTTTTAAAATAAGGGTAAATCTTTCTTATTATGTACCACAAATAGCCCAAGGCTTTACCATAGATAAGGAATGAAGCTACTAAAGATTCTAAATAAAATATTTGTACACTATTTATTCAAAGTCATTATAATTCATACGCACTTCAAATGTTCATTGTTTTTCTACAAAAGGACTTCCTAGTTGTCGAGACTATCAAATTTGAAATAACTCAACCTTACTGTTTACCTTACCATCTATGCTTATCTACTAGAATCGTCGTGCTTAGCCTAGGAATATCATGCATGACGTTATTCTCAGATTTTTCTTTTAATTATTTACCAAGAACGTTATATTTTTTGATTAACACTATCCTAATGTACTTCAAAAATTATCACGTTATTTTCCTTTTGATTCTCACATGGTGTCGATGTAGAAATCTTGACCATAGGATCTACCATCTTTACTCCTTTTATCACCTCATACAAAATGCATCTATTGACCCATCCCAAAAAGAAATGAAACAATAAAAACAAAGGAAAAAGAAAAGGAAAAAGAGGGGGAGGGAGGGATTCTGTCAATCTCCAAATTGTAGGGATTTGCATGTAATATAGACTAAAAATGAAGGGAGTTCAATGTCATTCTCTAACTTACACCAAAAAAAAGAAAAGTAAAATGAGTTGCAGCAGACCGATATAACTAACAATTACATTTTACTGCATCAAAAATCCGTCCAGATGAATTGACCCCATCACTTAATGTGTTAAGCCATATTTGTATACATATATATATATATATATATATATATATATACATACACACGCATATATATGCACACACAGTGTGCGTGTTCCAATTAATTTTTGTCTGTGAAAGCGTAGGAATCATGGCAGCTTCAGTTGGTTCAAGGCGGGCAATATCTACTTTACCCTTTTTAAGCCAAAGAATCAAACAAACAGGTAAAATTTTGAAAGTTTCATTTTTTTATTTATAATGTTACAAATGCTATAATATTTTTCTGAATGCTTGAGGAGAGAGATATGAGATGATGTTACTCATTATTTATATTTATGAGAAAAAAAGTTGAAAAGTTGTTAATTGTTACCATGAAGTTTATAAGATTAGATAAGATACACTTAATACTTGTTTATGATGATGATATATTGCAGTGTGTTTACACAAGATTATAAATATGTGAAATAGGGTTTGGTTATTTTGTAATGCAGAAAATGAAATTGTTCAAATGTTCCGTTTGGCAAGCCCCAGAGAAAAGACCCAAAGTTTTCCAGTGAGTAGAGGAGCTTTACGAAAGAAATATATTTATAAAAGTGCGGGGAGGGTTTTGGATGAGAGGTTTATAAGGATCTTGAAAATATTTAAGTGGGGACCTGATGCTGAAAAGGCTTTAGAAGTGCTACAGCTGAAGGTTGATCATCGTTTAGTTCGAGAAGTTCTGAAAGTTGATGTTGAAATCAATGTTAAAGTACAGTTTTTTAAGTGGGCAGCAAAGAGGAGGAATTTCGAGCATGATAGTAGTACGTACATGGCTTTGATTTATTGTTTGGAGGAAGCGGGAATGGTTGGTGAAATGTGGAAGGTAATTCAGGAAATGGTTCGGGGTTCATGTCTGATTGGTCCTGCTGATTTGTCTGAGATAGTGAGGATTCTTGGCAGGGTGAAAATGGTGAACAAAGCTCTTTCAGTGTTTTATCAGATTAAAGGTCGGAAGTGCGAGCCGACTGCTGGTACTTATAATTCTATAATCATGATGTTGATGCAAGAAGGTCACCATGAGAAGGTTCACGAGCTTTATAACGAAATGTGTAATGAGGGTAACTGTTTTCCTGATACAGTAACTTATAGTGCACTTATATCAGCTTTTGCAAAATTAGGCCGTGATGATTCTGCTATAAGGTTGTTCCATGAAATGAGGGATAATGGTTTACATCCCAATGCGAAGATATATACAACTTTACTGGGAATCTATTTCAAGTTGGGTAAGGTTGAAAAGGCTCTAGGACTAGTCCAGCATATGAAGGAGACCTGTTGCACCCCATCTGTTTATACATACACAGAACTTATAAGAGGACTTGGTAAGGCTGGTAGAGTTGAAGAGGCTTATTCGATATTTCTTGCTATGCTGAAGGAGGGATGCAAGCCAGATGTAGTGGTTATAAACAATGTAATAAACCTTTTAGGCAGGGCAGGTCGTATATCTGATGCTATTAAGCTGTTTGAAGACATGGAGTCCTTGAAATGCCAACCAAATGTGGTGACATATAATACTATTATTAAAGCTTTGTTTGAATCCAAAGCTCCAGTATCAGAGGCTTCGTCGTGGTTTGAGAGGATGAAAGCTAATGGTATTAGTCCCAGCTCTTTTACTTATTCAATTCTTATTGATGGTTACTGCAAGACAAATAGAGTAGAGAAAGCTCTACTTCTGCTCGAGGAGATGGATGAGAAGGGTTTTCCTCCTTGCCCAGCTGCTTATTGCAGTTTGATCAACTGTCTCGGAAAGGCGAAACGTTATGAGGCTGCAAACGAGTTATTTTTAGAGTTAAAGGAGAACTGTGGATCTTCAAGTGCTCGGGTATATGCTGTGATTATAAAACAATTTGGGAAAATGGGACGTCTAGCTGAGGCCGTTGATCTTTTCAATGAGATGAAAAAACTTGGTTGCAGCCCTGATGTCTATGCGTCTAATGCCCTTATGTCAGGGATGGTAAGGGCTGGCATGATGGATGAAGCTCATTCCTTATTTCAAACAATGAAAGAAAGTGGTTGCACTCCTGATATCAATTCACATAATATAATCCTAAATGGCTTGGCTCGGGCAGGTGGCCCGAAACGAGCGATGGAGATGCTTACGAAAATGAAACATTCCAAAACAAAGCCAGATGCTGTCTCTTACAACACTGTTCTTAGTTGCCTCAGCCGTGCTGGCATGTTTGAGGAAGCTGCTAAATTGATGAAAGAAATGCATAGTAGTGGTTTTGAGTATGATGTCATAACATACTCATCAATACTTGAGGCCGTTGGTAAGGTGGATGAAGATCGTGCTCCTGCCGTGCTTTGAAAATACATGGTATGATTATCGTTTTTGCCCCCCCCCCCCCCCTTCTTTCTTTCTCACTCATTTCCCTCTTTTTGCTCTCAAATCCATGTAGCACAACCCATACAGTGAGCTGAGACTTGGTTTGGTTTGATGACTTATTATTAGCTTGGTTATTTGTCTCGTCACTGGAACTATACATTCTCAGCACTTGTGAATCAAGTGCAACTTTACCTATCTTACTATGATGGCTAGAGACAAAATTCATCATCTCTGAGGATTCTAAATGTTCACAGCTCAGGGAAAATGTCATTGCCACGTTTAATTGCATCTTTCCCTTATACCAGAACTTGTACTGCAATATGAATATGATTTGTTTGTCCATTGAATATGATAGCACTAAACCTCTAGGGCTTTTAACCCAATAGTTTTATAGGCACTTCAGGTGTTGAAGGCTTGAAACAAGTTGCACAGTGAGAAAATATTGATGAAATGACACTTCGCTTTCAAACCTTTGTAATAGAATGACCTAGGTCTTTTGTAGCAGACCTCTTGTATGGTGGAGAATATTACTAGCTGATGTATCTCTCCTTCTTGTTTGTGGATGTCTTACTTCTCCAATTCGCTGACTTGATTTAAACTGTAAACTGGACTTCCTCTTCCAGTTTCCTTCAGATATGTGAATCTACTAGATGATTGGCTATTCCATTCCTGCTCGGGTCAAATATTAGATTTGGCTTGATCAAATATCACGTTTTTAATCTGCTGAATTTGCAGAGATAGTAAGAAGTGGCAGGATCTTTTATCAGAACATAACAGAGGGTTCTGTTTCCTTGTTTGTCCACAGGTATATGTAGAGTGTGGACTATGCAATACTGATGTTTTAATTGCACTGATTCAATCAGAGGAGCGGTATAACTATGATCCCTTGAAGCGAGCAACGAATATATATAGTCAAAAACTTAAGCCCAGCATCAATCTCGAGGTTCAAAGGCAATGGCTTCAGATTGCTAGCTACCATGGCAGAGGGGGCTTCACGCAGAGCTTGCGTAATTGTAAAATTCTTGATCATCTGAGGTGTCTGAATTTGAGTGAATGGAGGTAATTGATATGGTATGGAAGCCTAAAGTGCCATGTCGATTGTTCGGAAGTGCCATATGTGCGTTTGGAGGCTGATCAATTTGAAGAATGAAGTTGGAGGATTTTGCCAGAGATTGGTCATTGAATCGCTAACTTTGAGGTAGAGAAAAATCATACTTGAACATTTTCTGTTGTTAGTTCGACATTGATTCAGGAAGACATAAGATGAGTTGGATGCATGAAAACACTAGATCAATATCGTGCCCGTGGAGTTAACAGAGGATAAGGCTCTCAGCTTGCCCGAGCCATATGACTTATTCCACCTAACAGGATAAGATTTAGTTTGATTCACGACATTTGTTTAGGAGCATTGTAATTGGTGTTACATTTTTGTTCTTTTTAACCAAAACACAGTGGCATGATATTTATGCCCACGCTCAAGGGTGAGCTAGAAAGAACACACAAATCTCTTCTTCGATATTCCATGGAAATCGTAGTGAGCGACTTGGATGAATGGAAATTTCCTGTCAATCGACTACCATCAGTAACAAGGGTGCTTTAAAGCATTGGCGCACCATCATCATGTACAATTGATGCATGGCCTTGCAGCATTCTCAAAATCTCCTCGTCCTTTTAGTTCAATGCTCTACAAGATTTCTGATCCATTGTGGAGCAATGAATTAGTCACGCTTACCAATATCGATCTCTCTCATTCTCTCTCATAGTCGACTAGTCCTTACGTGATAAGGACGTTATAAGAAAATCCAAATCTGAATTCTAAATCCATGAGAAAGCCGTCTAAGAGATTCCACCCCAAATACTCTTCTAATAATGACAAAGTGTTAAAGAATGGAGAATGACATAGGGCCGATTTGGAGTGATTTTTTTTTTTTCTTGAAACAAATTTACGAAAAAAGCGCTTCTAAAAAAACAATCCAAGTGAGCCCATAATGTAGCCAAACAAGCCCCAATAATTCCACATTAGACAACAAAAATCTGTAAGAACACACTAATTGCTCCTCTCATTCTTAAATAGATATGATCAAACATAACATCTCTAGCTCAGTGAGGAGGGGTAGGAGGCAAGCTTCAAAATGGAACAGAATCAGGCAGGGCATGTTGATTAACTATAGCATCTCTGAGTTCCAGTACTGTATGCTGCTTATCATTCACTGCATTGTACTCCAAATGCAATGCATAAACAAGAAAAGAATACCCGCACAACATGAACAGAAGAGATTCAACACAGATAGGAAGAACGACAATATAATTCGGAACTTTATTATCTACTACTTTTACTTGTATGTTGATTACATTCATTCAGCACAGCATTTTATTGCTTTGGAATCAATGACCCAAGAGGTATATGATACAACAATTGTGAGCAGCGCGGCGAGTCACGTTGCATTTAAACAGATTAAAGTTTAGCTACGTCAACCACTAACATTCTCAGCAGACACATCATTCTCTTCATCATCTCCTCGCCGGATCTTTGCGATCTCTGCTTGAGCTCTCTCCAATATTTGCCTCTTCTGCATTTCCAATTCCCTATGAAAATCCATCCTCATTTTTTCCAGTTCCAGCATTTGATGTCTCTTGCTATTCTCAATCTTCTCAAATATCTCACCAAATTTCTGAATAGAATCTGCAAGTAACTTGAAGGAAGCCGCTCTACTTTGGCTCGCTCCATTCTTCGTCCTCTTGGGTGGTAGGCCCTCAGAATCATCCTCCTCCCCTTCAGCAGATTCTGAATTTCCAGGGCTGTCCCTCATCTCATCCAAGCCATTTGCGTGATTCAGGTAAACTTTGGGGTTCATGAAGACATATTCACCAGAGTCCACTCCGCATGAAAGGCCAGTTTGCTGCTGCGCAGGTGATGATAATAACATATCCATCTTCTTAAAATACACCCACTTACTGGAGGAACTTCCAACTTCTGCTAATTTCACCTTTTCTTTTTTGTATTTTTTCTTCAATGTATCTAACCGGTTTCTACACTGAGTGTCTGTCCTCTCAATCTTTGACTCCTGCGAAACCTTCTCAGCAACTTCTTGCCACTCCTCAGACCGAAGGCTTTTCCTCCCATGCTGTAGAAACTTATCACCCCAAGCATCTAGTAATATAAATGTCTCATGCTCCGTCCAATCTGTAAGCGAATTTCTTCCACCAGGCTTTGGTGCTGCAACAGTCACAGTTGATGGCGCTGGTACTCGAGGTGCAAACTCATAACTTGACAACAGACTCTTCAACTTCCTTTTCTTGGGATGCTTCTGTGCATCACCATAATCATCGTCGTCATCCTCATCCTCATCATTGTCGTAGTCGTTATTACCTATCCTCTGAACACCATTTCCTCCCGTATCAGCATCATCATCTTCTTCTTCATCAATGTCTTCATCATCTGCATCCTCCACATACTTATCACCATCATCACGAGGTACCGGAACATTCTTCACATGAACCCTTTGGCGATTTGATGATCCATAACCCTGGTATATTCTGTAAGGATTGTTCGGTGGATACCTTGCATCATCCTCAGTATCATCCATTCAGGCGCAGTGAATCAATCAACCACAAATAAACCTATAAAAGGAACTCAAATTTTAATTCTCTAGGAAAAACTAATTTCCTACACAAAAAGATTAATTCCCACAATCATTTTCAAGAAAGATGGGGTCCCGTGGTGCAGCAGAGAGTTGTCACCACCGTGAGAGCAAATCACACAATGAACTTGCAAAGTGCGCCCAACTTCCCCCCGAATTGGTGGGATCATTGTACTCAGGACTGTCCTTTAATTACTTTCAAGAAACAAGGGCCTTCTCAAATTTCTACCTCATATGGCTAGCACTAAATCTCCTCACCTCTAATACGATTACGAACAAGGATAACACTATCCATTATCAAACACAACTAAACCCAACCTTTAAATCTTCAATTAAAGATTTTTCCTTTTTATTTTTCCCAGGACTCTGCACGGGACTGCCCTATTACCTTCAAGAAAACAAGGGTTTTCTCAAATTTCTGCTTTATATTGCCAACACGACATTTCGGTATTTCTAATGCAATTACGAGCAAGATTAACACTACCCATTATCAAACACAATAAATGCAATCACACATTCACAAAAGTCCAACTATTAATATTCAAATTAAAGATTTGTTCTTTTTTCCTTTTTCCCTACCCAACAGAATTAAATCCAAGATCACAAATTTTGTGCACTTCAAAATAAAATAAATAAATAAACGAAACAAAATAAGACAAAAACAACAACAGCTCAGATCACTCTACAACAAAGATAAATCAAGTAATAAACATAAGATTCAAATTTAATACACACAGAATTACGCCAAAAAAAAAAAAAGCTTTAAATTTTGCTTAAAAACGACAGCTTTGAATCTTTTAAAAAAATCCAAATAAAATAAAACCTTCGTAAATAAATTACCTCAAAAGTGCCAAATATTATTGTTGGAACCCCTCAAAGTTCCAAACTTCCCACAAAATTAAGCATCAAAACAGCAACAATAACAAGAGAAAAAAAAATTCAATAAATGGGAAAATTCATGGAACCTTTTTGAAATTTGAGGGAAAATCGAAACAATTTTTGAAAATCCTTTGTGGGTTTTGCTTGATTTTAGAGATTTTAGGGGTTGATATTGGGGAAGAAGAGATGGGAAAGCGAGGAAGTGGGCATCTTTGGGGATTAGACGCACAGAAAAAGAGAGGAAAAAATTTTGCTTTAGCTGAAAATGCGAGTGTAGAGGGGGGATAGGGCTAACGTGCGCCTGGTGTGCGCTGTGTGACTTTTGGCTTCGTCTCACCCAACTGTGGCGCCCACATGGGACCGAGGGCAAACACCCTATTAAATTACTTGAACTGACGGACAACGCTCAACAATCTAAGGTAGCTTTTATTTTGGATTTCCTCATAGATTATAACTTCACTAGAGAAACTAATAATTGTAAAAATTATTTTGTTATAAATGCATTGTGATTTTATTACCTTTAATCTTTCATAATACTATAATACTATTTAAAAATTTTAGCTTTTTTATAACTTAAAATCCCAAATTTGGCATTAAGCCAATGATCGATCCGACCTTTGTTGCTGGCTCCTCTTTATCTTTGTTTTTATATCCAATAATTAAGAAAAGAATGCGTAATTTCAACTAATAGTAACTCCACTATGAGAAAGGGTGAAAAAAATCTTCTTTCCATTCTCTTTCAATGTTTTTGTTCCAAATTCCTTCATCTTATTGGGAAGAAATTAAAGAAAAAGAAATAGGATTGCTTTTGGGAGGGTTCAAAAAGAAGTAGATTAGAATACTTTGGGATTGAGTTATCTCCTCTAGTACACGTGAAGTGCATGTTGAGAGTTTACGTTTACGTTCTATTTGCATGTTTCCGATAATGATTTTTGTGTTAATGGTGACTAATGAAAAGGGTGTTTGTTTTTACTTGTAAGTAGAAAAATAAAATATTGTGTGTTTGATAAATTTTGTTTATAAATAACTTAAAAAAGAAAAGCAGCACTTTCCTTATTTGTCTCTACCCAGTTATGGGTTTTGAACAAATGAAAAACTTCACTAATCTTTAAAAACATGAAAAAATATAATATTAATTAATAGTGTAGTGTCCTTTTTAAACATTTTAATAAAACATTATTACTTATAAATACATATGTATCAAACAAGTTAATAATTTATAAGCACATTTATTTAAACACTTCTTTATTATTTATAAACATCAAAAGCTAATTATAAACATTAATTATTTATAAATAGTTTAAGTATTTTTTTTATTAGATATGTCCCTTAAGGAAATTTAGAATCTGCATCTGCTGTAGCATTTCGAAGAAAAGAGGTGAATGACCCTCTTTATCAGGTCCATAAGCATGAAGTAATCGTGAATTTGCAAGCATTTCTGTCACTTCTGATAAACCAAAAATTGGCAGACATTAGCTCAGTGACTTTGTAAGCTCATGCCTTGAGAATGACGACGACAACGATGACGATGAAGGTGGAAATATTTTTATTTTTTACCCTAATTTTAAATTTTTATAGTAAAAATACTTTACTTTTAAATTCATTTAAAAATGTCATTTTTGGTAGGTTACCTACTATTTTTGTAAATGACCTACAGTTCTCAGATTCCGGACTTTGAAAAAATTTAAAGGAGAAAACGGTTACGTTTTTAACGAAAACGGTTGGTCACCTACCGTTTTGGTAGGTCCCCTACCGAAAATGGGCTAATTTGCCCAAATGGGGGCTGATTTGCCTTAAACCTCAACAATTTCAATGGTTTCTAATATAAGTGATAATTGGTGAAAAAAATAGAAAAAAAAGGCTTTGTGTTAAAAATTGTATCGAAAATCAAACTATATGTATTACAATTACTTTTAGATTGATTTTTACTACATGGTGGGAGAACACCATTTAATTAAAAGTTAGGAAATTTGACCTAAAAAAATTACAAATTATATTATTATTGGAGAAATTAAGGTCCTAAATAATTATTATATACCCTAATATTGTTGAAACTTTTAAGGTAAGATATTTCAATCCCCAAACCTTAACTTTGAGCGTAAATTGAGATCCCATTGACTATTATTGTATAGGTAAATTTCTATAGAATAAGTCATGATAGCATGCTCATCTGCATGGTCCCATAAGGGGACATTTGGTTATCTAAACTTACTATTTTCGTTAAAGATACAATCGTTTTACTTTTTAATTTTTTTTAAATTTTGGGATCTGCAACCGTTTTCTTTCTTTAATCTTTTTAAATTTCGAGATTCGTAAATAGTAAGTTACCTACTACCGAAACGGTAGGTCACCTACCAAAATGAACATTTTTTAAACGAATTTAAAAAGTAGGGTATTTTTGTCATAAAAATTTAAAATCAAGGTAAAAAAAAATTATTCCGATGAAGATGGCGAGCAAAGGGGGTGGGCGTGTGTGTTGGTGGTGATTTTAAATTTAAATTTTTTGAAATATGATGAATAAAAAAAAAAAAAAAAACACAAGGGGTGTGTTTTCAATTAAAGGCAAAAAATGAATCGAAGCTCAGTGTCATTTTTTGCTTGTGTTAGATATTCGTTGTCAAAATAGACGAAAATCGTAACGGAAGGACCAAAAGTGCAACTTTTAAAAAAACACAGGAGGTTTCAATTGTTATTTCGTGAATTTAAATACCACTTGTATATTTATCTCTAAACACAAGGTGTTTATAAGCAAAAAAAAAAAAACCTTTTCTCATTGAATATAGGAAGCCAACTTTCGTTTCTTCTTCTCCTCCTTTCTTTCTCTTGTTTTTTTTTTTTTTTTCCTTCTCTTTTTTTCCCCTCTTGTCTCGAAACATGAGGCCATGTTTGAGAAAGTAGGAAAATTTATATGACGGATGACAAAAGTATGATTCAAGAGTAACAAAATCGAATTTATCGGTTTAATTTAAAATTTGTTTCTTAAGCAAAATCCAATTTGTTTATTTCGAGAAGAAATATACTATATGGGATTCTAGACATTTCCTCGTGCAGTCTATGTTATATAACTTGGTTTATTTTTTTCCCTATACGAAGAATTGCATATTTTTGTATTATTATGTCTTTAATTAAAAGTTGAATAATTGGCTACCTTATTTTTTCTGAAAGTAATTAATATCATCATTCATGGAACAATTAATAATGAATAAAATTAAACCACTAGGAAGATAACAATATTGAGGCTCAAATACTACTATGACTTAGAATAAATTTGTCTTTTGTAAGGCCCTTTTTTTTCTTTGAGTACTCAAATCTCTATATGCTTCCAATATATATAGTTATATATTTGAAATTAATGGACAAAAAAAAAAAATGAAGTTAGGATTCTTAATAATGAACCACTTGGAGGATCAACATTTTGAGGCTCAAATTCTACTAAAACTTAAATTATATTAAATTTGCCTTTGTATATGTCACATTCTTTTGCCAAATCTCCTACTCATTGCAATATAATATAAATCATATACTTGAAATTATTGATTAAAAATAAATTATTGAAGTTCACATACAATTAATGAAATATATTATATTATATTACATTATATTACTAGTCAAGTAAAATATAATTTTATGTATATATAAGGTGTAAAATAATCGAAAAAAAAGTCTCATTAAATTAATAATAGAAGTACCCAATAATATAAGAAATGATAATTACACAATATGTTAATTGAATTCACAATGCATAATTTAAATGTAGTACTCGTGTGATACATGCGATAAATGAGTATTTTATCATATTAAATTTCTGACATTTTACAACTTTTATATTTTGTAAAATCTAATAATTTTAGAAAAAAAAACCATGAATGATGTATTTTGGTACATTTCCATTATTTTTTGAGCATCTTTTAATGTAATATATTAGTCTTTACAGTTTCGATTTATAGAGTAATCTTTTCTTTTTTAATGTACAAAGAACACATGTCAGCTATATAGAAAGAGACACGTGGTAGTTTAAAGTGAACTAAAAAATTTTAGAGGGAAATAATATGGTGTATGCAGTTATGCTTTATATATATAATAAATATTATATTATATTTGACCTTACTAAGGACAAGTTTAAAGAAAAAAGGACTCTTAATTATATGCTTTTTAATTAGGATAAATATTTTATTATTCTCATTACATTCTGAGCAATGTGCATATTGAAATTTGGCTAGCTTGGACTAACATCTCCAACTGAATTATCTAACAGGCCATATTATGCAACAAAAAATGCGAAATTTTGACCATAAAGGTTTTAGGGTTTGGGTATGTAATAATGCTTGAAGTCATGAAATATTCTTGTTGAACCATGCAAATAATGCCTATTAGATGAAGTTATTTTGACATTTTTGTACAATGTAGTTTGTTAAAGTATGATGTGTATATCATAATAGCTTAAGAATTTAATTAAGGGTAAAATGCATCAGATCTCTTGTAGTTTATTACAAGTGCACAACACTCCCTTATGGTGTCAAAAGTCCCACACCAAGTCCTTGTAGTGAATAAAAGTTCCACACTCACCCTTTTACCATCTAAATTCCCTTAGTAGTGTTAAAATTTACAATAAAAAATATATTAATAGCCTTACTCTAATCCTCCAATTATTATTATTATTATTATTATTATTATTATTATTATTATTATTATTATTATCATTAAAATTTGTAGCAAAAAAGGATGACATTAGAAAGTATCTAAATATTATTATAATAGTATTATACTGTATTATTGTTTCATTAATAATATTATATAGCGTTTCTTTAATCAAATCCCATCTTTAATTCTTCTATAAGTGCTTAAGCAACTAATCCAAAGTTGATGCCTTTTCCAATAAATTATATAAAGGAATGAACTTTAGTAGTTTACACGATCTAGGTATCTCAAAACCTTTCAAGGAAGGAAAATAATAATAATAATAATAAAAAAAGAAAATTGAAGGAATAGGGTAAGGATATTAATGTCTTTTTTATTGTAAATTTTAACATCGTTAAGAGAATGTAGATGGTAAGGAGGTGTGTGTGAAACTTTCATTTACTACAGGGGTATGTGTGAAACTTTTATTTACTACAGAGGTTTAGTGTGGAATTTTTTTCACGAGAACGTACTGCACTTATGCTAGATCACAGGGTGTTTGGTACATTTTATCCTTTAATTAATTATAACCAAGAATGGTAAAAAAAACGTTAACAACTTTTTGCCGCGAACGAATAATTATTAGTAGGGTTTGTCCAAAAGTGCGTAGATTCGAGTGCGTCACTGCAAAATACGCTTATCTTCGAATTTAAAATATGGTCATTGTTAGATAAAAAAGTCGTTGAATGTATCTAACTGCCCATGAAATTAAGTAATTTTCGCTTTGTGAAACATGTGAAAAAATGGGACTTGGAATAAGGGAATAATCGTTGACGCTTTAACTCGTTGACTTTGCGATAGTATAAATCAAAAATCATTTGCGTGTTGAGAATTTATCTACTCAATTACTAAGTTTTCTACATAAATGCATATCTTTTTTGAACCTTGAAAAGATTGTGAGAAATGATAATCAATCATATATTCTTTTGTTACATTCCACATGAAATATTATTTTTGAAATCTAATTACCACTATGTTAAATTTCAAGATCCATGATCCTTCTATATATACACATATGATTCCTTTTTTTGTTTTTGTATGCTCGAAATAGATATGCTAATCCTTTTCAAAGTAGAGTACATTTTAAAGTTAAGTTGACTAGGAAGCTAAAGTTTTGACAAATAAACGTGAAGGACATAAAGAGGCTAATAATTCACTAATATAATTAAATGTCTATGTATCAGCATTTGGTATGGCTGCTAAAAATATAAATGGATTAGAGTGTACATTCATTAAATATATCAATTTCCAAAAATTCAATTTTAATTACATTGACTTTCAAGCATCCATGCATTTTTATTTCCCACAATAATCTTGACCAAACTTTCTTTCTTTTCCTTTCCATTTAATTAATCTCCCTTTTCATTTTCTCTATGATTGAGACACATTTTTGTTCAATCTTAATTCCTATGTAACACTAGACATTGCCATTTGAGTCTACTCATCATTTTAGCAATACAATTCAATATTAGATTCTTCCACACACAGTTCCAAATTAGCATCGATCGACAAATATAGATCGTTCTTTCACCTTTTCATATATTCAACCTATGAGATTTATCATTAAAATGTTCTTGATTCTTGGATTATTGCTTAATCGTCATATATATGCACCTAAAAACGGTTACGAATTTATGATGATCATGAGAATCTTTTACACACACACACACATATATATGTATGTATGTATATGTATATATATATATATATATATATATATATATTGTGGGGTTGGGGAATCATATATATGTTTATCCTACACGACCAGGTCAGCTAAAGTTTGCAAAAAACGTTTTAATTCATCGGCCCCGAATTGTGCCAAAACATGACACTCATGATCAACAACGACGTGACAAAACAACAAAAAGTACCTAGAGAATAATCTGCTGATGATGATGGTGTTAGAAGAAAAAGTTAAGGAAACGTTTTGTAGTCGGTTCTTCTTTTGGAACTCCAAAATCCCAATAATCCTCATATTTTTTTTTTTTTTTTGGTCTTTAAGCCCGTTTACTGCCTTAAAAAAGTACCCCAAAAAAAAAATCAGCAAAAGGAAAGAAATTCTTTATCTTTTTCTTAATGTAGAATAATTAATCTTGTAAATATAAAAAAATCATTCATAACATTCATGTGAATCATCTCCTCACGTGGGAAGAACATTAGATTAGAAGGTTAATTTCTATAATATGGTTTTCTGATCATTAAGGTGTGAGTAAGAGGTGACCCTTGAGGAGAATCTTGATTTAATAGCTTGTTTGTCCTTCATTTAACTTAATTATTGCACAATTAAAAATAATGGAGAAATTTTTTTTTACGAATTTTTGGCCTTATGCTGACGTGGCATAAAACGTATCTGAAACTGTAACCATGGTGGTGGCAGCACTATATATGAGTGCCTCTGTGGGTTGTTG
The DNA here is from genome assembly GCA_028554755.1 of Cordia subcordata. Classification (NCBI taxonomy): domain Eukaryota; kingdom Viridiplantae; phylum Streptophyta; class Magnoliopsida; order Boraginales; family Cordiaceae; genus Cordia; species Cordia subcordata. The sequence continues at coordinate 11,727,224 of JAPTOF010000006.1, read as the reverse complement.
AAATTGATGCATGCAGTGTATATAGCAAAAGACTGAGAAAGCGATGGTAAGAGAGCAGTAGGAAAGCAGCTTATAAGCTAGCTAGCTAGCTCAAAGTTTCAGGTAATGAAGCTTCTGATCTTCTGTATACGAGCTTTTCACTTTTACCAAACAAATTAAAAGCTGCATTTTGGTGTTTCGTGTTTGTGTATAATTCTATATATCTCAGTTGAGTTCATTCTTTAATTGCTTAGCTGAGAAGCTCAAAATTCTTTTACTCAATTGATCAGCTTCTCAACTCTCACTCGTCACCTACATGCATGTCTCTGTGTGTGTCTCTGTGTGTGTTTGCGTGTGTAAATCTGTTCCATTCTTGGTGCTTCAGATGAGTTTCCAGCCTTTCTGAGTCCTGAAAACTTGTATTTCTCAACTTTTCCATTTAAGAAATCTTTTGCTTAATTTACTTACATCCCAGCTTCAGGAAGTAGCTTAAATAATTGAGTCTTACTACTTAGAGCTTATTTGGATTGATTTTTTTTCAAGAAAAAGTACTTTTTTTTTTCAAGAAAAAATATTTTTTTTCTTAAAAAAGTTATATTACTTTTGTAATAACTACTTGATTTGGTTTCAAAAAAGAAAAACTCTGAAAAAAAGCTCAAATATAATTTTTTTTAAAAGTCAAAATTTTCAGTTTCTAAAAAAAAACTGTTTTTCAAAAATTGTTAAAAAAAAACTTTTGAAAAAAGCCAATCCAAATGAGCCCTTAGTTTTGATATTTCTTCAATTTGCTTAAATTCCAACTTTAGGAAGTAGCTTAAGAAGTCGAGTCTTACCTGAATCTGATCTTTCTTTAATTTGCTCACCTCCCGAATTCCGGATGTAGTAAATAGTTGAGTCTTGTTCGGATTCCATGAGTGACGAGGGTGCTGTTTAAACGCCCCCAAAAAAAAATTGCTTAAATCTTTTACGTTTTCCGGTCTCTTTTCTTCATTAGTGTTGGTGGTGGTGATGGCCATGCACAAACTTTTCTGCTTAAGACGAACGTTCATGATTTGGTGGTTTTTGTCACATTCAAATCTCATATATATGATGAAAAGAACGAGAGATTACAGTTTTTTTTTAAGTTGTGATTGAAGCAAAAACTGTTCCGCTTCTCTACTTTCTGGTTTGTCTTCTTACTCCAAATGCATGAAATTTTTTTGGACTGGAACAATTAAATCTTTTAGCTAACCCACCAAGTTTGCTCACACACACACACACACACACAGACACAAAAACACACATACATAGTTATGTGTGTTTGCGGGGTTTTCTAGCTAGTAGTTTCACTCATTTCATCATCTCTAAATGATATGTGGGGTTTCTGAGAAGATGTTTTTAGCTTGGGACACCTTCATTTCAAGGATAAGCTTATTGTTCCATATTCTTGTCTGGTAGTGTAGGGTTTCAAGGGGATGACAGTTATAATTTATGAACTATTCAACTATTTCTATTTCATATGGAGAAATGTTAAATGTCACCCCATTGTCATTATTTCCTATGAGTAGGAAATGAAGAAGAAGAAATTTGTTTCCTTGACGTGTCAAAGTAACAAAATATTTGGGGGTGATAGAAATAAAGTAATATCCAGTAACATTGTTTTCCACGTTACTGATTAATCTGAATTAAGCTACACCTGTACTTGTATAATTTGAATTAAGCTACACTTATATTTTTTGTCTCTAATCCAACTTTATTTAACGACAAAATGATGGACATTTCGTCTCTAATAAGAAAGGAAGACTATTTGACACTAATTAGGGAAGAAATATTGTCATAACCTTGTTTAGGAACAAGTAATTTAATTTGGAGACTGACATTTTCCATCACTAAATCTCAGTTTTCTAGTGGTGAGAATAAGTTCTCTTACATCCTTTTAAGTTTCTTGCAGGAATCTGTGTGAAGCAGCATGAACTCAAAAATGGCTAACTTTGTTCCCTTCAATGGCCACCAAGTCAATGTCAGCAACTTCCCTATCAGTACTCCATCTGAGATGTCCATTGATTCATACATCAGCACCCCTTCTACTTTCAGATCCTGGAAATCATCATCATCTCCAGATTCTCCATTGAAAAATAATTATGGTAAGTTGGGACTAGGCATGATAGCTTCACTCTATGATCAAGAAGCTGATGCAGCATATGAAGCAACTTTTGGCTTCTGGAAGAGTACTAAAAGCACTTCCAAAAGCACCCTTTTTCGACATGATATCAAATTCCATGCCCCAAATGCTGCTGCTTCAGCAGATAATTCCCTAGTAAGACCTATCCTCTTTTCAGATAATTATATGTTGACGTTGTCCGGAATCCCGGAAACCGATGGAGTCTCCGTTTTGCCTAATCTCCGCGTATCGGACACCGTTTACGGCCCCAGAGGAAACACTTGTGTTCGGAGAATTTTTAGAGTTATCTGGCCTTGCATTTTGGCTTCGGCTGAGATTAGGCTAGCACTGATTAGAGAAGCTTTAGGCTATCCACCGGCGGGTTCAATTCAGCTAGCCATCTGCACTACCCATGGCAATGTGGGGATTCTTAAGCTAGAAGAGATTGAGCACACTGAAGAATACACCTGCATAATTCACCACCAACCTGAACAAAAAGTTGTTCATATGTATAATCAGTGTGTTCTGATTTTTCCTCCAAATGAGCTGAATCATTTCCCTGAGAAGAACGAGAAGCTAAGCCCACCTATCAGGCTGAAGAGTGATGATAATATGGGCAGCAGCAACACTTCTTGCTTCACAGATAAGTTCTTGAAGTTTTGTATGATTTGCGACAAGTCACTTGAAGGGGAAGACATTTACATTTACAGGTTCTCTCTTAATTTAGCCGTTTACAATTGTTTCATGTTTCGAGCGTTGCTATATATTATCCCGTTATCCATTCACCTTTCTGTTTGGCTGGGTTTTTTAAGTTGATTACAAGCTATTGATAAATAAGTAGAACAGTGGTTGAATAAAATGTGCTTATAAGCTGCTAATGTGGTTGGAAAATATGTGCGTATAAGTAGTAATATTTGTTAAAATGATTAGAAAGTACTTTCATAATGTAAGAAAGTGTTGCTTTTCATTTTTAAAGGATAGGGTTATCTTTTTATATGGTCACACCAACTTACTTAGAAGCAGGTAAAAAGGAAAGTAAAGGATAATTGCTTATTTTTTATCTGCTTATAAGCAAGAAAAGCTTGCTTATATAATAGAAACTCTTGCTATATGCATGAGAGATTTGACATTCGTTACACAAAAAGGGGTAAAAAGAGTGATATAAAGTATTACTTTTATGCGTTTTCTTTATCGTGTTCCACAGGGGGGATTCATCGTTTTGCAGTGAAGAATGCCGAGAGCGTAAGATTGAGGCCGATAGGCAGAAGGAGTCGATGAAAGCAGCTGCAAAAAAATCTTATTCAAAGAGTAATTCAGCGGCAATCACAGACAAGAGGTCTTTTGCAGCATTGTCCCAGAGACAATTGGTGTATGAAATGGTTTAGCTTCGAGTCTATTTGGTGTTTGTTTTATGTAATAAGCTAGGATTTTAGGTGGCTTTATGTTGTGCTGTTGTTTGCATTTCTAAGTTTCGCTTGGTTCTAGTTCCCTTTGGGCTCTGTATGATTATTCATGTAAGACTCTGGCAGAGTTCAAGTATATTATCTTCATGATATATCATCGTGTGAGCTAGCTATATGACTTTTTAGTTCTTTGGTAAAATTTATTGTCAGTTATTTAAAAAAATATTAAAATTGTTTCCGTGTAAAACTCAAAACACTAACCGCCATTCATTTAAAAAAACAAGTAGTGTTCTTAATTAACTCTAATAAAGTCGTCACAGATGAGATGGTAACTCTAACATCAAAAGCCATTTAAAAAACAACTAGTATCCTTTAACTCTAACAAAGGCATTACAATTGAGGTAGTAATTCTAACGTAAAACTGTCCAACAAAAACACTCAATCTAGTAGTAAAACTCGTCACATTGACACTACATGCAAGATGTTTCGCTCTTTTTATTCTTCTCTATTACGATGAGTATATCATGACAGATGTTTTCAATTATATACTCGTTAAATTAAGATGTTGGTTGAATTCATAGTTGACCGAATAGCTAGCTAGTCTATCATCACAAACGTTGAACTCTGTTCTCAAGACTTTCTTACAATCTTCAATATGACCAAACACTTGAATGGGCAATGGATGGGTTGTTAATTCTGTGTTATCGCTAATTTTTCCTTATTCTTGCTAATTTGTTGTATGGCATTTTGGCGCTAGATTTAATTCCGTTCATTTTACCCAACAACATGAACAATAAGAAGCTCTTTCACCATATGTTGAATTGTTGGATATCGTTCTATTTATTGCTTATTTTGCATATATTTAATCATATATACATGCATGCAATGTCGCACGTTCTCCATTTCATTGCCACTATTCACACATTAATTAATTCATTTGGTTTTTCAAAAAGATCATAGTATTGAAAAACTTCTAGTGTTTAAAAGAACATAGTGCTTACATAAACTAATATGAGGAAATTAAATGCATTTTATTTCACGACGAAATTCATGTAAGGTCCAAAAAGATAGTTCTTTTTTTGGTGTGGTACATACTTTTAATAGCTTGAAACAAAACAATTCCAGTGAAACATAGTTCAGCAAATTAATGGGGAAAGGATAAAAAGAAAAAGAAAGTGCATCAAGTGCATGCTTTCATAATTTTGTTACTTTCGGAGGATATTTGGTTAATCCAAAAATAACTTTATTAATCAAATCTAATGAAAATAATCTAAGTGTACTATCTAACTAAAACTTAAACACGGAAGATCGACCCTTTCTATGCGGAAAAAATTTCACTAATCTTTCCTGTAATATTATATCTTGAGAACCGATATAAGAAAGAAAGGGAAAAATTAGGAAAAGGATTTATTATCTATTGTTCCATCTAGAATGCGTCGATGAAAGTGAATTTATCAAGTAATAAAATTTTCATACTATGATTTGAAAGTTATAAGTTACAAATTTAAAGTATGGAAAAAAAAGTACTTGCAAAATGCAAGCCATAAAGTGAATATAATCTTTTCCTTTTTCGCTCCAAGTATAATAAAATGTCAGGTATCGAATTGTCATTTTCCTAAAATCATATGCCTTAAAGGATTGGAAAACCAAAGCGACCACAGTGGGAGTCGAACCCACGACCTTTTGATCCGAAGTCAAACGCGCTAATCCACTGCGCTATGCGGTCTTGTTGATTCTTGTGGATCGATATATCCAATAATTTGGTATTTCTTTTAAGTTGCACATATTCTATTCCTTGCGTGTTTAGATTTTAAAGGAGCACAACCATGACAGCGACCACAACAGTCAACACTCATGAGTTTAATTGTCAATGACAGATTTTTGTCCACCTAAACTCATCAACGTCACCTGCAACAGGGTGTTTTCATTAAAAGTATTTCTTTTTAATAAGATAAAAGTGTCTACTATTTTAAATTTAACTTTAATTAGGTTGAATCAACTTAAAAGTCAAATCAAACACCTTTTAAGAAGAAGTAGCACTCACAAAGATTTGTCGTAGCTAAAGTCTAATATACGTGTAGCATAAGAAAAGGCATACCGCCAAAAAGAAAATTTTTAATTTTTAAAGAAAGGAAAACAAAAATACAACAAGAAAGGCAAAAAAAAGAAACTAAACACTTTGGAAAAAACATCATAAAAGGCCACAATTAGGTGGGAAAAATGGTTTTTAACAAGAGAGATGAAGAAAAATCCAAATATGAGGAAGAGAGAAAGGATAAACAAAAATAACGAGAAGAGAGAAAAAAGTAAATGAGGGAATAACAATAGTAATAATATTTCGCCTCCCCCCACACTGCAAGAGTAGAGGTGAGATTATACAACCCTTCTACGGATGGGGTATGATTTTATTCTCCTACTTCAGTGCAGGAGTGGGGCAAGGTCGGAGTTAATCTATCTTGCTCTACCCTATATTTGTTATTTTTAATATGTTCTTATATATTTTTAGTATAAGTATTATATCATTTTCATATATTTTAAATATAATTTTTTATATAAATGGCCTCGTTGATGGTAAAAATTAACTTATTTTTAATATATTTTATGTATTATTATTTTTTTTAAAAAAATTTAATGCTATTAACTTTGTTAACTAGCACTTCATAGGAGCAAAGTGAGTTTTTTTTTTTTTTTCTCCATCCATCAGGTTGAGAGTAATAGTAAGAGTTTACCCTATACTTAGGTGTATTGCCATGAGTTTTACCATTAAATACAAAAATAGGAGTAAGCTCACCCTATTCTTGTCCCGCCACATTGTCACCCTCAGGGACTATAACATGCTTCTATCAACCCTTCTTTTTTTTATCACAATAAAAGAAAAAGAAAAAGAAATTATGCGCCATTTTCTTTTCTATTTTTTTTTTGTTCGACCATCTTGTAAGTAAAACAAAAAGAAAAGGAATAAAACATGCTGACGTCATAGCAGAACAGGAATACGACTACTCGCAGCATAATTCCGTCTCTACAACATTCAAAAGATCTCCGAAATCCATCACATATCTACAAACTACAATTTTCGAAATTTCACGAAGCCCCTTAATTTTCCAAAATTTGATTTTCTGACCCAATAGAAAATTTGGGTTTTACCATTACGCCATTGAATTTGCAACTAGGGTTTTTTCGGGTGTTTTTTTTTTTTCCCTTTCTTATTAGTGATTGAAATCTGCAATTTCTTTTTGGTTTTTCTTGTATTTTTGGGGAGAGATTTGATATAAGGGAAGAGAGAGAGATGTTCTATGGTGCGGTGGTGTGGGATCCATGGCTAATAGTTGCACAAATCGTGTGCTTACAATGCCTCTACTATCTAACCCTCGCTACATTCATGGCGGTTCTTGTTGGCACCCGCGTCTCGCGGTTGAGTTTAGTGTATTTCTTCGATTACGCCGCCATCACCGTCTCCACCGCCACCGGCTGCTTCGTCATCGCCTCGTTCATCCTCACCTCTCTTGCTGGGTAAAATTTTTCTCTCAATTTTCCTATTTTTAATATAATTTTTTTGTACTACGAGGAGCGTTATCAGATTCATATAGTTCAATAGTTAATTGTTGTCATAGTTTGATAAATTCAGGACATTATTTGGTTTTAGTGCATTAAATTCGGGGTAATCCTTTAAAAGTAAAGGGCGAAAGAGCTGTGTTTTATCGAAGTTGTACGTTTAAGTGTCATAATAGTCAAATGAGCAATGAATGCGGCATAAATTTTCTACTCTTACCGAGAAGATATTATTATTATTATTATTATTATTATGTTACCATAGAGTATAATGTCAATTTTGGTGAAACAGAAAGGGTATTCTTGGATTTACCTATTTGTTAATTTTGACTTAACTGATGGATTTGTTTCGTTTGATAATTTTTGGTGATTATGGTGTTGGTATGTATGTGCACTTTGATGGTTTATGATACTGAGCTCATTTATATGCAGAATTGTGATTGGTCAACTTTCAGTATAGGTCTATGAAATTTTCTGATCTGATATTCGAGTCAATTATACATCTATTGAGCATTGTGTAATGTTGATGGTTGCTTCTGCTTGATTCATTTAATGTAGGGCAAATCTAGTTAGCATGTCACTAGTGTACCTTGCACCTGTGTCCTTTTTGTTTTCTTCAATATTTGTGCATTGGAGTTTATGAATTTCTTTGTTCAAGCTGTTGCTCTTTAGAAAAATCAGATTTTTGTCTGTATACTAGTCTAGGTTGGCTTTCTGCTGTGTGAACAGTTGTTATGGTGACATGTACAGGAGTTTTGGTTATTGTCATACTACAAAGCCAATGTGGTTCATGTTATGCAGTTTTAAAATGTCTGTTGGGTGGTGTGAAGTGTTTTTCTTTTTCTTTTTCTTTTTCTTTTTTTTTAATTTTTTTTTAGAAAGGTAAGAAGTTAGAGAACATATACGGCAAGAAAATATTCAAAAAGATGAGAGAGCAGATAAGACGTTTACTATGTCCCTAATTCTCTAAACGCACTTATATGCATATACAAACTTCTTATTGGATCCTACTTGCTTGTGTTGAATCTAGTTGCAAAAGCATTAAACATTTGCAATTGTTTTCTTGAGCAGAGCTGTTTACTTGGTATATCTTATTGAGAGGGCGAAGAAGTGCTTAGATTTCTCAGCTACCCTCTATATCATCCATCTTTTCATTTGCATGATATATGGAGGTTGGCCTTCATCAATAACATGGTGGGTTGTGAACGTTATGGGGTTTGCAGTGATGGCATTGTTAGGCGAATTCTTGTGCATAAGACGTGAATTGCGAGACATCCCCATTAATAGATACCGGCCAAGTAAGCCCTTTTATACCCTTGACACCTGATGTATGTTTAAGTGTTTTCTTCAGATTGGAGCAATAATTTTATCTCTTGTTCATTTAAAGTTGTTCCTTCTTTTATCCATTTAAGTATTCTGGCTCCTCGTTGCCACTCATGTGGGGTCCAGAAAATCTGATGTTAGTTAGGGCATCAACTTGCATGCAATGCTACGTAATACTTATGCTTATGCATGTGCTCTTGGACCACGAATTCGTTCTGTGAATTCAAATTTCTTTCTTTATGCTCCATATTCTTTCCCATTCCACAGTCCTATAGGCTGTCATAGGCATTATTATACTTGCATTCAAACTTAGCATTGATATTTTAAGTGTTAGACGCCATTGAATCTGGGAATTTGAACTATCTGGTATTGGTATTAATTATCTTACTGTTTTCTGCTTCCTGATGTAACTGGTATTCTCACAACCTGTCAACCTTCTTATTTGCATTTACATCTATTGTTGCCTGCCTTGTTGCATTAGTGAATCTACCTCTCACGCCATGTCATAAAACAACAGGAAATACTTTTAAGACGTACGTTTCTTTTCTTTTCTTTTCTTTTTTTTTGGTTTAAGATGTCCTGGTCTGAGATGTGAGTTATGGTTTCCTTCCCTGCTAAACCTAGTCTCTGTAAGTAAGTTTTTCATTCTTGATTATGGAGAAAGGGCCTGCTCCAGTCTGATTACTTTCTTAATGGTCAACTTATTGAAAACCTTCCAATTTTTCATCAGAATGACTTGTCATTTCCTTTTTTTGTTTTATATTTTTTACTAAAACTTTTTATAGAAGAGCTACAAAGTTATTCGCTTATTTGTTTTTTAACATCATTTCCCACAATGGAAGGAGCCATGAGTCTCTTTCGCTGAACCATTTCTCTTAGAAATCTTCCCAAGGTTAAGCTGCTCATTAGTTTGTAGAAAAATTAGTGGTGCTTTTATTTTGTTGAAGATATTTTATTGTCCTACACCAAAGAAAGGGACTAGAAAACCTAAATACTTTTATCTGGTTTACCTCTGAGGACTTCTGGTTCTATCTGAGTATATTTAATCCATTGGAGTGCCCCAATGTTTAGTCAGAAGAGTAGTATTTTGATAAACTAATTTGGTGGGCCAACGTCACTTCTTGTTTTCATTGCTTATGACCTATTTCTTCTTTCCTGAGTGCCAATACTGCCAAAATTGGAAGTTACATACAATTTTAATGGAAAACAACATTATAGCACAAATTTGAGACTATCTCCTTGAATCCATGCAGATGTTTGACTGATTGGAACTCAACTGGAAAGAACAGTTATTCTTGTGAGCTCTTAATGGCTGTGGATTCTATCTAGAGATGCTCTCAAATCTAGCTTCTTACATATCAAAATTAATCAGCTGATCAAATTATCATTTGAAGCCTCATGAGTGGGATATTATTTGTGCTGGAGTGAATTACTGGTGAAGATTCCAGAATATTGGGAATACACAGTATACATAAAGGTCTGCTTGCCTTGTTACGAAAATTAGCATGTAAGACACAAAGTAGCTCCGAAAGAGATGATAATTGCAAGCATTGTTTTCCTGTGATACTCTTGTTTCTTTTACCTTATTCAACCACTCATTTTTGGCTTCTTCAGCACAATGTTGGGTGTTGGGGTGGATAATGATGTTAAAATTGTTGTGCTGTTGCTTGAGGTAAAATTAAGATTTACTTGATGTTCCTGCTGTTTTCTTGAGCTGTCCGTGCTTGGCATGATAGTACGTTGTTTGGCTCCAGTACGCTCTATGTATGCCCCTTGTAGTTTTGCTAAAAATAGAACAATTTCTGGTGACTCGTACAGCCAAATTAATGTATGCCAGATTTTTTAACCTTCTGCTATTCTCTATTCTTGAAAAAAATAGGTTGAAAATGGGTTCCTCCCTGATTTATGGTGTGTTTTTTATACTTAAAGGAATGGAGGTTTAAATGTATTACATCATACAAAGAAGCCTGACTCGCCTAGCATAGCAGGATTCTCTCTCTCAATTAGATCATGAGATTTGGATTCCCTTGATAATGTTAGAAGAGAGATAATATGATGAACTATCTAGATTAGTTCACCATAATTACACGGATCCCCTTATAATGTTGCAAAATTTATAACCACGCGAGCCTAGGGATATACATATGCTAGTAAAAAACTTTATACCATGTGCATTTTGTCAACAGTTTGTGAATTTCAAAATCTCTTAGACGAACTTTAGCATTCAGCTACAGAGAACTTGAAGTTTACTTACTCAACCTAATGCAAAATGAGAAATGTGTAAAAAGCCTATTCTCAAACTCTCCTCGAGAACTAATTCAACTAGATTGGCAATGTATATTGCTGTTACACCCCTTTAGATGTCTTTTCATCTTCAGCATCCAGACATGGTCATTTTAGGGGTTAGCCTTCCAAGAAGAAGATATGTCAGTTATGGCTTCGCCAACTGTAAGGTATAGTCCTTTTGACTCGAAGGACTCCAAGATGTTTGATTTATGCAGTTTCTCCATTACACTTCCAACAGGATTTGCCAACACTAGCTGCATAATTACAAGAAGCCAGGGAGATTAAGAAAAAGTACTCTACAATCTTGCTGAAATTTGAATTGAAAAATGGTAAAAGCTTGCCTGCAGTGATCTTTTATCCAGCATTTTTCTCAGTTCAGATATTGTGTCAATGCCACTAGTGTCTATGGCCGTAACAGCTGAAGAGGAAAATGAAAAATCTTTCAGCAGGATTTGTGGAGCCGTAGTGATTGCAGGTGGAAACATTCTTAGCAGGTTGATTATAGTTATAGAAAAGCAATCGGGAGCTAAAGCTCTCGTTATGCATGAGGTCTAGAGGATAGTTTCACCCACTTTGCATAGCTATATATACAAATAATACTTTTAAGAGTTACTAAGTGAGCCACCACTTGGTACACCAACCTGTCATATCCAGAATTACGTATTTCAGTTCACTCTCTTTATTGCCTTTTACTCGTTCTTCCTCTTCTCTGATCCATCTTAGTATCCTGCAATGGTTCGCAGCCTTTATCAGGCATTCAGGTTGAGGAGATGCATAAACTTGAGAGTTGATCCTTGGTCGGGACAACTAATGACCAAAGGGCAACCGATGCATGAAATTCTTGCTATGCATGGGTTTCGGAAAAGGGTGTTTGTGTCTATGATGTTCTCGAAACTGTGTTATTTCATACAAATTAGACAAATCTCTGTATTTTTATTACCTTTCCTGTATGTAAGTTGAATTGGCAAAGTAAATTGGAGCCTCCACAGCAAGTACGAGAAACGAGGAAACTCTAACTGCTTCTCTATATCCGCTGAGATTTTGATATATTCGAGTGCCGGGAATATTCCCCAACATAACAGTGTTTGGTCTGGTGACATGCAAGAGAATCTTGAAGACTGAAACTCCAACCTGAATTTCACACGCACACAAATCATTACTCCATATCACGATTAATACCAAATGTAAAAGACAGTTCAGTGTGCGAAATGCAGGATTCAAGAGAAAGGTCGAGATCAATTTTGGGGTTTATTGTTTGCGGTCTTATCTTATATTTTGCAAGAGGTTGTAACATGTGATCTCCTAGTCAAACGAAGACAGTCTTATTGCTGCCTCAAGCTGCAGCTATTTAAGATGTTCAAGTGGGAATGGAGCTTACTGCAATTGCAAGACCAAGAGGGACTGAGATGAAAAGAACGCCAACGAATGAACATAAGCAAGCAAAGAAATCCAGCTTATCGACTTTCCACAACCGGATTGCAGCCTGATAATCAATCAGACCAACCACTGCAGTGATGATGATGGCTGCCAAGATGACATTGGGTGTGTAATAGAAGAGAGGCATGAGAAACAGCAGAGTCACAAGCACAGCTGCAGCCATTATTATGTTTGAGACCACTGTCTGTGCTCCAGCATTGTAATTGACAGCAGATCGAGAAAACGACCCTGTAAAAATAAGCGAAGAAAGTTGTCATCGTGTGACCAGGATCACGAAAATGTTGTGAAATTCTCGTGAAAAATGAACAAGCAAAGAGAAGATTCAGGTCAATGAAACACAGAAGATTGTTACCTGTGGTGACATAGCATGAAGAACAAGAGCCTGCCATGTTCATAAGACCAATAGCCATCATTTCTTTATTCCCATCAACTTGATAGTTTTTCAGGGCTGCAAATGTTCTTCCTACTGCAATCCCTTCCTACAAAATGGAAAACATGCAAGAATTGAGATGCTGATTATCACCTTCGTATGTGCATGTAAACCCTCTTGATAAAACACTCCTTAAATCCTTTTAGTAACTTAATAAGGTGGAGAGAGTGTCGGCAAAGTGTCGATTAAAAGAAAAAAATTAAAAATTTTTTGACACGTGTCCGACATGTGCGGTGTCCGACAAGTGCGGGCACAGATACATGACCTTCCAAAGAGTGGCGGTGCTTCACACTATGAGAACACAGCAAAAGGTTAAGTCCTGCCACCACCTCAATCTATTAGTTCTGCGGTTGAGTGGCCACATTTTCTTACGCTAAAGCATGGATTTCGACTCCCATAGGGGGCAGGGGTAGTGGTTTCGGTCTACCAACATTATATTCAGAAAAAAAGAGAAAAGAAAGAATCAGATAGACGCTAGTTTGTTAGTAACTCACTGTGAGAGATAAGATTCCAGTAATGATGCCTGTTTTGATTGCAAGAGCCAGGTGAGGACCATCAAAGTACAGCATGTTTGCTGATGGTGGATTCAGACCTTTTGGCAAGTGTCCAATCTGTAGTAGAAAGGGACATTTGATTAAATTGCCTCTAGATAAGTTGGTAAATTATCTTATCCAGAAACTATTATTACTTACAATTTGAATCCCGTGGACTTTGGATTTCAGGATGACTACGAAAATGGTTGATAGAATTACTGAAGCTAATGGAGCAGCTGCTGAAATCCAGAAAAGTTTTGGTTTTCTCATGCTCTGCATTCAGTAAATTGAGTTATTTACGATAAGTAGACAAAAGATATACTTAGTGAAGAGACATTAGGAACATCAGTATGGTAGGGTTATTTGTAGAGCTCGGGACGTAGATAAGAACTAACAGGACCTTACTTGGTTTTGTTTTCGTCGTTCGGGGACATTTGTACGTGTTTGACTTAATGAAATTCACTTGCTTACTTAGGAAAAAGAAAAACAATCAACTTTATGAGCTAGCAGGAAGAACTTACAATTTGCCGCGCGGTCAGCAAGAAGATGAGAAAGAAGGCACCCATAGCAATGGTTTGTCCAGACCACTGCACAGATTAGTTACAGTAAGTATACACACCAGAAGCAAAGAATATAACTGCTGAATATGGATTTTACATTCTTCTGAGTTGCAATGACTATTTAATAAACTATATTGCTAAATTTTATGGATCACTTAGGTGGTACTTCACTTTCGAAACTTTGATGCTATGTAATCAGTTCTTTCAAGATTGCCTACAGTTTGGAGTCGTTATTTTCAGTCTCCAGGTAATGCTATATATGCTTCATGAAAAAGCTTCATCTTCAAGAATATACAGGGAAATTTCGGGAGAAATGCATTGGTGCCCTTTGTGATTTGCCTAAAATATACCGGTACCCCGTGTTTTTAAAATAGTAAAAGCCTCCTATTTCTCTATGATATATCATACACAGCTCAATCGTCATTTTTTGATAACAGTGTTAACGGCAAATGTTAATTTTTGTGAGGGGTTTATGAGCTACTTTTAAATCACAGGAATAATGTAATTTTTAATAAAACCACATGAAGGTATGGTGCACTTTTTGTTCAAATAATCGCATAAAAATCGTGTGCGACACAATTGCCGTTACATTTTATGGTTTCCTAAGGGTAGGATGATATGATGCATTACAAAAAACAGAAAGAGTTTTAGTTATTTTAGAAAACGCACGGGATGGTGTATTTAGACAAATTATAGGGGTACCGGTGCATTTAACTTGAGAAATTTCCTACCTCATTCTCGTGCTGGAAAGCAGAGGATAAAACAGGAACTATTTGCATCTTGTTAGTGAAATGGACAATCCCAAGTAGCCCTTTTAGCTGTTGCAGGGACACAATCACTGCTGCACCAGCCATGAACCCCACCAGAGTTGCCTTAGAGAGAAAATCAATAACAAATCCTAACCTGTGGATTACAAGTCAAATCAATCACCATTTTCACAAAGGCATAAATGCTTTCAGCTGAAAACAAAAAAATAAAAAAAATTAACAAGTAAAGAAACATAATCTTGGACCTATTAAGTATGCTAATGACAGATTCCTCATAAGATATTTATTGTTTCAGCCACTAACAGATTTAATAGGATTAGATTGTTTGAGATACTGCCTTGTGTTGAATAGATTTTTCAAGATTATCTTTCCATAAATATGTTGCCATTTCTTCGAAGTCAGTCTGCAACTATATAGCATCATTGCATTTATCCCTTCACTTTTTTAGCCATTGCTATATAACAAAATGGGTAAAATGCATCAGACTCCTTTATAGTCTATCATAAGTGTACAATACACCTGAAGTCCCACAACTAACCCATGTGGTAAATAAAAGTTTCGCGCATGCTCCTTACTGGTTATATCCCTCCTAACGGTGTTAAAATTTACATAAAAAAAATATCAATAGCCTTAGCCCATTTGTTCAAATTTCTTTTTTATTATTATTATTATTATTATTATTATTATTATTATTATTATTATTCTTGTAATTTTATTTTCAACTAAATTTTTTTGATAGAAAATTATTTTCTTATTAACTTATATTTTTTTTGGTGTTATCAAACACAAAATACTTAAAAAAATATTTTTAATATATTTTAAGAAATATTTTTTTGCAAACAAATGGATCATTAGTGGTCGAAAATGTTAAAGTTTTGACCTCATTGGTTTGGCTAGATTCGAGCTTCAACATTGTAGCCATCATCGAATTGAGTATTTGATTATATTTTTAGTGACATGTTAATTTTTTTAGCCAATTAAAACCAACATGTTAATTTTTTTTAGCCAATTAAAACCAATACTCAATAAATAAAAAAAGGTCATTTGTTCTGAATATCGAAAACACAAAATTGAAATTTTTATGCAAGTAAACAAAAGCAACACTGGAACGTAATTTTTAGATTTCTACAATTTGCTCAATATTGCAAAAATATTTTTTAAGTATTTAATGTCTGATAACACAAAAAAGTAAGTTAAAAAATATTTACCTATCAAAAAATTTTAATTAATAATAATAATAATAATAATGATGATGATGATGATGATGACGACGGTGAAAAATTAGTTATTAATGTCTTTTTTAATGTAAATTTTAATACTGTTAGGAGGGAACATTTACTCACCACAAGGGCTTGCTGTAGGACTTTTGATATCATAAGAGTGTATTGCGCATTTATAATAGACCATAAGGGGGTCTAATGTGTTTTACCCTAACAAAATTTTACCATATTTGAAACCAGTACGTGAATTTTTGTTGTTCCATGCAAAACAGTAAATTGAATTGGAATTAGGAAATCGCTCAAATAGTTTGAAACTTTCTCTTCAAGTGTAATGATTTGGATTTGAATTCCATAAGAACGGAAGGTGGGCTGGGTTGGAGGGTTTGTGAAAAAAGGGGGGAGGGACTGCGCAACACATTAAATCTAATGATATTATGGTAAAGAGTGTCTCTCTCTCTTATGGTAAAGTATGACAGTAAGTGCACAAACAACATGACTAAAATATTTCTTTCAATTTCAAGACTGGAGGTAAAAAACAAATTGTTTACCTCAAGAAACCTAATGAAGCCTGAAAAACTCCAGCAAAAAAAGTGGCCGTGAAAGCCAACTGGAGGTAAAGAATTGGCTGTTCAGTTGCAGAAACTGTTTCACTGAGCATAGTGCCCATGACAAGAGAAGCTATTGAGACTGGACCAACAGCTAAGTGCTTAGAACTGCCAAGAACAGAATATATCAAAGGGGGCACAAAGCTTGAATCTGCAAAATTAACAACATCAAGGCTGAGTTAGAAATGAATAAAACCATTTACTTAAAAGTAGTGACTAATGCTTGTGCAAATTGGCCGACTAATTACAGCATCAGTCAGCCGATTGGTCTCTCAATAGTCAATGAAGCCCCGGGGCCTCCCTTGGAGCTTTTGGCCGATGATAGAAGAGGGGCCCCTTCACTAGAAGTAATGTACTGTAACTGACCCTAGCTTCCCTTACACACAAAAAGAAAAAAGTAGTAACAAATAGATACAGAGATTTGGCTTTGAGACTTACACAGTCCAACTATAGGCGGCAAATTTGCAAGCTTTGCGTAGCTGATTCCCTATGAAACAGAAAAATGACACCTTAGTGATAACGCTATAAGAGAATCTAAATCTGTTTCTCCACAATTGTTATTGAAAGTCTTGAACACAGACATGTTCCTCACAATGTAAGAGCAGAAGTATTTCATTTCCTTACACGATTTGTTCCTGATTATATGATCTTACATGAGTGTTTCCACTCAGATGTTCTTCTTCAGATGATATTTTTCCCCATTCAAACAAAGTAATCATGAAAATCTCTTCTCCTGCTCTGAGTTAATTAGATATGATGTTAGAGTGATTTCAAAAGTCACTGGGTGAACTGGCATGAGGGAATCGAATAAGTGAGCAGACTGATTTCACTGGTCGGAGGGGCGGATGGACCGGTTGGTCAACCAGCAAGGCAAGTGAAGACACTGCCTCGACCGGATTAGAAAAGCCAGAAATATGCTTGCACATGGTAAGTTTTCTTAGTGACCGCTTCATTTAGAAGTTTAAACTAGAGACAATATATACTTAATTATTTTGATGTCTCATACATGTCCCCTCATGTGCAAACGACCTTGTGATGAAAATGAGACTATGCAGAAGTTGTTATGCTCACCTGTGGGATTGCCAGGCTTGCAATGGTGAGACCAGAGATGATATCAGACCTCAGAAGCTGGAAACTATAGTTAGGCGCCCACTGAAAAATAGGAAAGAAAAACTGGAGCCCCAAAACCAACTTGTTAAGCCATGTTTGGTTCTTGAATCTGTGGAGTGGATCATCAGGGAAGAAGATCTCAGAGAGCCTGAGCCTCAGTTTCTGCAGGGTGGTTTTGTGGGGTGGCAAGCAAACACTGTGTATCTCCATTGTTGCATCTGATGGAATTGTCACAGTTATATCATTGCATGGCTGGCCTGAGAAGTGTTCTACTCTATTGGAGTTTATACGCATTTTTTTTTTTTTGGCTCAAACCACTCAAATATTATAAGTTTGTGTTTTCAGTGGGAAGGCTGTTTGGCTTAATTTCTTTCATCTCCCTGGCCTTTTTATAGAGCTGGAAAAAGAAAAAAGGCGTGCAATATAAATTAGATGAAGTCATGAGGAGGATTGGATTTTCTAACAACGATTTATGTTATAATATTATGAAAAAGATCGATAGTAATGGATGACAATATATTTATTTAATCGTCTACATAGTTGACAGTTCAAATCATTTTATTTGGATGCATATATTGTTACATTTCCATTATTAATCTCTACTGGCCAGTTAACGGTTCAAATCATTTTATTCGGATGCATATATTGTTACATTTTCATTATTAATCTCTACTGGCCAGGAATGAAGTTATATATAGTTTAATTTATGATAGGATTCAAATCTACGATATGAATTTTCGTGTGTTGTCTACTCGTAAAACATTTTCAATAAGTTCAAAAACAATTAACTGCAAAATTGATTAGAAATAGTCACATATAAGTAAAAACTACAGGAACCACTAGTAAACTTCGACAAGGTGATAGTTTTGGATAAGATATAAGCTTAATAGCTAAGCCTAAATTCAATTGTTGATTTGTTGCAATCTTTTATCGTTACCTCCTTATCTAGGATACTTGTTTGGTTGCAATCTTTTATTGTTACAGATACTATAGCAACAAAATGTACCAGCTGCATTGAGTGACAACCTCTTCGAAAAGCATATTGTAAAATATCGTCAATAAGATATAGTGTTATTACATATTATCTAAAAGTTTAAACTCTTCTAAGAAAGTTATTGTTATATTTATTATATAAACACCAACAGTTAAGAAAGTAGGTTTCTTTCTTTTTAGGCCTGTTTAGCAACGCCAGCAAAGAACTTTTCAAACAACTTTTAGTCAAAATAATATTTCTCAAAATTATTGTTGTTTAGTAAAATAATATTTCAAGTAACTTTTTATGTGGCTTTTATCATTTCCTTTAACTTTTTTTAAACTTAAAATTTTTAATGTTTTATAAAAAAACTTGTAGTATTTTAGCTTTTTTTTTGACAATTTTACCTTTTTTTAAAAAAAAATCTTAGTCTCTCTTCAATCTTTTTTCTACATTTTTACCTTTTGTTTCAAAAATATAAACAAAAAAGCACAAAAATTAATTTCAAGTTCTTCAAATCAAAATATAAAAGGTATAGGTTTTAATAGTTTATTTTTTTTTAAAATATCAAATGTATTAAAAATAATTTTTCATAATATTGATACAAATAATTTATCCAAATATTATTGTAAAAAATATATCTAATTGTTAAATAAATTATGTTATTTCAATAATAGTAATGGTGATTGTAATTAGTATAACAAAAATAATAAGGTGATATCAATGTCCTTTTTGTTATTTTACCTCCATCACTTAGGGCCTATTTGGATTGGCTTTTTTTTAGGAAAAAACACTTTTTTTCCTGAAAAAGTTATATTAAATTTGCAATAACTATTTGATTTGGCTTCCAAAAAAGCTGAAACTCTGAAAAAAGTTCAAATACAGCTTTTTTTAGAAGCTAGAATTTTCAGCTTCTAAAAAAAACTATTTTTCAAAGGCTGTTAAAAAAAGCACTTTTGAAAAAAGCCAATCCAAACGATCCCTTAATCCAGTAGTTAATTTTACTAAACACATTTTATTGAATTAGCTTGTTAAACAGCTATTTGCTAATAGCTAGTTTTAAATAACTAAATACGGAGATTTATCAATTATTCAATTAGCTATCAACTACCCTTACACCTAGTTGTTTGCCAAACAGGTCCTTAATTAGTTGTTAAGAAAGTAGCTTGCAAGCTTTTTCTTCACACGACAATATAATTTATTTATTGCACCACGTTATCCTAAGGATTCTCTTGGTATGATGGAATGATTTCCAAAGAAATGGTCATTAAGGCAAAATGGAATTCAAGGAACAATAATCACGGAATACTTATTCTTTTTCTAATGTTTGGTTAAAATTATAAAAAATGTTAGAATCGAATGCTCATTTTTTTTCATATGTATGGTAAAATTATTTTAACTAGTTAAAAAAGAATGAAAATCAATTATATTAACAAAAATAAACTTGTTATTTTATTTGTTATAAATTTGAGTTTGTACATAACAACTAATTTTATATAATACTAATATAAAATAAAATATTCTTGCCAGTCTTTTGGTTAGCGATAAAATACAACATTACTTATTCTATCATTTTTTTTAACATGATATTTCAATTCATTTACTTTTTTAACATAATTTAAAAAGAAAAGTTAACCATCTAATAAAAATACATATGTTTTCCAACTAAATTAGAGAATAGAATAGACATGTTTATTTTTAATTTTTCAAACTTTTCTTTTTAATTTTTAAAATTTAAAATTTTTAACTTTTTAATTTTTTTTACTTTTCAAATTTTTAGAATTTTTTATTTTTAAATAACGGTTAAGAATTTGATCAACAATAGATGAGAAATAAATTATTTTTGAGATTGAACTTTATTTTCTATTGATTTCCACTTAAGTGAGAATACTCATTCCATGAGTTTGACTAAGGAATGTATTTTCTTACTTTTTTTTTAAAAGGCCATTCCATAAAAATTAGTTTTTCAACTTTAATTAATTCTACCAACATAGTAAAAGGAATTAAAAGCTAGAATGTTCATTCCTTTCAAAGCCATTCTAGCATACCAAACGTAACTTAAGTGTAAATATAATTTTTTGATTATTTCACTTAGCAGAAACTAGTGAGATTTGACCTGAGAAAACAAGTCAGACGAATGGTGATGAGATCAAACCGGTTTTTGAACATATCAAGAAACAACTTGCATTCTGAGAACAAACCTAACGAAGAGACATCATATGGATGTATTATAAGATATAGTCCCTTTATATTGTTCAAAATTTATAATTCCTCTTTTCGTTGGTGAAGTGAAGGTCGAAATACAAAATTTTTTATGAGAAATTTAATAATTTTAGTGAGACTTTTTTAAGTGGACACTGAATTATATATTTCAAAATCTGTTAAGAATTCTAAAATTTCATCTAACACCAATTGTACATTAAGTGAAGTAACTCAAGATCTTGTAACGTGGTTACATATGACCTGATTTGACAATGAAAGATGCATCAGTATAGGTGAATGAATAAAAATATATGATTTGCATGCAGTTAAATATAATTAATAAGAATCCAGGCCACTCTGATATCACATTAAAAATTGTAAAGTTCATCCTAAAACTTCTCACGGTCCATATATACATCCGCCCCGGCCTAACGCTTGGAGCATAGATGTATAGCAGAATGAAGCAAGTTAGCTAGTCATCTCAGAGAACTAAAGCCAGATAACTGATATAGAAAGTTAGAAAAAGAATCAAATTAAACTGCAATTCCTTGACCATAAATTTTCATACTATAAAGGAACTTTTTTATATAATAAAGGTGGTTCACATTGCAATTAGGCCAAACAATGATTGTGTTGAACTTTTGATGACATTTAGCACCTAACTTTAAAGTAATCTCTTAATTTCTTTATGAGTAACTTAATTTAATTTGGCTCCTTTCTTTTCGCCAAGACAAGAATGGAATTTTGACTCCTCATGAGGCAAGATGGGCAAGCAATATGAGCCGTTGAGATTTATTTATGCTTTGCTTTTTCTGAGGTAAAAAAGATTCTAAAAGCAAGTATCAATATTTCATGGCGTTGCTTTATTCAATAATCTTCTCATTTTCCACTTTTGCTTGTGTAATGTGTCCAAGAATACCTGCCATCGTTTGTTCTTGAAAGGAAATAAAGAAAGGTAAAATATAATGGAAGGTTTAAAATATATCTTCCCAAACAATTAATGTGGTTAGGCTGTGACACAGCATGAATAATATTCTTAATTTGGACGGATCAAGAAATAGCTTAAGTGATTAAGATTATTTCAACCCATGAGTGACATTTTGGGTTCGAATCTTATAGGAGTGGGAGATTTGAAAAAAAATTATATATTCTTAATTTGAAAGTTCCCACACCACCATACAAAAGAAAAAAATAATATGACAAAGCTTTGCTATGACTAACAATAACTTTCAGTTTAGGTTTTTTATTTTTATTAAAAATCATTAAGGTTCCATCAAAAAGTCAATTAATTAATATGAGAAATAGCCTAGAACATTATAAAGTAGTCTTGAATTTGAAATTTTTCTATGTCGGAGGGGGAATTGTATATTCCAACACCCCTTACGTGACCAAACAAGAATTGGTGAACGGGACAGAGCTTCGTGAAGAGGATGATTAGCAAGGTGTAACAACCACAATGGTTACGATAAAATGGGAGAGGTTTGACAACCACAATGGTGGAGACTGGTCATACATGCATGACATGAAAAATGGGACAAAATTGACCCAACTCTAATACCATGTCAAGAATAACAAATGTTTCATTATAAAAAATAATTGATTAATATGAATAGTCCAAGATTGACCTTATAAGATGGTCTTGAGTTTTGAGATTTTTTTTATGCGGAAGGGAATTTTATAATCCAAAAATTTTCGAGACTTAAACAAAAGGACAAGTTCTAACTTTTATTTCTCTTTTTCACGTTTCTGAGGTGGAGTTTGTTACAATAAAGGGTGATCGTGGGTTTCAAGTTCAAGATGAGTAGGTAGACGGTTGGGTTGAGTTATTTATTTTCTTCAAGGGTAAATTTGTCTCTATAAATTGTTAACTAACTGAAGTTTATTTCAAAGTGAATAAGTGATTAAAATCAAGCCGGAATAGTATTAATAAGTATCATGGCATATAATATTATGATTTTTTTGCTAAATTATAAATATTATGGTTAATAAACTGGATTTAATCCTTTACAACATTATGCATGCAATACCTACTTATGGTCATTAATTATCCACTATACTAGAAATACTTAATAAATGATCTCTTCAAGCCCTTGTTTTCTCAAACTATCGTGCATAAGCTGTTAGCGCATGAGATATAAGTGCAGTTAATTACAACCCAAGTAACACCTTTTTTAGTTTGAAAGTTAATTTAGTCACCTTTACTGAAAGAAAACTTATTCGTCTATTTTAAATTATGTGTTCTTAATTCCTATTGAATAAAAGTCCTTTGATTCCGAAATCACAACAAAACAGTATTTTTGTTTTTTCTAACTTTATTTTCTTTGGGTTAGGGTATCTCAACATACACTTTGCGCCATAAGTACAATTGCCTTGCGTGCTTCACTTTCTATCCTGTGGCTTTGTACTAATGTGCCATGGAATATCCTGTGGCTTTGTACTAACGTGCCATGGAATAGAGTTAAACAGGCAAAGAGAAAATAAGAGCATCACATGTACAAAATTTAGTGGGTGTTTGGTAATATTTATTTAGGTATTTATAAATATTTAAAATAAAAAATTAGTGAGAAATTTTTTCTTTTTAATTTTTGGTGCTTATAAAGGCAGTGTCCCTACCCACAGGCCACAGCATGCAATTAATCGGCTAAATGCAACCCTAGTCCCCAGCTGGATGATGAAAGTGCATGTTGTTCTTGTTAAGTACACAATGCACACATTTTTCATGCTAGGTTACAAAATAGATTGTCACAAACCGTCATTTTTCTTACACACAAACATTGGCGGACCCAGAATTTTAATTAAATGAAGGATAGCAAAAAAATATTCACATAGGTCATTGATCGTTTCATGTTTTTAATGCAATATGCAAATTATAACTTTTAAAACAATAATAAACTATAATATAAGATTTCATACACCAACAAAACTTATTATTCCGTTCATGTAATACAAAGAGATTACGTAAAGCACAAAAAACTAAAAAAATATATATATTTAGTCAATTAATCAAACTAAAGACATATTTATTAGTTAGCTGGGGATGGTGAAAATATATATACTGAAATTTTTTTAATTACTTACAAAGATTAAAAGAAAATATTAAAAACTAAAAAGTAGCTGCTGCACCACTGCTTTCAATCCACCCCTTCACACAAGCAGCAAGGTAAAAATATCAAGTTACATAAAACACAAACTTATACCTTTTATATCTATGTATATTGCGCGTGAGAGCTATTTCAGTGACTTTTTTAAAATTGTTTATATTAACTTATTTTAATATGTTTATCCAGTGTGGTGGGTTGGCTCTGTCTATAATTGATAAAAACAAGCTAAGCTTGAGCATAGAGCTGCACGTGAGTGGCATCTCTACTAGTTAGTTAGTGAACTACATATCCAGCTCAGCAAGTTAGTTAGGAATTGTAACTAACACTCATTATAAAAGCATTGTACATGTACTCTGATTTAGCGAGAATAATGCAATACATTCAATTTCTCTCTCTCTCTCTCTCTCTCTCTCTCTCTCTCTCTCTCTCTCTCTCTCTCTATTTTGTCATGGTAATCAGAGCTAAATGGTCTTAGGGTTAGCTTACTGGCTAAATTCAAGCAAAAATAGTGAAATCCGCTATTAGTGAAGCAGTGCAAAGCTAGAAGTCACAAAAACACAAGATTTAATCGGTGAATTTTTGTTGCGATCTTTTCGCCTTCTTTTTGCGTTTCTCTTGCTTTGATATTACTTCTCTCTTAGCTATGGCGCTTGAAGATGTTGTCAAGTTACCTCTTGGTTTGAAGTTCATTTTTCAAAATCTTAATTCTTTCTATCAATTTAAATTGGATAATAACAACTATCTTGTATGGCATTCGCATATTGAAAGTATCTTAGATGCTAATGATCTTCTTTATCACATCACTAATGTGTATCCTCCACAATTTGTTCCTGATAACAATGGCAATCTTGTGTCTAATTTTGATTTTATCAAGTGGAAAGCAATCGATTAGAATCTGAAATGTTGTGTTACTAGGTCGCTTATACCTGTGGTTATGTTACAAGTAATGAGGCTTAAGACCACTCTAGAAATTTGGTTAGCACTAGAGAAGTGTTTTAGTTCATTCTCGAGACCTCACATCTATCAATTAAGCAAACAACTTCACAATATCTCCAAAGGTTCCCTCATTATGCAACAGTATCTCTATAAAATCAAGTCTATTGTAGATACACTAGTTGCCATTAATGAACCTCCTAGAGATATAGATGTGGTAATCTGTGTTTTATGAGGGCTTCCAGCATAGTTCAATATCTTTAAGGCCTTAATTCAGTTGAGAGTTAAATCAATCACACTTACTGAGCTTTTTAGCCTGCTTATGATTGAAGAGTTGCAACTTTAAATGGACAACACACTTAAACAACTCAGCTGTTGATGTTCATACAGCTCTTAACACTCAAAGGACTAGTAATCAACCTAGCAACACTAGAGGAAGCGGTAGATCCTTAAATTTTAGAGACAGAGGAAGAAAAAATTCCAGAGGTGGAAGTCAAACTAGAGGAAGGACTTCTTTTATAAGCTCACAACTTGCAAATCAACAATTACAATATTCCAATACAACTGTTTATTGCCAAATATATGGTAAGCCAAATCATGTGGCATTTGATTGTTGATACAGGTTTGACGAAACATATGAAGCTATCAAGCCAAACAAACAGGCCTATACTGCTCAGCAAGGCTCTACCTTTACATCAAATAAAGTCTGAATTATTGTCTCAATTCACAACAAATCAACCTTCTCAAGGTTCTGACTCTGTAGCTCTAGGAAATGGTAACACACTGCACATTCAGCATACTGGTTCAGGTATAGTTTCTACACCATCTACTTCATTTCATCTGTCTTTCCTTCTTCATGTTTCCCAAATATCCACCAATTTACTCAGTTTACCAATCAGTTAGAGGTAACAATGTCATTTTAATCTTTAATAATTAGGAGGTCCTAATTTTGGACAATGTGACCAATAAAATCCAGTTCCAGGGCCCTTGTAAAGATGGCTTTATCTCCTGCCTACACACTCTACAGCAGCTGTATCCCCTTCTCTTGCTATATGTTGTTGTATCTTCCTTAGTGAGCTATGGCATCAGAGATTGGGCCATCCTCATTCCAGAATTATACAAGAATTGAGTTCTACTTTACAATGTTCAACTTTTTCTTTCAATAATCATTGTGAATCATGTTGTATTGCCAAATCTCATAGATTTTCTTTTCCAATTTCTCATTTTGTTGCTACAAAACCTTTTGAACTGGTTCATAGTGATGTATGGGGGCCTGCTCTAATGTTATCTTTCATGAATTTCAAATACTATGCACTCTTTGCAGATGATTATACAAGGTTTACATAGTTATATCCACTTAAGAATAAGATGCTTATGTTGCTTTTCAAACTATGGTACAAACACACTTCCATTACACAATTCAAACACCAAGAACAGATAATGGTAGTGAGTATGTTAATCACAAGTTTGCCTCCTACCTTCAAATGAAATGTACACTGCACCAAAGATCTTGTCCTTGCACTCCTCAACAAACTGGTAGAGTGGAGAGAAAACACATGCATCTTATTGAAACTTTGATTGCACTCCTACATCAATCTTATCTTCTCTCTTCCTTTTGGTTGGAAGCTCTCTCCACTACCAACTTATTAATAAATAGGCTACCAAATCCTATTTTAAAAGGCAGATCACTATTTGAATTTCTTTATGGTTAAAAGTCAGATTACTCAATTCTCAAAGATTACTCAGTTCTCCAGCCCTTTAGTTATTTGTGTAATCCTTGGCTCAAGCCTTATGCTTCAAATAAGCTTGAACCAAGGTCAACACCCTATATATTCTTAGGTTATTCTTTTTTTTCCAAAGGATACAAGTGCATGGATCTTAAATCCAATATCATATGTACATCCAAACATGTAAAATTCATATAACATATCTTTCTAAACTTTGTAGAGCCTACAGAGTCTTCTACAGCTCTAGATTCTTTCATTTTCTCTCTAGCTCCTCGTACATACTCACAGAACAATTCCTCATCTATGTCATCTACTTTTGGTCCTTCATCAGTGTCAGCTGCACCATCACCATTTAATCCCATTCTCAAATCACACAAATAGTCAAGCTTTATCTTCTTCTACTTCAACACAATCTCAGCAATTTTGTCCATCAAATCCTATACATGTGCCTAGTATGCCAGTGCAGTCTACTTATCCTATGGTCACCAGGTCAAGAACTGGATTACTCAAGCAAATCCAAAATACAATGTCAACACTATGTCCTATACTCCTCCATCCTTAGAACTAATATCCTGCAAAGAAGCATCTAAGAATTATCACTGGTAAAAAGCCATGGAAGAGGAGTTTAGTGCCTTGTAGGCACAAAAGACTTGGGTTTTGGTCCCTTTACCTCTAAATAGGCAACCTGTAGGATGTAAATAGGTATATAAAATTAAAAGAAAAGTAAATGGATCAGTAGTCAAATATAAAGCCAAACTTGTGGCCAAAGGCTTTCACCAGTTTTATGGATTGGATTATTCTGAGACTTTTAATCCAGTGGTTAAGGCTCAGACCATGAAACTGGTTCTTTCTCTTACTTTATAATACAACTGAACCTTAAAACAACTAGATGTTAACAATGCATTCCTTCATGGATCTTTACAAGAAAATGTTTACATGTAATAGCCTTAAGGCTTTAAAGATTTCTCTCAACCATAGTTAGTATGCAAGTTATTGAAGTCCCTCAATGGACTCAAATAGATCCCTAGAGCCTGATATCAAATGCTATATCAATTTCTAGTTCAACATGGCTTTCATTGTAGTCAAGCTGATACCTCACTGTTTGTACAACAAACTGCCATAACATTCACAGTTCTTTTGGTCTATTTAGATTACATTGTCATCACAGGATCCTCGTCAGAACATATAGCACAGTTGATTGATCTCAAGAGAAAAAAGTTTGCCATGAAAGATTTGGGCAGCCTGCACTATTTCCTGGGAATAGAAGTAGCTCATCACAATGGGGGTTTGCTTTTTCATCAAAGCAAGTATGCTCAAGATATCCTCAACAGAGCAGGCATGATGCATTGCAAGCCTTCACCAACATCTACAGTCCCTTATTCTACTCATAAGTCTAAAGATTCTAAAATATCATATTCATTACTTACTGAGTTTAAAAGCTTGGTAGGAGCTTTTCAATATTTGCGCTTTACAAGGCTTGATCTCCAATACATAGTCAACACTTTTTGCCAACATATGCATAATCCCAATCAAGCTAAGTTCTCTGATATGAAAAGAGTGCTTAGATACATGCACTATTAATCAGGGCATCTCGTTCATCTGAGGTCTTCTACATCTCTTAGCTTTCTTTGATTCTGATTGGGGTACAAACTTAGAAATCTAGAGATTTGTTACAGGCTATTGTATTTTCCTAGGACACGATCTTGTTTCTTGGTGTTCAAAAAGGCAAGCTACGGTTGTAAGAAGTTCAGCAAAGGTAGAGTACAAAAGCATAGCTACTACAGCTGCAGAGATCAAGTGTCTTACATTTCTTCTCAAGGATCTTCATATTTTTGTCATCTGTCCACAACTATGGTGTGATAACTGATAACTCATTGGCTATTGCTCTCTTTATGAATCCAGTACATCACAATCACACCAAATACGTTGACCTTGATTATCACTTTGTTAGAGAGATGATTGCCTTCAAACATCTTCAAGTTCATCATATAGCCACTGCAAACCAGTTAGCAGACTTGTTCACCAAGCCACTTTCAACTGCCAAATTCAATTATCTAAGAAACAAGCTTCCTCTTCAGCAACATCAGGCTTAGCTTGAGAAGGGCTGATAACAATGAGCTAAGCTTAAGCATAAAGATGCACGTGAGTGGGATCCCCACGAGTTAATTAGTGGACCACATATATAGCTTAGCAAGTTAGTTAGGAATCGAAACTAACACTCACTATAAAAGCATTGTACATGTACTCTAATTTGGTGAGAATAATGCAATACACTAAATTTCTCTCTCTCTCTCTCTATGCTGTCAGCATTCACTTGGCAATCGCTCGTGCCCTTGACAAAAAGCTTATATTTGTATATGGTTCTACACCATAATTATTCTATGATACAGTTATGTACAAATCCATCTTTTTCTTCCAACATAGTTAGTGTTTAAGAATTAGCGTTGGTCAATGTTCTTGCCCATATATATGATTCCCCTCGTTAAATAAAGCTAAAGTGAAGATATTTTACCTTAAAAAATGTCATCTATTGGAATAATATTATTGATTTTTTTCTATTCTTTATTCTTCGTATTTTTCTGATCAGGAATGAGCTACGTTAAAGCTTTCCTCTGAAAGATCACGAAACATATTTTTTTGTATACAATAAAAATGATGTTTACTCCAACTCATTTTATTCTTTTAATATTTTTTACTACATGATATCAATATACAAAAGTAATATTGACTACAAGTATAATATTTTTTGTTACGTGAAATCCATCAGCTTTTTTTTAATTTTAATATATATTTTAACCATTGCGATCAATTTCTTTATATGTTTAAAGTCTCAAAGTGTTGTTATAATTAGGTAAAGAAAATTAAGGTCTAATACTATTAGTTCAACAACGTTTAAATGAAAAGAAATATACCTTTAAAAAATTATAATTTTTTAATAAAATTAATTAACTTATCCAAACCGTATAAAACATAAAATAAAAATATATCGTGCCATCGCATCGCGAAATTCGTCATATTCATCAGAGCAGAGACAATGATATCCAATCTTATACGCGGCGAGTGGTGGATGCTCTGACCATTCCCTATTTCTATATATGCATATAATTAATTAATTGACTGATTGATTAGATAGGCATGACTATTTTCATGGCTTCGTCCACCTTGAATGGACCAGAATGAATTATAAGAATTGTCTCCAAAGCCACTTCACCTATTAGTGAGTGAAGAATAAAACCCCCTTTTTCCTTTCATTGATTTCTTTTGCAATATTGATGAAACATATATGAGGTGTACTTGGCACGCGATCACTGGGATACTTACTTTTTGTTGGAGTCGTTGAATGGAGGTGTAACTAACCATTCTCATTTGACGGTTATTCGTTACGATGTTTTCACTCTTTTATTTATTTATTTTTTAATTATAATGCCACGGACAGTTGGTATCTAAGGTATGAGATTTTACATGTAAAAAATGGATAGTAAAAGGGTGATATAAATAGACATAGGGGGGGAGAAGGGGGATATATTAAGCGGATGAGATATTTATCATGAGATTAATTAATGAAGAAATCAATAATTCCTTTTTTTTTCTTGAATGTGGGTGAAAAAAGAGACAACATCGCAATTATCTGATAATCATTCTTACAGAGGAAACAACTTTAATATTTTCCCGGGCAGCTTCCTAGTGAATCTCTTCAGGCACATTCACACAATTTTCTTATTTGAAGTTGTGTGAATATCTGTAGGTTGGCTTTTTCCAGCCTTTGAACGAGATATTGCAAGTCGTGGATGTAAAATGCCCCAAAACACATGCAAGGGATTAGTACCATGCATACAAAGTTTGTCAAGAAAAATATAGCTCGCACCACATGCATGGGGCCAACCTAAGCTAATCCACTGAAGAAACTCAGCATACATATATGTATATATATAAAACTAGCTAGATCGTTTTTTGAACTCCAAAAGTGGGTTAAACTCTATCTCAAATCTCACGTATGACCAAAATTTTATATATCGAAGGCGAACTGTATCTTTTATGTGTCAAAAGATATTCTAACTTCTCCAAAATTAGTGGTGGGGAAGCCAGTACATTTAGATAGTAGTCATGGAATGGCGAAAAGTGCTCACCAGTGCCAATGGAGTCTTTACAGTCACAAAGAGTGAGGGGCAAATTTCATATGTACTATACCTATTTAGACAAACATATATTAAATTTGCAAAGTTAGAAACAAGATGATAAAAGTTGTCACATGTAGAGATAATGGGGGTCAGATGAATAGTTGAACAAAGCTTCTGATCAATAAAATTTTTGGGAAATAGAATATTTATCGTGACTTCTTTTCAAAGGCAAAAGGGTGGCCATTGGAGAGGTTTATTCTTGGAATATACCATATTCTGTTTGATTATTAGTGCTAATTTTCGAGTTATATAATCATGGTAGATTTGACTCATGAGAGACCCATTTTGAACACTTTCAGTGGTCAACTGAAGTTAACGCTTGCGAGTTTGTAACACCATCAATTGGTCTCTTTACTGCTTGACCTTTAAACGTGAGTGTTTCTCATACTCAAAAACCCTAGTCTTGCAACGGCATGACTATAGCTGTTGAAAACTATGTGGTGTTTATATTTGCAACTAGCTATCTAGTTGCCTGATTTTAGGCGTGAATATATATATATAAACACACATATATATATAATATTCAACCGCTAATATAGCAAAGTCGTATCTACAAATTATTGGTTTAAGTAGTAGTGTGCTCAGCCGCATAAGTAAAAGAACACAAATTCGAATTCTGAAAAACGTAATTGTTAGGAGGGTTCTCATTTCATTGTTCTCGTATCAATTGAAACTAGTCTCAAGTCCCCTCAAAGCAAAAAAATTATATATAGCGAAGTTGTAAAATTCACTTTAGAGACCTCAGTTTTAGCAAACCAACCGTTGCAGCTGTAAAACCTTCAGTTTTATTTAGCAGCCAATTTTCCAATTCAAAGAGTGACCATTTTACTGTTGCTAAAAGCTATCAAAATTAATGAAACTAAGGAACGCAAATAAACAATTTTGCGATGTGAATTACATCAAAGTATTTTAAATTACCTTTTTTTTTTCTTTGAGTTAGGGTGTCTCCAAACTATATTGGAATTTACTTTGTGAAGTCGGAAGCTAACTCCCACTGGCCACTGTCAATAACTTCCATATCTCTGCACTTGTAGGACTCTAGAGTGATAAGAAGCAAAGTAGAAGGAGAAGAAGGTTGTTTATCTTGTGATTAAAAAAAAAAGTAAATATCTTTTGCAATAAAAATATTTGATTTGCATTTAAAAAAAATAAAAACCTGAAAAAAAAATTCAAATTAAATGCAATTTTTATTCCAAACAAATCCAAAAACTATTCAAATCAGTAGAGGAGAATACTACTGTTTGGTACGGCCCATATATGTTTATTCTGAGTGGGTTGGTTGTATCATGATGTGTTTCTTATAGAATGTAATGATCAAAAGAACATCAAAAGTGAACAATGTAATGCACTTTGCTTGTGTTCAATCTTTGCCAAACCCAATTTGTTTCTGGTAAGATACACAAAAATTTTCACTTTGTCGCTTTTTAGATATTTTTAATTGTTCTTTTTCCTCTTTTAGGATTTTGAAAGATATGCAGCTGTTCAATTGAGTTGAACACACATTATTACAGAAAGTTACAGGCATGAGTTTCTCTAACAGTTCATATAATATTTTTTAAGTAAAATGCATTTTATCGTTTATGATTCATCAAAATTACATAAAAGATTTTTATGATTTCAAAAATCCCTAACACCTCTATGTTAAGAATAACCAATATTGAATAATAGAGAAGTGGTTCTAAGTAAGCATCATACGCGCTAAGTTTTTATATTATATGTTCACAACTTTTAATTGTTTACAAATCTCATATTATATGTTCTAATTTTAATACTTTATGTTTGACATTTTTAACTCTTCGCAATTTTATATGTTCATAATTGATAAACCACCTTGTTACGACTCTTTAAGATCGTGAACCATATATTCATAATCTGTTTACCAAATATGAATGTTATGTTCATAACTTTTATATTAATTATATGTTCATAGATGACATACAGTATATTCACAAAACTTTAATAAAAGAATAGGCTAGCTTGATTTGAGCAAAGTATCAAACACTTTATTTGCTCTATATATAGCTTCAGTAATAACAAAATAACATAGCAGCAACCTCATGAGCTTCAACAATAATACAATAGCAGCAAAGCACAACAACAACACACGTATATATACACACATCGTGCATGCAAGTGCATCTTTGCATATATGCATGTCTGAAATAGCTATTGTCTGAAAGATACAGAAATGAGAAGGAATCTTGTAAGGGTCTTAGGGGATCAACATATAAAAACAATTATAATACTTACAAATACAATAGTGAAAATCTTGATTAAACGTCACAAATGAATAATTATCGGTCACTATACCGTATTTGTTAGTAAAATTATTTTTACTAATGGAATTAAAGTGACTTGTCACTAGTAATATATTTTACTGACAAGTAATTACACTGTCACAAAGAAAACAAAGCTAGTGATGAAACTTTTAAAACATTATTATTATTACCATTAGAGTGACAATATCTATTTCTTTAAATTAACATAGTGTTTCATAAATTGTCACCCCTAGATTTTTCTGAATTTTTGTCACGTTT
This sequence comes from Cordia subcordata, assembly GCA_028554755.1. Taxonomy (NCBI): domain Eukaryota; kingdom Viridiplantae; phylum Streptophyta; class Magnoliopsida; order Boraginales; family Cordiaceae; genus Cordia; species Cordia subcordata. The sequence goes on along the minus strand of JAPTOF010000006.1, from coordinate 11,694,231 downwards.
CGAAAGTCTTTTGCATACTTAAGGCCTTAATTGAAATTTACAAAGGAAGACACGTGGGCTGATGCAGCCTGGGCTTGTCGCGATTAGGTTGGGCCTCCAACAAAAGGATATAAGTAATTTCAATGGCCCAGGGATTAGGTGAGCCTGATTCAGCTAGGTAATGCAGTAAATTAGAGGCTTCGGAAATTAAATTACGACGATGTAAACCAGAAAATCTGTTTGCATCCAAGCCCACGCTCTCAATTCTCATCCCAAATGAGATCCAAGTTATCACTAATAAGTTCTCTCATTTGGTATGTCCAAAAGGCCTTAAGAGAAGAAATAATCATTGCAACTTCCTTTTCTTTTCTTTTCTAAGTTTCGTGTGACAAATTAAAGTTAAAAATACTTGTTCCATGAGAAAATATTTTTTAGGAAAAACATTTCTTATCTCAACCAAAAGTTAAAATGAATTTTCAAGCATAAATGAAAAACTCTATCAAAAACAACTTATTCCAACACCCACTAGGTAATCACCAAATTAGAGGATTTTTCACTTCTCTTGAGTCTTGTCTTCTTCCAACAAAATTAAAAGTATGTGTAGGATATCGATAATAGTGCAATCTCCAAGAGGTTGGCAAGGCTCAAGTTTGCAAACTAATCTACACATTTGTTAGTCATATGATATACATGCCTCACACGGAAGCTCGGTCGTACTTGCCAAATTCATTTGCCCTTATCCACGAGGACTTTGAGTAGGCTACAGCTTGTTGTCACATTGTTAAGGAGTTTAACGATCATAAAGGATTAAATTTAATTTCAACAAAAAGAAGTTACAAACTTCCAATCTCATCATATTCTCAAGTCTTTTGGAAACAATGATGAACTCTATGCAATTATTAAAAGTTATCCCGAGATTCATTGTAAACTCTCAAATTTGCTGTCCTTCCTAATTAGGAATCAGTCCTTTAGCCTTAACTACACTAGGGTTTCTTTAGTGCACCCATTAATAGTCAACTTCCACCCTCTGAAGCTTGGTCCAACATATACGAGCTTATTTCCACATGATCGAACTAGATTTACAATAGTATTTTCGCATTAACGAACATTCTCTTACTTGATTGACATGATGTCGACTTTAAAACACTTGTCACAAGTTCGGGACAAGTTGTGCATATGCTTATTCCGCCATTTCTAATCCTTTAACTTGAGTTGGATCGACTAACCTCCCTTTCTTGGCAAATGGTGGAATTCAAGTTCTAACATACACTTGACATGCTCCATACACCTAGGGAGCCCGAACAATTTTATTTTTCACTTACCATGTCTGACAACTAGCATGACACTCTCTATCTCCATATCTCCATTTTCCCTACACCAACTCTTTTTTCCCCATGCAACCCGACAATCACATTACCATTGGTTTACAAAGAAGAAAACATTAAACATAAAGTTGTAACAAAGCAACGATAAAAATATTGAGTCTTATTTATGTTTATAACAATTCCATTTATCTTCACAACTTATCCAAGAAATTTCATACCAAAAAATCCAAGAAGAAAAGTTGAAAGGCGAAAATTAATTAAATCTTTTAATATTATCTTTAAGATTTTTTTAAAACAATTATAATATGAAAATACTTATTAAAATAAATAAATAATTGTTAAAAGTGAAATTAGATAGGGAATAAAAAAGTAAGGAGCTTGTTGGAGTAGACTGAAATACGAAGCCATGAAAAAGAAAAAGTAGGAAGGATGTTAGAGTAAAAAATGGATTGGCTTTTTTAAGGGAAAAAATAATTTTTTGAAAAATTAAAATTCTTTTACAATAATTACTTGATTTGATTTTCAAAAAAGTTAAAATTAAAAAAAAAATCAAATATATTTTTTTCACATTTCTAGCTTCTCCAAAAAGTATTTAAAAAAAAATAAAAAAAGTGCTAAAAGGAACCAATTCAAACGAGCCCATAAACGCCCTAAATGCAAAGAGGATGAAATTGATTTGTTATATTTAAGAAAAAAAGAGAAAGGCCATTGCAGTAGTCTTTATTGTTTTCTTTTTCTTGCAAATGCCAAAAAAAAAAAAGACAAAGAAAGAACAATGAACACGCCCAAATGTAATTATGTAACTACCACAACTGGTAGATCCTCACCGTTCACTTTACACGTCCGGAAAATCGTACGATCATGACACCACGCTCTTAAAACCGGTCAACGTTATATCAAGCTCTCTTTGAAAATAAACCAAATTATCTTATTATTTTATTTTACTACTACTACTAATAATTATTATTATTTAATTAGTAATATTAATTAACTTCACCACAAAGCATCATCGTCATAAAAACAAAATTAAAAAAAAAATTAAAAAATCAACTTCTCTATCTCTATTTCATATGGCAAAACCTCGCTCTTGATCTCACTCTCTTCTCTCTCTCCCCCTCTCTCCTCTCTGATCCAACGAGGGAGTTCTAGGGTTCATACGCCTCGAATTGAATCTTTCTCAGATTCGATTTTCCATTTCCATTTCCAGTAAAAAATGGTGAGTTCATATATACATATACGTATTTTGTTTTATGTATTGCATTCAATTCATATTTGTTTGATTTATAGCTTGTGGAATTATTAGGTAGTTAGGTTATCGATAATTTCAGTGGCAGGTTTGTAAATTTTTGTTAATTGCTTGAGGTTGTTTGAGATCTGGCTCTCTTTCTGTTTACTGACTCTAATTCTTTATTTTTTGTTGATTTTTCTTTTCTTTTTGTTTATGATTGTGTTTTGATGCGGCATAGCCTCTCCGACTCGAAATCAAGGTAACCAAGATAAAATTTGAATTTTTTGATATTTTCTCCTTTATTTTCTTTTTCATTTTTTTTATGTGCTGAGTGTAATTTAGTGTACGTTATGAGTAATGCTGAGTCGTTTAATTGCTGGATCAGAGGAAACTCGCGCAAAGATCAGAGCGAGTGAAGTCTGTGGATCTGCATCCTACGGAGCCATGGTAAATTTGATGCGTTAAATTCGATGCTTTAATATTGCCTATGCAATTAACTGATTTCATTAGCTGCTGATGCCTAGTTGACTTGCAATCAGCTTTTAAATACAGTCATTGCCATTGTTGATGTTTCGTTTGATATTATATAAAATGTTGTGAATCTTTGTGTTCCTTACAGTCTAGCAGGGGTTGTTGAGGGTGGCATCAGATGAATATTACTTAAGGAGAATGTAAATATGTAACAGTAAAGTTGGGTGGTTAAACCAGTTACAAATTATGGAAGTTGATTGATACATGGTAGTTTGATATTTTATTGAATGGTTTGAACTAGTTATGAGTTATGTCTAATATGCCTTGGGTTCTGCTTTAAAATATGGTCAGTGTGATATCAAATGTTGCGAAAGTTTGCATCTTTCCCATTCAGCAACTCTTTCTGGATTCACTTTCTCTAAGGGTAGTGTAGCGTGGGCATTGTACTAGAGGAATGTAATTATAGATTTGAGCGGTTGTGTTAATTCTAGATAGTGCATGTTGATTGATTTGTGTTTGATTTGCAGGATTTTGGCAAGTTTGTACTCTGGTACAGTTTGCATTTGGAACTATCAGACTCAGGTATGTGACGGAAAGTTTAATTCTTGTTGCAGTAGAATTATGCTTTGATCAAGTGATGCAAAATGGGTATCTGTGCTGAACGCGTGACTTAGTCTTCTGCATGTTATGTTAACCAGTCTTGGGTTTGGTGCATTGCTGCGGGATATGTGGCTTGAGATTTGCTTTGTTAGTTTCAATTCTTTCTTCATCAAAATGAGAAACAGTTGTGCAGTGACATTTTATTTTCAGTTTAGCTATTATTACACTGTATAATGATTATGGAGCCTCTGCTTTTGGTAATTATGCCAACAGCATATACAAAGATAAGGACTAGATATTTGACAATCATTTCTAGATATTAGTTTGAGCTTAATTGTTTGTTCATGCCGTGCGATTCTGCATAAGTACAATTGACAGTCACTTAATGATGTCCAAGCATTGCCTAGTCTACTTATTTAGATTTAAATAGAGATGTGATTAATGGATATCCGAAGTGGTGGCCATTAAACATATTCTATGAGTTAAAGATAATGCAGCTACTGAGATACTTGTTGAATTACTAAAGGGTTGACCAGGAAAGGAAAAGGGAAAATTAGCCTGGCTGCCTTTCTAAGGATTCTGGGTATTGAACATGCTTGTTCATGAAATTTTAAAATGGTCACTTGCTAGAGCTAATAGGTTAGCAAGATTTGGAAGAGCCTACAGGTTAACCTAAATTCAAGTTTAGATTACTTTTTAGCAAAAGTTGATATTTCAAGGATGTGTTATTTTATTAGATAAGAACGAGATTTGGAAAATAAATTCAAGTGCTTAGAGGGTTAATCTGTTCAGGAACCTAGTACTCATACCAATCTTATTTTTCTACTGCAGACCATGGCTAAATCTTTCGAAGTGACAGAACTGCCAGGTGCGTGACTGGAACTTTTATTCGATCTTTTTGGCTGACTTGGATAAGATTCTTCAGCATCACTTTTATTTCTGTTGACTTGCTGTGTTCTAATGCCAAAATTCTGCATTTTTGCAGTTAGGTCAGCAAAATTCATTGCAAGGAAGCAGTGGGTTGTTGCAGGAGCGGATGATATGTTTATTCGCGTATATAATTACAACACAATGGACAAGGTCAAAGTATTTGAGGGTCACACAGATTATATTAGGTGTGTCGCTGTCCACCCGACTCTTCCATATGTGCTATCATCTTCAGATGATATGCTTATCAAGCTCTGGGATTGGGAGAAGGGTTGGGTTTGTACTCAAATTTTTGAAGGTCATTCCCATTATGTGATGCAAGTTACATTTAATCCAAAAGACACAAACACTTTTGCTAGTGCATCTCTGGATCGTACCATTAAGGTAATCATAAAAATATTTTTCTGAATCTTTAGCATCATTCTCTGTTTATTTGGTCTTCTAAGAGTACATGCTTTTGAATGTTTGCCATTGCAGATATGGAATCTTGGCTCCCCTGATCCAAACTTCACTTTGGATGCCCATATGAAAGGAGTGAACTGTGTAGATTATTTCACTGGTGGTGATAAACCTTATTTAATCACGGGGTCTGATGATCATACTGCTAAGGTTTCCTTTCAGTGCCCCCCTTCTCTTGCTTTTTGAGCTCATGTACATCTCTATTCAGATATGTTGGTTCTTTAAATCCTGTGAAACAGGTGTGGGACTATCAAACCAAAAGTTGTGTTCAGACTCTAGAAGGCCATGCACACAATGTCTCTGCTGTTTGTTTTCATCCCGAACTTCCCATCATAATCACAGGGTCTGAAGATGGTACTGTCCGAATATGGCATTCAACCACCTATAGGTGAGCTTGGAATTTTGTGATTTTTAATGATCTTACTGAGATGCTGATGTATTTTGCTTTACAATGACAAAGAATTCTGTTATACGTAAGATCTAAAGAACTGCTCTGGCTTTTGTATCTATTGGAATTCTTTTGGTAACTAATATCTCAAATTGATGGCGACAAGTTCATATTTTGAGAGTATAATGCCCAAGGAAAATGGATTTTATTTTTGAGGTATAATGAGCAACTTATTTTTATCTTTCAAGTGGTATGTCCAAGGGGACTCCTTTTTAGTGGTATGTCCAAGTGGATCTCTAGCATACAGCTGCTCAGGGTGATTGTTTCTGTATATGGTAAAAGTAGCTATGAGAGTGTTGCCTATGTGTTGTGAATTCTCCATGTTTGAACTTTCCTCTAACTAGATATTTGGTGTATTTCATAGGTTCATTCTTACTTAAAAAAGCCTTTAAAATACCATGCGCCGGTGGTGAAGAACATTCTTCTCACTTTTCTGCCCTTCCACTTAGCTTTCTTTTGAAGCTTCTTACATCCTTTTTCTATTCTTCACCAGAAACTATCTTATGAGACATATGTTTTTGTCATCCTGTTCAGATATTGTAATTGGATATCTTTATAAAGCTTTGATGTCTACTATTGTATATGCCTTCCATTCATTTATTACCTTAATGATGTCTATTTTTCAATATGACAACAAAATATCCTAATATTTTAGTCAATATCTGCTGCACATAGTCTTATTGGCTTTGATATTTCTACGAAACTGATCAATTTCTTACCACACTGTTTGTTGGAACAAACTCTTTCAATCTATTATATTGCAATTCTGATTGTTTCAATTATTTGCATTTGTTTCAGACTTGAGAACACATTAAATTATGGTCTTGAAAGAGTTTGGGCAATTGGCTACATGAAAGGTTCAAGAAGGTATGTTGTTCTAATTATTTAATGTGATGCATACTATAATTTCTGGTTAAAAATATGTTTGTTTTGTATATCTGGGTATTGATTGAATATGAGTCTTACCTTCTTTGTTCCCACATTTGAGAGGAAAAATCATATTAAATTTCGTAGTTCAAATTTCAGGGTTTTGTTCATATGCTTCAGAGTTTTGAATAAGTTCTTTTTTTTTTTTTTTGATATTTAAATCTTGGGGTATCTAGGAAGTTGTCCTTGATCATTATTATTTTTATTAGGAAAATGCTACAAGCTTTTTATGAAATTATGTGCTATAGTTGCATACTATTTTTGAATGCATTCTTCCAACAACCATAGGTTGGTCAATCTGTTATGCTCATTTTTGCAGGGTTGTACTGGGGTATGATGAGGGGACAATTATGGTGAAGTTAGGTCGGGAGGTTCCTGTTGCAAGTATGGACAATAGTGGGAAAATTATCTGGGCAAAGCATAATGAGATTCAGACTGTCAACATTAAAAGCGTTGGAGCAGATTATGAGGTATGACCTCAGTTTCTATTGATATCACATCATTTCTTGGATTTTCAGTCTGAATGTTTATTCTCAATGATTAATTGTCGTATTTTAGGTTGCTGATGGTGAGAGATTGCCTTTGGCAGTTAAAGAATTGGGGACCTGTGATCTTTACCCACAAGTGAGTTGTTGAACTTTTATGAGCTAAACGTTCTTGAGTGTTGGTGCAACATAGAGCACTTGTCTTCATTTTCTGTGTGTATTCATTGCATTGAAAGATGATCTGAAAGTTTGCTCTGGTGGGATTTGAGGGTCCCCCACTTCCCACCTCCTATTCCACCCCCTCGTCCCACTGTTTCCTGGGGCAATACTAGTTGTTGACTGACTTCAATTGGAAAGAGGTGTTCCTTATGTGTAGAAACTGACCTTTTCTGCTCTAATGATTTTTTTCTTTAAATTTCTTTTAAGAAAATGTAAAGTAAGGAATGCTGCAATGCATTGTTGTTTTTTGCTTTCGATTGTTCAAATATCTGCTCCTGGAATTGCTGCCAGGGGAAGTAAGAAATTGAAAGCAATATGCAAGTATTTTGGAGGACTAATTAGCCAGACTTGAAGATAATTAGTCAAAAACTTTTTCAGAGGCATTTTCCTTGTGCTTGGTTGTCATCTAGTCAACTGTCTAATTTCAGTCAGTAATCTTTGGGTCAAGCTTATAAGGTAATCATTGTTCTCATTCATGTTTCTGGTGAAAGACAACTAAGAATAAAGAAGAGGTAGAATTGTTTAGTGCAGGGATTATTGATATTTCTCCTCGACTTATGACAACTTTGATTACATCACCTTTCTGCTTGCTTTTGGATTGAAAAGTGTGAAGACACCTAGAAATTCATGACTTATTCTAACATATGCCTCAATTATTAGTATGTTTAATTTCTAAGGGTAGCAATCACTCTTATGGTAACTTTGTTTGGTACAGAAGCAGAGAGAAGGGAACTTTTAGTTTCAATTTTATCTTTAAAGTTGTCTTTGCCATGATCGGCTGTCAATGATCTTTATTTACTAATGGCTTATTTATCTCAATTTGATATATTGTCCCTTTGTAGAGCTTAAAGCATAATCCCAATGGAAGGTTTGTTGTTGTTTGTGGAGATGGTGAATATATCATATATACGGCTTTGGCTTGGAGAAATAGGTCTTTTGGCGCAGCTTTGGAGTTCGTGTGGTCATCTGAAGGCGAATATGCTGTTAGGGAAAGTGCATCGAAGGTCAAGATTTTCAGTAAAAATTTTCAGGTTCGTGTTTTCTCAATTGCTGCTGGTCATTGTAGTGTGTAATGCCATTTATTGACATGTCAACTTGACAAGATTTATTGATTTTACTATAACTTATGAAGTCTAATGCAACAATGTTGACATCTTTCAGGAGAAGAAAAGCATGCGTCCTACGTTTTCTGCTGATCATGTATTTGGGGGAACATTGTTGGCTATGTGCTCAAGTGATTTCATATGTTTCTATGATTGGGCTGAGTGTAGATTGATACGAAGGATTGATGTTAATGTTAAAGTAAGAGATACACGCCTCTACTATTCTATTTTGTGAAGTCACTTTTTTGGCCTCATTTGGAGTTAACAATTATCTACCATTTTTCTTTACTCTCAGAATCTCTACTGGGCTGATAGTGGCGACTTGGTGGCCATTGCTAGTGATACATCATTCTACATACTCAAATATAATGTGAGGGTTCTTATTTTTTTTATAATTATCAGTTGGCTCGTTTCTCTGAAAAATCTGTTCTGACTGTTGCTTCGATTGAATTTGTCTTAAAATATTGCAGCGTGATGTTGTCTCTGCATATTTAGATAGTGGAAGATCAGGTGATGAGCAAGGGGTGGAAGACGCATTTGAGCTTCTTTATGAAATAAATGAACGAGTCAGGACTGGAATTTGGGTTGGTGACTGTTTCATATATAATAACTCTTCATGGAGGCTTAATTACTGTGTAGGCGGTGAGGTAAAGTACATTGTATATGTTGTTCCCATAAAACATTCACAGATGATCTCATTTTATAATTATGTGATGATATGCTATCTTGTATGTGACTTTCAGGTGACCACGATGTTTCATCTGGACCGACCCATGTACCTGCTCGGATATTTAGCTAATCAAAGTAGAGTGTATCTCATTGATAAAGAGTTCAAGTGAGTTGTCTTTTTACTGCTGTTGGAGCCATCAACTGCTTTGATTATTTTTTTAATCAATAAAATTCTTTACATCTCATTGCAGTGTTATAGGATATACATTATTATTGACCTTGATTGAGTACAAGACCCTTGTGATGCGTGGTGATCTGGAAAGAGCAAATGAAGTCTTACCTTCAATCCCAAAGGAGCATCACAACAGGTACTATTACATCTATGGATATTTAACATTATCCGTTGTATGGTTAAGTATTTATGTAGTTGTGAGTTGACCTTTTTCGTGCTTAATTGAAATGCTAATTTTGGGATTTGGAAGGTCTCTTAGTTTTTATTAAAATGATCATATTGTTGTTATTGCAGTGTAGCTCGCTTCTTGGAATCGAGAGGAATGATAGAGGAAGCACTGGAAGTTGCTACAGATCCTGACTACAGATTTGAGCTGGCCATACAGCTGGGCAAATTAGAAATAGCCAAGGTAAATGCTGTTGAAAATCAGAGGGGGATGTAATCCTGCAGAGTTCTTTGTTGCTGGTGTATCTAGTGTTCTTTTGTTGCTTCCTATTCTGTCCGTCTTTCTTTCCTTTGTTTTTTCTGAAGTTCTCACCTTGAATTGTTTGAACATTGCTATTCACTGGCTACAGGAAATTGCCATAGTCGTGCAGAGCGAGTCAAAATGGAAGCAGCTGGGTGAACTAGCTATGTCCACTGGAATGGTAAACCTCAATCATAAGCTGGAGATTATCTCCTTCGAGAAATATGACATAACAATTTGGTTTGTGAAAAGTAGTTAGTCTGATGCTGGCGTTCTGCAACTCCTTTCATGAGGTGTTTGAGAATCTTTAATATGACATATTAAGGGGAATAAAGTTCTTGAATGCAAGCATGCTCGTCTTTCTGAAACTCATTTAACACATTTATTTATAGTCTGCAACTGGAATCATAAATAGCACTTTGATTTGTGAAAAGAGTTAGTCTGATGCTGGCATTCTGCAACTCCTGTCATGAGGTCCAGAAGAACCTTGCGTATGACATGTTAAAGGGACTAAAGTTCTTGAGTGCTAGCATGCTTTTCTTTCTGATACTCATTTAGCACATTTATTTGTAGTCTGCATTTCCGGCTTATGCAGTAGTATGTTGTTCATGTCCTATAGAACTCTTCTTTGAATTTCCTTCTTAATCATCGACATATTTATGTCATATCTGCAGTTAGAGATGGCAGAAGACTGTTTAAAACATGCAGGCGACTTGAGTGGCTTATTGCTGCTCTACTCTTCTTTAGGAGATGCTGAAGGGATATCAGAACTTGCATCACGAGCAAAGGAGGATGGGAAGAATAATGTGGCATTCCTCTGTTTATTCATGTTGGGTAGATTGGAAGAGTGCCTCCAGCTATTGATTGATAGGTATTTTTATCCTGTTGTTTTGTTGCTTATGCAGATGAGGATTATAAATTATCCATATAGATATTCTTGACCACAATTTCTTTGCAGCAACCGGATACCAGAGGCTGCACTGATGGCACGATCTTATCTTCCCAGTAAGGTGTCAGAAATAGTTGCATTATGGAGGAAGGACCTCAAAAAGGTGGTTGTTCATTTATCAGTCCTATTCTTTTTGAGAAGGAGCTGCGAAATTTGTTTTCTTAAAAAAGTTATAATTTTATAAATAGTTATCTGTCAAATTTCACCTGTATATACTTGCATAAAGAAAAAGTAACTCTACATGGCTTTTTTGGTTAAAATTACAAAATAAGATCATGGACTTGCATGGGCAGTGGTACTGTCTTGCTTAATTAGCTTGCAATAAATTCATCTAATGACATGATTAGCCTTCTGGTTTGACCCAAAATTAGTTTCTGCTATTGGTAATCTTCTTCTCATCGAACTTCTTTTCATGTTCCTTGCTAAATTTTCCCCCTGATCCATCTTCTTTTGTTCTATAATTTCAAAGATATCCTGATTTGTGTTCTCAGTCTCTGCCATCATAGTTTTGATCCTTTTTCACCAATCAGTCTAATATGATTTTTACTCAACAAAATATTTGGAGAGGTTTCACTTTGATTTATGGATGTGCGTTTGAAGCTGAATTTACATTTTATGAAATGGCTAGTTTTTCATGTTTGACTTTGAAATTTCACCTGCAGATTAACCAGAAAGCTGCAGAAGCTTTGGCAGATCCTGCAGACTATCCAAATCTATTTGAAGATTGGCAGATTGCACTTGATGTGGAATCAAGGGTTGCAGAAACTAGGTATTCGAACATTGAAACTCTGTTTATCTTTTCATCTCTAGTTAATTTGGAGTTATAGCACTGCTTGGCAACCTGCTTGATTGGATATGCACGACTACTTTATCAAATATAATACAGAAATTTTTGTTTTCATTCTTGTGTCCTTTGTTTCTGCTATTTTGTTTCTACCTGGCATTGAGCAGACTGTATGCTTTAATCTGAGCTATATAATTCATGAGTTAGCAGCTTTAGTAATGTGTCAGATGTTGTGTTAAATTCTACCACCTTTGGCGATCATTAGTTATAATCTTTAATTATTTTGTAGGGGTCTCTATCCTCCACCAGCTGAGTACATTAATCATGCTGAAAGGTCTACAACCAGCCTGGTAGAGGCTTTTAGGAGCATGCAAATTGAAGAACATGAAGCTCTAGAAAATGGAGACTTGGATCATGAGGTATACTGTCAAATATATTCTTTTATCTTATGTTAAACGGTACGTATGCTGCAAATAGTAATGACAATTATATATGACGATTAAAATAAAAAAGTTATGATTTTGTGTGGGCTGCCAAACCTCCTCTATCCATTACATGTGGTTGCTCCTACTTGAAATCACTAAGATATTGCTATTTTCTTCTCTTTCTTTTCCAATGTTTGTTGCCAATTCTCTTATCTAACTTGTTTAATTAGTGGTGATATCTTTTGATCTTCTTTTAGTACAAGTAAGAAGCTGGTATTGAGATTCTGCTGTTTCTTCTGCTTAGGTTGCAAAGGAGAATGGAGATGAATTGCAAGAAGAGGGGCATGATGATGCCACGGGAGAGGGACAAGAAGAGGCTGTTGTAGTGGATGCTGACTCGGCAGACGGTGCAGTACTCATTAATGGTAACGAGGCTGATGAAGAGTGGGGTACGAATAACCAAGGAAAACCGTCAGACTAAAAGCCATTGGTTGGGCCGGTGTGAAATTCCTAGTTTTGTAGCTGGTGATTAATTGCATTCTTTTAGTACCTGTGTTTTGACTCCCATTTTCTAGTTGACATTTTTCCTTTTTCTAATCAATTGTCTCCATTTGTTTTCTTCTGCGTAATATTATGATAATTGATCCTTTGGGGAAACAGTCGTCAAATGATAGATTTTGTTTACTTTCCAATTGCTTATGGGGAATCAATATTCCCTCAACATTTGTCATCTCTTATATTCCTTCTAGCTCAGAATTTTGACTGCTAGAAGGGGTTATATATTTGTTTAGTATGCATATCTGTGCAAGTAAATCTTTGGTTGGTGACCGATGCTTGACTTCTTTTCCACACATTCCACCGGAAGGACATGTTTGTATGGCTTAGCAAGGGGCCAATATTACAGAATTTATGCCCTAATCATTCTAGTGTCATTACTTAGGTGATTTAAGAGGGTTCCATTCTTGTTTAGACTTTCTGTTATAACTCTTGCATCTCGATATTTGCTCTTACCTGGCTTTGGTTTGCAGTTCAGCTTGAAACGAAATGATTTCTACTCTTCTTGTTGTGTTACCTTTTCCCTTTCATGTACAGGATTAAATATTTAATCTTCACTTATTCATTTCGCTATGAAGTAATATTTTGTAACATCTATTTTGTTATTCCAATTCTACTTATTCTTCTTTTTGCTATATTTGCAGTTCTTACACCACGTCACTAGGTCCCATCTAGTCATTTGGTTCCTGCTGTATTCAACTCCTTCAGAAGGTGAGAGTTAATTTCTAGCTTGCCTACCTTTTTTTATATGCCAGTGTATTAGATATCCATATAGCGGTTCCATGAATTTGTTTCCATTTGTAAAGGCATAACTTCATGCCTTGAGCAAATTGTATTTAACTAGACTGCGGCATTGCCTAATTTTTGCTTTTGAACAACTTGGGGGGTGTTAAGCTCTCCTCCTCGCGTGTAGATCAGTGACAATCTTATTCGAATATCTATTCCAGGTTTGACGTCGTATGAAAGATGTGATTTTTAGGGACTCGGGTTTCTTCTTTGCCAGTGGTGTGATTTTGTACTGCAGTTGAGATTTGTCATGGGCACATACTACAGACACTGTTTGCAGTTTACTTTTAGTTGTTAGCCGATAGCTATCTTGTTTTCTATTCTTTGTGGCCAAATTTTCCCTTCGAATCTTGTACAACGTATACATAGAAGCTTGTTATGACCTATCTATAGATTTTATTCGATTAATGTCATAATCTTGGGTTTTGAAGGACCTCATGCACGAGCTACGAGATTTATACATTTATCTTTCCACATATATTAGAATATTTTCGATATACACGAGAGGCTTGACATTCAATACTCATGCGTTCTAATCATATAAAGGGGAGTAAAAAGGTAAAATTTCGGTACGAAGTACTATTCCTTTGTATGTATCCCAAGCTTCCGAAACTTTTCATCTGTGTCCTCATATGAGTAGACTATTTTATTAACAGCCATGAATAACAGAATCCTTCATTCTTAAAGGATTTGAATGTTATATGTGCTAAAAAGTAGAGGTGAACCATCTTGCAGTTATGATAAGATCTTTACATCAACAAAGAGCAAAACTGCTACTTTTTTAAAAAAGTGGGAAAAAACCATATAAAGGGCTTCTAAAAGTGAGAATCTATATGATGCACTACAATATTTGGGTGCGCACGGCAAGGACCCATGACAACTATTTCATTTTTCTTTTTTTGTTTTTTGTTTTCAAAAAAATATTTATTTAACAATTTACCTCAATTTTTTTGATATTTTGTTTTCTAATAAGTAACTCTAAGATAGCAAATTACTAAATCTTCCTCAAAGAGGGACACAATTGTCAACTCATTACTATCCAATTAGGGCTTTTCTTTTTCTTTTTTTCTTTTTTCCCTTTTAGCATTATGATTTCCTGACCCTTAGTTGACCTAAAAAATTTATTGGCTGTAACGTTGCAGTAGCATTTGAGATCTCAAGTTCGGATGTAATATGAACTTTGAGTTTTTTGGTAAATTTTTTTTTTTTTTTTAAAAAAAAGAAGGAACAGAAAAAGAAGACCAAAAGGAAATGTGGTAATCTTTTATTTGCTTTTGCTCTAGGACTTTTATATAATTCAGATCTTCAAGAAGAAAGAAAGCTTTTAGCAGCAGGATTAGGCTAACTAGGCCCAAGTTCGAATAATATTCTACCATTACTAATAATGTTACTTAGTTATTGATAGAAGTGGCAAATGGACACCCGCGGGCCAACCCGACCCGTTTAGCGCGGGTTATGCTGTTCCGCGGGTCGGGTTGGATTCATGCGGGTGCTTACATCCCTCATCCGCACCCGCGGCCTCGCGGGTTCGCGGGTTGATCCGCTTAATTTTTTAATATTATTTAAAAATAAATAAAACCAAAAAAATTAAGTAGTAATTAATAAATATTTGTGACTTGTTTGACAAAAAAAAAAAACAAAAAATTAGGCACCTAAAAATACTTAAAGTTAATGAACTAAATGTTACAAACACAATCGGTAATTTAAAATCGAAATTAAACACCTAATCACAAACTAACATTAACAAAATAAGACAACAATTACCATATTCCGTAGCTACAATCAAAGCCTCAAATATGGCTGCTAAGGTTGTAAACTATAAAGTGCAATAAGAAGAAAAAAACTTAAAGTTTCTAACTTTAAACTTATATGTATTTAAAAAAAAAAAACACTCGCAGGTCAACCCGCGAGTGACCCGCGGTTCAACCCGCACAACCCGCACTTAGCACGGGGTCGGGTCGGGTCGGGACAACCCGTTTACCTTGCGGGTTATAAAATACTAAACCCTAACCCTACAATTTTACAGGTTAAACGGGTCAACCCGTGGGTTCGGACCCGTTTTGCCACCTCTAGTTATTGATTGATCCAAAGTATAAGTTGGAGTGCATCATTGCACTAGCGTTTATATTTGTGGGATCTAATATGGCCTTTGAATTTCTCATTAGAAAGGAAATGAAAAGGAAAATGAAGAAAAAGGAGCAAAGACCAAAGACGGTTTTTTTATTTTTATTTTTTTTATTTGCTTTACTGTGATATGTTTATATGGTATCAATTTTCGAAAAGAAACATGGCAAATAAAATAAAGTAAGTTTTAATTTAAATATACATTGTTCCTGTACCATTGTACAAATGTTGTTTAACTTCTGAATGACCTAAAAATATGTTAAAAGTGCATGGGTGCATTGGAGTTTCTAATATTGGCGGATTAGATATGACCTTTGTGATTTGTATAAGAAAAAAAAAAAAAAAAATTTAAACACAAAGAAGGAGAAGGGAACAAAAATTTCCCGCAAAAAAAAAAAAGAAAAAGAAAAGAAAGAAAAGAAAAGAACAAAGAAAAACGAGCTTTTCTTTCTTTCTTTTTTTTTTAATTTTAAATTCACTTTACTTGAGGGCTTTTATATAGCGTACAGATCTTCAAGAAGAAACAGAGCTTTCTCCACAGCTTCCCTTAATCTTCCACACTCTCTGCAGACTCTCTCTCAGGTATCTTTCAATTATATATACATATATATACATATACATATATATATACATATATTTATACCGGCGCATGAGTTTCGTGCACCGGTCTGACATTTATACGTATGTATCTTTTAATTTTCACCCTATGGCGCGTATATGTCACGCTTGATTGTTCTTTGATTTCTCTAAAGATGAGAAATTTTGTTCTGAATATATATTTGTGCAACCCATATCAAGATGTTGAGGAAGGTGTGTTTCGCAACTAAATATAATTGGAGATTTTGTATTTTTTTCCTTTTCATTTATTGAGTTTTTTCTCCATGTATTTTCTTGACTGAAACATAAATAGCCGACTGGAATTATGTTTAAAAAATTGTTTGGGGTAGAAAAAAATGTTAGGGCTATTTTTTTGGGGAAAAGAAAATTTTCCTTTCTTTGAAATTAGTGTAGCTTTTGAATTCAAGTTTGAGTCGTTCTGAAAATAATTTCGATAATTGAAACCTTTGAGCTGCATTATTTGGATTTTGATTTTATATTATGTTTCAAGTTGAGATTTTTTTTTTTTTTTTGAATTTGGTGGTGTTATGTACTTTTAGAAAAATGTCTTGTTTGTTGCTACTTAGATGTTAAAATGGTTTCTGTTGCACGTCTTATCTATTATTATATGTTATGAAACTTGCATTTGTACCTAAATATCTACTCTAAATCAGTTTATTTAGGGATGTTTATTTTTTGGAGGTATAAATTTATGAGGGAATGCAGTTATGTTTGTTTATAGATGACGCCCTCGTTTTCTCTGGTTTTGATTTATATGGCATGTTTTACTGCTTTACCGTCTTTAATGTTGTGTATCGTGCCACTTGAATGTGATTACTTTAGGTTCAGGACTTGTTGCCTAGTTGTAATTCCTGGTGCTGTGATACGCAATTTTTTCCTCATATTAGAGTTAGCTGAAAATATCTGCATGATCCCCTTTAATAGTTGTGGTGTCTTGGAGACTTGGACTGTGATGAGTTGGATCAGGCATATGTGTGTTCGTCAAATGGCATGCTAGATTCTCTGAATTTGTCTGAAGTGCGTAATGTGGACTTTTCTGTATCTTTCTGCTCTCCTCTTTAATAGCTTCAGTGTCTTGGATCATGATGAGTTCCAATAGGCATACTTGTGCTCGACAAAAGGTGTATTAGATTATCTGAATTTGTTTGAAATGCATAATTTTGAGTTAGTAAAAAGATGTTCGTTTTTGTAATTATTGTGGAGTTTGTTGAAGCAATTTAATTCTTAAAGCTTACATTCTTTATTCCTCGGCAGTTAGCTGGTGGTCATTATCTTCAAACTTTTCTGGTTTGGGTACTTCTAGTCTGGGAAGACTATCTATTCCGCAGTCATAAGTCTTTTCAAGTTACTGATATGTGTTATGATTCGCTGCAGCAATCTCTTTTTCAACTTAGAAGTTAATCTTTTTACTCTCTGATGGCGGATGCTGAAAATAACCTTCAACCTTCAAAAAAGAGGACTGCTGGAAGACAGCTGTCGCGAGATAACCCCAGTCTTGATGATGAGGATACATCAGAACCAGAGATGGGGACTTTCAAGAAGGCCAGTGATGAGGTGATGGCAAGCAGAAGAGTAGTCAAAGTTCGTCGCAACACAACGTCCTCTTCTTCCAACACAACAGCTCCTTCTTCTAACCCTTTTGCGGGGATTCGCCTAGCTCCTCCTAAAGATATCCAAGCCACACCAAGTGTGGCTTCTACTATGGCTGAAGGTGGGAAAGCTAGTCCTGAAAAGGTTGACGAGAAAAATGACGCCAAAGAGGAAACTAAGGAGAATGATAAGCAACCAGAAGCTGATGTTTCTGGGGCAAAATCAGAACCAACTTTGGAGAAGGAGAAGACAGATAACGTGAGCAACTCAGAGGAAATCAAATCAGTTGATGAGAAAACTGCAGAAGGCAACAATTCTGTTGAGGAGAAAGCTGCAGAAGGCAATAAATCTGTTGATGAGAAAGCTACCAAAAGCAATAAATCTGATGAAGAAGGCAAGAAAGATGAGGCTGATAACGGTGATGGTGAAACCAGCAAAGATGCTGAAGAAGTCAGAAAAAATGCAGAAGTGGAAAATAGAGGGTTGGAGACCAATAAAGATGTAGATGATGTGAAAACTGATACCGTGGAGGAAAAAGAAGGTGGTGAAAATGTTGAAAAAAGTGCAGAGACCTCATCGTTTAGCTCTTTTCAACAACTTTCAAGTAGTCAAAATGCTTTTACTGGGCTTGCTGGAACTGGTTTTTCCAGTTCTGCATTTTCGTTTGGTTCAATTACCAAGGATGGTTCTGGTTCTCTATTTGGAACAAAAAGTGACCAACCTTCTTTTAGTTTTGGTGTTTCCAGCAATCAAAATTCATCACTTTTTGGGAACTCAGGGGCTTCTATAGTTGGTAAAATTGAGGGAACTGCATTCCCTTCCAAGCAGGAGGTTCCTATTGAAACTGGGGAGGAGAATGAGAAGGCTGTTTTTACAGCTGATTCTATGCTGTTTGAGTTTCTTGATGGAGCTTGGAAGGAGCGGGGAAAGGGAGAACTCAAAGTCAATGTTT
Source organism: Cordia subcordata (assembly GCA_028554755.1). Taxonomy (NCBI): domain Eukaryota; kingdom Viridiplantae; phylum Streptophyta; class Magnoliopsida; order Boraginales; family Cordiaceae; genus Cordia; species Cordia subcordata. Next base: position 11,675,910 of record JAPTOF010000006.1, on the reverse strand, counting down.
CCACAACAGAGACAGGAAAAGCCAGACTCGTCATGAGAACAAAAGGCAATTATCGGTTGATTTTAAATGCTAATCTTTATCCTGACATGAAGCTTACGAACATGGAGAAAAAAGGCATCACTTTTGCCTGCATTAACAGTGCTAGTGAAGGGAAGGATGGTCTTTCTACATATGCTCTGAAGTTTAAGGATGCTTCTTTTGTTGAAGAGTTTCGAGCTGCTGTAACAGAGCATAAGGGTAAGGTTTCTGTTTCTCCGAAGACACCAGAAAATTCTCCAAAAGCACCTGACAATTAGATTATGCTCCATTTGGATGCAAAGAGTCTATTTCTTGTCAGGATGGCAATCCTTACAGCAAAATCCTACCTTTTTGCCTTTCATTCCGGCAGAGTAAATGCAGAGGATATATTTTCTTAGTTCCATTTGAGGCTTATGTATTAGAGTAATTTACTATCCATTTTTGTTGTCACTTTCATGTAGACAATGGCGGTGTAGCGCGTAGTTCCTTTATGTTGAAAGTCAGGTCTGATCCAATTTGTATGAACTTAAAGACATGAATGCTGAAAATGGTTCTCTGTTGTTTACCAACTATTACATGAATAACATTGGACATTGCACAAGTGCAAGTTGTGTGGCTTTACTCTTCTCTGTGCTGCAAGAACTAGTTAACTGGAATGATGCCTTTGCTATTTGACCTCCTCCTGTGTCCCTCTGGTTTCTTCTTTGGGTCAAGGATGAACTGAGTCCTTCGTCGTTTCTTGCGATTTTCAGGTAAGTTTATTTAGTTAAAAAGTCTCGCTTAAGGTCTTTGAGTTTGTTTTCTAGGGATGAATTAGCCCTTTATTACCGCTCTGATGGTCTTTTAGGTGTAAAGTTTGCACATTGTACAGTGCAGCCTGTGCTGTTTTCAGGGGCTGATTTTGTCAGTACGACAACGGTAGAGGGTTGATTTGTCTATAAAACAACAAACTATGAAGGGTGTGAGTTTCATGGTTGCAGCATTTCTTCATCAAGATGCTAACGAAGTTGGGCTGAGGGGTTTCTGCGTGCCTAAAATGGGACAAAGGATTAACGGTGTCCTAATAAGTCTATGAATTGAAAGATTCATTTTTCAATGGATTAAAAGCTTCATATTTATAATTGAGAGACTAAAGTATAGATCTTGTTTGAGAACTGCAGAAAACTAGGAATGCTTGATGTCCTTAACCTTTGTTATGGTAAAATCTTGGGTTTCATTTTTTGGTCATCTTCTGGGACAATTTATTAGGTTTCCTATGATTAGGACACTAACCTTTGCTATGACTAATATTTCTTAAATTTTTGCAGCTAGTGGTCTTTTTTCTGAGAATAACTCTTCCCATATACTTGAAGTGAATGTGTTGTTTGCACTGTGCTAATAGTGTGACATTTCTCAAGTTAATTGGTTCAGACTCTTCAGCTAATAATGCCAACCAAATATCTTCTGACGTTCAAGACAGTAAAGGGGGATACAGATACTTGAGTGTGTAAGATGTTGTAAATGCTAGAATAATATGTAAGTGTATTACGTGTAAGTCTTACCCTCTTGGGTATTTATAGATGCCGGATTTGAGTAGTTGGGTAGAACTCGGAACCCTAACATTAGCCTAAATAAGAGTATGGCAAGCGTGCTATGGCCGGCAAAGGCATATGCCGAATCAAGCTTGACCTCAACAACGCAGGTCAACTTGGTAGCACCCATATCAATGGCCTCTTTAACTTTTGGTTTGTCTTGGATGAATAGCATCCCTTGCGTGTACGACCTACATACTCTCTGGATCATTGTAAAGTTATTGCTTTACGTGCAATTTTTATACGTTATGTAGTCTACTATATACGGTTGTATGTTTGCACTTTTTGCAAAGACTATTTCTTCAACTTGTAACTCTCATGTCATATGGAGATAATATTGATTCTAAATATTCTCCGGAGACAAAATGACATAATAGACATGGCAATTGTTCCCGGGTGAAACAGGAGCAGAAGGATTCATTTACAAGCATTCTTGTAAATTGATCAAAATATCAAAATAAAAACAGTAAAAAACTTGAGATCCTGAAGCAAAACCAATATGCTATCAGAAGAAAAGTTCCAACATGAAAATCAAAACTAGACTTGGTTGATGAGAAACAAAAAGCAGAAATCGGAAAACTAATTTTGGACAATTGATCTACATCTAACAGCATACTTCTGTTTGACATTAAACAGAACCCAAAAATCCAATCAAGAAATAGGAGAGAGAAAAATCACAAGCAAAAGAAAAACATTGCTGATAAATTACATGATAGGCTAGGGCGACAAGTAGTTCTTGGCGCACATCTTCGAGCAGGATCCAACACAGCCATCAACTTTCTCTGCATCTGGACACAGAAGAATAAGTTGCATACACGAGTCCGGGTCGACAGAGATAATGAGCTCAAGTCACTATAAATTGAATACGACTCATGTGGATGGGATCATACAGGAGTGAAGTTAGCATATGCAAGTCAGAGTTCATAGAAATAGCGAATCGAAGTGACTATAAATTGAATACAGTGTGTGGGTGGGATGCTACGGAGAGACAGAAGTTAGCATACAACAAGTTCGAGTTAATAGAAACAGTGAACTCAAGTCACTATAAATTGAATACGACCTATGTAGACAGGATGTTAGAGAGAGTCAGAGGGAGAAGTAGACACTTACTAGGTTTCTGTTTCGAGCTGACACCGGAGCACATGGAGAAAGCACAACCAAGCTTGCAGAAGTTGTGGTTATTAGCAGTGTCTTCATGAAGTCTCTGGGGACTATCCGAGAAGATGCAACTCTTCAAGCAGCTAGTGGTGCAGGAACAAAGAGTTTGAGAAGGCTCAATCATGCAGAAAACAAAGCATTTAGCATAGCAATCGTTGAATGAGGCAGAAGAGCTATCTATAAGCACCCCAAAAGCCATTACCACCATCGCAAGTGCCCCCAACATTTTGGCCTCCATTTTCACTATATTCAAGATATATATTGGCTTATAACTTATAAGGAGATCTTAAGCTGCATGTATCACTTGGGTTTTTCTGAAGACTTAATCTAGCAGATGGGGAGCTGTAATATACAACGAGACCACTAATTATAAAAGGTGAAAAAAGAAATTGCTATGGTATTTGGTAATCTTATAGCTCAGAAACATGTGATCTCTTTTTGTCATTTTTCGATAAAGTAAGAACATAAACAGCCTTAAAGAATTCCAGAAAATTGTTATGCCTATTTAATTATCAACATCCAATAACAAGCAATTATCAGCATTTTATCTGAGCCTGCCACAATGACTTGATAGAAGTCATGCTTATGCTACTCAAGATAGAAGGGAAGCTTGGCTCTCTCGAAAATTCGGCCTAGTTCGATCATCAACTTTTCGAGTGGAACCCGATCACCAGCTAATGTTAGGCAAACGAGTAGTACACTCTAATATTTACACTAACCCGGTCAAGAATTTGATCTTGGCTGGTTGCAGTGTGAAAGACCCCCGAATGCAACGGGTTTTAAACCTATGCTTTAATAAGCGTTACCATTTCTATATTATCATTTGAGCTATTTTGAAGGTGGATATACTATTTGTTACATAAGAAATTTTCGAGCTTTTTTAGGTTTTTTCAGAAATTTGTCACGAACCGAAGATTTTAAGAAACTGATCCAGGCAAGCGAAAATTAAGCTCCGTAAACTGCTAATGACTCCCATGATCAAAACAAAATTTAATAATAGATTTGATAAGAAAAAAAAGTTTGATAAAGAAAATAACTTCGTTTTGGGGGCAATATTTTTCCCAACGTGACATCGTTTTGTCCCATTCGTATTATTCCATTCACGGGTTGCATTGTGAACAAAAGAAGCCGGGGAGAACCACATTTTATATGATGATCGTTCTTCTTTTCTCTCTAGTCAAACATGTTAGTCCAAATATTAGAAAGCATTTATATTTAACTATTTCTTATTATCCGTCAGAATATACAACTGTTATTAGTAAAAAAAATTATAAATTCAAATACCATCCTATAAGATAATGAGTTATTTTTTATTATCAAAGAATTAAAAAAGATGCACTAAATCCCCTGTAGTTTATTACCCTCTTGGCAAAAGTCTTGTAATAAGCCTCTGTGGTAAGTAAAAATTTCACACATACCCCTTACTATTTACACTGCTAACAATGTTAAAAATTTACAGTAAAAAGACATTCATTTCTTCGATTTTTTATTTTCATATTTTAATCTTTCATTTCTTTTTTGCTTGTTTTTCCCTTTATCAGCCGCTAAGTTCTTTTCGATCATGGAAGCTTAGGACAAAGAGGGGCTCCTAATTTAGCACAGATCGAGCATGGCTTCCATATTCAGCCAAAAAGGCTCCTTGAGGGAAAACAAATTGTAAAGTTTGGATATTGTATATACATTTATCCTTTCCAGTTATAAAATCTCAGTCTTTTTGCCACAAAAAGGGAAAAAAAAAATAGAGCTAAAAAACTAGCAGTATGCCCGTGCGCTGCGCGGGTTGGGAACCTAAGAGAGTTAAGATTTGCAAACTTACGGTCAAAATAATTTACGTTTTGTATAAAGCATACCAAATACAAATGAAATATTTACCAAAATTAATTAAGGCAAGATGCAATAGAAAAAGATATACAGACGAATACAGTAAATGTTCGTAACTTATGCACATACATTACATTAAACTGACCAAAAATTTATGTTCAACACCATAGAACCTACCATATGTACATATAGCATAATATTTGTCTCGCTGCATCCATAAACGCTGTCCCTACTCCTTTATTTGGGCAAGCCTAGGACAACCCTTGCAACACCATGCAACAAACAAAAATTAAGTAAACAAATTCTATAATTTGCCATATTATAGCGTTACTAATAAAATTCTAGTAAGAAATAAACCAAACGCTTAATTAATTGATTGCCTTACCTATGTAGAGAAGTATATGAAAATCAAAGTATTTTGCGACTAACAAAAGTAGATATATAAACATGCCATAACTCCAGCCACAATATACCATTCCTTCTCCAAACTAATCTGAAACATCCACCGATGACCCTCTTCAAAAGCCAATACTAATATCATATGAAAGCAAATGATGATATAAAGCAAAATAACCCATACACACACACATATATGTATGTCTGTATGTATATATGTATATATATATATATATATATGTATATGTACATGTATGTATGTATGTATGTCTATATGTATATGTATATGTATGTATGTATGTATATATATATTGGTCAAAGGAAATAAAACTTTTCATTAGCATACCATAACCATAGAAACTTCATTGCCAATACATTGAACGCCCAGAAGGCAGTTATGCACATCAGTAACTTAAAAATATTGCGTCCAGTATTAGGGGAAAGATGACCATGACCAACTTTAGGAGACTCCTATAAAATGAGTTGAAATAAAATTTTAACTAAAATGTAAATAAATTGTTGGGGAAAAAAATTCATAACCACATTTGAAACAACACAATAATGTTAATACACCTTATAGCATGATATATATATACAACTCCATTCGCAAGATATAACTCAATGTCACTCGTATTGGTAACCTATATTTTGAGAAAGAAAATATACATTAGAAATAAAGAAAGTATACTGAATATGCAAAAGTCGTTTGTCACCAAAAAGTACTTCCCAGGTTCGCATTGCCCAAACGAAAACTCAACAATCCTTCGTAGTAGTTTCTAACTCAGTAAAGTTAACCACTTTGAGCCATGGAGCTGAAATATAGATTGGATATAGGAAATAACGAAGGAATGTAAGCGCAATATAAGGATCGAATATATGAATTTGCAGTAATAAATTCAAAGATATAATACATACCTGTTTGAACCATTATTGAAATTGTTGAAGAAATAACTGCCACCTAACCTAGGCTTAAGGCTTAGATCTTCCTTTCCCTGTTCTGTTTAAGGCTTAGATCTTCCTCTCCCTACTCTATTCAATATTAACAGATGTTTGTGGCAAACAAACTGTTAAGATTAAGAGTAGGAGAGGGGACCTAGCCTTATTTATAATAAATTATCACAGTCCTACCTATAAAAGGATTTATTAGAATATATGGACCTACGCACAAAAGAATCGTATGGATTTATGAAGTGGGCGAAAACCAATATGATCACAAAGCTCAACTTGTGAACCAGATATTCAGCCTATTTTATAAAATCAAAAATAATTAACGGTAGCCCACTTTAAAGAGAAATTTTCCTACAGTCTCCCACTTGGGCAATATTAATTGTTTTATTTATTTTCAAAAATTTATAAGAAAAGTATTTATTAGGCTAAATAGGAAACAGAATATAGCCACAATTCTAAAGTGTTCTGATTCACAAGATTACACCTCGAGCGCATATCCGGACCAATAAGATTGTCAAACATTGAATCATGGTAGTTATAGTACTCCACATTGGCAGAAGACTTTCCATGGTCACAAATGTCATCCAACCTTATTGTAATGGACCAAACATACGACATCATAGTAAGAAACTAGCAGCAATATGTGATCAAAATATGCCTATTTCTTTGTTAGTCCTCTACATGATTTCTCCAAGATCGGCATTCAAAGCAAGAGAAATCTATTATTCTTGTCCTCACAAAATAGCTTCCAACATGCTAGATGAAAGAACATATATCCTCACAAAACGGCATTCGACAGGCCAGAGAAAAAATTATTCTTAACCTCACAAAATGGCGATTAACATGCCAGAGGTAAGAATATATATCTCTAATCAAAATGTATCTTTATGGGGATATTAAACTCAATAGGAGACCTTATCGCAATGGACACCATACATAAGATCCTCAACAAAACACGAATATGAGTAATCACAATATATAATTATGTTATAAATCATAAAACAACATATTATTGTAGGAATGCCCTAATGTGCAAAACAAAACATAAAATAATAGGAACATCCAATAGCACATGGTGATATAAAGTTCCCACTAAACAATAGTATCGAAAGATTATAAAATACTCATATTTCTAACATGTTTCACAAAAATCATAGGTCAAAGACCCTTGGACAAAAAGTCAATTAACACGTCATCAGTAGCAATTCATTCTATATGAATGCCATCACTTTTGACAAAAACTCTGACTATCAAGAACTTGATATCTATATGCTTGCAAGTTTCAATATTCTTGTTATTCTTTGAGAAAAAAATAGTAACTCTATTATTACAACAGATCTTAATAGATCTAGTAACAGAATTTATAATTCTCAGAATTAGATATCATGTTCTTAAACCACATAGCATGAGATAAGGCTTTATAACAAGCCACAAATTTGCATAGTTGAAGAGGCATTAAGTTGTTATTTAGTACTCTTCCAAGACATAGCCTCTCTCGCCTAACACAAAGATATACATAAAAGTAGATTTCAAATATTTGAGCATCTAATATAGTCAGAGTTAGAATATCCAACCAACTCTAGATAATCTACTTTATAGTAAATAACCGTATAATTTTTGGCCTTTTATAGGTACTTCAGTACCTTTTCAGCGACAACATAATAGTCCCTTCCGGGATTTATCATCAACCAAAAACTCTTACCATAAAAGTGATATTAGGTGTAGTGCATACTAGATCATACAACAAGCTCTCAATAGCATTAACACAATGTATATCTTTCATAGGATCTCTCTATATCACTTTGAGGATATTGCTTCTACTTGAGTTGATCACCTTTTACAACAAATGCATACAAGACTTATAATTCTTCACACCAAAAAGTTCCAAAAACTCAATTAATGTAAACGTTTCGTAAAATGTTCAAAAAATTCCAAAAGACCTATTTCAACAAAACTTAGTACTGAGAAAAAAAGAAGCCACCTCAAGACCTTTCATATCAAAAGCCTTGAGTAAATATTATTTAGTTTCATGGAGCATACCCAAGTCATATATAATAGTAGAATATCATAAACATGTAATATTAGAAAGATAAATTTACTCTCACTGATCTTAAGGTATATATACGGACCAACTCTATGTTCCTCAAAATAATAAGAAGTTATCATTTCATCAAACTTCAAATATTCATTACTTTGGGACCTGATTCAAAACCATAAATGGTTTTTCTAAGTCTACAAGCCATGTTTTATTTACCAATAATAGCAAACTCTCAAGCTATTCATGTAGACTTATAGATATATATCACTATTGAGAAAAACTATTTTCACATCCATTTGATATAACTCTAGGTCAAAATGTGCCGCAAGAGCCATTAATAGCTCAAAGAGTATCTTATAGAAACATGTGAAAAAGATTTCATTGTAATCTATACCTTATCTTTGGATAAAATCTTTTGTAACTAATCTCGCCTTTGGCCTCTCAATCTTCTTTAGGGGATCTCTCTTGGTTTTGAAGACCCATTTGTGACCAATAAGATTATAACCTTTAAGAAAATTAATAAGTTCCCAAATCTATTTCCATCATAGGTTGCATTTCCTCTCTTATAGCATTCAAGTGAATGAGAGAATCATTATAAATGGAAGGTCTCTTTTCTCTAATGGACCTTTTAAATGCTGTTCGTAATTAGTCTCATGAGGTTGTGAACTCTCAATATGTAGATTGTAATTAGCTATAACATGATCATCTATTATAAGGTACCCACTAATATCTTATCTCTTAATGTGAGCAGAGTATCAATTTGACTACTTATTAGTAATAGAAATGAGACTATTTCTCTATCATTATCCTTAGTGGTAGGTTGAGGACATACAACATTACCAACATCCAACTCTAAGAATTTGGGCATTTGAGATTTGACAATCGTAGAAACATATGCAGGAGAGTAAAATCTATATCATTTAAAATGAGCTAAATACCTAATGGAACAACGAATAGTCTTAAGGTCAGTGATTTTTCTCGTTTGAAGATCTTTACCTAAGTAAGACGGCTTCAATTTGAAAATCGATCAAACTAGGTTTTCTCCCTAACCAAAATTCAAAAAAAAAAAAAAAGAAATGAGCATTGGGACAAACTTGTTGGAAACATGGTTAAGCATTTAACAAGTTATTTTAATGGCTTCATTATAAAGGTACTCTAGTAGCTCAGTAACACTTATCTTGCTTCTCGTCATATCCTTAAATGTGCATTTTCATCTTTCGATCACACCATTTTGCTCAGGGATACTAGGTATAATATACTGGCAATAATCCCACAATTCTATAAATACTTGGTGAACAACCCTATATGCAGTCCAAAGACCCATGCCTGCCATAGTACTCACCTCTTCCGTTAAATCCAATAATTTTGATAACCTTCCCAAGTTATTTTCTACGTCTGTCTTAAAAATTTTTAAATTTGTCAATAGCTTCAGATTTCTCTTTAATTAGATAGAGGTATCTATAACGAGAAAAGTCATCAATGAATGTAACAAAATATTTATTACCACACAACATAACATAATAAGGTCCAATAGTATCAATTTTTATCTCTTCTAAAAGGCAAAACTGCAGGAAGCATATTTCTTTTAACTTTAGTGCGCTTACCCCTTTTGCACCCAATACAAGTTTCAAGATTATCAAATATTCAAAGAAGGTAAAATGCCATTGTTAATTGGTCTTTCAACTCTTTTCCTAGAAATATGACATAACATTTTATGCCATAACAAAGAAAAGTTACTTTACTTAAACTCCTTTCAAAAGCAAAATTTTTTATATGAAAAGAGTCACGAGAACTTCCTAGGAACAAACACAATTGGTATAAACCATTTAATAAAACATATTCACCAACAATTCTGGAATTGAAAAATAATTCTGGAATTAAAATCATAACCAATCTTGTCTAAAACAGAAGTAGAAATCAAGTTCTGTCTAAAACACGGCATCTAGAAAAAATTTTCTAAAACAAATTCAAAACTGGCTGAGACTCTAATTCACTTGCCCCTCATCTATTTTCTCTTTCTCTAACCAAAATTGAACTTGTGTGCAATGGCCAATGGGTAATTTTTTTTTATTTTGTTAATTGTTATGCAAGTGTTTGACTAAAAAAAATTGAACGAGTGAGGAAGGTTATTAATGTTTTTTTAATGTAAATTTTTAATACTATTGGATAAGTGTACATAGTGCGGGATACGAGTGTAACTTTTTACTTTTACTCACAACAGGAGCTTATTGCACGAATTTTATCGTGCACCCTAGTTACTGTGCACCACCTTCACATTGTACACTACCTCATGAGACATACACGCCTATATTTTAGCCAAAAAAAAATGTAAATTTGTTCTTATCTCTCATCCTCTCTCTGTCAGTTCTCTTCTCTCTCATATCTCTTTTCCTCTATTTCTATGTTATGTGTGTACAAAATCTAATTATCCTTCAACTTCACCATCGACTTTTGATCTCCGCCACTCCAACTACAGCGGTTGTTGTGGTGGTGGTTAATTTTTGGTTTTTTTTTCTTGTGACACATTAACATATTTACAAATAGATTTACAAAAATTATAAATCTGTTTGTTTGTGTGCTTTTGCGTGTATGGTGGGGTTTTGTTTGTACGTGCTTTGTGTGTGTCTATTAGCAGTGGTGTGTGTTCATGTGTGTTTTTGTGTGTGTCCAACGATGGTGGTTGTTGTTATTGTGGTGGTGATGAATTTTTGTATTTTTTTTCTTTTTCATTTTTTCCATAGTTTGGTCTTTGATCCTTCTCTCTCCACTCTAGATCGGCCTTCGATCTCCACCACTCTGACAATGGTTACTGTTGTAGTAGTACTGGTGGTGGTGGAAGAGCTAATATGTGTGAATGTGTATGTTCGGCAAAGAGAGAGAGAGAGAGGCTTTTTTGTCGTGATGTAAGTTGCTTTGTCCAAGAGTTGAAGAGGAATACTTGCGAACGTATTGACTAAAATTTTAAAATGTTATTAATTTTTGAACATGTCGTTAATAAGTTTTAAATATATAATATAAAAATTACGAATATAAAAAATTTAAATTTTGAACATATAAAAATTGTGAATAAATTGTAAATATATAATATGAAAATTATGGACATAAAAATTTGAATTTTAAACAAATAAAAATTGTGAATAAATTATGAACATATAATATAAAAATTATGAACATATTAAAGTTGTGATTATATAATGTAAAAATTATGAATATAAAAAAATTTAAATTTTGAACATATAAAAATTGTGAACGTATAGTATAAAAATTATGAGCATAAAAAAAGCACATGGAGTACCCTAGCATGTTAAGTACGTGCGCATTGGATACTATAGCATGCGAGGTATATGGTAGCCCGTAAAAACGTTGCGCACTGATAATAAACCACATGCGAGTCTATGCATTTTGCCTAAAAAAAAACTAATTTAAACGAGCAATTTATGATTCGGCACCCGATAAACGTGTTTAATCTATGATTGGTGGATTGAAATAACAATTCCCAAAACGTCGTAGAAAGGAAAGGGCAAAAGGAAAAGACAAAATAAAAAATGAGAATTAAAAATTTAAAAGAAAAATCAAACCCATCTTCTTCTCTTTTCTTACATCCCACCCACAAAAAAATCTAGGGTTTTCCACAACCCTAAACCTAATCCTAACAAAAAATTTTCAGATCACTGCCCAAAACCCTAACTTATATCCCAATTTTAATTAATTCTCACTCTAGGGTTTTAAATTAGGGGGTGAAATTATTCGTCAAGATTGGATTTTTTTTTTTTTCTGTTCTAATGGTGTTGTTCGTGTGAATTAAGCATAAAGTTTGCGGCTTTTTTTGTGTAAATTGAAGAGATGGCTGCGGAGGTGGTTGAGTACGAGAGCGATCCGGAGGAGGCGAAGCTGTCGTTGAAGATGCGGAGGAGGGTGGCGAGCGATGATGAGGATGAAGGTGAAGGGAGGGAAAAGCCTCAGCGGAGGATCGATTCGGATGTGGAATCCGACGGGCAAGGCGCTGCCCCGGCTGATTATGATGATGAAAATGAGGTCGAGGAGGAGGAGTATTTGGAGGAAGAAGAAGAGTTGGAGTATGAGGAGGAGCGGGAGTACGAGGAGGACGCCCTTGAGGACGAGCACGAAAGCGAGAGGGAGGGGGAGGGTCGTGGGCCGGGCGGTAGTCAAGAGGTGGGGAGGGTGGAAGAGGGGGAGGAAATGAAAGAACGGGTTGGAGAGAGATTGGGGAGCACGGAGAAGTCAAGTGAGGGTGACGGAAGGGGGAATGATGGTGCTGATGACAAGGTTGGTGATGGTATTAGCAATGAGCAAGAGATAGAAGAAGAGAAGAAGGAGAATGAGCCGTATGCTGTGCCCACAGCCGGGGCATTTTATATGCATGATGATAGGTTTCGGGACAATGCTGGTGCCCGTCATAGGTATACTATTGACATTAGTTTGGGAATTTTATGATTCACTTATTGGTCGCTTGTAGAATTTGTTTATTTAGTCTGCAACGAGTTTCTTTTGCTTTCTGTTGTTGTTGATATTAGTTTACAATTTCTTTTCATTCGTTTGTGAAGGAAAGATTTAACTTTTATCTATAAAGTTAGGTTTGGCAGTCATCTTGTGGAATTGTCACTTTTAGTGACATAGTTGACTCTGTTTTGATTACACATTAACTTGACGAATAATTTTGCATACTCAAGGAATTTCAGTCTGTTGATCAATGTCAGATTAGTTTGTGACATAAGCAATTAATGATGCTGAAGGAGCTTGTCTTACATTCCTTGTTGATTTCTCTGTGAGATTGCTTAAGTTGGTGACTGTCTTCCTGTACTACTAACTTGGAACGAGTACCTAGAAATAAGATTTTGAAATCAGGGTTAAGTGTGCAAAATTTATTCAGATGAAGTGCCAGTAGATGTCCATTGCATTCAGTTTTTCAGGGTTTTTCATTATAAAAAAGAGTAGTTTCAACCTCCTCCTTCACAGATTCTTTTGTTTTCTTCAATGCCATCACGAAATGTCTTTCCAAATTCTATAAATACTCACCCAGTCACATCGTTTGCAGCTAGAAAAAAGTGCGCCCACTGCTTGTGATAATTCATATAGTGTAATATGCTTCTTTCTCTGTACTATGCATTTTCCATAGATCTGAAATGGGGGCTTAGAAATAGAATATTATGATAGCTTATACTTTTCCTGACAGTATAATGGGATTATCAACTATATTTTTTTAGCTGTAACCATAATATGTACTTCTTATACTGTGCTCCCTCTTATCTCTTTTGGCTAGAAGTACTTTAGGAGCAAATTATCTACTTATCACTAGATATTTCAAACAATCAATATACTACTTTCTTTAAATTCTACTCCTCCTAAGGCCTTTAAGTGAATGGAAGAAGCCTGAGTTCTCTGTACTTCTTTAGTGCTTGTAGATTTTGATTCAGTTATTAAATTGGATAGTGGAAAGAGTTTTAATTATGTCAAATTGGACAACAGTGAACAAATGGATTGAGTTTAAGGTTCTTCTTTCTGGACAGAGGCAGAAGAGAGTCTCAGGTCCTGTAAAACAGTCTTGCAAATGTACTCTTGAGTAAATAAACTAGTTCATTTCTGCAGTTAGCAACCAATGGGAATCATTTCAGGGATTTGTAAAAAGAATTGGATGAGATATGATATGTTTGGTTGGTAATATTTAAAGAGATATTGTTCAAAGCCTTTTATATGATTTAGAAATTTCCCTACTACCTTTTGGCATGGATTTCGAAAGCATAGTTTACTCACCATGCTGAAATGTGATATACTTTATATATTCTGGTGCATTGATATTCCTTCAAGTATCTTTAGTTCAAAGAAAAGCTCCCATATTGTCCCTAATGTTTCTCAACCCTAGATGAAAAACTGTTATTGCTTCTGAGTTTAATGTATTTCTAGATTGCATTGAACTTGAGTTTGAACCATTTGAAAGAAAATAAAAACTGGAATCTTTTACGTTCATTTCGATTAGCTGCACTCTTGTAAGTATGAAATATAGTGATAAGCTACTCCTATGAATTTATTAAGCCAAGAAATTTTAAAAGAGTCGGTTTTAGTTTTTATTACGATTAGCATTAGAAGCAAAGTTTTCCAGGTCCACTATTCATAGCATCTCGTTATAGAAAATATAAAATAACCTCTTCTTAGCTGACGTAGGATTTTTCTTCCCTAACTTATCCGCGCACCCCTTCCCCCCCTCCCCCCCAAACCAAAAACAAAAACCGTGCGGGGACGGGAAGGAGGGGTCAAGTTTAGAGATAATGTTGATGGAGTTGCTCATGCCTCTGTGTTTTGATTCCAGCTATGAGTTTTCAAGGAATTGCAATTAGTTCTACTCTTTTTCCTTTTTACTTCTCTTCGTTTCATTTTAGGTAGTGTTACAGTACAGAACTTGAAGCTCATAAAGAAACTACATGCTAATAAGTATGTTGTTTTGGCTCTTTAGACGTACACTTGGTGGAAGGAAATTGTGGGAGTTGAAAGATGACAGGAAATGGGGGCATGACAAGTTTGAGGAATTGACTTCACAGGAAAGGCAATATGAAGAGGTGACCTGCTTTGTGCCTTTTCTACCCCCTTTTCAGTAGTATTCTAACCTCATTGATACCTATTCTGATCCTCTAATATGGGTTCTCACAATTCAGGGTAAGAGATCTTCAAGGGGTCGGTTTCGAGGTCGTGGTAGATCTCGAGGGGCGCTTCGAGGATACTCTCAAGGTAATAGGCCCAAATCCTATGGCGATAACAATAAGCGGAATGACAACAATGATCAAACCAACGCTCCTAAAAGTGTCAGAGGGCGAGGTCCTAGAAGGTATCAACCATCTTTCAAGAACAACAGTGATGCACCTCCTGCACAAAACGAGCAGTGAGTATATGCCGTGATCTGCATTTTGTTCCCTCTTCTCCCTCTTGTTTATTTGGCCGTCGGTGACAAATCTTCTGTCTTACTTAATTTGGTAGATTTGGGAAGTCAGTTGAGAAGCCTTCACGCACTAGTTCAGGGAGAGCGACTGTAGCAATTTCAGACGTAGAGTCCAGCACTGCTCCAGCTAAGAAACAAGTATTTGCATCAAGCTTGAATTCTGCTTCTCCTCCATTTTATCCTTCTAGCTCTTCCAATAAAGATATTACTTCGACTCAGAAGAGGGATCTCCAAACTGGAACAGTTAACCGGAATGTTCAGCCTCCCGTTGTGGATAAGAGTTTCCTTGTGGCTCAATCCAATACTATGATGCGGGGGAAAAATATTGTGGATTCTATTGGCATGGACAAGCTTTATATTGAGGACCAAACTTCCGGAGTCACTGGAAAACCCTCAACCAGTTTGCAATTTGCACCTTCTGGTTCCTCATCAGTTAATTCCTCTCATTCTCAGCACTTAAGATCTCAGGGGAAAGGGTCAAATACCTTGCCACCAACAACCTATCAGCCAACGACCTCTGGTAACCTAGGTAACAGAGTTTCTCCACCAAGTCAGGTAAATGCTGTTCAGCGAAACACTCTTCAAAGCCGAGCTCAACCATCTATGCAAGCTTCTAGTCAGCAGTTGACCAAGCGTCCTAGTAGTGCATCCCAAGCTTCATCACCTGCTAAAGCGGCTGTACCCATGAATTCTTTGGAATCTGGTGAGTTTGAATTTGCTTCAGAGTCAGCTAAACCCAAGACTGCATTGATTGGAAAGGGAAAAGTCAATGTCCAGGGCAGTGGAAGGGGATTGTTTTTATATGGTGGGGCTCAGGTAACGGGGCCCTCTGGGAACATGAATACTGGCCATGGTGATCAGAACTTCCCAACGACACCAGCCTTTTTGCCAGGTAGGGCTCTCACCAATCTTACTCTCCAAAGGGGAATTGAAGGATTCAGAGTGTTAGATCAAATTATCAATACAACTTAGGCGAGAATGAGAGCAGAAAATCTGTGTTTGATATACTGTTCACCTTCTCATTTGTTAATCTCTTGTTGATATTGGCTCTCTGCATGCACTGCACTTACTGATAAAAGTACGCGGATAGGAATGGATCTTAAAATGTTCAAAGGACTAAAGAATAAGATATTACAACTTTAATTTGGACCATTATTTGGAGTAATTTCTCAGTTGAGCTTTGATTTATGTTTGTCTTCTTTACTTGTTGGAATTAAAAAGTAATCATATTTATCTTTTGCTTCCTTCTTCCTCTAATTGTAGTTTTAATTGTTTGATGACCTGCGCAGTCATGCAATTGGGTGGCCAGCATCCTGGTGGTATTGGAGTTCCTGCTGTTGGCATGGCTTTCCCTGGCTATGTTGGTAATCCACAACTTGGATTGGGGACCTCTGAGATGACTTGGTATGTTCATACCTTTTGACTCATTGTTCTTATCACCTTTCACTTTAGTGAGCGGCCTAGTAATATCTACCAAGTAGGAGGTTGTTACTTTGTTGTATACTGGTCTTTTATTTTCTTAGAAGGTTGTTACTTTGTTGTATACTTGTATTTTAATTTCTAACTTTAGGTTAGTTCTTCTGTAATTACAGGACTTGTAATGAAGAAGTTTTTCATTTTGTTATCGAGATTTTCTGATCATTTGTGTGTGTGTGTCATATACAATCGTCTGTTGGCATTGTGAACTTAAGATGTAGAATTCACTAATCTGCTATAATTTATTGGCTTATATTTGGTTGTTGTTTCCTTCTTTCCTAAAAAGGCTTTGATCATGCAGTATGCAGATCTATTGGCTCTAGGGAGTTCGTATTGATTCTTATTTCATGGTTTTCAGGCTGCCTGTTTTGGCCGGTGCTGCTGGAGCGCTGGGTGCTTCGTATTGCTCACCTTATATTGCTCTCGATGGCGCCTATAATGCTCGGCAATCTGGACAAGCAGCTGCTCTGACTGCTACTGCAAGGTCTGTGGATTTCTTTTTAATATCCACATTGCATGGTTACACCATGCTTTTTGCTTTGCTTTGCTTGTCTAACCTCTAGTATTATGACATTTAGTTTCATGGTAATTTGGTGACCGATTCTTTCCTCGCTTTGTATTTGCATATGCTTTATTTGCTTTGTGTGTTAACCCTTTTCTTCAATCTCCATTCATTGTTCCTAGGCTAGTGCTTTTCTCCAGTAATAATCTCCTGTTTCTAATAATCTCCTATTTGTTTCAAGCATTCCATTATGCTTGTTTTCCTTATCCTTATTTCTTCCTAGCAATTTTGGGAATGATCTTTTATGATTGGATTCTCTATCTGTTAGGGAAAAAAAAATCTTAATTAATTTTACTATTTGCTTGCAGCACAGAAAATAATGCAAACAAACCCAATAATGAGTGGAAATCCTCACAGAGGCCTGGTATTTCACATTGTTTCCCACTTTTTATTTTATTTTTTAATTTTTTTTAATTTTTTTTATGTTTTTTTGGGTTGTGGTGTCTATTGTCTAACATCTAATCTAGATCTAATTCCAAAACCCTTTGTGTCTCTTCAGAGCTTCCAAATGATGACTTTGGGCAGCGGCAGAAGAATCCTCGCAGGCAAGTTGAAGTTTCCCTGTAACATGCTAAGAATTATGGCTTGTTTTTTGTTTTGTTATATATTTATCTTCAGCTATCTGTATTGGTCCCTACTTCTCAAGAAAAACTCTCTCTCTATTGGCCCTTGGGTTCCCTCCCCCCACCCCCAAAAGAAAAAGAAAAATGAAAAGGGAAACAGGAGCAAAGAGGAAAGGGAAGTGTAATTTTGGTACATGATCTTATTCTTCTTTCTCTTCTTGCAGATATACAGAAATGAAGTTTGACCAGTGAAGTAATTAGATAGGTTGAAGTTGTTTGAATAAAGCAGAGTAAGGTCAAGTTTTCAAAAACAAATTTTCCTGTCTGTTGCGAATTTCTGGGTACTACAAGTATTGCTGCAAGCCTCTTCCCAGGCCCTCTGTGATCTCCTGTGAACTGGAGCACTTTGGGCTGCCATGTATTCTGAGATACTTAGGTAATGACTCCTTTCTTCAGTTAAATTGCAGAGTTTGAATGGTGTTGTAGGGAATTATTCTGTTAACTGAGTGCTTGATTTACCAAAAGGTTTGAGATCTGTTGAATTTCTCTTTTATGTGCATTTTTACCATCTCATAGATTGTTTCTGTATGCGACAACCTCCTGGTTGTGGGAAATGACCTTTTGACTGTTAATAGTAGTAGTAATGGAACCTGGATAGCCCTAGGCCTTAGGGTACCGAGCAGTATGTAAAGATCTTGTGCATTCGCCAATCTTCACTGATCCTATATTTTTTGGGTGAGAAATTTTCTAAGATCTGGATCTGACACAAGCAGAGGAAGAATTGAATTTACTTCAAACAGCTCAGTTGTAGGCAAAAAACCCCAGGTCAGGTAATGGTTATGTAGTCTCTGACTGTATAGTGTTACCTTAGAGCAGATTCGGCAAACAGGCTAAATCTTGAACTTTTGAAATGAGATTTGGGTTTCATCTTTTATCCAAGACAATCAAGGTTGACATAGTTTTATACTGCTGAATAGCGATAGAGTAGAAGTAGGCTGGCATGAGTTAAACACGGGGGCAGCTCAAACTCTTGCAAATTGTGACTTGGTCTTTTTGCGAACGTGTGACGCTTGAGTTTATTCTGAGATTGTAGAAGAAATGAATTTTTGGTTTTTGGTCACAATCCCAAATAATCCTTTATTTCATTATGTTAAGCTTTTTGTTATATTATATTTGTCTGCTTCTTTTTTCAGGTATGTGTGACAATCACCTGTTAATGTTGCTTCTTTTAAAGGATAATACTGCAGCTTGATGGGCGTTAATTTGTTCAAATACGCGGTAGGAGTGACAGAGAACTATAGAAACTCGTCTTGGTTTTGATATCTGACCTGAACATAAAAGTGACTATTGTTCCTCTTAATTCCAGGTTATTGTGACTTGGTGTTTTTCATGAAGCTTGTGACAATTGTTATCTGCCATTATCCAAAAATATATATATATATCGAACTGGAGATGAATGTGAAGTATTCATCTAGCAGCTGTTTGCAGACCTGAGTGAAGTTTTTCATTCTTATCGATCGGACAATGTCAGCTTTGGATTTTGTTTGTCTTTCATGGCCATAGTTTGTATGGTAAACTATGAGATGAAATAATACATCTATTGTATGCACATTTTCATATCTGGATATTGAGTTGCTCGTTGCCAAGTTCTGTAGCACTGGACTTCCAACTTTTTCTTGCTTTCTAACTTCTAATCATTGGGGATTGATTTCACCATATAGCAAGGTTTGATCTTAATTCTTGAAGAGATTGCTAGGAGTTCACAATGACTATCTGTTTTAAGAGCTTTGCATCGATGTAGCTAACTATTGATGCTGCATTTCATAGAGCTTTGCATCGATGTAGCTATGTAGCTAACTATTGATGCTGCATTTCGTAGGGCTTTGCATCGGTGTAGCTAACTATTGATGCTGCAATTTGTACATTTGTGACGCTTCACCATCGTAACATTTCCAAATGGAACTCCTCCATGGCATTATAAACTAGATTAAAATGGGAAATTGAACCAAATTAAACGTGACTTTGTAAGCTTTGGATTTCCAACTAATGGTCGATGGCAGAGTCTGGACATGTGTTGACAAAATTATCTTTTCCTATTCATAATCTCCACAGTAATGCAGCATCGGGTATTTGGATAACAACATTACAAGAAAGATCGAACTTATATTTGGATTGACAAAATTTTCTGTTTCACCACAGATATATATTCTACGTAATGCAACATTACAGATTCGGATCGGAATGTTATGGTAAGAGACCATATCGGTGAACTGTTTCGATCATTTTGTTACGGTTATATCTCAATGCAACACCCAGATTGAACGTGGCCTGTGAAATTTTTCTCAGCAAAGATTCTTGTCCACGTATGACTCGTCAAATCCAAAACGTAACACCTGTGGGGCTCGCTGGATCTTGGTGACCCAATCACCAATAGCTTATTCTTCCACGCTGTCACACATGAAGTGTTCCTCACATCAGCTGGAAGCTCAGCCACAATCTGCCATCTGCAACCCTCAAGTGAAACCACATAACCGTCTTGAATAATGTAAAATTTTGACTTATTCTCACAACTTATGCAAGTCCTTGGAATCATGGCGGAAGCTAAAAAGCCATCTTCGACTGTGTCCCAACCCCATTTTGCAACATCAAAAGCTTCAGCAGAAGTCTCAAACCTGCCTTGCATGTGAGTTTGGTATCCACCAATGACATGGAACTTTCCACCATGGAAGACTCCTCTGCATTCGTCTCTCTCCGTTGCCATGTCAGGCAACGTGGACCATTCGTCTTTCGCCACGTCATACACCAAAGCTGATCTCAATGCATTCTTCTGATCATCATGCCCACCTGCCACAAACACCATTCTATCAGAATCCGACGCACAGGCAAAGAATGATCGTCTGCAGCATGGAATCTCAGCCCCACGTTTCCAAGTCGCGGAGACGAAATTGTAGACGAAAACTGCATTGGAAACTTGCCACGTGGCACAATCCAGGCCGCCCATCACCACCAGGTTCGACCCAACCCCAACAAGCTGGCAGAACAATGGCAAAGCATTATCAGGCACCATTTGCGGCAGCTCGGCCCAAGAACCTGTTTCGGGCTCTAAGAGTGTGAGTCTATAAAAAGGGGTAGCAGAATGTTTGACAGATTCGGGCTTGTGGGTGTGGTCAACTCGGGCTTGAGCCATCAGGATGAGTTGTTGAGTCAAGCCCGCCGACTTGCGATGGCGCCAGAAATCAGGCAGCTCCATGAGAAGCTTCCAGCTTCGACAAACAGATGAACTGGACGAGAAAGATGTATGTGGAACTCTAGCTAGACATTCAAGTCCTACATCATTTGGAAGACTTGGAATAAGCTGCTCCATAAGCAATTTAATTTCACTTACGACTTATCATAAATAAAAAAGAGATTGATTTGCATATATATAGGAGATAAAATAAGCTTAGCAAAAGCTGAAAAATAGACAGCTGAAGAGCAAAATGATTGAGCTTTTGCAGATACTTGCTAGTTAGTGCACTTTGATATTATGACGGATTTTTTATTTTTTTACCCAATTTTTAATATTCTTTGCAAAAATGACCTATTTTTGGATTTATTTTAAAAAATGACCCAATCTCATTCTGGAAACGCGTTGGGCGCCTTCCCAGAACGAGAACCGATCGCGTTCCCAGAATGCGGCCGCGTTCCCAAAACGCGTTTGCAACTTTTTTTTTTTTAACATACCTTATTTTTTCATTATGTATTTATGAGACGGTATTACGCTTTTCTCTTATGCAGTTATTTATGATCCGTGAATACTTTTATTTCAGCATTATGGACATTATTTCAAGCTGGAGGCCGGTGCATTCGAAACGAGATGGATCGCTAAAACCAAGGTAGATGACGAAGGTGTACAGTATGCGGTCAACAAGGCCACATTGCTCCAACTTACCCCAATAATCAAAATGCGTAGCATGTAGTTGTAAACTTGTAACGTTGTTATGTAATGTGTATTAATTGTAATCTTGAATGTTGTTATGTAATATATATTTATTGTAATCTAAGTAATCCTATTTAGTTGTAATCTTGTTTTGTTTACTTAGTTGTAATTTTGTAATGTTTTGTTTACAATTATAATATAATGTTTACTTGAACAGAAAGAATTAAGTGTATAATGTCCAATTGATAATGTAGTATCCATAATGCTGAAATAAAAGCATCCACGAATCATAAATAACTGCATAAGAAAAAAGCGTAATACCGTCACATAAATACATAATTAAAAAATAAGGTATGTTCACAAAAAAAAAATTGCAAAAATACTAGCTGCGTTTTGGAAAAGCGGTCGCATTCTGGGAATGCGGGCCTCGTTCTGGGAACCCGCCCGACGCGTTCCCAAAATGAGATTAGGTCATTTTTGAAAACTTATAAAAAAAATAGGTCATTTTTGCGCAGTATATTAAATATTGAGTCAAAAAAATTAAAAAAAAAACCCATATTATGACATGCGATCAGAAAAAGAAAAAGGGAAAAGGGGTCAATTAAAGCAGTCTTCTAGAAGGGTATCGATATAAGCGCAAGGCTTTGATGGATCAACCATAGTAGCATGGTGACATGATGTTGATTTGCTCTTTTTGGCTATGGATTTGTTTTGTCTTGCTAGATCTCTTTATAGGCACGAAAATAATGTCTAGAATCACCACTTTCAACCATCACATAACCTTGTATTTTGTAAAAATCACATAAAATTCTTTATGATTTTAAAATATATTGGTTCCCGTCATTTGTTTTTTGGTTAGAATTAGTGGATGGTTTCAAAATTTGCTCATGTTCATGTGGTTAAAGAACATTGTACATTGACTCCCGTCGTTAGATTTTTTTTAGGGTTAATTGATGAATTCAAAATTCGATCATATTCATGTAGTTTAAAAAATATTGTACACTGGCTCACGTTATTAGTTTTTCGATTAGAGTTACTGGAAAGTATAAATAACGTACCTAAAGTACATTCTAACTTGTCAATAATTAAAAAGAAGCTCAAGTTATAAATTGATGCTTGGAAAAATAGTCAAGATTTTATGTAAAATTCTTCAAAGGTCATGATATTTCTTTTAATATGATGAGATCGAATAATTGCATGTTGGATGAAAAGTGCTGGCCCGCGAGGCAGTCTTCTAGAAGGAAAAAGACGGGAGAGGTGCATTATAGAGACCGTATGGTCACGAGGCCGTTTTTTGTTGAGCCATTGTCTCTTTAACGGTTTCTTTTCCAGTTGCCTTGTTTTGTAATCCAACTCAAGATGTTAAACAATCACGTCAACTTTTTTCTTAAGACATTTGAGGCTTGGCGATTATCATGAATATGGTCCAAACTCATTGGGACAAAAAGACTATTTGCTTTATAAGTTATTGGAATATGGTGAAGTTACGAGTTGCTTAGGTTGTCCGAAAATGGACGCATGGATGCTTTCGGTAGAGAGAGTTTGATTATATTTATTTATTGTGCTAGTTTATATGTTTTTTACGGGCATATTCATTGCTTTTAGGGCGTGTCAAAGTTTGAACTCATAAAAAAGATATTATTATATTTATTTATTATACTTGACACCTTCGACATCCATTATGCGTGATCCATACACATTTCACAAGGAAAATTCTTTAAAACGAAAATTATTTGATTGTTTAGATATGATGCTGTCCCGTGCAAACCTAGATTATGATTTTGAAAATAATTATATAGGACAAGGAAAGTTACTAGGTTTATTTTCAAATAATATATATTACTACTTAAAGTGAAAATTATGAAAATTAATAATCAAGTGAAAAGTTCTAACTCAAGCTGCTGAATCGCGATAAACAGGCAGCGTGTGGGAGAAAGCAAGATTTTGGGCAATCACAAAGAATGGAGCATGCTTTTGATTAAATATAATTATATCATTCTTGCAAGAATTGAAGGGTGGAAATTACACTAAAGATATGGGACAGAGGAACGCAAGATGTATTTTATTTTCTTTTAGATGAATATTTTATATCACTTGAATAATGTTTCGTCCTTATATATGTACATGGTTCATATATCCTAATATAAATTTTTATTTATATAATTGATAGCGGTCATGCCTGACCCAACTTGCACATACCGGGTTCCGGGGTCCTACCTGACCTGAAGAGGGCACCGACAGCCTAAGGCCACAGCTAGTCCACACAGCTATAATTTCATTGGGATCAGACCGAGTACCTCGGATAAACTCTAAGTAAAAGTAGAATTCTATAGTGACTCTACTATACCAATCCTACAAGTTGTAGACCATTCGAATAATCTTCTCAGAGGCAGGACCTTTGCAAACACTATCACTCGAGCATCCATAAATACCCGACCACACCATAAGCCAAGGTACGCACTTGGAAAAACTCAAATAGTCTTCTTTGCTCAATTCAGAAGGCTTACTGATAGTCTTAGCATTATCAATAAAAGAAATTGTTTATCAATAATAAAAACTCTTACCATAAACAATAAACGGGATATGATTGATGATATATCAGCAACAATTGCTTTTCAATTTTTTAACTCTTCCGTTTTCTTTTTGTAATGTTTGGTGGCCATGTGCAGATAAGTAAAGTCCACAGTTGCAATGCCGTATTAGACATGAGGAGGGGGCAAAGAATGAAAGTAATGGTTAATGATAATTGACAGCTGAACAGCAAATTAAAAGCAGAAAAATTGACAGCTGAGGAGCAAAATGATTCAGCTTTCGCAGATATTTTTGCAAGTAGCTAGCTTTTGAAGATGTCGAAAAGCAGTGTCTTCCAGAAGGGGGTATTCATACAATTAAAACTTGTTTGAATTGATTTTTTTTAAAAGTATTTTTTTAACAATTTTTGAAAAATAATTTTTTTTTAAAAGCTAAAAATTTTGACTTCTAAAAAAAATTGTATTTGAACTTTTTTCAGAATTTTAGTTTTTTTAAAAGCTAAATTAAATAGTTATTGTAAATATAATGTAATTTTCTTAGAAAAAAATACTTTTTTTTAAAAAAAAACCAATCCAAACAGGCCTTTTGTCCAATGCTATAATATGCAATTGGCCATAGTGGTTACTCATGGTCCTCTCTATCTGGAAGGAAAGAAATTGATACAGATTCCTCTGTGGAAGACCATGGCACGAAACTTTTGTTATTATCATAATTATCATAATGTCCACTGGTGAACCTATTGAATAACACGCCTTTAAAATGCGGAGTAGCGATGCCTTACTCGTCTCACTCCAAAATTGGCGTTGCAAAAAAAACAAACCCCAACACAGAAAGTGCCAAGAACAAAAGGAATTATGATGGCATGGTCAAGTGGCTCCTTTGCCCTTTGTTTGAGAGCTTGTGTGCATGTTAGGCTAGGCACATGCAAAAACATGAAACTTAACCAAAGGGCGTGGGTTAAACTATGGTTGTAAGTTTTTAATGTGATTCCTTTGAATTTTAAATATCTAAACACACAATAATTTTTTTTATAGATCGTTTCACTTGTCAATATCTTGAGTGAATGTAAAACCTTCGTAATATAATCTGTCATTAACCACTTGTACTTGTCCAAAAGAAATAGATGGTTAGGACAGGGGTAGCTCAAAGGTCCAGAAACTAAAACGATCGCTTTAGGGGCCAAAATTTTTACGCACTAAAATTTTAGAATAAAAAAATAGTAAGTTACTATAAAAAGTCTAATTTAGTTTCCTTTTCATGACTAGCCAAGGCCCTACTAATATCTACCAAATCTCTTATCCACTCTTGTTCAAGTTAATTAGTAAATTACGGTGACATTATTAATTAGAATAAATTTTTAATTTTCAACCTTCACTAATTCCCACAGTATTTATTTTATCACTATACTAATGTTTACTATTTCTCTCTCACTCTTTGTCTCTCTATAAAAATATAATTGCATTTTAGTTTTGAATATTCGACACTGTATTATAATTATTTACAATCTTCTTCCCGATTACACTTTATTTTAGTCTTTATTATATTTCTCTCCCATGACAAGGTAATATATATATATATATATATATATATATTCCTTGTTGATAAGCATTATTATTCCATTAGACGACTCTCAAGAAGTGATCTTCTTATATTAGTTTATAATTTATATACTTGTAAGTATATTTAATTTTTTGTTATTCATAAGTAGACAACTAAAAAATATAAAAGACCACATATTATATTTTGGCTTTAGGCCTCTTTATCTCTTAAGCCACCCTTGGGTTTACTAATTATATCACCTCTACAAAAATTGGTAACTCGTTTGCATATTTTTGGATCATCTAGAACAAACTTAGAAAAGGTAATAACATTGGAAACTACTAATGTAATTTTGATAGTATGATATTTCTCCGCATGCATTCTTGATCTTCATCCCTGCTAGTATGGGGTTTGTTTGAATTAATCTTTTTCAAAAAATACTTTTTCCTTTAATCTTTGAAAACTTTTGATTAGTGAACAAGAACTAAATTTGATTTTTGATTAGTGAACAAGAACTAAATTTGATTATATCAGTTCTTTTTCAGTTCTTTCTCAAAGCCAAAGGGAATATTACTGTAAAAAAGATGTAGTTTTTTTTTAAAGGAAAAAATATATTTTTTCTGTGAAAAAATCAATTCAAACGGACCCATAAACGTGACACTAAAAGGCATAAAGACACCGGCAAAAATCAACCCGCGGATGATATCTACGCATAAGGACACAGGCAAAAACACTTAGAGCCCATTTGGCTTTGCTTATTTTTAAGTGCTTATAAGTAGGTGCTGCTTATAAGCAAAAAGCTGTTTTTAAGCTAGTGATAAATAAACAGAGATGTGGTTGGATAATATATGCTTATAAGCTATTGATATATTTGGTAAATAAGTACTTATAAGTAACAATAGTAGTTAAAATAACTAAAAAAGACATGTTATTGTAATTTACTTATCATTTTTAAGGGCAAACAAGTCTTTTTATTTACTTTGAAGGAGTGTTTATAAGCACCTAAAAAAAGTTACTCCCCACCTACTTTTCTTTTGACAGTTTATAAGTAGCTTTAAATTGCTTATAATCAGAGTTGCCAAACATGTCAATTTTTATTTTTGACTTATAAACTGACGTGATCTGCTTATAAGCAAAGCCAAACCCCCTCTTAATGGGCTTAAGTGGGATGGGAATAATACGTACTATGATTGACACGTTCATATATTGATTTGACCAGCTTATAAGCAAAGCCAAATCCCCTCTTAATGTGCTTCAGTGGGATGAGAATAATACGTACTATCATTGACACGTCCATATATTCTAAATGTCTCATCTTGATTCTTTTGCTCCTCCTCACCCCACCTTGTAAAAAAATGTGCCAGCATCTGTACCGCCAGCATATCATCAAGAAATTTAAACCAAAAACAAAAAGACATAATAAAAAATTTGTTAGTATCTCAATAAATAAATTAACACCTGCAATAGATTGCCTTCGAGAAAGAATATCTCTCTCATGACTGTACCATCTGTATTCCTTCCGCCCATACCTCAATTTATTTTAGATTAACTAATGTGGCTAAGTCCTATGCAATTTAAAAAGAAAAAGAAAAAGAAAACAGAGCAGTAAGTAAAATTACAATATCCAACATAGGGACTGAACATGATAATCGGCCACAATATATAACACGATGCAACACACTAATATATCTTTTTCTGAAAAAGTAAGATACGACACGCTAGGAAATTACATAATATATACATAAATTATTATAAACAAACAACAACAAATACTTGACATATAACTTGTCATATGAAATCAAAGGTCACAAAACTAGCATGTTTATAAATTAGTTGTATAACTTAAAATAATATTGCTTAAAAACTAATATTTCTCCCAATTGAGGACACACACTCAACACCTTATGTCATATCACACACAACCTATATATATGTATGTAGTATGGTGTACAAAGGAGATGTTGGCTACTTTGTTGAATGATTGTTCGGCATTTGCCAGTCACTTATTGGGCAAGTGTTAGAAAGGTGTCGAGAGAGTGTTGAGTATCGTGAAAAATTAAAAAGAATTAATATTATTGGACACATGTCTAACACGTTTCGGAGAATGTTAGTGTTCGACATGTGTCGGACACAGGGACATGCAAACAGGCCCTTTGTCCAATGCTATAATATAATATAATTTTTTAATAGTTATTGTAAATATAATATAATTTTTTTTAAAAAAAAAATACTTTTTCTTAAAAAAAATCAATCCAAACAGGCCCTTTGTCCAATGCTATAATATGCAATTGGCCATTGTGGTTACTCATGGTCCTCTCTACCTGCAAGGAAAGAAATTGATATAGATTCCTCTATGGAAGACCATGCCACGAAACTTTTGTTATTATCATAATTATCATAATGTCCACTGGTGAACCTATTGAATAACACGCCTTTAAAATGCGGAGTAGCGATGCCTTACTCGTCTTACTCCAAAATTGGCGTTGCAAAAAAAACAAACCCCGACACAAAAAGTGCCAAGAACAAAAGGAATTATGATGGCATGGTCAAGTGGCTCCTTTGCCCTTTGTTTGAGAGCTTGTGTGCATGTTAGGTTAGGCACGTGCAAAAACATGCAACTTAACCAAAGGGGGTGGGTTAAACTAAGGTTGTAAGTTTTAAATGTAATTCCTTGAATTTTAAATATTTAAACACACAATAATTTTTTTTATAAATCGTTTCATTTGCCAATATCTTGAGTGAATGTAAAACCTTCATAATGTAATTTGTCATTAACCACTTGTACTTGTCCAAAAGAAATAGATGGGTAGGATAGGGGTGGCTCACAGGTAAAGAAACTAAAACGATCACTTTAAGCCCCCAAAATTTTTAGGCACTAAAATTTTAGAATAAAAAATTAGTAAGTTACTAAAAAAGTCTAATTTAGTTTCCTTTTCTTAACTAGCCAAGGCTCTACTAATATCTACCAAATCTCTTATCCACTCTTGTTCAAGTTAATTAGTAAATTACGGTGACATTATTAATTAGAATAAATTTTTAATTTTCAACCTTCACTAATTCCCAAAGTATTTATTTTATCACTATACTAATGTTTACTATTTCTTTCTCGCTCTTTCTCTCTCTATAAAAATCTAATTGCATTTTAGTTTTGAATATTCGACACTGTATTATAATTATTTACAATCTTCTTCCAGATTATACTTTATTTTAGTCTTTATTATATTTCTCTCCCATATATATATATATATATATATATATATATATATATATATATATATATTACCTTGTTGATAAGCATTATTATTCCATTAGACGACTCTCAAGAAGTGATATTCTTATATTAGTTTATAATTTATATACTTGTAAATATATTTAATTTTTTGTTATTCATAAGTAGACAACTAAAAAATATAAAAGGCCACATATTATATTTTGGCTTTAGGCCTCTTTATCTCTTAAGCCACCCTGGGTTTACTAAATATATCACCTCTCCAAAAATTGGTGAGTCGCATATTTTTGGATCATCTAGAACAAACTTAGAAAAGGTAATAACATTGGAAATTACTACTGTAATTTTAATAACATTGGAAACTAATATATTTAATTTTTTGTTATTCATAAGTAGACAACTAAAAAATATAAAGGCCACATATTATATTTTGGCTTTAGGCCTCTTTATCTCTTAAGCCACCCTTGGGTTTACTAAATATATCGCCTCTCCAAAAATTGGTGAGTCGTTCGCATATTTTTGGATCATCTAGAACAAACTTAGAAAAGGTAATAACATTGGAAACTACTACTGAAATTTTAATAGTATGTCATTTCTCCGCATGCATTCTTGATCTTCATCCCTGCTAGTATAGCGTTTGTTTGAATTAATCTTTTTCAAAAATAACTTTTCCTTTAATCTTTGAAAACTTTTGATTAGTGAACAAGAACTAAATTTGATTATATCAGTTCTTTTTCATTTCTTTCTCAAAGCCAAAGGGAAAATTACTGTAACAAAAGATGTAGTTTTTTTAAAGGAAAAAAAATATTTTTTTGTGAAAAAAAATAAATTCAAACAGACCCATGAACGGGACACTAAAAGGCATAAAGACACCGGCAAAAACCAACCCGCGGATGATATCTGCGCATAAGGACACAGGCAAATACACTAAGAACCCGTTTGGCTTTGCTTATTTTTAAGTGCTTATAAGTAGTTGCTGCTTATAAGCAAAAAGCTAATTTTAAACTAATGATGAATAAACAGAGATGTGGTTGGATAATATATGCTTATAAGCTATTGACATATTTGGTAAATAAGTACTTATAAGTAACAATAATAGTTAAAATAACTAAAAAAGATATGTTATTGTAATTTGCTTTCCATTTTGCAGGGCAAACAAGTCTTTTTATTTACTTTGAAGAAGTGTTTATAAGCACATAAAAAAAGTTGCTCCCCACCTACTTTTCTTTTGATAGTTTATAAGTAGCCTTAGATTGCTTATAAGCAGATTTGCCAAACATGTCAATTTTCATTTTTAACTTATAAACTTATTTGATCAGCTTATAAGCAAAGCCAAACCCCATCTTAATTGGCTTCAGTGGGATGGGAATAATACGTACTATAATTGACACGTCCATATATTGATTTAACCAGCTTATAAGCAAAGCCAAACCCCCTCTTAATGGGCTTCAGTGGGGTGGGAATAATACGTACTATCATTGACACGTCCATATATTCTAAATGTCTCATCTTGATTCTTTTGCTCCTCCTCACCCCACTTTGTAAAAAATGTGCCAGCATCTGTACCACCAGCATATCATCAAGAAATTTAACCCAAAAACAAAAAGACATAATAAAAAATTTGTTAGTATCTTAATAAATAAATTAACACCTGCAATAGATTGCCTTCGGGAAAGAATCTTTCTCTCATGACTGTACCATCTGTATTCCTTCTCCCATAACTCAATTTATTTTAGATTAATTAATGTGGCTAAGTCCTATGCAATTTAAAAAAAAAAAAAACAGAGCAGTAAGTAAAATTACAATATCCAACATAGGGACTCTAAGAACATGATAATCGGACACAATATATAACACGATGCAACACACCAATATATCTTTTTCTGAAAAAGTAAGATACGACACGCTAGGGAATTACATAATATATACGTAAATTATTATAAACAAACAACAATAAATACTTGACATATAACTTGTCATATGAAATCAAAGGTCACAAAACTAGCATGTTTATAAATTACTTCTATAACTTTAAAAAATATTGCTTAAAAACTAACATTTCACCCACTTGAGGACACGCACTCAACACCTTATGTCATATCGCACACAACCTATATATATGTATGTAATATGGTGTACAAAGGAGATGTTGGCTACTTTATTGAATGATTGTTCGGCATTTGCCAATCACTTATTGCGCAAGTGTTAGAAGAGTGTCGAGAGAGTGTTGAGTATCGTGAAAAATTAAAAAGAATTAATATTATTTGACACATGTCCAACACGTTTTGGAAAATGTTGGTGTTCGACATGTGTCGGACACAGGGACATGCAACCACTGAGGCTGTCTATGCTTCATAAAATGGAGTAGAATCAACATTCCGCAGATGGCGGCTCGGACAAATGAATAAAATTCTTGCAGATGTGAGTGTGTGTATTTCTTGTGTGAGAGGGGGAGAGGGACGGAAAATTGGGGGCTGCCTGGTTCTTGCTCGCTGCCTTTTTGCTTTCGTAAGTGTGGGGTGTGTGTGTGTGTGTGTGTGTGTGTGTTTGTGGTGAGGTCACCGCTGAATAGAAAAAGCTAGGGGCTAATTTCTTGGTTTTTATTAGAGGCCCAAGGATGAATTCTGTGAGGAGACCGAATTGGGTCTGTTTGAGTGCTGAGATTTGGGGCTCTACTTTTTTTTAAGTGAAAATGTTTTTCCGGGGGTGGGCTAATGGGCTTTCCTTTTCTTTTTCTTCTTTTCTTTAAACAAAACACAATAAAGACACTGTTAAACTTTAATCACAAAATATATGAAAACAAATAAGATAAAAATGAAATGACAAAAAAAGAAGAAGCTAATAATAAGAAACAGAAGAAATATACTATAACAAGTTAAAGTAAAGCCCTATGATATTAAAGCTTCGTAATAACTAAAATAAAATAAAATCGAATTTCTAAAAGGAAAAAGAACTTAATATAGCAAGATCTAAATTGACAAAAGTAACGAGAACAATTAAGCACAAGAAATACACCCCAAGCACTGAGAAGACCCAAATAAACGCCATTTTGCACCCAAATACATCTAAGGCTTGTTTGGATTGACTTTTTTTAAAAGTATTTTTTTTAACAATTTTTGAAAAATAATTTTTTTAAGAAACTAAAAATTTTGGCTTTTAAAAAAAACTATATTTGAGCTTTTTTTAAATTTTTAATTTTTTTAAAAGCCAAATCAAATAATTATTACAAATTTAATGTAACTTTTCAAGGAAAAAAAAGTACTTGTTCTTAAAAAAAAAAGCCAATCCAAACAAGCCCTTAAAAACCACATAAAAAAGACGCAACTAAATAACACAAAATTACACACATTATAGATCCTCTTGTTCTTCTCTTCTTCTTCATGAGAGGTAAGACGTAAGAAAAATGAAGAAATAAGTGTTGTAAAATAACTATAAAGGAAAAATATGTAGAGATATAAAATTGAATTCTATTGAATTCTCCTTGAATCACTTTTACTACTTCTATCTAAAAGCTTTCTCCACTCTTTTTCACCCCAAAATTTTCTACCATTCCAAATCCTTTTATAATCAAATGTGAGGAGACAAAACATTAGATGAAGAGATTTGGGTGGCTAATTATTGTATTCTTCTTCGTATGCTTCTTACAATTCTTGCAGTAAAATCATATACTTTTCAACTTTGGCATGCAAGTTCAAATATCTATGAACATTTAATGTCATCAATTATTGACTTTTGATTAAGAACATTTGCCACTTGAATGTCTAATTCACAACACTCCCCCTTGGACATTCATCGCAAGAATATACTTGTTATACGTTTCATGCTGCCTCATTAAAAATCTTGCCAGGAAAACCCAGTGGGACAAAACCTAGCTAAGGGAAAAATAGTACAGCGCGCATAATTCTCCCCCTCATGAAGGCAATCAGGAGCAATCTCTAAGTCATTGCATGCCGATCTTGTGTACCAACTTCTTCAATGCTGTTGCAGGTAACGCCTTTATAAACAAGTATGCTAAATTCTCACTTGAGGGAATTTGACAAACATCGATCTCACCTTTCTTTTGGGGTTCATGTGTGAAGAACTTTGGTGAGATATGCTTGATTCTGTCACCTTTGATGTATCCTCCTTTAACTTGAATAATACATGCAGTATTATCTTCATATAATATAGTAGGTCCTCCTTTGTTAGTTGAAATGTTGCATTCACCTTCAATATGTTGAGTTAAAGATCTTAAGCGTACACATTCTCAGCTCACCTCATGTAGTGCAAGTATCTCAGCATGATTTGAAGAGGTGGCAGTAATAGTCTGCTTTGTTGAGCGCTACGAAATAACTGTACCACCATATGTAAATAGATATCCAGTTTGGGATCACCCTTTATGCGGGTAAGATAAATATCCAATATCTGCATATCCTATTAATGCAGGATGTGTATGCTTTGAATATAATAAGCCCATATCAATTATTCCTCAAAGGTAACGAAATACATGTTTAATACCGGCCCAATGTCTTCGTGTTGGTGCAGCACTAAATCTTGCTAATAAATTTACAGAAAATGCAATATCTAGACGTGTATTGTTAACAAGATACATCAATGCGCCAATTGCACTAAGATACGGCACTTCAGGGCCAAGTACTTCTTCGCTATCTTCTCGAGGATGAAAAGGGTCCTTTTTTATATCAAGGGATTGAACAACCATTGGGGTACTCAATGGATGAGATTTGTCCATATTAAATCTCTTCAAAACTTTTTCAGTATAAGTCTTTTGGTGGACTAAAATTTCACTTGGCAAATGCTCAATCTGTAGGCCGAGACAAAATTTAGTTTTTCCTAGATCTTTCATCTCAAATTCTTTACATAAATGCGCAACTGCTGCTTTAAGCTATTCAATAGTCCCTATGATGTTTAAATCATCAACAGAAACAGCAATAATAACAAACCCTTTTCTTGATCTCTTGATAAAAACACATGGGCTTATGGGACTATTAACATATCCTTCCTTTAAGAGGTATGTACTTAGACAATTGTACCACATTCGTCTAGATTGTTTCAATCCATATAAGGATCTTTGCAATTTAATAGAGTATATCTCTTGGGGTTTTGATCTATATGCTTCAGGCATATTTAGTCCTTTAGGGACTTTCATATAAATATCACTATCAAGTGACCCATACAAATATGCTGTCACTATATCCATAAGGTGTATATGAAGTCCCTTACAAATTGCTAGGCTGATTAAATATTTGAATATAATTGTGTCTACCACATGAAAATATGTCTCCTCATAATCAATTCCAGGTCTTTGTGAAAAACCTTGTGTTATAAGTCGTGCTTTATATCTTACAATTTCATTGTTTTCATTTCGTTTTCACACGAATACCCACTTGTAGCCTACAAGCCTTACATTTTGAGGCGTTTGGACGATAGGTCCAAAAACTTTACGCTTTGCAAGAGAATTTAATTCAGCCTCTATTGCGTCTTTCCAATTAGGCCAACCATTTATATGTCGACATTCTTAAAAGGACTTCGGCTCATAATCCTCTCTTTCTATCATCAATTCAGTAGCTACTGCATATGAAAATTTTTCATCAATAACAATTTTATTTCGATTCCATCTTTTTCCTGTAGAGATATAATTAATTGAGATCTCTTCATTTTCAATATTGTCGCTATTTTTCTCACACTCAGGTACCTGATTCTCTACTGGTGTTGCCTTTCCAACAATTTTTGCGACATCTGCATGATCATTAAGAACCTCAAAAATTGCAACTTGCTTATTCGGCTCCCTCCTTTTTCGAGGATTTTTATCTTTGGAGCCAATTGGTCTACCACGTTCTTGATGTGCCGTGGACTCATTTGCTAGAGTATTAGATCGCTCTTCTGAAATATCAATTCTAGCGGGAGCATTTCGAGCTGGAACGTGTGACTTAGTCACTCTCTTTGTATCAGTGAATGCATCTGGCAATTGATAAGCAATCCTTTGTAAATGAATAATTTTCTGAACTTTTTGTTCAGATAGATTTGTGCGAGGATCAAAATGAGCCATAGATGATGTATTCCATGTAATTTCTTGCTTTTCCAGCTTTTGTTTTTCTCCCCCTAATATTGGGAATACTGTTTCGTCAAACTGGCAATCAGCAAAACGTGCTGTGAAAATATCTCCAGTTAAGGGTTCAAGATATTTAATGATTGATGGAGATTCAAAACCAACATATATTCCCAATCTTCTTTGTGGTCCCATTTTTGTGTGCTGTGGTGGAGCAATTGGAACATACACTGCACAACCAAATATTTTTAAATGGGATATATTTGGTTATCCCATTTAAAATTATTTTTAAATATTCCCCTTTACTAAAAACCAATTGTAAAGGGGAATATTTATGATAAGCAGTTGGTCTTATTCAAACCAGTGCTGCAACATGCAATATAGCATGTCCCCAAGCAGAACTAGGTAACTTAGTTCTCATAAGTAGTGGTTTAGCAATTAACTGTAGACATTTAATAAAAGATTCTGCTAAACCATTTTGAGTATGTGTATGAACCATAGGATGTTCAACTATAATCCCATTGATATACAACAATCATTAAAAGATTGGGATGTAAATTCTCCTGCATTATCAAGACGAATTTTCTTAATCGTATAATCCGAAAATTGCGCACGTAGGCGGATTATTTATGCAAGGAGTCTTGCAAATGCCACATTTCGAGTAGATAATAAGGAAACATGTGACCAACGTGTGGAGGCATCTATTAATACCATAAAGTATCGAAATGGTCCACATGCTAGAAAAATAAGCCTACATATGTCCCCTTGAATTCGTTCTAAGAATGCAGGGATTTCTGCATCAATTTTAGTTGGGGATGGCCTTATAATCAGTTTTCCTTGGGCATAAGCAGGAAAATTCATTTGATGAGAGTACTTTTTGACTCTTTAATGAGTCCCCATGTGAATTTTCAATAATTCGTCTCATCATTATTGTGTCTGGAAGTCCAAGGCGATCATGCCAACGAGTAAAATTCTTTGGATCAATTATCTTCTGATTTATCATAGCATGTGATTCCACAGGATTTATATAAGTACAATATAGTCCAGAAGATAATGCTGGCAATTTTTCTAATATATGCTTTTTGCAAGATATAAGCGATGTGATATAAAGATATTCTTTATTGCCTTCTTTCATGGTTTCAATGTGATAACCATTTTCTCGTATATCTCTAAAACTGAGTAGATTCCTCTGTGGTCTACTGGAATATAAAGTATCACTTATTACCATTTTTGTTCCTCTAGGAAACATAACACAAGCTCTACTAGAGCCCTCAATTAGCTTTGTAGAACTAGCTATTGTATTGACATTTGCATCAGCTAATTTCAGTTGGGAGAAATATTCCTTATTCTTGAGAATAGTATGTGTTGTAGCACTATCAGCCAAACATATTTCTCCATCATTGATATGATGCAAATCCATAGTTCTTCACAATAGTAATAAAGAAAATACACAAATATTATCAAAGATGCGACATTCATTTAATGGAAGATAGATATTACATTCGAGCTAAAATTAAGCATTAAAGTGACAAACAGTTCGACATAATAAAAAGTTCTATTTTACAAAAAGATGAATTTATATGAATATTTTCATCACCAATCAATTGTTCAATATTTTCAGTAGCATCTTCAAAGAAGTCAAAGCAGTCAAGGTGTGTGTAATTCATTTGAGTATTTTGTTCAACGAGATTTGTCTTCACACATTTTCCTTTTTCTTTCAACGAAGCTTGATAAAGATCTACGAGATGTTTAACAGTACTACATGTTTGATACCAATGCCCCTTCATGCCACATCTCCAGCAAGTACTTTCAGTACGTTGGAAATATTTATTTCGTGGATAATTTCCTTTGTCGTGATTTTCTTATCTTTTGAAATTTGGTCTATTTGACTTATGAAAATTATAACTATTGTCATGTCTATAACCACGGCCACGGCCACGACCACGACCACGACCACAACCATATCCATGACCGTAATTATTTGATGATGTAGCATTCACCTCAAGAGATACAATTTCACTCATTTTAAGAAATGGTTCTGAGCCAGTTGGTCGTGTTTGATGGTTTTTCATCAAGAGCTCATTATTTTGCTTAGCAACAAGAAGACATAAGATTAACTCAAAATATTTTTTGAAACCACGCTCTCTATATTGTTGTTTTAAGAGCGTATTAGATGCGTGAAAAGTAGAGAATGTCTTCTCTAACATGTCTTCATCAATGATCTTTTCTCCACATAATTTCAATTGTAAATTAATTCTAAATACAATGGAGTTATACTCGCTTACGGTTTTAAAATCCTGCAATTGCAGGTGAATCCACTCATAGCGAGCTTTAGGAAGGATCACTGTTTTATGATGATCAAATCTTTTCTTCAAAATTTGCCAAAGTACTTGTGGATCCTTTACTGTAAGGTATTCAGTTTTAAGCCCTTCATGGAGATGATGACGAAAGAATATTAATGCTTTAGCGCGATCTTATAAGGATGCGTTATTTCCTTCATTAATTGTTTCTCCAAGGTCCTTGGTATTGAGATGTAATTCAGCATCAATGATCCGTGATAAATAGTTGTTGCCAGAAATATCAAGGGCTACAAACTCAAGTTTCGTAAGGTTTGACATTATGAATCTAGCATATTTAGAGAAAAAAAAACAAACAAATTTGTAAGAGAAATAATAATTTATTTACCTAACTTACCTTATTGACCAGTAAATATAAGCATATAGAAAGAAATTAAAATATTATAAATATGGCATATGAGACTTATAAGCATGACATAATATAACGATGTTAATTTCAAATGTAAATAACATCTTAGTGTAATTATTATAATTAGTTATTATATAATTATATTAGTGTTTATGTCCTTAGAAGTCATCATTTTTTTTTAATTAAGTCATCATAATCACATGTCCAAAAGTTAAGGTTATCATATCCTCAAAGGTCACGGTAATTAGGTCTTCCAAAAAATTACGATATTTGTTATTATTTTATTTTATCACTATTATTTTAAGGATGAAATATTGCAATAATCTATTCTAAAAGAAATAATATAACATAAATTTTATTTTGAGAATAAATGCAATGTAAAATAAATAGGATAGTTAAAACTTTATGCTATAGATATTATGTAATGCCAAAAATAAAATAAGAATCGTTACCGAAATTTTTGTAGGATCGTGTACCTTTTAATAGTTTGCAGAATTCCTCGTCGGCAGAGACTCGTGTTGATAACGTGTTGTAAAATAACTATAAAGGAAAAATATGTAGAGATAGAAAATTGAATTCTATTGAATTCTCTTTGAATCACTTTTACTACTTCTATCTAAAAGCTTTCTCCACTCTTTTTCACTCCAAAATTTTCTACCATTCCTGATCCTTTTATAGCCAAATGTGAGGAGACAAAACATTAAATGAGGAGATTTGGGTGGCTAATTGTTGTATTTTTCTTCGTATGCTTCTGACAATTCTTACAGTAAAATCATATACTTTTCAACTGTGGCATGCAAGTTCAAATATCTATGAACTTTTGGTGTCATCAATTATTGACTTTTGAGTAAGAACATTTGCCACTTGAATCCAATTCACAACGATAAGTATATTGTGAGGCATCA
This sequence comes from Cordia subcordata, assembly GCA_028554755.1. Classification (NCBI taxonomy): domain Eukaryota; kingdom Viridiplantae; phylum Streptophyta; class Magnoliopsida; order Boraginales; family Cordiaceae; genus Cordia; species Cordia subcordata. The sequence continues at coordinate 11,637,534 of JAPTOF010000006.1, read as the reverse complement.
CACTATTATTCAGGGTTCAAGGGTTTTGGGTTTTACTACAAATCAATGACCTCTCACTCTCGAAAGACACTTCACATACCAAAGCTAATGTTGCCAACTCCAAAGAAATTGAAACAAAGAAAGCACAAGCTCACCCCAAAAAGAGCCAACCCTTTTTCATCTCTTCTTCTTCACATTGCTACACAGGCACTCCCTTTCACACAAACACACGCACACTTTCACACACATACTCCTAAAACGGGGTGTACGCCAATTTTACATAATTGAAACAAAACTATGAAAAGGTCTTTTTTTAGCAAAACTGTGAAAAGGTCTCTTTTTTTTTTGTATTCTGAAAAATGGAAAAATTGCTAAAGTGTTTTCTATGGGTTTTTTGGGTTCTAAATTTCGATTTTTGAGATGCGCTGGGATATATAGGGCATGTTTGGATTGGCTTTTTTTTTTAAGTAAAAAACATTTTTTTTCCAAAAAAGTTATATTATTTTTACAAAAAATACTTAATTAATTTTTCAAAAAAGCTGAAACTCTGAAAAAAATTCAAATATAGCTTTTTTAAGAAATCAAAATTTTTAACTTTTAAGAAAAAAAAACTATTTTTCAAAATTGTTTTTAAAAAAAATTTTTAAAAGTCAATCCAAACGAGCCCATAGCCGATCAAGGATTGAGACGGGGAGGAAGACCCAAAAAAAAAATTTTAAAATTAAAAGACAATTTTACCCTTTATCCTAACTTTGTCTATCTCCACTAATATATATAGAAAGACTTCTTCAAGTGTCCCTGTTCATGGCCTGGTCATGAGGCTAATATAGCCATTTGCATTGTTTGTCTTTTTCTTGCTTTCTTTCTTTTTCTTTTTTCATGGGTGTAAATTTGTTTTTCATGCGATTCTTCCACAATGTCATAATTTAACGTTTATGACAGTAAAAACATAATTTTATACTTATTTTTTTCTTTCCTAACAAAATGATTTGCTGTCACTATCTGTATTTCTCTAATAATAAAATCTTTTAACTTTTATTTAGGGTAGAAAATGATTCAAAATTTTAATATTCTAAGTTTTGGGAGCAAAAAAGGAAAAAAAAACTATTCAATCGGATACTAAAATTTTAAAACCAAATTGTGTTAATCAATTTGATTTTTCAGGTTCAAATTTTTAAATTTTTAGAACTAAGAAAACTTTAAATTTTTAGAACCAAAAAACTATTCAATCACATAATTTTACATCTATTTAAAATTTTTTTTCTGATTCTCCTTTGCAATCAAAATGATGTGCTTTCTCTTTTTTTCACTTCTCTACTAACCACGCTTTTTCGCTTTTGGACTTCTAAATTTTTGCATTTCGGTTGAAAAAAACTAATTCATCTAAATTTTGAGCTCATATTTTTGAACTTCTAGAGCTAAAAGACTATTAAATTGAATATTTAAAATCATTAAACATTATTGCTTCTCGATATTTGGGTTTTGGGTCTTCTTTCAAGTTTTTTTTATTTATTTGTTAAATGTATTTTGTTAATTTAAACTAAGTTAAAAAAAAGATAAATTTATTAAATTATTTTTTGTTAATTTAGACTAAATTTGAAATAGATATAAAAATTTGAACAAAAATAAATATAAAAAGTTTAAATTCACCTAAATTACAATTATTTAAAGTCAATAATTATTAGATCATCCAAATTACATAAAAAAAAACCATATTCACCCTGCTTCTCTCATTCCAAAAATTCTTTTTCACTCTCTAATTAATCGCATCCCAAATTTGTCAAAATAGGAAAGAGAAAAATTAACAACTTTAGATTTCAATTTTTTGACCCAAAAAAAAATTTTCTTTGACTCCTTACAAAATTATTAAATTTTTCAATAAATAGTTGTTATATATTATAAAAGTTTTATTGCAATAAATTGGGCATTATGGTCTTGCCTTGCATGAATAACGATGTTTGTAAGAAACAGATTTCCTGTAGTTGGATGATTCAAAGCTTTCCATATCTTAGAAATAATCAATGTTGAAGCAAAAGGAGTTTAACATCAAAACAAGAACGTTAAGAAGATTGCTGCAAGAATCATAGGTCATACCCCAAAAGCCCTAGAGGGTGTTTGGCTTTGCTTATTTGGTATTTATAAGCACTTAAATAGTAAAAAACATGTGAGATGGTATTTTTTTAAAGTGCTTATAACCACCTAAAATAAGCAAAGCCAAACACCCTCCTAGCCGCATACATCTGGTTTTCCATGACTGTGAGACATTATTCTCATTCACAAAAGAGATACTGCCACCCTTCTGCCTTTCTATTTTCTTTTTGGCATCTGATGAACAATTCCAGAAAGAGATTGAAGGGGAATAAAGAAAAATTAAGTAACAATACTTAGAATGCAAAAGTTTGCAAGCAAACACACTATGGACAATAAACAAGATTTACTTTCAATTTTTTCAGTAGCGAGAAAAATTCTTCCGGGTCTTGCAACTTATCAATGTTCGAACTAGGCTCTGGACTCTCGAAAGGCTCACTGCAAGAAAGGCACATCGCATCATTTCATTTCTACAAGTAACTTCACCAGCTAAGGTAAATAATTAGGCAACTATACTCTGCAGAAACAATATAATTTGTTCACAACTTTGAAAACTAAATCCCTCTTAACATGTGCACTTAGCTTTTGAGATAAGAGCGGTACGTGTACAACAAAAAGTTTAGAAAACACAACCATTTTACGTGATATTGGAACCATATTGACAAAAAAGAAAACAAAGTCTCTGCTTTTATTTACTTGTCATGCTGAATAATAGAAATTAATCGTTACACGAAGTTCTCAAACCAAGTAAAACGAAAACTATGGATTATTTCACTTCAATTTTAGTATGATACGAAAGACAAACATACACACACACACATACGTAAACAACACACATTTGATTTTCAAAGAAAAAAATACATGGAACCAAAATTAGTAAAAACTAGCATGGTACTCGCGATTTTGATATTTGTTAGATATTATCAAAATTTATAATTAATAACGTTATAAATTACATACCATTAATTAAAAGTAATAAAATAAATATTTTCTTTATCCGTCCCATGCATAGAATTATATATTGATATTATCTTCTCAATTCAAATATATGAATATAAAATTGAATTTTGAAAGCTCTATTATGTATATAAATTTAATTTTCTTTATATAATATTAAAAAAGGTAAATACAAAGTTGAATAAAAAATTATGTAAAAAATAAATAAAACCTTCTTAATGAACATAATGAAAAAAAATTATTTATTTATTTTCTTACCTTAATTACATAGTTGTGATCTAATATATCCACTCTAGTTTTAAATAAAATTAAAAAAGATAAATATAAATAATGTGAAATAAAAATTATGTAGAAAAAACATTCTTAGTGAACATTTTGAAAAAACAAAATACTAAAAGATAAAGATAAAGATTAATTAGCCAAACAATTTAACAAAAAAAGTATAAAAATTTATGTTAATAAATTAATATTAATATATTAATTATATATGCTTAAAATTTTCTTCTAATGACACATGTCCCTCCAAGGATTCTCTTTTAGTAATAGTAAATTTTTTCTTAATGACACATGTCCCTTCAGGGGTTCTCTTTTAGTAATATTAATGATGATGATATATATATTATATAGCAAGAAAGATGAGGTGGAAAAATCCACCACATATTTTATTAAATGCTGAGTGGAATCAAGGTCTCTAGGGGAGGAAGACATGGCAGCATCGTTTGAGTCTGACTTGCTCGAGGGAATTGAGAGGGCGCACTAGGCCCGCTCAGTAGGCTGTCGGGCCCAGAATCAGTGGCCTGCTTATCATTTTCTTTCAATCTCCAGTTCGATTTTGAAGCCTGAAAGGGGGGGGGGGGGTGGGAAGAAAAGAAAAGGTGTATTTAGTGTGTGTAGTAAGAAGAGTCGTGTGTGCAATGTGTGAGTTTCGGAGAAAGAAATAAGAGAGATTGTGTCAGCCAGGGGGTGAAATGTTTGTTTTACTGATATGCCCCTTGTGGATCAAAGTGACATTGTCGCGAGGTGCAAACTAGCCTCCACCTAAGGCTTCGTTTATTTGCATGAAAGACATTTTTCCCTAAAAAATATTTTTTTTGATTTTTCTGTGTTTAATAACAAAATAAAATTCAGTTAATGAAAAATTTTAGTTATAAATGAAAGAACATATTTTTCTATAGTTAAGAAGAAAACGTTTTTTGACATTATATCTCTGTTTTTCTCTTGCACCCAGTCCGACTCTCATCTTTACCGCACTCTACCCTTTTGGGAAAAAAAAACAAATAAAATAATTTTTTTTCAAAAATAAAAAGCTAGAAAGTTTAAACTTAAAAAACTGTTATAAAATAACTATGAAAGAAAGAAGTATGTAAAGAGAAAGAATAGGGAGAAAGTGAATTCTTGAATTCTCTTAAAAATTACATACACCAAATGCTTAGGATAGTCCCTTATTTATAGAATTTCATAAGCTCCTGGTTGCGCAAGTGATGACACATGTATTCTCGTATTACGACTCCACATCTTTTCATATTACGACTTGACTTTCACCTTTGTTCACACTTAACATTCACACTTATTCACATTGATCTTTTCACACTGATTTACATGGTAATTTCACGCTTAGTGAATATCCACTAGATAATATTTTCATAACATTCCCCCTTGAATATTCACTACAAGAATTTGCCTCACTAAAACCTCGTAAGAAAAAACCAATGGGATAAAATCTTGACTAAGGAAAAAGAATATATTATTCTTGACAATATTCTTGTATTTGGACTGACTCGTTAAAACCTTACTAAGTGGGAGAAAAACCTTGGTAAAAGAAAAAGAGTACGACACACACATATTTTCTCCCCATCAATGTGACACAAGTTATGGTGACAGATCTTTCAAGCAACGCATGCCACATTTATGAATATGTAACTTGAAGGTTATTGTTGGTAAAGCTTTAGTGAACAAATCTACTAGATTTTCACTGGAGCGAATTTATTGAATATTGATCGCAACATTCTTTTTTGAGCTCATGTGCATAGAAGAATTTTGGTAAAAAATACTTGGTCCTGTCACCTTTAATATATCCACCTTTGATTTGTGTGTTCGGTGCTGCATTATTTTCATATAACATAGCTGGATTGTCTTTACTGGAAGGTAATCCACATGATTTATGGATATGTTAGATGAAATATCTTAACCACGTATATTCTCAACTAGCTTCATGAATGGCCAGAATTTCAACGTGATTTAAAGACGTAGCAGTCATGGTTTTTTTCATGGATCACCATGATATAGCTATGCCACCATAAGTAAATAAATAACTTATCTGTGATCTTACTTTATGGTGGTTAGATAGATATCCAGCATCTGCATAGCCAACTAATGACTCTAGCGATTTTCTTGAATAAAATAAGCCCATGTCTGATGTGTCACATAAATAGTGTAATATGTTTCTGATTCCATTCCAATGCTTTTGAGTAGGAGTTGTAATCTGGCAAGCAAATTGACAGAAAAAGCAATATCTAGTCTTGTATTATTGGCAAGATACATTAGTGCACCAATTACACTGAGATATGGTATTTCAGGACCAAGTAATGTCTCACCATCTTCTGGAGGGTGAAAAGGATCTTTTGTCACATCCAGTGACCTAACAATCATCAGGGTTGCTAAAGGATGAGCTTTATCCATATAGAAACACTTTGGGATTTTCTCCGTATAAGTTGATTGATGGAGAAAAATCCCTTCAACGAGATGCTTAACTTGAAGTCCAAGACAGAACTTTGTTTGTTCCAAATCCTTCATTTTAAATTCCTTTTTCAAGTATGTTGCAGTATTAATAAGCTATTCTGGAGTCCCCACACGATTTAAATCATCAACATATACTACAATAATTGTAAATCCCTTGTTCGATGAAAATACAAGGACAAATAGAATAATTGATACACCCCTCTTTCATCAAGTATTCACTTAGACGATTATACCATATTCATCCAGACTGTTTCAATCCATATAAGGATCGTTGCAATTTAATTGAAACCAAGTGACAAGGGTTTTGTTTTATTTGCTTCAGGTAAATAATATCATTCAATGATTTTCATATATATATTTTCATTATCAAGTGATCTATACAAATATGATGCAACAACATCCATTAAACGTATTTCTGGACTTTCTAATGCTGCTAAACCAATAAGAAAATGAAATGTAATGGCATCCATCACTGGGGAATATGTTTCCTCATAATCAATACTAGGTCTCTGTAAGAAGTCTTAGGCTACTTACCATGCTTTATATCTCATATTTTCATTTGCAGCATTTTGCTTGCACACAAACACCCATTTATATTCAATAAGCTTTATATCTGTAGGTGTTTGGACTACAGGTCCAAATACCTTGCATTTTTTTGATGAGCTCAACTTAGCTCGTATAACATCTTCCTATTTTGGCCAATCATTTTTTTGTCGACATTTTTCTACACTTTGTGGTTCAGGGTCCACATCATTTATTTCAAGTGCTACCGTGAAAGTAAATATATCATTCATAATAATTTCATCTGGAATCAATATCTTTCTAGTAGACACATAATTCATTGAAATTTATTCATTCTAGGTACCTCAATCTCTCCAGGGACCATGCAGTCACCAGCATCTATTGGTTTTACTATATCTATCATGCTTTTTAATACCCTAGAATCTTCAAGCTTTATACTTCTAGTAATTTTTCCTTGGGTTTTCCTCTTTCAAGGTACAGTGTCTTTAGCTCCAACAAGTTTACCACGCTTCTCACATGATTTAGATGCATTTGCTGTTGTATGTATTATTTGTCCTATTGAGACATCAATTCGTGTTGGCACATTTACAATAAGTATGTGTGATTTCACAATATTCTTTGTGTTAGTAAATGTATCTGGTAAATTATTTGTAATGCTTTATAAATAACTGATCCTTTGAACTTCAAGTTCACATTGTTTGGTTCTTGGAACTAAGTGGGACAGTGATCTTGTATTCTGTACTCTGATTACAGTTTGTCTCCCCCTAATGACGGGAACACAATCTCATCAAAGTAACAATTTGCAAAGCGTACTCTAAAAAGTTCACCTGTCAAAGGTTCTAACTATCAAATAATAGAAGGGGAATCAAATCCAACATAAATCCTTAGTCACCTTTGTGGACCCATTTTACTACGATGTGTAGGCACTATATGAACTTATACAACACAACCAAAAGTACACAAATGAGAAATATTTGGTGAATGACCATCCACAAGCTGTAATGGGGAATATTTATGATAAGCCGTGTGCCTAATACAAATTAATGCACCAGCATGTAAAACTGCATGTCCCCAAGCTGACATAGAGAGTTTTGTTCTCAAAAGAAGAGGTTTTGCAATCAACTGAAGTTGTTTGATAAAAGATTCAGCTAAACCATTTTGAGTATGTATATGGAGAACAAGATGTTCAATAGTAATTCCAATAGACATGCAGTAAGCACCGAATGTTTTGGATGAAAATTCATCGGCATTATCAAGTTAAATGGTTTTGATAGGAAAATCAAGAAATTGAGGTTTTAATTGGATAATTAAAGCAAGTAATCTCGTAAATGCAAAACTTCTAGATGATAATAAACAAACATGTGACCATCTAGATGATGCATCTATTAGAACCATAAAATAATAGAATGGACCACAAGGTGGGTGAATAGGTCCATAAATATCCCCTTGAATTCTTTGTAGAAATTTTGCTAGAGTGACTTTAGTTGGAGATTGTCTCACAATCAACTTTCCTTGAGAACAAGCAATACACGAGTAAACACTTGGCAATAGAATCTTCTGGTTCTTTGAGGAATGACCATGTGTGTTTTCAATTACTCAATGAATCATCGTTGTCCCTGGATGGCCAAGTCTATCATGCCAAAGCATGAATATTTTAGGATTATTATCCCTTTGCTTTTGCACAATGTGTGACTCAACTGCTTGTATAATTTTCTGATATAATCCAGATGATAGAGTAAGAAGTTTTTCTAATACATGCTTCGGCATGATTTGAAAGAAATAATGTGGAGATATTCTTTACCATTTTCACTTGTAGTCATAATATGATATCTTTTTTCGGCGAATATCTTTAGAAGTTAGTAAATTTTTTTGGATTTGCTAGAATATAGTGCATCAGAAATATCCTTAAAACTTAGTAAATTTCTTTTGGACTTGCTAAAATATAGTGCTCAGAAATATCTAATTTTGTACCGCAAGGTAATAGAATATTAAATCTTCTGGAGCCTTCAATAAGATTGTTTGAACCAGAAATAGTGAGTACATTAGCTCGAACAAGTGACAGACTAACAAAATAGATTTTATCATGTAATATAGTGTGTGTGGTTGCACTATCAGCCAAACATATATCATCTCCATTCATCATGATATCTAAACATGAGATAACAAGATTTATGTATGCTGATAAATATAACACATAAGATAATTTCATATGAAAGGAACAAAATTTTCAAATAAAGTAATATGCATAAAGGAAACATACTTTATCATGCAAAGAAGATAAAATTAAACATAAATTCATTAATATAGATTTTCTCAAACTTTTCATTATCCCACTGTTGGTGGTAAGGTCCATCTTTTTTTATATTATTTGGACCATTGTAGAATCATTGGTTATGTTCACGACTCCAATGTTATGTATGACGAAAACTTTAATTGTTATAGACATGTGTTATATTTGCTTTAGGGAATACAATATCATTTACTTTTGAAGAGAACATTACTTTAATTTGCTTTAGGTAATACAACTATTTCACTTCATGGAGCATAGTTTCATTCACTTCTAGGAATGAAAGTTTATCACTTTGGAGAACATAATTTCAGTCACTTTCGGTATTGTAATTCTATTCACTTCAAAGAAAATGGTGCCCAGTATTTCACTTTGAATAGAAATGTACACATACTTGTGAATGGTGTCGTATAATACCTCAATCCCATGGGTTTATAATATCATTTACTTTTGGAAATTTAATTTCATTCATTTTAAGAAATGTGTTAAGCCAATGAGGCATAAACGGTGACTCTTCGCCAAAAATGTATCGGAGAATTTCAATTCAAACTTGATGTTTAATCCTTCATAGACTTAATTTTCAATCTTTTAGGGACTTGATTTTCAATCCTTTAGGGATGCGATATTGAAGGAAAATCAATAATCTTGCACGATTCTATTGGGATGCATTATTTCCTTTTTTAATGGTTTCTTCAAGATTATCAATATCAAGATGGATTTCACCATCAAGAACCCAAGATGAATAATTATTTCACAATATATGAATAGCAAAATCATGTTTGGCAATATGTTCCATATCTATATGTAACATACAAACAAAATACAATTAAAAATAAAGGATTAGTAATACATAATATTTTTGATAAACCAACGCAAGGTGTTCTAGCTACTTTGTTGCTACTTGGCAAATACTCGTGCTAATAACGTGTTATAAATAACTATGAAAGAAAGAAGTATGTAGAGAAAAAGTATAGAGAGAAAGTGAACTGTATTGAATTCTTTGAGAGATTACATATGCCGAATGCTTAGGATAGTCCCCTATTTATAGAATTTCATAAGCCCTTGGCTACGCAAGAGATGACATCATCAGAAAGATAAGATTATCTTCATGTATTCTCATATTACAATTCCACATCTTTTCGTATTACAGCTTCATACTTTTTTGTACTGCGACTTCACGCCTTTTCGTATTGCAACTTGACTTTTCACCTTTGTTCACACTTGGTACTCACACTTGTTCACATTGCTCTTTTCACATTGATTCACACGGTAATTTCTCGCTTGGTGAATATTCATTAAATAATATTTTCATAACAAAAAACTAAAATTTAAAAATAAAAATAGAACTTAATTATTTTCAAAATAAAATTGAAAATTTAAATTTTTTTAACTTCTATTTTCTAATTTTTAATTTAAATTTTAGGTTGCCTTATCGTGGCTATTTTAAAAGTATTTTTCTATAATTTTGTAAACAAAGTGTTTTCTTGCGTAGTTAAAATTTACTAATTGTAGAAAAGTTGAATTTGAACTTTTATTGAAATCTAGCCAAATATTTATTAAAAATACCTTATTTTTAGCGATTTTGCCATCTTTTAAAAATTTTAAGGTGATAATGTGATAAGTTTTAGAAACATAGCGGGATAATTAACTAACTATAGTAGTAATTAGATAAATCACAAAGAGTAAGGTGCGAGCGTTTAAAAAGTATAAGGGATAATATGATAAATTTTAAAATACAAAGGGGCAATCAACTAATTAAACAAACTATAAACATGTAGCATGCATTTTATCTGAGAAAAAAATTAGGTAAAATACAACAAACCCTCTTATAATCTATTATAAGTGTACAAAACCCTCCTATGGTGTCAAAAGTCCCATGAGAACCTCTTATGGTGGATAAAAATGCCACACATAGCCCCTGCCGTCAAAATTAACTCTTCTTTTAACGGTAGACTAGCTCAGATTGACTTGTAAATTAGGGGGAAAAATTAAGACATTTTCACCCTTAAAACCCTATCTGATTGCAAGGACGAGGGCTTTATTTAATTAATTAATTTATTTTTTGTCGATAAAGCTTCAAAAGATTCAATTACAGCCTATGTCTTCTCTCCTAATATCAACATTACAAGGATAAAGAGATAGTCAGGAAGGCAGCAAATCCAATTTGGGGCAAAACATTATTTATACGAGTTGCTTTGGCTACAAAATCAGTGACTTTTTTTGCAATCCTCCTAATGAGATGAACATTAAAAAGTGGGTTTCAGTTTAGAATGTTGCCAGTGGCTTCTAATAAGATCGACAAGGGTATCAAAGGTTTAGGTTGGCTTGGTAGAAACTAGAACGTGTATATTCCCATATTATGCAGCTTATATCATTGATTCGTATACAATACATAATGTTGCCATGACTATAAAAGCTGTTGATTCTAGAGTAGTACCACCATTATTAAAGCTTCTCAGGGGAAAGATAATGTAGGTGGAGCAAAAGGTGGCAATAAGAGCATTAAGTTGCCTAGCAAGCTATGATGTGACATTTGAAGCTGTGCTCAATATCAAGAAGGGGTGGTCAAATTAACCTTGGTGTTGGCTTCTACATGTCTAGACTTGGTCTTCAACATGTTTGTAAGGGTGAAAGATAAAAGCGAGAGGCTAAAGTATCAACACAACTAGTTAACCAAAGGTGTTGAAGGATTGAAGATGGAGATGGAGAAATTTTCCTCTCTCCTTTTTTTTTTTTTCCTATTTGACAAAAAAAAAGGAAAAGAAAAAGCTAGGATTACTGTAAAATTATTAATGTCTTTTTGTTACAAATTTTTAACACTGTAATAAGAGTGTAGACGGTAGGGGGTCTCATGAAATTTTTAATCATCACAGGGATTATTGTGGAAGTTTTTAAGTTATAAAGGGGTTTTGTACACTTGTAGACGATAGAGGATTTGGTGCACTTTATGCAAAAAAATTTTAAGAGCTGGGGGGGGGGGCCACTTAGGAAATGAAGAAAAAGCAGGAATTTGCAGCTCATCAGACATGTGAAATGACGAAAACACCCTTATCGGAGCATTGACAACTGGTCTACCCTACTTTGCTTCTTTCTCGTCTCGTTTCTTTTACTTCTCTCTTTCTCTCTCTCTCAAAACTGAGTAGGGTTGCAGCATATAAGACGCCACCCCAATCTCTCTCTCTCTACTAATCAACTCCACCGCACCTCACCCCCCCTACCCCCACCTCCCCCAATAAGCTGCTTCTGCACTTTCCACTCTCTATTTTGCTAACTACAATGGGCGCTTCACTTCCACCTAAAGAAGCCAACCTCTTCAAGCTCATCGTCGTAAGTAGTCGCGTCGTTCACAATCTCATTTTAGTCCAACGCTGTTTAATTTTTCGTTTTTTTTTTATTTCCCTTTTTTATTCAATACCATTTTATTTTATTTTATTTTCCCTTTTTTTTACCCCTATAACCCTAGATTCTTTGGTTAATTACAAGTTCGAGTGTTGTTTTAATCGATTGCATTTGGGGTTCTGTTGGAGATTTTGATGTCATTTGATCGAAAAGTAATCAGGATTTTAGGATTAGCTGCTTATCGGTTTCATGTAAGTAATACTATGGAGTATGAATTTGGGCCCAGCGAATAATCTCTCGTACTGAATCTAAATATGGTGCTTAAAGAAGGGCGATAAAGGCGTCTTCTTTTTTAATTATTTATGACGGTTTTTTGATCATGCTGCTTTTCACAATGGTCTATGAATTCGAGATGAGTCAATAGCGTGTGTTTTGTAAACAAATATATACTTGGAGAAAAGATTGTTTTTTTTTGGCAATTGAAGTTTGACTATTTACCTCAATTTCATATACTGTCTTCTCTTGGATAAGTTGATTACGGAGTGCATTTTTAATTGTGAACTCCTTAAATAGTCTACGTTTGAGTTGTTGTGTCAAGGAAACATTAATAAGTGCAGGGTCAAAAAGCACTTATTTCAGATATTAGAAGGCTCTCAGTGATGATTATTTATCATAAAATTAATTCTTGAATGGCTGTTTGAACTAAAAGAACTTAGGGCTCATTTGGATTGGCTTTTGGCTTTTTTCAAAAGTGCTTTTTTTAACAACTTTTGAAAAAGGTCCTTTTCTCATAAGCTAAAATTATGGCTTCTAAAAAAGTTGTATTTGAGCATATTTTCAGAGTTTCAGCGTTTTTGGATGCCAAGCCAAGTAGTTATTGCAAAAAGAATCTACTTTTTTCCAGGAAACAAGTGACTAGATATCTCAATTTGATTGACTGTGTTCTTTTGGATAAGTTGATTATGGAGTGTGTTTTTCATATGAACTCCATAATTAGTCTACATTTTATGGTCAAGTTGCTCTATTGAGAGAATATTAAGTGCAGGGTGAAAAAGCCCTTATTTCAGATATTAGAAGGCTGTTAATGATGATTGGTTTCAATTGTTTATTGTAAAGTTTATTCTTGAATGGGTTTCTAAACTAAACAGTGTATGGTGTCTAAGGGGTTATTTGGAGAAAGAGACTAATTAGTGGAAAGTGGTAAAATTGACTTGAAGTGTCCTACAAGAAGCATACCTATATTTTGATTATAGCTTAAGTTTCTGGGGTTTGATTCTGGAATCTCAATGTGGGACTACTTTGGTGTATGCTTTGTGAGCTTTTGCGCTGCTGGGAAAGTGCAACACCTTTTGGTTGTTCATTGCTGATGAGTGCTGTTATCAGTTTAGCCTCATCTGTTGGTGGTTGGTCATTTTGTTTGCCCTTGGTTTTTGGTTGATGGGTGGTTTTGGTTTTGGTTTTGGGTTTTTGCTCAGTGGTATCAGCCCAAGGAACCACACTGGTGTGTGGTATCCATTTACCTGTTTGGGCTTTGGGCAGCACCCTGTATTTAGACTTGCTTTTAGTGCTCTTTCTTCTTGCATTTGCTTATGTTCCTGGGATACCAGGAGTTCTAATTATAATTTGGAATGTCTAGTTTGGCTTCCCTTATTTTCGAACTGTCATAAAAGTACAGAGACTGAAAAGCCTATGAGTTGGATGTCTCAGAATATGCAGATGAGCAGATGAATATGGTTCTGGACCTTTTGTGGTACCGTTCTGTTGTTCAAATATAATATCGTATTTCCCGACCGGAAAAAAAATGATAACATTTCTTCTGTTATGTGCTGAGCCTTTTTCTCCATAGCAAAAATGAATCTAGTTTTCTTTGATTGCTGAAGTGTTTTGATTATTCAGTTGTGGTAGAGCTTGAAGAATGAGTAGTACGTGTTCCTTGACAAAGTTTGAGATACTGAGCACTGGAATTAGTAGGATAATCAAATTTAATTTGTAAAGAGTAGTTTGGCTTTCCTTATTTTCAAACTATTATTACAAGTATACAGACTAAATAGCCTATGAATTGAATGGCTTCAGAAAATGCAGGTGAGCAAATAAACATCGTTCATGATGCTTATTCCATCTTGTGTTTGCTACCAAATCAATATTATTTCTGCTAGTTGTTTCAGTTTGTTTCTGTTGTTGATTTGTGTAAATACCATAAAGTTAGTAGTGAAATGGAGCTGTTTACATAGTCACTTTTCTTCTCCAGTTTTCAAGCGGTAATTTGTAGTTCCTCTTTTGGTACTTATCTCTAGATTTACTGAGTTGAGATGTTTACTGGGTCTTTTTACTTGTTTCTTTGCTTATGATTGAGATGAACAGAGTTTGTGTAGTGATATGTCAATCCTTAATGATTTTCTGTAGTTTTGGTTGCAGATTTCTTGTTTCGATTGTTTATGAGGCTGCAATTTCATGTTTACAAGACATCATACCTTATATTTGTTAAACAAGTTATCTTGTTACCCATCTACATGATTGGTAGGTAGTGTTGCAATCATTCAATGAACTCTTAATTGTTTGATGTATCCAGAAATCTTACGAGACAAAACAATACAAAAAGGGATTGAAAGCTGCTGATGCCATATTGAAGAAGTTTCCTGACCATGGAGGTATGAAGATCGTTCACTTATTTTCTAAAGAAAATTTTATGTTCGGAACCTTAAGCAGATGAACTGTGTTCAACCGTTTTTTTTGGTGAGAAGAATAATTGTTTTTGAATAGGTTAGAGTGTGACTGGACATTCCTCCAGCTGAATTAATGATGTATGTGCTTCCTGTTAATAAGATGGGCAGTGATAATCATTATTTTGGTGATTCTTGTTGTTGGTACAATGTTGATCTTCATCAGTACTGGAATGACTAGCTGAGCATTTCGTTTACGAGGTGATGAAGTGGCGGATTGTTTTCAGCCCACCTTCCTGTGCTAATCAAAAAAGCTGGGTGCTATTTCATGCATGGAAACATGTGATTCAGACAGTGTCTGCTCATGCATAGTGTGTATTTTAAGTGAAGAGTTAGTTTTTTTTTTAAATAATAAATTTATATTGTTATAATGTTTAACTTAAAAAGGATGACCTAATAATTGAATACTTTCTGGTCTATGTAGTATAAATTGTTTTGAGAAACATCCATAAGAGCTTGATAGACGAGTAGTATCTATCCCTTGAAGAATGAGAAAAGACGACTAGGCTTTTATTCTTTTAGAACAGTACTCTGATCTTCAGGCACACAACGTATTCTTTGCTCTGTATATTCACACATAAAAATTATCCTACTATGCAAAAATTTAATCTATCTTCTTGCAATTATCGTACCTGCAAAAATAACTATGCATGTAAAATCTTTCCTGAGAGAAGTGGTTGAATAGGTCCTATCCAGCGTAACCTATTTACTACCGCTTCATGTCAACTTGTTAAATGGAAGTTTGTTAATATATAGAAATAACTAAAGTAACTTTTCCTCTCTATTGAAATAACCATATGTGATCTTCTGTCTGCTCTCCTGGTTACAGAAACACTTTCTATGAAAGGATTGACATTAAACTGCATGGACCGCAAGGCGGAAGCTTATGAACTTGTCCGCCTAGGGTTGAAGGTTGATATTCTGAATCCTTTTAAACATTGTATTTATCTTGGGCGCTCTTCTGTAAATTTCTTTTAAAGTGACATTGTGCATAATCTCAATTTTATGCAGAATGACCTGAAGAGTCATGTCTGCTGGCATGTTTATGGTCTTCTGTATCGTTCTGACAGAGAATACAGGGAAGCAATTAAATGTTACAGAAATGCGCTCAGAATTGATCCTGACAATATAGAAATATTAAGAGATTTGTCTCTATTACAGGTAAAAGTGACTTACTAATGTTGCTTTTTGCTTGTTAGCATTGTCTAGTCAATTCCTTTTCTTTTCTTTTCTTTTATTTTTGGGGTAAGGTTGAAATTGTGGCATCTTCTTCAAGGATGTAAAAGATTGCTATGAGGATTTCTATTACAAAGTCCAAAAATGTTAACAATGTGTTATAAAACGACAAAAGAATGTGGAATTTGAAAGAAAGATGGAGATTCAGGGTAACAGAAACTAAGACTTGTAAGAGCTCTACTTTTTCAAATGCTCTAAGGACATGAATGGAGCAATTGGGTGACGAAGAAAATTGATTAAAGACTCGGTTTTAGTCAGTTTCCAATGATCTGTGGATGAATTTTACTATTATAAAAATTAGATGAATGGCTTTGTTTGTGAGGGCAAGGGGGATCTTGTTATTCACCTAGGAAGTTTGATTTTGTGCTTATTATCATGTTCTTTCTATTCACCTTTGATGGGATAATGTACAAAACAGCTGAAAAATCTTGAGATTCATGCTAATGGTTGTGAACTTTCTCTTTCCTCAGGCACAAATGCGTGATTTGGCAGGTTTTGTTGAAACAAGACAACAATTACTCACTTTGAAACCGAATCATCGCATGAACTGGATTGGGTTTGCTGTTTCTCATCATCTGAATTCAAAGTATGGTTTCATTCTGGATAAGTACAATTAAGAAATATCTTGATTTTGTTTCTTGTGTTAACGAGTCTTGTGAATTGATGCATTGTCTGGTTTGATTGTGTAATTTGATCTGCATTGCCTTTATGGCAGATAGTTCTAATTATCATTAAATGCAAAGGGAGCTCTGTGCCGTGGGGCAAAGTTTCTCTGTTTAGAACGTCAAATGCATGTATAGTTTTGTCTTCCTTCTATTGTTTTCAAGCCTAGAGTTCTCAAATTCAGTTCTTTGCTTTTGATGCCAGTGTCTGGTTGCTGGTCTTTGAATTATTTCATTGACTTTAAACAATTGTACTGTTTGTTACTCTTATCAAACACATAATTGTTGTATTAGAAGGAATGGTTTCACTTTATGTCAAGAGTGTTAGTTGATGAAGGTGCTCATAGATTGTTTACTCTTTGAAAGAGCTCACGGGCTTTCTGATGTAACTTCATATCTGCTCTTAAAAATTCAAGATTTGGCTCTCTCGCAAATATCATGATTACTGCTTAGTGGTCTTGCTACATTTGAGATATGTTGACTGTATGGAAGATATTGGTTCAGGGATAATTCCACTTTACAGCTGCAACCATAGCTTGAGGAATATGAACAAAGGCATAACAATTTTAGTTCAGTGGAGTAAACAAAAAAGTAACATGGAAAAGAAGTTTTTGACAAAGTGAAGAAGGGAATTTAAATGAGAAGTGAATAAATTAAGAAAATTGAAAATAAAGACCTGCAAATTAAGGACTGGCTTAAAAATTCAAAAGTAAACAGTTGTCAAGTAAAATACAGCCATATTAAGGGAGTCAAAGAAATGGATGATATTAAGGGAGTCAAAGAAATGGATGAAGGGGGACTTTATTTTTATTTTTATTTTTATTTTTAAGAAAAAGGAACAGCAGGTAAAAAGAAATGTGCACATTGAATTGGGAAACACATCTTACTCAATAAACTACGTTGACTGAAAAAGGTATTAATCATAGCAAAGGAAGTCACAGGTTGTTCTTATACTCTAAAAAGGAAAGTCAAGCATAACAATCCTTTTGGTCTGCATTTTAAGGTGACATTGGATTTATACGTTTTTTCTTGGTAGCTTTATGGAGTTTGGATTTGCAAAACTTTCGTTGGAATGTTGATCATCTTGAGAAGTTTCTCTTTGTAATTTGATATGAATTCCCTCTTCATCTTGCTCCTTGATGTAGTTTACTTTTGATTTATTGTTCACTAGTGGATCAAAAGCAATTGATATCCTTGAAGCATATGAAGGGACACTTGAGGATGATTATCCACCAGATAATGAACAATGTGAGCATGGGGAAATGCTCTTATACAAGGTAATATGCATAATCTCTGTTATCTTCCTCTTAGGCCTGGATTAAGAATGGGGCTGAGCTTGTTTGTTGTCCTAACAGATCTCTTTGATGGAGGAATGTGGTTTTCTTGAGAGAGCTTTAGAGGAGTTGCACAAAAAGGAGTCCAAAATTGTAAGCTAATTTTGGAGCACGATGGTGCGTTAAAATTTAAATTCAAAGCAAATCTAGATGTAATATCCTGGTAATTGCTATCATAGGTTGACAAATTATCATACAAGGAACAAGAGCTTTCTCTTCTTGTGAAGCTTGGTCAATTTGAGGAGGGTGAAAAATTGTACAAGATACTCCTCTCAATGAATCCAGATAATTACAGGTATGCAAGAGCTTTACCTATATTTTCATATGGTTACTTATTTATTGCATACTAAGTTTTGTTGGAACGTTAATGAAGTGAGAATTTTGTGGAAAAGAGGGAGTTGGGGGGAGGGGATGGCCAATTTACTTCTAAGATGGGGCAGCAGTGTAGAAAACTAGAAATTATCCATATATGTGGTCCTTTTGAGGACACCTTGTCTACCTTCCTGTTTTCTCTGTTGCATATTCTCGTACATTTAGGGAAATGTGAAAGTAGCTGCCAGAAACGGAGAGACATTTATAGACGTTTTCTTTTTGAATTCTGAAAGTGGGAATAAGTGTTAGTTATAACTGTGCAAGAAACACTAACTCATCATCTCTAAAAAAGGATGATCTGGAGTGGAAAAGTTAAAATATTTTATTTTCTTTTGTAGCAGTATATTCATCTGATTATTTGGTTGAAAGGCAGTGCAATATGAGCTTGACATGTGTATATCATGGTTATTAGTGTTACTGTTTGATTTAGAGCTTGATGATTAGGGTCGTGCAAACTGGCTTTATCTGATTCTCTTATTCCCATTATTTTGGGATAAGTATCTGATAGACCATCTTTTTTGAAAAGTAAAGTATGTGATTTACCATGTGGCATAAAATAATTGATATCATGCTTTTACTCTGTTTGGTGGTTTAGATATTGATTTTCAGTTTATATCACTTACATTGAGGCATAAGTTCTCGTAACTTCTTTTAGCTCCTGTTCTTTAGATATTACGAAGGGCTACAGAGATGTTTAGGACTTTACTCAGAGGATGGACCATATTCTCCTGATGAAATTGATCGCTTAGAGGTGGTGTACAAATCCCTTGGAGGGCAATACAACAGGTCATCTGCCGTTAAAGTAATGCTTTGCCTTTCCCCACCTGCTCAGCTTTTCCCTTTATGAATTGTTTGACACCGTACCTGGCTTCATTTTCCTCGTCTGATATTGTATAATCATGAAATAGAAAGTACCTTCTGTTCTGTCGCGGAACCATTGCACATTTACTGTAAGTGCTATAGCTATCTCTCAAAATGGGTGGTCTTTTTTTCCTTCTTGTGCTGATGATGCAGTGGAGTAACTTGTTTTGCATTAGGCATTAGATCTTCCCGTGGATTAAATATAATCATCTATGACAATGAAAGCTTGGGCTTACTTCTACTGATTGTTGGGCTTGTTAGATTCTCCTTAAGTGCTCTTCTTATTAATCAAGCTTCCTTATCTTTCTTGATAGGCATTTTGGTGCACTTCTGCTGTCATACTCTTGATGTTAAGAATCTAATTTCCATTATTACTATTTCCTAATGAAACTGCCTTCATGGTTGGACCAGTTATAAGGTTATATCTTCTCAAACTGGAATTTTCTTTTCATTCTTTTTTCCTTTTTCAATAATTTCTTGTTGCATTCTTATACCTTGTGCTGGAAAGATAATGCATTCAAATTGTGGTTTGTATTCTGTTCTGCACTTTTGTTTACTTTATGCAATAAAAGTCCAGTCTTCCATAACATGCTTTGAAATTTTACCTTTAATTTTTTCAGAGAATTCCTCTTGATTTTTTGAATGGTGATAAGTTTTGGGGAGCTGCAGATAACTATATTCGCCCTCTCTTGACAAAGGTATTCAAACTCACTTGTAGTTTCTATTTCTTGACTAGCTAATCTCATTCACAAAGCAAAAGTTACATTTCTGCTCTGATGAATATCTAGGGTGTACCTTCACTATTTTCTGATCTTTCTCCTCTCTATGATCACCCTGGCAAGGTCAGTATGACTAATCTGATTGAATTATGAAGAGCAAAAGTTATGTTGTTGTATAAAATGGTTGGTGTTTCCTACCACTAATTTGATTATGTTTGCTGATACTTGTATAGGCGGACATTTTGGAGCAACTGATTCTTGAGTTAGAGCAGTCAATCAAGTCAAGTGGTAGATTTCCTGGGAGGTAAGATATTTAATCCTTCCACTGGCAGTTCATTGTTGTTGAAGGTGTGATGGTGCTCAGATCTTAATGTCGAAAACAATGTTCTCCCCAACCCCAACCCAACCACCGTCCGCAATTCGATTCAGACCCAGGTCATTGCTTCTAGGTTATTGAAGCTTACTTCTAGGTTATTGAAGCTTATTTAGCTTTTATAAGAAGCTTGACCATGTTACTTGCACTTGCTTGCCTTCCCTCCTCTGGTCTATTCCTCAAGAGCCACATAAATTATTATTCTGTTGGTCGCTGAAGAGACAAATGGTGAAAGTTTCATGCACACAACGCATTTAATGGGTTTCTTCATCGCTACAATATTTGACCATAACAAAGTTCGCACACCTGCTATCTTCTTTTTCGGTTTTCAAGGGATCTTTGTGCTTGCTTGCTGATACTCTTTCTTTGCTAGCATATAGATCAAATAAGAAACGAAATCTCAAAATTGCATGTTCTAGTTTTTGCTTGGAATAGTATTTGACCTTAATCCAGATCAGACATTTTCCCCCCAACAAACTCCTTGGTGCTTTTACACGTAAGCTCAGTGGTTGGTTGATTTTCTTTAGGATGCAACCCCTCAGTGACATGTTGACCAAAAAAAAAAAAAAAAAAAGGAAACCCCTCAGTGACATTAATAAAATTTCTTTAACCTTCCAAAAGAATAAGAGAATGTCCTGGGGAAGAAACAATTGAGTTACTACTTCTTACTCCTTGTCGTGCAACTTTGTATAGACTAAATGTTACTGCTGTATATTATACAAGGTTTGGTCGAAAATTTGCTTAAGTGCCTACCTTTGACTAAGTTAGACATGAATAAAATTCACTATTGACATAGTCATTCTGTTTACCACAATATGTTGCATTTGACTTTCACAGCTTGGAGAAGGAACCCCCTTCAACACTCATGTGGACTTTATTTTATTTGGCCCAGGTTTCCTACCATCACTCTCATCATGCTCTTAACTCTTTCCTGTTCATCAAATTTACTTTTATCTTTCCCAAAATTACTGAGAATCTTCATTGATACAGCATTATGACAGACGTGGCCAGTATGACATTGCACTAAGAAAAATAGATGAAGCTATTGAGCATACCCCAACTGTAATCGATTTATACTCAGTCAAGGTATTCTTTGTTATTTGTATACTTACCAGGATGGACTTTTTTTCTCTTTATTCATGAGTGATGTGCTTAAAGATTTGTTAAGAGTATTTCCTCCCACATGGGAAAATCACAAAATCTAAGATCATTGAATAAGGTCCTGGGCTACTTCTCCTATTGACCAATTGGTATTTAGGATGGAATCCTAGGATTCTTCACATGGTATCAGAGCCCAGGTTATGGGCCAGTTATATTTGTCCACGTGTGACCCTTCTTCATTCACATGTGATGTTCTAGTTTGTCCACATGCGATCCTTCTTCAATTATCAAATCAAGTCACATGTGGGGGGAGTGTTAGAATATTTCTTCCCACTTGGAAAAATAACAAAGTCTAAGATCACTTGATAAGATCCTGGGTTACTCCTTAGGATAGAACCCTAGGATTCTTCACAAGATTTATTTAGGATGTTTTAGTGTTTGCCTCTGATGCACATTTATAGTCAAAGATCAGCTTGACTTTCTGAAGATCTCCCAGGATTTCAACCAGAAATCGTATTCTGATTCTGTATTTTGTTTTTCCTTTTGAGGGGGGGAAGGGAAGCTTTGGTTTTGATGTAGTGGAGAAACATTTTCGATTTTGATTCCACGATGAAGAAGTAACAAAGACTGACTTTTGATAAAGAAATTTCCATTACATTCTTTTATGCCTCCAAGCCAGCATGAAGAGAACTGTTGTCCACTTTTTCCTTCTAATGTTACATGCCATGGCCTTCCTAATTCTTTTTCTAGTATCTAGTTCATTTGACTGGTCCTTGGCTTTTGCAATCTTATTTTTAGTGTATCATTTTTGACCTTTGATTTTTATATGTGAATGTATTATTTAAGAAGGAATTCACATAATCTTGATAGATCACAATTCCATAAAGCGGCAAAAAATTAAGAATTAATTTTTCTTCTGTCTGTATCCATATTCTGTATCTCTAGGAAATCTGTTCATATGATCTATATAGGGCATACTGGATTAAGAATCTTGTTTCTTAGGATATGTCTTTTGCTTTGACTACAGAGCCGGATATTAAAGCATGCTGGTGACTTCCCAGCTGCTGCTGCATTGGCTGATGAAGCCAGGTGCATGGATCTTGCAGATCGCTATATCAACAGTGAATGTGTTAAACGTATGCTGCAGGCTGATCAGGTTGGCATTTTGTGTTATTGATCTCAGTTATATACTGATTCTTCAAACCCCCCCTCCCCCGCTCCCCCTCCCCCCCTCCCCCCCCCCTCCTTACTCACTGTCAGTGCACATTGGAATACAAATTTCTAAATTCCCCTTGTTGATTGTGCATTCGTGTTTTATATGAAGGTTGCCATGGCAGAAAAGACGGCTGTATTGTTCACAAAAGATGGAGATCAGCACAATAACCTCTATGATATGCAGTGCATGTGGTGTGTCTCTATTTTGCACCTGATAATGACTCCCTTCTGTTTTACATATTTTTTGTTATCGATGTTTTGCTAATATCTCAGCAATCATGGGAAGGTATGAACTAGCATCTGGAGAAAGTTACTTTCGCCAGGGGGACCTTGGACGGGCTTTAAAGAAATTTTTAGCTGTGGAAAAACACTATGCCGACATCACTGAGGACCAATTTGATTTTCACTCGTATTGCTTGAGGAAAATGACGCTGAGATCGTATGTGGAAATGCTGAAATTTCAAGATAGGCTCCATTCTAATGCTTACTTCCGTAAAGCAGCTGCTGGCGCCATCCGGTAATGCTTTTAAACACATCTGTTTTACTGGATTTTATTCACTAGACAATGGAAACGAACCCCTCAATGGAAAATTGATTCGGAAGTTGTTGAAGGTGTTGTATTTACTGCTTGTTTGATTCATATGTCAGTTTTTATCATTCTGTCTTAGGCGCCGTATTTGTAACATTGCCTGGAATATCCTAAACGGGCACCGCTTGGTAACGGTGGTTCTGTTCTGTTCTGTCATATTTGTGATGATTTGAATTGGAGATGCAGATGTTACCTCAAGCTGTATGATTCCCCCCCAAAATCCGCAGCTGAAGAGGAAGATGAGATATCAAAGCTGCCGCCTTCTCAGAAAAAGAAGTTGAGGCAGAAACAGAGAAAGGCGGAAGCTCGCGCTAAGAAAGTACTGGAGTGTTTTATATCTCTCCTTTCTTCCTGATTGTCTGAGCGGTTGTTAAATGATAATGATTCTACTTTCTGTTGCACATTTGTGTAGGAGGCTGAAGTAAAGAACGAGGAATCAACTACCACCAGCGTGTCCAGATCTGGAAAGCGCCATGTTAAACCTGTAGATCCTGATCCGCATGGGGAAAAGTTATTACAGGTATCCTGCTGTATGATTGGTTTTAATTAATACATCAGGGTTTGACTTCATATTTTTTCGGCATTCAATGTCAGCCTTGATTATTTCTGGATTTTTGGATGTGTAAGATCTATAGCTGAGAAATATTGATTTGTGTAGGTCGAAGATCCTCTAGTTGAAGCTACAAAGTACTTGAAATTGCTCCAGAAGCACTCACCTGACTTTTTAGAGACACATTTGTTGTCATTTGAAGTAAATATGAGAAAGCAGAAAATCCTGCTGGCAATGCAGGTGGGTATTTAATCATCTGGTTTTCTCTGGTAGTCCAATGTGTTTATTACTCTTCCCAGTTTTACTGTGAGTAAATTTTGTGGGCTCAGTGGGATGCCTCAGTTTAAGTCTGCACTAGTTTAAATGTACAGTGCCCTAGGTGTAGAACATCTATATCGTTTTCTTAGATCTCCATTAATTTTTAATGCAAGTTCATAAATATATTATCACTTCTCTGATGTTGTGGCTTCTAGATTCTTTTGTTGTCTTATGTTAGTAAATTGAGATTCTCTTTCTTGTTCTAGGCTGTAAAGCATCTTGTGCGGTTGGATGCAGATAACCCAGACACACACCGCTGCTTGGTATGTAGCTTGAATCAGTTAAATTATACACGTTAAACCTTGATGTCTTTGACTGTATTTATCTACACATTCTTTGAATCTAATGTCTACAACTATGATATATACAAATCTGCACATGCGATCAACTTACAGGTTTATATAATAAATAGTCAATGACTGGAGCTTCTGTGTATGTTGCAGTTGCTTGGGCTTCTTTGTACATGCTGATGTAAAATTTGATTTTTTACAGATAAATTTTTTCCATAAAGTGGGATCAATGCCTGCCCCTGTAACTGACGCTGAAAAACTCATCTGGAGTGTCCTAGAAGCAGAAAGACCCACTTTCAGGTTCTCTTGCACATCTTTGATTATCTTTAAATCTTTATGCCCCTCCCATTCTCCAAGAAACCACCCTGGGTGGGCGCTTTGGTTTCCTTGTTTGTTGGGTGAAGTTGTATCCTTGCTTCTTTGGTAGTTGGTTCATCCTGCATCTTGTGTTTTGATTAACTAACAATTTTAAGGTGAATGCTGATTACTTAATGATCCATATTGATTTAGTCTTTTCTCGGCTTTTTAGTCAGCTACAGGGGAAGTCTCTTGTTGAGGCAAATACTGTTATCTTGGATAAACATAGAGGTGATGTCTAGCTTGTTTAAATTGACTTAACATCAGATGCATGTGTTAATTCATCTGTAACATAGAAATTCTAAGATATTTGCCCGGTTTCTTTCTTGCAGATTCCTTGATGCATAGAGCAGCTGTAGCGGAAATGCTATGTGTTTTGGATCCAAGCAAGAAGCCGGAGGCTATCAAATTGATAGATGATTCAGCCAAGGACTTTGTAACAATGTAAGTGTGATTGGTATGTTGAAATTATGTGCCAAGTTCTTGCTGCACCAAATATGGCGTATGCTTTTTATGCAATTATTGAAGGTTCATCTTTTCTTTATATCAGAAAACAAGCACCTGGATTATTCAGGGAATGGAAACTAAAAGACTGTATAGCAGTTCACAAACTTCTGGGAGCGGTTTTGGGTGACCATGATGCTGCATCAAGTAAGCTTCTTCTTTTCTTTCAGCTATCAACAATCGCATATTCAGATTCACTTTTCTTGTCTGAGCTGATCTTGGTGAAACTAAAGTTTGTTTGCCATGTTACTTAAAATATAAAATTCCTTCTGGTAGGATGGAAGGTGCGATGTGCCGAGTACTTCCCATACTCTACTTACTTCGAAGGCAGCCAGAGCTCTGCTGTGCGAAATTCCGCTTACCATCAGGTTAAGAAACGCCCTGAAAATGGTAGCAATGACAATTCAGGTGCTGAGCCGAATCCAGCCTCTTCTCCATCAAATGGTAATGTGAAGAAATTAGAGGCATTTAAAGATCTTGTCATCTAACTGCATATGACTAGTAGTCCAGCTTTAACTCATCTACGCGAACCTGGACCGGGTGGTACCGCTACAAAAGAATTCCTTGCAGCAAATATTCTTTGGCAATGAGAAATGACTCAGAGGTATCACAAGGATTGCAGGAGGATCTCCCTTATTGTTCCTTTAGATCATGATTTTTCCTTTTTCATGCCAGTTTCAGCTTCACCTACCGTGGGTCGTCGATTCCTAGTCCTTGGTGAATGTGTATAATTTCCCCAAATGTGTTTTGCTTAGACCCTCTATCGCTCACTTTCTGGTGAGATGCTGGACAAAGAGGTTCTCTGGGTTTGCAACGCAAAAAATTTTGGGAAAGCCTTAAACTGAAGCCAGCTCTCTGGGAGTAAACAAATTTCCGGTCTGTGACCTGGCAATGGAAGAACAACTATAGTTATTCATTTATAGAAAGAGCATGTTGTACTTCATTTGCCTCACCATTGTTCATGATGTATAAATGCTGTACTACATTGAAAAATTTTGCCTTTGTCATCGCAAATGAAAACCACTTAATATCTACCCTTACAATTTTGATAAATGAACGATCTTGGGTCTCAGTCTCTACTTTTTCTTAGATAATGTATCTGCACCCGTAATCCAGAATTTTGTTCCGTCCAAAAGAGGACTTTCAGCGCGGTCCAAGAAGCTCCTACTCAATAGCGTTTAAAGCAGCCACTACAGAGGCTTTCTGCGAAGGTCCAATGTCACTGACTCTCTTCGTTTCCCAGCTGTGTTGGATGACGGGGACAGATTTAAGATATTTTATTTTTTTTGTTGAGTGATCATGGGGACTCAAACTCGTTGAGTTGTATACTGATTTTTCAGATTTATGGGATTAAGGCAGGTCGATTTGTTCTGCAACCCTCAAAATCCCAGATTCACAACCCTCACAACCCCAGATTTGGATTCGCCTATGCAGTTAAGTCACTTGTGGCATAGTCTAAAACTTGGGAAATCATCGTACAAGAGAAGTAGCAGTATGTTAAAGTTTGGGCTTTGGTTCATTTCCTTGTGATCCCAATTGAGAAAAAAGGAGAAACAAAATAAATTTTCTTTACTACCCTGTACAGCAAAGAGGCTCTTAAGCTGAAACTTCCCCAGGCCTATACCTTAAGGTGATGATAGTAACGTGAATGTTGCCCAGAAGACAACATTTAACAAGCCATCTCCAGCTTAGCTCTTCGAGGCAGAGACTAACCGCACAGTTCCGCAACACTTAAAAATCTGATCACCTCCTTCACTTTGTGGTTGGAGTCTGATACAGTATGGATCTGCATTTTTGGTAATTGGTAGTGCATATCACGCCAAAGAGAGTTGTCTCTTCCATCGATGTTGCTTGCTGCAAAAATTTCCTACCTAGTTGCTTTCTCCCCTCCCTTTTCCAGAAAATATTCGTCACAAATTTCGCCCTGTATGTGGCTGAATACCTCTTCATTTTGTAGCAGCAACTCTTTATAGAAATTCTTGCACGTGAAAGAGCATGCTGGGAATGATCAGGGACATAAATATAGTGCCAGAGACAAAACTTTGTGAAAAAGAAAGCACAGCGCTCCCAAATCCACCTCTCCGTTCTTGCTTATACTTGTCTATCTGTGGCGATGGTTCCCATTGCTCGTACCAATCTCATATTTGCAAAGGGGGCAACTTGCATTTATCTTCAGCCATTTATCTATGCAGTCCACGTGGTAAAAGTGTAAACAAGGTAGCTCTCTCACTTCATCTTCATCTTCATAATTTATCAAGCATATACTGCA
Organism: Cordia subcordata; assembly: GCA_028554755.1. Taxonomy (NCBI): domain Eukaryota; kingdom Viridiplantae; phylum Streptophyta; class Magnoliopsida; order Boraginales; family Cordiaceae; genus Cordia; species Cordia subcordata. The sequence goes on along the minus strand of JAPTOF010000006.1, from coordinate 11,610,153 downwards.
AACCTGCACCAGCACCAGGCAAAACCATTTGTATGGGAACTATCAATACTGATAATTGTTAGCCAATTGGAAAGCAAGTTCTACATTTCAAATTGAGCATTTCTAGGTTGATGTTAATAATAAAGAATAGATGGAGTTCAGTAGGAGAATCTTTACCAATTTTCAACTGAAAGCATTTCGGGGAACTACAGAATTGTGATGGACATAAAGAACCGAGGGACAAGTAAACGGAAGTTTTAAGAACTCGAGTTTTGTAGCAAAAACTTAAGGGAAGCATAAATGCATAGAGCAAAACAATATTGCACAAGTACTTGGTTCTTGAATTATCTTATTCCTCGGGAAAGAAGAAAATTCAGCTTGCCGAAAAGAGTCGGTATCAAATCTTCCCTTGCTGAATCAAATTAAAGGGTCTCCTAGCACTGTGTGGGAATTAATTCAGTTAAACTGTTAGTTATTATTCCAGCTTTGTTTCATGGATATAAACTCTGCTTTCTGGTGTACTCTAGTTTTATTACCAATTCTTAGAAGCTCCAGAGGGGGAGGGGGAGGGGGAGGGGGAGATAGTAAGAGGTACCAGAAGAGAGAGGATGTATTATATCAAATAACTGACAGATATGATCTGATATCCAGGTTAAATGGGTGAACTTGTTTCAAAATATTAAGATTGCATAGCAATGTATCATCAAACTTACTGCTGCAGCACCAGACATCTCGTGCTCCTTTTCTGTTCCAGCAGCCACAGTACTGGCTTCATTAGATCCTGAGTTGATGTTCTGATTGTTACCACTCCCCCTCAACTTGAACTTATACGTAGGTAGAGCACTAATAGTTTCTTCCGTAGCTCCTCTAGTTTGAGGAAGATCCTCTTGGATATTGAGGACAGAAATTATACAAGGCAAGCAGCAACAAATTGTTGTACATAACATAAATGGGATCGCATAACCAATAAAGAGAAAAACCAGAAAAACCAAACATAACCTGCGAGTATGGAAATGGCGCAATAAAAGAACTATCCATGGAGTAAATCTTATATCTAAACATCAAGAAAAGGCCAAACAGTAGAAGACGTAAGGTAGTACCTATACAGGTTAGGAGCATCAACTGAAGCAGAGTGGTCTCTGAAAATCCACATGTTGCCCACGATAAACCATACCACAAAAAAGCAATCCAAGCCCACCTTGATGTAACGTACAAGGCTATTTACACTGCAAAAAACTAGCTTCCTCACGTCAAGACATCATTCTAAAAATATAGTGCAATTAATATGATATGTTAAGGAAAAGATATATCTAGTAATAATTAAAGGATGCCAAATCTATTTGCCAAGGTCCGCCATAAAAAGGTTTTCTTTTGGAGGAAGATACATTACCAATGTATTGCTGCAAACTGTGACTGACTAGAAGTACATCACAGGGCAAGGAAATGGTCTCAAAAGTCAGAGCGGAATACTCCCCACTTTGCCGGCTGGTATAGTAAACTTATCATATGCACATACCATTATCCCTTCTTTGTTTTGCTTTGTTTTTTTTTTTTTTTTTTCACTATTTGCTAGAAAACAGAGCTTCATAATTTTATCCTCTTAATATGTTACTCTTCTTACATATCTTGTCAGCTTGTTTGCTAACTCTCCAAATTGCTTTTCTATTAGAATCTAGTGACCAATTCACTATGTGCTTTTGAATTTGAAAGAAGAGACATTGTAACGAACTAAAACAATATGTACCATATTTCAAAAGATTGGTGATTACTGATTATTAGATAAAAGAAATGATGAGCTATGAACTGAAGGATCAGGAGCACGAAAAATCCTCACATGCATTGAGAAGGCCAGGTTTCCACTTTTTTTATTATCACAGGAAACTTAATACCATCTTTTCAGATACTAATGCAATGAGAACCAAAAAGAGCTAATCAATTCTTCCAAGTCAAAGCTAGATCTATCAATCTTCTATCAAAATCCACAGACACCAAATAATCCACAAAATCTATAGAAGAAGCTATCCAATATATATAGCTCAACAGAAAAATTTGGACAAAGATTATGTGATAGCTTAAGCATTGAGAGAACTGGTTAGGTGAGAGCAGTTACTTGAAAGACTAACTACTGCTGCTGCAGAGAAGGAAACAAATAGTATAAAAATGATGATCCTTGTGGTGGTTTGCAGAAATTGTGAGAACATACTGGTTTGTCTGATTGTTTGTTGATGCTGAAATCATTCCATGATGATTTTCTTCTGACAGAGCTGAAGCAGTGGATAAACCCCTACCCGCAGATGGTTCATATGAAGTAATACTCTGAGATACAGCATGATGGGACTGGTTTGCATCTGGTTCAGTACTTTGGTTGAGCTTATAATAACGCCAATAAAGAATAGGAAGTATCGCAACACATCCAGATGTATAGCCAACAACCCAAGTAAACAGCGGTGCTTTTGGATGTTCATGTCTTGACAATGATAATACAACAACAGCTGCTATAATCTGGCCCATAATGATAACAAATTCAACAGAAATCCATAATCCATAATTCAATGGGCTCGTATGCATGTGATTATACCCTTCCCTTCTCCTCAGAGACAAAGAATTTCTGGAGTGGGTTCTACTCAAAGAGGAGACATGATTTTGGTATGCTACAGCCTCTGAGCCACTTGAAGGTTGATCCTCCTGCCATTCTCGCCTCTGTGGTTCTATTCTGGATGTATGTTCCTCATGATATATATTTCCACTTCTTGCTATGTCAATGATTTGGTCGTCAGGCCTCCTGCTTACAGGCTGCTCCATCCACAGAGGAAATTTATCTGCCTCAATCACTAGGTATTACAGCGAAGGAACATCCATCAAACAGTGCTTGAAATCATAGATAGTTTATAGACCTCACCATCTTCAAAATAAGTGGAAATTAAAAGCAAATAAAGGGTCTGAAAATTAATCGAGAATAAGTTTTCAAGACACTTGTAACAAGGAGTATGAAACAACGCAAAATCCGAAGCTTTGTTCCTGTGAGTCTAATTCAAGGTGTCCATAAAAATTAGATAATGATTATTAAATCCCAAGGATAAGAAATTTCAAATAACAAACTGGTCTTACTTCAACACATTAGTAATATTCTAATCAAAGCTAATGACCATTTCCATCGAACAGATCAATATAATTGCATTCTTATCATCAAGTCTTTCAGCCATTTGCGCGGGATCCACCTATCCAGACTATCCTATACCAGTGAGCTATATATACCTTCTAAAGATCTAATTTCAAAAGAAAAAAACAAAAACTTTCACACACTATATTTTTATGCTACACAAACTCACAACGTTAACAACTATATACACAAACCCATAAACCACAACCATTTAATAAAGACAAATCAAGAATTTGGGCAGCTAATAGGCAATTAGTGTGGGCATTTAAATATCTGTCAGGAAATATAGTTTGGGAACACCCATAAACCATCATGCAAATTTAATCAAGAAAAATCAAGCCTTTGCAGAAAAAATATTATGACCCAAAAGATAATGTGCAAAGACATAATTTTGATCAGTAAAAATCAAATCTTTACCCCAAAAGAGGGGAAAAAAAAGGAAAAATGAAGAACCCAAAATATAATGTCACAGAAACAAAAGTAGCCGTTAACCATCAATACAACTTTGATCAAAAGAAAATAAGTCTTCCAAAAACAACAATTAGAAGCCATATCCACAAAAAAAAAAAAAAAGATTGGCCATTGATCATCATTTTGATCAATTAAAATGAAGACATCACCCCAAAAGAATTATAATGCAATATTGAAATAAATATCAAGCCTGTTTGTTGAAGATCATACCAGATTCAATTGTGGAGGAGCAGCCAGAAGAGAATGATCAAAATGAGGAGATTTTGATTACCACTTTTCTGGGATTTCTTCTTCTTTTGCTTTTTTTTTTTTCCTCTTTTTTAACGTTTGGAATGTGATTAGTCTCTTCTCCGCCTGTCCTCCGTGCGTCTCTGAGAGAAAGAGAGACGACAGGGGAGTGCAGAGACAGGGGGACGATAATAATTTCTATTTTATCAACATTGTCTTTTTATTTTGATTATCCTTTGTGTAATACAAGTATATAACTATCTTTTTTCTGGTTTCTCTTTTTTTCTCCCTTTTTTTTGTCTTTCTTGATGAAACCCCTAAACTAAACCCGCCCCTCATGGGTTATTCACCGAACTATATATAATATTAGTTTCGATTTATATACCATTTACCTATACTTGTTACATATTAAAAAAGAAACTACTTCTACCACAGGTTTGACACGTGTTCATTTTCCACCCTTCGGTTATGTCAATCTTTGGGTATTCGTTTTGTTCACCATGATATCCTTTATTCGTGTTTTACTCAAATCATTATATATTCTTTGGTGTGACACGCTTTCATTTTTCATATCGCCCTTCGATTATGTCAAGATATAGACATCCATTGCATAATCACTATGAAGCCCTTTATTTGTATATACTCAATACAAATTACTAAAGTTACAATAGTCTTTCAGAAAAATCATTATGTATTTCTTCTGTGTTGGTAACACTGAAAATTTGATCATATTTTCCAACAGAAGTTTGTAGTTGAAAAAGAATATATAATGGATGCTTTAATTGCATGACAAAAGATTCAAAAGTAAACCAGAGGCAACCCACATGTCCATCAACTCAAAATTCAAAGCAACAGCAGAATTGTAAGGAAAACTTCAATTGAACAGAATGAATAATTCTCCATGTTTCAAGAATACAGATAAAAGAGATGTCTTGCCAAGCAGCACAACAAAATTGCATAAGCAAAACAATGAATATAAATGTCACCTTCCTGGAACAGAAGACTAAAAACTCAAGAGCAGGGGAAAAAGACCTTCTCAATTATACAATGGATGTCAACACAAAAAAGCTTTTAATGAAGTAAAATATCTGACGTCTAATCCTGCAGGAACTATTGTTCATCAACCTCAGCTCTTATTTCTTTCAGGAGTTCTTTGTACTCCTCAAATGAACCTGGGAAAGACTCGACCGTTCCATTTTCTACCACGCAAATTTGACTCCTTTCTTCGTCCTCACAAACACGAGAAATCAGCCTCAAGTCATGACTAAGATAACTCCGCCTTTGAATTCATCAAGTGCATCCGCTAGTGCATCAATGCTCTACATATCTAGATGATTGGTTGGCTCGTCTAACAACAAGATGTGCAGCTTTGACATGGAAATCGAAGTGAAGACAACCCGAGCTTTTTGTCCCCCTGATAATTTTGCGATAAGAGTGAGATGGTTGTCGCTGGGGAGACCAAATTTTCCGAGGTTAGCTCGAACAGCTTCTTGTTTGCTTAGTCCTTCTTGATCTGGATGAAGACGGAGAAGATACTGGACTGGTGTTTCACCCATCGTCAACAGATCAACAAAGTGCTGAGAGTATCTCCCAGTCCCCAGTTTCTGGCTTCTCCGTACTTCACCCTCAGTTGGGACCATATCCCCTCCTAGAAGGTTAAGCAAAGTTGATTTTCCAGCTCCATTGGGCCCAACAATAGCCACCCGAGTTCCCATATCAATTCCAACATCTACATTGGAGAGCTTGAAATCTTCCCGGTTAGGATAACAAAAGCTGACTTCAATCAACTGTAGAAGTGGTGGTGTTAACTCGGTAGATTCTGGGAAATGAAATTCCGAGGCATAGTCTCTCCATTTTTGAGGGGCATCTGGCAGGGGCTCATTCTCGTCAACCTTCCCTTTCGCCTTATTCTCTGATGCTTCCTTGGAAGATGCAAATTTTGCTCTTTCACCTTCTCTTGTTGAGCCTGATTTCCAGACCTCTTTGCAGCTTTCACCTGCTTCTCATATATCTCAAATTTTTTGTTCATCTTTTTACGGCGCTGCTCATACCCACTCTCAAAATCATCAAAATTCCCACATAGAAGTGGAGCTTCATACCATGAAGATGAATAATTTCATTGCAAACTGTGTTAAGAAAATCTCGATCATGTGAAACCACCACAATAGTTTTTTTCTATCTGTAAAGATACTCCTCTAACCAAAGAACAGCCTGAATGTCCAGGTGGTTGGTAGGCTCATCTAGCAACAATAGAGTTGGCTGCACAAAAAGTGTCCTAGCCAAGGAAATTCTCATTCTTCAACCACCAGTAAATGACTTTGTTGGACGACTTTGCATATCCTTTGTGAAACCCAGCCCAACAAGGATTTTTGATGCCAGAGCTTTTGCAGCATGTGACCCCATTAGTTGTAAATTTTCATACAATTCAGCCAGCCTCTTGCCTGCATCATCCCCGTTGGCATTATTATCACCATTTTTACCATTAGAAGCAGAAGTTGAATTTTGTAATGTTACAACTTCTTCACGGAGCCTGATAAGTTCCTCATTGGCTGCAACAAATGCCTCAAGTGCACTTCTATCATCACCAACCACTTCCTACTTAACCAAAAAGACATCAAGGTTCTTTGGTACTGGTATTTTTCTCCACGCAAGGAGCTTCAGTAAGGTAGACCTGCCCTTCCCATTGGGCCCAACCAGCCCGTATCTCTTCCCATGAGATATCTTTACAGATGCATTCTTTAAGAGTTCTTTCCCTTGAGCTGACACTGAAAAGTTATCAATTGTTATATCTTTGACATTGGCATCCGCATCTTCTCACCATCAAGAACTGAAGCCCGGGTACCAATAACCACTATAAAGGCATCGTGATCGTCCTTAAGGACCTCTTGTTTGGCTAACTCAGCCGCCTGGGTAGCAAGCATGTCCTTCTTTTCACGTTTCTTTAACTCTTTCTCACTTATAGAAATATCAAAGGCTTTTACTTCATTCCTCCGATGTTTGCTGGATTGCTGTTGCTCTTCTTCAGAAGCATATTCCTCCTCCTCATCATCTGAGGGTGGGAGATCAATACCATCCGTATATGATGATGGTTTGGCAACTAATTTGACTTCGGCTTAGTAGTAGTGCTTGAGGCAGATCCTTTCTTTGCTTTTTCTGGTTTCTGGTCCATGCTCACAAGCATAGCTGAGACTGAGAGCTTCTCTTTCTTCACATCTTTAGTGCCATCTTTTGAGCTCTGCTTTGCCTCATTAGATGCCCCACTTTCATCCCCCTTTTTCTTTCCCATCCCAGTAGCTTTACTCCGAAAACAGATATTGGAATAGCTGTCTGATAGAAAGGGGTAAAATGTTGATCAGAACAAAACTGCTGAAATCTTACATAAACATAATATAGGAAGATCCTGAAAATCAACATAATATATGAAGATCCTGAAAATCAAAGTATGCAAATGTATTACCTAGATAATATATGAAATAGTCAACATAAATAAGAGTGAAATACATCTGTGTAATCCAAATATTGCATTCTCATAGAATTTTCTCTACCTCAGCCAAAGATCAAGTCTCAGCAAAATGAATCTGATACACAGTTCCAAGAAGTATACATCAACATATAATCTCAAGTATGACGAATATGCATTCAATTTGTTTCTCATCTAGCCAGTCACCCAGGAGAGGAAGTTACAGGGGCTATATTGGCCTAATGCATTTTTATGGAAATGGGAAAATGAAGAATTAACGGCACTGTCATGATAAAAGAACTGCTTCTTAATGAAGTTGGTTCGACCAATACAGTGTGCTGCAGCCACCTTAAAAAAGCAATTCTATACACAAAAAATGGATTCTTCAGCTATGACAAGGAGGATAATTTAACCATAGTGATTATAAAAGTCAGCACTTTCTTTTTAGCAAAGGGAATTTGAATAGTTATGCTAATAACACAAGATAGCATCGGTTTAAAGATCTAAAAAACTTTATCTTTAGTATTGTTCCTACTGCGCAGGAATCTCTAAATTTGTCCATAAAGATTACATTAGGAATCTCTAGATTTATACATAGAGCTTCTTGGAAATGGTAATAGAGCCAAATATTAAGAACATGGACCAATGCTAGGAAAAGGCAAGACTAGATATCAAGAATTCGGCATGGTCTTAGCAATACCCCCTCTATCATATCAAAATGACAACCAATCTAGGCAATTCTAGGTAACAACTAACTTTTCCAAAAAGAGTGATGTAAGTTGAACTTCACACCAAACTCACTCCCACAATACTCTCACACCACCTCGACATTAGAAATCTTCTCCAAAACGGAAAACAAACTCAACACTAACTGACAGAGCAAAACCAACTTATTACACCATATATTTCTCATATAGGGGCTTATCTTATTTATTTATTGACTTCAATATGATTCTTCACATGACAAGTTGTATTCTTGCACATGAATTTCTTTTTCTTCTCTTTTTTTTTCCCCCCTAAAGAAAAAGGTGACTGTAACCCAGAAACTTTTGTCATTTTAGATCATTTTAACCATTAAATTTTTTTTGAACCATCTGCAATATTACAACTATTATTTCCAAAGTTGTGGGAAAAGTAAAAAAAGAAAGAAGCAAAACCACTAAGATTAGCCTTCTTATTCAGATTTCAAATCGAAACATTAAAAGATTTAATCTCGATTCTAGAACAAAAAATATTAACTTATCTCTTTATTCGGTTTCACCGAACTAAAACAAAGATTAAATCTTTGAATAAATTTCACAAAACCCAGCTCCAAACAAGAAAAAAGGAAAAAAGAAATAGATAATTAGGGAGGGAAAAAAGCTAAAACAGATTAATTATTTCCAAACAGTAAAATCAAGCTTGATATTATTGTAAAAAAAAATACAAAAAGAAATTAGCCAATAATGCAAAGTGTAATAATTTTCTGGTTTCACGTGATAAAACTGTTCAAATCAACGAACAACAAATGTACTAATTTTCACAAAAGCAAAATATATCAGATTAAAAAAAAAATTGGAGAAAAGGGTGTTACCTATTAGAACTCTTGAAAATATGTGGACTTTCTTAAGCTATACACATGATTCAATTTTTGAGAAGAACTAGATATACTCGTGTGTGTATATATGTGTGTATGCGCGCACGTTGTGTGTGTGAGCCGACCAATTATTCCAAACCAAAATGATCAATATGGTTGAATCGGGCCGACAATTTCAGGCTAATTTATATTATTTGGATTATAATTGGGCCAAGGCCCATAAAATCAAATGCAAGTAGGCCCATAATATTTTGCTTTGCTCAATGCATGGTAATCATAATCAGACTGTCAATAAGCCCAAAACGAGGCCCAATTATAGTTTTAAATTTCTTGTTGAGGCCCAATTCTACTTGATTAGCTAGTTTTTTGAGAGAAGACGGATTAGCAACGTTTGGGTTGTTTTTTAAAAAAGTGTTTTTCTTCTTTTTTTTTATATAGCATTTTTTCAGAGAGTTTATTGGCTAAGATTTTTGACCTTTGAAAAAAAAAAGGTAGAATTTGAACTTTTTTAAAGTTTCAACTTTTTTTTTTAAACCATGCCAAGAAATTATTTTAAAAGTAATGTGATTGTTTCTAGGAAAAAAAATATATTTTTTTCCCAAAAAAAACCAATCCAAATAGGCTTGAGCCCCTAAGTAAAGTTCCCAATAGAGGGGAATACTATAAATCCCAAGGACCTTGGCTTTTCTTTTCGTGAAAAAGCGAATTTTCCAAAAGCAAAGTACATCATCTTTTGCAATAAATATTTAAATTGACTTCTAAAACTTGAGCTTTTTTTAAAAGTTGAAAATTCAACTTTTGAAAAAAGTACTTGTTTCGGAAACTAAAGAGAAAAACGCTCTCCAGGACATGCTTAGTAAGTGGGTCACTCGTGCAATATCTAAATTCATGGTCCCTCTTGAAACGCACAACCATACTCACCTCCACAACCCAAAATATGCTTTCCAACTTTGAATGGAATGATTCTAACCAATCCTGAAAAAAAAAAAAAAATGGTGGGCCTAATCCCCTAATCTTATCTTGTTCGTCCTTGAGGAAACAGGATCTCTATAGGTGATGTTTGGTACTGTAATTATGGGCCTAATTCTCCATAAATGGGCCCATTATCTGTCTATTTGTTTTTTGCTTTTTTAAAATGAAGAGAGAAAGAAAACGATAATACAATGTTAGAGAAAATTTTGAAACCAAATATTCTCAAGAACTTAGGATGCCATTTTCTCCATCAGATGTCGATTGGTCTATCACGCTAAGAAATAGTGGTCAACTTAACCCCCCTGTATTTGCGATTATAGAGGTTCACACGTGGATGTATGCATAGACAAATGTAAGATAGTCAATGGGTTGGGGTGAGGGGTGAGGGGTGAGGAGCCCCACTACTCCGCATTATTCTAAAAATGGACATTTATATTTACTTCATCATTTCTAATAAACAAATTAATTTCCAGTGAAAAGAATATTGTTGTCATAATTCTTATCGTAAAGAGAATTCTAGATCCACCACTCGTTGCATGTGTTAATAGAAAGTTCATGAATGAATTAGAGAATAGGGTCCTTGAAAGTTTCATGCATTAGTTTTCTTTAGTCCATGGTCTTCATCTTTGTGAGCCCACTAGACTAAGCCTGGATATAGTAGCCGTTTCACTAACAGTTGAAGTAAAAGACCCGTTTTCTAGTGTAATATTTTCCACTGATATATTATTCCCAATCATGAATATAGTGCTACTAGAGTCATGTATATGTTAATTTTTTTTTGTGTTAAATCCCCTACCCCTATAAAATTAAACCTAAGATCTTACGTTTGAAAAAAATAACTTTAATTATTTGAACTATCTCCTAATCTCAAAATCATTCCATATTATTACCACGCAACATTTAGAAAAGGTAATTTGTTCTTGATGGAGGAAATTTCGAACCCCATGAATGCATGGCACGTGGGACCCAAACTGCGACTGAGCAGCAGAAGAGGAAGCAACTTGAGCCATGGACCCCAAAACTAGGGGTTTGAGTGTGACCTAATGTCTACCCTATAGAAGCATGTAAGCATACCCCATGCATGCCAAGGGATCCGCCCTTGCGTGAACACCCGGAACTCAACATCACACGCATTTGAGGAAAAGTAGGCTCGCTCATTTTACGTTGGTGCCAAAACACGCCTACCCTAAGCTAAATTTGAAAACGTGGACTGATGAACTTATAAATACTCCTCATTCTCCATAATTATTCACTCTATATTAGGCATACCCCGAACACTTATAGTTATTTTGCATTCAATTTGACTAACTTAAACATCAGAGGTACAAATAAAAAGTTCAGTTGCACGTTTCGTTTTTTGCAAGCCTCGGTGTACCTAGCTAGCAGACATTTACTTAGTGTATCCTCGTCAACAAGGCGGCCACCCGGTGTACGCCGCTTCCGTTGTCCCAGGCCTACCCGGCCCCATTCCCAGCCCACGCCATACCTGAACACTTGGAATTCTAGCTTTCAGGTAGAAAAGCAAAGGTTATCACACGAGATTTTTTTCGTGGGATCACACAATTATACACCACATTAGTTCTCTTCATTCTTTTACTTCGTAGATGTAAATAAAGTGAATTAAATAGATTTTATTAGAATCTCTTGAGGGACATTAAAAACTGTGTCTATTATAGAACATAATTACTCGTACCCCCATGTGGTCTGTACTTATACGACTCATTATGGTTATTGCGATAGGAAACCATGGACAAATATCAAACATCAAACTAGAAGAAATACATAACACTTATAGACTCTGCTTGTTTTGCGGAAAATAACTTGTTCTGGAAAATGTTTTATATGAAATTTTTTTTTAGAAAATATTTTCTTTGAAAAAACTATGCCGTTGTTTGGTTGTCATAATAAAATTAATTGAAAAATATTATTAATGACACTAAAAAATATGTTTATGTGTGCTGGCGAGGACAGCAGTGCTGGGCTTGGGGCGCTAGAGTGAGAGGTTGGGGCCAGTATGGGGGTGAGGTTGGATGCTGGGGCGGGGCGGGGCGGGGTAGGGGTGGGGGTGATGTGGGGAGGTTTGACAAATATCTGGAAAATAACTATAACGCCCCATCCCACATCGGTTCTTTGTGAGATTTGTGTGCACTTTATAATGACTTGGGTTCACTACTACTGTCATCACCGGCTTAAGCATTTTGGGCCAGTTGGTTAGGTTCAAGTGTGGTGGCAGGCCAGTAGTTGGGCTTAGGTCATTACAGGTGGTATCATAGCAGGCTCTGGGCAGATTCTAAAAGCTGCCTGGGGTTGTGGTTCTGTTATTGTGTTTGGGTCGCGACGAGGACGTCGCGTCTTTAAGGGGGGGAGTTTATAACGCCCCATCCCACATCGGTTCTTTGTGAGATTTGTGTGCACTTTATAATGACTTGGGTTCACTACTACTGTCATCACCGGCTTAAGCATTTTGGGCCAGTTGGTTAGGTTCAAGTGTGGTGATTTGTGTGCACTTTAGAATGACTTGGGTTCACTACTACTGTCATCACCGGCTTAAGCATTTTGGGCCAGTTGGTTAGGTTCAAGTGTGGTGGCAGGCCAGTAGTTGGGTTTAGGTCATTACAATAACATTATTTTCTATTGACTAGAAAAATATTTTTCGTTGACTTTTTTATTTTTAGTAACCAAACACCAGAAAATGTTAGAATATATTTTCCACAAAAATGTTTTAGGCCCAACAAATGGAGCTTTAAATGTAATATGTTTCTCTTATTTATGTCTAAATTTGATCTGACTTTCTAGATTATCATTATTATATATATAATTATATATATGTATTATGATTTTATTTACAAAAGTTAAAAACTTTACAAATAACTACAACATTTTTAACAGAAAAATAATTATTCGAAATTTTCTTAAATTCAGACACACCCATGTAGCTTGTTTATGCATAGAAAACTAATTCTAACAATAACATGATTAATATTCTTATTGTCTAGATCAGTATTTCCACTTTCATTGGATGTCTACATGTAACTGCGTGAATTTAGACTTAGGCCTTGTTTGGCCCAACTTTTCAACATCTAAAATTATTTCTGTGAGTTCCAGAAATTGAAACTAATTGTTTTGTCCAATTTAGAAGAACTTTTAGGTAACAGCGCAAGTTAAACCAAACAAAAAGCTAAAAAATTAGATGCTTTTAACTGGAAGTTTTTAAAATTAAAAGGCTTTTGAAAAGTTGTTTAATTATATATACCTCATATACAAAGTTATTTTTCTTTTAATTTTTTTCTCAAACTTAACATTCCATATTTTTGCACATGCAATATTTCTCATGGTATAATTAAATGGCCAAATAATCAACCGTTTTTGTTCAACAACATTATAACTCAGGGCTATATTACTTAAAAACTCTACAATTCGAAACTAAATTTTCACAGCCAAACCAAACGAAACATTAGACTTTGGGCAAAACCCAACAATAATTTGGTACATTTAGTGTATATATTGCTAGCAAGGGCAATGTTGTCTCGTTCTGATTTATCGGCCAAAACACACAAGAATTAGATGGCCAGTGATATGCTGGAGACCACTCCACGTGTGCCCTTTTCGGTAGACTCCATTGCCTTGTCCAACTTAAAGGAAACATATGCTCGGTTGGGAAGAAACAATTCCTCTTTGTTAATCACCAATTATAAATCAAGTGGATTATTTTTGCATATATAAAAAGAGTCTGTCTCAAACCAAATATCACATGCATGAGATGTATATATATCACGAAGTCAACCATGCATATGATCAATATGTGACTAGTGATTTGATCCCCTTATAACGTTATATAATTATAAAAGCACTCTAATTATGATTAATTGTTTAAATTTCTTCTATAATATTTTCGTTATACTGATTGTGTGTTCAATTTTAAGTGAAGTTTAAAGTAAAAATTATATAGTACTTTTAGACCAATTCTGGAAAAGAAAAAGGATACGAAGAGTTTAGAAAGTAGTTCAAGTGATTTCAACTACATGTTTTGGGAGTAATGCCTTGGTTCACGTACATTTAAGGGGTAAGGGTTGGAGTGGAACGGGATTTTTTTTTTAAAAAAAGGACACAATATCAGGATATGAATCAATTTTTGTTAGAAAATTGAAATTTGTTTTTGATTTTCAAAATGTGGATATTATTTGGGAGGTGAAAAAAAGCCAAATTATAGACATTGGACTTGTGTTATGTTTATTATATGTTTATCTTAAATCTTAAATTTGAAATGCATTTAATTTTATATGCATTTCAAATTGAAGATTCCAAATTTATTGAATATATAAAGCTGAACCGGTTGAATCACCTTCGTTTCTTCCAAAATTTTTGGCTCATATAAAGCTGCTAAGTGCCATTTGTATTTAAAAAGAAAAATATTTTTATGCACATTAAAAAATAAAGACTAATCTGTTACATAAAAAAGATGCTCAATAAATGTTGGGAATATATCGATCTAAATCATTCATGATTTTTATTTTTAAAATTATAAAATTTTACAAAAATATAAAAGTTATAATCAATATTGAAAATTTAATATGACAAAATATATCTGAATTTTATCCCTCACATTAATTGTTAAAAACTGAGCATTAACAATAATAAAAATATAAAAATATTCATCTCTTTCGTGTATCACAGGGGTACTATACTATTTAAATTATATGTTGTAAATTCAATAAATATATTGTGTAATTGTCTTTCTTATATTATTGAATACTTATATTATTAATCTAAGAGTACTTATTTTAATAATTTTATATATCACCCATATATAAAATGATATTTAATTTTCCCGTGCATCGCACGGGAAAAAGACTAGTAAATATATAATAAACACAGCATTGGACAGATAATGGAATATCTGATGAATTACTGGGTTCTAATTTATGGTAATAATTGAATTTCAGGAATCATCATTATTCTCAATTAAAACCTAGTTTGAATATATACCTAAAATAATTAATTATTTGTGCTAGTAAATGATTTACGTATTTTAATTAAAGCTTTCTCACCTCATCATGGATCTTTTAATTTATAAAGATAATCACATCTCGACAGATGATTAAATAATAAAAGTGAGATCACGGTTGCTTCTAAAATAAGTCTTGCAACAAGAAACATTACCGATCTGGTAATTTTACTTAGCCTTCAAGGAACCCTTTCTCTATATTAATAATACTTGTTTGCATATATCCTATCAAGTATCAAGCTAAAAATCAATTCTCTCACGCAATGTCAACTACTTAAATTATCTTTGATACCCAATTCAAACTTATATAATCTCGTCAAAGAATATTGTCTAGTTCTTATTGACTTACAAAATGTGGTAGGCAGGCCATCCCATATCAAATTAGGGCATATACAATCTTATGATAGATTTGGTATAATCTTGCCTAAAATCAATTAGTGCTTAAAAGATTCATTTGTTTCTCCGTCAGAAGAAGATATTTAGGGGCAAATTGAACATTGACTTCTTCAACTACCATGTGCCAACTTCCATTTGTCTCAGTATTTTATAGTTGCAAATAATATCACAATATCATATGTTTCCAATAAGTAGTTAGGTTGGTTGAAGTATGTTGACTGCTTTATATTGTATTAGCTGATAAAGATTTCGTTGAGATTCCATCACGGACTTTAATGGGAGAGATACAGGAATTTATTGGAGTACACACACATATGTGTGTATACATATTCGTTGGAGGTATTATGATCAAAAGTGGGTGCGACGTAAAAAATGATATTCGTAATTGGATTTACAAACTGAATGTCAGAAGCAAATTGTGCAAAGGTTTCTATTTATGTAAATTCCATCAGTTTCAATTTTAATTTACTAACTACTTGTTTCATGAATAATCTTGCTTTTGTTGATCCACTTGAAGAGAGTTATCATGACCCTGCCACATTGCAATCGTTTACTCACAAGCAATAGAGAATACAAAGCACACAAGCGCATGATGAACAAGAATAGCTTCCCGTCGTATGTATTTACCAAACCAAACAAATTTTTATTTGTTCAAATAATTAAAAAATCAAAGTATTTTCCATGATCTGATCTTGATAGCTCTCTTTGTGTCGCCAAAAAAAAAAGAAAGAAAAAAGAAAAAAAAAAGAAGAGCTAGACAAGATTGGTTGCATTTAATTTTGATATAGATAAATATTTAATCGTTTTATGTGTTATTCTTCTTCTCTAATATATTTTAGTTTATTTAACTTAGAGAAACAGGAATAACTCAAATATTTAATCGTTTTATGTATTCTTCTTCTTCTCTAATATGTTTTATTAGTTTATTTAACTTAGAGAAACAGGGATAACTCAAAACTATTATTATATTTGGTATGGTGGAATGGCTTAAAATGGAATAGTCATTCTACCTTTTTATTTCTTTCTTATGTTTGGTAAGATTAATTGAAGTTGGAAAGTTTCCCATGAAATGGCTTTTTTAAGAAAATGTTAGAAAACTCATTTCTTAGTTAAACCCAAGGAATGAATATTTCAACTTAAGTGAAGATTAATAGAAAAAAATGTAAAATCACAAAAATAATTTATTTTCCATCTATTATTGAACAAATTCTCAATCTTTATCTAAAAATAAAAAATAAAAAATTTTACAATTAAAAATTTTTAAAAAGTTAAAAATTTAAAATTTAAACAATTAAAAAGTAAAAATTTAAAAAACTAAAAATAAACTTGTCTATTTCATTTTTTTTAAACTTTTTTTAGATAGGAAACATATGCATTTTTATTGAAAAGTTAACTTTTCTCTCTTAATTATATTGAAAAAAATAAATTAAAATATGATGTTAAAATAAAAATGATAGAATAAGTAATGCTGTGTTTTATTATTGATTAAAAGACTGGCAGAGTATTTTCATAAATAAACTTAAATTTATACCACATCAAGAACAAATGTATTTTTGTTAATATAGTGAATTTTCATTCGATTCTAACTTGTTAAAATAACTTTATCAAATATCTGAAATAAATAAGAATTTCATTCTATCTTTGTTATGGTTTTAACCAAATACAAAAAAAGGAATAGTATTCTATAGGCATTTTGCATTTAATTCTATTCTGTCCTAAATAATCATTATTTTTTAAATTATTCCATCATCCCAAATGAGCCATAAGTTCAATTGGCAAAACAAAATAAAGAGAGAAGAGGATATGTGATTTTACATGATTCAGTCAATGCTTCAGAGGACAAGGAGTGAAAACCCACGCTCAATAAGAGTGTCTATACAAAGAGTATAGATCCAAAATAATTAAAGCTAAACTTTTTCCTTTGATGGCAAAAAAATTATTTTAAAACAACATGGTATTTATTTGTTGATGAAAATAACAAGGAAAGAAGATGATAAGTAAAATCATGAGCATTGTGAACAAACAATTGATAAGTATGTGAACAAACAGTGAAAGAGTTGAGAATATTTATTATATGTTATAAACTTACAGTTTCCAAATTGTAAGCAAAAAACTATAAAATTATACACTGAAAGAAATTATGTGAAAAATTGAATAAAATTATGAATCTTTGTGTGCTGGGGTTGTTTTTTTTTTTTTGGGGGGGGGGGGGTGGAGGAAAGAAAAAGAGAAACTGTAGACATTTAGTCATGGACCTGTGAACATTTTAGTTATGTTTTTGTCAACCTATAGTATTAAACTTATGAAATTTCAATTATTATTTTGTGAGTATAAACTTCACAACTTTTGAACATTCTATTAGCATTTTATAAACATTCAATTATGGACTATGAATATATCATTATCTTTTTTTTTTTGTAAAAATTCAATTTTGGGTTTGTTAAGTTTGAATAATTTTTTTTTCATCAACAGAACATACAATTATTATTTTTTTAAACATTTAAAATTATTTTAACAAAACAAAAAAAAATTAACGTATAGTATATCTCACACATAATATATCTCACACGTTATGAGGAGCACAGTACTCAAAGGGAACAAAATACTAATGGTCATCATATTAATTCAAATTTGAGAAGGAACGGTCTTAGATTGAACTATGTCATGACTCGGTTTAATTAATTACTCCAAAAAAAAAACTTAGTTAATTATTTGAAGTTCACTTCAAGAAAGAGATGGTCAAAGAGAAAAGAAGTAAATACTCACATGGCAATTGGCGCTCTTGTATATTCTTTACCGAACAAGAACATTAATTTTTTACCAAACAGAATTCATGTGAGTTCAGTAAAGAATCTCGTCTTTCTTTAAAAAATTATTCTGGTGAGACATGTGCACACAAGGAATTGAATATCATATTCTTTGAATGGAAGTTCATAGAGAGAATAACCGAAAACTAAGCCATCATTTCGTTCCCATTTTTTAAAATGTTTTTTATATATAATTTTTGAAAAAAGTGTCTTTCTCATAAGTTAAAATTTATAACTTGTGAAAAAAAAGTTGAATTCATGATAAAAATTCAATTAAAACAAGTCCTTAATTTTATTTAACATATTAAAGTAATTAACAATGGGGGCTAATTAAGTAGTTATAGCAATCACAATTAATGACATTGTGGGCCAAAGATTCTTCAGAACAAAATGTCAAGATAATAATTTAAAAAATATTTTAAGTATCAGTGTGGAATTAATGACGGTTGCATGCCTAAAATAGTTAGTATGGTTAGCATAAGACCATTTCTGGCAGATTAAACTGAGTCTATACTCTATAAGCTAAGAAAGGAGTTAAATTAATAAACGACCGCATGGTCAAGTCAGATAAACAAGCACATATTCTATGATCAGTGCTACATGTCTCACCTAAGACAATTGAGTAAAAATATATCCTGTTTGGTCCAAGCATTCTCTGAATTAATTAATACATAACGAGAGTTTCATGCTTGTAAATGTGAAGTTTAACATGGTTTTGTCGATGCTTTTGACCGGAAAAAGGGGCAAAACTCCACTCCCAGCATAAGAAATGAATGCAAAGAGGGGAGGATTTGCAAAACACAAAAGCCCTAAACATTTTTCTCGTTGATACAAAGAACACACTTTAAACAATTAAACTACATTAAATTTACACACTTTAAATATTTAACCACATTAAATTTACATAGATATCATAAATTTCATAGTCGAACAACATGTCTAAGGATCTGAAATTTACAGATGACGCTCATTCTCTCAAAGTTACCAAACATGTTCACCTCCACTCAAATTGAAGACCAACTGCACCTATTTATTGATACACAATCTCGGACAGCCCACCCTCAACCCAACCCCTGTTCCGCATGGGATTCGAACCCAGAACATCGCTTATAGGAAAAGTAATCTCAGTCAGTTGACTTACTTCTTGAACTCCAACTTCCAAGTTGCTTGGTCTTTCTTTCAACAATATAATTTGACAAAGGATCCCACGTTGTACTAGGTAACTTAGTCTCTACTCAAATAAAAAGTCAATAATTTGAAGTTCACTTCAAGAAATAGAAGGTCAATAATTGACTACTATTTGTGGGTTGATCTAGAAAGGAAGAAGGCTAATTTTTGCGACTGACATCGGTAATAGAACGTTGATATATATGTGTCTGGTTGGCATATTAAAATAATTAATAATTATTTCATTTGTCAATCTTCTCTTAGTACGTTAGGCAAGTATAGTAACATGTATAGTGATGAGAATGAGATCATGATTTACTTATTTATGTCGCTTCTTTATCTTTTTATCTTTTTTTTTTATATAGTAAAAGTTTATACACTAAATAATAATTTCTCACACATACATTTAAAAATTAGACAAAATCAGTAATATTTGATGATACGCATACAATGTTATATTCTTTTGAGACCGTCTCCATAATATGAGGCATTGTAATAACTCGACATTGTATATGAAAATCACATGGCATGTCCCCACAGCAAAATCAAATGGCTAGGATTATGATTCCCCCATTATGTCGAAGATCAACAGCCATAGGATCTGCCTCACAGATGATAATGATAAGAGAAATTCTAAATGAATAATGATGCTAGCTTTTACTAGTAGTGTTTTAGGTAGCATAATGTTCCCCACCTTTGTATCTCATGCAACCGACCATTTAAGACTGATTGACTTGGCATTGTTCCTACCATGTCCCTTTGTAATACAACCATGTATAAAAATGTAGCTTTTTTCATCAAACTTAATCATAACCTACCCATCAAACACTTCTTCATTCGGAAAAGAAAAACTCATCGTTCTTGCTAACTTAGCGGAAAAAATCAAAAGAAAGAAAGAAAGAAAGAAAGAAAGAGAGAGAGAAAATTTTATCGATATCATGGCGAAAGAAGGGCTAGGGCTTGAAATCACAGAGCTAAGGTTGGGGCTTCCATGGAGGGCAAGGGAGAACAATGAGAAGAAAAGGGTGTTTTCTGAGATTGAGGCTGATGATATTGAGAGTACTGACTCCACGAATGGTGATGCTAAAACTCAGACTAAGAATCAAGTTGTGGGGTGGCCGCCAGTCTGTTCGCACCGGAGGAAGAACAGTTCTAATGGTCGTGAACTGATGATGAAAATGTACGTGAAAGTAAGCATGGATGGCGCCCCATTTCTTCGAAAAATCGATTTGAGTGCTCATAAAGGGTATTCTGATCTTTCCATGGCTCTTGAAAAGCTTTTTGGCTGTTTTGGAATCGGTAAGTATTCTCATTTCATCTTCTTGTATATAGATCCATGAAGCTAAATAAGTTAGATTTGATAACGCAGTATTGATTTATAATATGCTGTCCATGCAAAATCGCCTTTAGAAATAAAAAATCAGTTATTATATAATAAGTTATTAAAGATGAAAAAGACAAATTAAAACTAAACTCTTAGCAAATTGAAATGGATTAGGATAATCAATCACTTACGGTACCAAAAGCTTGCATCTCGTGAATATCATTATGATATACAGTTTCCGTTGCTGTTATTATGTTAATTAAAACTAGTAACGCGAAAACTTGAGTAACTTAATTGTTAAGCAGAAATATTAAGTTTCTTAATTAACCCACAAAAATTATTATAATTCTTTTTTTTCCCCCTCATTTTGCATTAAGAAAAATGAGAAAGTAGTGGTATAGCACGAGCTAGCAGATCAACTAGCTAGAGGCCTAGGCTCGGAAATGTTTTTAGTGGACACTTGATTTAAAAGTTTAAATTATTAAGAAGTGTATACTTAATTAGTATAATATCGATATCTCAAATACCCAATCGTATGTGAAAGAAAAATTTTCTAATATATAATGACAAAATATATTGAAATGTCGCACAATGTTATCAACAGGTGAGGCTTTGAAAGATGCAGACAGTTGTGAATACGTTCCCATCTATGAGGACAAAGACGGAGACTGGATGCTCGTGGGAGACGTCCCCTGGGAGTAAGTCTTTCCGTGACCAACTTGATTATAACTATACTGCATGTATATATTCACCACTAGAAAATTAGAGACGTGCATGTGACGGGAGGCTTCCGTCACTAATTTGTCACTGGATGATCAAGATTACATAGTAATAAGAGTTTATACAAGAAAACCAAGAATTAGTTTGATATCTCCAACATGCCTTCTGATCACATGTGTTGTGGAGATGTTAGAGTTACTTGATCCATCACTAAATGGTATTAGCTTGAGATCTCACATGCCTTCTGATTATATATAAGATGTTAGAATTAGCACCTCATAAATTTGCACTTGAACAGTTTTAATATTAATTTGTTTTTAAACTTTACACGTGGATGTATAGTTTTAATTTTCTTAAATGGGTGATGGTAAGTTTTAGTTAAAACCATGACCTTTAGGTGTCTAAGCTTTTGATATTGAATTAGTACCTCATTTAAAAGTTTAAACTTGTAAAGAATATTAAGATATGTTTACTTACAGAAAACAGTTCTTAGTTTTCTATTCAAGTTTTGTATGAAAAACTCAGAAAATATATTCACTTGTTAAATATAAAAATAGAAAACTCTCTTTTAGAAAACTAGAGAATACACTTACTAGTTAACTCAACTCAATTAGTAATATATATGAAGAAAAGAAATGTAATCGTAGCATATATATTTCCTTGATCAAGTGCTAGATCAATGGAGCACGCACAATCATACAATAAAATAAATTTCTCTGACATTCTTAACCTTAAATAATACTAATAAGAATCAATGTTGCATTACTGTTGAACTCGCTGCCTTAGTTACTTCCTTATGGCAAATAGTTCTACACCAACTCAACAATATACAGAGATTCCATCAACAAGATTAGTGGAGAAACAAGGCACGTTCATCGTTGTAAGTAGTTATGCTCACAAGTCAAAAACATGGATGTCACTTGCGGCAAGTACAATGAATTAATACCTAAAATTATCAATTTGAAAGAACAAGTTCCTCAAGGAATGTCTCTAAGCAGCAAAGTCAATGTATCCTATAACTACAAATCAATACCTGAAATTATCAGATTCATCCTAAAAAAATAACTATAAATTAATACCTAAAATTATCAAATTCATCCTAAAATTAATTAATTAGTGCATAGATTAAAAGTTAATGGGTTTACAATTAGAATTTATCATATAAAGTTAAACCCAAGAAAAAGCGATATAGGTAATAGCTTTAAAACCTAAATCATATTATAATAGTTCTTGAAATTTTTTGTTTGACTCAAAGAATAGAGACATACCTTTTTCTTGCTAATTCGTCACTGGATGATTGAGATTATGTATTAATAAGAGCTTATACAAGAAACTAAGAATTAGTTTGATATCTGCAACATGCCTTCTAGTCACATGTATTGTGAAGATGTTAGAGTTACTTGATCTATCAGTAAATAAGATTAGCTTGGTATCTCACCTGATCTAACATGCCTTCTGATTATATATAATTGAGGAGATGTTAGAGTTAGCACCTCATAAACTTACACTTGAATAGTTTTAATGTTTTGTGTAATTTGTTTTTGAACTTTATACGTGAATAGTTGTAATGTTCTTAAATGGGTAATGGTAAGTTTCAGTTAAAACCATGACTTTTCGGCGTCTAAGCTTTTGATCTCAAGTTAGATTTAGCACCTCATCTAAAAGTTTAAATTTGTAGAGAATATTGGTGTATCCATTTATTACATTAATAGGAGATCAAACTATGTATTATGTATAAATGGACAATGAATGCTGTTTTGGGCAATGCATGTGGCAATGGGATGATAATTGTGAAACTTGAACTTTGGATTTTTTCAGTAAGTAGGTCTGATACCACATATACAAGTAAGTAACAATATTAATCTATACGTTAACAAATTCTTCAGCAATAATCACCATTCTTTTGGGCTAAATCTGATGTGTATTGTGTCTATTTTCTGCAGGATGTTCACTGAATCGTGCAAGAAACTAAGGATCATGAAAAGATCGGATGCAAAGGGCATGGGGCTTGTGACCAAAGACTTTCTCAAGGGAATCATTAAAGAGGGTTCACTTTAGAGAATTGCTTTGTCAAGCTAGTGAAGAATTTCACTTCAATTCTCTTGCCTCTCTACTTTGTTATTAAGCTAGTGATGTTCTATTATAAATTGTTGGTACAATTATAATTATATAAATTACTACAGTGTATGTAACATTGTTGGTAGAAGTGAAACCTAGACCAAATACCATTTCGAGTCACCATATATCTTATATCATATATATGACACTTTATTTTTAATTATTATGACATTGGGATGTATTTGTTTTTTCTTTTTTCTTGTTTGCAGATTTTAAGCTAGGCTCATGATTAATTGTTTATATGTTGTTTACTTTGATTTCTATTATTATTTCAATAGTAGTGTAATTAATACTCCCCAGTATTAGTAACAAATAAAACAAATAGTCCCTCTTGTTATATTAACACTAATAACAATTCTCATTGTTACATTTTTTTTCGAATGTAACCCCATTACCTCAAAAGTAACAAAATTATTCTCCAATATCACCAAAAAGTTATACAAATGGCCCTTTCTAGTATATTAATATTTCACCAACTATTAAGGACTAGACGTGTTATGTTTTGGTAATATTGTTATTAAACCCATAACTTTTAAAGTGAGAGTCACTAGATTCTTTACTTTTTGATAATATTGGGGACGACATGACAATTATTGAGATAATAAGGACTAATTGCGTCACTTTTATTTTGATGATATTAGAAAGTAAACTTATAACTTCTGATTATTATATCATAAATTAATTCCAACAGGGGGTTCAATATATATAAATATTCACAATCATACCCAAACATGTCTGTGTGTGTGTGAAAATTGTTGAAAGTTTTTAGTTTAAACATCCAAAGATTAGGTAAAGTGCTTAGACATCAACTTATTGTTTAGGCTAAACTTATGGATCATTAATATTTGTTCCATTCTCAATTAACCGAGTAGCGCCTTCATAGTACATACGAAGCTTGTATTCTTAAGGTAACCCTAGTGCAATCTTGCTTAAAATGAGTTTTTTTGTCAATAGAAATTCTAATTTAAATGAAAATTATTGGCGCAAAGTTTTTATTTCTATATAACTTAATCTATAATATGGATCACCTCATTTCTATATTGTGAAAAGAATACAACCTATAACTAATATGGGAATAGTGTGGTGAAGTGTGTGTTTTTAGGAAAGAAGCATAGTAAGCATAAAAAGAGAATTTCACTTGGTCAAAATTTGACTATTAAAAAATTTCAATAGCGTTAGTAATGAAAGACTTCGGAAGAAAAAGGAAAAAACTAGAAATTTTTAGTGGTCCTACTACAAAAAGTGGAAAATTCTTGTTGTCTCATTCCTAAATTATATTAACTGAACGTGGAAATTTGTACCCTATGTTATTAGGTTTATTGATTCCCATTCAGTTTGATAAATATTGAATGGCAATAAGTAAATAGATACAGTTGGACTCCAGCCCAAAGAAAGTGGACCAGGGACACAAGTATCGTTTCAGAAAAATATTTTTCCCACTATTTAAATTAGAAATATGTAAACGGCTGTAATTTTGTGGCATCTAATGGTAGACACAAATAAAAGGTGACAAAAAAGAACTCTTATAAACATCCTAATGTCTACGAGTTACGTGACTCTCCTCATCCTTACTACGAAGGAAGAGTAATATTTTGTCTCACCTTTTTACCTTCATGATATCGTACTATTTTAATATCGGCTGAGGTTTATTCAAATATTTTATAACATATTAAGGTTTATTCAAATACTTTATGACATTCTGAGATTAAATGTTAATTTGAGCTTATTGCCATGACCTGATAGATTTTTTGGATCTAACAGCTTAGTTGGACAGCCTCTAACCATGCTGTTTGCAACTTATGTGCTCTATGTACTAACATTTAATATATATAATACAGATAAATATTGTTATAGGTCAACCTCTCTATACAGGTTTAATTGTTATTATTGATACTTGTTATCCCGATATTACTAGTTGGCTCTGTCTTAAGTTTCAGTGGACTAAGCCTCCAGTGCGCTATTGCACTTAGCCTGTTACACTATGCTTGAGTCTCAAGACTCACCATGATTTAGAAGTGATATTCTCTGGTCTTTCCAAACTTTCATGTTGGAATACAGTTTTGCTTAAGCTCGGCTTGGATGAAAGCTGATTAGCCGAATAAGAGCTTTACCTCAGCAGCTTAATAAGTTATCAACCCTCTACTTGTTCTGGGGATCAGAAAGTTGGCTCAAGTTGTCAGAATTACTCCCAAAAATTAATGAGTTGAATTCAAAACGGTTATTTATAATAAATAAATAAATTAATATCTTCTTTATAAATTTAAATTTTTAGATGAGATGGTAACTCTAAGATAGTATCAGCGTTTAAAAACCAAATGGTCTCAGATTCGATCTTACTGCCACATTTTAAAAATATTAAATTGTCCACGTGGAAGATCTAAACAAATTAAGCAGTATATAAGCGTACATGTTATTTATAATTAATAAATAAATCAACATCCTTTCTATAAACGCTTTTAAATGAGTTGGTAACTCTAAAGTAGCAACGGATAAAAAAAATAAAAGGCCCTCTATTTGTTCGCAAATCAATGAGAAAATCATGAAGCTTATTAATGACCAATTCTAACACATCCTAATCAATTATTTAGTTATTTAGTTAGTAATAACATCTATGAAAAGTAACAATTTTAGGACGTGAATTCAGTTCAGTACTTATAAATTTAGGTCCAACCATGCAAATAAAACGGTTTAAACATTTTTAGATACTAAGTAGAAAATATAAAAATTAATATCATTTTAGTGCATTTGTGTATATTTTACATATTGTCCCTAATATTTATTCTGCAGCACTTAATTACTTTCCTCAGTGATTTACCTTACGAAAGTGAAAATTTTTGCCGTTAAAATATATATGAGTATCTAAGAAATATTCGTTCATATTAACAAGTTAGAAATTAAATTATGTCTACTACTAGCTAAAATAAATTAAGTTTGAATCAAAATAGTTAACAAAATTATTTTGAACCAGTACGAACCCAACATCTAGTAGGAAGACTCATACAAACTCTATGAACGATGCTGAAGAAAGAAAACAATTAAATAAAATTTATAAAATGTAATTCACAAGACAATTAAGTGATATATATATATATATATATATGTATATCCCAAAACGCTTTGCTATTAATTTCAAATAAAGTTCTTATTATCAAGCTATTTCTATTTTAGACTGAAGAAAAACTAGTTTTCTTTAATTATTTCTTAATTTTTAATCAAAAAGAAAGAGAAACATCTAAAATAATTTGGTCTGATATTCTACATTATAATGATGATGACCCCCAATTTCGTTGCATATAATGCATTATCAAACGTAACTAAGAAGCAGGATCTGCAAGTGATAGTTTCGGCATTAGACATAGAAAATCTTCTAGTTATTTGATCTGTCTTTTTGTTTTCTTTTTTTTTTTTTTCTCCTTAATCTTTTCTCAGAATCCGAAGAGATTAATTGAAAAAATTAAAAATCAGTTAGGGGATCAGATTCGACGGTTAATGTATGACGAGCCAGAAACTCCGCTTGGCCTTGCCGTGAGGTTTAACTTGCGAGGGGAAGATGATGGGAATGAGATGGAATTGAGTTAAATAGACAAAGATGGGTTTGAAATATAACTAGATTAACATTCAACTCTGATACGATATTAATAATCATGAGCATCTGTCATAATAATAATTAGTATATTCCCCCAGCGGTTTAGGAGAAAAAACAAGTAATTTTAATATATGTATTTATTTCATGATTAATGATATTATTATAACAATATAACTCATTCAAAAATATTACTTTAGATAAGCATGATGTGAAAAAGGAAAAAAAATATATGCAAAAGATTTGGTATAATGTGTAGTGTATCTATATATATGTGGATTATATCTTTTTAATAAAACAAAAAGACAAAAATTTAAAGAGAAATTTGTGGCGTAATTCATAGTGTCTATGTACAAATAAATTGAATTTTCTTCAAAATAAAATAAAAAGGCAAAAATGTACAAAAATAATATGCAGTGTGTCTCTTTATTTAGGGATATAATTAATTCTAATAAACTAATGGTCCGTTTGGTATGATGGAATGGTTTGGAAAGGAATGGTTATTCAAGGCGGAAAAGAATTTAAGGCAGAATGGTCATGGAATACTTTTCTTTTTCTTATGTTTGGTTAAAACTATGAAAAAGCTAGAATGGAATGATTATCTTATTTGATATATTTAGTAAAATTATTTTAAAACAAAATTAGAACAGAATAAAAATCAATTCAATTAACAAAAATACACTTATTCTTTAATTTGGCATAAATTTAAATTTATACGTGACAATTATTTTTATACAATATTAACATAAATTAAAATACTCTGTCTTTTGATCAACGATAAAACAAAGCATTATTTGTTCAATCATTTTTTATTTTTATCACCATATTTTAATTTATTTCCTTTTTCTAACATAATTGAGAGAAAAGTTAATCATCCAATAAAACTACATATATTTTTTTGGTGAAAAAGAGTTAAAAATGAAAAAAAAAAACATGTGTATTTTTAATTTTTTACTCTTTGCTTTTAAAATTTTTTATTTTTATTTTTTATTTGTTTAATAATAATTGAAGATTTAAATGAGGAATAATAATTTTTTTTGTTTTATTTTATTTTTTGTGATTCTAACTTAAGTTGGAATACTCATTCCTTGGGTTTGGCTAAGGAATGGGTTTTCTTACTTTTTCTTGGAAAAGTCATTCGATGGGAATGGGCTTTCCGACTTCAATTACTTCCACCAAACAAAAGAAAGGGAATGAGAAGCTGAAATGACAAGTCTATTCTAGGTTATTCCTACATACCAAACGTAACCTAAGAGGTAAAAGTATACAAAATATTTTGTAGTGTAATGTGTTTTGTATCTATGAGTTGGGAGGTTTTATAGTTTTTCTTACAACAAAATAAATAGAAAAACTATTTACTTCAATATTTTATTTGGTACAACTTAATACCATAAGAGAATATAAATACTATGAAAAGTACAGGGAGAGTTCGAATTCCAACAAAGAACTCATAGTGGAAGTAGGATTATCTCTCCATATAAATATATAATCTAATTTTCTTTATCTCTTAATTTTTAACCAAAAAGAAAGAGAAATATCTAAAATAATTCGGTGTGATATTCTATATTATGTAATGATGATGACCCAAAATTTTGTTGCATATCGTAATGCATGTTATCAAACGTAACTGAGAAGCAGGATCTGCATATGATAGTTTCGGCATTAGACATAGCAAATCTTCTAGTTATTTGATCTGTCTTTTTCTTTTTCTTTTTTTTTCCCTTAATCTTTTCTCAGAATTTGAGGAGATTAATTGAGAAAATTAAAAAAACTAGAAATCAGTTAGAGGCTCAGATTTAACGGTTAATGTATGACGACCCAGCAACTCCGCTGGGCACTAGAATGAGGTTAACTTGCGAGGGAAGGTTATGAGAATGAGGTGAGTTCAAAATTGTTAAATATATATGGTATAAAATATATTTAGCCCAGTCAGCTGTATCCTGTATAATCTGTAAATTATTATATTGCCTAATTTATGCTTTCCATAGTTAGATTTTTGTCTTGGTGGGCAAGACAACTCTTACCTATATAAACAACTTGTTTGTACAGCTTGTAACACAACACATGTAAACAATACATATACTTGTAAATAATTTTCTTGTGTCTATTTTGGTTTCTTGGCTTCTCGTTTCTATTTTGACATGGTATCAGAGCTACTATCTTGCTACCCTGTGCCACTTTCATTGTCCGCTAAAATCATACCAACGAAGTTGCAGAAATCAATAATTTTTCACAATGATTATTATTATTATTTTTTTTGTAACAACATTGCCCTTTTTTTGTTAGTTCAACAATTTTTTGAACATCAAAAGGCTAACACATCTCACCATCATATACTACTCGTCGAGACAATTCCAGCGATATAAAATTCCTCAAGCTAAGACAAGCACGCACACGCCGGTCAAAATTGCACCCCTTTCCTGTTGACTTTTTCTATTTTGTGTGTAGCCAAACGGGGCCTTGCCCCGTCATCAGACACACCATTGCCACGTCAACATTTTAGGTGACTAGGGTGCCACGTCATCAGCCACACCCTCGCCACGTGTCGCCACGTCAACATTATCTATCCAGTCACCATTTGCATTATTATTTGTAATTATTTAATTTTTGTCCTTTTCTTAAAAAAAAAAAAAAGAGAAAAAAATTAAGCATACCCTTCCTTGGGTTTTTCGACATTCTGAGCCCATTTTCATAGTCTGTTTTTTTAAATTCTAACTCTAAACAGTTGTTTTCCTCTTACTTTGTATCTTTTCAATGTTCCTATGGAGATTTCACAACCAATCTCTATTATTTTGGGTGATATGAACTATGTACCATGGGCTCAAGCAATGATTAGATTTCTTAAATCTTGAAAATTGAGGAGAATTGTGAACAGAGATATTAAATAACTTAAGCAGAAAGAAGGTGAAACTGATGACAAGTATGCTGAGCGGCTTGAAGATTGGGATAGCAAGAACCATCAAATTATTACTTACTTCAGAAGTACGTCTGTTTCTTCTATTAGTCTGCAATTTGGGCGTTTTGACAATGTTAAATCAGTTTGGGATTTTCTCAAAAGAGATATGCTACAACCAATGAAGCTTACCAATATAAACTTGCTACGACTTTGCACTCAATGCGTCAAGAACTTGAGACATCCATTTATCAGTTTTTATCATAAATGCACTTTGTTTAGGATCGGCTTATAGCATTTGAACCTACTTCAAAATGTGATGAAGATGCGAAAAAAATTGCTACCTAGCGAGACCGTGGGCACCTTGTTCATTTTCTTATGGCGTTTCATGATGATTTTGAGCCCGTTCATGCATCATTGTTTCATCTCAATCCTTTCCCACACTTGAACAGGCAGTTCAGGAACTCATCTCAGAAGAAACCCACCTTCAGTCTGGAAAGAATCAATCGCCAGAATTGATACTTGCAATTTCTAATTTTGTTCCAAAGCGGTATCAAATTATTAGAAAAAGTGCAACTCCTATCATAATTCTAGACATGCTCTTCTAAATTGTCCTAAAAGAACATGTCGTTTCTATAAAAAGACTTGTCCTGGTCATTATGAATCAGATTGCTACCATAATTCAAACAGAAACTCTCACAACAATCAATCCAAGGGTTGGTCCTCAAAAACCTTACGTTCTACTGCTGCCACAACTGAAGAACACACTGAAACCACCTTTGAGACATCCTTCACGCCTATCGCACTCTTTGATCTTCAAGATATCCTTAGATAGGTCATCTAGTCTAGTCCTTCCCCTTCTACTACTCTCTCGACTACTTTTGGTAAGTTCACTTGATTCTTTGATTTTGCGTGTTCAAATCATATGACTTCTAATGGTCATAATTTGACTAAACTTATTCCTACATCCTATACCCCTTCTATTTATACTGCTGATAGTACACCCATGCTTGTTAGTTACATTGGCACTGTTACCACTCCCCGTGCCTCCTTTTCTCATACGTACTACATTCCAAATCCTACCTTGAGTTTTATCTCTGTGGGTCAACTCTGTGATCTTAGGTTGATAGTTGTCTTCACAAATTCTAGTTGTCATGTGCAGGATCCACAGTGAAGACATACCCTTTAGATCGGCCATAAGGTGGAACGCTTGTTCGAGCTTGTCAGTTTTCACCTTTTACCTCTTCTCCACACTGCTGTCTCCGCTACTTCCACTTCCTCCGCCTCCCTTACATCCCAGTTATGGCATTCTCGATTGTGTCATACATTTTTAGATGAAAGACCTTGGCCTCTCAATTATTTTCTCGGTCTCGAAGTCTCTTCTGATAACACAGGCTACTATCTTACACAGGCTAAGTACTCATTAGATTTTATTTCTCATGCCGATCTCACTGATAGCAAGACTACTTCTACCCCGCTAGACAATTCTATACGCCTCAATCCTAGGGATGGTACTCCTCTTCCAAATGCTACTTTGTATCATCAGTTGGTGGGAAGTCTCATATATCTTACAGTTACTCAACCTAATATTACTTATGCTATTCATCTGGTTAGTCAGTTTATGTTTGCCCCTTGTTCCACACACTATGTTGCTGTTCTTCGTATTCTTTAGTACGTCAAAGGTACCTTATGCCATGGCTTGCATTTTTCTGCTCGTTCTTCCCCAGTTCTTCAGGGTTGTTTTGATGCTGATTGGGCTGGTGATCCTATAGATCGACGTCTGACTACCTGTTATTGCTTCCTATTAGGTAACTCTCTCCTATCATGGCGTAGCAAAAAGCAGACTGTTGTAGCCCGTTTAAGTACTGAGGTTGAGTATCAGGTTCTTGCCGATGCCACTCAGGAAGTTATTTGGCTTCGATGGTTTCTTGCCAACATGGGTATCTCTCAGCCACATGCTACTATTTCTCACTATAATAATCAAAGTGTTACCCAGACAGCCCACAATGACGTCTTTCATGAACATACTCAGCATGTTGAATGTGACTATCATTTCATCCAACAACATGTGCTCCAGGGCGCTGCCTAGCTTCATTTTACACCATTTATTGAACAATTAGCCGATCTATTCACTAAAGCTCATTCAGCTGGACGGCTAGTTGAGCTCACGTCCACACTCAAGTTGGTGTCTTTTACTCCATCTGGAGTTTGAGGGAGGACGTTAGAATATATATGGTATAGAATATATTTAGCCCGGTTTATTATATCCTTTATAATCTGTAAATTATTGTATTAACTAATTTATGGTTTCCATAGTTAGGTTTTTTTCTTGGTGGCCAAGACAACTCTTGCCTATATAAACAACTCGTCTGTACAGCTTGTAACACAACACATGTGAATAATACATATACTTAAAAATAATTCTCTTGTCTCTATTTTGGTTTCATGGCTTCTCGTTTCTATTTCAACAAAGATAAATGAGTCAATGAGGGTTAAATAGATAGAGAAGGGTTTGAAATATAACTAGGTTAATGTCCAATTTTAATACAATGTTAATAATTTTTTTATCATAATATAAATAATTCAAAAATATTACTTGAACTAAACTAATATTATTGTAGCATGATGTGATAATGTTTATGTCGTTATCATGAAATCTTTTGTAAAATTTATTTCTTTATATTAATCTCAAAATGAAACATAAAAATAGTCATTTGAAAATAATATTTTTTTTTCAAATATTAAGCATTCACCTAACACAATCATTACCATGCAACTTTCATATATCTATAGTTGCATACGTTTAAAGACGTGTGACATTGATAAAACCGCTAGACATTGCGGAAAGAAAAAAGTTTACTAAATAAAGATATGTATCAATTGATTAAAAAAGTTATAAATATTATTTTATAATATATATAGATATAAATGTCATAGCAGAATTTGATACATTTAATTTTTGTAGGAAAACATTTTGATATGTTTGTTTACTGTTTTATTACATATACTAGTATGTCACTCGTGCCATTGCACGGGATATGTTATATGTAGGTTGATATATTAGGAAGATTTAGTTTTTTATCCATCTAAATATTTTAAACAAATTATATGAAATAATTTTAATAGATTAAATAATAATAATACACTTACGATTAATAATGTAATGCTGTATTGGGGGAAAAATTAATACACATATGTGTAATAAATATCGTTGTATTGAGGAAAAAAATTAGACTTACCTAATAAAGAGATTTGCAACCATATGGTGGAAAAACTCATTGCTACATATATTTGAGTAGTATCAAAATCAACTTTCCCATATGATTTATAATAACTTGCTATATTTTACCGAAGTAAACAGAAATTAACTATGTCACTATGATTTAAATACTATATAATCAATAGACTACAATATACATGATAACATTTTACGTAGTCAAGTTCGTATATATTTGTCAATTGGTAGAATTACATTTAAGATCTAAAATTAAATTACAGATTAGAAAAAGATTTTAAAGAATATTCTATTTTCACATATTCTTCTTAAAACGGAAAGAAGACTTGCCTTTATTTTCTAAAAATATATTTAATATTTAAATATAATAAACTATCATGTGTTTCATACCGATTTAGTAAAAAAGAAGCAACATGTTAATAGAAAATAAAAGAATAGCATGCTAACAGTGACTAAGATAACATTATAAAAAAATATAAGAAGGTATTTTTAGAGGGGAAGCTTAAATGGATAACAAAAACATGAATAAAGAATAGAAATCGTGATAAAATAGCATAATAGAGATGAATAAACACAACCCAAGCCACTTATAAGCAGTTAACATTTAAATAGATGTATAAGATAGTAGAATAATAAATAAATTTTCTTTTGTACCTCTCATCCCCAAAAGTCATATACCGAGATAAAAGGAATATAGATAATAAAATATTAGTAAAATATAACGTCATAACAATACGAACACATGTATACAAAAGGGTTTAATATAAGGAAAACCCCCCAATTAGCAATGATTTTGGCGGCAATTAGTGTGTAAATCGAAATATATCTCACAACATATATGTGATCACCTTCCATATGTATAATTTTGAAATTTGCAAGATATCACAATATGGAATTACGGAGAAATTGTGGTGATAAAGAAGAAATTGATCGAATTGCGAGCATGTAAATTAAAAAGGAACCAAATATGTGCTGCCATGCATGAGATTAGAATGTTTGACCTTGAATATAACACTAAAATAATGATTTAACAATAATTTGAGGCTACTGATTAAGTGTAAATAATATATGAAAAAGAAAAGAAAAGATTTTTTAGTGCATGGAAAGGAAAAATTGAAATGAACAACGACATAATTTAGGCAACAAACCTGTAATGTCCATATATATTTACAACTTTGAAAATCATAAGAGTTAAGAGCCGTAATTACGGAGAAATTAAGTCAAAAGAATTCAAATATAATGAAAAAGAATGACTCTAGAAAATGAAGGACATCTATGAAATTTTTTTTAAAAAAGGACAATTATGTATTTTTTTTAACATTGTTAAACAGTAAATACATGTCAGTAATTTAACAATGCTACGTGACAACATGGTATGCATCAGGGTCTACTTTATACTATAGTATAGATAGTATAAGTTAGCATAAAAAGAAGTGATGCAATGTGGTGAAGTATTAGATGTAATGACTTTTCTAATAACTAACGGTATGTTTCTATTTCCATAAGAGACTAATATTAACTAAATAAGAAAATACTATTTAACTTTTATATTTAATATTTATTATCACTTTATATATAATTGTAATATTATAAAATTATTTAAAAAATATTTATACGCTACAAGAAAATTTAAATCCGCTAATGACACCCCAGGTGGCGGTAACGGTTGGAAAATCCCTGGTCCCGACAAGAGAAGTTACAAGCCGACAAAGCAACAAGGTCCACATGCTGGTTTGTGGGTCCCGCTTCTGCTTCTTGTTCTAGTTTTCTTTGCACATGGACTGGTGAAAAAGTTTGACTGTACCTAAAAATTCCCAGCAGGTGGGCCCCATTGTCTTTATATGTCAACATTTTACAACGACCATACGTGGGTTCTCATTCTACGTGGCTCAGGAAAATTTGCTTCTCGTGTATCCTCAATCGGGTTTTTTATTTTTTTGACCCAGTTTTTAATATACTTTACAAAAATGACCTATTTTTGAATAGATTTTCAAAAATAATTCAATCTCATTTTGGGAGGCGTTGGGCGCATTCCCAGAATGAGACCCGCTTTCCCAGAACGCGGTTGGTATTTTTGCAATTTTTTTTTAACATACCTTATTTTTTCATTTTGTATTTATGGGACGATATTATACTTTTCCCTTATGCAGTTATTTATAATCCGTGAATGCTTTTATTTCAGCATTATAGACACTACATTATTAATTGGACATTATACACTTAATTCTTTCTGTTCAAGTGAACATTATGTTATAATTGTAAACAAAATATTATAAAATTACAACTAAGCAAACAAAACAAGATTACAACTAAATAGGATTCCTTAGATTACAATTAATATATATTACATAACAACATTCAAGATTACAACTAATACACATTATATAACAACATTCAAGATTACAACTAATACACATTACATAACAACATTACAAGATTACAACTATACGCTACGCATTTTAATTATTGGGGCAAGTTGGAGCAGTGTGGCCTTGTTGACTGCATGCTATACACCTTCATTATCCACCTTGATTTTAGCGATCCATCTCGTTTAGAATGCACCGGCCTCCTGCTTGAAATAATGTCAATAATGCTGAAATAAAAGCATTCACGGATCATAAATAACTGCATAAGGGAAAAGCGTAACACCGTCCCATAAATACGTAATGAAAAAATAAGGTATGTTAAAAAAAAATTGCAAAAATACCAGCAGCGTTTTGGGAACGCGACCGCGGTCCTGGAACGCGAGTCTCGTTCTGGGAACGTGCCTGACGCGTTCTTAGAATGAGATTGGGTCATTTTTAAAAACTCATAAAAAAACAGGTTATTTTTACAAAGTATATTAAAAATTAGGTCAAAAAAATAAAAAACCCATCCTCAATCAATCTATCCTGGCTCTTCAGAAAATTAAAATAACATCATAATTGTTAAATAGTAGTCTGATTTTACCATCCATGGCAAGTAAACATATCTAAATATAATCCTCTTAATAGGTCACTTATGTGAAGGAGTGAATTTTTATTCAGCATTAAAATTGTTACCGTCTTTGATATTACAAAACATTTTAAATTTTGCTACTGTTTTTTAATATGAAAAATCATATAACTTCGTTGACTTTACTCATGAAATATTTTAATATAATCTTGCACCCCTTTTCTCTCATGCATCAACTAAGAACATATGAGTTTATCTGACTAAACTTATATACTAGGTCACGAACATAAAGAAGGGTATCGACTAAATCGAATCCCCAGGTCTCAATCATATTATTCCCTTCTCCAAGTTGAGCTACTCCCTAATTCCCGATCCCATCATGCTTTTGTGATCCACCATGACCAAAAAATCGGGAATCACTTTTTCCTGCAATAATTGGACAAACATTTTTAGGCTACGATTTCTTTTGAAAATGGTGAAAGAGGTATCCACGATTTCTACACATTTTTTCTCTTTTGACGAATGGTCGTCCAGGTCGAACCTGCGTGGTCCTAAATGCAGCGGAATGCACTCAATCACACACACCTGTAAAATTAAGCAAATGGAAAGGGAAGAAAAATAATATTGAAAGAGACAAGGTTGATGCGGTTTGCGCCCAATTCTTGAAAGCACTCGAAACCACAGACGCGCTTACCGATCGCGCATCCCCCTGTGACGTGGACGCACAGTAGCCGCTCATCGGATTATTACCTTCAGAATTAGTGTTAGAATATACATTTTTACTCAAATAAAACCATTGATATCAAATTAAAATTAAACATGTGCTGCCTCTTTAATACTAGTTAGTTTTATAGCTGTTTTTTGAAATAATTGTAACATTTTATAACTGCTTTTTGAAATTTCATTAGCGATTATATATTGCAATGATTTTTTCTAAAAAATACAGTGGTCGGAAATCATTCAAGTTATATATATTTCTTTTTTACTATAGTTTTCTTTAGAAACTACAGGTAAAACCATTGTAAAAAGAACTAATATTTATCGTAGCTCATTCAAAAACTAATAATTTTGAATAGTATTTAACAAAATGAAATGCACAATTTTAGATATCACAATGATTAGATCAAATTGTTCTAAAAAATTTTAGCTTTAAGCTATGGTTAAAAATTTGTTGAAAAGAAAAGTATATTTCACAACAATTGTCCTTAACTTTTCTGAGTTTAGTGTTACTATAAGTTCAAAATGTTATATAATGTCATTTGTTATTTCAGGATCTATTTGTGATCTGATCTCGTTGATTTAGGGTTTATTTGAATTGGTTTTTTTAGGAAAAAATATTTTTTTCTAAAAAAGTTATATTAAATTTGTAATAACTATTTGATTTGACTTCTAAAAAATTAAAACTGTAAAAAAAAGCTTAAATACAACTTTTTTTCAAAATCAGAATTTTCAACTTCTTAAAAAAATTATTTTTTAAAAATTATTTAAAAAATATTTTTAAAAAAAATCAATCCAAACGGACCTTATCCATCTCAATACTTCTCAGTTTTCGATTCTTGCCATACGTAGTTTAATATATGTAAATTATTTGTCAATATTATTATTAATTGATTTTAAAATCAATCACTTGTTTTAAAAAAAAAAGACTTGGTCAACACTAAAAGCTGCCGCCTACAAATCTTCGCTTATAAATACAAGAACATCCAAACGCGTTTTGGCTGTCTCAAATATTTACTCACCACACACGACCATATTCAAATTAGCTAGATTAGTCGATTTCCATTCAAGAGCCAAAGCTTTAAAAAAAATCAGAAAGAAAAACAAATAAATATCAAAGATATCTCAGGACGACATGGCCAAGAACTTGCCGGAATCCGACGCCGGAGCCCTGAATTTCAAGGAAACGGAGCTCAGTCTGGGCTTGCCGGGAGAGCCACGCATGCAAAACTCCGGCGCAAAACGCCGGTTGTGCGACACCATCGAGTCGAACCACCTTGCAACTCATGAGAAGGATCACAGGAATCTTCACGATGAGGAATCTGATAACGAAGTTTCAAGTAGAGCTAAACCTAAAAAAAAGTAAGTGTATATATATTATATAAATACAATATACTTCTGTGATTTATTAAAAATGCAGTGAACTCTGTGGTTTAAAAAGCGCCTCCTCAAACTCTCATGTCATTAAAAAAATCTATTATCTTAACTCTATCATTATTCGAAATTACCCCAACTACCATTCTCTCTGGTACAAAATAAATGTTACTAAAAAAAATTGAACGCTCAACGTCAAATTAAAACAATAAATACTCTAACTAACTAAGCTACAAACAATTTAAGTTTTCATTTAATTTTAGATTGATTTATATTAAATTATTATTTAATCATTATAATATTTTATAAATTATTCTCATATCATGTCTTCGATTTTATGATGGAATATTATATCTTACCTATATTGAATTAACAAATTAAATACAATCAAGATGAACCATGTTCAGTTGAAATATCTGTAAATAACCTTTTTAATTACTTTATGCCGCATCGACCAAAAAAAAAAAAAAAGTGAGAGAGAAAGAAAAAAACCTTAAGTTGCAGAAAAGAATTTTAATGGACTCTACATTTTTTTGTCAAATTGTCAAATATTAAAGATGCTGTTGAGAAAATGGCTATAACATTAAGTGACATAACATGATAATTACCTTTGTAGGGTATAAAAGAACATAAAACCAATCATTTCTATCTTGCCAAATAAAATATCTTACAACTGTGCATTGCATTTTATATAAAGTCCATTAAAATTCCTTTTTGCAGCATAAGGTTTTTTCTTTTTTTTTGGTCGATGCAGCATAAGGTAATTAAAAAGTTATTTATACAGATTTCAACTGAAGGTGGTTCATCTTGATTGCACTTAATTTGTTAATTCGATACAGGTAAGATATAATATTCCATCATAATCAAAGACTTGATATGAGAATAATTTATAAAATATTATATATGAATTAAAATAATAATTTAAAAATTGACTTATTTATATAAATAAATTTAATTCTTTTAAAAAATTATATATTTTAATTATAAATCAATCTAAAATTAAGTTAAAATATAAATTGTTTATAGCTAAGTTGCTTACAGTGTTTATTGACTTAATTTGAAGTTGATAATTCAAATCTTTTTCACAACATTTTTTTTTATATAAAAAGAGAAGGATAGTTTGGGTAATTTTAATCAATCGTAGTCTTTTGATAAACCACAAGAGGATCTAATATATTTTACCCTATATAACTTTACATATTAGTTTGAATTAATGAATAACTCAAGTAGTCAAAATTACAACATTAATCTCGGAAGTAAGGGTTGGGCTCGGAAGTGGGGTAGAAAAAGAAAAAGAGAAAGTTTTAATTACTTAGTGGTTATCTTTTTGTAGCACTATGTCATTGTACGACGGCTCTGACTAAGCTAGCTCATCGCATTGTAGGGCACAAGTGGTGGGGTGGCCACCGGTGAGATCATACAGGAAGAACATGATGAAGAGCTGCAAATATGTGAAGGTGGCTGTTGATGGTGCTCCTTACTTGAGAAAAGTTGACCTGGAGACTTATGGAAGCTACCAAGAGCTACTAAATGCTTTGGAGAATATGTTTTCCTGCTTAAATATCTGTAAGTGTATGTTACACACACACACACATATATATATATATATATGACCATATTTGTCATGCCCCATCCCATATCGGTTTTGTCCTATAGCGATAACTTCACAAAATAATGATGTGTGTTTATATATATATATATATATATATATATATATATATATATATATATATATATATTTCATTCTAAATTAAAATGATATGAATTTGGGTTATGATGCTTTGGCTAATTACATGCAGGTAATGTTTTGAAGAAGAGGAAGCTTACGGACCCTGCAAATGGTGTTAAATATGTGCCAACCTATGAAGACAAAGATGGCGACTGGATGTTACTTGGAGATGTTCCATGGAAGTATGTTATATATATATATATATATATATATATATATATATATATATAGATAGATAGATAGATAGAAAGATAGATAGATAGACAGATAGATAGATATATATATATATATATATATATATAGATAGATAGATAGAAAGATAGATAGATAGACAGATAGATAGATATATAGTCTTGCTAGCTAGATGCTTTAGAAATTGATCATTTTCACATAATCATGCGTTTTCTTGGCAGGATGTTTGTTGAATCGTGCAAGAGACTAAGGTTGATGAAAAGCTCGGAGGCAATTGGATTAGGTAGATTCTACTTCCTTTCCTTGATATTCTTTTAGATCGGATCATGATCACACGTACACATTATAATTCAGAGAAATCTAATAGTTCGTCTAATAGTGTAGTGAACTATTTTTGACGAAGTGATTTGGATATTGTTACTAACATTGAATTTTTCGAACGAGGTTAGAATATGATGTTAGAGAATTTAAATCGGAGGAAACTAAGAATACGTGATTTAAGTTGCGTTTGGCGTGTATTATATAGAGCAATTGTTTCTGAGATCATTTTATCATTTTTTTGTTTTTTTGGCAGTTCCAAGGACACCTTCCAAAGCTTTGAGCAGAAGTTGGTGAGGAAGCTTCTATATGTCATAATAGCTAGCGAAGTACATGTATGTAAAAGCTTTTCAGTTCCTCTATTGGAGGAGTAATTTTGTAAACGAGTACTAGGATGTCTAATAACTTGATACAATTCTTATATGTGCAAACTTTATACATTAAGATTTAATTTATAGTATTTCTGTCATAAACATTAATTAGTCAATATGAAAAATCGCTCAAGATCTTATATGGTGAATCTAAAGTTTAAGATTTTCTCATATGTGACCTAGAATAGTACATGCACTACTTGGATAACTGAATGTGAATGGCCGACAATTTGGACTTGAATTTGGATGGTCAGGGATAGGCCACCACGTGAACAGATGTGGATGGCTGACGACCTGAACTTGAATTTGGATGGTCGTGAGGCAGGCAAAAAGAATAGTTGGATGAGACCACTAACGGCCCAGAGTTGATGTAGCTCAGTTACTTACAGGGATGAGTTACCATAAGAACGAGCTTGACGGGTCACATGTGGACTTGTGTGCAACCACTTTGATGATTGGACGTGAATGATCGACAACTTGGACTTCAATTTAGATGGTTAGGAATGGGCCACTACGTGAACGGATGTGGATGGCTGACGACTTGGACTTGAATTTGGATGGTAGACCACCAACGACCCGGAGTTAATGTAGCTTAGTTACTTACAGGGACGAACCACCATGAGAATGAGCTTGACGGGCCACACGTGGACTTGTGCGCAACCACTTCGATGACTGGATCTGAATGGTCGACAACTTGGACTTGAATTTAGTTGGTTAAGTATGGGACATCACGTGAACGGATGTGGATGGCCAACGACCTAGACTTAAATTTGGATGGTCGTGTGGCCCGTGATAGGAATGGTGGGATGAGAAGAACACCATCGATCTAAAGTCAATGTATCTCAACTACTTGCAGGGATGGACCACCATGAAAACGAGTTTGATGGGTCACACATGGACTTGTGCGCAGCGCGAGAACTAAACCAAAAACCCAATTTTGATATTATGTTAAGAATCCTGAAATTCCATCATAAAAACCAATTGGTTAATATAGGAGTGGTCCAGGATCTTATGTGGTGATTCTAAATCTTGAGATTTTTCGATGTAAAAAGTCTTTATATATTGTAACAGACTTGATTATATACTCAATTACTCTACAAAAATTCGATAAATTTGTCCATTATTAGTGTTACAATATTGTAAGAAAGATTACGATAAAATTGCTTTTCTTTTTCTTAATCAGGACTATATTTAATTATATGAAAAGAAAGACTATTCCTCTTTCCCCTTTATTCTCTGTTTCCCACTGCTTTGCAGCCTTGAATGCCCCTTAGCGTCAAGGTTGGACTCCCTTAAACAGCAAGGCTCAAGAAAAAGAGCTTTTAAAGGAAGTTAGATGAGGAGTTTTTTATGTAGCATAACCAAGATACGAGATATCCTATGTTATTTAAGCCTTGTTCGACAACACTTCTTTTTTCTTTTGTCATAATTCGACAAGACTTAAAAATAGTTTTTTAAGTAATTTTAGTGTTTCATCCTAACACTAAAGTTATTGTCGGTAAATTAGTATTTTAAGTAACTTTTTGGATAATTTTTAGAGTTTCAAATAGTTTTTCTCAAACATTAAAATGTTTCATGTCAGTTTAGTGTTTTATCTTTTTTTTTTTGTGACAATTCTACCCTTTTTTAATTTTTTTTCCTATCCTAGTCTATTTTCAATCTACTTCTATACTTTTACCTTTTCTTTCACAAATATAATACAAAAAAAAACACACACACACACACACAAATCGATTTCAAATTCTATCCACATCAAAATGTACTAAAAAAGTATAAGTATTTTCAGTCCATTTATTATTTTGTTTTGACAAAATAAAATTTTAATTTATGAAAAATATATTTTTTATAATACAAGTGCTTGATTAAAAAATTATTTTATTGTACTTTCATAATAAAATATATCATAAAAAATATATCTAATTATAAAATAAAATTACCTTGTTCCAACAATAGTAATAAAATTGTAACTATTATAACAATAACAAAAATAATGACGTTATGTCAATGTCCTTTTAGTTACTTTACATTCATTAGCTAATTTAATAATTAATTTTATCGAATATATTTTGTTTACTCCACTAGCTAAATAGTTAACATATAAAACTATAGCTACCAAAATAATTATACGCTACTCAAACAATTATTAACTATTCTAACAGCTAATTGTGTCAAACTTGTCCTTAATGGCAGCTATGGGCGATAAACATATGTCATATTTTTATAAACTAATTAATTTTCTATCTATAGAATCAAATTTATTAGTAAGAGCAGTTCAACAAATTTGGAGGCCTTTAATATTTTTTAGTTGATATATGTAAAATTTTATAAATTACAAAAAAAGTAAAGTATACATACGAAAGTAAAAATTAAGAAACTAAGGTATATTAAAGAAATATTTAAAGGTTAGAACAATAAAACTTGATTATAGAAGTTGATTGCAAAATAAATAAATAAATAACTTGTTGGGAGTTATTCTTGAATGACATTGCTTCTCAAAAAGAAGAGAAATTATTTGTCTTTTGATGTAAGAAAAACATAATAAAGACTAAATAAGTGTACTTCAGAAGAAACTAAAATTCTGAATAATCAAGATATAGTGAAGATTAAAAACTAATAAACAAATGGAGTTAATTGATAACCCTTGATGATTTATTTAGTGTTGAGAATGACAATTTTTGATATAGAAAAAGGGGTTTAATAATATGGTTGTCTTTGACTAATTTATAATATCGATGGCAAACAGAATGAAATTTAATAGGCATCAGTAGGG
Organism: Cordia subcordata; assembly: GCA_028554755.1. NCBI lineage: Eukaryota > Viridiplantae > Streptophyta > Magnoliopsida > Boraginales > Cordiaceae > Cordia > Cordia subcordata. The sequence continues at coordinate 11,566,654 of JAPTOF010000006.1, read as the reverse complement.
GTTTGACTATTTCGAGTTTTTTTGGTTTAAAAATTAAATTAGTCTTTTTTTTATTATTAACAATAAGATTACTTAATTCTTTTATAACTAATCATAATGATAATATGATAAGACTTTTGAGGGCCTGAAATAAGGCATTATTTGCTTCACCTTTGAGTTGCTCCTCATTCAAAGTTCAGTTAATAATATTTCAAATTTTACTTGATATCCTTATTTCTTAAACCCTAAGGATTAAATGTAATTCCAATTTTTTTGAAAACGTGAAAAAAAAATATTATGAGCTTGTATTGTAGGTCCTTATGAGCTTTTTAGGGATGACTATGGGCCCATTTGGATTGACTTTTTTTCAAAAGTGTTTTTTCTTAATATCTTTTGAAAAATAACTTTATTTAAGAAGTTAAAAA